>JAGUQR010000001.1:0-2400000 GCA_018905775.1 Meloidogyne exigua | reverse complement strand
TGTACAAAATATTTCCGGAACAGGTTTAAACACTTAAAGTTTTCCGGAAAGTTTTGTACAAAATATTTCCGGAAAACAGGTTTAAATAATTCAAGTTTTCCGGAAAGTTTTGTACAAAATATTTCCGGAAAACAGGTTTAAATAATTCAAGTTTTACGGAAAGTTTTGTACAAAATATTTCCGGAAAACAGGTTTAAATAATTCAAGTTTTCCGGAAAGTTTTGTACAAAATATTTCCGGAAAACAGGTTTAAATAATTCAAGTTTTCCGGAAAACTTGAGTACTACAATTAATTTAAACAATAAGTTAACATAGGAACAAACAAACAAGCTAAACAAATACATGCAACACGTATTACTGTCATCAATAAAAGCAGCAAGTTACCAGATAGGTTTAGAGCAAAATGCGGGGTTAAATGTAACCCTGAACAACTGAAACCAACAGGTAAGAAAGTAAAAAATGAATTAAAAAATTAAATAAAAAAGAGGAGCAAAGGCTAGCACGTGTGCGACACCTAAAAACAAAAAAGTAAGTTTTTAAGTTTAAACTTAAAAACTTAAAAAAAGTCAACCCTATCTCTATGCCTATATGAATCCTCCTGCTGAAGAGGTTGCAATAGCTCATTCAAAATTAAAGAAGGGAAATACTAGAAAACAACTACGCGTCTTGGCAAGTCCAATCAGTCGGATAACCCATAAAAAGCAAAGAATGGTACCTTTACATTCAGGCGGTTATGATGGTGATGGTAATGGTCTTTGCAACAAATTAATAATTTTAAAAATTTTTAGAAAAATTTTTGAGAAACAAAATTCGAATTAGAGTAGACGATACTACGGGTAAACAACATTTAAAGAAAGTGAAACTAACAAAGAAAGGAAAAATTAAATTTTAATAATTTTATTCTTTAGAATCTTTAAGTAATTAATTAATTTTAGAAAAAAAAATTTTTAGTCTTTTTGCAATTTAATTCAAAATTTTAAATTCCACCCTCTCCTATATTTTATTTTTTTCTGTTGAAATAATCCCTTTCAATGAAAATTATACTCTGTTTAGTTGGCCAAATTCTCACTACAGATTTTGCTTTTTCGGAGGAATATATTCCCACAGCTGCTCCCAATATATTTTTATTATCAAAAAGGATATATTAAATAGTAATATATATTTATATATTTTAATCAAAAAATATATAAAGGTTTTTTTAATTAAAATTACAGTCTTGTGCCTTTTTGTATTTTATGAATAACGCCTGTTATTATCACGAACCTAAAATACATGATTACCAATTATATTACAGACTGTCTAGGTTTATATTTATAAATTTATCCTTCACTAAGGAAAAATAAAACTTTCCGGAAAAAATACAAAAATAAAACTTTACCAACTACAACTAACAAATAAAACTTTCCGGAATTCATACAAAAACAAAACTTTATCAACTACAACAAACAAAAAAAAAACTTTCCTGAAATAAAAATAAAATTAAAACTTTCCGGAAAAATAAATTATTACAAAACTTAATTAAGCATTAATTTCTATCTGCTTTTACCTCTCTCAATTATCGGAATTTTCTCAAACGCAACAGCACTTTTTTTCCTCTGTCCGCCTAGAATTGTTTCAGGAGTTTTTGTTTACCTTAAAGTGTTGTTAATACTTGATCATCTTTATATTATTACTTGTTTAGCAAACAGTGTATTGCCTGACTTTTGTGATGGACAACATTCTATTGAAAACATGTTTTATGGGTTTTTGACTGTAAACTTAATTTTTAAACATTTTTTTCTTTCAGTTTTTGTATGTTTGAAGGCCGTTTTCTTCGTAATATTGTCCCAAGAGTTTATAAGACAATTGCTATTTTGCATATTTGGCAATTAATTTTAAAATAAACCTTAAAAAGTAAAATTTAGGACAATTGCTGCATTATCAGCACACCGCTACTGGAAGGCTAATTAATTAAATTAATTAAATATTTTATTAATTAAATTTTAGATATCCCGGCCAGTCTCTGCTCGTTCTAATGACACAATATCTAGAGCAAGGGTCATGCTTACCATTTTATTTTTGATTATAATTGCCTATAAATTTCCATCCTTTTTAATTGAATTAAAATGGAAGTGGCATCCAAAGGTGAAAATTCAGAAAAGACCGGAAAAAACTGAGGTAAATTAATTATATTTTAAATTAATTAATTGGTTTAATTAAAGACATTATCAACTTATAGAATAATTTTTTATTCAATTATTGACCCAATTTTCTCCCATTTTCTGCCGTTTGGTCAAATGCTTATTTTTTCGTTGCTTACTCTGTTAGTGATATTAAAACGTCAAAGAAGACAATCTCAATTTGGAATGTGTAAAATGCGACGCCAATCTTCTGATTCAATACAAAAAATAAAATCAAGAAATTGTAATAATAAAAACTTAAAAAATACTGTTGAGAATTGTAATAATGTTATTAGTAGACCTAAACAAGGCAAGTTTTATTTTAAATAGAATTACAATTGTAAAACATAGAACTTAATTTACGTTAAGTTTTAAATCTAAAATACAAAACTAAAAACTTTCCGGAAAACAAAGTTTAATAATTTACGGAAAACAAAGTTTAATAATTTCCGGAAAACAGAGTTTAATAATTTCCGGAAAACAGAGTTTAATAATTTCCGGAAAACAAAGTTTAATAATTTCCGGAAAATATATTTTACAATTTGTAATAAACTTTCTCTTTAATAATTGTTTAAAGAATACCGTGCAACATTGTCTATAATATTAATGATAGTTATATATCTTTTACTTCATTCAATGAGCTTGTTTAATCTCGCAAAAAAATGGCAACTTTTTCTACAAGACAAATGTCCAACACGTTCAGATTATATTCGCTCAAACATAGGAAATGTTTTATGTGTTCTTTCTGCATCAATTAATGCTTTTATATTTATAGCTTTTACAAATAGAATTAGAGGCAAATTAATTTTATTTTTAATTTAATTATTTTAATAATAAAAAATTAAGATTATATACGCGCATTAATTCGAAAAACTTCAAGAACATTTTCTTCAAATTATGGAATTAATAGGCAATTGTAGAAATTATTCCATAAAATCTCTAAAGAGATTTATATCAGAAGCATTGTTTAGAACATAACGACGATATATAAAATAATTCTTCTGAACCTAAAAATATCTTAATATTTAAAAATTTAAATAAAATATTTTTCCCTCACTTGCTGTCGTTTATATAATGTTGTAATAAATAAAAGAGAATTAGCATAATGCTTTACACTCGTTGTTGGACCATGTTTATTCTGTAAATAAATCATTAATGCACGACAAAACTTGGAACGAAGTTCTGAGATAAGGTGAAGTGAGTTTGAGGAAATGTTTTCACAATCTAGAAATAATAATTGCAAATAAATTAACTTTCCGGATATTACATTCATTTAAAACAAGAATAGCACGAATTAAAGCCATTTGTACTCTATCAGGTTTTAATTTTTGAAAGGCGGAAATAGCACCTAAAATGATTGTAATTGTAAAACTTAAATATAATTATAAAACATAAATATAATTGTAAACTTAAATATAATTGTAAAACTTAAAATACTAAACTTAGTATTAAAAACTACAGGGTGACCCAAAAAGAGTGACCATCTAATTTTTTTTATCATAACCTTTTTCTTATTTAATATTTTTTAATGATTTTTTGGTCTTTCTGTAGCTTATTCAATTCTCTATTAGTACGCGGAATTAAATATCATTTGATAAAGTATTTCAAAAGTTATGCCAATTTCCCTAACAAAGGGAGGGTCCCCAGGTGTCCGCGGGACTTCGGGATGAAATTTTGTGGAGAGATAGATTATACCCTACTTTACTGTTAAAATTTTTACCGTTTTTGCTGAACGACATTTGGGACCGAGATATGGGACCCTAAAGTTTTCCTTTACATACATAGTTATTTATTTATGCTTAATTTTCAATAATGTTGGTGGTTGAGTGGTGAGTGTGGCGGACTCGGTTTTTTCTACCGAAAGTTCGATTCCATCTTTATGCTAACAATTTTTATCTTTGTTTTTAGAGTAGTTGACAAAATTATAACAACTTTTGTTGTATTTAACTTCAATCTAAAAATTTTTTATAAATCTTATCTTGTGATAATTTTGTCGGCATTTTTATCCTCTTTAAAATGGTATATAACATTTCAATATATATGCACATATGTTTGAAATTACATAATAATAATTATTTTTCCAAAATAAGCGTATTTTTTCCTGCGACAAAACTATAACAACTTTTACAAAAAAATCAATAAAATGTTTAATATATTCCAGAAAAATTTGAAAAAAATCAGAAAACTTACCTACTAATATGGAATATTTTCAGAAGGAATTATCGTTAAATCACTTTCCATTTGTGAGATATGATAACGTCAATTTTAATGTGAAACGAGGGTTTATTTTTTCAGAAAAATTTTTCTAGCTTCCTGAAAATTTTATTTAATTTTCTTTTTCCTTCTTAAAATATTCCATATTAGTAGGTAAGTTCTCTGATTTTTTTCAAAATTTTTCTGGAATATATTAAACATTTTATTGAATTTTTTGTAAAAGTTGTTATAGTTTTGTCGCTGGAAAAAAAGAAGTAAGTTTGGAAAAATGAAAATATTTATATAATTAAAAATTTATTTGTAAAATAATTATAGTGAATTTTAAATAGGATAAAGTAAGATACAAAATTAGTCCAAAATTAATTTACAAAAAATTTTTAAATCACTTTATAAACTCCTCTAAAAACTGAAAAAAAGTTGTTATAATTTTGTCAACTACTCTAAAAACAAAGATAAAAATTGTTAGCATAAAGATCGAATCGAACTTTCGGTGGAAAAAACCGAGTCCGCCACACTCACCACTCAACCACAAACATTATTGAAAATTAAGCATAAATAAATAACTATGTATGTAAAGGAAAACTTTAGGGTCCCATATCTCGGTCCCAAATGTCGTTCAGCAAAAACGGTAAAAATTTTAACAGTAAAGTAGGGTATAATCTAGCTCTCCACAAAATTTCATTCCGAAGTCCCGCGGACACCTAGGGACCCTCCCTTTGTAAGGTATGCGAAAATTTCCTTCACAAAAATCCACTTTCTATATCTCGACACCGTGATGTTCAATTCATGAGATCTCAAGAGAATTCAATCAAGCTCACTAACGGCGTGAACTATTTTAGATATGAAAGCTGTAAATTCTGACATGAAGGGCTATGAGTAAATGTAACACGATTTTGGGGGGAACTGAAATTTTTCGTTTTTGGAGTGTTACGAGAAATAAAATATCTCTCCAAAGTTTAGAGTAAAAAATTTTTTGTTTGCTAATTTAAAATGTTCAAAGATCCCTCTAATTAAGAAAAAAAAATTGAGTCATTCCCTCATTCCCTCCTCATGTTATGATAAAAAGAACGCAAAAAGAGGTGCGTGCCAACGTCAAAAATTTTCGCTCCTTTGATTGATCCTGGATCAGAGCAGAATGTCTAAATCTCTTAAACCTTCATTACTCCTTATTCTAATTTAATTCTACATTTTATCTTCTTTATTTTATCGCGCTTAACTTAATCCTGAAAGAGTTATGAGGAAAAATTAGATGGTCACTCTTTTTGGGTCACCCTGTACAATAATAAACTTGTTAATGTAAAATCTAAAAAGATTAAAAACTTAACTCTAGCAATCTCAATTTCTAAAGGCAGGGGATTTATTTTATTTTTAAATGGACTGTAACCATCTGGATACTAAAAAAAAAAATATTCTTTAAATTAATTAAATTACCTGAACAACTTGTGAATTAATTTGAGCAGAGAAATTTGCATTAGTAAGTAATTGATTGGGTATAATAACACTCTTTTAATTATTTATTATTTTTTAATTAATTAATTTACTTTAATTAAAGAAATCTTTTCTTCTAACAAAAGACTTTTAAAAATTGAAAATGTTTTAATATAAGCCCTAAAAATTAATTAATTAATTTAAAAAGAGAACATTCCAAGGTAGAGATCTGTATAAAGCCAAAATTTAGCTGTTCCGAATTTTTTTCTTTCAGAACAGGGTAAAGATATTGGAGGCCATTTTTCCACTGGCTAAATTAATTAATTAAAATTGAAAAATTAAAATTAATACTCACCGCATATTTGTTAATATTAGAAAAAATATTGGGCTCTAATAAATAAAATTTAAAAAAAAATTAAAATTAAAAATATTTGCCTTCTATAGCGTCTGTAATTCTTAATAATTTATCCTTTGGGTTAAAATAGGACAGTCTCAAATTTTCCAATTTTTCTTCTAAACAAAGCGTCTCTTTAATTAAATAAAGCACTTCATTTTCATTATTATTAAATACAACATTCTAAAATTGAGTTAAATTAATTTAAAATATTTCTGGATTTAAACCAAGTTTAAACTTGAATTTTGTTCATCATTTTCACTCACTTTCTGCTTGCGTTGAAGACGCTTTCGTGCAATGGAAAAACTCAAGTTTGAGGAAGGAATGCGTTGAATTGCTAAAATAATTAAACTTTACAATCCAAAGTATTCACCTAATTTATTCATTCCTGTCTCCACACAAATACGAAAGCGACAGGCTCTACAAGCGCATCTATTCTCTATTTAAATTAATCGCAAACTTAAGTTTTATTTAAAAACTTACTTTTATCAAAAACGCAATTTCCGCCTTTTGTACAAACAAACTTTCTTTCAGTCATTATTGTACGTCTGTAAATTAATTTTAAAAAATTAATTTATAATTTTTAATTACCGAAAAAATGTTTTGCAACCATTACAGGCAATAACCTGAGAAAATAATTAATTAATTATTTTATTTTTAATTTACTCCATAATGCAGTCCTGTTGAAATATCCCCGCAGACAACGCATGGAGTATTATCCTTTTTTTCAAGGATTAAAACAGATTCATTCCCTTTAGAATTTTCTTTAAAACCTTCAGAATATTCTAAACTACCTTCTGGTTCAGATATGAACATTTTTTGAAAAACTAATTTTTTAATAAATTAAAAAAAAAAGTTTGAAAATAGAACTGATTTTTGTTTAGTTTGCTTAAAGCTTATAACTTTCAGAATAAAAAAAAATAAAATTATGAATTATATATCTTCTAAAAGAGGAGATTCTGAGCTATAAGAATAAATAAAAAATTAATTTTATTTTCAAAAAGAAAAATTGTTAGAAATTTTAAAACAATAGATGCGCATAAACCCATTTAAATAAAAACCAAAAAAAAAAATTAACAATCAAATTAAATAAAATTGATTTTATTAAAATAAATAATTACACTATCGTTTTAATAGAATAAACAATTTTTTGTTTTGTGATTAGTGTAAAATGTACTTTTTAAGTTTTATTGTCAATTAAGACACTTGCGGACGCATGCGTCAATTAACCTTAAAATTCATAACATTTCTTAAACTTTTCAACTTTTTTAAGTTTTTATAACAAAAGAAAGCTTAAAGCTTGTAGATTAAAAATTTAAAAAAAAAAAGTTTGAAAAAATTCATTAGAACAGATGTTATGGCGATTTATTTGAGCATACCACAAAAATGCGTATTTCTCTTAGTTATTTGACTAAATTTATAAAAATTTAATAAATTGTAATATTTATTAAATTCCTTCAATTTTAACGTTATTTAACATAAAAATAAATAATAAAGAATTTTTTTTTTTAATGAAAAAAAAATTTAAAAAAGTAGTTAAGCCACGACACCTTAATTTAAGGAAAAGTTTGTTTAATTTACGTGGCTTTTATTATATTTATTTAATATTTTAAAAATATTATTTAAAGGAATAATAATTTTTTTTAACTAAAAATAAATAAAAGAGGAAATAAATTATTTATTAAAAGTAAAATTAAAATATTTAAAAAATTATGCTTCCGGAAATGTTTTTTTTTAATTCATTTGTTTAACCTTTTAGGTTATTTAGCCATAAAAAACATTTTTTAATTATTTTAAATATTATTTCTACTTCAATTAACAAAGTAGTTAATTCAAAAAATATTTTATTTTTACAGGAAATTAGTTTATTATAACTATTAAGAAGATTAAAAGCTTTTAAATAAAACTTGAATTTATTTTATCAACTTTAAGGCATTTGGGTAAGGTAAATTTGCCTTTGAGGCTTCCAAACCCTAAACAAATGAAAGCCTAAAATTATGAAATTTTATTTATATGTACCTTAAAGTATTTTCTAACATTTCTGAAAGTTTCAGAATTTTTGGTTAAGTATGCCAGAAATTATGATTTTTTGATTTAAGTGACTTATGCTTCAAGTAGCCGTCTTTTAAAGGAAAAAATGGTTAAAAATCGGTAAAAAATTAAAAAAAAAATTTGTTGTTGTTTTTCTGATAAACTGTTAAAACCAAAATTTATTTATGTGTTTTACTCAATTTTGCTATTAATCAAAAGAAGCAGTCGGTTGTCTCTTCCTCACGTACAGCTTTTCTCCTTGCGCTTAAATTGATTGAAATGTTTTTACGTTTTTTTTATTTGTACTTTTTTGTAAAAATAAAATAAATTTTTATTATTTAACCCAACTTTCTTTTAAAATTGATTTTTAATTATTTTTTAATTTTGAGAAATTTAAATTAATTTATTAGGCCTAAAAGTGGCTTAGGCGCTTATTGTGAACCTTTTAATTTATTTAATTGTTTAATTAAAATTTTGAACTAATTTTATTTACTTTTAACTTTAAATGTATTTGTCAAATTGTTTACTCTTTTGCTTCTTCATTTTTATTTTTTTTAAATTTTTATTTTAATTTTGATGTGGGGGAGTATTTTTAAATAAATATTTAATTAACCTTCTCCTTTATAAATTAATTAATTAATTTAAAAAAAGTTTAAGATCAAATGACTCAAAAAATTAAAATAAATAAACTTGGCCATTAAAATAAAATTATCAGACTAATTTTTAAATTTTAAACTTAATCAATCTTCTTTAAATTTAATTTTATTAAACAATGTAGACTGTAGTAAGTTGACTTTTTAAATCATAACTTTGTGAAAAATGAACCGATTAAATTAATTTTGATTTTATTAAATAGAGAATTAAATTGGCTATAAAATAAACTTGAATTAATAATTTTAGATTGAAAAAAAAGAAAAATTATGGTTTAAATGCGAGGTGTAACGAACGAGTTGGGTTGACTTTTTAAATTATAACTTTATGAAAAATGAACTTTTTTTAATTCTTTTCATAGCATTAGATAGAGAATTGAATTGTCTATAAAATAAATAAAAATAATAATTTTAAAATAAAACAAAAAAAAATTATGCTTACAAACTCGTTCAGGTTAATGCCGACAATATTAAAATTTATTTAAAAATTAAAATCTTGCTTTTAAAAATTAATGTTTTTCAGATATTTTTACACATTTTTCTTAGTATTTTTTAAATTAAAAAAATTCTTAAAATTCTTTAAACAAAATAAAATTTTTTTTTGTGATTTCTTGCCTTTATTTATTATTTATTTATTTTCTTTTTTTTTATTCCGCCAATTCTTTTTTTTTCTTTAATAAAATATATTTTCTATATACTCCACCAATTCATTATTCATCTCCTTTTTATTTATTTCTTCTTCATATTTGACAATCGCAGCCAATTCGCGGTCACACAGCCACCAACCTTCTTTACCCTCACAAAAATTTTTTTTATTATTTCATCCTTCCAACTTGGCAAAAAAGACAATTAATTATAAATAAATTAAAAATCAGAATTAAATTTTAACAATCAGAATTTTAATAAAAATCAGAATTTTCAGAATTTAAAAATCAGAATTTATTAAAATCAGAATTTTCAGAATTTAAAAATCAGAATTAAAATCAGAATTTTTGTATCACTCCTTTACAAGCAGTCGTTTATCCCTTATTTTTAATAAACATCCCAATTAAAAATTCTAAATATTCTAAAAATTATTCCAAAAAATAAAGCAGACTTTTCTGGTTATTTTAACGTCTTAAATTAATTAATTTTATTTAAAATTAAAAAAGATATAAATTTTTAAACATTAAAAGGTTGCAGCGTTTTGTACTCTTTCTCTCCTTTTTAACAAAAAATAATTGTTTAAAAAATTTATTTTTCCTTCTTTTGAATTTTTATTTATTTAAAATAATTTTTTCCCTTAACGGAAATTTAATTTTCAATTTTTATTCAATGTATTTTCCATTAAATATTTTATTAAAAACAGCCTTTACTTTTCTTCTCCTCAGTGGAGAGAAGAGAGAATTTCTTTACAATCTAAAAAGTCAACAAAAACTTTTTTTTACCTCATTTGATGGTCAATATAAATTTAATTTGTATGCTTATTCATCGTTTTTGCTTACTTTCCAATTTTTGCAATGACAAAAATAAAGATCCGATGAAGTCAATATTTTGTCCTAAAACGTAAAAATGCTTCTATTTTTATATTTTTATTTTTATTTAATTTTTGATGTAACAGAAACCTTAAAAATGCGTTTGCTTAGGTTAAGTTGACTTTACTTTAAAATTCATAACTTTTTTCTTAAAAATGTTAGAATATTTATTTTTTATTTTTTAATAGGTTAAAGTCTTCTGTTTTTTCTAAACTTAAGTTTATGATTTTATTTTAATTAAGAAATAAGTTATAGACGTTTGTATGCAGTTACTTCCAGATAGGCGCTATGCGTTGTTTGCTTAAAAATTCATAACTTTTTTACAAAATTGCCTAAAAATTTTATTTTTGAGTATTTTATAGAATAAAATCTCCTCTTTCATTTAAGCTAAAAATTAAAATTTTAGGTCAATTTTATGAAAAGTTATAAACGTTTATTGCGGTCTACCCTTACTATGTTGCTTACAGACTTTAGGCTTATATTTTAATTAAAAATTTTTGATCTTTTCGCTTTTAAAAATTGCTTCCATTCCATTTTTATCACAAAAAAATTTTATCAAAAAATTCCTTTCAACAAAAATATTTTTCAAGCATTTTTTCATTACCACACGTCTCCTTTTGCCTTATCATTAATTAATTAACATTTTTAAAAATTTCGCAATTTAATTCCCAACACAAAAATGTCCTTTTTAATTAATATTTTATCAAAAAATTAAATAATTAAATAATCAGTTAATTCCTTTTTTTCTTTTATTTTTAAAAACATTTTATTTTTTATTTGCCTTTTTTCTTTAAATAACTGTACTGTTAAAATAAAGGAAAAAACATTGTTTTTAATTTATTAAAATTAGATAAACATATTTAAAGTTGCAACTTGTTTTTTAAATTATTTAAGTTTCAAGTTTAGATTAACCAACTTGTTTTTATATTATTTAAGTTTCAAGTTTATATTAACCAACTTGTTTTTATATTATTTAAGTTTCAAGTTTAGATTTACCAACTTGTTTTTATTTTATTTAAGTTTCAAGTTTATATTAACCAACTTGTTTTTATATTATTTAAGTTTCAAGTTTAGATTTACCAACTTGTTTTTATATTATTTAAGTTTCAAGTTTATATTAACCAACTTGTTTTTATATTATTTAGGTTTCAAGTTTCAAGTTTAGATTTACCAACTTGTTTTTATATTATTTAAGTTTCAAGTTTATATTAACCAACTTGTTTTTAAGTTTTAAATGATTGCAACAACAACAAACATTATAAACAAAGAAAACAATTATTACAATAACCAACTTAATGTTGACGAGCCTTTTAATGAACAAAACCGGTAATTTATTCTGGTAAAGTTTATTTTCCGGAATGTTTACAGTACGCGCAAAGTTTCAACACAAGGCAGCAGTTTATTAATTATTTCTGAAACTGCACAGGAGATGGAAGAACCTGTAGCTCCCCCGCCTTGTAGAGTGTTTAATTTTGATGGCCCAGCGGATGGAGGGGTGGGAAGAAGAATTGTTGATATTGGAATAGATGAAGAAGAAATGGTAAAATATTTGAATATAAACGGAAAAATGGGCAGTAATTAAAAATTAATTAATTAAATTAATTTTAGTCATTTAGAGTCATTAAATTGTTACAAAAATAATCATTTTTACTCCGACTTTAATTAATTAATTTTTTATCAGCTTTTTTCTTTAATTTTTTTAATTATTTATGACGTGAAAAATTAATTTATAATAATAATGGTTGAATGAATGGAAAAATGTTATCATTAAAATAAAATATTTTAAAAGATACTCTGGTGTCGAAGTTCCTCTCGAGGACCTCTAAAACAACATGTTTATTTGGATGAAATTGTTGATGTCCTGTTGGGGCAACCTTTGGAAGGAGCAAATAAAATTACATCAGAAAACGGTGCTACTCAAAATACAGATAATTTTGGGAAAGGAGTTGTTACTGTTATGCATGGTAGAAAATTTGTGAGTCCAGAATCTTTTGTGTTTCTGGCTAAGTCAGCAGAAACTGCAAAGCTGTGGGTACAGGTAAATTACAAAAAAATACAAAAATCAGAAAATAAACTTGAAAAGAAAAGTCAGAAATAAATAAACTTGAATACAAAAATACAAAATAAACTTGGAAAGTCAGAAATAAATAAACTTGAATACAAAAGTAATATGAAAGATCAGAATTAATAGAAAAATACAAAAATCAGAAAATAAACTTGAAAACAAAGAGTAGAAAAATACAAAAATCAGAATTAATATTTAAAATTCTGATTTCTTTTAAAATTAAAGGAACTTCGCAAATATGCAAAAAAGCATCATCGCACACTTCACGATCCATGGTTCTATTGGCGCAAGCTTTGGGCGCCTTTGCGCTGTACACTTGTAGACGACGAATCATTTAGTGTTGAGCAGCTGTTACAAGTTTTATTTCCTTCAGAGAAGCAGAAAGAAGAAAGAAAAGTACAAGAGGAGAATTTGCTTCGTAAAATGCCAATTTTAAGGGATAAGGTAAAATTAAATTAAAAAATTTATTAATTAATTTTAAGGCTAATAGAACTTCAAAGCTGTTAAGTGACCATTCATTTCTACTTAAACTCTATCAAACCTGTATTAATCGAAGCGATATTGAAGCAATATTTAATCAAAAATTTAACCATTCTCCCTCAATAAACCTAACAGAGTTTAGAAAATTTCTAATAGAAGATCAAAGGGATAAAAGATTAAATACACTATTGTACCCTATATTATCAATTGATTCTGCTTTAAAAATAATAAATGAATGTCAATTGGATGAGAGAGAGAATTTAAAAGAGGACTTGAATGAGACTGGATTTATTAGATTTTTATTAAGCAATTATGCTTTGCCTGTGTTGAAGGAATATTATGAAAAAAATGAAGATTCATTAAATAGGCCTTTAAGGTGTTTAATTTTAATTAATTTTTATTTAATATTTTTAGTCAGTATTTTATCAATTCTTCTCATAATACTTACTTGAAGGGTAGACAGATGAAATCACGTTCTTCTGTATCGATATATAGGTAATTTAATTTAAAAATAAACTTGGATTCTTAAAGGTATGCATTACTGTCTGGTTGTCGTTCAGTAGAGTTAGACTGCTGGGATGGGGCAAATGGAGACCCCATTATAACTCATGGGCCTACACACATTTGCTTTTGTACAACTATACTGTTTAAGGTTTGAAAATAAATAAACTTGAAATAAGAAAAATACAATAGAAAATACAAAAATCAGAAAATAAACTTGAAATAAGAAAAATACAATAGAAAATACAAAAATCAGAAAATAAACTTGAAATAAGAAAAATACAATAGAAAATACAAAAATCAGAAAATAAACTTGAAATAAGAAAAATACAATAGAAAATACAAAAATCAGAAAATAAACTTGAAACCAGAAAATACAAAAATAAAGAATATTTAACCTTAAAGGATGTAATAAAAGCAATCGCGGAAACTTCCTTTATTAATTCTGATTTGCCTGTAGTACTCTCCTTTGAAAATCATTGTAGTCAGAAACAACAAGTTGTTATGGCTCGTAAGATTTATACATTTTTTAAAATTAAATAAAATTAAAAATATTTTTTAATGTTCAGAATATTGTCGTGAGATACTTGGAGACCTTTTACTTACTGAAAGCATTGAAAATTACCCTAGTAATTAATTTAAATTAATTTAAATAATTTTTTTAAAGTTGGAAAACCAGGCGTTAATTTGCCTAGTCCAAATATGCTTCGAAGAAAAATTTTAATAAAAAATAAGGTTGAAGAAAAAAGAAATGGGGTTAATTCAGATACCCCACAGAAGGAACAACAGTCTAATACAACTTCTAGTTCAATGGATAAAATCTCAGATTTAATAAAAAGTTCACAAAAAGTGAAGCAAAATTCATTAGATTCGGTAACTGATAGGCCTGATTTGGATGATTTGGGTGGGGAAAGAACCGTTACACGAAGTAAATGTTTAAATTAATAATTTAATTAAATTTAATTAAATTTAAAGTATTTATTGGAGAATTAGGGTCTTGTGACGATGAACAAATTAACGGAAACAATATTACAAGACAAACAACAACAAGCGTTGAAAGCAATGACAACAAAGTTTTAACGCAAACAAATACAATACCAACTTTGTCTACTTTTGTAGCAAATAATACAAACTTAACTAATGGAGAAAATACAACCTCAACTGTTACAGAACTTAGCGAATTAGTTACTTATGTAATTAATTTTTCTTTAAATTAAAAAATAAAAGATAAATAATTATTTAATTAATTTTAATTAATTAATTTTAATTAATTTAAGATGAGAGCTATGGGAAAGATAACTACTTTTGATCGTAGTAGTGAACAACAAATTAGTACGGAGTTACACTCATTAAATGAAACTAAAGCTATTGAGTTATTAAAACAAGTTTGTTTTGAAGCATTTTATTGTATTTTTCCGGAAAAACATTTTATTTATTTATTTTCCCGAAAAACATTTTATTTACTAGTTTTCCGGAAAATGTTTGTTTTTTAGTTAAACTTTTCCAGAATGACTAAGTTTATTTTTCTGTTGTTAATTTAAGTTTATTAATTTTCCGGAATAAATACAGTTAACATCATCAAGTTTAATTTTATTTAAATAATATTTTTGTAGTTTCCTGAAGAGTTTAGCAACCATAATAAACGACAAATTACACGTGTTTACCCAAAAGGATCTCGAGTTGATTCAAGCAATTATATGCCTTTAATCTTCTGGAACTGGTTACTATCTAATTTTAAAAAATAAATTCTTTTTTGTGTTTTAAGTGGTTGCCAAATGGCTGCAATTAACCTACAAACACCTGATTTACCCAACCAAATTAATTTTGCCCTTTTTGAAATGAATGCCAAAAGTGGGTATATTCTTAAACCCCATTGTATGAGTGAACCAAATGTTAGATTTAGTCCATTTGAACTGGATAGAGTTGAAAATGTTGTAAGTTGAACACTTTATTTATTTATTTATTATTAAATAATTAATAAAGGTATCAAATTCACTATGTTTAACCATTATTTCTGTCCAATTACTCTCTCTAATCTGTGATAAACCAAAAATGTCAGTTTATGTTGAAATTGATTTGTTCGGCCTCCCAGGAGATTCAAGAAAAAGGTTGGGAGTTTATTGAATAAAACGCTTCTTAATTGTTTAGAATGTTTCGAACACCTGCAGTAATTTCCGATGGACTTAACACTATTTTTTTGGATTCATTTCGAGTGGAGAAGATTATCCTTCCAGAAATGGCTTTTCTCCGTTTTGTGGTGTATGAAGAAGGGTAATTTATTCGCCTTTTTAAAAGAAAATAAACTTGCCTGTACAGTTTTATAAACTTTTCGGAAGTTTTACAGTTCAACTCTAAAGTTGTATTTTCTGAAGAAAAAAAACTTTCCGGAAGGTATGCAGTTAAACTTTATAGTTGTATTTTCTGAAGGAATAAAATAAACTTTTCGAAAGGGATACAAAGCTTATGAAAGGGCTTAAAAGAGAATATATATTAAATTCCGGAATTATTTATTTAAGCACTTCTCGTATGTTATGTCAACGGGTACTCCCTATTCAAGCAATGCAGCCAGGATATAGACATTTGGATCTTAGGAATGGGTTTAATAAGGTTAAAAATTATCCTTTTTTTTATTAATTAATTAATTATAGCCTCTCGGGCCAACACTTTTTGTTCATATTGAAATACAGGACTATGTGAGTGATGATCATAAGGAATTAGTTGATGCTTTATGTTATCCGATAATGGCAGCGAAGAGACAACAATGTAATTATTTTAATTTTTAAATTAATTAAGTATTTAAATAATTTATAGTAAGTGAAAAAGAGAAGGAAATTCAACTGGCACGTGAGGAACAAAATCAGCGCTTACTTGAAGCATTAGAGAGTGTAGAAATGGGATCTGACGGAGAAGAAGAAAATTGTAATTCTATTAAAAAATAAACTTTGTAATGGAAAAGTTTATTTTATTAAAAATTATTTTATTAAACTTTCCGGAAAAATACAAGCATTCTAGTAATATAAAACTTTCCGGAAAATATATTCTTATTTTAGTAATATAAAACTTTCCGGAAAATATATTCTTATTTTAGTAATATAAAACTTTCCGGAAAATATATTCTTATTTTAGTAATATAAAACTTTCCGGAAAATATATTCTTATTTTAGTAATATAAAACTTTCCGGAAAATATATTCTTATTTTAGTAATATAAAACTTTCCTGAAAATATATTCTTATTTTAGTAATATAAAACTTTCCGGAAAACAAGTTTATTTTTCTAATATATGGAAAATAAGTTTAATTTTTACAAAAGCAGCACCCCAACTTAATACAAAAATGAACTGTACAACCAACAATGAAACACAGAACCAGAAGGCATTAAATACCAGAACAACAATAGAAGACAATGCTGCAGCAAGTTGTATAGAAGATTCTGACGGAAACAATAACAGTACAAAAAAGAGAGAAAAAGAGGGTAGTCGTTTTCAGAAGCGTAAAACATCAGAGAATATATGTGGTTGGCATAGACTGCCCAGATTTCATAGAAGACATAAAGAGAAGCAGGTAAAAGGAGTCAATTAAATTAAAGGCCAAGTTTAATATATTCTAGTACACATCTTCAGCATCTTTAGACGAAAGCCCTGGTAGTTCAAGCGTTAGAAACAACAAAGCTTCAAGTGAACGTAAAACAACAACTGCTTCAGATACTTCTTTAGATAAACAACAACAACGAAGATCACGTTTGGAAGAATTGGAAATACAATTGCCTGATTTAATTGAATATGAAACAACTTATAAAATACAGAAATTGTTAAAAGTAAATTTTAATTAAATTAATTTAATTAATTTAATTTTAAAGTCCTTTGCAAAGAAGAATGCTTCCCTCCCCACCCTCCCTCCCAATTTCCCTCAATTTACCTCACAATCTTTAAAGCGATTAACAATGGCATCCGGAACAGTTCCTAAAAAGGCTGCTAATAACATTGATAAATTGATATGGCAAAAATTGATAAGAGATGTAAATATTTCAAAATGTCAACTTTTCAAAATGACAAAAATATTTTTAGATTAATGATGCAATTGAAGCTTTAATTGAATCGGATAAAAAACAGCTTGTTAAAGCAATTGAATCAAGCTATGAAAATGATTTAAAGGAAATGAGAGAAGCTAACGCTCGTCTTAGACTTATTGAATTAAATGGAGTGACGAAAAAGAGCTCTCCAATGGAGTAAATTTTTAATTTTATGAATTAAAAAAAAAATTTTTTTAAAGGTATAAACGCCTTTCTGAAAAATATGTAAAGTATGTAATTAATTAATTAAAAATTTAAAAATTCATTTTTTAATTTAATTTAAAGAAGAGGAGTTGATGAAACTCGCCGCTTACTTGGTGTAAAAATGCTTAAATTGGAAGAAGTAAACGAACAAGCAAACTCCCTTAGACAAAAACTTGCAAACAAAACAAATGAGGTAAGAAAATACAAAAGAAAATAATTGCAACCTTTTTAGAGGTTTAATGAAACACAACAAAACATTTGAGACTGATCTTTATTTACTTAAGTTTTACTCAACAACAACGATGCATTTTTAGTTTTTATTGTATTTTGAATGTGTTTATTTTAATATATTTTACAAAAATGTAAAATACAAAACTTAAGTTTATTAAATAAACTTGAATTACAAAAGTAGCATTAAACTTATTAAATAAACTTGAATTACAAAAGTAGCATTAAACTTATTAAATAAACTTGAATTACAAAAGTAGCATTAAACTTATTAAATAAACTTGAATTACAAAAGTAGCATTAAACTTATTAAATAAACTTGAATTACAAAAGTAACGTTAAACTTAAACATAAACTTTAATAAATAAACTTTATTAAATAAAAATACAGTAAAATAAGTAAAATTAAAACTTGGAAACAACTCCCTGGTTAGTTTAATCGAATCATTAAATTAATTATTCCCTCTTTGTCTTCTTATTTAAAATTTTTTCTTGTCAGTTGATAGAAAATTAGGGTTATTAGCTTTTATGTTAATATTATTTAATCCTTCATCCTTTCTTTGGAGAAATACTAAAAAATTAAAATTAAACGAAAATTAAAAATATTTTACAATATTGAAATCCCATCCATAATTGGCGTACAAGAAGTGAACAAACTGTTGGATCACAATTTAAAGAAATCAAACGCAGAATTGTCATTCCATCGTATGAGAGATATTTGCGTACAAAATGTCTAACCTCTTTGTCATTAGGCATAGAAGCAAGTGAGAGACGCTAAAAAAATTAAATATTAAATTAAATCTCTAAAAATATTTAATTTGTTACCAATTGACAACGCACAAAACGATCAGCAGATGTTAAACAGAATGCATGGTAAAGCCAATAAATTAAATTGAAAACGCCTACAGCGGCAAGCGCTATGAGCCAGAACCAAATAAATAGGAAGATTTTTTCGTTTATCATATTAATCTGAAAAAGAAAATATTAAAACATTTTAAATAAACTTGGAAATAAAATACAATAGTAAACTTGGAAATTAAATAAACTTGAAACTAAATACAAAAGTAAACTTGAAAATTAAACTTGAAACTAAATACAAAAATAAACTTGAAATTAAATAAAAAAATAAACTTAAAACTAAATAAACTTGGAAAGTAAATACAAAAATAAACTTGAAACTAAATAAACTTGAAAATTAAATAAACTTGAACTTAAACTTAAAATAAAAATCAAGTTTAAATTAAAAGTTTAAGCTTACCATTAAAACACATTGAAGAGAGAACTTCAATGGACGCATCTCTCTCGCTGCTTGTCGAATTTCAAAGTCGCAGTAAGTGACCTTTAAAATATTTTAAAATTAATTAAATAATTCAAGGAACATACTCTAGGAAAAGCACCAGATTTATGCCAATCTCTTCCTTCCAATAAATCCTTTAAAACAGCAACACCCCAAAAATGTTCAGCATCAGACTCATTTGCATTTCCCAAGAAACAAGTCAAAATATAAAGTTGGAGGAATATAGAACACAAATTAAGCATTTTTAAGGCTAAATAACAGAAAGTGACAAAGCTAGCTGACGCCCATGGGCCGTTCAAAGATTCTGGACGTTCCGGAATTACTAAAATATTTTTTATTTAATTAATTAATTAATTAACACCTCCCTGTCCCCCAGTTTGCTTCATTTGTCTTCGTTGTGCTTGTGTAAGAGCACTGCCAAATCGGGTCCCCAGTTTAATACTTGCTTCCTCCTTGCTGGAGTATTCACCCGATTCAGCAAGTTTATTAGCCAATTGAATTAATGAACGAGTGTCCAAACCTTTATAATAAGGTTAAAATTAAATAAAGTCAAATGACCTGTCTTCCAATTAAATGCGTTCCATAAAAGCTTGGGAAGCATAATTAATAACGCCTGGCCTACCAAAATGAATGGAACCCATTGATAGTAATGTATTTCTCTGTCTTCACGTTCAAGTGAGCGCATAGGAAAACGCTCATTCATTCCAACAAAGTAAGTATTCTACAATAATTTAAGTTTGTAAAAATGTGTATGTAAATCAAGTTGTAAACTTTCCGGAAAAGTTTGTTTTAAACTTTAAAAAACAGTTGTAAATTAAAACTTTTTTTTTAGTTTAAAATTGTAAACTTTCCGGAAAAGTTTGCAAACTTAAGTTCACTCATACATTTTTAATATTGTTCTAATAAATACTAAGTTTTCCGGAAAACTTTAAAACATGAAAATAAAAATTAATAAAAAGTTTTTACCTCAACAAAGCAATACCCCTCAGCATAGCGTGACCATTGTCGCTTAAATTCGGCCGGTGCCCAACACTGAATCGGCTGTCCTACAAATTGTTTGGCCCCAATAATAAAGGAAAAAGTAAAAAGAATCGAAGGAGTAATAATATAATGAAGTCTATCAACAAAGTCATCATCATTTCTTGGCTTAAGTTTTGCTATAATTGCTTGGATTTGGCCAAATGCTTGACTCATTTTATTATTTTATTTACTAATTAACCTGTTATTTATTTTATGTTTAATTAAATGCTTTATTTAATTAAAAAATAAATTTAAAAATTGTGTTTGGTTGTTAAATTATAGAGGGGAATCAGTTTAAAAAGGAAAAGGATTACATATGTTAGTTATATAGATTGTAATAAATTAATCATTCAACGGTAAATAAAATAAAAAATAAAAAAGCAAATAGAATGAAAATTAAAAGTGATGAAATTTATTTGTTTAATATTAAAGTATTATGTTAATCAAATTTTAATGAGTTGCCTGCTTCAAGTTTTAATAATTAAGGAGAGAGAGATTTGAAGCAAGTTTTGATAATAAACCTTTTTAGTTTAGCTTCTGAAGCAGGCGTATTTTTTATAGACAATTGTAGTTCATTAAATTCTGCTACAGGTTGAGTTTAATTAAAACTTGAAGCAGGTGGGTATTTTGAAATACTGAAGCAGGCGCGTATTTTGTATTTTATTAAAATACTGAAGCAGGCGTATTTTCTATACTTTTTTAAATAAAATAAAATAGTATTCGCACAATAAACATAATTAACTTTTAAGTTTAATTTATCTAATCATGATCAGAAAAAATAAAAAGAGCATGTTAATTCCCTTTATAAATAAACTTTACACAGTCTAAGGGAGCAGCATTAGTAGACCATTAAATGTTTTATTTAGTATTAAAAAAGAGAGAGAATTAATACAAAATAAAATAAATCTAGCAGATGTGTGTTAATAAAATTGAAGCAAAATAAAGTTGAAAAAAGTTGTAGCTTGTCTCTCCTTTTCATTTTTATTCTTTTGTGAAATAAATGGAAAAATAAAAGATTTATAAAATTGACTAAAACTTTACTTTTCTTACAGTCTATCAATTAGTTTTAATTTAAATGTCTAAATATAAACCTATTTTTTCTGTTAACAATAGAAGCTGGTGTGGCCTTTGTATAAATTAATTTAAAATTTATTTTTAAAATAAATTGTTTAATAAAAATATTTTTTCGATTGATTATGATGCCTTCGTTCGTCTAAATCCATTTTGGCTTTTTGTCCGAACTGTTTTGATTATTATTATTGCTATTATTTGTATTTCCCCCACATCCACTACTATGTATTAGAATTGGACGACTTGCTGTACTCACCTTAAATTAATAAGTTTTTAGTCTTTTAAAACTTGAAGCAGGCGTAAGCAAACTTAATATTTAATTGTATTTGCTTAAGTTTAAAAACTTGAAAATTGAGGTTGTTTTATTAAAAAAAATAAAAACTTGAAGCAGGCGTAAGCAAACTTAATATTTAATTGTATTTGCTTAAGTTTAAAAACTTGAAAATTGAGGTTGTTTTATTAAAAAAATAAAAACTTGAAGCATGCGTATTTTTTAGGAAAATGAAGCAGGCTTATTTAAATAATAAAATTACTTGTCTAGTAAGTACTGGCTTTGATTTTGCTAAAGGTGTAGAAGTGTTATTTTTAATGGAAGGTGTATGAGGCTGTTGGCGTTTTGTTGGAATATAAGATGAAGCACGAACCAACGTATGAAGCTTAGACTTCTATGTATATTTAAAATGAAATCAGAAAGCAAAAAAAGAATTTTTAAAATCAGAATAAAAATGTTAAGTTTAATTTAAAAATCAGAATTAAGTAGAAACTTGTGTTTTACTTAAATTAAACTTGAAACTTAAATTAAAACTTGGAATTAAAAATCAGAATAAAAATGTTAAGTTTACAAACTTAACTGAAGTTTAATTAAAACTTAAGCTTAAAAACTTGAATTAACTTGAAAAACAAGTTTATATGTTTTACAAACTTACATGATTTTGTGTTGATTCCTTTTGCTTGTCAATATTTCCATTAGTTTTTAAACTCAAGTTTTTACAATTGGTAGGAGTCAAAGTTAAGTTTCTTCTAAATGGTGTAGGGGGAACAATGTTCATTTCATTATTGTTGCAATTATTCTCCAAACTTCCCTTAACCTGAACTATTTCGTTTACTTGCCCTGTCCTAACACGGGAAATGCTACTAAGTCTACAGATTCCGCTAACTCTTGGTGTTGTCTGTTTTTGTTCATAATGGTCAATGCGCTTTGCCACTTGCCCATTTTTACCATTTTTGCAACTTTCTTCTCTTTTCTTTTCATTAATATTATTAACCAAGTGTTGTTTAGCATCTTTAGAAAGTTTAAATAATGCAGGGAAGTTAGAAGAGGAAGAAGGCAATTTTGTTGCAACTTGAGTTTTAGCTTCAATATGCTCTGGTTGATTTTTATTAAATTTAATATTATTATTATTTTCAATTTTTGAAGCAAATTGTTGTTCTTTTTGAGGATTATTTTCAACAGAGCTTTGTTCATTTATTTGTTTATTTTCTTCTTTATTATTTAATTCAAAAGAGGGTAAAGCAGAATTACGCCTTTTATGACTCCCTTCTGTTCCAACACCTACTAATAATGCATTATTAAATAAATAAGCATTTTTATTGTTTAAAACAAGCTTAGACTGTGGACTGTTGTTGTTGTTATTTTGATTAATTTTTTCTTCATTATTTTCCAAAGGCCATTTTTTATTTTCCTTGAAAAATGAAAGAAAAAGATTTAAATTTTAGTAAAAAAATTTAATTTAATTTTTTCTTTTACTTGCACAGCTTTTTCGAATTTTTCAATAAATGAAGCAACAATCTTGAAGCACTCTTCTATCGAAAATGAACGTTCTGATTCACAAAAAAAATTTGATAATTTTTGACGAAGAGGTTGAAGCTTTTTTAATTGGTCTTCTGATATTTTAAGAAAATTTCCTGATTTCTTTTTTTAAAAAAAATTTTTTTTTTTAATTTTATTAATTATTAAATACCTCTAAAAATTGTTTAAACTCTTTAAAAAATAAATCGTTTGTTGCAGGATTGTTTTGCTGTGTTTCTGTAATCTCGCGTTCTAACCGTCGCTGTCTCTCTATTAATGCACGCAAATCTTCTTTTGTAGCTTCCAGTGAAGTTCTATTTATTAATTTAATTAAACTTTCCGGAAAAGAAGTTTTCGCTTGTATTTTTCCGGAAAAGTTTATTTAATCATTTTACTGGGAAGCATTTTCAATGGTATTTTCCGGAAAGTTTATTTATTTTCAAACTTATTTTCCGGAAAAAATGTTGTAAATATATGTCCATTTAAAATAAAGAACTTACTTAACTGATTCTCTCACATTTTCTAGTTCAGCTAGCAATTCTTCCGAACAATTATTTGCTTGCTTAAGTTTAATAGTTTCTTTTGTATTTTTTAAAATAACCTTAGCAACAAAATGAAGAAGAGTACTACGCCTACCCTTTAAATTACTGCCAACAGCTTTAACATCCTCTACCTTAACAAATAAAAATCAGAATAAATCAAAATAAAATCAGAATTTACTTTCCAAAGTGAATTTAACCGGAATCCAACAGCATTTCCTATACCCGCCCCATGATTTAAATAATTTCCGACATGTAAAAGAATATAAAGTATTTTATGAAGTGAAGGGCTTGACATTAATTCTGAGAAATTTTATTTAAATAAATTAATTTAATTAATTTTAAACCTTCTCCACCCTTTAACCATGTTCCTAATCCACAACTTTGCTCTGCATTAGTCATCAATTCCTCAATATCCAATCGAAAAAGCATTCCGTCTATTCTCAATTTATATTTGGGAAGTTTAATTAATAAAATTAAAAAGCGTTCTGCTTGCCCTAAAAGGGCGAAATCTCCATTATATTGACAAAGAAGTTCTTTCTAGGTATAGGAAATAGCATTTTAAATAAATAAACTTGAATTTTGTATTTATTCCGGAAAGTTTTATTTTTTAATAAACTTGAATTTCTATTATATTCCTTTCGGTGAGGTATTTTTAATAAACTTGAATTTTGTATTTATTCCGGAAAGTTTTATTTTTTAATAAACAAAAACCTCCTCATCAGAAGGTAATAATTGCATAAGCGTTCTAAGCTTGTCGGCCCCAATCTTTTCCGATTTACCATCAGAAATATCACAAATTAATTGTTCAGAATTGCGACATAATTTGAGGAAAACATTAACGCCTTTAAAAAGTTTATTTAATTAAATAAAAAAAACACAAGTTTACTTAAGCTTCGCTTTGCATTTAATAAAGCAATATAATCTTGTAGTTGACTGTTAGGCATAAGTGAAGCAGCTCTTCGCCTCTTTTGTCCATTATTCATAAAGCTTGGACATTCATCATTATTAAAACAGGCTGGTGGGGAAGATGGACAACCAAAGAGGGAATCCAACCCTGCAAAGTCTAGTCTATCCCCTGTAAAATCAAAGGAAAAGAAAACTAAAGAATTTTAATTTTTACTTAATTCTCGATCTGCACATTCCAATCCTTGCCATATATTTTGATAGGAAGGAGAAGAAGAATTTGTCTCACCCCCAACGTTTACAACTGCATTGGAAGGAACCTTTGCCCACTGTAAATGTCTCAAACGACGTCCTTGCCCAGGCAATGCTTTAGGCCGTAAAGGTCGTGGAATGTCTGCTGCTTGAGTTGGAGGTTTATTACCAAGGGAAGCATCTTTTCCAGGAGAGGAAGGTCTATTTAATAATAATAAAGGGGGAGGAGGTGGTGGGGGAGGTGGAGGAGGGGGTGGAGAAATTAATCCTTTAGTAGCATTTATTGCCTTGTTAATTTTTATTTCTGGTAGAGAATGAATTTGTTGTTGCTTAATTGTCTCATTTTCAGTTAAAAAAGAAGTGCAGCATGTTATAAATTCATTTAAAATGTTTCCTCTATTATCGTTGTTGTTAACTCTGTTTGACAGTTTTTTAAACAAAGTTATAATTTCGGTGCGTTCACTCTCAGAAAATACAGAAATAAGTTTGTGAAATTCTACAATATCCTAAAATACAAGTTAATGTTAAATGTTTTATTTAATTATTCCGGAAAACAAGACAATGTTTTTAGAAAAACACATTTTGTTTGAATGTTTTTAGAAACTTTTTTTTTGTATTTTTTCCGGAAAGTTTGTTTTTCTGTTTTTATTTAATGTTTTTCTGAATTTTTTTTTTTTTTTATTTTCTCCGGAAAGTTTGTTTTTCTATCTTACCTTCGTATTTTTTATACAAAAGTTTTGTTTCAACTTTTATTTTTGTATTTTTTATTCTAAATAAAACCTTTCCACTCTCAGCAACTTTCCCTATTTCTTCACTGTCAGAAAATTTACCAGAGTCAGCATCTGCTTCTTCTTCACCTTTTTCACCCTGAATTTGTGTTTTTAATGAATTCATCCAATCATTAATAGGTTCTTCTAATTCAGAAGAGAATTTGAATCGTTCTCTATATTTTTAAAAAATTTATTTTAATTTTAATTAAAAAAAGAAGAAAAAAAGGTTAAAATTAAAAGTTTATGACATTTTTTGGAGAAATTTTTTGAAAGGAAATTTTTTGTTTATTTGTTTCTCTCAATAATAATGAATCACTAAGGCCTTGAAAAATGTAATAATTCCATTTTTTTCTTTTAAAACGTGGTGATTGTATTTTTAGGAATAAAAATGATTTTATGACAATTTTATATGGTTAAATTTTTTAATTATTTTTTTTTCTATTTAAAATTTTTTTACCTTAATTCAATTATTATCTTTTCAAGATGAAGCTCTTAAGATAATTAATTTTAATTCTAAATTAATTTTTATTTAAACCTTCCATTTCATTGCGCAAACGTATGCGGCTTACTCTGTCAGGTGCAAGTTGAAGCAATCTCTCCAACAACCTTAAACTGGCTATCACAATTTGTACATTATTAGCGCAACGTAATTCGTCTAACAATGGAGAAAGTGAATGGGAAAAGCTGCAAGTTGGGGAAAAGAATAAAACTGTAAAATGGGCGAGTATGGGGCAACGCTTATAACTTTATATTAAATCAACCAATTTTAATAAATTTGGTATCATTCGATAGAGAATTAAATTCTCTACAAAATGGTAAAGAAATTATAAATTTGAATAAATAGAAAAAAAAGTTATAATTAAAAACCTTCAAAAAATGGTGTTTTTCTTAGTTTTTTGGTTATAACTTTTTTCCTTAAGAACCTTAAATTTTTGTTTTATTTTATTTTTGTAGCCCATTCAATTCTCTACCGAATCGTATAAAAAGTATTTTAAAAAATTAATTTGTTCAAAAGTTATAGAGCTAAAAGTGAGGCATACTCGTTTAGATCCTGCCAACACCAAAGACATTCTAGCACAGCAGAATAACCTCTCTCAGAGTATCGAATGAGTAAAGAATTGAGTAATTCTAGAACAGCTAATGGTTCTGAGTCTATAAATAAATTTGAGAAAATTTTAAAAATCAATTATCTGTAAAATAAAAAAGGGAAGAGAACTTCCATTTTAAGGGGGAAATTAATTGAAAAATTAATTTAAACTGACCAAACAGAAATCGAGGAAAATGATTCTGTGCATCTTGTAAAATCTCTTCAAGTGATGGGAGTCTTAAATAAGAAGGTGAAATTGAAGAATCTGAAGAAGAAGAGGAGGAAAGGGCCACCATCTTTTAGAAGTTTTTTTTTCTATTTAAAATTTTTAGTAAAAAAAGAATAACAGCAGGATAGAAAAAAAAGTCTAATTTTATATTCTGATGAAGTGAAAAAAATTGGGAAGAAATGTGGTTTAAAGTTAAGTAAGAATTATAGGTATAATTAATTTTAAATGGTAGACGTAAAAGTAAGAACAAAGAGAGATTTTTAATAGAAAAAAGGTTGCAGCAAATAAATAAGATTTTCTGATTACTTTTATTTTATAATAAACTTTCCGGAAAGTTTAAAATTTGAGCAATTTGTTTTGTTGAGTTTTTAAGTTTAATATATTTTTATCTTAACGAGTTTTTCCGGAAAACAATACAAAAATGTTTAATAATAAACTTTCCGGAAAGTTAAATATTTGAGCAATTTGTTTTGTTGGGTTTTCCGGAAAACATAAAACAGTTTGTTTTTAAGGAATATTACAACTTTTTCCGTTAAGTTTATTTATTAACTTTTCCGGAAAACATACAAAAATGTTTAAGTTTGTAATATTTGTTTTAAAATGAACAGTTATTATTACAAACCGTCTGAGAAATAATATTAAAGAAAAAAAGGAATAAGCTTAAATAGCTAATGATTGATCTCCTTTCCTCTCAACTACAAACATATGCACACAATGTGGACAATGGACATAAAAACTAACAGAAAAAATAGTAAAAATAAGTGGAAGGACGTTTGTAGTTACGCAAAAATGTGAATCACTCAAAGCTTTTTAGTTTTTAACTGGGCAATTGACAATTAAATATATATATTACGTTTTATAATAATTAAAGGAGAATAGGAGAGAGTTTTTGGACTTGTTTAAATTAAAAAAAGAATTTTAAATTAATTTCCAGTCTCTATTTCTATGTTCGATTGCTTAAAACGGTTAAAATACTAATAAATAAAATCGGAAAGAATAAAGCAAAATATAAAATGGCGCTTATTTTTATTTTATTTGCATTTTAATGTCAAAAGACGAAGAAGAAAAAAATAGGGACAAATTTGATGGGTTTGGGTATATGAGAAAAGGTGTGAAAAAAGGCTAAAATAAATGGGAAGAATTAAAGGACAAAAACATTAATAAAAACACGGGAGCAATAAAACTTTAAATTTAAAGGATTGTTTTTAAAAATAAAAACATTTGTTTACCAAAACATTGAGAAAAAACACAGAAGAAAATACAAAAACAAAGAGAAGAAAATAAACTTGGAAACAAACTTGACAAACAAACTTAGAAACAAAGTTTAAAAACACACTTTAAAGTAATGTTTTAATTCCAAATAAACATTAAAACTACAAACTTAAAAATTGTTTATGTAAATTTAAGTTTGTGTTTAATTATAAAAGAATATTCCAAATACTAGCTATTTAATTACTATAATCAATGGGTGAATAATAAAATAATAATAATAACGAAGGAAACGTGAGTTTATTTATTTTGAGTGTGGGCTGATTTAATCATTATAAACCCTCAAAAGAAATGTCCGAAACTTCCTCTCTACTCTCCTTTTCGAGGATTTCAAGAATTTAAAAGAGAATAATAAGATAAATTAAATATTTCGGGATATATTCTGATGCTTATCTGAATGATCAGAAGGGTTATTTGAGTCTAAAAAATTATTTTATTTAAATTATTTATGTTACAATTTGTGCATGAATAAATAAAATTTTATTTTTTAATTTTTTCCCTTTTTTTATTCAAAATTAATCATTTTCCCTTGTAGAGTGTTGTTGCAAGTTCTTCTCGGATTCGTTAAGCCAATTCATTACCGCTGTTAATGCCCCTAGTATAGCTGGGGTGCCGAAACCATGGGTAACCTTAATTAATATTAAAAAGAAAATTTAAAAATTTATAAACTTAAAAAACAGTTAGAAATTGTTTTTATTGTAAAAACTTGACTATTGTAACTTAAGTTTATTATTGTAAATTGTAAAAAATAAAACTTAGTGCTGGCTATTGTAATAATTATTGTAAAAAATAAACTTATTGTTAGTGCTAACTATTGTAATAATTATTGTAAAGTAAAAAATAAACTTGGTGCAAGCTATTGTATTAATTATTGTAAAACTTAACTATTGTAAAAACTTAAGTTTATTATTGTAAATTGTAAAAAATAAAACTTAGTGCTGGCTATTGTAATAATTATTGTAAAAAATAAACTTATTGTTAGTGCTAACTATTGTAATAATTATTGTAAATTAAAAAATAAACTTGGTGCAAGCTATTGTATTAATTATTGTAAAACTTAACTATTGTAAAAACTTAAGTTTATTATTGTAAATTGTAAAAAATAAAACTTAGTGCTGGCTATTGTAAAAAAATACAACTTGTTTATTTTTATTGAAAAACATCAGCAAAACATCAGATAAAAACAAGTTTAAAAAACATACCATAGAGAAATGTGTGAGATATTGTTGTATAGAGTGATCTAGTACTGGCCTACAGGCGCTTCCCTGGCAAGGGCTTCTATCTTGTTTTAATAATTCCATTAATTCAGAAAGTGTTTGGCGTGAAATAGCAAGCATTTGTTTTTTCCTTTGTAATTCGATTGAAGAAAAATGTGTTTTGAAAGACATGTAATCAGCAATTTGTTTAGCTGGAAATTCATTCTCACAGAGGGAATGACTAAAATTAATTTTAACTAATTTTATTTTAATTAAATAAAACAAACAAGTCTTTAGCCAAATTGTGTGCTTCATATTCAACTAATGCGGTTAATGTTGAGACCTATATTTAATTAATATAAATTTTAAATTATTTTTAGTTACATTAGCAGTCTTCCGACGACCTGCTGGAAGAACTAAACCATAGATTTTTAGTTGATCTCGAAGTGATTTTCCCCCGTCCTTTGATTTTGCTCTAGAGGAAAGGTCTATTTATTTAATTAAATTAATTAATTCTACCGACGTAAAATTCCCCCAAGAACGGAGGCATTTAGACACTCTGGAGGATTAATTCGTCTGCAAATTATTTAAATTTAATAAAAATTTTGATATATTTTACCTATGAATTTCTCCAACGGTAACTCTATATTTTGGTGTTGAGCTAAGAAGGGAAAGTCTGCCTATAAAACAAGGTAATTTATTTATGTTTAGATGTGTTTTTTCAATTAATGTTTTTATCGTCTATTTTTAGTTAATGTTTATGTTGTGTTTTATGTTTATGTTAACAGTTATTATTGTATGTTTTTATGTTTAGAATGTCTTTTGTTCAGTTTGTGTTTTGTTTTGTTTATGTGTTTTTATTAGTTTTGTTTATGTTTTGTGTTTTTAATTTGTTTGTTTTAAATGTTTTTATTTGTTTAATGTTTTTTGTATTATTGTTTTTTGTGTTTTATTAATTAAATGTTTCTGTGTTTGTTGTTTTTAAAGTAAAAGTGTGTGACTACCAGGAACTGTACAAAATGTTTCCATTGGATTTAGTGGAGGCATGCCTGGGGAGGGAATAGAATTGGTTGAAATTAATGAACTTCCAAGCGTTGAAGAGATGGAAGGACATATGGGCGTTGCTACCGAGTGATTATTTGGAGGAACAATTCCAAGAAGATGTCTAGTTGTTGTTGTGTGTTTAGACTGTTTTACACTTTTACGAATAACCCCACTACTGTCAGAAGAAATTGAAGATAATTTTGATTGTTTAATTAAAAACCCTCCATTATTATGGTTGTTATCCTGTTGTGATTCGTCTGAGCTCTTTGTTTTAAAATTAATAAAATATTTAATAAACAAACTGAACTCCTTCTTCTTCAATTTTCTCAACACCTCTCGTTGCTGATTGAAAAGAGGTCGGTAAAACCATAAGCAGATCCATCTTTAAAAATTAATTTTTTTAATAGAATAAAATTAACCCCTTCAATAGATCTATTTTGTTGTTGAATTTGTTGAAATTGAGCTAATGAACAGGTCTGGCTTTGAGTTAAATTATGCACTCCAGATATCATTGCATAGTCAAGGGAAGAAGTCTGTTCTGTTGATAGTTGTTGTGAAGCAATGTAATTGTTATTATTATGTGAAGAAGATGAAGTTTGTCGTAATTGATGTGTTTGTTGTTGGTGATGTTGGTTGAGAGGAGCTGAAGCGGCAAACATGGCTGTTTGGTAGCCTCCCTTTAATTCAATTTTTAGAAGCTTTTAATTAACTTTTTAGAAGCTTTTTAAGTCCACAGAGTTCACCCTTTATTTCTTTAAAAATATAAGGTTTAATACATGATAATCCGGAGTATATCCAGTTGCCCCAAATGGATAAGAAGCTCCTTGAAAATGAGAGGAATTAGCAGAAGAATGCTCCTGTTGTAATTGTTGTTGTTGTATTTGTTGAGATTGGTTCAAATTACCCCCCAATGAATCAAATCTTTGACGATGTGTTGTAGCAATCAAACGTTGGGGGTTGTTGTTAAATCCGTTGGAATTGCTGCTACTAGCAATGAGACGATTGTTCCTCTAAACAAATTGTTTAAACATTTAAACATGTGTTTTATTTTTAGAAATATATTGTACAATAATCTAAACAAGTTTTTACAGTCTCTAAACAAGTTTTGTACAATCCAAGTTTTGTACAGTCTCTAAACAAGTTTTGTAAAATCTAAGTTTTGTACAGTCCAAGTTTTGTAAAATCAAAACTTAAAAAATACAAAAACCAGAATTTTACAAAAACAGTTAAAACTTGTTTTAGTAACTGTACAACACATTTTTGTACAAAGTTTAATTAAAACTTTTGTAAAATCAGAAAACAATTAAAAATCAGAATTTTACATTGGAGTCGACATTATTACTGATGCTACTACTACTATTATGCATGTCTTCGCAACTAGGAAACTCCGCCCTTATTTAAGCAGTGTTGTTGCCTCGCCTTTGGCTGTGCCTTTAGCGTTGCCCTAGGACAACTTGTGACGATTTAAAATTGGAGATTGCTTTAGGGTGTTGTGTGGCTTTAAATAGGAGAGGAAATTGTTGTTATTGTTATTTAAAAAGAAAAGTTGTGTAGTAATAAAAGAAAATGTTTAGTTGGTTGCTGACAAGGAAAGTTAATACTAGGAGGAGTGAAAATAACGGGAAGGAAAAAGAAGAAACCCGATCGGAGAAAAGATGGAAGAAATAATTTAAAGTAACTTTCTAATTAACTTTTTTAGAGAATATAAAGCTTAAAAATTAAAATAATAATTTTAAGTAAATTAAAGGTTGATAATAAATTAAATTTTATTTAAATAATTAATCCGTTAATTAATTAAAAAATATTTTTCCCCCTTTTCCATTATCATTTCTTTTTTTTTATTTAATTAAAGCTACTGCATATATATGTAGTTGTTTAGCTTTTTCTCTTCTACGTAATAAACACAACTTTTGTTTTATTTTATATTACTGGATTTGAACAAAACAGCTTTTACTTGTTTTCCTTTTCAATGCGTGTTTACCAATCCATTAGTTAAAATAAAAGAAAAGAAAAGGATATGTTAGAATATTAAAGAATGTTTCTGCGTTTAAAAACAAATGAAAACTTGTAGATTACAATAAACACAGAAAATACAAACTTTATGTAAAAAATAAAACTTGAATTACAAACGCAAACTTAAAAAACAAAGCATAGAGAGAAGGTTAAGTTTACAAAACTTAAAACTTGAAATTAAGTTTATATTTAAAAGCGCAAACTTAAAACTTGAAATTAAGTTTATATTTAAAAGCGCAAACTTAAAACTTGAAATTAAGTTTATATTTAAAAGCGCAAACTTAAAACTTGAAATTAAGTTTATATTTAAAAGCGCAAACTTAAAACTTGAAATTAAGTTTATATTTAAAAGCGCAAACTTAAAACTTGAAATTATGTTTAAGTTTACAACCGCAAACTTAAAACATCTAAAGTTTGACAATCATTCTAAAATACATTTAAGATTAAACTAAGAAACTTAAAAACATGCAAGTTCAAAACAATAATTAAAATACATTTTACAAAACATAAAAACACATGTTTAGAAACTGTGTATATTCTTTGTTTTGCTTAATTAAAAAAAAACATCCAAGTAGTTGCCATTAAACTTAAGAACTATAATATTAAATCTACCAAACACTTTAATAATTAATAATCAGTATCAGGATTTTCCTTTTTTCCCAAAATATTTTCTTTTAATTTTTATCAATCAATCATCAAATAATTTAGCGAAAAATCAACATTAGTTTCTGGAAAGGAAAATTAAAAAAAAATAGTTTTAATTTTTTTGTTTTTGTTTTGTACATAAATATATAAATTGATTGTGGTAGAAAATTAGTAAAATTATTTTAGTAAAAATATTTAATAGTTATAATAAAGTAGCAGCAATATTATAGCAGCAATTGTGCGCGATTTTACGTAGAAAATTAAATAGAAAAGACAAAGAAAAAATGACAAATTTAAAGAATTTTTGGGTTAATGATAAAATTAAATTAAATTAATGTTTTGAAATAATAAATAAATATTTGAAAGTGAAATTGAAGGAAATATTTATTTGTTGAAAAATATTTAAGAACTTGAAACTGTAGTGAAGAAATAATTATTTTAAAACAAACTTAAAATAAAAATACAAACATCAACAAACATTTAAACTCAGAAAAACACAAAACATTGTTTTAGATGTTTTTGTATTTTAGTTGTTTTCTTGGGTGTTTTTCTAATTGTTTTAATGTTTATGTGTTTTAGATGTTTTTTGTTTTACATGTTTTTGTGTTTTAGATGTTTAGATTGTTTTAAACGTTTACGTGTTTTACATGTTTTTGTTTTTAAATGCTTGTGTTTTAGATGTTTTGCTTTAACTTGTGTTTCGTTTATTAAAAAATACAAAATGTTTTTATGGATGTTGTAATTGTTTAATTATAAATATTAATGTAAATACATATGTTTTTCTATTGTAAATAGTTTAAATTGTTTATTTAGCATCAGGCAAAGTTTTTTCCTTTTACAACAATTAAAGCCCTTCAAATCCTTGTAGTATAAATAATGCTTATTTATATAATGTTTCAATTTCTCCCACTCATGCGCATTTTATACTATTAATTGTTTTGCTTAAAAAACAACAACAAAGATTATGTGCTAACAATAAATTTTAGTAAATAATAGAACAACTACTCTTCAGATATATTTTTTAATAATAATATTTGAAAATAAATCTTGTGAGATTATTGGAATTTTAATAAAAAAAATAGAAATTATGATGGAATATGTAAAGAAGAAAAAATTTTAATTTTTATTTTATTTAATTAATTAATTATTTTTTACTATTTAAATCTAATTTTGTATAAATTAAATTAATTAACCCTTTTTTAAAGCAAATTAAAGCTTGTTAAGGTTTGAAAATATAGGTTTCACACAGTTGGCGTTATGTTTATTTTTATTAAAAAAAATAGTGTGTGGGTAGAGATGCAGAGAAACATCAAAATTGAAGGAAGCCTTCGGGAACTGTTTTTTAATAATTCTTTTTTTCTTTGGTTATTTTTTGCTTTTCAGATTAAATAATTTTTCAATTTTTACTTTCTAATACTATTTACACTTTGGTTTATCTTTACTTTGTTTTTATTTCCAAATTATGTACACAACAAACGGTTTATTTTTTGAATTTCTTTAATTTTTATTTACTTTTCTAGCTCAGAGTATTTATGGTTCTGGTTTCTCAGGTTATGGCAGTCTAACTACGTTTGTTTCTTTTCTTTTCATTTTCTGGGTAATTAGAAGTGGAAACTTTTCCAAAATACCTGCCATTTCTGACCCTTATTTTGACTATTATTCGACTTGTTTTGACGAGTTGAGTGAGAAGGAGATAGAGACTAGTGTGGATGACACATTCAAGCAGAATAGAACCCTTTAAATTGTGAAAATCTCAAAATAGGGAGCAACTTGTTTAAGTGATTACCGCGGCTGCTTCCCTTTTTAGATGATTTTGCCTGGTAACGAGGTCTTTTGTGTGGGTTTTAAGCTTCTTATAGCCTTGTACACTCTAATTAAGTAATGAATAGTGTTATTCGACTTAGCTAGTGTTGAAATTAGTCGAATAATTTATCCAATTACCCTCAACCGAACTTTAGTTTGTTGGCTTTGAAACGTCCACCTTTACTTGAATAACTTTCAGTAAATTTCCTTCTTTTTTAGAGCTATTAGCTATGAGACAAATTCAAAGGATCCAGTGCTTCTCAGGTTTTCTTTTTCTCTGTTGAATTCCTTCATTATTTACTTTAAAGGGCCCGTGTCTTTGTTGGCAATATGAACCCAAAAGTAGGACGTGATGAAATAATTCAACTGTTCCGTGCCTATGGAACTCTTGTGGGTGTAACCGTCTTTAAAGGCTACGCGTTTGTCCAATTCTCGCATGGAACTGAAGCTGATTTGGCCGTTTCAGCACTGAATGGTTACACCTGGCATGGCAGTCCTTTGGGTATTTTTTTGTTCTTTTTGTTTGCATTTTGGGTCAATTTTTTGCTTTTATTTTGAAGGAGAATTTTAGGGTCATTTTCCAATTTAATATTTTATTTTTAATGTTTTTTTTTTATTTATTTTTCAGGAATTTTCAATTTTTTAAGAATTTTATTTTTTCCTTATTTTCTTCCATTTTTTAGACCTTTTCAGAATTTTTATTTTGTCTATTTTTACTATTTTTTCTCTTACACACGTGAAGATTGCAAACTTGCGATTACCGGCTTTGGCGGTAATAAGCCTTTGACGGTTGCCACTTCCACCACTACTCCTGGTATTGGTGGAGTAACAAAGGGGATGGGGTTTGTTATTTTTTGATTTTTATTTTTTTTGTTATTTTTTAAGACGGGAATTTTAATTTAATTAATTTATTAATTTTAATTCAATTTTTTTTTAAGAAAACGGAATCAAAATGGACAGCCTCAAAGCATTCCCTCCACAGATGTTTTGACAAAAAAGATGAAAAATACTCAACAGGTTTAATTTAAGATATTAAATTGTTTTTTAGAGTGGATTAGAATGGTCAGAAAGCCTTTTTTATTTTTTGTTTAAAGTCTAAAGCTTTTAACTGTTTGACCATTCTGACCGATTGACCTTTTTAGGGAGAGAAGAAAATTTTGTTTTTTTAAAGAATTATATTTAAGGAAACCCCAGAAGTTGATGTGGACATTGAAGAGACTCCGGAGACCGTTATTCAATTAAATGTTGGAGGTACTTGTTATTTAACGATGGTAGAAACCCTAAAGAAAGACAAGGGTTCATTACTTGCACAGATATTGACTGCTGAGGGACTGGAAGAAAATTCTAAAGTATTTTAATTTAATTAAAGATTACCTTTACAAAATGGACATTTGGGAAAGAAGGGTCAGATTCCAAAGGTTTTTTTCAAAAAAGGAAGGATAAGGGATTCTCTGACCTTTTTGTTCCTTAACCCTTACTTTGTAGAGGTTAAGGAAAAGAGAAAATTTATTTTTTAATTTAAAGGTGGCCAAACGTCTAGATAATGGTTCTCTTTTTATTGATAGAGATGGAAGATTATTTGCCTATATTCTCGATTTTCTCCGAACAGGAAAGCTTTTACTACCAGAAAATTTTCAAGAAATGGCACGCTTTAAAGAAGAGGTTTTTCTTGTTTTAATTTAATTGTTTAAAATTGTAAAGGTTCAATTCTATCAAATTGAGGAATTAATAGAACAATTGTTTACTAAAAATGAAGTAGTTGAATAATTAATTTATTTTATTAAATGATTAATTAAAAATAAATTTGTGTGTGTGTTTTTGTGTTTGTTTAGATGTTTTTGTAATGTTTAAATAAATTGAATACAACACTTAAACAAGTAAAACATGTTTTTAAGTTTGTTTTGTGAGTTAAAACAAGTCTATTCAATTTTATGTTTCACATTGATGAGAGAGAATGTTTGTTAAAATAGTATGTAGGTTAGAGAAGAAAAGATGTGAAAATATAAAGCAAAGAGGAGAAAAGGTTGCTAAAGTTTAACGTTACTTTTCCTTTGCGTTTGCTTCATATGCAATAATTAAACTTAAATATTATTAATTTCCCCTGTTTTTGATTAGAGATTTGCGTGAGGGGTTGAAAGGAAATTTTCTTTAATTTCCTTTGAGTTCTACTCCTTATGCAATAATTCAAGTTTAAGGTTATTAATTATCCCAATTTTTGATTAGAGACTATGCGGTAGGGGTGGAAGGAAATTTTCTTTAATTTCCTTTGGGTTCTACTCCTTATGCAATAATTCAAGTTTAAGGCTATTAAGTCATCGGTCTAAGCAGGGGTAAGGTTGGGTGGGTGGTTCCTGACGCCTGAGGGCATATTTTGGGACTACGGTAGCAAAATACCGTAATAATAAAATAAATTTTGTGATAGGCTTCCGGCCTTAAAAATTAAATATTAATTTTTATTTTGCATATCCTAATCTTATTATTCATTCTATATTTATTTAAGCTTTATCGAAGCTTATTAGACTTTGTTCTAATTTATTTTTCATTTTTTGATATAATTTTGTTTAGTTAAATAAAAACGTTTTAGAAATATTGCATAGGCAGTAAATAACAAAAAATTTCCTTAAATTTTCACAATTCTATTTCTTTTTCTTTATTTCTCTAACCTTTTGTTTTTTTCTTCTCTATTTTTATTATCTATTACTTGGATGTTAGCAAGAAGCTTTTACAAATTAAGAGAAAACGACAATATTAAATTAAAACCCCAATGATTAATTAAAGCCTAAACCGCTCCTTGCTCTTCCTCAAACAATTCTTAATACTTTGATTTTCATTTTTTACTTTATTTTCTTTCTTACATCAAGTTTTAAAAAGAAATCGAAGATTAAAAAGTTTATTAATTAATGGCAATAAATTGTATGTACTGAAATGTCTGGGAAACTTCTGGTTGTAGAATTAATTTTTTGCAACGTATTTGGATACTGTACTACAAGTGAGGGCATTTAATGCAAAAGCTTTCGAAATAAACTTATCCTGAGGGGATATTGAAATATCTTAGAAAATAATATTATTATTAATTAAACACAAATATACTGTATAACGAAAATAAGCCTTAATTAATTATTTAAAGTAAGTTTTGTAAAATGAAACTAAGTTTCTTGAAGGATTTATCTTTAGATAATAGTCAAGGATTATATCAAATACTGTATACTTACTGTAATTTAATGAACACCGCACTCAGATTTTACGAACTCACTTGGCCGCACTCAATTTGCCTCACGCAGTTGTCTTGTTTACGTCTAAAATAGATAAAACTTTTAAATAATACGGTAGTACCGTAAAATCAAAATAGTTAGAATTTGCCATCAAAATGAAAAAAAATGCAAAAAAATTTCGGACTTAACAGTTATCTCGTCACACATTTTTTTTTCCAAAAACAGCTTTTCTTAATTACTTTTAAAATCAAATATTGCATAAGGAGTAAATGAGAAAGAAAAGTGAACGCTTATCTCTACTTCTTTTTCATTTCTTCCATTATATTTCACCATCTTTTCTTCTCTAACTTACATACTATTTTAATTATTTTTCTCTATTATTTATTAACTTTTTCAATTTAGTCAAAACATAGAAATATAACTTAAAAATTACCTTTAAGCCTTTTATTCAAGCAAATACATAAACAATTAAATTAATGCAAGATAAAGATTTATTTAAAATTAATTTTAAATGAAAATTTACAAAATTCTTAATTGATTAAATAAGAAGGTTTTGAATTATGTCCTTGCTTTTCCTAAGCTGCTCTCTGGTAATTCTACATCTTCTTTTTAGTTGATCTGTGCCTAAAATTGTAAAATTAGAAAATGTTAAGAATATAAAATAACCTTTTTGTGTATTTCTCCATCATCCATTGTAACCATTGGAGCTAAAAATGCCAAAAGAAGTTGCGCCTTTGCCTCTTCCTGTTCATTCAGTCGTTCCAAGGTTTATCCCATTTAGTAGTTGTTGGCAGAGTAGAAACAAGTCTAGAAATCATTAAAAATAAATTCTTAAAGTAAAAAAACCTTAATTGCCTCAGCGCTCTGAGTTGTAATGCTTCAAACAAAGGCACTAGATGGCGGTTTTGAGTAGAAAATTGAGGCAAGGAAGCGTTGACTCGTTGAAGTTAGCAAAAGGGTAGTGCCAAATGCCAAAAGATTTAAATAGAATTTCTTAAAATTAAAAAAAACCTAATGAATGCCAAGTGTAGCAGCGTCCAATGGATCAAGTTCCAAGTCTCTCCCAAAATGATTGCGCGCCCAGAAAGGTAGAGAAAACAATTTAAAAAAAGTAAAGTTTACATTAAAAATAATATCAAAAAAACCTGGACAATGTCCTGTCCAACAACTTCAATGAAATTCAAGGAGAAGCAATCGCCAAGAAGACCAACAAACGGGAACTACTCAAGCTCTGAGCTAAACTCCGTGGGTATGGAGTTCCACTCAGAACCGAGCGTTCCCTGGCAAAAATTCAATGAACACAACGCTGACACCACCTTTTGTCCGCGAACACTGCGCTAAACAGCATGGTTCAAGAACAAAGGCCTGCCAGAACTGGATTCAAAGAAAAGCCAAGCCTAATATTCAACGAACACAGCGCTGACACACACCTTTTGTCCGTGAACACTGCGCTATACAGCATGGTTCCAGAACAAAGGCCCGCCAGAACTGGATTCATTGAACACGATTTAATGCACACTGCTCCGACACCCACCATTTGTGAACCCAATTAGAAACTGGCAGAGCCTGGTTTAGTGAACACAATTAGCAACTGAAAAAGCCTGGTTCCATTAACAAACTGGCAGAGCCTGGTATAGTGAACACAATTAGCAACTGAAAAAGCCTGGTTCCATTAACAAACTGGCAGAGCCTGGTATAGTGAACACAATTAGCAACCGACAGAGACTGATTCAGTGAACACAACAGATGTTGGTTCTATACCGAGCTCGATCGGGAGGTTCTACAGCACTCGTACTCCACCAGGAGGTTAATAGAACTGGTTCTCATTCAGGAGGTTCTACAGCACTCGTACTCCACCAGGAGGTTAATAGAACTGGTTCTCATTCAGGAGGTTCTACAGAACTCTGTACTCCACCAGGAGGATTCCACAAATGCGACATCCGGAGGGTTCAAACAAACCGGGCTAAAGTGAACTCGGCACTAAATATAACAAAAATAAATAAAAGAAGAATAGATTAAAAGAAACCTTTATTGCAAAAAGAAGAGGGAATAATTAATCCAAGTGTTCCAATCGTCCTTGTCATCCAGAAACCATCTGTGTCGACTCTCTCATTTGTGCATTGAAAAGTTTCGCACCTAAAATTATCTCTTAATAAATTAAGTTAAATATTTAAAAACCTTGTCGTAATCCAATGTTCAGCTTGCCATTTCAAACGCATGATCACCAAAGCACGCCAAATCGAAGGATCAAACAATGGGTACCCCAATAACCCTTTGTATTCTTCACTGTATCTCTCTCCATTGTAGTCTCTAATTTTCTTTTCATCTCTACTTCTATTTCACAAACTATTTTGTTAGTAAAGTCGCGATTAGATGGCAATTGAAGAACTTTCTAGAAAAAACAGAATGCCAATTACTTGACTTTACTTTTCAAAAAAATAAACGAGAGCGCTGACAAACGGTCCTCCGCATCATTATTCAGCCAGTATTTTGAATGATGAACCAGTTTGGGGCAGGGCAGACTCTATTGATTCAAGACAGAGAAGCCTACAAAACACCAGCAAGTGACTGTAGTTTATTCGACTTCTAAACCTGTACCCGATATTTACAGGCTTTTGTTTAAAGAAAAAGTGGAAAAGAATTTTTTACAAATATATTAAAATTCAGATATTCTATTAATAAGAGTTCCGTCAATCTTTGACAATGAAATGGACGTTCCGAAAAGTACCAAAAATATTTTAAAAATTAATTTACAACCAAAATAAATTGTAAAAATATAAATATCCTTCAAACCTTTAAATTCTTATGTTCCCCTTCTAAAAGAGCATTAATTTCATCATCAAGTTCATCATCATCCCCCTTGCCTTCTCCTCTTTTGCTATTAACAACTTCGAATTCCTCAAGGTCTTCGAACAAATCTTTTTCCAAAGAATCATCATTATCATTGTCAGAAACTGGAAGTTCTTTAAAAATGAATTTAATCCCCAATAAATTGTTTATGAAAAAATACCCTTTCCAATCGCTTCACTCTCTACTGCACTAGTCTTCGGCTCTTCTTGAATATTTTGAACATCTTCAATAACAGCAGATTTGTCCCACACAACCTTTTTCACAAGAGATAATTTATAGGCATAATTTTGCCAGAATTTTTCTTCAGTAATTCTTAAATAAAAGAAATAAATGCCTAATTCATTAGAATTTAAAAGAATAAACTATTATTTTAACCTTTTAGGCACCAACTCAAATCGAACTTCTTCTAAACGCGGGTCAAGTTTGAAAAGTTCTTTTGCGTTTGTTTTAATCTCTTCAATCTCAATTCCAATATCTGAAGAAATTGGTAGATCCTCTGTAAAATTTTTCGTGTCCTAAAGAGGTTAAAATGTAGTAAATGTTGATTTTCTGAGAGGGTGGGGGTTCGAACCCGCTCAGGGAATATTAATTTTTTCTGACCTATTTTACTTAGATTTAGCAATTTTACACTTAACCAAGCCTTATTTACTTAAAAATCTAATTAAATATCAAAAAAACCTTACACTTGTTATTGAAATTATATGCCTTTTTGCTTCAGGATGGTCAAGTAGAAGACTTAATTGACTTGAATCCTCAGATTTTGTTCTTTTCTCAGATTCTAATTCATCAATAAATTTTTGTCTTTCTTTCTCAAAATTGCCAATTATCTTCTAAAATTATTTTAAGGGTTTCCTCTCTTCCTTAACCTACAAATTGTCACTTGGACATCAAGTGACCCTTTTGTAGGTGAAGAAATGATGTGTAAAATTCAAAAAAAATACCAAAGGTGTAAAATTAGTAGCCTTTTCTTGTATCTTTGTTGAGGCCTTAACAGCCATTCCAAGCATTTTATCTATCAAAAAAGAATAAATAAACCTTGGAAGCTTTAAAAGTTTAGTTACTTGCAAAAAGCGTTGGTTTAGACATTTGTTCTTGTTCCTCCTTTGTTTCAGAATGTTCTTCCAGTTTCTGACTACAATCAGCTTTAGCATCATTGCCTTCCTCTTTTTTATTAAATTCAGCCAACTTGCTTTCCACATTGGCAATGGTTGATTTTAAATTACTAAAGAATGTACTCATTTTGCTAAAGAAAAATAGGAAAATAAATATATTAAATAAAAGATTTATTGAAAGATAAATAAAACTAAAAAAAATAAAATAAATATGAAGAATAATAAAAATAATAATCGACGAAATAGCGCACCAATTTAGGAAAAAACTTATCGCGAGCTTTGTTTCTCCGCAAATAGTCTCTCAACCCTTCTCACTATCTCTAATTCTCTCCATTAATAATTCTATTTTTGCGAATACTTGAGACATTTATTAATTTACGGAACGGGCCAACTAATCGCCAGATAATCTAATTGTAAGAGTTATACTGCCTGGCGATGAGTTAACCCCAAACTTTAATTTAATAAAAATACCATATATTCGCGAAAACATAGTTTATAAAATATTAACTTTAATTTAAATAAGTTTGCGATTAAATCACCTATCAGACAAATAAAGTTTTATTATCTATCGATTGTCAAAAATGTTTGTATAGTTAAAAAAAATGTTTAATGTATAAAAAATTGCCCATTTTTTATAAAAAATTATCTCTACAAATTAATTTTACTTCAATGAATGAAAACGAATTAAAACAACAGATTGCTTCTTTAATTCGCAATTATCCAGATTTTCCAACAAAAGGAATACTCTTTAGGTTAAAAATTAATTTAATAATTATAGGACATTAGAGTATGGAAGTAAAAATTTGAAAGAACTGTGTTTGGACTCAAATAAACGTAAAAACGGATTTTTGGGTCTCAGAATAATTTAGGGGTTGGCAGACTCAACTATACTTAAATAAGGTTTTTTGAGTCAGAGATATTTTTGTAGAGATGTGCTCCCTCTATTCGCAGAGCCTACGCTAGTTCGTTCACTTTGCCTCAATGTTGCAAATATCTACAGAGATAAAATCGACTTGATTGCTGGATTGGAAGCAAGAGGTTAGAAAGAATGAATTAAATTAAGAACAAATTTTTTAGGATTTCTTTTTGGCCCAATTATAGCGTTAGAACTAGGCATTCCATTTGTTCCGATACGCAAACAGGGAAAGCTTCCAGGCTCTGTAATTTCGGCAACTTATAAAAAAGAGTATGGGGAAGACGTTTTTGAGGTGCAGGAGGATGCCCTGTGTGATGGAAAGCGTGTGCTGATAGTGGACGATTTGCTCGGTAAGCTGGGACTCTAATTACATTCTTATTTTTCGTTAGCTACTGGAGGCTCATTACGCGCTGCCGAACAATTGGTTAAGCAATCGGGCGCTTCGGTTTACGAAAACTTTGTTATAATCGAACTGAGCGATTTAAATGGAAGAAAAGTTTTAGGCAGTGAGGTTAATGCATTTTTAACATATTAGAATATTTAATTTGTACAGTCCAATTAATCGCAGACAGAAAAGGAATAATTCGGACTGCGATTAAACGGGCTCTCTCTTAATTTACCAATTAAAGCATAAAAGGCAATTAGAGTCTCAAAAACCAAATAATTCTAAAAATTAGATTTTTATACAATTCTATTAAAACGACTTTACGACTAATTGTAGGTAAAATATTACAAAAATTATATTTAAAAATACATACATATTTTGTGTCTGTTTTTAAAGAATCTCAAGTTGATTTAGTTGTTTGTCATGAAAGAAAAAGGCACAGAATTTTTTACAATTGTTTTAAATTCAGATAAATAAGTAGAGAAAAAAGCGAATTTTTGAATGTTTTTATTAAATTTTCTCCATCTCAAAACATTAAAATTAATTAAATTTTTTTATCTTATTTGTTGTCAAGTTTTGTATAAAATAAACCAAATTGAAGAGAGAAAAGGTTCATTAAAATATTACAAATATAAAACAATTTTTACTTTTGTCAAAGCATTTTTATTTGACAAAAATCACAAACCTTTATATTTTTTACAAATCCTTTTTTGTTTCATGACGAGTTGTTGTTTTGTGAGGAGTTGTTGTTGTTTTTACATCCTTATTTTCTTGAAAGACTTCAACCTTTTCAGCTTAAGAATTGTAAATATTAAAGAAAAACTTAATTGTAAATTCAAGTTTGTAATTTTTAAAATTAAGAAACTTAATAATAAAACTTGAAGTTTAAAAAACTTAAGACTTAAGTTTGCGCTCATTTAAAGTTTATTTAACAAACCTAATTGTAAAACTTTAAATTCGCAAACTTAAAAACACTTAAAACATTAAATAAAAATTAAAACTTATTTCGAAAACTTAAGTTTGTAAAAATAATTAATTTAACTCTTACTATTGCTAGCATCCATACTATCACAAAATAAAAGCCGATTTGAATCCGTAAAAATAGCAGAAGCTGAGAAAGTTAATGCCTGGTCACGAATATAACGGGAGCGGCTTAAAAACTTCTCTAAGGGTGAAATACCATCTTTTCCATGGGATTCTAAAAATTAATATTAAAAAAATTATTTTAATTAAAAAGAAACCAATAATTGCAGCATTAAGTGCTCTAGCCACAATATCACGTTGACTTTGATCAAGAAGGTAGGCATTGGCAGATTGACTAGGATCACGGTAACAGAGGAGAGAGAAGGCAGCCTTTTATTTAAAAAAATTTTATAGAATAAAATAAACTTGAATTGTAAACTTCCAAGTTTTACAAAAACACAAAACTTAAGTTTAAACTTAAAATTCTTACATTCATTCTGTGCCTAAGCGCTGCACAATTTTGCACACTTTGCTCAACATCGTCGCCAACAGAGTCCATTTTCATTGCAAAATGGGATATTTCCTGACCAAATTCCAAGAGGGGTGCATACTGCGTGAACTGATTTTGCTCTTCATTACTTGCAAAACCTCCAAAATATTCAGCTTCTTCTTTATTATTTTCTTCAAATTCCATAGGGAATCCGTCCATTACAAGGTCTAGAGAATTAAACAAAAAATAAGAGAAAATAAAAAAACCTAATTCATTTGCTGCATCAACATCTCCATCAACTTCATTATTATCACAAGCATATTCTTCTTAAAAAGCAAAGTAAAGTGTTAATTAAAAAAGAAAACCTTTAATAATTGTAGTGCTCGTCGGAGGGGTTCCAACAAGCAAAGAAGAAGAACAACAACAACCATTTGAACGTACATCGCCATTGGACATTGCAAGGGTTGAAGAGTGATTATGACTGCCTCTTACTAGTAAACCATCTTGCCCATTTTCTCCAGTTAGTTCCATAAATGCAACATCGTTCTTTGAATGTGAATTTATTGAATTCCCATTTTGATAAAAATTTGTAGTTGATTGAGATTGTTGTAATAATAGATCAGAATTGTCCTCTAAAAAGTGTATTTTTTAAAGTTAAAGTTTACAAACTAGAGAAGACTTAAAAATAAACTTGAGACATAAACACATAAAAAACTTAACTTTTAAAGGTTTCAAGTTTATTTTTTATTTTTCACAAAACTTCAAGTTTGTAAAGAATAAAAGTTTTAATATTTTTTCTCTTACCATTACTTGAACGTCGTTTAACCGGATTATGCTGGTCTTTTTCCCCATCATCATTAGAACTTCCAGCAACCATTAAATGACAATTATCATCATCCACAGCCGATGCGCTTCGTTTTCCACCTCTACTACTAGAAGGTCGTGGAGAAGAGGAAACACAGTTTTTTGTAAAGAGAGAATTGTTGTTTTCATGAGTATTATTATTAGTTAAATTGTCTTGAGGTAATGAAGGTAATTCCTTTAATTTTATTTTTATTAAACCTTAATTAAAATAATAATAATCTTACTTTAGTTATCTCCCTAAGCATTTCAATAAAATTTTGTGTTTTAATTAGCAATGCAAGTTGACGATTTGTTTCGAAAAGAGAAGGGAACAGTTGCTGTTGTAAAATTTAAAATTAATTAATTTAATAAATTTAATTAAAACCTGTTGAAATTATTTTCTATTTCTTCTGGCAAAAATAATAAAATAAAAACCTCAATTTTATCAATTGCATCAGATAATTGTCCCTTTTTAACCATACGAACAAGAGTCCTACGCTGCTCCATTTCCTCGCAAAGCGCTTCCTGAACTGAACGTACCACAGAACGTCTAACATTCCCAGCACTTTGTTGAGTAGAACAGGACTCCCCTCCACCCAATAACCCGATCATTGAATTAATTACAACCTCTGCAACTTTCTCAGCAGCAACAGTGGGTGACTGAGAGTCTTTTGAATCAAAGGTAATTGTTGAACCCTTTAATAAAACAAGCAAAAATAATAAAAATAAAGAGTAAATAAATACATGAGAATCGCTTTTAGCCAAATGCGGGGGAGTTTCATTAGTTTTAGTTCCTCCCGTTGCACGATTTAGTGCGTCTAAAGCTCTGGAATAGCCTTCATGAGCCATCCAATTTGAGACAAGGCTTAACAAAAATTAATGTATTTTAATAAAACGAAAGCCTTAAAGTCTATTTAAACCACAAAAAAAACCTGTTCATCCATAAAACCTTTTCAGGAGGCAATTCAATAGAATTAATGTTATCCATTGTTGCCTTTTCTGCCGATTTAAGTTCAGATTTTATATCAAATAAAAAAGGTTTTTGGCCAAAATTGGCGTCAAGCTAATAAATTAAAAAATAAAACAAAACTCTTTTAATTAATTTAAACCATCTCATCAGCAGTTTGCATTCCAATAGTAGGAAAGAGATCATTATTTAATGGAATGGATAGAGCATTTGCGACACCTTAAAAAAGAGGGGGAAATAAACAAAGGAAAGAAAAAAAATTTTAAAAAACCCAAATGTTGTCCATTCTTTGTAAAAAATAATTGTCTAGTTACAAAATTCAATCCACATCCAATAACATCTCCAGTAGTAAAAGTCGGTCCATACTCTACTCCTTTGCCTGATGAAGAAAAGAAATTGCCATCATCTCCGTGGTAGCCATAAGAAATTGGATCCCAACCAGGAAGACGATTTAGAGAAACATTTTTTTCGCTTAATCCAATGCCCATGTAGCTAAAGTTAGTAAAAAAATACTTCAATTGGCATAATCATTTCAGAATATACATATTTCTATAGTTAAATAAAGTTGAACTAACCCATCCTGGCCTTTACTTATCACAGTAATTTCAAAATAATAAACAATGCAAGACTTTGGAATTGGCCTATTTGCACGAACCGCCGCCGCATCTTTGCTGTTCTGGTTAGTTCCTTTACCTAATATTTTAAATTGAATACAGAGTTAAACAATTCAAACAAACGTTTTGTAACACGTAGAAAGTCGGCAGAAAGCTCCAAAATTGGCGGCTGAGGTGTACCACTATTTTGCTGTGGAAGTGTCCAGCGATCATTTTTGTTCCAAATTCGGGGCAATTTCTTTAATCAGGGTTTATTAGAAAGTCTAAAAAAAGACCTGAATATCAGTATAAGGATAAAGTAATTGTAATCGCTGCAACACTGCTCCTTCGTCGTAGTCATACATTGCCTAGTAAAAAAGGGGACATTTAGGCGCAGGGTATAGAATCGAGGGTCAATTTAATACATAACTTTTAGAACATTTTTAATTAAAAATCCGGGTTTCAAATTTGAACTATTTTTTATTTAAATGCCCACAATTTGTTATTTATTTTGAAAAATAAAAAATCCACAAACCGAATGTAACGGATCAGGAGGCGTTGGCACAATAATAGCTAAAGCAGAATTTCCACTACTTCCTCCACCTTCTTTCAAATCACTTCCCACAGCACTTCCACCACTAGAGTTCATTATTAAGTCATCATTTCCAAGAACATCTACAATAGAAAAGCGTTGAGCAGAAGAAGATGAAGAAGACAAGGTATTATTTGCTGCAATAGAATTGCTAGAAGAAGAAGAATTATTAGCCTCTGTTCCATCAATCATTGGAATATCATCATTACGTTGCTGTTCTTCCATATTTTATTTTAAAAATATCCTTTAAAATTAAATTTTGATGAAATTTATTGATTAAATTAAATGGTATTGAAAAAGTGCAAGAGAAAAGACAAATAGAAAATGGTCAAACACCAATAAACCTTTCATATTTTTATGGTAAAAATTTATTCTATTTTTTAAATAAAGCAAAAAATTAAATTTATTGAACATCTCAAAAGGAAAACGAAAAACAAGCTAGTCGCAGTCAACAGGCATCGAACCATCTACCTACCCCCTGTAATCGCGAACACTACCAATTGACCACAAGCATACCTAACCAAATCTCGTATTTTCTGCACATCTTTAACACAATAAATAATATTTAATTAAAAAACTCCCAAAAGGTGTGTGTGTGTGTGTGTGTGTTGTGTGTTTTATCACCAAAAATTAAACGAAAATACAGAAAATTAAATATCTTTATAATTTATTATTCTTTCTCTAATATAATACTAAAAACAATATCTCAAATTCGATTTTCATACATAGAGAGAGAAATAAAATGAGAGAGAGAGAACCACACTCAATAATATTACAATGTTCTTCAACCTACGACTTCACCACCTTTTTATTTTTTTTTACCTCAAGAGCATTATATTCTTCTTTTTTTTCGTCTTATTTTTTCCCTTTGCATTACTACTTACTATTACACCACATTGATGTTTTTATATAATGCTTTCTTTGTGTGCTTGTCAGTCAGCCGCCTTTTTACCACCAGACTACCAAAAAGCATTTTACAACCCCTAAAGGAGGGTTAGTTAATCGCGGGTTGGTATTTGCAAAAATCGGTTAGTTCGGTGCAAAGGGTCAATGCCCAAATGTTTAGGGACGCTAATAATTATTTTTATTTAATTAGACTTTTGGTCCCAAAACGACCTATCGCAAAATGGATGTTTCATCACGAAAGACTGAGTGCCAAATTCCAAAGATCTTTATCACCATTTCTATGGAACGATCAGATCAATTAAAAAGGAAAGAAAAATAAAACGTTAAGGGCTAATAGACCGAAAAAGAATCACTCAACCCAAAAGTTCAAAAAATTAAAAATAAATTTTGAGAATTTAAGGAATAATTAAAGCAAATAATATCAAAAATAAAGTAAAGAAAAATGGAAGAAATAATAAACAATTAAAATAAAAATAAAAGAAAAAATATTCTGCGAATATATGGGACGCCTTCTTTAATGCATCAAATAGAATGGTAGAGAAAAATTGCAGAGAGAGAGAGAGAAAAAATAAATTCTTATACAATTCATCAAATAGAAAGAGACACGAGTGTCAGAAGACAAAAATCTCAATAAAAATCGGATAAGGAAAAAATGATTTTGTGTTAAAGAGATAGAAAGAACAGATATGGGGAGAGAAAAGAACATTTTTATTTATTGAAATTTTCTTTGGAAAATCTTTTTTAAAAGAAACTGGATTTTAATGCAAAAAAGAAGGAAAAAGTAAGGAATAATTGTTAGGAAATAAATTTCAAAATGTCAATTTTCATAATATCAACTAAAAGAAAATTCTGATTTTAGAACCGGAATTTCTTCAGAATTTTCTAATCAGAATAAAATCAGAATTTTTCAGAATCAGAATTTTCTGTAAAAATCAGAATAAAACCAGAATTTTCTTAAAAATCAGAATATATTAAATCTAAAAAACAACTGGAAAAAAGCAGGGTTAAAATTAAATAATTAAAATAATCAACGCGTCTATATTACACGTTTCTTTGGAATAAATAAAAATAAATGTAAAATGTTATATAAGTGATCGCCGTAAAATAAAAAAAATAAAAAAATAGAAAACACCGAGATTAAAAAAAATAAATAAAATCTCTGTCCTTTTCCTTCCCTTAAATACATTAGAAAATTTCTACCCCTTTTCAGACCCTCTCAGAAATTATAAAGGATAATTTTAGAGATTTTATTTAAATAAAAACTATAAAAATAATTAACTAAATAAATACTTGGTTTAGTCTGCTTTTATCGCTTAAAGAACAGCTTCTGGTTTACTCGCTCTTTTAGCTTAGGCCTTAATCTGGTGACCGCTCCAGACTTGTTAGTTTTAACTTCATCGAGAAAGCGTGTAATTAAACTCTAAAAATAGGACAAAATGTCACTAAACAAAAATATGACAAAGTGTCAAGAAACGAGAATATGACAAAATGTCAAAACTAACCTCACTCATCGGCCCGCAGGCAAAATTGCCTTCCACATAAATTAAAGAATAAGGCATACAACAAGAAGGCTTTGGATAAGGACAGACTCCAATATTACAAGGCTCTGTTACTTTGTATTCGCCCCTTAAGAAAGACATTTTATTGAATTATTAAACCTTAACATACAAACAAGGACATCCCTTTCCATCCTTAAAAGAAAGGCATTCACGAGTTCTTTGAATTAAACCACAAGCACCACACTCTGCTGTACACAGACCAGTCTCTCTCCATTCGCTCCATTGGCCTGGGTCAGAAGTACAGTCTTCTATTGTTTCTGCTTCTGTTGTTGGTTCTTCTGCTGGGGGAGAAGACAAAAATTGTAAAGAATAATTAACTCTTTACCTTCTGGGTTTTCACTGGTAGTAGATGTGGTAGTTGTAGTAGATGTTGTTTCAGACTCTGGAGTCACTGGGGGAATTAATGGTATTGGAGAAGGTGTTGATGTTGTCGGAAGTTCTGTTGTTTGTATTTCTTCTCCTTCCCCTTCTACTTTAAGCTTTTCTTTTTCTTCATTTTCTTCAGGTGTAGGAAGCGTTGTTGTCTCAGTTTCCTGTAGATTGCTCTCCTCACTTGTACTTCCAGAGCCCGTCTTTTTATTATCCTCAGAATTACCTTCAAATCCTTCTTTAGCCTTTTTCTTTGTTAAGCTAAAATGTTAAAATTCAAAATGTCAACTAACTGAAAATAAGACAAAATGTCAACTTACTTAACATCGCCTGAATCGCTTGTTGTTGTCTCGTCCTTCCCCGGTTTCTTTTGAATACCCTTCCTCTCATTCTCCTCCTTTCCTTCTTCCACTTCTTCTTCCTCTTCTTCAGGGCCTTTACCTTTACCCTTTGGAGGCAAAATTGGCCTCAATTCGTTCTTACTGTCATCATTTTCTTCATCCTTTTCTAAAGCATTTTCTTCATCTTCTTCTTTACTTTTATTTTCTTCAGACTCTAATGACCCTAAAATTTTTAAAAAATTTTTAAAAATTAAATTAAAGAACCTCCTTTTGTTTTTTTATTTATTTTATTATTTTCCTTTACTTTATTTTTCCCTTTATTTTTATTTAAATTTCCCCTTTCCTTAAATTTATTTTCTTCTTCATTCTCTTCCAAATCATCCCCAATTTCATTAACAATTTTTTCATTCTTTTTATTAGAAATTTTTGGTTTATTTTCTTCTCCTTTCTCTTCTTCTTCCTTCAAGTCATCCCCTACTTCTCCCCAATTATTCTTCTTCTTCTCTTCTTCTAAATCTTCACCCACTTCTCCAAAACTCTTCTTCTTCTTTTCTTCAACCTTCTGTTTATTTTCTTCTTCCTTCTCTTCCAAATCATCCCCAACTTCTCCCCAATTATTCTTCCTCTTCTCTTCTTCTTCTTCTAAATCTTCCCCCACTTCTCCAAAACTCTTCTTCTTCTTCTCATCATCCTCTTCTTCCAGATCTTCACCTACTTCCCCAAAGATCTTATTCTTTGTCTCTTCCTTTTTCTTCTCTTCCTCTTCTTCTAAATCTTCACCCACATCTCCAAAACCCTTCTTTTTCTCTTCATCTTTCTGTTTATTTTCTCCTTCCTTCTCTTCCAAATCATCCCCTACCTCTCCTATATTACCCCTCTTTTGCTTCCCATCTTCATTAATTTCTTCCTCTTCCAAATCATCCCCAATCTCTTCAACATTATTTTTCTTCTCTTCCTTATCCTCTTTTTCTTCCAAATCATCGCCTATTTCATCAGTAACCTTCTTCGTCTCTTTATTTTCTTCCTCTTCCTCCTCATCTTCACCTACTTGATCAATTCCATCATTCATCTTTACCTCCTTTTCTTCCTCATCATCTCCAACTTCATCCACTCCATTTCGCCCAATTTTATCTTCTTTGTCTTCAACCCCTATTATTCCCTTACCATCTTTATCCTCCTCAATTCTGGAATTTTTACCCATTGAAAAAACATTTTCCGGATATATTTTTCCCTTTTCCGAGGTATTTTCTTCCGTATTATTTTCATTAAAATCATTTAATCGATGTTTAATAAATGGTTCTTCCGGATAGTTATCTAATTGTAAGTTTGTAATTTTGTTTACTTTGGGTTGTAAATTATTCAACTAGTTTCCGGAAAACTTTTCCGGAAAGTTTTTGCCTTATTTAATTTTACAAACCTATTGTTTAATTCAAGTTTATTTTTTTTAAGTTTGCAAACTTAACTCTTATTTTCAAATTTATTTAATTTTAAAAACCTATTGTTAATTCAAGTTTACAAACTTGACTATTTTTTTATTATAAAGAACAAACCGAATTTTGCTTCCTGTTTTCCCTCATTATTGTCATCATCATTCTCTTCTTCTTTATTTACTTCTTTATTGTCTTCCCTATTTTCTTCCTTTTCATCTCTTCTATTACCTTCTTCACCCTCAACATCCTCATTATTTTCATTCTTATCTTCCTCTTCAACTTCATTTTCTGGAAAAATATTTTTATTTTCCTTTCTCTGCTGTCTCTCCGATTTTCTCAGCCAATCAGCACTATTTCGCATATTCCCTGACCTTGCTAGGTGTTCCAGTGTTTGTTGTATATTTTTCGGGGTAGGCTCATCACTGGCAATTTTATCACCTGAATAATCTTTTAATTCTTCATTTGAAGGGGAGTATTCTTCGTTATTAATTTGTTGATATTCATTTTCTGGATAATCTTCAAAATTCTTCCATCCAAGAGTGGCTAAATATTATTTTAATAATTCTAATTAAATTAAAATGTAAACCTTGAAATATCATAATAAACACAAGAATATGACAATTAAAGTAGTTAAATAATTTAATCATAATTTTACATTTATCTAAACTTTATTAATGTAAAATGAAGGGCGCGACATGTGTCCGTTCCAAGCCAAATAACTCAAGATCGGCTTGATTGTTTTAGAAGCTTTTAGTATCATTAAATAGAGAATTAAATTCTCTATTTAACGATACCTTGTTTCAAGAAAAAAGTTTAAATTGAACTGGGTTTTTTGAGCAAAATTCATCTGAGGTTTGGCTAAACAAAGGCTGGAAGCTTTTTTTCAACAATTAAAAATAATTTAACACAAAAATAAAAATTAATATTGATCTGGTAGGATGGCAGTATTAATTTCCTTTATGGCCAAAATGGAAGGGGGAAAGAGAGAAGAGAAGGATAAAGCCTTCGTGTTTGCGCAGGCGCGTAGTATTGATAGCCGATTTAATCAAACAAAATTAACGTGTTGTAAAAGGATTGGACGTTAAAATTTTAAAGAATCGACATTTCGACATGTATTCTAAAACAGTTACAAAGTGTTAAACTTTTAAATATAATTTGTAATTAAATTAAATTATTTTTTGAGAGATCTCTTATATTTTTCCAGGCATCATTACCAACATATTCGTGGTTAAAAATGCTTGTTGTGTTTGTGCATTTTCCATAAATACTATTTCATTTTTTCTTTTTATAAAAATTTCATTTTCCCCTCCTTCATTAATTGGATGAGGTAAATCACGAATACGCCAATTCCTATTAGTCGCCCAAAGACTAGAAAGCGCTCTGAAAAGTGTAACTTCTGCTCTATATTGAGTAAATATTGCTAGGAAGAAGGCAGTGAATAAAAGCAAAACAGAAACTAGAATTTTAATGTCAGGTTGTGAAATGGCTGCCATTCGATTGCGATTACTAATTGTAAAAAAAGTTTAGTCATTGTAAAATTAGACGTTGTAGAAAAATTTAAGTTTAACTTTAATTTGTAAAAACTTGGATTTATAAAACTTGAATTGTAAACTTTAAGATAAATAGCAAAACTTTAAATAAGATTTGAATTTGTAAAAACCTTAAATTTATAAAACTTGAATTGTAAACTCTAATTTGTAAAAACTTGGATTTATAAAACTTGGATTGTAAACTTTAATTTGTAAAACTTGAAGTTATTAAACTTGAATTGAACTTTAATTTGTAAAAACTTTAAATTTATAAAACTTGAATTGTAACTTTAATTTGTAAAACTTGAAGTTATAAAACTTGAATTGTAAACTTTAATTTGTAAAAACTTTAAATTTATAAAACTTGAATTGTAAAACTTTAACTTGTAAAACTTTAAACAAAAAGCTTTACCTTATTGCAATAAACTTTCTGTTGTTAGCACTCTGCACATGTTGACAGGCTACCCATGCACAAATACCCATTATTAAAATAAGCAAAACACAAAGCGCATTAAGTACGCGATCACGAACATCCTAATAAAACTTTGTTTTTTTCAAGTTTGTAATTAATTAACAATCTTAAATAATTTCAATTATTTTAATTTTACCATGAAAGGAAGGTGAATTTGCGTCAACTGGAAAAATTAAAGTGTACAAATATTTCTCTTTAAATTACAAACTCACATTTACAAAAGGCCTTTTACGATAACGAAAACCACAAAGTTCGCAATGCGGCGACGGGGGTTTAGAACAACGGTTTGAATTTATGCAAACTGCCTTTCTAGAAGAGACTTCAATCCAATGGGTTAAGCAGTGAATATGAACATGTTGAACTGTACCAGAACAATGACAGGGGGAAATTAAAGGTTTTCTTTTTGACTCCGTTGACAAAAGACAAATTCTGCATTGCTTGGTGGTGGTTGAAAAATCAGGGGAAATTGTTAAGGTACAATTTGAAGGTTTTAAAGACTCTTTGAGGGTAGAAGGGAGTAAACAAGGTTGAGTAGTTTCCTTTAAAATAAAAATTAAAAGAGAACAGAAAAATTAAAAAATCCCCATTGTTCCCAACAGTCAAATTTAATAATTTATTTACCTCAGAATTTATATTTAATTTATTAGTATTGTTAGAAGAGAAAGCAGCTGAAGTTGAAGGGGAGCAACAGCCTTCATTATTATCAGATAACTCCATTAGGAATGGACGGATTAAAAGAGGAATGTAAAAATAAAATAAAGAAAAGGTCTAAAAATATAAAAAAGACAAAATGCTAAAATTTTAATTTTTCAATAAAATCCTAAAAATTAAGATTTCAACAAAAAAATGACTTAATTTAAATAAAAAAAAAATATTTAAATTAAAAGAAATAATATACATATAAAGGACAGATGGACTAAATAAGAGAAACGAAATGTAAAGAAAGGAGAAAGAAACCTTCTGGCGCCAAAATGAGTCGCATAAAATGTTTGTTATTTTTATTGTCAAATTAACAAATGTAATGCTATTGTTAATCTAATTTATGTTTTCCTTCTATATTTTTATAAATCTTTTAACAAAGGGAAAATTTATGTGCTAATTGAAAAAATAGATTTTAAGAAAAAGAAAAATGGTGGAAACTGGCACTGAAACGACCTTAAGTATTTAAAAATTTTTCTTTTTTGAAACATGCTTCAAAATATCTGAAAATTGCTCCAAAATATCTGATTTTTTATTTAACTTCTTTCTTCACTAAAAAATAAATCAAAAAAATAATAAAAATGCTGCAAACTGAGCCAGGTCGTTTCAGTGAGAGAGAAAGAGAGGGTGAATTTATTGACCCTTTTAACACACCAATATTTTTATTTCTTCGATATTTGGCTGCTACTCATTTTCAGCATTCCCATGGGGTAAAACTAGTAAAAAAGAAAAAGATAGAACTGTAAAAAAAGAGAAATAAAGAGCATGTGCTTCAGTGTGCAAAAACAGAAAAACAATAAACATGTGAGATCCTAACGAATAAAAATAAACAAATAAGAAAATAAATAGTACACAAATAAATTGAGAAAACAACACCAGAACTTAAAAACAAAAGTTAAAAAAAAATAGGGTAAATAATTTTTTCCCAAAATAAAGCAATTTTAAAGGCGAGTTACTTAATAAGATTTAAGGAAAATTATTGATAAAAAATAACCCACTTGTTGGTGTAGTGGATAGTGCTTGCGACTCTCTTCTTAAAGGCTCTGGTTCGATGCCTGGCAACATTTTCCCTTTTTGTATTAAAAGAATGAAACCTGAAACATTCAATAACGTTTTTATTTTATCTTTATTAAATTAGATAATTGAAAATTAACTAATATAAACTTAAAAGATCCACAAAATATAAATTCAAAAAAGCATATTCCAAACAAACCAAATTTTACTTAAAAATAGGTTCCCATTTAATTAATCTCCCAATTTTTCATTTTCCTCCTCTTCTTGTTCTTGTTTTTCTTCATGTGATGAAGACGAAGGAGAACGAGAACGGCTACGTTTTGCAGGTGGACTGCCTTCCTCTTCCTCTACTCCATTCTTTGCTGAAGAACAAAATTTTACATAAAGAAAAGTTCAGCCGTTTTGCCGCAGGAATCGCAAAAACGTTAAACAAAAAATTAAAAAAATACCAGGAGGCGAATTGCTGCGAGAACGCGAACCACGGACAGATCCTGAACGACGTGAAGAACCAGAACGGCGCTCCGAATTCGAACGGCTACGTGAACGAGAACGTTCAACAGAACGTCGACGTTTATTATTTACTGCTCCGTCGGACTCATCAAATAATTTAATTCGACGACCATTAATTTCTTTGCCTAAAAGTTATAAATTAAAAAATAAAATCTAAATTAGAAAAAAAACCTTGAAACTTTTCCATAGCACGACGAAGATCATCATGAGTAGCAAAACATACATTCGCTTCATTACGAACTCGCTTGTGAGCTTCAGCATAGGTAACTTAACATAATTAAATTATTCGAATGAATTAAGGAGAAGTTTTAATTTAGTTAAGTAAACAATTCCGGAAGGTTTAGTTAAAAGAAAAATTAAAAGAAAAAAAACTTTCTGTTACTTTTCCAGAAAATTTTATTTTTAACCCAGACTTGCTCTAATTAAAAAATAAAAAAAACACGTTACCGCCTCCTTCACCTTCTCCAGATGCACGCATCATGTCCTTCAAATCCTAAAGATGACAAAAATAATTTATTTAATTTAACGTTAATTTACTTAATATTAAACAAAAAAGTCACCCTGACTTCATTTTTTCCTTTTATTCAATTTTTATTCTCAGCCTTTAAACAACCACCACACCATTAACCATAAAAACCTCAAACTGAGTTTGCCTTTGCCAACCAAAAATGAGTGCAAAAAAAGGAGAAAAAGAGAAAGAAAGGAGAGGGCCAAAAGCAAAAATCCAAAACATATATCACACATATTATTTTTTTGACCAAAAGCCGCGATAAAGAAAGGAGAATAGTTGCGCACAAAACACCAAAAAGAAGCTCCAAAATTTTGTGTTCAAAATTAGCCAAAAGGCCACAACAAAAAAGAAAGAAATTGGTCCAAAAAGAGAGAATGTACCAAATGGTAAGGGAGAGAAGAGAAAGCTTTTTTTCCATTTTTTTCGCGTTAACCAAATCAAATAGAGTGAGAGAGTTTAGAGGCAAAAGTTAGCCAACCTATTTTCCATCTAATTAAAATTATTTAAATCCAAGAAATTTGAAAAAGGTCAAAGTTTTAAACGCACAAACCTGCCAAGAAAATCGTGTGGACAAATTGGTTACCAACATTTTGTAACGTGTTTCACGTGGTGGAGGAAAACGTCCTGTGCTACGACCACCATCACGTCTATAGTTTTGGCCACTTTTTACAATAGAATAGATTAGTTTAATTAAAAGATGGGTTACGATCTGTATCCGCCGCCTCCTCCACGGTTGTCATAACCTCGATTGTTGAAACCATCGTTGCGTGAACCTTAAAAATATGAAGATGAAGAGTTTGAATGGGTTGGTAAGTAAGGTTTAATCTTTGAAAGAAAAGTCCACAAAAGTCGATTTAACCAGCATTAAAGTACCGAAATTCTTTTGCCTTATTTCTTGAGAGGAAAGGACAACGACAGCATATAAACTGTTTAAATAAATCCCAGCTTTCCACTCTGCTTTGAAAGCCCCCCTAACAGAGAAAGTGCTAACCTAGACCTTCAAAAAAAGTAAAAAGGCTTACGACGAGAAATCTCCACAACAACACGATGACCACAAAGTTCACGTCCATTTTGTTCATAAACAGCATCATCAGCATCGCGTGAGTCATCAAACTCCTGTAATTGTAATTAATAAAAAATAAATAAAGCTAAAAGCAAACCACAAAACCAAAGCCATTTTTCAACATAACATCTCGTATTTTACCAAATCCTTTGAAAAAGTGTTCAACATCTCGTTCAGTTGCTCTCGACGGAAGATTTCCAATATAAACTCGAGTCATCGGTGGCATGATTCTATTTATTTGTAATAGCTTGTGATAAACTAAAGGTAAGAAATAAGTGAAAGAATTACAAAAAAAACTTTGGTTAACCAAAATCAATGAAATAAACGGTAGATGTTATAAAATAATCTCGATGCTAATGAAATAGTATAATTAGAGATAAAAAGAAAGTAAAACTGTCAGACATGTTAAAATGAAAAATGTAAGACAAGAAAATACTAAGGAAAATATAGAGAAAGAAAAGAAGACATTTTTATTTTTAACGAATATTAGGCATTTAATCAATTTTCGAGACATTTAATCGCAGAATTGATTCTCTTTGAAAAATGATCATCTGTAATTTAATTTAAATTTTATAAGTTACATATGGAAGAAAACAATTCAACAGATTCTGCAATAAAAAATTCATTGACAACAGCTCGCAAAAAGGACGATTTTTTAATTTTAGCAGAACTTGGGGAAGGTCATTTTTTTATTTTTCTTTAAATTCTTTATGTATTTAGGCTCTTATTCAACAGTTTATTTATCATCAGAAAAAGCAACTAGCAATAAATTTGCAATTAAAGTTTGTTCAAAAAGGAAAATTCAACGGGAAAAGAAGGTTTTTATTTAAATTAATTCTGGGGTGACAAAATATCCCAAAGCCTCAACTTCCAATTAATTAACAAAACCTTCACAGGTTCATCAAATATTCCGTGAACGGGACATTCTCCGTCTTCTTTCAACCCCAGAACATTCTCACCCTTTAATTACTCGTCTTTACTGCACTTTTCAGGACTCTGATTGTCTATACTTTGTGTTAACCCTAGCGGAGAAAAAAGATTTATTGACAAGGTTTAAAGCTTTAGGGAATTGTTTCGACTTGGAAAAGACTCGTTTTGTGATGGGGGAGCTTTGTTTGGCGTTGTTACATATTCATCGGCTTGGTGTTGTACACAGAGACGTCAAACCTGGTATTAACTTTAGAATAACCTTTAGGCGTCCCTGAAGGTTTTAAAATTTTAATTTTGATTAAAACCTTACTTACCGAGCCAAAATACTCTAAAATGGACAAAATATTCCCTTTAATTTCAGAAAATATTCTGCTTCGTAAAAATGGTCACATTCTCCTCTCCGATTTTGGCTGTGCTAAATTACTCGAAACTGAAGCAAATTTTAATGGGAATAAAGGTATTAATTGTAAAGATGAACAGGTTGATGAAGACGATGATGAAGAAGAAGAGGAAGGGAGGAGAAGAAGAAGAAGAGAGAAAAGGCGTTGTTCTTTTGTTGGAACTGCACAATATGTTAGCCCTGAGGTTTTATTTAATTTAATTGAATTTTTAAGTGCTTTATTTTTTTGAGATGCTTAATGGAGAGCCTTCATCTTCAGCTTGCGATTGGTGGTAAAAATAGAAATTAATTTTTAATTAAATTATTGAACGAACAAAAAAAGGTCCTTTGGAGTCATTCTATTCGAATTTCTCTCTGGTTCTCGTCCATTTAATGGAGAAAGCGAATTTCTTTTATTTCAACAAATATTAAAACTGAAGTACCATTTTTCTTCAAACTTTGTCTCAGAAAATGCTAAAAAATTAATTGAGGGAATTTTGGTGTTGGACAGTGCTAAACGATTAAATGGGCCTTCAATTAAAGAGGATGCTTTCTTTGAAGGAATTGATTGGGAAAAGTTGGATAAATTGAAGTCTCCTTTATTTGATGTGGTTAACGAAAAATAGGGATGCGGAAATGACGCGGTTTACTTTTTTACCATTTTGAAAATTTGGCGTTTTGACTATCTTTATTGATGTAATAAATGTTTGCTTCAATTTGTGATATTTTTATTTTAAGGACTAAAATTTAATTTAGAAAATAAAAGCTGATATATAAAAATCGATAACAATAAAAAAAATTTTTGTACAGCTTTTAAAAAGCAGTGGAAGTGTCCATTAATTTAAAAAAGCTGTTAGTCGGAATAGGGAGAATAAAAGTTTGCTTCAAGTTTTATTAAATTATTAAAACTTGAATTTGTTAAACTTGAAGCAAAATGTTAAGAGACATTAAAAATAAAGAAAAATGGATTAGAATTAATGGAAAAAATTTTAAAAAATAAATTTTAAATAATTCTTTGCAAAAAAATTTTTTTATGTGCTAAATTTTGGAAAGAGATTTTTATTCTATTTTTTTTAATTGCTTCAATTGACGGCAGAAAAAAATAAAATTTTAAAAAATAATTAAAAAATAAAAGTTTTAAAATTTAATGATTTGCTGCTAATGTCGCTGTTGCGATAGTCTTTTTCCCCGGATTTTGTTGCAAATAACGAGTAGAGGAAAGCCGTAGCATTTGCAACTGGCGAATTGCTGCTGTTGCATTATACGCTTTACGCCATTTTCTTAAACAGAAAAGTAAAACTTGATACAAAAGCTTTTTTTTAATTTTTGTAAACTATCCGGAAAGACTTAAAGTTGCAAGTTTTAATTGTTTTTGAAATTACAACCTTTTTTTCCTTCTTTAAATAGAATAAAAGCTAAGTTTATTTAATTGTTGTAAACTTTCCGGAAAAACTTAAAGTTGCAAGTTTTAATTGTTTTTTAAGTTTGTAAAATTACAACATTTTTTTCTTTCTTTAAATGGAATTTATTTATTAATTTACTTACCTTTTCGCCAAACTTCTTTTAAGATGTGTTGCCACCGTTCCATGAATATCTTTAGTACTTGCAGTGTTTCCACTGATCCAAGGGTGTGCTAATGCTTGTTCACAAGAATACCTCTGTTCTGGAGAACAACACATTAAATGTGAAATAAAATCTTTAGCAGAGTCGCTAATCTCATCCCAATACGGGGAATCAAATTCATATTCTCCTTTAATTATTTGGGCAAATAAATTTGCATCGTTTTCATCATAAAATGGTGGATAACCACATAGAAGAATGTAAGCAATTACACCTGTAAATTTTATTAATTAATTTAAAGCTATTTTAAGTGATACCGGAAAAGTTGTAAACTTTAATTTATTTTTATTTTTCCGGAAAAGTTTCAAGTTTGTATTTTTTCCGGAATGTTTGTAAAGTTGAAATTAATTTTCCGGAGAAGTTTTAAGTTCACATTATTCCGGAAAGTTTCAAGTTTGCATTTTTTCCGGAAAAGTGGCAAACTTGATTTTTTTCCGGAAAGTTTCAAGTTGTATTTTTTCTAGAATGTTTCAAGTTTGCATTTTTCCGGAAAAGTTTTTAAAATTGAATTTAATTTTCCGGAAAAGTTGTAAATAAACTTTAATTTATTTTAATTTTTCCGGAAAAGTTTCAAGTTTGTATTTTATTACAAACTTACCAATAGACCAAACATCCACTGCCTTTCCATACGGCTTTTGTTGTAAAACTTCAGGAGCAACTAGAAATTACAAATAATTGTGTTTAGGTAAAAAAATTAATTTTTTCATTTCAAAAACATTTTGACCGTGTACTTACCATAACCAGGCGTTCCACAAGCCGTAGCCATAATTCCGGATTCTTCAGTTTTGGAAAGGCCAAAATCTGAGATCATAATTTTGGAATCATCATCTTGATTAAAATAAAGCAAATTTTCTGGTTTCAGGTCGCGATGCACTACACCATTGTCATGCATAAACGAAACAGCTTCAAGCACCTGAATTATTAAATGAAACCTTTACTTCTTTTTCTACTTAATTACGTCAAAGGAAAAAAATAATTATCAAGTTAAAAAGGTAATGACATTTTTGAGTGTGTTTTTTCTTTAAAAACCAACGAGAAAAGAATGTCTGGATTAAAAAATAAGAAAATTTAAGGATTACGGGATTAACAGGTTTAAAAATAAAATTAATATTGTCCGTGTTAATCTTTACTGTTTGAGTATATTACGCGTTAAATATAATCGAAAAATGCATTAAAAGGGGATTGACGCAAATATTACATTGAAGAATTGAGATAATAAAATAAATAAATTTATTTAAAAAAATAAACCAAAAAAGGGGAAATTATTAAAAAATTAAAAGAACAATTTTTTAAATTAAATTTAAATTGTAGCCTACCTGTCTAATCAGATTGGATGCATCCCGTTCAGTGTAAGAACCTTTAGCAACTATCCGGTCAAATAATTCACCTCCAGTTACAAGCTCCATTATTAAATAGACATAATGTTTCTCGTCGTAGGTGTCATAAAGTTGAACAATGTTGTTGTGTCGCAATCTTAAAAATATGAATTAAAACTTGAAAAGTTTGAATGTTTAATAAAACTTATTCCGGAAAATAAAGTTTAGGTTAAGGGGGGGTAAGTTTTAGGAAGAAACAAGTTTATTTAGGAAAACTTAAGTTTCCGGAAAACAATTGTAACAAAACTTAGGTTTCCGGAAAACAAGTTTAAGAAAACTTAAGTTTTCCGGAAAATTAAGTTTTAATTTACTTTTTAAGCACTCGAATCTCATTCTCCAATGACTCTTCTTTTCCTTTAAGCGCCTTCTTATCGATGCATTTAATTGCAACAAAAGTCCCAGGCTCGAAACGACATTCAGCAAGGAATACTTAAACAAAACTTAATTGTTTTAATTTAATTAAATTACCTAGAGAAGGCCCCAGTTCCTAACAAATCCTTGAACTCATATCTAATAAAATAAATTTTAATTAATTAATTCTTTCTTTCTCTACCTGTCTCGAATATTATAAGCTGTTCCCTGTACTTCAATATGCGAAATAGCCCTTCTATGTTCCGCAGCAGAAAGGGCTACTGCTGGATTTGTTCTCCTCGGAAAGAGAGGCATTGCTGTTGTAGACGTGTTTTTGTTGTCCTCGTTTTGTTGACAATTTATTCCAAAATTGTTTTGAGTAGAAGAATTCTGAGTTCTCACTACAACCTCCCCTAATTGTTGAGGTTGAAAATGGTCGTAGTTTTCGCACTGATATTCGGGTACAAATATTTTTCTAATTTGATTGCCTAAAAATTAACATCTTTTTTACCTAATTATTACAACAAAAAAAAATTTTAATAAATTATTTATTGTATTTACATAATTTTATAATGACGAGGATATATAAATAATTTATATTAAATTTTATCCTTTCTTTATAAAGTGCTTAAACACCAAAAATAAAAATATAATTAAATATTAAAGAAAGAGGTGTAATATAAACAGAAATATTATTAACGGGTTTCATGTCTATTTTTGTAATTTTAATTAATTAAATAAATTGAAGCCTTTAAAAGAAATATATTTTTCGGCGCAGCCTAAAAGGCGCCTATTTTAAATAAACTTTGTTACGTCGAAACATACATGTTTTTATAATTAAACTTGGTCTTTATTAAAGACATCAATTTAATTAAATGTTTGTATGTAAAACTTAACCTATAAACTTAAACCTAAAAAAAACTTAATAATAAAAAATAATACCAAACGAATGTTCAGTCGTTTTCGCGTGACAGTGGGGAGTCGTATTATTATTATTATTGCTGTCAGATACTATGACTGGCACACCTGCTGCTACTGATGTTATCTGCTTTTGCTGGCTGCTGCATTGTTGTTGTAATAGTAACGGTTGTTGAGGGGCGTGGTGTTGGACTCTCTCTGTAATAGAACTATTACTACTACAAGCGGGAGATTGTTGTTGATGGGCGTTTCCATAGGCAGTAGAAACATGAGGGGAGATAATAGAAGTGTTTTGAGAAGAAGAAGAAGAGGCAGAGATGTGTGGAAAAATGTTTAGATTGTTAGACATGTTTGTTGAAATGTTGTTAGAAATGTTTTCCGGAAAGTTTGCGTTATTAATGTTTGAATTGGTTGGAGAAATGTTGGAAAAGGTTGCAGCATTGTTTGAATCAAAGTTTTGTTGTTTGTTGTTTAAGAAACAAACCTCCCCGCTTGAAGAGGATTGTGAAGATAATTGAGGAACGGGGGAAGGAGTGGATGTTTCAAAATCCATTAAATTTAATTAAATTTCAATTTTTTTTACTTCCTTAAATTTAATAATATTATTTTAATTGACATCATTTTATGTATTAATTTCAATTTTGTGATTTAATTTAAAGAACAAACAACAAAACAAAATTTATTATTAAATTTCATTGCCTTTTTAATTTTTTAAATTACCTTCGGATTAATTGAAAATTTAGAAAATTAAATAAAATGGATTATATGTACATAGGTATGCAAAAAGCTTGCAAATAACAGTGTAAAAAAGAAGATAATTACTTAGTCATACATAATAAATAAAAACATTCAAGAAAAAGCATAAAAACACCCGTAAAAAATTAAAAACTTTCCGGAAAACATTAAAAACATGACAGAAAAAATTAAAAGCAAACCGGAAAGCATTAAAGAAAACATTAAAGAAAAACATTAAAAACTTTCCGGAAAACATTAAAAACATGACAGAAAAAATTAAAAGCAAACCGGAAAGCATTAAAGAAAACATTAAAGAAAAACATTAAAAACTTTCCGGAAAACATTAAAAACATGACAGAAAAAATTAAAAGCAAACCGGAAAACATTAAAGAAAACATTAAAAACATTCAAGAAAAACATTAAAAACTTTCCGGAAAACATTAAAAACATTCAAGTAAAATATTTAAAATAACAAAAAAACATGGGAGAAAAATTAAAAACATTCCGGAAAACATTAAAAACATTCTAAAACTATCAATAAAAACATAAATAGAACAAAAGTGATATAGAGAAAGGAGGTAAAAATAAAATATAAGCATAATAAAATATTTAAAGAAAAACATGCAAATTATAGCGAGAATTAACGTAATTCCGGTAATTTTGTATTTAATTAGTTAAGTAAAAATAGGTAGCGTGCAGATGTTAGTATTTCCAAATAAACTAAATTAATGCCTTGTTTATTTTTTAAACGTCTAATTAATTTTTTTTTAAATTTTTTTAATTAATTAAAATTATTTCAAAATACCTAAATTATTTAAAAACGTTAAAATTAACAAATTTATTTTCAACAACCCTGGGAGAATAATACTAAATGTAATTTAAATTTTAAAGCAATTTAATGGGTATTTTACAAGAAAATTTGTTTGTTGAGAAAATAAAAAAACGCGTAGGTGTTGTGAATGGGAGATGAAAAAATGCCAAGAAAAGTGTAGGGAAAATTCAATCAATGAATAGCAATACCCTCTCTTTAAAAAAGGGAGAAAATCGAATTTGGCCAATTTTTTGGAAAAAAAAGGAGAGAGAGAGGCAATAGGCAAAAAAGGGAAAGAAACGCACCCATTTGAAGCACTTAAAAGCCTATAACTTTTTATTGATTAAAGATAAATTGTTAAAATTTTGTCAAGAAATAGAGGAGATTCTGCGCTATAAAATGATATATAACCTGCTTTAATTGATTCAAGTTCAAAAAAGTTAGGAATTTTAAAAGAGGTTTAGTCAACGTCAAATTAAATGTCTTGCAGCCTATTTAAAAATCTGCAACTTTATTATAACTAAAAATAAAAATTTTAAATTTTGTCAGAAGATAGGACAGATTTTGGCCTATAAAATGATATATAACTTGCTTTAATTGATTCAAGTTAAAAAAAGTTATAATTTTTTAAAGCAAGCAAGGTAATGTTAAAAAGACAACACAAAAACAAAGTTTTACTTTAAAAATAAATTAAACTTTAAAACCTTAACAGCATTAAAAATAAACAATTAACAAAATTTTAAAAACTCCGGAAAGCTTTCCCTAGAGGCAATTTGTGCAGCTTAAAGACACTAAAAATCGATTATCGCAAAAAGTACTGAAGGAAAATTAGCTAAAAATAAGTTTATTTTTAATGCTTGTTTTTTAAGTTTTGTGTGACAATGGAAATGTTTTTACAGAACGCCAAATTTCAAAATATGGTACTTTTCCAATTATAAGGACAAACTCAGATAATATTTTTTAAATTCCCAACATGAATAAATTTAATATTAAAAATAAAAAATTTTACTTTAAGTAATGGGCACACACATTGAAATCGAATTCTAAAAAAAAAAGAAAAGAAGAGCAAAAAAAGGAAGTGTCGTCTCGGCGCAGCTATGTATGGCGCAGGCAGTAAAATAAGGATAACGCCAAACTTGCGCCAAAAACACCCCAAGTTAATTTATAAGATAAGAGTTGTTGAACATCTTTTATATTTTTTCTCGTGTTTTTTCGTTTCCAAGACAACAAAATAGGGCAAAAAATAAAGGAAAGGGAGAAGAAGAAAAAGGACAAAATGAAAAGGATAATGACAAAACAAGAAAGGAGAAATTTGAGAGAAAAGGGAGAAAGATATATGTATTAAAGCATAAATAGAGCACAACTGTCTCTTTCGAGAGTGCCAAGAATGAAAGCTAATAAATGTTAAAGCTGTAAAATGTCCTCCCAGAAAATTGAAAAATGTCAAAGGGACAAAAAAGCAAAAAGGAAATTTTATTTCAAAATGTCAAAAGGACAAAATGCCCAATACTTTGAAAGTTTACAAAAAGAATGCCAAAGTGCTTGGGAATGTTATTGAGAAAAAATGGCGCTTAGAGATTAACAAGTACATTTTATCATAGAAAAAAGAATAAAATAAAGAAAGAGAGGATAATGATGCCGTGGAAAGTAGAATGTGTAATTAACCGAACAGACATTTTTTATTGAGAAAAAGAAAATTGAAAAAAATTTAAAATAAATTTTAATATTCGTTAAATAAGGCAAAAATGAATAAAAATTGTTAAAAAATAAAATTAAAAAATTATAGAAATTTTAAAAATTCATTTTTGGGCTTTGTGGCGAATTGTCTTTATCTCCTTAAATAAAATAGACGAGAGAGTAATTAAATATAAGAGAGAATTTACTCTCTCGCTTTAATTTTGAATGAAATTGAGAAAAAGAAAAAACGAAAGACTAGGTAGATTTAAGAGAGACACACAATAAATGTTTTGATTGTTTTTCTTTGAAATAAAAACATGTTTTTTTGTTTTCAATTGAATTATATAAAGCTAATAATTTTAATTTAGGATTCAATGAGTTACTACCTTCTTAATAAAAAAGATCGCAATGATTTAGACTTAAGAAACAAACCAGAATCTTCACCGCCTGAAATAGATTGTTCTTTACCCGATGCTTCTACTAGTCAAAACGATGTTCTTGCACCTCCTGTTTATTCGAAAGGTTTCTTTTTTGACTCTTAAACAAAGGTGGAAGGTGCTTCAATTTAAGACATTAACACACTAAATGTGCCAAATACGCCACCTCCTTTTTTCCAAACTCCAAGAACTCCAACACCTGTTGCTAAACCTCTTCCTCCAGACCTGATTTGTTTCAACACAGAACTGTCAAGGTTTCACAAACCGTCTTCGGCCGATATTAGAAAACAACTTGGACAGCTTAAGGCCAAACTTAGAGAGGTTTATTTTGATTAAAGAAGGGAGGGATAGGCGCTGGGGTTGGGGGACTTTTGCATACTCAAAATCTAAGGGTTAGGCTTATTTAAGCATTCTGTTACTTCCGGGAGACAATAACCTTGCCCAGACGTCCGTGAATTAAACAAAAAAAGAAGAAATCAATTACCAGGCCCAGAACATTTTTAATAAATTTAAACCAATAAAATAATTACTTTAATCTTTCCAAAATTTTTTAGGTCCCCAATGTTGAATGGAAGCGAAGTATAGACCATTTAATCTCTATAGCTGTTCAACAACAATCTGACATTGATTTGCTTCGTTCCTGTTCTACAGCCTATGAACAGTGGGCCTGTGATCAGTTAAAGAAATTTGGCACTCTGTTGTGTAACCATGCAAACTTGTCAGTTCAAAAAAAGAAATTGGAAGAACATGAAAATATTGTAGTTAAAGAAAAGAATTTTGTGGAGACAAAAATTGAATTTTTGGAAAGGGAAAGGAAGAGGTTTGAAAATGAGGTGAATGACTTGAGGACGGTTAAAGAAAAATACAAGGAATCGCTCAAGGAGGTGGACAGGTTTTTAAATTTTATTTTAGGGAATTTAATGCACCCTTTCCTGTCAAAATCAGCATAAACTGGGAAGAAATTAATTCATTTTTAGATTAAAAACTGACTTTGAAACGTCTCAAAAAAGAAATGCCCAATTAACCGAAGAGAAGGAAAAATTGTTAAGAACAAACGACTTGTTAAAAACTCTCCCAAAAATTGAAGCTGAAAGAAATTCTTTAAAAAAACAGTTGGAAGAAGTACAAAAAAAAGGAAAATGAGAAGATTAAAGAGCTCGAAGAAAAGAACAATTTGGCCCAAAAAAGAATTAAAATTTTGTTAACAGAATTTAAATCTGAAGAGGAAAAAAAGGCGGATAATTCTGATGAAAATGTGCTTAAACAGAGGATTGCTGAGTTGGAAGGAAACTTGATAAAAGAACGCAAATTGAGGGCTGCGGAGGCTAAAACGGTTTGTGAAAAAAATTTTTTTTTAATTTATTTTTTGGGAATAAATCTTATATGTAATTAGAAAGCTCTCTTCAAGTTGAGTCGATTGATACCAAAATTAGACTATAGACTTTATTCTAGGTTAAATTACAGGCCTTTAAAAATGAAAAAAGCATAGGGGGGGAGTAAGCTCATTTAAGTGATTACCGCGGCTGCTTATTCAAATCATTTTTAATTTAAAATTTTCTTTTTTTCTTTAGGCTCCCCCAATCGAGAATGATGACAACAAACAAGGTTTGTCACGTTCTATGAAGAGAGAACTTTCTTTACGTGATGCTGAAATTAACAGACTGAAGATTGACATTGCAGCGAAGGCTGAGGAAATAATTGAGGTTTTTTAATTTTATTAAAAAGGGAGTCTGAAGGCAGTAAAGGTCTGAAGGTTTAAAACAAATGGGATGGGGAGAGGGCTCAACTTAGGGGAAAAGGTTAAGTGTCCTTTTACGCAAATTATTCCATCTTTTGAAGATTATTTTAATCAGGCCAAAGCCAAAATTGACGAAGCCAAACACACAAATATGGAACTTCGAGAAAAATTTAGACGGAGAAGAGAGGAAGCAATGGCTGCAAAAACCGAACTAAAAACTGAAAGAGAACAGCGTGAATTTCTAGAAAAACGTCTGGGCGACTTGGAAGAACAATTACAGAGAGACAAAGTTGTTAATAAAACAACAGAGGAGCCTCAGGTTTATTAACCTTTTTTTCTTTTTTGAACTCCTTTTTTCAATAAAAAATTCCTCAGTAATCCGCCTAACATTTTTACGTAAATCTACATAAATATTTTCAGAATTCGGGACAAAAACCGTTAGAAACCGTTCTTCCCTCTACCAAAGAAATTAAATCTAGAGTATGTTTTTTCTTCTATTTTTACCAACAAAATTTTAAGATTCGTGAAGTTTGTAATAAAAAGGATCTCATGGAGAAAGCTATTGACCTTTTTGCTAATAAACAATGTGGCAAATGTGCGGCCTTGAGTGAAGGTTTAACTTTTCTTTTATTTTTTGTTTTTTCCGAAGTGTCCGCAAGTTTTGTCCGCAAATAATTTTATTAAATTTTTATTAAATTCTCAAAGTAAATTCAGAACTTGCTGCACTTCAACTAAAATTGGATGCTTCTGCTCAAAGAAAGAAGAGCAAAAAGAATGAGAAGGATAAAGAAGAGACTAGTAAAGGTCAAAAAAAAGAAGAAAAAGCGGACAAACAAACAACCCCTACAACACAGGAAAAATCAACAGAAACTGTTAATCTCCTTAAGAGAAGCGCTGCTGCAGAAAATAGCTCAGAACCTGCCAGAAAACGTCACAAAAGGTTTGGTATTTTTAATTAAATTAAAAAGTGGAGTAATTATTTTAAAATAAGCAAAAAGGGAAAATAGTACAGAAAAGGAGAGAGACAAAAACTTTGCAGTAAGAGAAAGTCTCTCTATTTTCTATACTATTTTAGATTTTTTTAATAAATTAAACTTTCTTAAATAAATATTTTATTTGAAGGAATAAAACAACCCATTTACAAGAAAAAAGCGATCAACCACCTATTAATAAGCAGCCTGAGAAGGAGCAGCCAACAACAGCTTCTAAAAGCGTGTCTGAGACGCAAAAAACGTGTCAAAAAGAGCCGTCCACCAAACCTTCTGTTTCCAAAGAAATCTCATTAACAGAAAGTCCAACAACTTGTGACGCAAAGAAGGACACTCAACAGACAAGTGTTAAAAAATCAACAGCAAATCACTCAACTGTTCAACAGCCCTCAACCTCTTCTGTAAGGGTTACGGAACAACAACCCCCAGTTGCTCAAAAAGTGGACACAAACAGCATTGCTGCGAGGATTGTTACTGCTTTTATGATGTAATTTTTAATCAACTAATTGTTTTGTAAAAAGTTGGATATTTTTAAATTTTACATTTTGACATGTCGACATTTTTTGACATTTTGACCTTTCCAAACTTTTAAAGGTTCATCGGAGACCCAGCAAACGCCAACAACGACGCTCGCATTCTTATTCCAGACTTTCTCAAAAGATATAGCCTTCCGCCTGACCATTTGATAGGGACACAATTGTTAGTAATTGCAGAAGAAACGCAAAAGGCGAAAGGTAAAGAAATTGTATAAAAAATAAATAAAACGGGGGGAAACTTTTTTTTAAAAAATTCCTTTAATTGTTTTAGGGTTTTTTGCTTTATTTTTTTAATTTATTTTTCTTCATTAATTACTCTAATTTTTTAACAATAAAAAATTTTAGGAAATGAAAAATAAAAGAAAAAAATTAATTTTAAATTTGTTCTTCCCCCTTAAAAATTATGTTTTCAGGTCATGTTTACAATTAGTAGTTGTTACCCATATTTAATTCTTTCTCTTTTTCTGATGTTTCTGACAGTTTCTAGGTGTTGATTAGATGGTTGTGAATTTACTTCTGATTGTTCTGTTCCCTCTTGATGTCCACCAGTTGTTTCTGATTGTCCTTCTGATCTTTCTGGTTGTCCTTCTGATCTTTCTGATTGTCCTTCTGCTCTTTCTGATTGTCCTTCTGATCTTTCTGATTGTCCTTCTGCTCTTTCTGATTGTCCTTCTGCTCTTTCTGATTGTCCTTCTGATCTTTCTGATTGTCCTTCAGAGTGTTCCCCCGTTCCTTCCTGATTTTCTTCTTTCCCCGCCGTGTGTCCTTCCCCGTCTGAGTGCTCTCCTCCATTGTGTTTATGTCCCCCCTCCTCTTCTCCATTATTATGTCTACCCCTTTTTTCATGATCAGGCCATCCAACAAAGCGAACCTAAACATAAGCTTGTTTTAATTATTAAATCTCCCTTACAGCTCCCCCAAGGTGCTCATGTTCGTCCTCTTCGGATTCTGAACTGTGCTCTCCTCCGAGTATGTGAGGAGACAAAATCTTTAAAAAAAAAAAGATTTAAAGTATTTAAGCCTGTTCTTAATAAATATTTACCTCAATCAAGTAGTTTTCTTTGCTGTAAATACGAGGGGAAAGAAGGTGAGGGCTTAGCACAAGAATACCAAAAAAGTCAGGGGAACCGATGTGGATAGCTCCAGCAGCTAGTTAAAAAAATATTTGTTAGAATTTTAATGAAACCTGGCCCAAGAATTTGTACAAATAAAGCACGCGGTGAAAGAACCCTTGCTTCGGCTGCTACAGGCGAAAGAACCTTTTAAGGTAAGAATGGCTTTTCTCTTCCTCTTTAAATTTCTTACCTCAGCCATAAATGCTTCTGGGCTGAGGGTGTACGTGTCAAGAAATTGGGGTGTCAGTACCTGTGCTTTGAACACTTCAGGGCTTAGAATACGCGCAAATACTGCCATTGGGGAAAGAATTGTTGCGTAGAAGGCAACGGGGGAGAGTGCGCGAATCTGAAGGAAATGGGAATAATTAAATAATTTTTTATTACCGTTAGTATTTCTGGTGAAATTAACTCTCGGTAGAATGCATGAGGCGATAAAAACAAACCCTGAAAAGTAACGAGGAAAATAAACGTCAAAAATGTGGTATTCCGACTAACAGTTTTTTTATAGAAGTGGTTGCGCTTGTTAAGTTTAAAAAGCTGCGTCGGAACGACCCTTTTTTCTTTATTAAACGCAAACCTCCAACACAACACCGCCTAATCGAGTATCAAAAGAGAATGGTTCTAATGCCAGGATACGAGGGATAGGGTGAACGCCTATCTCTGTATCAGGTGCCAATCCTGGTATGTCCTGCCGTTTTCGACGTTTTCGCGTTGTTGTGTCGTCTAAAGAATTTTCAACTGTAAATGATGGAAGGCTGTCTTCTGAAATGATAAAAATTCTCAGTTTAACCACAACATTTTCCCACCGTTTAATAAAGTTTCATAATTTTCTTCTTCCTTTAAAGTAGCAATAGCTTCGATTTTTGACTCCAAGGCATTTTCTGCGTCTTCTAATGTAGTCCAACTTTCTCCCATTTTAACCCTTTTTCCTCGCTCTAATTTAATTATATTTTGTTGCCAATCATATAAATGAGCATATCCAAGTTTATTTATCGTCTCTAGTTGTTTACTGTCCAAACTAGTCTTTAATTTGTCCCATTCCCTTTCCCTTGCTTCAATTTGTAAAATTGCAGGGAGAAGTTTAGTTTCAAGTTGGGCAAGTTCAGGGTTTAATTTATTCACTAGAGAGTCTGAAATTAAAGAAATAAGTGTTTTAGAGTCTAAAGAAAATTTTGGGTTGAATTAAATTTAAATTTATTAAATTACGACAGATTCCGACTTACAGCTTTTTTGCAGCAACGGTTACAACGATTATTCAAAAAAGCTGTAGGTCGGAATAAATTATTTTTTACCCAAAATCCGACTCATTCCAGTCATATTCAGTAATAAATCCAGCCATTCAATCTGCTCATTTTGTCCAATAGCCTCAAGGGAAAATAGAGTATTTGGCTGATCATATAAAGCAAAAATTTGCGGTGAAAGTAGTTGACTTATATTTTTATTTAAATTTTCAATTTTTGATGTTTTTAATTTTCTTTCCTTTTTGGGGTAAATTGAAAATAAATGGGGGGATAATAACGACAATTTTTTGTTGTTTTTTGTTTTTATTTGTTCACTATTTTTAATTAATTTATCTGTGAATTGTTCTATTTGAGTCGAAAGTCCATCCATTCTTGAAGGGATGTTTGACAAGTTGGGACTCAAACGGACATTTGGAATGAGGTTGGAGAAAAATCTGAAAATAAAGTTAGTACTCTAATGGTCAGGAAATATTTTTCAGACTCTAACCATCCTCTGTGACTCTAGTGTCTTTTACCTACCTAAAATCCCAGACTCAAAGGATTCGAACCTTTTTTTCGACCCAGACTCTAATAACCCTAAATATAAAATAACTTTGCATTTCTTTCATTCATTGCCGCAATGAAACGTCTACAATGCTTTAATGTTTTCCCATGCCTTTCCAAAATGCGTAGATTGCGTATATTAATAGGAAGTTGATCATCTCTTTTATTAACAAAAAGGGTTGATGTTGTTTTTCTCTTTAACATTTGTCGTTTATTTCTTAATTTTAATTTTTTCAATTTTGTAGGTTTACTGCCTTTCCTTTTCCTCCATAAAGTAAAAAATTGACGAAATCGGGATATTCGTTTCTGACTGGGCGAAATAACTGTTAAATTTAAAAGTTGACATTTTGACATTTAATTTAAAAAAATTTTTAAATTTTATTACACGACAATTGGGCGCAGCTTTTTGCGTCGAAACAAAATGGTTACCTTCTGCGCCCAACTGTCCTGCTCATTTAATTAATTCAACCTTTCCTCAAGTTTTCCTCTCTTTTCTCTTCCTTTAATTGTGTTTTTGCTTTAATAAGTTTTACCAAACATTTAGCATACAAAACAGGCGTTAACACTTTCTCATGTTCATCTAAACATTGTCTAAACAAAATCTGTTCGGGTAGAGAAACTCTGTCTAACATAGATTTAGCTTTAGATTTGAATAGAGAAAAGACTGCTGCTCGTTGGAAAAGTTTATTTATATTGTCAACAGACAGAAGGAAATTTTGCTAGAGAAAGAGAGAAAGAGAAAAAGTTTTAAAAAAAAAGTTTTAAGTTTGTTTACTTGTTGAGTAAGTTTTAATGAAGGAATATAGTCATTTTTGAGTATGTTGTGTTCTATTGGATGGGCTGATGTTAAGGACATGTTTATTAAAACAAGCAGAAATAGGGTTAAATTAAATGAATTAAAATAAAGGGGAAAATTAATTTTATTTATTTTAATTAATTTTTGTCTTCTTCTCTCTCTTTTTCTTCTCTTCCACTGTCGCAAATTAATTAAAAAATCCAAGTCTTTGGAAGGTAAATCGTTTTTATTTTCCTGTTTATTTTTTATTAATGGCATTGAAAAGGAAGGAATTTTTATTAAATGATTAATTTAAAATAAAAGGGAATAGAAGCATTTAAAGATTAATTTTTTGTTTGTTTGACATGAAATCGCAACAAAGAAAAGTTTAACATTAATGGCGACTATTTAATTTATTTTTATTTATTTTTTTCTTTAATTTATGGTTAATTAAAAGTGCCAGTTTAATTAATTAAGATGGTGGACATTAGAGTCTCGACATTTTTTGCAACTTGGACAGTAGAGTCTCAACATGTTGGAAAGTAGAGTCTCAACATTTTAAGTAGAGTCTCAACATTCTAGAGTCAAGACTCTAATTTACTCTTTAGTAAATTAGTGGACATTTAAGTCTCAATTTTTTTAGACTCTAGTGTACTCTAAAAGATTAAAAAAAGCAACATTCACATCAAAGAATGCTCTAAATAAATAAATAAAAACAAGAATTTTGAGACAAATCCATTCATTAAATTAGCGCAAATTTTAAGTTTTATTCAATTTGACAGTTAAAGTAAATTTAAAAAAAAAATAAATTTAATTAATTAATCCAAAAAATAAAAAAAAAATTAATAAAAAATAAAAAAAGATCAAAAGATAATTGTTCCAAGTGTTTTTTGACATTTTGAAATGTTCCCTTTTTTAATAAAAAAATAAAACTTGAATTACATTAAATAAAAATAAATAAACTTGAAATTAATTAAATTATTTAATTTCCTTCAATTTTCCTTCAATTAAATTAAATAAACTTTAAATTAATTTATTTAATTTTCTTCAATTTTTTTTATTTTAATTTCTACAAAATTCGGAAAATAAGGTTAAAAAATTTAATTAAAATCCTCTTTTCTCATTTTGTCTGTTTTCTTCCTTTTTTTAATTTTTTCTAGACTTTAAAATGATTGAAATATAATTTATCCTCTTTACATTCATTTTTTTTATTTTTTGAGGTTGGAGGAAAATTAATTCGTTTTCTTTCCTTCTCTTTATTTATTTAATTAAATCTATTTTATTTTAATTTAAAAAATAAATATCTTTGGGTTAATTGATTGTGTGTGTTTTAATATAATAATTGTTTATATTTTTGAGGGTTGACATTTTTAACTTTGGACATTTTGAAATTTTGACATTTTTAATTTTTGACATTTTGAAATTGTGACATTTTGAAATTTTGATATTTTGAAAATTTGAAGTTTTTAAATTTTGGTTCTTAAATTTTAACATTTTGACCATTTCTTATTTTTTTATCAAATTCTTTTATCTATCAAGAGACCGCAATTTAATTTCCTTTCCTTCCTTATATTTTACGTTTACCTTAAAAACCTGTTGAGAGAGTGAAACTGATCTGGGTGGGTTTAACACCATTTTTAAATGCTTTAATATATTTTTTAAATTGTCGCATGCCATTAGTTGATTAACAAAGGTAAAAAATAAATAAAGAAATCTTAAAAGAGTCGATAAAAAATTTAGAAAAAAAATAAAATTAATTTAATAAGTAAGTGCCCATAAATTCGCAGACATTTAATTGATTATAAATTTATTTAAAATGAACAAATCAAAGGAATTTTGGTATCATTCGATTCAGCCTGATGAGTTGTCTTTCCATCTTAAAAACAAAATTAATAGCTTCTGTCATTGCTGAATTATAGGCCTTTAAGTTTAATAGCCGCATACTTTAAGGAACTTGCCTACTTTAAAAATTAGTAACTTTCCAACTTTTTAAGATTCAGAGCTTATTTAACAACTATTTTGTAGCCCTGAATCTGCTCTTTCTTTTGAACTATAAATCTTATTTTTAGCTCCATTAAGCCCAGAGTTATAGTCATTCGCGCATATATGGACTTCCTTACGGAAGGGCATAAAAGTTGTGGAAAAAAGAAGTGAAAAGAAAAAAAATGATGGCGCCAAAGCCGATTGACCGTGAATTAAAAGATCAAGAAAATAAATACATATATTGACTAGTACATGCATTTTTGACGACATTTGCGAGGTGCTCAATTTTGTGTTTTTTGTTATTCTTTATTTATTACTTTTTTTCTTCTTCCGTTTTGAAGGGATAAGATTATTTTTCGTTTTTTTTTAATCTAAAGACATGAAAATATTTTTGAGTCTATTAAATTAATAATTTCATAATTTCAAAATGCCAATTTTTTAAAAATGCCAAATCCAAAATGCCAATTTTTTAAAAAATTACAAAATGTCAACTTTTCAAAATCTCAACATTTTTCTTCAATTATTTAAACTTTTGCTTGTGAGAAAACTCACAAAAAATATCAAAAACCTTAAGGATGCAATTTCCCACTCATTTCATTATAAGAGGTTTACTTATGCGCAGCTTAATATTCTTCAATCTGTTTAGCGACCCTTTTACTTGCAATAATGTTATTTATTTTTTAATATCGGGTTTGTTTGTCCTCTTATTTACAGAAATAGTTTTATTAAAATTTATTTTAATTTGATATTCTGAAAAATTTTAAAATTTTGGCATTTTGGCCTTTTTCAATAATTCTTTTTATATTTTTTCAGTTGTCCGATTTAGTCTCAGACGTTTTGGTGCCAAATGTCAACCTTGCCAGTTCGGTGCCAAAAACACAGCAACTACTACAACCCATTAAATAACCCCATACCCTCCCTTTTTGCCTTATTAATAGTCATAAATTCATTAAATATTGTTAAAGCAATTTCCTATCGTTGTGAAGGAGACCAAGTTTTAGTAGTACAATCCTTTGGAAATGACACAATAAGAATGCATTGTCAACGTTTAAATGTCTGTGGAGACGTTGACGTTGTTAGTTATTTTTTAATTAATTTTTAAAATTTTCTTTTAATTTTTAACAGCATTGTCGTTATGAAAAAGATCAACCTGCATGTGGGGGAAAGGCTAATTTTGTTGCTCATGTTGACCAACCCAGTCCATTGGCTCCTATAACGCATACTTGTTGTGAAGCAATGCCTTCTTTTGAGGAGAGAATAACTGAAATTTCCAGGTAAGAACTTCAAAATGTCTAAATTACAAAATGTCAAAATACAAAATGTCAAAAATACAAAATGTAAAAATTATAAAATGTCAAAATACAAAATGTCAAAAATACAAAATGTAAAAATTATAAAAAGTCAAAATACAAAATGTCAAAAATAAAATGTCAAAAATACAAAATGTAAAAATTATAAAATGTCAAAATACAAAATGTCAAAATACAAAACGTCAAAAATACAAAATGTCAAAATTAAGAATTTCCAATAATTTTAGCCACGAAGGCAACGATTGCTTCCTTTATGAACTTCCTGACCCTAATGCTCCACCACCCGATTCTTTAGAGAAAGAAGACAACAACAAAAATGATGATGATGAAAGTGAACATTTTACCCTTCTCAACAGTATTGACCAATTGCCCAAGCATTTAAATCCAGAAGGATATCATTACAGAATGAGACTCTTCCTTTTGCGATATAAGAGTCCCCCTGCTCTACTTGTAAAGGGAATTAAACGTTTAAGGTATGTTTGAGTCTGAGACTCTAATGACACTTTTGAATAGACTCTACTGACCCTTTTATCAATCATTTAATTCTGATACTCTAATTTATAGGCATAACTTTATTTGTCATTAGTGGAGACTCTAGTGTTCCTAAATAATATTTAATGATATTAAGGGAGGGCTATAGAGTAACAATTTGTCGTCCACGTTGCAGAAGAGTGGTAATAGAGGAAGATGAGCCTCAAGAGAAGGAAGAAGATAATGGTCTTAAAAAATGGATAACACAAAAATTGACAGGAATTGAGACTCAAAAGAGGCCAAAAACGTTAGAAAGAAGTTCAACCTTAGAACCATTGGAAGCAACAAAAGTAACTGTTGTGGTAGATGGTGGAGTAATTACCCCAAATAAACAATTAAATACTGCAAATAATTCGGTAAATACAGATATAAGGACATATAAGAAAAATAAGGACATTATAAGAAAAATAAGGACATCTAAGAAAAATAAGGACATCTTAGAAAAATAAGGACATCTTAGAAAAATAAGGACATTCTAAAAGAAAAAAGATGTTATATATTTTACTGTTCAGAATTATGAATCAACAACACTTCCAGTTGTCAGTAATGATGCTCTAGTAAATAACTCTACCACCTCTGAAGCACTAATAAAAGCTCCAAATAATATATTAATTAATACAAACAACAATGTAACCCTAATAGCTTCAGATGTTGGCCAACATCACAATGTAGTTATCAACAATAACAATACATTGACAGTAATTGCTATAGGAAATAGTTTACCTGTTGGAAATAGAACTGTAGATAGTAGCAGTAATATTACTACAGACAACGAGAGTAGCAACTTTAAAAGAGAAAAAGTTGGAGCAGACAGTAAAGAAACAGAAAAAGTGTTAATAGAAAATGAAGAGAAAAAAGTTGGGAAAGAGAATAAAATTAAAACAACTCCAACAAAGCAAGACATAGAAAATAAACTTGGAAGGGGAAATGATACAACAAAAGAAGCTTCTGAAAATCAGACAGAGAAGAAGGAAAAATATAAAGGAATAAATAACAGTGTAATCGACAGTGGTGATGAAAGTGATGAATATGTGAGTGAAGAGATAAAGAACAATAAAAGAGAGGATGAAGACAATGAAGGGGAAAATGGAATATTGGATAAGAATGGTAAAAGAGTGGGTGAAGGGGGGAAAGAGAAGAAGGGTGAAGATGATGAAGAACATGGAAGAGAGAAGGGAAGAGAAGAAAAAGAAGGAAGAGGAAGAGAAGAAGAAGGAAGAGAAGAAGAAGGAAGAGGAAGAGTTTACGAAGAAAAAGGAAGGAAAGAGAAAAGTGAAGGAAGAGGAATTCTGCCTGAAGAAGAAGGAAGATTTAACGAAGGAAGAAATGAGGAAGAAAGGAAGGAAGAAAAGGGAAGAGGAAGAATGCCTGGAGGGTTGGAAAGGTTTGGTAGAAAAGGATTAGAAAAGGTTGAAGAAAGTGAAGGAAGAGAAGAAAATGAAGAATTAAAACAAAGAAGAATGGACAATAAAAGAGGAGGAGATGAAGGAAATAACGGAATAGGAGAAGAATTGAACGGAAAAGGAGGAGGAGAAGAAGAAAATGGAGGAAGAGTGAAAGAAGAAAATGGGGGAAGAGAAGAATACGATGAAAGAAGAGGAGTTGAACGTGAAGAAGGAGGAGAAGTAAACGAAGAAAAGAAAGGAAGAAAATTGGAAGAGAATGGGGGAAGAAGAAGAGAAGAATATGAAGGGAATAAAAGGGTAAAAGGGCAAGGAAAAGATGGGGGAAGATTGGAAAAATTAAAAAGAAGAGGAGAAGAAATAAACGAAAGAGAAGAGAAAAAAGGAAGAAATAAAAATGAAATGAAGGAGGGAAGGGAAAGGTCTATTGAAAGAATAAAAGAAAATTCAAATAAAGAAAAGAATAGAAGAAAGCTTTTATTAGAAGAAAATGGAGAAAGAGGGAGAACGGAAGGTGAAGAGACTGTTGGAAATAGAGAAAGAGAAGAGAAGGAAGATAGCAATAAAAAAGGTTGGTGAACTGAAATTGATTAAGAGTTAGGGTACCATTTGAGTCTGATATGCTGTTTGAGTCTGATAAACTGTTTGAGTCTGAAATGTTTTTTGAGTCTGATAAACCATTTGAGTCTGATATGCTGTTTGAGTCTGTCAACTAAAATTTGTGTGCTATTAGAGTCTTAGAATTAAACTTTAGCATAGGGAACATTAGAGTCTTTTTCATAATTATTTTTCCCTAATTAAGGTAATGCTGTGGACAGTTCTAATGAGTCTGGATCTAATAAACATTGGAGTATTCATCATCGAACTGCAAAGCCGCAAGAGAACAACACTACAACGAGCACAACCTCCAAAACAACGGTTGAGGGTGGTGGCACAACAGTAAATCCTCAAACTACAACTGAGACTCCAATAACCCCTGGGGAGGTAACTGAACCCCCATCCCCAGGAGAGTCTCTGAAACATTCCAAAACAACAACAGAGCCACCAACAACCATCGAGCCACCCCCTACCTTCCCTTCTTCTATTCAGACAGCAACAGAGCCACCAACAACCACCGAACGCCCTACTTTCCCTTCTTCCTATCAGATAACAACTGAGACTCTTATAGCCCCCAAAGCAAGTGAAGGTACCAAAGAAACAAGTATGGACAGCACAATATCTCCCAGCACTTTAATTAATGAAGAAAGACCAGAAGAGGCCAAAGAAAATTCGGGAGAAGGAGAAAACGGTACATTAGAGTCTGAGAAATATTTCTTTAATTTCCCGTTCATTTTAAAGAATTCCCTGTCTCGAATCAAAATAAACATTCTCTCCTATATAACGAACAAATAAAACAGCAAGAACAGCCTACACCTTCTGATCCTTCTCCAGGCTTTGAAGAACTCTTTGGTTTGTCGCACAAGAACTGTTTCAGTGCTGATACTCTAGTGGAAACAGCTAATGGGGTTAAAAGAATGGATAGATTGGAAGTTGGAGAATTAGTGAGTTTTGGCAAAATGTCAAATTTTAAAAATTGGCATTTTGTCATTTTTGACATTTTGTCAATTTTTGGCATTTTGTCCTTTCCTGAAACTTCTTTTTCCTTAAAGGTTCTGGTACCCGCAAGCAGTAATTCTCTCAAATTTGAACGTATTGAAATGTTCTATCATCGAAAGCATGATGAGAATGTATGTAAAAAACTTAAACTTAATTGAACAAGTTGTATAGGCTTTCTTCCTTCACATTGAAACAGAAACGGGAAAACAACTTTCTCTTACTCGTTAGTTTAATTTTAATTTAATTTCTATTAATAATTATAGCGTTACATTTACTGCCTTTTGGTAACTGCTCTGAGATGGCAAATGGAGAACTGGACTCTGACCGAATTGAAAAATGGATGCAAAAGTCGAGGTATTTTTTTTGACATTTTGTCTTTATGGCATTTTGTCTTTTTGACAGTTTGTTTTCTTGACATTTTGTCACCTTGACATTTTGTCTTTTTGACATTTTTTAATTTTTAAGAATTAAAGTTGAGGGAAACTTTTACATTAAAATTATTTATTTCATAACAATTTATTAAAGATTTGCGCATAAAGCACATGTAGGCAACTGTGTATTTACCATTAATCAACAATCAAATAAAAAAAATATAAAAATCAACGTTGAAAGGATAAAAAAGGTAATTAAATATTTTTTAATATTTTTTTTTTAATTTAAAAGATTGGAAGGCGCTATTCTAGAGGAATTTATAGGTAACCTTAATATTAATTTAATTTGTTTATTTTCCCCAGTCCAATGACAATTGAAGGAGCTTTATTAACAAACGGCATTCTGAGCTCTTGCTTTTCACAGATTGAAAGCCATGCAGTACAAAAGGTTTAATTATTCAATCTAATTACCCTTGCTTTAATGCAGCTCTCCTTTGACATTATCACCTCTTTCTACAGATTCTTTGGCTTTTTAATGGGTAAACTATGTTTAAAATGTACCAAAAAAGGTGTTTATTTTTAGGCTTAATAGAAAGAACGGAGAGGATTTATTATAATGAAATTTCAGTGCCTAATCTTGTGGATTTTCTATATACTATTTCTAGACATATTATTCCTTTTGTAACGTATTAAAAAAAATTTGTTTAATTTTTGTTGATAAACGATTAATTAATCGAGGGTGATTTAAGGTTAATTGTTTAAAGCTTTAGTTTTAAAATATTTATTTTTGTTTATACTTTGGCGAAATGTTTTTTTTAACAAAGAAGAGATAACATAAACATAATTAGAGAAAGAAGGAGAGAAATAGTTAAATAAAATAAGAGGAAACGTGAGATACTTGCAGAACGCAAACTTCCATTTTGTTTTCACAGGTTTCTTTAGTTTTTTATGTTCTTTTTATTTTTTATTTTAGTTTGTGTAAAAGTATTCTACTCTATAAATGACAGAAGAAGATTTGGAAATTGTTGTTTCAACTCAGGTCAAGACAGAGACGGAATTTTGTGCAACAACATCATCAAGATATGTAAAAACTTTAGTTAATAAAACTCAACCGAAGCCTGACAAGACAACGAAAAGAAAAAGAAGGCATGAAGAATACAGAGAAACTCGGTCAAGGAATACGAAAGTTGCTTTGAAGGATTCTTTTAAGAACAACAATACGTACGGTTTTTTTAAAGATTAATTTGTTAGACACCCCACTTTTAATTAACAAAGTATTTATTAATTTAAGACATCTTCTTTATCGTTTAGAGACCCCAACCCTAAGTACGACGAATCGCCAAAATTTAAAGATGAAAATGAACGCAATCAGTGGGAAAATGAGCAATACATGCTCGATAGAGAATGGTTAATATTTTTATTTCACTAGATTCATGTTTGATTTAGTGGGTAAATCGTTAGCCTCGTGAGAGTGTTCCGTCCCTTTTGGGTTATTCTACCTTTATTATTTATTAAAAATTATGGGATGTTACCTTTGTTTTTCTTTTAGAAAGTTTTGAATATATTTTTCTAATATTCAATATTTTTTTAAATTTAATATTAAAGGTATGAAAATGACCAAGGATATAATGATGAATTTAATCCTTTTTCTCACGTCTCTCAGGAATATGTGGAAAAAAGAGAAAGGCAAATGGAACAAACTAGACAGAAACCTCGTCTAACCTTAAAACAGCAACAAATAAAAAAGGAAAATGAAATGTGGGAAAATAATCGTTTGGCACGTTCAGGTTTATTTTTCAACTTTTTTAGGGTTAAATATAAGCTCTTTATTTTTGTGATGGGCGAAATGTCCTAAATAAAGTTTAAGGGCGTCCTACGCCCTTTAATTAGAATAAATAAAATAATTTTATTTTTTAGGTGTGGTAATAAATTACGAAGCGTTTGGTACCGTTTTTGACAACGAATCACAAGAAAAACGTGTTTCAATTCTTGTTCATAATATTATACCTCCATTTCTGGATGGAAGAATAGCCTATACTTGTCAAACTCAGCCTGTTATTCCTGTATTTATTTTATTCTAACTTAGTTTTTAGGTAAATAGTCGATAGAACTAGAATAATAATAGTTGTGGTCAGACTGGTATTTTTTACCTTTTTGTGTCCTTTGACCATTCTGTCTTTTGACCATTTTATAGCCTAATGAGTACAAAATTAAAGAAATTAAATTTTTTCCAGGTAAAAGATGTCACCTCAGATTTAGCAATCACAGCAAGCAAAGGGTCTAAACAAGTTAAATACTTTAGAGAACAACAAGAAAAATTGAAAGCACAAGAAAAACATTGGGAATTGGCAGGAACTCGAATAGGAGAAATTATGGGTATTAAAGTAAAGGAGGAAGTGTTAGACCCAGAGACGACTAATTACAAGTTTGTTAAATTTTAAAAATTTTGGGGGTTTTTAAGGTCATAAAAGGGAGGGGAGAATAAACAAAAAATGTTAAAAAATAAAAAAAATTCTCCTTTTCTTTTCCTTTTTTTAAAGAGAATCACAACAATTTGCCTCTCATCTAAAAGAATCCGAAGCTGTATCAATCTTCTCAATGGAAAAATCAGTAAAAGAGCAAAGGGAGTATTTACCAGTATTTGCTGTTCGACAGAAGCTGTTACAAATTTTGAGAGAAAATTGCGTAGTAATTGTGGTTGGTGAAACTGGAAGTGGTAAAACTACTCAATTAACTCAATATTTACTGGAAGATGGGTATGGAAACAAAGGAGGAATTATTGGGTGTACTCAGCCTAGAAGAGTTGCTGCAATGTCGGTTGCTAAAAGAGTGGCTGAAGAAATGGGTGTTGAGTTGGGACAGGTTTTATTTCTTCTTTTTAGTTAGTTAGGGGAGCGTTCTCTGTTTTCTTTTGGGGGAATTTTATTTTTTAAGATGAAGGTTTTTGATTTTTTAAATTAATTATTCTAATTATTAAAGGCAATTAATTAAATAATTTTAAACATCTTTTTCTATTTCTAAGGAGTGTGGATATGCTATTCGCTTTGAGGATTGTACCTCTGATAAAACTGTAATTAAGGTTTATTTTTAATTAATTAATCATTATTTTATTTAACCGCTTTAAGTATATGACTGATGGGATTTTGTTAAGAGAATGCCTTAGTGACCCTGACTTGGACTCTTATTCTGCTATTATTATGGATGAGGCACACGAAAGGTCATTAAATACAGGTTTAATTTTATTGTTTTAATTTGGGTAATTTTTTGATGCTTTTTTTGTAACCCGATACAAATTGTCAGTAGGACATAATGGTCAGTTGATTGATTTAGAAGGACTTGAGTGTCAAACGGCCGAAAACCTAGTAAATGCTTGTTTAAATTGAATGACAATTCTATTTTATTAAAAAGAGGGGATTGTCTGACATTCTGTCCACTGATCATTTTGTAACGGTTGCAGTATTTCTCTGAATTTTAATTTTTGTAATAACATTTTTTAGATGTTCTTTTTGGTCTGTTAAGAGATGTGGTTGCAAGAAGGTTTATTATAATTTAAAAACAATTTAATAATTTCTTCTTTTAGGTCTGATATAAAATTAATTGTAACCTCTGCGACTATGGATGCTGAAAAATTTTCAAATTTCTTTGGTGGACATACACCAATTTTTCAAATTCCTGGACGTACATTTCCTGTAGAACTTTACCATGCAAAGGTTCCAGCAGAGGATCATGTTGATGCTGCGGTTAAACAAACAATCCAAATTCATTTGGGTGGACAAGAAGGGGATATTCTTATTTTTATGCCTGGACAGGAAGATATTGAGGTTTTTTAGTTAAACTGTATTTTAATATTAAAATTATGTGGGTATATAGTCCTTGGTTTAGTGGGATAATTTGTAACAATCGGTTTCGGGTTTTGCTTCAGTTTCAAGTTTTGTTTCAGTTTTAAGTTGCTTCAGCTTCAAGTTTTGCATCATTTCAAGTTTTAAACAGTAACAAAACCTGAAACTAAAGCAGATCCGAAGCAAATAGAATCCGCTGGTATTAGTCTGCTTCCCTCCTCTATATAGAATAAATATTAATTAAAAACAGTTTCCTTTATTTAGGTAACCTGTTCTCTCATTAAAGAAAAACTTGGTCAATTAGACGATGCTCCTCCTTTAGCAGTTTTGCCCATTTATTCCCAACTGCCTTCTGATTTACAAGCTAAAATATTTCAAAGAGCTCCAGGGGGAATGCGTAAATGTATTGTGGCTACAAATATTGCAGAAACTTCATTGACTGTTGATGGAATATTTTTTGTTGTTGATCCAGGATTTTGTAAATTGAAAGTTTATAATCCAAAGATGGGAATGGATACGTTACAGGTTTTTTATTTTTTGATGTCTACTCATCAAGGGAAAAATTTAATTTTTTCGGATTAAATTAATAAGGTCGGTTCGGTGCCAAAATTAAATAAATTATTAAATAATTAAATTATTTAATTTCAAGGTTTTTCCAATTTCCCAAGCTTCAGCTAATCAACGTTCTGGTAGGGCAGGTAAATTTTATTTAATATTGATTAAGATATAAATAAATAAATTAATTAAACCTTTAAAAATACCTTAAAATTAAATCACAGAAAAAATATCGAAATAATACAAAAAAACCCCAGGCAGAACAGGCCCTGGACAGTGTTACCGCCTATACACTCAAAGACAATTTAAAGACGAAATGCTCGTTACAACGGTGCCCGAAATTCAACGCACCAATCTGGCCAATGTTGTGCTTTTATTGTAAGGAAAAAGGGGTTCTAATTTTTAAAGTAAAGGACGTTTTGTTGCGAAGGCGTTGAAACGTCTCTTTGTCCAAATTTTCTTTACTTTTTGTAGTTGTCGTGCTGAACTGTCCTTTACCAATTTTTAGGCACTGAAACGTCCATTTTTTAATTTTAAGAAAATCACTAAACGTAGAAGATTTGCTCCATTTTCACTTTATGGATTCCCCTCCAATGGAAAATATGCTAAATTCAATGTACCAACTTTGGATACTCGGAGCACTCGATAACACAGGGCAATTAACAAATATGGGACGTAAAATGGTTGAATTTCCCTTAGACCCAACTTTGTCAAAAATGTTAATTCAATCGGTTGAAATGGGTTGTAGTAGTGAAATTCTAACAATAGTTTCAATGCTTTCTGTTCCTTCAATTTTCTTTCGTCCAAAGACGAGAGAGGACGAAGCAGATGCGAGAAGAGAAAAGTTTCAGGTTTATTTTGAGTTTATTTAATTAAATAAATTGTCGGGCACTGAACCGTCCACTCTAAAAAATTGCTTAAAACTAATTTTATTTAATTTAATTAAATAAGTTCTCGGGCACTGAACTGTCCACTTTAAAAAATAGTTTAAAATTAGGTTTATTTAATTGAATTATTTAATTAAATAAATTGTCAGGCACCGAACCGTCCACTCTAAAAAAAATAATTTTAATTAATTTTAATTTTTTTATTTAATTTCTAAAGGTCCCAGAGAGTGACCATTTAACCTTTCTAAACACCTACATTCAATGGCAAAAGCACAAATACAGTTCAAAATGGTGCTTAGACAACTTCATCCACTCAAAGGCAATGAGAAAAGTCAGAGAAGTTAGAGAACAATTAATTGAAATTTTGGAAAGCTTAAAAATTGAATTAAATTCATCCGGAACTGATTGGGATGTAATTAGAAAATGTATTTGTTCTGCTTATTTTTATAATGCTGCTAGGTTTATTTTTTAATTTTAATTTAATTTGCAATAAGTTTTTTAATAGACTAAAAGGCATAGGGGAATATGCTAATGTTAGAACAGGAATGCCTTGTTTTCTTCACCCAACGTCTTCGCTCTATGGAATGGGCTATACACCTGATGTTAATATTTTTATTTATTTAATTTTTTATTTAATTAAATGAATTTAATAATTAATTAAATTTAATTAATTAAAATTTAATTTAATTAATTAAAAATTAAATTTAATAATTAATTAAATTTAATTTTTAATTAAATTTAATTTAATTTTTAATTAAATTAAATTTAATTTTTAATTAAATTAAATTTAATTTTTAATTAAATTAAATTTAATTTTTAATTAAATTAAATTTAATTTTTAATTAAATTAAATTTAATTTTTAATTAAATTAAATTAAAAATTAAAGTATGTTGTCTACCACGAGCTTATAATGACAGCCAAGGAATACATGCAATGTGTTACAGCAGTAGAGGCACAATGGCTTGCGGAACTTGGCCCAATGTTTTATTCCATTAAAGAAGCTTCCAAAACTAGATCAGAAAAAATTAGGGTATTTCCTTTTAATTTTTTATAATTAATTAATTAAATTCTTTTAAAGGATACTCAACGCACAACCGCAGCAATGGAGCTTGAAATGGAGGAAGCTCAACGCCAAATTTCTGAAAGAAAAATGCAGCAAAGTGTGAGGGCAACATCTTCAAAATATGGAGAGAAAAAAATTGTTGAAGCTGGTAGAGCTGTTAAAAGAACTTTTAGAAGAAGTTTTGGGTTTTAATTTGGAAATTATTTTTTAATTTTCTTTGGTTTTTTTTTAATAAATATTTTTATTAATTTAATTATTATTTATTTAATTATTTTTTTTTAAATTAATTAATTATTTAATTAATTATTTAATTATTTATTTATTTTATTATTTATTTATTTTATTATTTAATTAGTTAATTATTTAATTAATTATTTATTTAATTAATTAATTTAATTATTCTATTTATTTTTTATTTATTTAATTAATTTTCCAGCAAATGCTAAATAATTTTCAAGAAAATTTTGAATATTTTTTTGAGGTTGCCACGTGTGGGGATATTCTTTCAATCTATAGAGGAAGACCAATTTGGGCAGGTTATCACCCAGAGAAGCTTGTAAACCCAGCAGAGAGTCTATTTAACAACGTTCCTTCTGCAAGGTTTATTTTTGGGTTTAAATCAATTTAAATTAATTAAAAATATTTTAGAATGGCTGTCCTCCATTTTGTAGCTAAATTGGTACATGAAAATGTCCATCTTTATTTTTCTGAGAAGGAAAGAAAAGAAGCAAGTGGAAAAGGTTTATTTTAATTAAAGTTAAGCTTAAGTTTTAGCCATAGACTTTACAAACTTGGAAAATTCAGTTAAACAATTAATTACAATTTTGACCTCATTTAATAAGGAAATTGGTCAGTCAAATAATTCTTTTATTATTTTATTGCTTCAATGGATTTTTGAACTCTGTGCTGATTTAAGCCGTCAAAATCATAATAGACCCTTTTTCAATTTGCAAAGACCTACGCCTAGCTTTTTGCTTAAGTCATTTCAACAAATACAATGCGTTGTGGATTTACTTACGCTTCTGGAGAATATATTTAGTGAATTGTAATCTTTAAGTTTTTAAGTTTTACAATTCTAAGTTTATTTAAAATTCTGACTTTTTAAGTTTTCAAGTTTTAAGTTTACAATTCTAAGTTTATTTAAAATTCTGACTTTTTAAGTTTTCAAGTTTTAAGTTTACAATTCTAAGTTTATTTAAAATTCTGACTTTTTAAGTTTTCAAGTTTTAAGTTTACAATTCTAAGTTTATTTAAATTCTGACTTTTTAAGTTTATATTTTAAGTTTATTTAAATTCTGATTTTTAATATTATTATTACAGGTTAAATTCCACCCCAGAAAAAACAATTCAGACATTCATTGCAGCGCATAAAAGATTTACAAACAATTTTGATTGGATAACCCTATACATTGCGTAAACTTATTTTTTTATATTATTTAAAATAATTTCCTAATTCTAGTGAATCCTTTCCTACAAATTTTGCAAAAAATTTATTAAAAAGTGGTTCAGTTGAATTTAATTCATTTTGTGGTGAATTGGTAAATAAATTAAAATTAATTAAAAAAAATTAATTTTAAGAGTAAATCAAATGTACAGCGTGCAGCACAGCTTCATGAAGAATTTTCGGGAAGACTCAAAATTTATTCTGATATTTTTCGATGTTTAGAGAGGAGCAGGAAGCTTGAATTTAGATGCTTTCTTTTCGATGTTTTGAAAGTAATTATTAAAAATAAAAAATTTTTTAATTTTACTATTTTTAGGAATTCTTTTCGACTGTTGAAAATTTACACGAATTTGTTTTTCTTATTAAATTGGCTTTAGTTTCTCCAGAAATTATTACTCCTTTTTCTGATGAGATCATACAATTTGGTCAGTTTATAATTTTAAAAGTTTTTAATATTCTGATTTTTTTACAAACTTTATTTTTTTTTAATTCTGATTTTTGTAAAACTTGGTTTTACAATTTCAGGTTTTAAAGTTTAATTTTTAAAACTTTTTTACAACCTTTTTTTAAAGTTCTGATTTTTACATCTTTCCGTTTTACAAACTTTGTGTCTATAAATTCTGATTTTTGTAAAACCTATTTTTCCAACTTTTTTTTTTTACAACTTATGTTTTTACAAATTCTGATTTTTACAATTTCCATCCTTTAAGTAAAAAACAAAGTTTATTTTTAAGTTCTAGACCGCCAACTTTCTCCAATATTAACATTACTCAGTCAGACTCCCTCGTTTGGTTTAGCAATGTCTAATAATTTACAATTACAAAATATGCTTACACGAATTTTAGAGAGGGCAACTACAAGCACCCTTTTTAAGATACTTGAATTTATTGGGTTATTTTTGCCTACTTAAATTTTATTCTTTTTTTCTCCGTGAATTTATGGGGGCTGAAATTTAATTTAAAAAAAAAAAATTATTTTATTTAAATAAATTAATTTAAAGGCTGTTGCCTTTAATTAATCAAAAATGACATAAAATTTGGTTATAAAAAATTTTTTTTCTTCATTTTTCTTTAAAACAACTCAGATCAATATATAAAAGATACTAAATAGTTCAACAAGACATTTTATATATTTATTCTTTTTTTTTTGTTATTTAGCGGAAATGTGTTTTTGAGTAAAACAGCGCAAATAAAAATTAAAAATGAAGAAAAAAAAGGGTTGGTTGATGTAGTGGACCCAATTTTTACTTTATTTTCTTTTCCCTAATCGGTAGCATAATTTTTTTTATTTTATTTTATTAAGAAAATTGCTCATTTTTACACTAAAAAGGAATTGACTCTTTACATAACAATGTAGAAAAAAAATTTTTTTTTTAATTTTCCTTTGCTTTTTCTTTAAATAAAAAAAGATTTTCCTTTTTTTTCTTATTGGGGGAAAGAAAATAAAGTAGTAGTAAAATGTAATCTGTATTAGTTAACGAGATCGACAAACAATCTGTCTATTATTATTTAGACAAATATTTGTTGTTGTATTATAGAGAAAAATGCGCGTTAATTGTTTATAGTTGTGTAATTTTCTTAAAATTGTAACGTTAATAAGTTTGTTCTTTAGCGTTTAAAACACATTGATTTTTATGTGTTTTTGTATCAGTTAATTCTGTTTTTCGTGATTAATTAAGTTTGAACTTAAATTGAGTCAAAAGTTGTAAACTAATATAAAAATAACTCTGAATTATATAAAACTTGAATTATATAAAACTTGAATATAATAAACTTGAATATAAAATAAACTTGAATATAAAAATAACTCTGAATTATATAAAACTTGAATATAAAATAAACTTGAATAATATAAAACTTGAATATAAAATAAACTTGAATATAAAAATAACTCTGAATTATATAAAACTTGAATATAAAATAAACTTGAATAATATAAAACTTGAATATAAAATAAACTTGAATATAAAAATAACTCTGAATTATATAAAACTTGAATTATATAAAACTTGAATATAATAAACTTGAATATAAAATAAACTTGAATATAAAAATAACTCTGAATTATATAAAACTTGAATATAAAATAAACTTGAATAATATAAAACTTATGTTTGAACTTGAATTATTATTTCTATTACTACTTTCATCTTTATTAAAATTGTATTTTTATTCATAATATTTTTATCAAGATTGTTTCCCATATGTTTTTATTTTTTATTGCCGATAACAAAAAATAATAATTCAATATGCATGATTTAAGTATACATAAATATTTTTCTTTACATTCTGTGTGTGGTCAACTTTTTGGACAAAATTTTTTCCTAAAAATGTGTTTACTCGTTTCTTTGATTTTTTTTTATTTTACATATTTTCCCTTTTTGTTATTTTTTTGTTTCTAGATGACTTTAGGTTTTTCCTATTTACAAATCGTTGAATCACTAAATTTTTTAAATTTGTTTGTTCATCTTTTTCAAGAATGTTTTTACTTTTAAAATTTCCATTTACAGCAACTTTTTATTTTTCTTTGCAGCTTATTTTATTAACAATAAATATTATTGTTTGTTAGGAGAATTGACAAAATTTTATATTCTTAAATTCTCATGGATTGTTTGAATTTTACAAGATAACTCTTATTTTTAACTTTCACTTATCCACTTAATTGAATAAATGCTCAGGTAGAACTTAAATTATACTTTTAAGTTTAATGTTAAGCTTAAACTTGAGTTATTCTGAAAATAAGTTTAAACTTGAGTTATTCTGAAAATAAGTTTAAACTTGAGTTATTCTGAAAATAAGTTTAAACTTGAGTTATTCTGAAAATAAGTTTAAACTTGAGTTATTCTGAAAATAAGTTTAAACTTGAGTTATTCTTTATTTTTTCAAGCTCATCCTCAAGTTCTATTGAAAAATCCTCTTCAACCGTTACACTTTCCTTTCTCGCCACTTCCGAGTGTACAACTTCAGGCTTAACTTCTCCTCTATCCGATAGACGTTTAAACGATATTTGTACAGTTTACGATGATGATGACGATTTATTTAGTTGTAGACTTCCTTCAGCAAGCGATATATGTGCTCCATTGCCTTTACATATTGTAAATCCTTGTTATCAATCTCCGCTCTTTTCGAGACAGGAAAAACATTTAAAGGTTTAAATTCTTTAAAGAAAGGTCAATTTATTTTAAAAGTTGGATATTCAGTTAACAACTCAGAAGCCACGGAGGACTTCCTCAGTGCACGTAACACAAAGATTTGCAATTAATGAATCGAATGGGTATTAAAATAAAATATTTTAAATTTCATTATAATTTTTAAAGATGTTTGCCTTCAAGTTCAACCTCTCCAAATTGTTCAATTAATAATGACAATAATATTGAATTCTTGAGACACTGTTCTGTATTTATTGATAGTTTGAATGCTCCAATTATGGTTATTTATTTATTTATTTATTTTCTTTAAAATTTAATTTCTTTATAGGATTACTTAGATGAAAAATTAATTCAAAATTGTATGACTAATTTAATCAAACAGCGCTGTTCTTCTTCTTCATTATCCCCGTCTATTGATGAGCCTTCTTCTGTCCCTTACAACACTCGTTCTGGTACATCTAGAAGACTAATATTTTCATATTTAAATAGGTTTCGTAAATCAAAAGGTAAAAATGTGAGAAATAAATTAAAAAATTTAAATAATAAAAAAAGGAGCCGAACAGCAATTTCCTAGAAAAAATAAAAAAAAAATCAATTCTGATGAAACTATATTTGGAGGGATGTCTTTGAACGATATTCAAGCGAAAACAGAAGATGGATGTCCGTTACCACGCTTTATACTTGAAATAATGGATTATGTTGCGGGGTATGCTCATTTAATGGAGTGGCTTTTCAGGAAAAATGGTAGAAAATTAAAATTAAATCAGAATAAAAATTAATGTTTTTATTAATGCAGGCGTTAAAGGAAGGATTGAAGAAATTAAAGTAAATACTATTTTAAAATTACAATCTTACAATTTTAGGAAAGTTGTTCTCAATTATCACCAAACCATTCATTACCTGCTAGTTTACTTGAAGAGTCTCAACTTTACAATCTTTGCGATGTTTTAAAACTTTTTTTCCGTTCCTTACCGGAATGTTTATTTACTGATAGAGTTTCCGAATTATTACAAAATTGGTTAAGGTAATTAATAATAGAAAAATCAGAATTTGTAAAAATTAAAGTTTATTTAAATCAGAATTTGTAAAAATTAAAGTTTATTTAAATCAGAATTTGTAAAAATTAAAGTTTATTTAAATCAGAATTTGTAAAAATTAAAGTTTATTTAAATCAGAATTTGTAAAAATTAAAGTTTATTTAAATCAGAATTTGTAAAAATTAAAGTTTATTTAAATCAGAATTTGTAAAAATTAAAGTTTATTTAAATCAGAATTTGTAAAAATTAAAGTTTATTTAAATCAGAATTTGTAAAAATTAAAGTTTATTTAAATCAGAATTTGTAAAAATTAAAGTTTATTTAAATCAGAATTTATTCTTAAACTTACAAATTGTAAATTTAAAACCAGAATTTAAACTTTTTCAGAGAATTATCTTCAACCTATTCACCAAAACATTTCCAAGCAGCCCAATATGCATTGCTTCTTTTACCTTCAGAAAATCGAGAAGCTCTTCTTCTTCTTTTGCGTTTTCTTTGTGGAATTGCTAGACATTCAGACATTAATAAAATGAATTCTTTAAATCTTGCTACTTGTTGGATGCCCTCACTTTTTCAGTTTTTTAATCAACCACCTTTACAACAACAAAAACAACAACAACAACGTCAAAATAGCAGTACAACCCCACTTTCACCCTTGGAGAATGGAGGGAGTGGAATTAGAAGAAGATTAATGTATTTTAAACATAAAATAAAAAACTTAATTAATTCTCAAATTTTCAGGCGTCGAAAAACAATAGAAATAAGTTTAGTAAACGGTGGAGGAACACTAACACCAACAGAAAATGCTAGTCCAATCTTACAACTTGATAAGGATTTGTCTAAAAATAATTATGATCTAATGAAACAATTATTAAGTGCAATGATTGATGGTTGGGAAAAATTAACACTTTTGCCTATATCTTTAGCTGAAAATAAATATTTAATTCGTTTAATTAATGGATGCCGATCATTTAATGGCTCAATTTTTGTGAAGATTAAAAGAAATGGCCAATTTGAATTTAATGATGAATTGCATCAAAAACTGAGGAGAATATTGTTTAGGCTAAAGGAGGCAAGTTTAGATAAAATAAAAGAAATTACAATTTGTAATTTTAAAGTTTTAAATTTTTACAATTTGTAATTTTAAAGTTTTAAATTTTTACAATTTGTAATTTTAAAGTTTTAAATTTTTACAATTTGTAATTTTAAAGTTTTAAATTTTTACAATTTGTAATTTTAAAGTTTTAAATTTTTACAATTTGTAATTTTAAAGTTTTAAATTTTTACAATTTGTAATTTTAAAGTTTTAAATTTTTACAATTTGTAATTTTAAAGTTTTAAATTTTTACAATTTGTAATTTTAAAGTTTTAAATTTTTACAATTTGTAATTTTAAAGTTTTAAATTTTTACAATTTGTAATTTTAAAGTTTTAAATTTTTACAATTTGTAATTTTAAAGTTTTAAATTTTTACAATTTGTAATTTTAAAGTTTTAAAGTTTTAATTTTACAATTTGTAATTTTAAAGTTTTAAATTTTTACAATTTGTAATTTTAAAGTTTTAAATTTTTACAATTTGTAATTTTAAAGTTTTAAATTTTTACAATTTGTAATTTTAAAGTTTTAAATTTTTACAATTTGTAATTTTAAAGTTTTAAATTTTTACAATTTGTAATTTTAAAGTTTTAAATTTTTACAATTTGTAATTTTAAAGTTTTAAATTTTTACAATTTGTAATTTTAAAGTTCAAACTTGAATATAAATTTACAATTTAAAATTACAATTATATATTAATATTTCCCCATAGGATTACACTAATGGATGGATTAACAAAATTAATGCTAATAAATCTTGGCAATTACAACGCGTATTTTCCGACGGTACACACATTTTTACACGTTCAATAAACGACATGTCCCCCGGATTAAAATCGTTTTTAGTCCAAACAGGTGTACCAGCTTCGCCTAATTCAATACTAGCTGCTTTAATTAATGGAAGGTAAGGGAGAAAAAAATATTTTATTTATTTTTTAGAATTCTTTGGGACTCAAATGTTATTGGCGTTAAACGTGTTGGTCCTTCTGGTCAGAATTTTGACATTGTTAGGTTACAATATCGTCCAACTCTGATTACACTAGAAAAGTGTTCTTTTTTGGCCAGGTTTAAAGTTTAAGAATTCTAATTATTTTTTTCTTTTATATTTAAAGACGTTGGACTTATAGTGAATTGGGTAATGAAACAACTTGCTCACTCATTGAATGTTCCATTACCCCTAGAGAAGAAGAAAAAGAAGAAGAAAGAGACAACAACTCAACAGAACAACCTGACCATTTTGAAAGAGTTTGTGTCTACGAATCCAAATTTTTGATTGTTCCAAGATGTGCAGGGTTTTCACAAATAACTTATATTTCACGTATTGACTTTAAGTTTGTTGACATTTTGTAATTTTCTTTAAATAAAAATATTTTAAGAGGCCGTCCTTCTTGTTGGTATGAACAAGTTTATGCCGAAATGCTAGTCAGACAAATGCAGAGATTAACACAATATTTACTCAAATATAGGAATAGCGGAATTGTTTTGTAAAGAATTTAATTAATTAAATAAAGAAAAATATTTAAAAAAAAATGTTTTAGGAAATTGATATATTTATACCTTTTTTGAGTATTTTTTAAAAAAGAATAATTATATAGTAGTTCGAAAAAGACAGTTTTTAAATTATTTTTTAATAATTCTTCCAAAAAATAATTTCTTTTTCTTCTTTATTCTTCAAAAAAACCTCTTTATTTTGCTTCTCTCTAATCCTCACACCAAGCATTTTCACGACGAATCTGTTCCTCCTCTTCCGGAGTAAAGTCATTCTTGATGTTGAAGGTGCGTCGAATCTCTTCGGGTGTTTTGCCTTTGATCATATTAGCAACTGTCTTGCAAGCAACGTCCAAAAGGCCGTGAACGTCCAAATAATTGGCTGCCTTAAAAAAGAAGAAAAGTTTTATTTATTTTTTAAATTAATAATTTAAAAGATTTTTTAATTTAAAAATTGCAATTTTTTCGAGAATTATTTTGACTTCGTTTTTAGTTTTATAGATTTTTTAGATTCATAAAATTGAAGGAACTTGTGTTGAACAGGGCGCCTCTTTTTTATAATTTTATTTTATAAACAAATGTCCTCCGTTAGATATTTTGCGTAAGGCAAAAATGGACATTAATTATTAAATTGATTATTATTATTGTCTTACCCAGAGAATATATTCTATAAAATAAAAAAAAGGTCAAAACTCTGTCCTACACAAATTCCTTTAAAAAATAAAAAGTAAACCAAAATCAGCTCAAAAAGCGTTCCCTGATCAACCTTCAGAAATTCAACATCCCAGCTTGGAATATCATCAGTACGACGCTCTCTACCCTCAGCATCGTCGGTAACAACAGGATCTGGAGTTTTTAGTAATTATTTAAAAAGAATAAAAAAACCGTCTTTATGATGCTGACACCAATTGATAACCTTACGCAAGACAGCTCCATTAACATTAGCCAATGGAATTGGTTCATTAAGCAGTGTATCGCCATCAGACTGGTCCATTCCAAGATCTTTAAAGTATTTTTAATTAAACTAAATTTTTAAATTAAATTCCCTTTAAATCAGTTGGTCCAGAGGCTTGAGTTTTACCCTTTTTAAGGAGTTTTAACCTTTTAGAACTCGGGATCTAAACATGGAGGGATTATACTTTAACTTATTTACCCAAACTGGACTAGAAAACCCAAGAAAAGGAATAGCAAAAACCTGCTTTATCTAGAATTTAAGTAAAAACCACAAGCATTGGACCAAGCTTAATCTCTAAGGGGGTTCTCTTTATCAAATGACAAGATAAAAGTAACGATTAGTAGTTAAACTAACCCAGAAACCACCTCTATTTTATTAAGAAAAAATAAACCTTGAAACATAGTATTCAAAGTAGTAGAAAGTCGGATAACACTCCGATCAACCTCGAACAACTCGTCATCGTTTGACTTAAGCAGAATCTTGTTATTATTAGCCATTTATAGATATTTTAGGATTAAGAATTCTAAAAAAAAGGGATAAATAAATTAAAGAAATTAATAAGCAAAATTAACAAAATATTAAGTAAAAAGAGAGAGAAAAAAATAGAAAAAGAAAAAAATTAATTTTGGCGTTGCGTTTATTGTGATTATTTAAACATTTAAATGACGGTATTTATAGTAATGTGTTCTTTTTATTCATAACTTTTCGAATTTTAGATATTTTATAACAAATTATATATCAATCGAAAGCTAAAGATCTCTAGTTTATTTTAAATAAACCGGAAGAATTAAAATTTAGTTATTAAAAAATTAAGACCAAATATACTCTAAAAATTAGGATTTTCGTTACATTTTTGTCTCTAATTTTTGTTCCAATGGTTAAATAAAATTCATCATTTTAATAAAAATAATTACAAGTCTAAGCTTTCGAATGGTATAATGCTTATTAGGAAAGGTTAAGGGTTAAGAATTAAAAAGGTTATAAATTTTAAAATAGAGGGAGCCCGTGTACACAAACACGCTTAACAAAGAATAAAAATTCTAAATAACTTTAATAAATTATTAATTAATTAAAAATGAAATAAAAATATCTATATCACATTTGTGCATCAATAAATAATTAGAATTAAAAAATTATTCGACTAATAAAGGCTTATTAAGTTCCAATTCAACCTTCCACACGTTCATTTCATTCCAAACAACTTCTTTTTTTATTAAATTTTTTAAACGTTCTAAAGAATTGTTTTCTTCATTTAACCAAATGTACAGAAACCCTCCACCTCCAGCTCCTGCCATCCAAGCACTTTTAATTATTTTTTCTTTTTCTAATTGAATTTTTAATTGAGTAACTATTGAAGGTTCTGTGTTTGAGGCAAATGTTTTTTTAAGTTCATTGTATTCGGTACAAATTTCGCTAGGGAATTTTCCTGAATAAAAAGGAATTTTCAAGTTAATTCAATTAATTTTTCAAAATTTTCAAAATGTCTAAAATTTAAAATGTCCATTTTTCAAAATGTCAAAGGTTCAAAATGGTCATTAAAATTAAAAAACACCTTTTACCTTCAATAAGCATTTTCTCAGCTTCCCAAGCCCCATTAGCAAGTCTTTCAACAGTACTCAAAATTTCAGGTTCTTGCCTTGCCCAACTAAGCAAAACTTGCTTAATAAAAAATTAATTAAAAAATTTAAAAACAATTTTCTACCCTCAATAAAGTCTTAGCCAATCTAGTTTTGCCTGTATACAACAAAACAAGTCTGTTAGAAAATTGTTTAATTAAATCCCCTCCAAGTTTGACAGAACGCCAAAAACATTTTCTTCTTCCAAAAGGTTCAATCCAACCAATCTTGGCTCCGCCAACAATACAACCACCTAATTGGTCTTGCCAACCTCCCCCGGAAGTGTGTAATTGTTCTATACGTAGAACCTGTTTGATTAGTTGATCCTCTGGTAGTTGTGGATATCCGGCTATTTTGTAGAGGGCAGATAAGAGAGCCCCGGCGAGAATACTGCTGGAACCGAGGCCAGAGCCGTGGGGCAAATCTGAGCTAAATAGTTGACATTTTGAAATTTTTTTTTAAATTTTGGCGTTCTGTAAGATTTGAAAAAAAATTAAAAATTAACTCAGTTTCGATAAGCAATCCTCTGCCTGGGCCGAAAAGATTAAAGAAACAAAGCCTCTCCCCTCCCCACAACTCTTCCCGTACAAACCCTGCTACAATTAGTATTGAACAGAGAAGGGAACCTTTTGAAAATTTTAATGTTTAAAAATTAAAAGGAATTAATAGCCAATTAATAAGGCATTTTCTAATAAAATAGTACCTGGTGCAGAAGGCAAACAGCAATTTCTAAATATTTCCTCAGCTTTAAGGAAACGCTAATAAACATAATTAGATGTAAAATTGAAGCAAAATTTACCAGTAAAGGTTGCCGCTTTTCGAAGGAATTTTCACTGTAAAAGATTCCTTGGAACTTTTCTAAACGCGAACAACGACAACGAAGAGGGCGCTGAATTTAAAAAGACTTACAAAGTCTAACAATTTAGGTAAACACCACACCTTTCCATTAACAAGTATTGATATGCTAAGCACTGCGGGTAATACACTCCCCATTTGATAGGTGATTGGGGGAGTATCTGTCCAACCACCTTAAATATAAAGACCCTTTTTCCGTTGTAATTTAAATTTACCAGCAATGTCAATACGAGCGGCAACCTCTGCTTTAGTCTGGTAAAGTATTTTACCTTTATGGGCAGTTCTAATTGATGGTAGATAGGGGGCTCTAGGCTGGCACTCAACTGGAAGGGTGTAATTGTTCAATAGAAGACAAAAGTCTTCTAGTTTATCTGCTACAAAAGTGCTTTTCTTTTAGGTCATTTTATTTGTTAAGTTTAAGTTTGTTTCAAGTTTATTTAAGTTTGTAAAATAAACTTTAGTCTACATTAAATTAAATAAACCTGACTAATTATTTAAAACTCAAGTTTGTAAAAATTTAAAACGTTTCAAGTTTATTTAAGTTTGTAAAATAAACCTTAGTTTACATTAAATTAAATAAACTTGACTAATTATTTAAAACTCAAGTTTGTAAAAATAATAAACTTAAATTCTTCTTTAATTTTTATAAACTTAAGTTTTACCTAAAGCGCTTATAAAATAAGGGTCTTTATTTTGAGTGAGCAATTGTAGCAAATAAACATTGTAAAAATTATTAATCCATTTTGTAAGTCTTCTAATGTCCACAACTCCAAGCTGACAATTTAAAAAAATGTTTAAATTAATTTATTAACTTCAATAAGAATTTGTTCCTTTTTTATCAATTTATTTAAATACATTTGTTGTTCATTTTCCTTCTTTAAGCTTCCATTAGCCACGTTATTATCATTAAAATTAATTATTTTCCGTAATTCAAATGCCCCTACACTTAATAATTGAACAATACGTTGTATAGATAAGACAGATAAATTAGAACATTCCTTCCAAAATTTAATTAGAGAATCTATTGACTTTAAAAATAAAAATTAAGTCTTTCTTTTAAATTTATTGTTTACTATGTTCGGGTTCATATTATTCTATATTTAATAAATTATTATATGTTGTTACATTAATGCTTTGTTTATTTATAATTTTACAAACTTAAAAAAGGAAAAAGTTATTTCAAGTTTATTAAAGTTTGCGTCAAGTTTATTTTAATTATTTTACAAACTTAAAAAAAAGTTTATTAAAGTTTGCGTCAAGTTTATTTTAATATATTTTACAAACTTGAAATTAAAGTTAAATAATTTCAAGTTTATTTAAGTTTGCGTCAAGTTTATTTATATTTTACAAACTTTAACTAAACAAGTTTATATTTTACAAACTTGAAACAAAGTTTATTTTTTAATGTTTTACAATTACAATTGTTTCAAGTTTATTTTTAATATATTAAATAATTAAATAAATAGAATAACATTTTTAAAAATTAAATAAAACTTAAGTGTTTGAATTTATTAATATTTAGCTGATTAAATATTTAAATAAATTTAAAACATACCAATAAAAATAAAAGAGTACGTTTTTAATAAAATGTTGTTTATGAGGAATGGATTGCATTGATGACTGACTGTTCTCTCAACCGGTTGTATTAAATATTAAATTAAATAAAATAAATAGATATTAATCATTTTAGAGTGTAAAAAAGGAAAAGGGAAAATTAAAAAAAAATAAATTAAAATTAATTAAAAATTAATTTAATTTAATTTTTTTAAATTTATTTAATTAAATTCTTTGCAAACTTAAAATAGATTTTTAATTTTCTAAGCCTTTAGGATCAACCTTAGCGCCCTTCAATGCCCGCCGACTTCTATGCCCTGGGGCAAATAAGAAATATAATTATATTTCTAGCTTAAATATTTCTCTATCTCTTCCTTTAAATAAAAATAATGGTTTGACAATTTTTAGTTTACTCTGACTTGGCCAAAGCCTCACAAATAAGTAAAATGACTAAGCCAAGGCCTCACTCTTCTTACTAAAATTTTCTCTACCTTTTGGCCAGAAAATATATAATTATATTTTTTGTATATTTATCTTAATCTAAGCCTTCTCTATATTCTCAACTAAAATAGAAAGCGTTAGAGTTAACGTAAAGCTTTTTACTGCAACAAGCGTACCAACTAATTGCCAGCCTCTATAACTCGAGAACGCATAAATGTAAAAAAATGAATTTGATATCAACTAATAGAGAATAAAATTTGCTACAAAAATTAAAAAGAAAAATAATTTTAAATTTCTGTATAAAAAAGTTGTAGCGCAAAAACTATCAAAACGTCCATTTTCTCAGTTTTTTGAACATAACTTTTTTTTTAACTAAACATAAAATTGTGATTTCTTTTTTATTAAATACTTTATTCAATTCTCTATCGAATGGTACCAAAATTATTTTTATAGCTTAATCCATTCAAAAGTTATTGAGCTTAAAGCAGGGTTACCCCCGTGCTCGACTTATCCCTTACATCTTTTTTTTCTTTTTTAAATATTGCTTACTTTTCTCAGTTTTTTTTCTTTCTAGCCTATTGAAATAAATGGCTACAAATTCTATTTACACGGCTTTTCCTTTATTCTCTCATTTTTTAATTTTTCTCGCGCGCGTATTTTATATAGCGCTTTTAAGCTGTCAACTCAATAATCCTATTATTGAAATAAAAATTTAAATAAACTTGGTAACACAAAACATTTTCTTTCCTTTTAACTTTGTTGAATGGAAAGATAGTTTTTAGATAATTCTGAAATTCTGATTTTTCAGAATAATTCTGATTTTTAAAATTCTGATTTTTTAGAAATTCTGATTTTTTATTTTTAGAAATTCTGATTTTTCAGAACAATTCTGATTTTTCAGAACAATTCTGATTTTTCAGAAATTCTGATTTTTAAAATTCTGATTTTCAGAAATTCTGATTTTTAAGAAATTCTGATTTTTCAGAATAATTCTGATTTTTATATTATATTTTTAAATAAAAATGCAATCAACTACCTCATCAATCCCTTCATCTACTACTTCAGAACAGCAAAGAATAGCTCTATCTTTAATATCAAAAGACTGTCAAATATTATGGGAAGAAAATAAAGACATGCAAGGGCGTTTTGTAAACGATTTAAGTGAAATACAAAATCAACAATTATTAATTCAACAATTAGAACATGAACAAAGACATGACCAATTAATTCATGCTAGACAGAAAATGTTTTTATTTATTTAATTAATTAAATAAATTTTTGTTTGTTTAAGGTTGGAATTACAGAGAAGAGCACATCAACTTTATGAACAACTTAATGAACAGAGAACAAACTTGGTGAGAGAGAGAGAGAAATAAATTCTGATTTTTTAGAAATTCTGATTTTTAAAATATTCTGATTTTTTAAAATTCTGATTATTCAGAATTTCTGATTTTTAAAAATTCTGATTTTTAAATAATTCTGATTTTTTAAAATTAATTTAGGTAAGAAGACTTAATGAAGGTGTCCAGTTGATTGCTGTAATGCAAGCAAATTTAATATCAGTTAGATTAATGGAATGGAAGAATGCGCAGAAGCTTGCACAAATAGGCGTAGGATTTGAGCAACGAGAAATGCAATTGGACGAAATTCAATCTGAGTTAGTACCCTATTTTTAAAATAATATTCTGATTTTTAAAAAATATTCTGATTTTTTAGATTCGAATTTCTTGCAGAAAATAACTGGACTTTACGTGCTTACGCTTGTTGGCAGGTAAATAACTTTTTGAAATGAAAAGATAAAATTCTGATTTTTAACTATTTTATAGCTTAGATTCTGCTATATTTTTTGATATAAAAATTAACTTTATATCTTTATCTAACGTGGAGATATTCGCTTTAATTTGAGCTAATACACGCCTTGGCATTAACAGTAGTCGTCTTTCAAAAATCAGAACTTTTCGAAATGAAAAGATAAAATTCTGATTTTTAACTATTTTATAGCTTAGATTCTGCTCTATTTTCTGATATAAAAATTAAATTTATATCTTCATTCTAAGCAAAGTTATAGGCATTAAACCAACCAGTATGAATAAAAATAATTAAATTAATTATTTAAAATTTAAAAAAATTTAGTTGGATTTATTACGTCGTCCATCACAACTATCAGATGCTAGTACACAAACTCATATCACAAATTTGTCCCAATTACTCGAAACTCTCACAAAAATGCTTTGCATGTTGGTTTCCCAGTCCTTTGTAGTAGCGGTTCAGCCTGATCCTGTGCTTAAAACTCAACATAAATTTGTTTCAGAGGTGTTTTATTAGAGGGAAAAGTTGAAAAAATGTTTTAAAAAAATTCTGAAATTTTTAAAAAATTTTTAAAAAATTTTTTTGAAATTTTTTGAAATTTTAAAAAATTTCAAAAAATCCCAAAATTCAAAATTTTTATATTTTCCAAAGGTTCGCCTCTTAATCGGTGACAGACTTGGAATAAAACAACAATTAGTAAATACTAACGTTACAATTAAAATAATAGCTGAGGATGAAGCAAAAATGCTTGGGTCAGGCCAAATTAATGAAAAAGACATTAAAATGGTTGGGTCAATTAGTAACGATCTTGAAAAGCTTATACTTGATGAACGTGGCCATATGTCTGCTAAATTCAATAATTCTGTGGGTATTCCGATTTTTAAAATTTTAAAAATTTTCGTACGGTAAAAAATTTTTTTTCAGAAATTTTTTTGTTTGTGGTCGTTTAATAGCTTATTTGATTCATCTCGTTGAGCTGAATCGAATTACATCAAAATTAAATTAATTAAACCTTTTTGTGAGGAGTTATGAATTTTTAAAGTTTTAAGACTTTGTTCCCTCCCCTCTATGTGCGCGTTCCCTCCATACTACAAACTTTAATAATTAATAACTCTAAGGAAAATTGTTATTTTCTAATGAAATTTTGTGAGATTAATTATTACATTTAACTCTACCTTTCTGCAAAATTTGAAAATTTTCTGTTCAGAATTTCAATTTTTCAAAATGTCAACTTTCCAAAATCCCTACTTTTAAAATTAAAAAAAATTTTTTCCTTTTTTAAATAATTATGTAAAAATATTTTATTTAGAAATTGACACGTATAGCACATCGAAAACCTCCAGCTAAAGGCAGTTTACAAACCAGCCAGGTCACCCAAACCGCCACTGACCAAAAGTGAAATTAGAAAAAATTTTTTTTAATTAATAAAAATTTTTAGATATGCTCTTCTCTTCCATATCACCCCATTTCAAGTAAAAAAATTAATTAATTCAAAATAATTTTTTTTTAAATTATTTAGCTTGGAAATTTGGGTAAATTCGACGTTTGGACTTTATCTCTCCCTATTATGGTATTTTCAACTTTAAAAATTATTTAAAAATAAATAAGGTAACTGTACATGGTTCTCAAGACTGTGATGCACAAGCTGTTATACTTTGGCAGGTAAACAAATTTTTATTTAATTTAATTAAACTTTCCGGAAGAATCAGAATTTATTTTTTAATTTAATTAAACTTTCCGGAAAAATCAGAATTTATTTTTTAATTTAATTAAACTTTCCGGAAGAATCAGAATTTAATTTTTAATTTAATTAAACTTTCCGGAAGAATCAGAATTTAATTTTTAATTTAATTAAACTTTCCGGAAAAATCAGAATTTATTTTTTAATTTAATTAAACTTTCCGGAAAAATCAGAATTTATTTTTAATTTAATTAAACTTTCCGGAAAAATCAGAATTTATTTTTAATTTAATTAAACTTTCCGGAAGAATCAGAATTTATTTTTTAATTTAATTAAACTTTCCGGAAAGATCAGAATTTATTTTTTAATTTAATTAAACTTTCCGGAAAAATCAGAATTTATTTTTTAATTTAATTAAACTTTCCGGAAAAATCAGAATTTATTTTTAATTTAATTAAACTTTCCGGAAAAATCAGAATTTATTTTTAATTTAATTAAACTTTCCGGAAAAATCAGAATTTATTTTTAATTTAATTAAACTTTCCGGAAAAATCAGAATTTATTTTTAATTTAATTAAACTTTCCGGAAAGATCAGAATTTATTTTTTAATTTAATTAAACTTTCCGGAAAAATCAGAATTTATTTTTAATTTAATTAAACTTTCCGGAAAAATCAGAATTTATTTTTTAATTTAATTTAATATTAAAAGAGAGCCTTTTCGCCAGTAAACAGGTCAAATGGTTCGGACGATGTAATTCTCGTTTCTTGGGTAGATCTCAGGTTTTACAATTAGAATTTAATTTTTCCTTCTTTCTTTAACCTATCCTAATTAATTTAAACCCATTTTTATAGCCAAGTACTTCGCCATAAATTTACCCTTTTCACCGGCGCCCACAGACCGCTAAGCGACAGCGATTTGGCCTATCTTGGGGATAAACTTGGAATTGTGCATTCCAATCCTGATAATAAACCTATAACATTTCAACGCTTTGCTAAGGTTTAAAAAAAATTTTTTTTTAATTTAATTAAAATTAATTTCATTTTTTAAAGCAAAATTTACGCGAAGACGTCAACTTTTCCTTCTGGGAATGGTTCTTTTTAATTATGCAATTAATTAAACAAAAATTGCTTAAATTTTGGGATGATGGTAAAATTAATTAAATTTAATTTTTAAAATTTTAAAAATATTTTTTTAGGATGGCTAGTTGGTTTTATTAGCAAACAAGAAGCATCAGAACGCATGCTCATGTGTCAAACGCCTACTTTTCTGCTCCGTTTTTCTGATACTCAAACAGGCGCTGTCTCTATTGGATTTGTTTGTGAAGAAGAGGGAGTTAAAGGTAAATAAATAAACTTAAAAATACAAAAAATTGGAAATAAAACTTGAAAAAATACAAATCAGAATTTTAGGTTTAAACTTTCCGGAAGAATCAGAATTTATTTTTTAATTTAATTAAACTTTCCGGAAGAATCAGAATTTATTTTTTAATTTAATTAAACTTTCCGGAAGAATCAGAATTTAGGTTTTAATTAATTAAACTTTCCGGAAGAATCAGAATTTATTTTTTAATTTAATTAAACTTTCCGGAAGAATCAGAATATTAAGGAAAATACACCCTTTCAGGTTGCACATAATCAGAATAATAATAATTATTAATTCCGGAAGAAACACAAATCAGAATTTTAATTCTTTTCTTTACAGTTCCCTTTCATTTGGCTCCATTTACAATAAAAGACCTCGACCAATTATCCCTTGCCTCACGCATTCAATCATGCCCCCAATTAAAAGAGGTTCAGTACCTATACCCCGACTTCGATAAAGAACAAATGCTATCCCACTTCGACACGGAAGAGCGCTGTAAAATTTTTGAATCTCCAGCAGGTTATATAGGCTCTGAAATTGTAATGGTAGCCAAAACAATGGCAAAGTTTGTTTATTTTAATTTAATTTAATTAAATTAAAGTCTATTTAAAGTAGTAAATTGGGTTCTGCAATAGGCAGTGATAGCCCTTCCCCTCTGTCAAATCAATGGTCGCCTCCAAACGACTACCAACATAGTGTGTCTATGGATGTTGGGGATGAGGTTAATTTTAATTAAATTATTAAATTAATTTAAATTAATTAATAGTTCGGAATAGGCCAGGGACAGTCACAATTTGACTCTCCCAATCTAGAAAGTCTGTTAGGAATTACTGGACAACAATTAAGAATTAATTCAGAACAGCCTTTGCAACAAGTTGATTTATCCTTTATGGATTCTTTACATCAACAACAACAACATTATAATAATAGAAATTATTTAAGTGGGGTAATTAATTCTATGCCCTCACAACCACCTAATTCTCATTAAAATTAATTAAATATTATTTTTTGTAATGAATAAATTAATTAAATAAAATTGTAAAATTTTTACAAACATAAAAAAAATTTTTACAAACTTAAAAAAATTTTTACAAACTTAAAAAAATTTTTACAAACTTAAAAAAATTTTTACAAACTTAAAAAAATTTTTACAAACTTAAAAAAATTTTTACAAACTTAAAAAAATTTTTACAAACTTAAAAATTTTTACAAACTTAAAAAAATTTTTACAAACTTAAAAAAATTTTTACAAACTTAAAAAATTTTTTACAAACTTAAAAAAATTTTTACAAACTTAAAAAAATTTTTACAAACTTAAAAAAATTTTTACAAACTTAAAAAAATTTTTACAAACTTAAAAAAATTTTTACAAACTTAAAAAAATTTTTACAAACTTAAAAAAATTTTTACAAACTTAAAAAAATTTTTACAAACTTAAAAAAATTTTTACAAACTTAAAAAAATTTTTACAAACTTAAAAAAATTTTTACAAACTTAAAAAAATTTTTACAAACTTAAAAAAATTTTTACAAACTTAAAAAAATTTTTACAAACTTAAAAAAATTTTTACAAACTTAAAAAAATTTTTACAAACTTAAAAAAATTTTTACAAACTTAAAAAAATTTTTACAAACTTAAAAAAATTTTTACAAACTTAAAAAAATTTTTACAAACTTAAAAAAATTTTTACAAACTTAAAAAAATTTTTACAAACTTAAAAAAATTTTTACAAACTTAAAAAAAATTTTTACAAACTTAAAAAAATTTTTACAAACTTAAAAAATATAAGCATTACCCTGAAATACGCGCTTGTTGTTATTTAATTAAAAAGGAATAAATAAAAATAATATTAATTTAAATTAAACAAAAATTCCTCTATTAATTAATAAAATAAAAAATAGGCCACACATTAAAATAAATAATTAATTAATTAATTTTTTATTTATTTTTTCTATTTAAAAGTGTTAAGAAAGGAGAGAATTTATGCACTTTTGCACAACAAAAACTTGTTATTTTTGTGCTTTTATTTTTTTTTAATATTTTCTATTATTTATTGATGTATGCCGTTAATTTTAAAAATCCTGTTTTTCGTCCTTTTATGGCCAAAAAAATCAAAAAAAAGAAGAAAAAAAGGTGTTAACTTACCTATGCTCTCTTATTAAGTTTATTTTATTTTCTGATTATTTATTTAATTTAATAAATTCTAAAAAATAAAATTATTTTAGCAAAGAGGATTTGTTGCTTAATATTTTTTTAAACCTTTTATTCTATAAATAAATAAAAGGAAAAATACAAAACATTTAAAGCTCAGCGCATGCTTTGTTTATTATTTTACAGAGAAAATAGAAAATAGTTCTGATTTTAAAACACATTTCAGAAAATATTTATTATTTACAACTTTCCGGAAAACACATTTTATATAAATGCAAACTTAAAACTTTGCGGACATTTTTGTATTTTTTTAAACTATTCTTGATTAAAATACAATAAAATCAGAATTAAAACTTGGCGAAAGCACTGTATTGTAAAAATACAATAAATCAAAATTCTGATTTTTCTATCACCTAAAAACATTTAAATTTAATAAAAATTATTTTTTAAATAAAAAAATAAATTGAAAATTATTTTTGACACTCTATTTTATGTTTTTCAATTTCTCAAATAATTAGAAAATTTATGATTGTGATAAAATTAAAATTTCCAAATATTGTTGTGCAATTGCCCGTGCAACTCTGAACGCGCAAGCGAAAAAAAACAACAAATTGATTTTGTATACATCACAGTTAAATTTAATAGATTTATTAGAATGTGAAAAATAATTAGTTAACTTTTTTAAATTAAATTTATTCTGATTTTATTTAAATAATTATCTTTATATTTTTCCGGAAAACACAAACGGCAAAAACTTAATGTAACTAGGCGTTAAAAATACAAAAATCAGAATTAAAACTTGGCGAAAGCGCTATATTGTAAAAATACAAAAATCAGAATTAAAACTTGACGGAACACAATTTTTGTATTTTTGTTTACAATACAAAACAAAGTTTAAATTAATTCTGATTTTTAATTTATTATCCCGAAAAACACAAATATTCTGTTTTTTACTACAAAACAAATAACAATATTTGCCTTATTATTTTCTGCTTTATTCTCCCATTATTTCCCTTATATATATTTCAATTGCAATTTTAACTTGTTGAGAGCTTGGCCCCTCTTTTTTTCTCTTTTTAACCTTTTTTCGCGTCATTTTTCACGCGCAGTCATTTTCTTCAATTTATTCGTATTTTAATATTAAATCACCTTTTCACACACACAAAATTATTGCTGCGCAAAATATATAAAAATGTGTGTATTTAATCAAGAAAACCAAACAGAGAAAAAACAAAAAAAAATAATTAAAACTTGCCCACTTGAAGAAAAAAAACATTCCCTCATTTTATTATTTTAATTCTTCTTTAGTTTGTGCATACTATTTACTTGAGAATTTTAAAATAATAATTCTGATTTTTATTTTATTTTTATATTGATTTAAATAATAATTCTGATTTTATAGTTACGGAAAATACACTAAGTTTTAATTCTGATTTTTTTGTATTTTTACAATACAGTGCCTTCGCTAAGTTTTAATTCTGATTTTTTTGTATTTTTACAATACAGTGCGTTCGCCAAGTTTTAATTCTGATTTTTTTTGTATTTTTACAATACAGTGCGTTCGCCAAGTTTTAATTCTGATTTTTTTTGTATTTTTACAATACAGTGCGTTCGCCAAGTTTTAATTCTGATTTTTTTTGTATTTTTACAATACAGTGCCTTCGCTAAGTTTTAATTCTGATTTTTTTGTATTTTTACAATACAGTGCCTTCGCTAAGTTTTAATTCTGATTTTTTTGTATTTTTACAATACAGTGCGTTCGCCAAGTTTTAATTCTGATTTTTTTTGTATTTTTACAATACAGTGCCTTCGCTAAGTTTTAATTCTGATTTTTTTGTATTTTTACAATACAGTGCCTTCGCTAAGTTTTAATTCTGATTTTTTTGTATTTTTACAATACAGTGCGTTCGCCAAGTTTTAATTCTGATTTTTTTTGTATTTTTACAATACAGTGCGTTCGCCAAGTTTTAATTCTGATTTTTTTGTATTTTTACAATACAGTGCGTTCGCCAAGTTTTAATTCTGATTTTTTTGTATTTTCTTTAAGAATTATTTTAAAATTCTGATTTCTACAAAATTACAAAAATGCAGTTACTTCAGTTTAACACATCTCTATGCTGGCAAAGAATTTTTTTATTTTTCTTTGTACTAGTAATTTATTTAAAATTATCATATGAGGATGTGATCGACAAGGTGAGACGGGAAAAATTAAAAAATAGAAAAATAAAAATTTAGTGGACACGCGAAGGCACAGCTTTAATCGAGGAAGCAAAAATCGTAGGTGGGGAGATAAGGTAAAAATAACTTTTTAATTAATTAAATTAAATAAACTTTTTTTTAAAGGCAATGCACCTGTTCTGGTAAACAAATTAATTAATTAATTTTATTTTTTTAATTAAATTAATTTAATTAATTTTTTTAAAATTAATTAATTAATTTTATTTTTTTAATTAAATTAATTTAATTAATTTTTTTAAAATTAATTAATTAATTTAATTAATTTATTTATTTTTAATTAATTAAAAAAAATATTAATTAATTAAATGTAATTAAACAGAACAGCGTGCCTGTATAATCGAAATGCAAGACCAGGCAATGAGTTGTGTCGATACCTGTTGGAATATGTTCTGTAAATTAATTTTAATTAAAATTAATTAATTAAATTAAAGCAAAAATAACTGGACATCCGGATAAATTGAGAAAATGTTTTACTAGAGCTGATGCAATAATTGGTTAATTTAATTAATTAATTTAAATAATTAAAATTTAATAGAGAGATTTATTACTTGCTTTGAGAACAACGTGGAATCGTTAGTTTAATTAAATTAAAAAATAAATTCTGATTTTTCCGGAAAGTTTAATTAAATTAAAAATAAATTCTGATTCTTCCGGAAAGTTTAATTAAATTAAAAAATAAATTCTGATTTTTCCGGAAAGTTTAATTAAATTAAAAAATAAATTCTGATTCTTCCGGAAAGTTTAATTAAATTAAAAATTAAATTCTGATTTTTCCGGAAAGTTTAATTAAATTAAAAAATAAATTCTGATTCTTCCGGAAAGTTTAATTAAATTAAAAAATAAATTCTGATTCTTCCGGAAAGTTTAATTAAATTAAAAAATAAATTCTGATTTTTCCGGAAAGTTTAATTAAATTAAAAATAAATTCTGATTCTTCCGGAAAGTTTAATTAAATTAAAAATTAAATTCTGATTTTTCCGGAAAGTTTAATTAAATTAAAAAATAAATTCTGATTCTTCCGGAAAGTTTAATTAAATTAAAAAATAAATTCTGATTCTTCCGGAAAGTTTAATTAAATTAAAAAATAAATTCTGATTTTTCCGGAAAGTTTAATTAAATTAAAAAATAAATTCTGATTCTTCCGGAAAGTTTAATTAAATTAAAAAATAAATTCTGATTTTTCCGGAAAGTTTAATTAAATTAAAAAATAAATTCTGATTTTTCCGGAAAGTTTAATTAAATTAAAAATTAAATTCTGATTTTTCCGGAAAGTTTAATTAAATTAAAAAATAAATTCTGATTTTTCCGGAAAGTTTAATTAAATTAAAAAATAAATTCTGATTTTTCCGGAAAGTTTAATTAAATTAAAAAATAAATTCTGATTTTTCCGGAAAGTTTAATTAAATTAAAAAATAAATTCTGATTTTTCCGGAAAGTTTAATTAAATTAAAAAATAAATTCTGATTTTTCCGGAAAGTTTAATTAAATTAAAAAATAAATTCTGATTCTTCCGGAAAGTTTAATTAAATTAAAAATTAAATTCTGATTTTTCCGGAAAGTTTAATTAAATTAAAAAATAAATTCTGATTCTTCCGGAAAGTTTAATTAAATTAAAAAATAAATTCTGATTCTTCCGGAAAGTTTAATTAAATTAAAAAATAAATTCTGATTTTTCCGGAAAGTTTAATTAAATTAAAAATAAATTCTGATTCTTCCGGAAAGTTTAATTAAATTAAAAATTAAATTCTGATTTTTCCGGAAAGTTTAATTAAATTAAAAAATAAATTCTGATTCTTCCGGAAAGTTTAATTAAATTAAAAAATAAATTCTGATTCTTCCGGAAAGTTTAATTAAATTAAAAAATAAATTCTGATTTTTCCGGAAAGTTTAATTAAATTAAAAAATAAATTCTGATTCTTCCGGAAAGTTTAATTAAATTAAAAAATAAATTCTGATTTTTCCGGAAAATTAAAAAAATTAAAAAATTAATTTAAATTAAATTAATTAAGTTGTCTTTCAACCTACCAAGACAAAAAAATTCCTAAAGTCAATATAACCGAATTATTCCGGTTGGGAACTGAGAAAATAGAGAAAACGCAAGCACAGCTTACTAAAAGCTTAAACGGTTATTTTTTTAAAAATTAAAAAATAAAAATTTTTTTTTAATTTTTTTATTTTTAGCTGGGCCTATTCGTAAGGTAAAAAATTAATTTAATTAAATAATTTTATTTTTAGTATTTTTTAGATAATTAATACAGCAAGTGAATTTGGCGTTTGTGTAAAAGTGGGTGGTAAATTTTTAAAAATTCTGATTTTTATTCTGATTTTTTCTAAATTAAAAAAACAATTTTTTAAGAATTGTTTTTTGGCCAAAAATCCGAATACAAAATTCTGCTTTGATAAAAAGGAGTAAGCTTTTAATTAAAAAATAACTAAGGATGTTTGGGCGCAGGGTGACTTTTGGGCGCGGATGCGCATTTCTCGGTTTTCCGTGTTCCAAATTTTCTCAAATTTTTAAGTAATAAACCTAAAGGTGTTAGCTAAATATTCTCAAAATTAAAAAAAATTAGATCGAGCAGGAGTAAAGTTATAAAATTTTAAAGTTGCCAACCTCTACTGCTTGACACAAAAGCAACCAAATCTCTGAGACAATGCACAAAAATAATTAATTGGAAAAAGGAATCTGGAGAGCTCTGTGGTAGCATCCAAATTAAAAAAAAAAATAAAAAAAAAAATTTTTCAGAATGTTCAGTAAAATCAGGAATTAGCGATTTACATCAATATTGGTAAATTTACCCTTTTAAAGTTTATTTAATTTATTTAATTTAATTTATTTATTTTAATAGTCCAATGCTCAAACTAATGGGTGGTAATGGTAAAAAAGAATCAGGAAAATAAATAAAAAATAAAATAAAAGAAAAATAATTTTTATTTTAATTAACCAAAAAATAAAATAGAAAGAAAAAAAATAATTTTTTTTTTAAATTTTAATATCAATTTTCTAAACAAAAAAATAAATGAAATTAAAAGAAAATATTTTAATAAATTTATTATTTGTCTTCTGTAATTGTTGATGATGTGGCTGTTGCATCCTCTCGACAATAAATGTGAAAAGCCTATAAAATGAGTTGTTTTTAGATCAGAATTTGATAGATAAAAATCAGAATTTTTCAGAATAAAAATCAGAATTTTTCAGAATAAAAATCAGAATTTTTCAGAATAAAAATCAGAATTTTTCAGAATAAAAATCAGAATTTTTCAGAATAAAAATCAGAATTTTTCAGAATAAAAATCAGAATTTTTCAGAATAAAAATCAGAATTTTTCAGAATAAAAAATAATTTTCCTTACCTTTCCTTCAACTACAACACAATCTCGAAGCCTCCAGACATCCTCATCTTCATCCCAATATTCTTCAAACTGTTCATGACATACACCACACTCCTTAAAATTAAAAAATAATTATTAAATAATTAAAACAATTAAAAATAAATCAAAAATGATTTCAGAATATTCTGATTTTTTATCAGAATATTCTGATTTTTTATCAGAATATTCTGATTTTTTATCAGAATATTCTGATTTTTTATCAGAATATTCTGATTTTTTATCAGAATATTCTGATTTTTTATCAGAATATTCTGATTTTTTACCAGAATATTCTGATTATAATTCTGATTTTTTATCAAAATATTCTGATTTAATAAACTAAAAAAACCTTAGTTTCAATAGAATCAGAAGGAGCATCTACACCCGTATTATTATTATCATTCAATTGCTGCCCCACACTCAGAGATGTTGAAGCTTCTTTTCCAATATCAGCAGAAGGGGAAGAAGTTTGTCTTTGTTGAGACTTTTCTTCTAAAAAAATTAAATTAAAATTAATTAAAATTTTAATTAAAAAATAAACCTGTAATTACAACTTTATTGACAAGCTCAGATTCGGAATAATTAAACCAATCCTTTTAAATTAAAAATTAAATTTTTTTTAAATAAATATATTCTTTATTTATTGATTAATTTATTTATAATAATTATCTTTTATTTTTTTTATTTAAAAAGTTTTATTTTAATTTTTGCGGTCAACGTCCGCAAGTCAGTGTCCGCAAAAGTTTAAATCTACTCTAGTTTCTCATGCCCTTCGCCAAAGAAAAATTAATTTATGCAGAATTGTTGTTCAATAATTCTCTTACTATTAAAATAATAATTTTTTTATTTTGCTGATGGAAAGAGAAAAAAAATTTTTTTGCGGACAACACTTGCGGACGTTTTTAAAATTTAATATTTAAATTAAACTTAAAGATTTAAAATTAAAAAAAACCTCTAACATAAACCAAGTTTGTGATCTTTTATATTTATATTTTGCATCCTTCATTTTTAAGGTATCTTGTAAATGCCAGTCTATATGCCGTTGATATGCTTCCCCATAAAGTTCTTTGAAACCAATTCCGCAATGTTGACAACAACGTCGTTGTTTATGAATTGAGTCAATAAATGAATCATAACGACTAGAATTAAAACACTTTTTAAAATTATAATTAAATTAGTTGTTGATATTTTGAAATTATTTTTAGTCTCTGAAGAAGTAACGGACAACCTGACCATCTGAGTTCAGACAATTATAATAAATTAAGTATAGATTGTTTATTTATGTTTATGGTACCGTTGGATAGAGCAAAAAATTAGCTACAAAATACTAAAAAATCAGAATTTATGAATAAACAGAAAAATTGATATTGTCAAAAACCTTTAAAAAAATCGAATTTTCTGAACGTTTGTTGGTTTTTTGGGCATAACTTTTTTGCTGTTGGTTTATAAATTCTGATCTTATGGTGACTTGTAGCAAATTTTATGCTCTATCTAATGGTACCAAAAACATAATTAACTAACAAAGTTTCCAGTTGTTATAGGGTCCGGAAATCAGTTAGTAATTGACCATTTGGGACATTTATTTTTTGACTTTTTAAACAAAAAAAACCGTACATAATCAACGAACGCATGCTGAACAAATCAAAGCCAGCCATTGGCATTGCCCTTCTCTCGACATGTTCAAATCGGTGAGCACAGGGCACAGGGGGAGAAGTTGAACGACCAAGAGTAGTATTCCTAGCTTCAATAGCTGCTTGTCGTTCATGTGTCCTTCGTTCTGCTTGATTGAGTTGTGAAAGGATACCCGAATTTTTTAAGCGTTGAAGAAGACTTGTGACATCAAGAACAGGTTCTAAAAAAAATTTTTTAGTGAAGCTAAGGTTAAGACTAGGGGGGTCAAGGTTCGAACCCGCTCGAGTGTCAAAGATTTTTTTATCAACTAAAAAAGTTTAAATACCACAACAGTTTAAAAAATAAATTAAAAAATTTAAAAAGAACCCCAAAATTAAAATATAAACCTTTTTTGGCCTCCACTTTAACCGGTTGTTGTACCTGCCGTTGCTGTACCTGTTGAGGTGCTTGTTGTTGCCTAATAGCAGGCATATATCTCATCAATTCATAACTCGGTTCAGGGTCTATTCTCACCTCTGGCGGAGGGCCACAAAGTCGAATTTCATGTCTTCTTCCATTTATAGTTGCAATAATTGGAGGGCCTCCAAACGCCCCTTTAAACGGGAAATTGCCCATGTAAAGTTCCCTTGAAGGAGCTCCAAAACGTAAGAGATGAAGTTCACCATCAATTAAGACTTGTTTTTGCTCTCCAAAGGACATACAATGTCCAATGCCATCAATGATTACATCGCGTGGTGGGCCAGCAAAAGACACACGGTGAGGGAGCCCATTACGTTCAATGACCGCTACATGGTCAAGGTAAAATACCTTTAAAATAATAAATTAATTTAAAGAGATTTTTCCTTTAAAAAAAATAAAATAAACCTCGTAAGCTTTTCCATCAACAAAAATTCGATTATTTTCCGGAACACCAGGCAAACGCGGAGTCACATTTTGTATGTTGTGTTGAACATCTAAACAAAAATAAACAAATTTAATGCAAAAATAAACTTTGAATAGGAGGGGAAGTAAAAGTAGTGCTAGTAATTGGTTGTTGTTTGTGTATTCCACTACTATCAATATTCATTATTTGAGGCGGGGGTTGTTCTTTAATGAAGGCTGGAGGAGGTTGCTGTAGATTAGGTGGAGGAAGGGGAGCACCACCAGCACTGCTACTACTACACGGGATAATCACAACAGGAGCAGGAGGTCGTGGCTGATCGATTATAATGGAAGATAGAGGGATTGGTTGTTGTTGCATTTTTTGTTGTGAAGAGAGCGGTGGTGGAAGAGCTTGAGGCTGGGAGGCTGAGACAACACTAAATGCCTGCGCGCCGAGTGAACGGGAGGGTTCAGGGACCTTAAATAAATTAAATAAAAAAATTAAACTTTAAACTAAGCTAACACTTGAATTTTAAACGTGTTAAATTGCTTCCCCAAAAAATAAAAAATTAAATAAAAAATAAAACTTAAAAGCAAACAAACATTTTGTTTAGAAACGCGAGCCAACTTCTGTGTCTGTTGTTGCTGTTGTTTTATACGTGGAATAGGCTTGAGTTGTTTGCTAATGTTGCTGCTTCCTTTATTATCGCTAGTCTTCTCTGTTTTAATTGTTTCACTTGTTTTAAGACGCTTGGGAGGAGGCGGGCCTTTTCCATTAAGGAATTTTGGGTTGACATGGACAACATGTCCACTACCTCCACCTCCTTCTCCCCCTGCTTTTTTGGAAACTATTGTTTGCTGCTTTTGTTGTTGTGATTGTTTAGGTGATAAAGAAGGCTCTTCAATTTTTACTGGCTCAGTTTTCGTTGTTGTTGTTGTTGGAATATTATCCATTAAAGGCCATGCTCTATCCACAGAATTAATTTTTGTGTCGATCATGCAAAGTCGAGATTTTGAAAAAACGTCTGCCCAGGTACAACGCAAACGATAAATTGAAGCTCTAGTTCGCTCGTCTCCCTATAATTGGGGGAAACAAAAAATTAAATTTTGTTAAAAATTGTTGAAGAAAAATGTGAAAAACGAATTGCGTGACCACTCGAAAATTTTGAAAAATGACCAAGCCATTTATTCGCGAAATTGAAATGCGTGCCAAGGACCATGTGCAATTAAAATAAAATAGAAATTGGATAAAGGTGGCCACGCAAGTCATTTTTAAATTAAAAAAAGTTAAAAAATGGTCCAAGAAATTTTTTTAAAGTACCCTTACCCATATAAACGCAAGCACAAAAACACCCCAATTTTTACAATTTTTGAAATTTAAAAAAAAAATCAATTTAGGGACCAAAGAAACTTTTTTTAGAAATTTTAAAGGTTACTCTATGAGCAGTTTAAATAGAACTTAGAAAGGAAATCTTTTCCCTAATTAAAAATTACAGCTTTTTTAAATAACCAAGTGATACCTCAACTGCTCAAAAGCTACTGGTCGGAATAGGGAATTTGAGGGGAAAATTACCATTCATTACCAATTAATAACTTTAAAAAACATGTAATTTAATACTCTAAACAATCCCGGTTATAAATTTAAAAGAGTTGAATTTTTTTACCAAAAGTTGATTTGACAAAAATAAATTTTTTTTGTCCATCCCCCCAGTTTTACCCAATTTCCCCTCTTACACCGCCACGCTTTAGGCCCTAAAAAATTTTTTCTTTTTTTTCCGCTCAAAATGGACAGCAAAAACACGGAAAAAAGAGAAAAATTTTCGAATACTCGGTAGAAAAAAAGAAATAAGGAGAAAGGATCCACAGTTGGACAAAATGTCCGACGAAAATTTTTCTTTTAATTTTTGTGCAACGCAGAAAAAAGATAAAGAGAGAAATTTTCTTCTCCTAACAAGAGTAGAAGAACACCTCACCCACACGTGTGTTCTAGCTTGGTTCAAAATTAATACAATAAATTTAAAAAAAAAGACAAGGGTAGAAGGCCATGAATAAAAGGAGAAAAAAATAAAGGAAAAGGTCAACAATAAATTAAGGATAAATTAAAGAAAAAAAAGAAACATTAAGAGAACACTTTCAAAGCTTTTTTTAAACTCATTTTACAAGAATAAATTCAGAAAATTCGTCAGGACAGAGGTGACATTTTGTCCAACAGGGGGGTGTAGGTTCGAACCCGCTCGGGTGACAAAGATTTTGTTCCCTACAATTTGCATTAAAAAAGCTTTTTTAAAGTCAATTGTCGTTAAAAACATTTAGAGAAAATTTTTTTGGGTAATTAACCGTGTCTTTTATTTAATAAAAACAACATCAATCAAGGCTTTCTTAAAGAAACTTGAATTTAAACTTTCTCTTCAGCCTAATTAACGGAAAAATGTTTTTTAAATTTAAAGGACCTAAAAGCAGGTGTAAAAGGGGAAAAGGGGTAAATAATTAAATTAAGGAGTCCTACTCTTTGTTTACACACCAAAACCATTTTTTAATTTAACCCCCCTCCCAATAGGCGCCCACAAAATTACACTCTCATTTTCTCAGTTTTCAAAGTCTTAAGAGCTTGCAATTTTTTCTCTTTTAAAAATTGTTGTGAGATCTAAACGAGAGATAGAAAATAAGTTGGCTAGAGAGTAGTAGTAGTATGAGAGAATCAAATTTTAAAAAATGAAAAAATATAAAAAAAATTGTCTCAAGAGATGTCCACCTCCTTAAAAACATGAACAATCATGTCAACGATCTTCTTAGCAAACAGTTCCCGATAACCGCCGGTAACCTGAACGTTCTTTACGATTGAGTCAATCACGTATAACATGACAAGTTTGAGAGGTATTGAACTCTGAAAAGGAGACAAAATTAAAAAGGTTTAAGCTTCTATGCCTTTGGGTCTTTAACCCCCTCAAAGTTGGTGTTAAAAAAAGATCTTGTTGGGTAAGAAAATGGAAGTTGCAACTTGACACGTCATCACATGTTCCCCTTAAAGCAGATTTCTCTATGTACAGGTTAATTAGTTGACCCAAAACTTACTCAAAATGATCGGTAAATATAGACAAATTAGTTCGAAAATAGGAGGGAAAATACTTCAATTAAACCCAAGAAAAAGAAGAGGAACTGAAAGAGGTCAAGTTGCAAAACTCCTGTACAAAATGTCAAGTCGAAACCACCAAGCTATCCCAAATATACTTTTAAGGCTCCAGAGAGTACATTACCCAATCAAAACAAAGTTAAAAGAAACTAACGTTGTAAAGCGAATCCTCAATAACTTTAACAATTTCACTAGAATAAGAAGCATAATCCTCTGCCAAAATTGTAAGCAAATTAATTTGCGTTTTGTCATTCCTTGAAAGGTCAGAAAGGACTGCTCTTTAAAGAAATGTCTTTAACATGGTTAAAATAAACTTTAAAAAAACCTGTATTCTTCAGCTGCTTCACTTGCCGTTACCATTTTTAATAAAACAAAATTATCACAATTTAATTATATATAAAATGGCCTGAAATTAAAAAAGTTAAAGTTTGAACGTGGCAATCTAAAACAAACAAAAGTTTAAATTAAAAGCATTTAATGAAAAAGACTATTTTAAATTAAAAAAAGGGAATAAAATGGACGTAATCAACAAACAAATTGAGAAACTCAGCCATTTTATAGAGGAAAATATGACTGAAAAGTGGAAAGGAGAGAGTGGGGAATGTAGATCGATATATCGATGTATTAGTAAGAGTAGGAGAAAATAGTACAGGGAAGAGAAAAATAAAAGGTAAATAAAGAAGAAAACGTGTTCCATTAAATTAAATTCTTTGTGTATTCAAGCTGAAGTGAATAGAGAAGGATAGAGAGAAAGATAGAGAGAAAAATAAATAGAGAAGAGAGAAACATACAATTAAAAAAGGAACATTTTTCATTTCACCAAAAAGAAAGAAACTTTTCTTTTAACCAAAAATAAAAAAGTTCTAAACAAAAATGGAAAAAAATAATTAAATAAATTACTGTTAAATAATACAGTATTTTTTTGAATAAATAAAATAAAAATTAATTTAAATAATTTATTTTAAAATAAATAAATATTAAAAAAAAAACATTTTTTCTTTCTATAATTTTAATAGTTGACAAATTCTTTCAGGATAACGCGAAGAAAATGAACCAAATATTTGAGCAGGTAATAAACCATTTTCTGTACATTTTTCGTGTACTATTTTTCCATTAGAAAATAGAAGTATTTTTTCCCCACTGTTGTTGTCTTCTTCTTCTTCTGTTGATCTATTTTCATTAATGCTTTGACTAAATTTGATTGAAAAAATTAATTTAAACTAAAAGGTAAATTAGCTTTAGAACTAGTAAATCTGAATTTTGAAAATTTCAAAATGTCAGGGACAAAACGGTAAAACTAAAAAACGCCAAAATTACAAAATGCCAAAACTTCAAAATGCCAAAATAAAAAATGGCAAAAATTAAAAAATGTAAAAATGAAAAATGCCAAAATTACAAAATGCCAAAAACGTAAATATAAAAAGGAATAAACTAACTTGCAAATAAAACAACAAAAACATTCATTAGAATTAATATTCCCTTCTTCTTCATGATTAGAAGTATTAAAATAATTAAATTCAAAATTAAAAGCTAAAGGTCTTAATTGTAAATTTAATAATTTTAAAACGTCCAAATTAGCCACATTCTTTGAATGAATTAATAAATCCTTTTGTTGTTCATGATCTCTAATAACCGAAAGTAAACAATTTTGTAAGTCAGGGATGTCCATATCTGTTGGAATCTGAGACAAAAAAAGAAAGAAATTAAGGAAAAAAGGAAGGAGATTAATTTAATTAATCTCTTCTCATTTTCAATCTGTCCGCAAATTAAAAAAAATTTTTTTTCCTTCAAGGAAAATTAATTAATTATTCTAAAGGCACAGAACGTCTTTTAAAAGAAAAATAAAAAATTAATTATTTGCGGACAAAACTTGCGGACATTTTCCATTTTTTTCTTTCCTAATTTATTAATTAAAAAAAACCTTTTCAATAATATTGATTGAATCAATATTTAGACAGGCCATTCTTCTCAATAGAATTGTTATTTGTTCAGGCCTTTTAATCGAGGAATCGATTAAACGTTCCCAAAGTTCGTAGTCGTCATTTTCTGCGCAAAAGTCTATTGCCATGTCTACCCTTAACAGTTTATTAACCATCAAATCTAGGGCTTCTAAACGATTTCCGCTACGTCCGAGAAGGTACACGACCTAATGAAAATGTTTAAAAAATTTTAAAGTGTTGAAATGGCCAAATTTCAAAACGCCAAAACTTCAAAAGGTCAGAAAAAAATTTTTTTTTAATTTATTAAACCTCTTCAATAAATTCTCTTTTTCTACAAACATCCAATGCCAAATCTAATTTATAATGTTCATTTTTCCTGAGAAAAGGTAAGAGTGAAGGTCTATCATGGTCAGTCTTGAATAAAAAAATTTAATTTTATTAAAAATTAAATTAAAAAAAAACCGTACATATAATTTAACGAGACGATTGGAATGAGACATTCCTTCACCTCTAGCTTGTAGTCTGTGAAGATAGGCGAGCTAAAAAAATTAGAGATATTCTGATTTTTATTCTGATTTTTAATTCAAAAATTCTGATTTTATTCTGATTTTAATTTTAAAAAATTCTGATTTTAATTTAAAAATTCTGATTTAACAAACCTGTATTTTAGGATAATTTCCAAGTAAATTAACCACTTTATCCTGTGAAATTAAATCTTCATTATCCAAAAGTAAACGAATAGCCAAGTCTTGATTAATTTCCATTAATTCCATTATTTGGTCTTTAACGTAAGGAAAAAGTTTGTATCTATCAATGACACCAAATATAGTTGAATCTTGAAGTAAAATGTAAGTTTTAATTGCATCCTCGTATTTACTTAAAGAAAATAAAAAATTTTTTTAATGCAAAAAAGAGGCAATTTTTAAAGAAATAATTAAAATTTGAAAGAAAAAATACAACAAAGAAATTATTTTTTAATAAAAAAACCGGCACTGTAGAAGCAATGAAGCCAAAGCCCTTAAAAGACAAACCCTGTCGTTTTCACTTAATAATTGGACTGAATTGGGGACGTCTTTATTTAACTGAATTAATTAGTTAATTTAAATTAATTAAATTTAAAAAATACTTTAATCATATTTTTGTTGAGATTATCGGTTGTAATTCGTTTAAATACTTCGGCGACAAGGGAGCCTTTTTTTTAATATTAAATTAATTAATTAAATTTAATTAAAAAAATTAATTAATTTAATTATGTAAATTAAAAAAAAATTAATTAATTAAATTAAAATGAATTAATTAATTTAATTAAAAAAATTTAATTTAATTAAAAAACATTAATTAATTAATTAAAAATTAATTAATTTAATATAATTTAAAAAATTAATTTAATTTAATTAAAATTAATTAATTAAATTAAAAATTAATTAATTAAATTAATTAATTAAATTAAAAAAAATTAAATTAATTAAAAAACCTGCTCTATAAATATCTGCATCCCAATGGCTTACAATTGCATGGAAAAGTTTAGGCCTAGAATACAAAGCCGCATTTAAAATAGATTCATAATTTTCAGGTTCTAATTGTGGGTCTTTTGTGGGTATAACCGGGACTAATTTTAATACTTGATTGTGATGTTCAAATTCGTTTACGTAATATTCCCATTCTTCTTTGTATTTTGAACATATCTATTTTTAAAAAAGGGGAAAAATAAATAAAAATTTAATTTCCCCCAAACCTCAGGTAAATAATTCGCCGCAGCCTCAAAATCCTGCTTTTCTATAAGATAGTTTAACAACCTTTTCCCGACATCTAAAACTGTATTTTCTCTTAACAGTTCAGTGTTCCTTAATGCTGATTCGAGTGCATCCTCAAACAGCCCGTTTTCCATTAGCCATTGAATACGGTTGTCTATAGAGCAGGGAAGGGCCTGAAGAAAATTTAATTAATTTATTAATCTAAATTAAAAAAAAAACCTCAATAGCTTCCCTTGGACCTGTTAAAATATAAATATCGTCCAAGGGTAGAGAAACCAGTCTAAATCGATTTAACATTTTTATATTAACATTTTTCATTTCAATTGTATCCTCAGCCTCTAGAGAATATTCTTGTAGGGAAGTTGGTTTAATTAGTCTTAATTGAGTAGAGAAATTGTTGTTGCAAGACTGGTCAAAATCGTTTGAGCAAATTGAAGATGAAGCATTTTTCTTTTTTTCTAGCTAAATAAAAGTAAAATAAATCAGCTTTTTTAAATGAGTATGCGCCGAAATGGCCGTCAAAGTTTGGCATTTTTGGCCATAACTTTCGGTAAACAAAACAAAAAATTCTTAAATTTTGGGATAATGTAGGTAACCCTTAGAGACATGATTTTACAAAATTTCACCCTCCCAAGTATTTTATAAAATTAATTAAATTTTAATAATGGCAAACCTCTTCATTTATTTGAATTTCCCCAATTATCGAACAATTCGTTAAATTTGAAAAACTTGGCTCTCTACTAGTCTCCTCGCTCTTTTTTATGCCAAATATCACGAGCTCACGCCAATCTGTTTGGGAAGAAGAGGGTGAATGAATTGGAGGTTGAGGACCAACAACAACTTCATCATTGCCGTAAGAACTCCGAGTTGTAAAAGAAATTCCAGCTATGGCAAAATCCGTAAATGTAAAACGATGCAGAATTTGTCCTTTTGGTAGATACAATAATAAATCGGAGGTATTTGGTCCCTAAAATTGAAAAAAAAATGTAAAAATTTACACGAATTTTGCATTAAACCAAGTTTAAATTTCATAAGTCCCCTTTAAATGAAGATAAAAATTTTTAATTTATATCAAAAGATAGAGCAGAATCTCAGCTACAAAATGGGATAAAAACTAAAATTCTGGGTTTAAGATAAAAAAGGATATGAATTTTTAAAGAAGGTAAACTTCTAAAGGGAAAATAAAAAAACAAATTTTTCCATGGTGTAGTGGTAAAAAGCTCTATAAGAGTCATGGTTCGAACCCCATTGACTGTTAAAAATTTTTATTAAATCAGAAAAGAAAGTAAAACAAATTTTTTCAAATTTTAATTAAAAAATAGAATTTTTTCTATCTAAAAAACAAAAAAAAATACCAGTCTTTTAGGATTTTGAACAATAGCACAAACACAAACAGAATTAGCCCAACCAATTGCTAACGTTGTTTCATTTAACCTTTATAAATTAATTTTAAAAAATAAAATTAATTAATACCAAACATGTTTAGGCGGAAATTTCGAAATTGGAAAAAGTTCGTTTTTGTGAATAGGTTGAATCAGGGCCAAACAACGAGACAATTTTCTAAAAAGGAAAAAGTAATTTAAAGAAAATTAATTAAAATAAAAAATACAAGTCATATATCCTCGTCCCAGTTTCATTAGAAAATGCAACATAAGGATCCTTCCAAGTAAGACAATTAATTAAACCATCATTTTGAGTTCCTTTATAGAGTATTGTTTCCCGTCTTTTACCATAAAAAAATTCTGCTCGGACCCCGCGTTGATATAAAATTAAATTTTGATTGGCTGCTAAAAAGCGCTGACCAGAAGAGGGGCGGGAAAAGTTGCCTGCAATTGCTACAGCCTTGCAGGACTGGGAGACAGAAATGCGCTGAAAAAGGGAGCAAAAGATGAATGGAAATTTGGTCTCAAAATTATGAAAAAACCTGATTATATTCAGAACATCCTATGCCAAATACAACAACGCTAAAATCATTTGCACAAGTGACTATATAATTGGCTGAATCGTCTATTGAAATTGAAGAAACTGCACATTTATGATAACGACAACACTGAGAATAAATTAAAAAATGAATTTAAAAAAATTAATTAAATAAAATTAATTAATTAAAATTAAAAAAATTAATTAATTAAATAAATAAAATTAATTAAAATTAATTAATTTAAAAAATTAAATTAATTAAAAAAAATATTTAATTAAAAAAACTAACTGAATCAATATTAACATTCCCTATATGATCAAAAATGCAAACACGTCCAGACTGGAAGCCAACAACCATCAACTTTTCGTGAATAGTGAAACATGAAGAAGGGTCATTTTCTAATAGCTTAAACAAATTAAATTAAAAAAAGGAAATTAAAAATTAATTTAAATAAACCCTCATTAAATCTCCAAGAAATCGTTTATATTTAAACCTTGGCTCAACCAGTTCTTCTTGTTCTTCTGATTCGTCAAATATTTTTAGATTAGTAGAAGCATCAGGAAAATCATTAGGGCTGTCCATTTATTTTTTTTTTAATTTCAAAGAATTTTTAAAAAATAAATAAATTAAATAATAGAATAAATTAAATAATAGCCGAAAATAACAGCTAAAAAACGTCAAATTAATACAAATACTGCACAATTTTTAATTAATTTTATTTCACATTTTAAAGGTCGAAACTCAACAAAGATTTACATAAATAATGTATCTTAATTTTTAAGTATTTTTCAGTCACCGGGAAGTGCCGCTAATAATTAAATAAATTTGTGAATAAATTCTGCGGACTTTTACCCGCAAAAAAGAAGAAAACCTTAATATATTTTACAACGTCTGAACGCGTATTTAACTGGTACATACTGAGCTCATGTAGCAAATAATGAAGGCGTAAAATTAATTCATTTTGAAGGCGTTTAAGTTTCTTTCTGTGCGTAAAATTAGAGGAAAAATTACAAGAAAATAAACCTGTCATTAATTAAGTTTTCTTCTTGATTAACAAAGTTTTCAATTTGTTTAGTTAAAGTCAATTTTTCGTCCTCTTCTTCAGCCTTCTCCTTATCCAAAAGACGATCTTTTAGCTTCAATGTCTGAATTGAAGCGCGAAGCGTTTCTGTTCTTTTTTGCAGAATGAATACATTGACACTAGAATTCTGAATTTGGGAGGCCTAAAAATGTAAAATAATTAAGTCTATTTTAATTAAATGTTTAAAAAAATGGGCGCAAGAGTTCGCACAAAGGTGCCCAAAGGAGCGTAAGGGTTCACAAAGGAGCGCAAGAGGGTGCAAGGGTTCACAAAGGAGCGCAAGAGGGTGCAAGGGTTCACAAAGGAGCGCAAGAGGGCGCAAGGGTCCACAAAGGAGCGAAAAGGAACGCAAGGTTGGATAAAGGGGGCACAAAGAGGGCGCAAAAACAACAATAAAATTAAATAAATCAAAAAATATATTTATACATAATCTCTGTGAGTAGAATCCTCAGAAAGCATTTGTTCAAGTTGGGTGGAATAAGAAGCTAACGCTTCTTTTGAGGACAAAAATGTTTTTGTAGAATCACGAAGTCTAAAAAAACAATTAATTAATGTGTCAAAAGAAAGAACCTGGACCAATCCTTACGGGTAAACAAGCATTTTAATGATTGTGTAGAGTTTAAATGACGAGAAGAACGAGAAGATGGAAGCATGAAAATAAAAGAAGAAAATAAAAATTAGTAGTTTAGAAAATATGTAGAGTTAAGAAATAGTATTACTTTTTAATTAAACAAAGAAGTTAGAGAACTTTTTTTTAATTGCGACCGTTTAATCGCAAATTGCGATTATAATTAGAGCGAGTTAGAGATAACAAAAAATTTGTTTCTTTCATTTTTCTCTATCAATTTTACTCTACTCTTTTTCCCTTTCTCTCTAACTATAACTATAACCTTATTTTTGCTTTATTTACAGTTGTTGAATTCATTTATTTTTAAATATTAATTTAACCCAATTTTCTCCATTTTTTCTCTTCTTTTTAGCCAGTGAAAGGTTAAATGTCATCAGACGCGGATGTTTTACTTGTTTCTAATAAATTAAACAATAGTCTTGTTAATCCAAACATTTTTTCTTCTTCAACGGCTACCAAACGAGAAGGAGGAGGGGGAGTACTTTTTAAATATTATGTAGTTTCTGTGGCTATATTTCTTTGGACTGGCTACACTTTAATGGTTTCATATACAAGACAAATGACACCAAAAGATGAGGTTTGTCTTTCTTATTTTTAATTTCTTTGAGCTCTTTAACTGGTGGGGAAGGCACTTAAATTGAATTTTCAATTATTCTGAAAATTTCTGATTTTTTTTCTGATTGTAAATTTATTTTTTTAAAGCTATATTCTTCTTCAACTGGTTCGTCTGTTCGGTTTATTTTTTAAATAATTTTTGTTAAATTAAATTAATTATTTTTTAGTTGTGTTTGCTTCGGAATGTGTTAAATTCGTAGTAACCCTTGTTTTTGTCTATACGGGAAGTGAATCTGTTCAGAAAGGAAATGAGGTTTAGCTTTACCTATACCTTCAGAAATGTTGAAAAATATTCTGATTTTAATTCTGAAATTTATTCTAATTTTAATTCTGAAAAATATTCTGATTTTAATTCTGAAATTTATTCTAATTTTAATTCTGAAAAATATTCTGATTTTAATTCTGAAATTTATTCTAATTTTAATTCTGAAAAATATTCTGATTTTAATTCTGAAATTTATTCTAATTTTAATTCTGAAAAATATTCTGATTTTAATTCTGAAATTTATTCTAATTTTAATTCTGAAAAATATTCTGATTTTAATTCTGAAATTTATTCTAATTTTAATTCTGAAAAATATTCTGATTTTAATTCTGAAATTTATTCTAATTTTAATTCTGAAAAATATTCTGATTTTAATTCTGAAATTTATTCTAATTTTAATTCTGAAAAATATTCTGATTTTAATTCTGAAATTTATTCTAATTTTAATTCTGAAAAATATTCTGATTTTAATTCTGAAATTTATTCTAATTTTAATTCTGAAAAATATTCTGATTTTAACCAAATAATTCCCCTATTTTTCAGTTAATTAAAATCGAATTTATTTCAAAGCCTTACGAGCTTATAAAAATGGCCGTTCCTTCCTTGGCTTACGCACTACAAAATGTTTAATTTAATTTAATTAAAAAATTAAAAATTTTTAAAGAATTTGGATTTCGTTGCCCTTTCAAATTTGGATGCTTCAGTTTATCAGGTTTAATTAATTAATTTTGGAATTAATTTTTCTTTTTAATTTTTAAAGGTTTTCAGTCAATTAAAGATTCCTTTTACTGCAATATTTATGGTTAATAAAATTTAGATTTTCTAAATTTTATTTTCTTTTAATTAACATAAGATGCTTTTCCTTAGACGCCAATTTTCGCCTCGTAGATGGTTCTCAATATTTCAGTTATGCATTGGGCTTGCATTTGTTGAGGTTTTCTTTTAAATTCTGATTTTATTCTGATTTTTATTCTGAAATTTATTCTGATTTTTATTCTGATTTTTAATTCTGATTTTTTATTCTGAAATTTATTCTGATTTTTAATTCAAAAAAATAAATAAATATTTAAAGTTGGATATTTCCAAAGTTCACAAAGCTGTTGAAAAAGAGGAAGAAAATTCATTTAAAATTGAAGAAGAAATAGAAAAGAATAAATTAATTGGTTTATTAGCAATTTTCGGTGCTTGTATTTTTTCAAGCTTTGCTGGAGTTTATTTCGAAAAAATGTTAAAAGATGGGTCTTCAACTACCCCCTTTTGGATTAGAAATTTACAAATGTATGAATTTAATTTTTATTTTAATTAATTAATTTTAATTTTTTTAGGTATTCATGTGGCGTTGTTTCCGCCCTTTTAGGCTGCTTAATTAAAGATTTTGTAAGTGTTCTGATTTTTATTAGATTTAAGAGAGCTTTAAAATAAATTCTAAAATTTAATTAAACTTTCCGGAAAAATCAGAATTTATTTTTTAATTTAATTAAACTTTCCGGAAAAATCAGAATTTATTTTTTAATTTAATTAAACTTTCCGGAAAAATCAGAATTTATTTTTTAATTTAATTAAACTTTCCGGAAAAATCAGAATTTATTTTTTAATTTAATTAAACTTTCCGGAAAAATCAGAATTTATTTTTTAATTTAATTAAACTTTCCGGAAAAATCAGAATTTATTTTTTAATTTAATTAAACTTTCCGGAAAAATCAGAATTTATTTTTTAATTTAATTAAACTTTCCGGAAAAATCAGAATTTAATTTTTAATTTAATTAAACTTTCCGGAAAAATCAGAATTTATTTTTTAATTTAATTAAACTTTCCGGAAAAATCAGAATTTAATTTTTAATTTAATTAAACTTTCCGGAAAAATCAGAATTTAATTTTTAATTTAATTAAACTTTCCGGAAAAATCAGAATTTATTTTTTAATTTAATTAAACTTTCCGGAAAAATCAGAATTTATTTTTTAATTTTTTTCAGAATCAAATAATCGAAAAAGGATTTATTTTTGGTTACAATATTAAAGTTATTTGCATAATTCGTATGTTTTAAATATTCTATTTAATTAAACTTTATTTTTTAATTTAGTTTTCTTATCCCTTGGGGGAATTTATATCTCACTGATTATGAAACATTTGGATAACCTTTATAAAAGGTTTGAATATTTTTCAGAATAAAAATCAGAATAAAAAATCGGAATAAAAATCAGAATAAAAAATCAGAATAAAAAATCGGAATAAAAATCAGAATAAAAAATCAGAATAAAAAATCGGAATAAAAATCAGAATAAAAAATCAGAATAAAAAATCGGAATAAAAATCAGAATAAAAAATCAGAATAAAAAATCAGAATAAAAATCAGAATATTTTTCAGAATAAAAAATCAGAATAAAAAATCGGAATAAAAATCAGAATAAAAAATCGGAATAAAAATCAGAATAAAAAATCGGAATAAAAATCAGAATAAAAAATCGGAATAAAAATCAGAATAAAAAATCAGAATAAAAAATCAGAATAAAAAATCAGAATAAAAAATCAGAATAAAAAATCGGAATAAAAATCAGAATAAAAAATCAGAATAAAAAATCGGAATAAAAATCAAATAAAAAAAATCAGAATAAAAAATCAGAATAAAAATCAGAATAAAAAAGAATAAAAAATAGAATAAAAAATCGGAATAAAAATCAGAATAAAAAATCAGAATAAAAAATCGGAATAAAAATCAGAATAAAAAATCAGAATAAAAAATCAGAATAAAAATCAGAATATTTTTCAGAATAAAAAATCAGAATAAAAAATCGGAATAAAAATCAGAATAAAAAATCGGAATAAAAATCAGAATAAAAAATCGGAATAAAAATCAGAATAAAAAATCGGAATAAAAATCAGAATAAAAAATCAGAATAAAAAATCAGAATAAAAAATCAGAATAAAAAATCAGAATAAAAAATCGGAATAAAAATCAGAATAAAAAATCAGAATAAAAAATCGGAATAAAAATCAGAATAAAAAATCAGAATAAAAAATCGGAATAAAAATCAGAATAAAAAATCAGAATAAAAAATCGGAATAAAAATCAGAATAAAAAATCAGAATAAAAAATCGGAATAAAAATCAGAATAAAAAATCAGAATAAAAAATCAGAATAAAAATCAGAATATTTTTCAGAATAAAAAATCAGAATAAAAAATCGGAATAAAAATCAGAATAAAAAATCGGAATAAAAATCAGAATAAAAAATCGGAATAAAAATCAGAATAAAAAATCGGAATAAAAATCAGAATAAAAAATCAGAATAAAAAATCAGAATAAAAAATCAGAATAAAAAATCAGAATAAAAAATCGGAATAAAAATCAGAATAAAAAATCAGAATAAAAAATCGGAATAAAAATCAGAATAAAAAATCAGAATAAAAAATCAGAATAAAAAATCAGAATAAAAAATCGGAATAAAAATCAGAATAAAAAATCAGAATAAAAAATCAGAATAAAAAATCAGAATAAAAAATCAGAATAAAAAATCGGAATAAAAATCAGAATAAAAAATCAGAATAAAAAATCGGAATAAAAATCAGAATAAAAAATCAGAATAAAAAATCAGAATAAAAAATCAGAATAAAAAATCGGAATAAAAATCAGAATAAAAAATCGGAATAAAAATCAGAATAAAAAATCGGAATAAAAATCAGAATAAAAAATCAGAATAAAAAATCAGAATAAAAAATCAGAATAAAAAATCAGAATAAAAAATCGGAATAAAAATCAGAATAAAAAATCAGAATAAAAAATCGGAATAAAAATCAGAATAAAAAATCAGAATAAAAAATCAGAATAAAAAATCAGAATAAAAAATCGGAATAAAAATCAGAATAAAAAATCAGAATAAAAAATCGGAATAAAAATCAGAATAAAAAATCAGAATAAAAAATCGGAATAAAAATCAGAATAAAAAATCAGAATAAAAAATCGGAATAAAAATCAGAATAAAAAATCAGAATAAAAAATCAGAATAAAAATCAGAATATTTTTCAGAATAAAAAATCAGAATAAAAAATCGGAATAAAAATCAGAATAAAAAATCAGAATAAAAAATCGGAATAAAAATCAGAATAAAAAATCAGAATAAAAAATCGGAATAAAAATCAGAATAAAAAATCAGAATAAAAAATCGGAATAAAAATCAGAATAAAAAATCAGAATAAAAAATCGGAATAAAAATCAGAATAAAAAATCAGAATAAAAAATCAGAATAAAAATCAGAATATTTTTCAGAATAAAAAATCAGAATAAAAAATCGGAATAAAAATCAGAATAAAAAATCGGAATAAAAATCAGAATAAAAAATCGGAATAAAAATCAGAATAAAAAATCGGAATAAAAATCAGAATAAAAAATCAGAATAAAAAATCAGAATAAAAAATCAGAATAAAAAATCAGAATAAAAAATCGGAATAAAAATCAGAATAAAAAAAAATCAGAATAAAAAAAAATCGGAATAAAAATCAGAATAAAAAATCAGAATAAAAAATCGGAATAAAAATCAGAATAAAAAATCAGAATAAAAAATCGGAATAAAAATCAGAATAAAAAATCAGAATAAAAAATCGGAATAAAAATCAGAATAAAAAATCGGAATAAAAATCAGAATAAAAAATCGGAATAAAAATCAGAATAAAAAATCGGAATAAAAATCAGAATAAAAAATCGGAATAAAAATCAGAATAAAAAATCAGAATAAAAAATCAGAATAAAAAATCAGAATAAAAAATCAGAATAAAAATCAGAATAAAAAATCGGAATAAAAATCAGAATAAAAAATCGGAATAAAAATCAGAATAAAAAATCGGAATAAAAATCAGAATAAAAAATCGGAATAAAAATCAGAATAAAAAATCGGAATAAAAATCAGAATAAAAAATCAGAATAAAAAATCAGAATAAAAAATCAGAATAAAAAATCGGAATAAAAATCAGAATAAAAAATCAGAATAAAAAATCAGAATAAAAAATCGGAATAAAAATCAGAATAAAAAATCAGAATAAAAAATCAGAATAAAAAATCGGAATAAAAATCAGAATAAAAAATCAGAATAAAAAATCAGAATAAAAAATCGGAATAAAAATCAGAATAAAAAATCAGAATAAAAAATCAGAATAAAAAATCGGAATAAAAATCAGAATAAAAAATCAGAATAAAAAATCAGAATAAAAAATCGGAATAAAAATCAGAATAAAAAATCAGAATAAAAAATCAGAATAAAAATCAGAATATTTTTCAGAATAAAAAATCAGAATAAATTTTCTGATTATTTTAAACTTTCAGTTTTGCCTCTTCCCTATCAATTATAATGGTAGTCATCCTTTCATTATTTATATTTAATACCTATAATGTAACCTTTTTGTTTGCAATAGGCGCTTTGTTGGTCTGTTTTTCCGTTATTTTCTACAACATTTCAGAACTTTAAAAACAATTTTTTTTTCTTTTTTTCCCAATTTTGAATTTCCTTTTTTATTTTTTATTGCATTTAAAAAAATTTTTTTTTAATTTAATTTTTCTCCATTTTATTTAATTTACTTAAAGTCTCCTTAACTGAACTTAATAGCCTTGTATCTTGACAATTTGAATAAATTTGTAAAATTTGATTTAATTTTTGCAAATTATTATTTTGTTTAAAAGCTCCGCTATTTTCAATAATTGATGGAATGCTGTAAAAATAAAAATCAGAATTTTCTGAAAAATCAGAATTTTTTAAAAATCAGAATTTTCTGAAAAAAAAATCAGAATTTTCTGAAAAAATCAGAATTTTTTTAAATCAGAATTTTCTGAAAAAATCAGAATTTTCTGAAAAAATCGGAATTATTTAAAAATCAGAAATTCTGATTTTTCAGAATTAAAAAAATTACCTTTCAATTAAAGCAACTTGTAATTTAAAAGCAGCAGAATGTTTAACCACATTTTCTCTAACCACAACAAGTTTTGTAGTTTGTGTCTGTTTATATAAATTCTCCAATAAAGCACAAACTCTAGGCAAATATTCCTTCACAATTTTCCAATAAACAAAATCTTTGGAAATTTCAGTCATTATAACAATTATTTCAATTGATTTAATTGCTACAAGCATTTCAGAGTTTGATAATTGGACATTTTGAAAATTGGCATTCTGAAAAAAAATTTTTTTAGAAATCAGAATTCTGGTTTTAACAAATCAGAATTCTGGTTTTAAGAAATCAGAATTCTGGTTTTAAAAAATCAGAATTCTGGTTTTAAAAAATCAGAATTCTGATTTGATAAAAATTTCGATTTTAATAACCAGAATTCTGATATTTTTTTAAATCAAAGCATGTCCGCAACTTTTGTCCGCAAATGTTGAATACTCGACTTTTCGACATTTAATGATTTAAAAAATTAAAAATCTCAAAAATAACCTCTTCCTGTTCTCTCCCAAATTTTAGAATTAATCCTCTCCAATTTAGGTGTATCATAGGCAACAATTCATTTTCATAATTTTTAATTAATTTTAAAGAATATTTTAAAATATCCAAAATAGCCAATTGGACAGGTAAATGTTGGGAAGAAATAAAATGTTTTGTTCTGAAAAATCAGATAAAATTTAAATAAAAATTTAAAAAAAAATAAATCAGCAAACCTATTCAAAATTGTAATTAAATTGAGAATTAATGGATAATTTGAGTCTTTTTTGTTTTTCTCTGTTCCCTTGTCTTCTATAGTATTTTCTTCTGCAACATCTTCAAGAAATTCTTTCTCTTAAACAGTTAAATCAATTAAATAAAAGTGAAGCCAATTTCCTAACAATGCTTACACTTTATTCTTTTTTCAACAACAAATTGTCAAAACGACAAAATGTCAAAACGACAAATGGTCAAAAGGACAGATGGCCAAAATGATAAATGGTCAAAACGACAAAATGGTCAAACTTTAAGTAAAAAGGAAAGAATACCTCCAACCAGAAGTTTTACCGTTATGTCCTTTTGACCATTTATAAACGAAAAAGGAAATTGTTGAAAATGAAGGGCCGAATAACGTCAAAGCAACAAAATTAACAATTAATCAAGTTTTAAATTAAATTAAAAAAAACCTTGATAAGAAGTTGAAGGTCTTAATGAAGGTATTAAAGGATAAAACCAATCAAATAAAGCTTTACAATAATTATTTAAAGCAAATAATAAAAGCAAAGTTTGTTTGTGATCTGAAAAGTCCAACCAAAACAACAATTCATTTAATGCTCCTTTCAATTCGTAATATAATTTTGGATTTGAACATTTATTTATCATCTCAGAAAGAACTAGAGGAAAGCGTGGATTTGTTGGAAAATCCTTTAAAAAAAGTTTTAAAGCATTTTAAGGGTCCTTGACCAACTTGAGTCTAAGCAAGCTTACTCTGGAACTAAAGGGTACTTTTATTTGTTTTTGGTACCATTGAATAGAGCAGAAAATTAGCTATAAACTACCAAAAAACCAGAATTTTTGAATCGTTATAAGAAAAGTTATGGTCGAAAAATCAAAAAGTTTTAAAAAAATAATATTTTTTGAAGGTTTTTCGACCATAACTTTTCTTATAATGATTCAAAAATTCTGGTTTTATGGAAGTTTATAGCTAATTTTCTGCTCTATTCAATGGTACCAAAAACAAATAAAAGTACCCCTTAGTTCCAGAGTAAGTTGGCTTAGACTCACCTAACACAAAAAATTAAAAATTAAAAAAACCTGTGCAGCAATTAAAATTTTAAACATTAGCAAATGAGAATTATCAAAAATCATTTCAGAAACATCATTATTATATTGAGCAGAAGTCTAATTTAAAAATACTTAAAATAAAATAAATTAATTAAAAAAAAAACCAAAGCAAATTTATTTAAACAATTATTAGCTGCCTCTTTTATGTTACAATTTGAAGAAGAACAATATTTTAGCGTTTCGTAAAGCAAATCTCTTCGATTCTTTAAAAAAAAATAATTTTAATTAAATTTAAAAAATTTAATACTTTTGCTTCAACTTTGTCCAAAGCAACAGTGGAAAGACAATTAAAAATAAGCCTGAAATAAAACCATACGAAACACATAAAAAATAAACTTACTCGACAAGACTTGCTTCATCAGAATTTATTAAAGGTAAATTATCAACTATTTCAGTATCTAAAATTTCTTTTTCCAATACTGCGTCAAACAATTTTAAGAGGCCAATTAAGTCATTAATAAAATTATTTTTATCAAAATTATTATTATCAGAAAATGTTGAAGAAAATAGAAAATAAATTAAATATAAAATTGAACTTTTTTGTTTAATATTTGTTGATGTTGTAAATTTATTAATTAAAATAAAAAATAAATCCTTTAAAAAAATAAAGATTATTTTTTTTTAATTTTTAGAAAATTTAAAAAATATAAATGAAGAAAAAAAATAAAATAGACAGAGAAAATAATTCAAGACCGCAATTGGAATCGAACCTTACCCCCAACACCTAGGAAAGAATAAAAAAGCAACGACACAACCGACTAAACCAAAATTGACATAACCTTTAAAACTTAATTTTCCCTTTTGTATTTTAATGAAAATAAAAGAAACCTCAAAACAGTTTAATTGGATAATAAATTGAGCAAAATTAAATAAACTTTTTTGTTCAATTCCAAATTTTAAAGGCGGAAGGGTCTCTAAAAAATATATAAAATTAAATTTAATTAAAAAAACCTTCTTTTTGTTTAGAAAAGCTAATTAATTGTTTATCTATAATAATAATTGACAAAATTGAATTTAATAAATTTTCTACAAAATCAGAAGAATAAAATAAATTATTTAATGAATTTAAACCAATCATTTCAAAAATATTTAACAACTAAAAATTTAATTATTTTTGTTTTTAAAATATTGAATTAAAAAAAAACAATTTTTTTTTAACCTTTTGAAAATAAATTTGACCATTTTCTGCATCTTTGACATCCTTTTCCATTGTTTTTAATAAATTGACCATTTTATTTATTAAATAATTTTCAACAAAACAAGCATTTTCTGATTCCATTGTGGTAAATAAATTTTTACATTTTTCAGATATCCTTTAAATTTTTTAATTAGATAGTAAAGGGACAGGCAAGTTACGCACGGGTTCTTTTCAATGGGAAATGAAAAATAAAATTTTTGCGTTTATTGCGCACATTTTCTGTTGCGTACAACAGAAAAATAAACTTAAAAAGAAAAAAATACAAAAATAAACTTGACAAAGAAAAATACAAAAAAATAAACTTAAAAAGGAAAAAATACAAAAATAACCAACTTAACAAGGGAAAAATACAAAAATAAACTTGACAAAGAAAAAATACAAAAATAACCAACTTAACAAGGGAAAAATACAAAAAAATAAACCAACTTTGTGTGTGCATCATTAAATAATAGACAACAAATATCAATTCCAAGTTTATTAAAATCGTCGTCACCTTAAAAAAGTTTTAATTAAAAAAAAAAGTTTTAATTTACAAAAATCTCCTTTAGAATTAAAAATTTCCGTAAAAATTAAAATTGCTTCAAAACGAATATATTCAGTTTTTGAATTAATTAAATTAGTTAAAATTGAACAAAATTGAGGGAAAATTTTTTCTTTTGCCATTTTTATCCAGTCTTCATTTCGTTCAAATTTGGTAATATTTAAATCATTTTTAATCAAACTTTTTTGATTATTAGAAATAAGAGGAGAAAAGGCACTAATTAATATATTTGAGAGAATCTAAAAAAATTTTTTTTAAATTATTTTTTGGTCATTTCAGTGCCACTAATTAAATGTAAATAAAATTTTTTTAGTTAATTAGAAATTTTTTTTACTGCGCTTTAGATTAATTTAAATGAGTAATTAACAAATAATTTTTGGCACTGAAATGGCCAAAAATATTTTTAAAATTTCCTTCATTTTAAATTAAACCTTGCTGGAAAATTGTACAATTTCAATAGAGTAGATTTTCTGGAGGAGAACTTCTTTAATTCTTACAAAAATTCCGGGAAGAGTAGAGGCAATAAAATTGGCTGATAATTTAGTGTATTTTGTATGAGTAATTTCACAAAGGATTGAAGCACATTTTAGACTAAAAAAGTTTAAAATTTAAATTTTATTAAAAAATAAAGAACTTTTTAATTAAATAAATTTAAAAGGAAACGAAAAAGACCAAAAAAGAGGAAGAGTTAAAAATCTAAAAATCTTTAAAAATTAAACCGTGTTTCAGTATCCATTTTAGAAGATGCAAATGTATCCAAAAGTAGACTGAGGACATGTCCCAAAGCTGGGCGGAACGAAGCTTTGAATAATTCTTAGCATTAAATAGAAAGAGTTTAATTTAAATGTGTCAAAAAAACCTTTCTGTGAAGGCATAGATTCAAGTATTGTAAACAGCAGGGTCTGCAGTTGATCTATTTCCTCCTTTCTGAGCTTTCCTTTGTGTCTGTCCTTGTTTAATTCGTTAGAATCTGTTGAATTCCTCGTTAATTGAATTAAAAAGGTTTCCAAGGTTTCAAGCATTTTTCTTAAAGAGAATATTAAGAATTATGTTTTAAGTGAATTTGTTGGCAAGAAAATTCTTTAAAATGCAGGAAAATATTAAAAAATGGAATAAAAACACAAAAAACAACAAAGGATAAGAAAAAAACTTCTCATACTACCAAATGGTTAATTTTGTAGTGAATGACTAAATGTCAGTTGGTTAATTGAAAAAATAATGCAAATGACACTCCATTTATTTTGCTTCAACTCTTTCTCTGCCTATGCACTCTCTTTTTTTCCTTACTCTTTTTCTCTTTGTATTAAAAAATAATTCTAATACTTTTCATTTCATCAAAGACATTTCGCCCATTTATATATTTTCTTATATTTTGTGACTCATTTCCTTCAACTAGAACACGTTTATTTAACGTGTATTTTCCTCTTTTTATCGCATGTTTTTTGGTCTTTATTCTTAAAATTGTTTTCTTTTTTAGTTTTCTTTATTATCTTCTTGTTTTAATTTAGAAAGCTTCAAAAAATGGATTCAGAAAAAGTTAAAGACGAAACAAAGACTTCTTCAACTGATCAAAATAAAGGACGTATTACCAATGACGAGCGCAATTTAATTGTCTCTTTTGTCCAATTTCTGCGTCGTAAGGTTTCCTTAAATCAGTGTACAGAAGACCAAGAAGCTCAGCTTGAAGGTTTTTTTCTTCTTCTTTTTTCTTTAATTAAATTGTCTCTCAGTCGCCACGCAGTGCTTGGAAGGTGCTTTTGGCGTCTCGGACAAAAACTATGCTTTTCAGCCTTCCAAGCCGTTAATAGACATTTTTAAAGCGGCGGAGGGATTGCCTGATGGGGTTATTTTTAAAGCGACTTACTCAACTTTATTTCTTTAGGACGAGGAATTCCCAACACCAACAGATGCTGAGATTGACAATGCAAACAAACTAAAAGAAGAAGGGAATGAGTTAGTTAAACAGACTAAATTTGACGAGGCAATTTTAAAGTATAACGAGGCCATTAAACTTAACAGAGATCCTGTCTATTTTTGCAATAGGTTTTCTTTTTAGCCTTTTTCTTCTCTATAATTTAAATTAAGGGCTGCTGCCTATTGCCGACTTGAACAGTATGATTTGGCCATTCAGGATTGTCGTACCGCTTTGGCTTTGGACCCTAATTATGCTAAAGCCTATGGGCGAATGGGGTAAACTTTCTTCTTTTTTTAACTTTTTTTGGTAAAAGGACCACTTTGTGTTTTCCAAACAATTTTAATTGACTCAAAAAATTGATTTAGAATTTCTTTTTTAATTTTTTGACTTTCCAGAGTTTAAATTAAATTAAATAAAAATTTATTTTTTTAATTTAAGTGTTGCTCTTTCCTGTCAAAATCGTTACGACCAAGCCGTTGAAGTTTACAAAAAAGCGCTTGAACTTGACCCGACAAGTGAAAGGTTTAAAATAAATTTAAACTATTTATTTCTTTAAATTTTAAGTTATAAAAACAATTTGGCCATTGCTGAAGAAAAATTGAGCAAAGCACGGGAGACGTTTGCTAACAATCCACAGGTTTATTTGTTTAAATTTTACCCTTATTTAATTATTAAATCTTTAAATTTAATTATAGAACCCATTAGGAGCTGCTCTAGATGGATTTGGGGGTATTTTAAACAACCCCGAGTTGCTCAGGTCTATCGGCCAAGCCATGCAGGTTTTTTATTAGAACAATTTTTAAATTATTTAATTAATTTAAGGAACCAAGGGTACGCGATATGATGCAAAATATGATGCAAAATATGTTTGGAGGAGGAGGTGGTGGGGATGGAAGTCAACAGGGGGGAGGTGGTGATCCAATAGCTGAACTTCTTAGAACTGGGGGATCGGTAATTAAATTAAATTAAAATTTTTTTAAACATTTTTGAGCTTGAAAAAGAATTGTTTTTTCGGTAAACTTCAATTTTTTAATTTAATTAAAAATTAAATTTACTAATTAAATTAATTAATTTAATTCTTTAATTAAATTAATAAGAATTAATTCTTATTAATTTAATTAAAAATTAAATTTTATTAAATTAATTAAAAATTTAATTTTATTAATTAAATTAATAAAATGAATTTTTTTATTTAATTAAGAATTAAATTTAATTAAAACATTAATTTTTAATTAAATTAATAAAATTAAATTTATTAATTCTTTTATTTTTTGGGGTGTGAAAAAATTAATTTTCTACCAAATTAATTAATTTCCCAAGCTCAAAAAATTTAATTAAAAATTAAAATTTAAATTGTTTATTAGATTGCCGGTGCGCTTAACCAAGCAAATCCTCAACTTGCTGAAATGCTTCGTCGTCAATTTGGAATGGGAGAGGGGGAAGAAGGAAATAATAATGAGAACAACAATAATAATGACAATAATCAACCACCACAAAATTAAAAAAGGTTGAAATTTAATTACGTCAGACGCGCTTTATTTTATGTTGAGATTATTTATAAAAATAAATATTAATTTTTTGAATTTATTTTATTTAAATTATTTTTTAATTAATTTAAATATTTTTTATTTGTTTTAATTAATTTAAAATGTCTAATTCTGATTTAAAATGGTTGAAACAGAATATATGTGGAAACACACTTGGCCCAGTTCTGAAATTTTATGTAAGGGAATTTCTATGGTTGTTTAGAAATTCTGATTTTTCCGGAAAGTTTAATTAAATTAAAAATTAAATTCTGATTTTTCCGGAAAGTTTAATTAAATTAAAAATTAAATTCTGATTTTTCCGGAAAGTTTAATTAAATTAAAAAATAAATTCTGATTTTTCCGGAAAGTTTAATTAAATTAAAAAATAAATTCTGATTTTTCCGGAAAGTTTACCATTTCAGGCGAATTTATTGCTTCAAATAAAAGAATGTGGAAAGAAAGTACAATTATGGTACGCAATTCAAGTTTATTTTTACATTTGTTGTTAGGAAATAGGTTCGGGGATAGCTTCATTACCTTCAATGACTGCTTTGCGTTGTGAGGCTGCTAAAGTTGTAATTACTGAGCAATCTCACTTGGATAAAGTCTGTTTTATGATTAAAAGGAGTGTTTTCTATTAATTAAAGTTTCTCCCTTGTTAAGGCATTCGAGTTAATTCAACGCAATTTGGAAAGGAATTTTGACCCCGAATTTATTAAAAAAAGGGTTTATTTAATGGTTAATTTAATTAATTTTTTATTTTATTTTTGTCTAATTAATAGGGATTTGATTGGCAAAATCCAGAAATTGGGATTAATTATTTACTCAATAATTCTATCCGCGTTGATTATCTGTTCGGCTCTGATGTCTTTTATGATCCCTGTGTTTTTGTTGTTTTAATAAAAATGTTGAAGCATTTGTTTGAAGTTTTCCCGTCTATGGAATTTTTTTTCTCTTATCAGATAAGAGAGTAAGTTGGTTTTTTGCCCATAACTTTTTTTCTAGTGGGCGAAAAATTTTTTAATTTTGTAGTTAGTTAGATAACCATCTTAAGAAGATAAGTGCAAAATTTCATAATTTTAGGTCTTTATTTGGTAATTTTATGATTTTTTTAGTGAAAATGGTAAGTAGTAGTAGCGTTACAATTTTCCGAAAAAAAATAAACTTGAAAGGAGAGTTTCCGGAAAATATTATTATTTTCATAAAAGGGAATAATTAAACTTTCCGGACAGGAAAAATCAGAATTTTTCTTTCACTTTGTGAGGTGGCGTTCGCATTTTCCTTTAATATTGATTTAAATAATACTCACGTGATATTTTAATAATTTTTTTTAATTTTATTTATTTATTTATTTATTTATTTATTTTTTACAGCTCAAATTGGTCTATTGAAGAATATTTATTTGAACATAATTTAACCTCTTCCCTTATCCGTTGCGTTGATACCTCTAAACATTCTATTTGCATTGGCCGAATAATTAAATCAATTAATTACAATTCGTTGAACAATAAAATGATATGCGATAATGATGAATTGTTGCTTAATGAATGTAAAGAAGAGGGAAGAATATTTGGAGGAATTGAGGGGTAAATTATTTAAAATAAAATTTGATCTGAAATAATTAAATAAACTTTCCGGAAATTAAATAAATGTTTTCTGAAAAATAAATAAACTTTCCGGAAATTAAATAAATGTTTTCTGAAAAATAAATAAACTTTCCGGAAATTAAATAAATGTTTTCTGAAAAATAAATAAACTTTCCGGAAATTAAATAAATGTTTTCTGAAAAATAAATAAACTTTCCGGAAAAATCAGAATTAGAATTTAGTGGTGCGACATGTTCAACATTTGTTCTGATAGATTCACAGGGAAATTTATTGCAACAATGGAGTGACGGGCCAGGGTTAAATTTTCTATTAAACGGAATAGAGAGTACAGGCGATCGAATTGCTCAATGGATTAGGGAATCAATTGCAACAAAAAATAGGGAAATTAATTCAGATTTGTTACAACCAATAAAATTACCCGTCGCTGCATTGGTTGAAATTTAATTTTAAAAAATTTTAATTAATTTAAATTAAAGGGCATGGGCCTTTCCGGCGCAGAAAACGAAACAACAAATACCCTTCTATTAGAATATTTGCGTTCACAGCACGGAGATTTAGCAGAAAAATTGTTTCTTACAAGCGACGCAGTCGCAGCCGTTGCAACTTGTTTTGAGAAAAGTTGGTAAATTAAACTTAGTTTTCCGGAAAATAGTTAAATAAAATGCTCTATAAATTAAAATTCTTCCGGAAAATTAAACTTTCCGGAAAATAAGTTTTAAAGGTGGTATTGTTCTGATCGCTGGAACCGGCTCTACTTGTCGGCTTTTAAAGGCAATTTTTAATATTTAGAAATTTAATTAAATATTTTAAATAATTCTCCAGTCAAATGGTAATGTACACGGAGGTATTCTATTAATTTAAAGTCTATTTTTTATTTATTTTTTACTTTAAAGTTGGTGGTTGGGGGCATTTAGTAGGTGACGAAGGCGGTGCTTTTTGGATCAGTATGAGGTAAGAATTTGTATTAAAAAAGTTTTTTTATTTTATTTACCATTTTGAACTTTTGACATTTTGAAAAGTTTGATTTTTTGAAAATTTTGACATTTTGAACTTTTGACATTTTTAAATTTTGACATTTTGAACTTTTGATATTTTGAACTTTTTAATTTATAGAACAATCCGTTATATTTTCGACTTTGAAGATGGAATGTTAGGGGACACCTTTCCAACTAATTCAATAATAAATGAACCAGAACAATTAAAACCGGAAAAAGAGGAAATTCAGGCTGTAAAGGAAGAATTACTTAAACATTTTAAAATAAATTCAAAACAAGAATTAATGAATATTTTGTATGGGCCAAACTTTAAAAAATCTTATATTGCTTCCTTTACCAAAAAAATGGCTGAATGTGAGGGGGACATTTTTTAATTAATTTATTTTAATTTTAGTAGGTTTAAAAAACAATAAACTTGCCTTAAAAATATTTTTCGATGCTGGTGTTTCGTTAGCTGCACATATTTGTGCAATTAGCTGCTATTTTGATGAAGAATTTTATGTTAATAAAGTCCCAATTTTGTTGATTGGTTCAGTCTTTTTAAGTTGGAATTTGTTAAGAAGAGGATTTGAACAACGGTTGAAAGTAAATGCTTCAGTTTGTGAAGAAAACAGGCAGAGAATATTTAATAGAGTTGCCTTCTACAAACCTACAAGTTCTCCAGCTATAGGGTAGGGAAAAACAAGAGATAATTAAACTTAATGGAAAAGCAGAATTTAATTTAAACCTTTCCGGAAAAGCAGAATTTAATTAAATCTTTCCGGAAAATCAGAATTTAATTAAATCTTTCCGGAAAATCAGAATTTAATTAAAGCTTTCCGGAAAATCAAAACTTAATTAAAACTTTCCGGAAACTCAGAATTTACTTTAAACATGTTTATAGAAAACCAGAATTTAATTAAAACTTGTTTCCGGAAAATCAGAATTTCTTCAACAATAACCTATAATTAATATTCCCCCTTTTCAGTGCTGCAATACTAGGCGCTAAGCTTAATATCGATACAACAAAAATGAATATATACGCAGAGAAACTACCATTCGATGAAATAATTATTTAATTTTAAAATTAATCAAATTTAAATAAAAAAAAATTTTTTAACATATTACTCGTTGTATGCAAGCGTCTCTTAAGCATTTTAATGCTTTATCACTAAATTTGGGTCTTCCACTAAAATCTGAGTGTGCAACCCATTCTAAGGCAGGGCAGAATCTGAGGGTTAAAATTAAATAAATTAATTTAAAAAAAATTTACTTAGCCAAAGAATAAAGCGATTTATCAGTGCAACTTGTTCCCCTTATTCTGACCTCTCGGAGACATTTATTTCTTTAAAAATTAATTAATTAAATTTATTTAGATTTACCTTGCTAAACTGGCTAAGCCTTTGTCTGTTACCCATTTACACCCATTAAAATTTACCTTTGAAAAAAAATTAATTTAAATTAATTAATTTAATTATTTATTTATTACTGTCTGTAAATGCTTGCAATTTCTAGCTAAGAGAATAAGAAAACGATCGTCAACGGAGGAGGACATGTGGGAGGTTTCCAAGTCGACAAGTGAAAGAGCCTGTTTTTTTGGTTTTTTGATTTTTGGTGTTTTGAAAATTTTTTTGATTTTTAGGTTATTTGATTTTTGGTGTTTTGAAAATTTTTTTTATTTTTTGGTGTTTTGAAAATTTTTTTGATTTTGGTGTTTTGAAAATTTTTTTGATTTTTGGTGTTTTGAAAAAATTTTGATTTTTGGTGTTTTGAAAAAAAATTTTTATACCCAACGTCCAATAGAGAACAACGCCCTGTTTGTAATTTTTAAACGGCAAAGACGTAGGGAACGCAGTTTGGCCCCTTGAGACGATAACCCGCCTGCGAATAAACGGCCTAACATGTTAGGGTTTAAGAAGTACACATCTAAAGCTAAATGTGTCAAATTAGGTAATTGTGAAGCAAAAAGTAGCATAACAGAATCACAGAGCCTTTGGACTGCAATCTATAAAATTAACAATATTTTGGACATTTTGTATTTTTGGCGTTTTGAAAAAATTAAAAAACGCAAAAATTACGTGCAATCGAGTAATCTTCCCTCCAAAAACACGCAAAAGCTTGTAAAGAAAAGTGTTTGCCTTCTCTACTGAATGCTTTTTTTAAAGAAAAAATAAATTTAAAAATAAAAAAATAATTTTCTACTGCATCCTCTTCAAAACATTCCAATTGTAAATGAATATTAATTAATTTTGTTTGTTGCTGTAAACTTGTTATAAGTTCGTGAACATTTTCTTGTCCGGTTACGGAGAGACGTAATGAACATATTGTAGGGGGAAGAGACGGAGGGTGAAAGAAATAGTTTCCTTTAAATTAAATTAAAACTTTCCGGAAAGAAAGTTCTGAAAAATTAATTATTTGTCTTGAACTGTAAACTTTCCGGAAAGTTTACAATAATAATTAATTTAAGCTTTCCGGAAAGAAGAAAAGAAAAAGTTCTGAAAAATTATTTTTTCTGAACTGTAAACTTTCCGTAAAGTTTACAATAGTTACTTTAAGTTGTTTAAATAAACGTTCCAGAATATTCCTTAATTTAATGCTACAATTTAAAACTTTCCGGAATATTCCTTAATTTAATTTAAAACTTTCCGGAAAGTTTTAAATTTTTTATATTAATTAAAATAACCGTATAAGTCAATATCCTTTAAAGCACTTCCTTCAATTAAGCATTGCTCTGTTGCTTCTTCCTTTAAAAGTTAAATTAATTAATTTAGGTAAACAATACCGGAAAAAATTGACAAAGGGATAAACGTGCAATATTTGGACACTAAAAAAATAAAATAAAATTTTGAGAATTTAATTAATTTAAAGTTAATAAAGAATTTAAATTACTCGTTGAGAAAGATTATGTATTGCCTGCACACGTTCAATAATATTAGAATTATGTAAATTATCCAATTCCAGACGGCAGAGTCTTTCACCAATGCAATGCGCAATATCATAAAGAGCTTGCTTTAATTTATTTTTAATTATTTAAATAAAAGGTTTTAACCTCGTCCAAGCTACTACATCCATTTAAACAAAGATTAATTATTGATGGGTTGTTATAGACTAAATTAAATATTCCTTCTGAAGTTATCTAAAAAATATTCTGATTTTTATTAAACTTAAATAATTTTAATAAAATTAAACTTTCCGGAAAAATCAGAATTTAATTTTTAAATTAATTAAACTTTCCGGAAAAATTAGAATTTAATTTTTAATTTAATTAAACTTTCCGGAAAAATTAGAATTTAATTTTTAATTTAATTAAACTTTCCGGAAAAATTAGAATTTAATTTTTAATTTAATTAAACTTTCTGGAAAAATCAGAATTTAATTTTTAATTTAATTAAACTTTCCGAAAAAACCAGAATTTAATTTTTATTACCTTCGAACATCCACTTAAATCAACCGTTGAAAGTTTTTTAGATTTAACAGAGGAAAAGGCTGCTGAAGTAATTTTAAGCAGTCCAATAAGCTCTAACCGCTTAAGTTTCATTTGATTTTTGGTTAAATTAATAATTCCAATATCAGTAATATTAGAACACTCAATAAGGGAAATTAATTGAAGACTGTTACAGTGCCTAAAAAATATTTTTTTAATTTTTAACAAATTTCCTCACTCAGACAATACGCCCAAAGTGTTGTCGTCAAGTTGGTCACTCAAATAAAGGCAAATTTTAGTCTAAATAGAATTAATTTAGAATTATTTATTTAATTTTAGACCTACCAAGTTGTGTCCAAACATTGGACGAGATAAAAGGTTAATACAGTGTTCGCTTGTTATCTAGAAAAATTAATAAAAAAGTTTAATTAATATGCGAAGATAATATAAACAGAGAAAATGCAATTATTTTATTCAATTATTGTATTTTTATTTAAATTCCGATTTTTGTATTTTATCCGGAATTTTAATTCTGATTCATTTAAGTTGTATAAACAGGCGTAATATTCTGATTTTCTTTTGTATTTTTGAAATTTTGATTTTTGTATTTTGTTTAATTAATTAATCAGAATAAAACTTTCTTATTGTATTCTATCCGGAAAGTTTTAAACATTTTTGTATTTTTAATTAATTATATTTTTTAAAGTAATTTGTGCTTGTAATTATTTTTGTAAAATACTTTATCATGTGAGACAAAATATTCAATCAGACGTTGTTTGCAATCACAAGGCAGCAATGCCAAATCAGCTTCGTCATAACAAGTACTTCTCTGACAAACAGCAGAGAGACAAATGTCGAAAAGTCTTCGGGGCATTTTTTAAAATAAAAAATAAGTTGTTCTGATTATTCTGGTAAAAATTCTGATTATTTTTAAACAAAAATTCTGATTAATTCTGGTAAAAATTCTGATTTTTAAATTAAAGTTCTGATAAAAATTCTGATTATTCTGACAAAATTCTGACCGCTAAAACCCTTTGTTTTTTAGTGTTCTGGTAAAAATTCTGGTTTTTCAAGCTTACAAATAAATAAACTTAAGTACAAAGTAAAAAAAGTGTGTGTGTATTTATTGTCTACACTTAAAAATAAGAAAAATATTTTTCAAATCTTAAAAGTAAGCAAAAAAGTCAGCAGACAAGAGTGATCTCTCACGGTTGAGATAAATAAAATAAATCAATAAAAATAATGAGGAAAAAGCTTCTTTTTGTGGATTAAGCTAAAAGATATTTTTAATTATATTTTTTAAATAAATTAAAGGAATTTAAAAAATTAATTTAATTTATTAAAATTAATTAATTTAATTAAAAATTAATTCATTTAATTAAAAAAAAAATTAATTTAATTAAAAATTAATTCATTTAATTTATTAAAAAAAAATTAATTTAATTTAAAAAAAAAAATTAATTTAATTAAAAAAATTTAATTAAATTAAAAATAAATTAATTAAATTAAAAAAATTCATTTAATTTAATTAAAAATTAATTAAATTAAAAAAATATTTAAATTACTCAATTTATTAAAATAACAAAAATGATAATATTTTAAATTAAAGGGGTGTATTAAATGTGCTTAAATGTCAAATAAATTATTATAATTTTCAAATTATTTTGGGGTATTTATTTAAACAAATTATTAAATTAAAACCCTTGGGCTTTGATTGGCATTTATTAAAAAAGGTTTAAATTAAACAGAGGAATAAAAAGAAGGAAAGAATTTAATTAAACAGACAAATAAGCACAAAATTTTCCCCAAACACCCTCTCAAAAATTAAAACAAAAAAATTAAACAAAATTAAAACCTCATTTATTTTTAGCCGAAATATTCAAAAATATGTCCTTCATATTCCCAGCAATGGATCTCAACATTGGCTTTCTTCTCACTTTTTTTCCTTTAAGTTGTACGTCTTCGCCTTTTTCTTCTTTTATTTTTCGTCTCCCTTCCTCAAATTCCAAAATTCTTTTTTGGACAGATAAATCATGTTCTAACTCTTGTCCCCATTGTCTGTAATGCTTAATTATATCAAACCGTTTTATACACAGCAAATCTTTGTTTTGAAGAAATTTTCTTTTGAACCAAGGTGTTGACCCTGTCCATGGGTCTTCTATACCTTTTACTTCATAAAGGAACCAGGGTCTAGTCCATGGAGGTGGTTTAAGTTTTACCTAAAAATAGAATGAGTTAATTTTGGATTAAAATGTAAAAAGTCAGAATGTCAAAATGCCAAAAATACCAAAAACAACAAAATACCAAAAAATGCCAAAAATATTTCAAAATAAACCTTCAGTGGATTCACAGGAACAGGCTTTCCTGCTTGATGATTAGTTGATTCCATATTGAAGCTGAAAGTGCTGTATTCAGGCAATGCGTCAACAAGATAGGTAAGGTCTTCGTCTAACCGTTTTTCAAGTAAAAGAGTTTCAATTTTAAGAATTGTTGGATTATATATTTCGAACATTACTTCAATCCCTAAAAAACATTTTAAAAATAAACTTAAAATAAAATAAAAAATAAAACACTCAAGAGGGTTCGAACCTACACCCTATTTCACACAATCTCCACTTAACTAAAAAACATTTTTAATTAAAAAAGATGTAATGGTCTATAGACCTTTTAACTTTAAAAAATTAATTAAAAAAACCTAATCCATCAATCACATTGCGTAAGGTAAAATTATGGTGAAGACCTTCCTTCTCCCTACGTATACAAATGCCCACAAATCTGTTCTGACGAGAGGCTAAATTTGGATCTGACAATGTTACAGCCATTATTGAACCTTTTAACGAGAATAAATAAATAAATATTATTTAAACTAACCAACATAGAATTCAGGTATTTCAATAACCATTCTTCTCTCAAGCATATCGGCATGAACAAGTTTTTCATACAAAGGATCCCGTCGAGCCCAAACAGGTGAGGGGAGAAAATCCATGTAGGAAAGGCTTTAATTAATTTTTTAAAGAAACTGAAGGGCTGGGAAAGGCTAAAGAAGGGTCTGACACAAACATAGACATATACCACTTAACCAGAAGAATTAATAAATAAAATTAAATTTAATTCATTTTTAATTTAATTATAAGAAAATACCCTTCTAACATGCCCTCTAAAAAAGGAAATAAAAAATTAAATTAAACTAACGCAAACTCCTTGACTGAAATAAACTTTTCTTTTCTAACAGCAGCAATAGGCTGTGTTTTTTGTTCCAATTTTGCTAAAGAATATTGCCCATCTTTAGATTTTATTTTTGGGGCAGAAGATGAAGCAACCCTGTGCCTTGTAAATTTTACAATATTTTTTGGAAGAGAAAAATTAGTGAACATATTTAAATAAATCTAAAAGAAAATAATTAAAAAAAAAAAGCTTTAAGAAAATAAAAAAAAAATAAAGGTTAAAAAACCTTTAATTCTAAACAATAAAAAAAACAATTAAATCTATTTAAATATTTATCCACAAAAAATTAATTTTTATTTAATAAAAAAAAGCCTAATTTATGAATTTAATTCCAAACAACTTTAATGGTTGCAGACCTGAAAAAAAATTAAATTAATTTTTTTTAATTAAAAAAGAAAATCTACAACCTTTTTTTCGGTTTAATCTTCCCTTATTTTTCCCTTCTTTTACTGTGAACAATGCTTCCAAGTATTAGGTACAATATGAACACGTGTCTGATCAACAGCATTAACTGGCCATTGCTTCCAATTTAAAGGTCCAGTATATGGGGAAAGGAAACCGGAAAACATTTGGGTAACGGGCATTCCATGAACACCTTCAGGGGCAAGGCGTTGATGTTGAAAATAGGAAGATAAAACAATTAAAGCTGAGGCAGTGATAATTCCTTGTTGAAGTTTGTAATTACCTGAGAATTTAAAGGTTAATTCTAAAATATAATAAACTTTCCGGAAAAGTCAGAATTTATTTTTTAATTTAATTAAACTTTCCGGAAAAATCAGAATTTATTTTTTAATTTATTTAACTTAACAGAAAAATCAGAATTTAATATTTTCCGGAAAACTTTATACAATGCTAGATTAACCCAGAAAAAGAACAGTTCCCAAACAATTAAAATAAACCTGTACAAAATTAAATAAAAAAAGATACGCATTGTCATGTGAATTGCGCCGGTCATTATACTCGCTAAATTAATTTTAAAAAATAAATTTAAAAATAAGAAAACCTAAAGTCCAATTCCAGGTATCATCAACATTTCTAATTTTAGCACAAGTACAAGCAGAGACACCAAAAGTCATTGCAAGAGCGCAAGGAATAGGAAGAAATCGAGTAGCCCAATTTTTGAATAAAGGACCTGGTTTAAGCATTGATTTCAAATCTGCCTTTTCAGTATCAAAATATGCAAAGATGAAGGCTTAATTTAAAAATATTATAGAAATTCTGATTTCTGAAAATTCTGATTTTTAAAAATTCTGGTTTCTGAAAACTCTTATTTCTAAAAATTCTGATTTCTGAAAACTCTGATTTTTAAAAATTCTGGTTTCTGAAAACTCTTATTTCTAAAAATTCTGATTTCTGAAAATTCTGATTTTTAAAAATTCTGATTTCAGAGAATTCTATGTCCATATCAAATAGAAAAAAAAGCAAACAAATAAAGGCAGTGTATTTAACAAGCGCCAATCCCTTCTCAATGCAACCTTCATTAATAGGTTTATCCCAAAAACGAGGACCTCTATGAAGTTGCAAAAAATTGTGCACTTTAAATTGAGTCCCAAGTATTCGATGATCTTCACTATGTCTGTCAAGAAGTGGGGAAACTGCAAATCCTGGGTGTTCAGGGCTAAGATCGAATTTTTTGAGCATGTTTTTGTATTGCCCAGAGTTTTCCAAAACCTAAAAGTTTAATTAAAAAACTTTGCTTTCTTAAATGGGTAAACTGTAAAGGCTTTAAATGAAAAGAATATTTCCTCTTCTATTAAACTAAATTAAAAAAACCTTTCTTTGATGCTCAAGAAATGACCCTGGCTGGTCCCCTTTAATAGTCAAATTTTTGTGATACATTGAGTCAAGCCCAAATGGTCCAATAACAGAAGTTCCATCTGGAACTTTTGGATCATACCAATAAGGATCTCGTTCATTGTAAGACAAATAAAACCCTCGAGCAATTCCTCTTCTTAAAGCCTCGTCGTTATAGGCAAGTTCTGCCCACCATTCTGGACGCCCATTGCTAAAATTTAAAAGAAAACATTGCAATTAAAAAAGCTTACTATTCTCTGTATGAAGGCACCCATGGTGGACGTGTGGCTTGCACTTTTGGAGCTAATGGTGGTGCGTAGGGATCTCTATACCCTGAATGAGCAAACATATTTATTATTTTAAATAATCTGAAAATAAAATAAAAATTAAAGTAAAAAGAAATTTTAAAATAGAAGCACCAAGGACTTTTATTTAGGTAGTTTAAAGTTCGCGAATACCTTGCTAATATTAAATCGTTTGCGATTACAAAGCGTATTCTGCGATTAAATGAGCTTTTTTAAGATACGGTGAGACTTTTGAGTCCCAATATTTGAGTCTTTTTTTTTTCTTACTTGTTGGAATTTTTCCTATTTTTTTTTAATTTTTTAAATTTAGCATTAATTTCAATAATGTCTGAAGATAATGAAATGGACAGTCAAGAATTAAGTCCTCAAAGCGTTAGTGTTAACGCAATTCAGAGACAATTAACGGCTGCAGTTCAAGCGGCTAATGAAGAGCCATCATTTAATTTAAGGCTTATTGAGGCAGTCAAACAAAGCCGTTGCCTATATGACCCTTCTGACAGGTTGTATTTTATTTAAAGTTTGTGCACAGGCCCTCAAGGTTCCAAAATATTATGTTCAATTTAATTTTTAGCTTTGTTTTACTCTGTCGGATTTTAAGTAAACGTTTCTCTTAGGGTAGTTTAATAAAACAATAATTAAATTTCTTTATGTTAATAAAGAAAACACTTTTAAAATTAACTTTAACTAATTTTAGACAATACAGAAGTGCAGATTATAAAATTAAAGTTTGGAACCGTCTCGTTCAAATGCTTGGGTTTCAAGGTTTCTTGATTTATTGTGCCTGGGTTAGTTGAGTTTAACTCTACAAAAATAAAGGAAAATGTAGTAAGAAGTAGAAAAAGATTCCCTTAAAAACCTTTATTTTCTTGTAATAACCTTATTATATTTGTAGGAGATGCCCGAACTTTGTATAATCGCTGGAAGCAATTAAGAGACAAATACGGAAAAGAGGTTTATTTTCCTTTAATTTTAGCCTAATTTGTTCATTTTTTGTTAAGAAAAAGAAGCTAAAGTACAGTGGGGAGCAGTATTCACAATGGCAATATTTTAAGGTTTGTATAGTTTAATAGGGTTACCTAAAACACCTAGAAATTAATAATGCCAAGGGGATGAAGCTTCTGACACTACCCAGCTTATAGCTTCTTTTGATAGGGCGTTATAATTAAAAATAGGGTTAAATATATTATTAATTTCTATTTTTAAAGTATTTCGAATTTCTCGACCCTCACATGGTTGATAGAACTCAAAATCGTTTTGAACGGAACAAGGAAGGAAAAACCGTTTGCTTTTCTATTTTTAAAATAAAAAAAACCGTATTTTTAATCCAAGGACCAACAACAAATTGTCATAACTGACCCCAATTTTACGCTTCACTTGATTGATGAGGTGAGATTGCAGCCCTGTCTTTACGACATTAAAGATCCAAAATATAGACACAGTGAATATAGAAATCAGGCATGGGCTGAGATTGCAAAAAATCTTTCTTTTCCAGGTTTCTTTTTAATTTTAATTCTGTTTATTTAAATTAATTTTTTAGGGGATATAAGCTCCCTCTATAAACAATGGAAAAAGGTGAGGGATCGCTATGTACGTGAAAAGAGGAAATTAAGGATGGCTGGAAGCGCTAATAGCGAGGTGCCCAATTGGGAGCTTTTTCGAGAGTTGATATGGATAGATCCGTATTTGGATGAACGAGCAGCGTATTTATTTAAAGATTAATAGAATAATAAGCTTTGATACTTTCCTGGTGACCGCTTTATTTTTTACCTTTACTTACAAGTTGGTGATTGGACAAAATGGTCAGACACTAATTTGTGAATTAGTTGACCAGTCCTTTTTGTTTTTGCTATCGAAATAAATGTTCTGACCATTTTGTCTTTTTTACCATTTTGTCTCGTTGACCAGTTGTAAAAATAAGAGAAAGACGGGGAATGAAGGAAAGCGGTTAACTGGAGTGTATCTCAACTTTTTTAATGTTTTTACCTTTAAAGACAAGTAAAACGGAAGCGTGAAAGCTCTGAAGCTTCAGCTGGTGAGGATGACCAGATGTATTTAAATGACTCTTTTTCTTCTTCTACGACTGCTATTAATTGTCCTAGTGGTATTAACTCACTACAACACAGTAATAATGACCTGGGGACATCACAGATGTCTTCACTACATCCACAGCAACAAGTTCAACAGGTTTTTTTCTTTCTTACAATTAGACTCTAAATACTTTTTAAATTGGACACTAGAGTCTTGCTCTCCATTTAAGCCTTTGTGCATTTACCGGGTTCATTAGAGTCTAAACTATTAATTAAAATGTAAATTTACAATGTTGGAGCCGTTCGGGTTCATTTTTTGTGACGCACGTATTTAGGGTTTTGGGGTTTTTGTCAAGGCAAAAATCAGAAAAATGAGGACAGACCAAATTTGAAAATTTGAGGCCTCCTTTCACTCATTGTTTCTTTAACTAATTAATTAAAATATTTAGCAAGTTCAACATCCCTATGCAATGATGCCAATTCAACAACAACAACCACCACCACCCTTAGAAAGTTCAACTTCTCAACAACAACATCCATCATTTAATTTTGGGCATCAATTACAACAATTAGTTAGACTTCACCCACAGATGCAAAATAATAATAATAATGTGAATATTAGTGGTGGTGGTGGATTACATCAATTACAACAACAACAGGTTTTTTAAATTTAAATTCCCTTTCTTTTGTGACTTTAGGGGACCTAAAAACTAAAATTAATTAAATTTTTTCTCTTCAGAATTTGCCAGGAATTCGACCTCTAAATGACTCGATAAACTTGACAACTTCATCAATTCAAAATAATAATTTAATTCAACAACAAATGCCTCCTTCTTTACCTTCAAATAATAATAATTATGAATTAATTGGAAATTCTAATGTTGAATGTTCTTCTGATCATCAAATTGGACAAAAGCATTTAATTTTAAGTGAACAACAACCTATTATTGATGGAGAAAGGGCCTTTGCGCTTAGGTTTTTTAAACTTATTTTTTACAATTGTAATTTTTTACAACTGTTATTTTTTTACAATTGTAATTTTTTACAATTTTAAATTTTTACAATTGTAATTTTTACAATTGTAAAAAAATTACAATTATATTTTCAAGTGTTGTTGTCGATTTGCTTTGCCTACCAGAACATGCACGAGCTATGGCTAGAGCACAAATCCAGCATTTGCTAGAAAATTCAAAAATTACAATTGTTAAAGCATAGTTTAATATTTAAATAATTTTAATTAAAACGTTGTGTTCCTTCTAATTTAAATTAACTTTGGTAGTGTTTTATTGAAGGGGATTTTTTTAAATAAAAAGTAGAACACTAACGTCTAGTCTTTTTTCCTTTAAGAAAAAAAATTTTTTTTCTAATTCTTAATTTTTTTAAAAAATATTTTTTTAACCGGTTGCTTTATATTTTTAGAATAAATAAATATTTCTTTAATAAAAAAATCATTTTTTTTAATGAATTTATTATTTAATTAATTATATATTTTATTTGTTTTTAATTAATTAATTAATTTATATAATTAGGTTTAAACCAAAATTATATATTTAAAAAAATGGATGGAAATAAACTTCGATGTAGATTATGTAATGAAATATTCTCTGATGTTCACTCTTTGGAAGCACACATTGCAACTTCTCACATTTATTACACTCCTTATGAATGCGAATTTTGTGGAAATGCTCTGTTTCCGACTGATAAAACATTGAGGGATCATTACAGAAATATTCATAATGTCGAGGATTTTGTGGTTTATTTTTTTAATTAATTTATTTTAATTTTGGGGTATTTTTATTTTAACGTGCCAAACTAAATTTTGGAATTTATGTTCTAACTGATGTAAACTTTTTTGTTTGTTTTTGGTACCTGTGGATAGAGAAGAGAATGAGCTATAAAATACCTAAAAAGCATAATTTTTGGAAAAGTAGGAAAAAAGTTATGGTCGAAAAACCTTCGAAAAATCGGATTTTCTAAGGTTTTTTGAACGTAACTCTTTTTCTAATTTTCCAATAATTCTGGTTTTAGGGTATTTTGTAGTTTATTTTCTGCTCTATCGATTGGTACCATAAACACTTAAAATAATTTATCCTTTCATTAGTTATAAAAAGACCAGCTTGGTCACGTTTCTTACCTTTTTTTCTTCCTTTAACCTTTCTCCTTCAATTTTAATTTATATTTTTAAAGATAAAATACAGAGTAAATCCAGAATTGGAAAAGCGTAAAGAAATGTTAGATCAATTAATGCTAGATTCCACAAATTTAACTTTTAAAGAGCAGCAAGCTCCATATGGTGCTTTTGCTTCCCAATTACTTCAAACTTGTACAACTCAATTATTGCGTGAACAATTAACTAAAAGTAGTGATTTTCAAAGGCAGATCTTGTTAAGAGATGAATTTAAAGTGGAAGATTATTTTGCGGTTTTTTATTTTTTTTTCTTTGATTTTTAAAAAATCTGTTTTAGCCTGAACAAGTCTCCTCAACAAATCATTTTGGCCCGTCAACGAGTGATGGTGTCTTGACGGAAAATTCCTCCTCACAAAAACAGTTTGTACAATTTTTTAACTTTTTTAAAATTATTTTTTGAACGTTTTTGGCTTAAATAGAATTTAAAAAAATTTCTGCAGCCGAGCGAGTTTGAACCCTCGCCCCTATGAACTTTTTGCAAAGTAGTTATCTTTAAAAGCTTAAATCTTTTCATTGAATAGATGAATAAATTAGCTTTTTATACCAAATATAGAGCAGATTCTAGGCTGAAACTTCGCTAAAAAGTTGAAATTTTAAATTAGAATTAAAAAAAGTTATGAATTTTAAAATGATTTATTTGCCCCTTTTTTGCGCTTTTCAGAATCGTCATAACTTTAATTTTTTTTAATTGTCCTAGAAAAACTAATTTAAATCAATTTAAGATATTTACACGATCCTAAACCTCTTTTTGGTCAGTTGGCTCAAAATGAACTTTTTTGTGTTGGTTCAATGAATGGTTCTGGTGATGATTTTATTAACACTACAATAGGTTTATTTTAATTTTTTTGGTTTTTATTAAATTCTTTTTCAATTTTAAGCAAAACAGAACGGGTCTAAAAAGCGTTCTAGACGTAAAATAAATAGTGATGGAAGTATTGAACCTAAAATTGAAATTAATGGAATTGTAGAGGAAGAGAAAGTGGTTTGATTTTTAAAGGGATTTTTAAAGGTTTAGGCTTTAAAAGTTTATCTATTCAAAGGTTTAATTGTTTTAAAATGTTATTTCTCATTTTAAAAGCCTGAGATTTTAATTAGAAATTTTTAAAGTTTATTCTAACTTAAAAAGAAAATTTTTTTCTTTAAGGTGACATTTGATCCCAAAGAACCCTTTACTTGTTTAAAACCTTTTTTCAGAATTTTTCTCTTTTATTAAATTTTTTCTTTTTTATTAAATATTTTCTATTAATTTTTAAAGTTTCAGACAATGGTAGAATGTATTGATTGCAAACGCAAAGTTGGAAAATATCGAAATTCAATGCTTATTCATACAAGTACCCATCATTGTGATCAGCCAATTTTTGAATGTATTGGAGAAGGTTGTGATAAGAAATGGTATTCTTTATCTGCTAGAACTAAGGAACATATTGAATCTAAACATGGAGGGAATTATTCTCTTTTGAAGGTTTTTTTAATTTTTTTGGGGGTTTAAAGGTTGGGGTTAACCGAGGAAGGGTAGAGTTTCGTCAGGTATCTCAAATGAACGATTTTTATTTTTAAGTGTTTTTGGTATCATTTGATAGAGCAAAGAATGAGCTACAAAATGCCAAAAAATCAGAATTTTTGGGAAAATAGAAAAAAAGTTATGGTCAAAAAACCTTCAAAAAATCTAATTTCTAAGCTTTTGAAGGTTTTTTGACCACAACTTTTTTTCTATTTTTCCAAAAATTCTGATTTTCTGGCATTTTGTAGCTCATTTTCTGCTCTATCCAACGGTACCAAAATCACTTAAAATTAAATATTCTTTCATCTGTTATAATGTCCGAGACTCAATTGGTCCGATTTTTAAAAGATTTCTTCTTTCTTTTCTAGGATAATCGCTCTGTCTTAATGCCCATGATGAAGGCAAAAACCGCAAAACTTTTTCCAGATTATTATTCTTTGGCCACAAATTTGAGAGAATTGCTACAATAATTTAGACAAAATTATAATCCTTTTGATTCTTCTTGTTTTAAGGTTTTCCTAAAAAATATAAATTAATTCCCTTGATAGAAAATCAGAATTTTTAATTATTTTAGACCAGAATTTTACTTATTTTAGGAAAACTTGTTTAAATATATTTTAGCTATAGTGATTATTAAATTTTTAAAATTGGTCATTATGTCGTCAACTTTACCCTAATAATAATATTTTTATTATTATTATTTAACATTTATTTCTTTTTTTTTTTTTTTAATAAAAATAATATTTTAATTAAATTTTTTATTAAAAAAAAATTATTAAATTTTTTAAAATATTTTATTTATTTTTTTTCTTTAAAAATGGCGGCACTCAAACGGCCGTGTTTTAAAATTTTTTTTTAGAAAATTATTTAATAAAAATGACTTCAAATAATTCAATGTTGGATGAAAGGCTTGTTTGGGTTGATTGTGAAATGACTGGATTAGACCCTGTCAAGGACAGATTGGTGGAAATTGCTTGTATTATTACTGAAGGGAATTTAAAGGTTTTTATTTCTTATAGTAATAGAAAATCAGAATTTCTGGAAAATCAGAATTAATCAGAGCTTCTGAAAAAAATCAGAATTTTCAAAATTTAAGATAGTTGCAGAATGCGGTCCAATTTTAATTAAACAACCTCCTTACATTATTGAAGGGATGTGTGATGTTGTAAGAAACTTGTTCATACGTAATGGATTATTGGAACGCTTAGAAAAGGAAGGAGGAATAACTGAAAGTGAAGCAGAAAATAAGGTTTGAATTTTTAAATTAATTGTCCTGTGGTCAGTTCAGTGCGGACTTCAATTAATTATTCTGATATGCGGGGAAGGAAAAAATTCCCTGGGGAATTCCCTTCTATTTTAATTTTACTAGCCGCGCACTGAACCGACCACCATCTTGCGTTGAACTGTCCAACCCTGAATTTTCAGCTTTTGGATTTTCTACGTCTTCACACGCCTCCAGGGAAGTGTCAACTTTCTGGAAATACAGTTCACATGGACCTTCAATTTCTTCTAAAATATATGCCCAAGCTTTGTCAACATTTACACTATCGAATTGTTGACGTTTCTTCCATCAAAGAATTGGTCAATCGTTGGTATAAAAATTCTGATAAATTGGCCAATATGCCGGCTAAAAAAAGAAATCATTTGGCAATGGATGATATCAAGGAATCTATTGAAGAATTGGTTTATTACAAAAAACATTTCTTTGTTGGATGAAGATGGCCAGTTCAGTGCGGAGGTGGGTGACTTTTTTTTTTTTTAATATTTTATTGTTTTGTTGAGTAGTAAGATTAAAGAGTTTTTAGGGGTAAATGTAAAGCATTTAATTTTAATTAAAATTTAAAATAGAATAGTATGTGTGGGACTGTTTCCTCATTTTTCTACCTTTATTCTTAGTTATTCTGATTCTTTTTTAAATTTGATTTTTGAATATTCTGATTTTTTTGAATATTCTGATTTTTAAAAATTCTGATTTTTTTGAATATTCTGATTTTTTGAATATTCTGATTTTTTGAATATTCTGATTTTTAAAAAATTTCTGATTTTAAAAAATTCTGATTTTTAAAAATTCTGATTTTTAAAATTCTGATTTTTAAAATTCTGATTTTTCCCAATTATTTTCACCTATTTTTACATTAAAATTAATTAAAAAAAATATTTACAAATTCTAATAGTAAAATTAATTTTTATTTCCTTCCTAATTTAATTACTCCCTTTCAATCACCAATTCATCTAAATATTCTTCCCTAGCCCTTAATTGTTGCAATTTTTGTACCAACTCTTCACATCGACATTCTACTTGATTTTGCACTGTTTCACTTGATGGACGTCTTTAAAATTAAATTAAAAGAAAATTAATTTTTTTAATTAATTTTACCTAGAAAATGCTTTAATTTCCCCTTCAAATCCACAACGAATCTTTAAAATTAAAAAAAAAAAATTTTTTTTTTTTAATTTAATTAATTTTCTTTTAAATTTACTTCATCAGTCCAAAATGCTATTAAAGTGCGCCATGCCCTCCCTGCTTCTCTTGTTTTCTTAAACGTTAAATTAAATAATTTAAAAGGTTGGGGAGGTCTCAGAGAGTTTTTCCTATTTTTCTCTATTTAATTTAAATTAATTTAAATAAATTAATTTTAATTAATTTCTCAAAGAGCAGTCTTTATTTATTTACTGACCTGAACGCATTCCACTGAGCAAATCTTTTCCATTACTATTTCTCCAAATTTGTCCCAAACGTTAGGCGAAAGTTGGGACGTTCGAGAGAGGAACTAAATTAGGGTTATTTTAGGTGAGACTCTTGTGGCCCACAGACTCAAATGTTCTCTTTTTTTTTAATTTTATGATACTCAAATGACCCTTTTTACAGTTTTAGGTTTTAATGGACATTAGAGTCCCCGAATAAATATTTTCACTAAGAGGGACATTTGAGTCTTGGACTCTAAATATGTTTCCCCTTTTGTACCGCGTGTTGTTGTCCAATAGATTTGCTACTTCCATTAACATTAGTTTGATTTTCTGAACAACCATCGGAGTCTACAAATTGTACCAAATCATCAATAAATCTTAATTTAATTAAATTTAATTTTTTAAAATTTTTTAACCAACTTTATAAGCATTCGAATATGTTCTTCCATTGATGCAGGGTTAGGTCCTCCACCTGAAGCTTTTTCCCAACAGTCAACATAGTCAGCTTTGCAGAAAATCTGAATTTAATGGTAGAGAATTTGAGACTCAAATGGCAAAATTTTATAAATTTTGGATTCGGTTGAATTTGAGACTCTAAAGGGTTGATTAGACTCTTGTGTCACACCTGACTTGAACAGTTTCAACCTCAGACTCAAATGTACCCAACAAAGAAAAAACCAACTTCTTTAACAGTAGACTCAGTCTGTGCCAATTCCATGAATATTTTACGCATTAAGGAGTATAGTTGTGCTTGTTGTTGTTTCATTAGTCTCCACGTTGTAGTCAAAGCAGCCCTTTGACCATTAGACATTCTTCCCAATAAAGAAAGGGCTTCGGTTGATCCTTTAATTAATTTGAATTTTTTAATTAATTAAATTAATTTTTCTATTGAACTGACCATGTCTATGACGTGAAGATTTACTTCTAAAATTCCGTGACCCTTTTCTTGATAAACTTCCACTTCCATTAACTGATTGTACCCCACAAGAAGAAGGGGAAGAAATAGCTGGGTGGTGGTTGTTGTGTTGATTATTACCTAAATTGAGTAGGAAAATTTGGGAGGTAAAAGGGGAAGGGATAAATTAAATTATATTAAACTCACCTAATGAAAAGCCTGTAGCACGCGGAAAGCGAAGGGATTGTGTGCGACGAAAGTTGGAAAAAGGGCCTCCATTCTTAATAGCAGCAATTGAACTAGAAGGCATTTTTTATATTTTTCTGAAAATAAATAAACTTTGTTTAAAGATTCTGGTTTCAAGTTTTATAAAATACAAGGAAATGCTGAATTAATTAATTCTGATTTTTGTATTTTCAGAACAAGTTTATTTTTGTTACAATAGTCTTTTAAAAAATTCTGATTTTTAATAAACTTTTTTTTAATAAAACACATTAAATTCTGATTATTAAAATACATTAAACTTTCTCTCATAAAACAAAACAAAATAAACTTTTGTTTTTAAATGTTTTTATTGAACAAAAAAGGATTAAAGATATTAATTTAAAAATAAATTCCTCAGGCTATTTTAATATAAAAAAAATTGAATATATTTATTAATAAAATATAAAAAAGAAAGAAAAAATTATTTTTGCCATTTTTTCTGTTTGTTTGTCTTGTTTTTGTGTAGGGCGCTAACGAGCTTTATACACTGCATATCTTCCCCTTGTTTTAAATTAGAGGTGAGGAAAGTTTTTATGCACATATTTTACTTGTTTCCTATCTTTACTATTCTCTAGAGGTTGAAAAGATAGAATTAGTTAGGGAAATACGGGTTTATTGAAACTTTTCTTATTTTTGGTATTTTGAACTTTTGTGTGTTTTGCATCATTTTTGGTTAAACTTTGTTTGAAAAATACAAAAATCAGAATTTATATTTATTATTTTTAACGTGTGTGTATTTACTTATATTTTGTGGTAATTGAAAATCAGAATTTCCTTTATAAGAATTTATTAAAGTAGGCAGAAAAATGTTTCTCTGCAAAATAATAATTTTCCTTTTTAAATACAAATTTTTCATCGCTTTATTTAATTAATTATTCTTTTAAAATATTAATTATGTAATGTCTACATTTATACTTACACAAAAATGGAAGTAATTTAAAATTCTTTAATTTTTTTTCCGTCCAGGGCGTGAGGACGTTTCGGCGCCAATTTATAAAATTAATTAGGGGTGACCTGAGGCTATGAAATTTTTTAAAAATATTCTAGGTAATATTATCAATTTCTTCCACGTAATATTGTCTAATTTATTTTAAAATTTGAGAATTTTTAGTCCCTTTATTTAAAAGTTATAGTTAAAAATGTAATTGCAAAGATACTCCTTGACAGGACTTGTCTTTTTTGGCCATAAAATGTGAATTACTTGATATAAAATTCTAAACTTTTTAGAGACGCTGGATATCAATATAGAGAATATCTTTGCAAAATATGATAATTTTACTTTTATTTTTAGCTGTTCTATGAGCGCGCGCCCGACTGGTCGCCCTTAACTTACCTTTTCTTCAATAACTTTTTTATTTTTTAACCGAAAATTCTGACTTTTTCAGAATAGTTAGCTAACACTTTTAAGGATGTCTGGGCAAAATTTTACGATTTTAGATGCCCGTTGAGCAAAGTTATACGGCTGCGCCCTAACGTCCCTTAAACTAAGCAGACGTTCTGTTCTCTTAATGTTTTCTTAATAAGCTCAATCCATTAAAAAAAAATTTTTTAATAGAATATTTCCTCTTTTTAAATAGTCATGCAACCATAAAATCAGAAAAATGACTTTTAAAGGGGAAGAAATTATTTATAAAAATGATGGCAATTCTATTAAATACTAATGGATTTATTTAAATGCTTAAGACAAAAGAATAAAATTATAAATAGAATAAATAAATAGAGGAGATAAAAAAGGGAGTAAATTTTATCAAAAAAAATTTAAAAATTATTAGAAAATTAAAAAAAATTTTTAAAGTCAAAAGTAAAGGAATTAAGTAAAGGTGGACGTTTCAGCGCCAGGGGAAATTCTTCCTATTTTTATTTTTTTTTGTTTTTTAATTTTCCTAAAGAATTCAAAAATGGTTTAAAATGATGAAAAAATAAATAAACATTTTTTTCACACTTTTAACAAAAAAAGAAAAAAGAAAAACACTTTGGGAAATTGGCAGGTAAAAAAAAAGAGGGAAAAGTACTAAGGCCAAACAAACAATTATGTCATTTAATTTTAAAATATGGGAATTTTCCATTTTATTATTTTTTTCAGTTTCCTAGGTTTTTAGACTAAATATAAAATTGTAAAAAAAGTGAATAAAAAATTTTTTTTTTTAAACCAGAATTTAAAATTGTAGGGAGTTGAAGAGATGAACCTTGCGTGCAGTAGGTCTCTTCGCATACTTATAAAACGGTCAAATGAGAACCTAAAGGCTTCAAATTTTGCACTAATGTCCTTAATAGTGTTAGCTAACGTGGTAAAAAATTTGAGAATTTTGGCTTCAAAATTTCAGAAGTTATGCCAGAAAATATCAGAATTTTTGACCATTTTGTGGGTTTTTTGGCGATAACTTGGGAAATAATAAATCAAAAATTCTGAAATTTTTAGAGTTGATAGATAAACTTGAAAAGAATAATTTTATAACTCAATCTTCTTTATTTTAAGTCTATTATAATTGTAATCCTTCAAGGCAACTGCATACTACTAATTAAATTATATATAAAATATAGACAAAAGGAAGAGGAAAAAGGATATGGGGAGGGGAAGTAAAAGGGATTTTTTGTGTTGCGTGACTGAATCCTTTTTTTTTATTTTTTTTTAAAGAGAAATTTTACTTGAATTTTTTCAAAAGCGGAAAGGGAAACAAGCATCCGGACGCGCGAAATTTAATCATCAAAAATAAAGAAAAATATTTGAAAAAATAGAAAAATAAAAAATATAAATAAAATTAAAAATTTTATTTTAATTTTAAAAATTATTCTAAAATTAAGTTTTTGGCAAAACTCTTTAGAAAAGGCTTATTAATCAGTTTATTTTAAAAATCACCTAAATTATAATTTTATTTAATATTTAAAAAATTTCTTACATAATTAAAACTTTTTCAGAATTATTTGAAAGAAAATACAAAAATCAGAATTATTTAAAGTTTTAATTAATTACAGCTTTTTCAGAATTATTTAAAGTAAAATACAAAAATCAGAATTATTTAAAGGTTTAAATAATTAAAACTTTTTCAGAATTATTTAAATTAACTAAAATACAAAAATCAGAATTTTTGGTTGTCAAGTTTTAATTTTGTTTAAAAAATTCTGAAACTTTCAAGTTTCAGAACTTATCGCTAGCAAAAATAAATTTCAGAAGCAAGTTTATTAATACGCGGCAAATTGTAACCGCGCCCAGCTGTACCCAAAAAATAAAAAGTTTAAAAATAAAAATAGGTTTAAAATTAATTAAATAAAAATTTTTATTTTAAAATTTTTATTTTATTTTTATAATGTACATATTTTTAAAGTAAACAAATGAGAATTTATATATATTTTTTTTTTCCTCTTAAAAGCATATAAACTCAATTTAGCCAATATTGTCTTGCTATATATCTATTTAGCTTATTTTCTTTTTTCTCTTATCTTTTCGGTCAAAGCACAAAAAAGGAAAAAAAAGAAAGATTTAATTCTAAAAAAATCTCTGGGGAGCTTTTATAGCAAAAAAGCTAATTTTGGCACAATCTTTTTTTTTTTAACTACAGGAAATATTGTAAAAAAAGATTAAAAATAAATGTAAAAAAGGGTTTGAATTAATTGAAAAAAGGCTGAATTTTAATAGAAAAATGCTGGAAATAAATTAAAAATAAAATGGGTATTTTTATTGAATAGGCAGTTTAAAAGAGTGGGGTGTGGTCACATGTTTCAGAGATAAAACTTTTTATTAGATTAGTTTAAAAATTGGTCTAAATGGGAAATTAAAGCTAAGAATGTGGGCTATTAAATATAAAAAAATTTATTTATTTATATCAAGTTTGAAAAAAGTTATGATTTTTTAAAGAAAATTGGTCGTTCCATTAAAGGCTAATTTCTCGCTTTTCGGCCCATAACTTTTGTAAAAATGGAGACTTAAAATTTATTTATATCTTAAAAAAAGAAGAAAATGTAAGCTATAAAACTGCAAAAAATTAAATTAATAGCTTCATTTTACAAAAAGTTACGAATTTTTAAATGAAGCAAGTAAATGCTTAGTAACTAGCAATTTTACCTTATTTAAATTCTTTTAACTTGCCTTTGGATAGAATTACAATTTTTATTTTTTTATTTAATTATAGAAGAGAATATGAGCTATAAACTGACAAAATTTGGTTTGATTTAATTTTGTTCTAAGAAAATTATGATTTTTTAAAGAAGGTTGGGTTAAGTAGGTGATAGTTAGTTCCCTTACCCTTTGCTACAATTTTAAAAATTTCTAGTCTTAAGCTAAAATTAAAAATTGAACATAATTGGACTATAAATTAACTAGATTGTTTTGATTAAAATTTTCTGCAAAATTGTCTAATGGCGAAATGTCCCTTTGGCTATCTGTCTTTTGGTAAAATGTCTTTTGGCGAAATGAAAAAATTTTAATTTGGCGAAATGTCCTCCTCCTTTTCTGAAAAAGAAAATACTAATTCTTTCAAGCCTGGCTATTTCATTTAATTTTGTTTAGTCCATTTTTTGTGCCGTCCATTCCCCTATGCCTTTATTTTCCCCCAATTTACAAAGCATTTCCTTCAATTATTTTCTTTTATTTATTTATTTATGCACATTTTCCTTTCAATCTAATAACTCTGTTTTTGTGTCCATTATATTTGTGCCGTCGACTGCTTTTCCTTTCTTTTTTTAAAATTCTCTTTCAATTAGAAATTATAAATTAGAGGAGTATTTTTATTGACCAAAATTACTATTTTTCCCCTTCAGATTTGGGTTTTATTTTCCCTTAAATTATTAAATATTCCCTCCTAAAATTTAAATCTTCCTTTATCCTGTGTAAACCACACATCCTTTATAATCCCCACGCTTTGCACCGAACTGTCCGTCGTATAGTTTTGTGTCTGACATTTCGGTTTAATCACCCCTGTGGACGTTTCAGTGCCCATTTTACATTAAACGTCAACGGGACACTTTGCCTTTTCAAAATGGACAGTTCGGTGCTGAGTTTAAAATTTCTTTAAAATTCTTATTAACACTTTTGTTTACTCGTTAAACTTTTCTTAAGCTTTTTCAGTCAATATTTTACCCTTCTAAACAAAAAAAAAATATCCAAAACATTACCAATAAAAAAGAAGAAAAAAAGTGTCAAGTAGCCGCCATAAGCAAGGGGAGGGTTAGTTAGTCTCTGCACTTTTATAACATAGCCATGTGCCATTGGCCACTTTCTTTTCTGCTTTTTCTGTTGTTAATAAATAGAAGCATCGATCTTTAAAGAAATCTTAATTAAGAAAAATTAATTTGTCAAATTAGAGGGGAAAAAGAGTGTTAAGACAGTGTAAACGTTGACTAAACATTTTTTTAAATTCAAATAATTTTTGGCATTTTTATTATAGAATTTATTTTTATTTTTTTTTTTTTTTGTAGCTTAAAGTCTGCTTTATCATTTTATCTATGTTTCATTTTTTTATTCTTATCTAAAGCAAAGTTATAGAACTTTAACTAATGTAAGCGCGACCCCTGCAATAATGTCAATATTTTTTTCAACTTTTTTTAAGTTCTCATTTTTTCTTTTGGGCAATTTAAAGCCCTATTTGTCTTCTATATTATTCTAAAATTTTAGAATTTTAACTCTAATATAGCCCAAGTTATGAGGGAAAATATAGGGGTCAGTTATTGTCGACAAATGTTTTGTTTACTTAAAAATTCACATAAAAGTTAAATCTGAACCAAAAATTCTGAAACTTTGTGGACATATTCTTCAAAGGGTTACCTAACAAAATTAAAAATTTTAGAATTTTAGGTTGAGTAAATCAAAAGTTATTTGTAAAAATATAGGAGTTAATCATCTCTTCACTGAACTACGACTTTATTTTTTATTTAAAAAATCAATTTACTGAGACTTTTTTTTTGTTAAATAGGATGAATAGTGTGTATATAATAAACAGAAATAAATTACAACATCCAAACTTTGCAATTCTTACCAATCTGGAATTTTTTTAGGGACAATGTTGACACCCCCTCTTTTCTACAACAGCCATTTTCTGTTTATAACTGTTCATTCTTTTCATTTATTTATTTATTTACACTATCATTTCTAACTATAAATACTTAAGGAACTGGTTTAATTTTTATTATGGCCCTTAGTTTTTAATAAATTTGGTTTGATAATTGTGGCATTTTGTCTTTGACCATTTTGAAAAATTTTGAGTTTGACCGTTTTGACATTTTTTTCACTTTGACCATTTTGACATTTTTTTCACTTTGACCATTTTTTGTTTGACTATTTTGACCATTTTAGTTTTTGATCATTTTGACCATTTTTGTGTTTGACCATTTTGACCATTTTTGTGTTTGACCATTTTGACCATTTTTGTGTTTGACCATTTTGACCATTTAAAATCTTAATATTCTCACGCATATTTTGATTTTAGCTTATTTTATAGAACATTTTGTAAACCTGAACAATAAATACACTGTTTAATATTATTTAAATATTTTCCCTCCTTTTTCCCCTTGAATAGTTTCGTTCAGTAAATAAATATTAAATAATATTTATTTTATTTTTGCGAAAATAAAAAAAAAAATCCTTATTTTTCTCTTACATTTTTAAAAAATTCTCTTCTTTGTTTCCTTTAAAAAAATTTTATTTTTATTTTCCAAAAAAGCGGACGTTTCAACACCAAATATTTTTATAATAATTTCCGTCAAGAAATTTTCTTAAAAATATTTTATTAATTAAAAACAACTTTTCCTTTGTAGTTTGGTAAATTAAAAATAAATAAATAAAATAAATAAATAGAGTGTGTGAACACGGGAACGGAAAAATAAACAGCCAAGGTCATTTATTTTATTTATTTATTTTTTTAAATAATTTATTCAACTTAACAGCCTTAAAACTTGATTAACTTGCGGAAACTAAGTTTATTTTTGGTTTACCCAAGTTTTAATTAAAACAGACGTTTCAACGCGGGGAGTTTAGTGCAGATGGTGAGGTTGCGCGAATGCTTATAGAATTGGGTAGAGAGTAGATAGAGGCCTGAAATTTTGTGCTGATATTGCTGAAAGTGTTATTTAATTTATTTTAAAATTTCACAATTTAATTTTTAATATTTTAAAAGTTGTGGTTAAAAATATTAAAAAAGTGGAAGATATTTTGACATTTTTCGTCATAACCAGCAAACTACTTGACTAAAAATTGTGAAATTTTTAGGAATGCTAGCTAAGACTATTAAGAACATCTCTGCAAAATTTTATTTCTAAAGGTTTTATTTTACCAAAGTTATAGTGCCGCAACGAACCGTCCTTCATGTCACTAAAACCTGTCAATTTTCCTCAAAAAAAATTTTTTTTTTAATTTTTTCTTTTTAAAACAAATATTTTAAATATTTTTTTTCCCTCAAAATCCTCGTTTTCTAAACTTACTTATTTTATTTATTTTCCCTCATTATTGTCTCATATTTTTCCGATTTTTGTTTGTTTTTGTGTCCACTTTTCTTTCTTTAAAATTTTTTTTCTTTTGTTTTGCGTAATTGAAAAATTTTGTTTTTATTTATTTTTTGTTAAAAAAATAAATTTTTTATTTTTTCTTATTTTTTTTTTATTTTTAAGTGTGGTCACTGCGTAGACAAGTCGACATTTTGACCAATTAAATTAATTTAAATGTCTGAACAAAAAAGAACACCGCCTAAAGTGCCTCCGAAGCCTAAAGTGCCGCCTAAACCGGTAAAAAATTTTTTTTTAATTTTCCAGAATTTAAATTAATTTTTCCGTTTAAATTAAGCCAAGACAAAAATTGATTGAAAAGGCTTCAATAGAGAAAAATAATTTAAAAGAAAAATTAATTGAATCAAAAGCTTCTAATAAAGAAGAAGAAATAAATAATTCAGAAAATTTTAATATTTTATTGAAACAGACAAATTCTGGTTGTATTCCACTTAAAGTAGTTAAAAGGCCTTCAAATCCCCCACCCCCTCCTGTTGCAGCATTAAATTCACAGATAGAAGAAATTGAAGAATTAAAACCAAGGTAAACCTTTTATTTCTTTTCAGAATTTTATTAAAACTTTTTCAGAATTTTATTAAAACTTTTTCAGAATTTTATTAAAACTTTTTCAGAATTTTATTAAAACTTTTTCAGAATTTTATTAAAACTTTTTCAGAATTTTATTAAAACTTTTTCAGAATTTTATTAAAACTTTTTCAGAATTTTATTAAAACTTTGCTTCAATTTAGCCTTCCTGTCAACCCACCCCCTCCCCCTCCAAAGCAATTCTCTCTTCCAATTAATTCCATTTCTCCTTCAAAAGTGGACACTTCGCCAGTTTATGCTGAAATTGAAGCAGATAATGAAACAATTAAAACAATTAATTTGAATAAATTGAAAGAGATTTCTTCACAAAGAAGGAGCAGTGAAAGAAGGCGTACCACTCAATTTGTGCCTTTTAGAGCTCAACCAAATAATAAAGAAGAATGTAATAAAGAAGGAGAAGAAGATTTTCAATTTTTTCATATCCCCCGTTCATCAACCAGTGACTACAAATGTGAAAATGTGTCAAATACTGCGTTAACTACCAACTCAATTTGTGCCCAATCTATTTCTTCTAATCAAAGACTGTCTAGAGGATTGAAGCAATTAGCTAAAGGGGTGAATTATTTTTTTAATGGATTTAGTTTTTTTTTTAATGCTTCTAGATGATACGTTCGGGAATGTCTTACCTTTCTTCTGCTTCTTCTTCCCCTGCACCTTCTATTAAAAGTTGGGCTAATAATAGAAATGAATTTAGGTACTTTTGTATTTTTAAAACTTTTTCAGAATTATTTAAAGTAAAATACAAAAATCAGAATTTATTTAAAGTTTTTAATTAATTAAACTTTTTCAGAATTATTTAAAGTTTTAATTAATTACAACTTTTTCAGAATTATTTAAAGTAAAATACAAAAATCAGAATTATTTAAAGGTTTAAATAATTACAACTACTTTTTCAGAATTTTTAAAACTTTTTTTTCAGAACTAAAACACATTTAACTCTATTTTGTATTTTTAAATCTGCTTCAAGTTTCTAAATAATACATTAAAATTAATACAGTACAATGACGTTGGATAGACAACAAAAATGCTTCAATCAATCAACTAGTAGCAATAATAAAAAACTTAAAACAAAATCAACCTTTTATTTAGACGAAAATGAAAAAGAAAAAAATAGTTCTGAGAAAACTGAAGAAGAATCATGTTCAGTACTTTTAAATGAATATTTTGCAGACGATTGGTCAAGCAGCACAGAAACCTCAAATTTAGAAGAAAATGAGTTGGAAAATATTCAAGAAAATTATCAACAAGTTGAAGGTAAGGTTTGCTTTATAATTGTATTTTTAAAATATTTTTATATTTTTTTTTCCTTTTGTTTTTAGTTTATTTTTATTTATTTTTGTGTGTTATTTGCTAAGGGAAAGCAAAAAAGGTTTCGATGAGACAGCACAAAAATAACATCGTTTTTGTACTATGAATAAATTTTTGTGTAGAAGAGATTGGATTGGCAATAGTACCCTTTTCTGTTTGTTTTGAAAGATGTTTGTGCATAGCGCAAAAGGCCACAATGAATCATAATTACACATCCTAAAGAGGCAGAGTTGTTAAAACTTTAAGTTGCGGACAAAGTTTGCGGATAAATAAACCTGTGGTTTAATTACAACTTTTTCAGAATTTTTAATATTTGCGTCGTTAATTTTATATGTCCGCATATATCCTTGCCTATACTTTAACTCACAACGCTTTTTGTTTTCTTGCTCTATTTTCTAAAATTCATATCATTTAGCATTTTATTATATTTTCAAGTGATTTAACTCACAAAAATTATTATTATTTTTTCTTTTTACTTTATTTTAGTTTTCTTTATGTTTCTTTGAATATTTTTGGTTTAACCCCAACTATCCCAACTTTAAAAGAATTTAATAATTTTTATAAATCTTCATACCATTCGATAGAGTAGAAAATTTGCTATAATTTCACCAAAAATTAAAATTTTAGTTGATAAAGAAAAAAAGTTATAGCCAAAAAACTGACAGTTTCTGGCAATTTTAGTGCTTTTTTGGCCATAACTTGTTTTATTTTTAATCAAAAATTTTTATTTCTTCTTTATTTTGAAGCAAATTTTTTCCTCTATCCATTGATACCAAAATAATAAAAAACAGTTCATTAGTTCTAGAACTGTGGTCATTTACGTTCTGTTAGTCGGGCGGTCCTTCCACACCACCACTTTTCTTTACCTCAAAATAAAATTTTATTTTATATTTAATATATTTTTTTTAATTTTTACAACTCAAAAAATGCAACATTTAATCATTTTTCTTTTTTTTTTTTTTTTTTTTCTAGACTCATCTCCAGCTGTTCACCGTTATTCTCTCCAAGAGGAAATTCAACTTGCATTGGAACGATTAAAATACGGCGGTGAAACATCCTTCATTCCTATGAGAGAAGAAAAAGTTGCAAATGAATCTCAAGATGGTAAGGGAAAAATAAATTAGAAAGAAAAAGAGAAAAAAAATAAACTTTCTTTAATTAAATTCTGAAAAAGTTGGAAAAAAAGTTTTAAATTCTGAAAAATCAGAAAATCGAGAAAACACAAGCTTGCGCTTAAAAATAAACTTGAAATAGGAGAATCAAGTTTTAAAGGCTGTATAAAACTTAGAAAGAATTAAATTGTTTTAATTTAATTGTTTAACAAATTAATTACCTTAAATTTCCCCTTTTCTTGTTTAATTTTCTTTTAAAATTGAAAATGAATTTTAATTTTATTTTTTTTTTTATTTTTTAATTTTCAGTAAATTCTAATTTAATGGAAAAAGAAGAAAATAATTTTTTAGAAGAAAATTATCAAGTTTTAAGTGAAAAAGAATCAATAAATAGTGAGCAGTTAACCGAAAAATTAAAGGAAAAAAATGATTTTGAACAACAATTTTCTTCAAAATTAAATTTAAATGTTTGCTTACATTCTAAATTACCTGAACAACAACCTCTTTATCAAATTTATTTATTACAAGAGCAACAAAGACTTAATGATTCGCTTGAACCTATTGAAGAAATTTTAAATTTTGGGAAGCAAAAATCAATCAAAAAAAGGTTAAGGGAAGGAAAAAGTGTAGAGGATTATCAGATTGAAGAAGATAAAAAGGAAGAAAAAAATAAAAATGAAGAGGAAGAAAAATACGAGGAGGAACAAGCAGACGAACGTGATAGGTAGGCGTGGGGGTACTCTTACTTTTTTGTTCATAATTTAAGTTTTTTTGGAGCTAAAATTCTGAATTTTTGGTATTATGTAAAAAACACTTTGTAAATACTTTGGACAAAATTTTATTATTTTTAGTTAAGTATTGGCTATTTTATGATTTTTTAACCTTTAAAATTGCTACTATTTTTACTTTTTTAGCCATAATTATTTTTCTATTGTCTTTAAAATTCTGAAATTTTGGAATCTGTTAGCAGACCCTTTCTTAAACATTCCTACAAAATTTTATAATTTTTGAAGCGTATTTGACTATTTTACCACATTTTTAGTGGCTGCCCTGAAACAGAGGAAAACCCCTCAGACCTTGCTAGTATAAGCAGAAGTTGCTCAACCAGCAATTCTTCAGCAGTTATTCGAAGACATTCTTCTTCTACAACTGACTCTGGACGAGGCAAATTAAATATAAAATTTTAAATAATTTTAATTTAGCCGATTCACTCATTTTTCGACCTCTTAAACGTGAACGCCTTCTAGGGCAGAGTATTTTTGCTTCCCAAAGGTCGCTTTGGTGCGAGTTGCAAGGTAATAAATAATAAAGAAAAATCAGAATTAATATTTCCTTTAAAACTTGGAATTTATGTTTCCGGAAAAATCAGAATTTATATTTGCTTAAAACTTGGAATTTATGTAATTGTTGTCATTAAATACATTTAATTTTAATGCAGAAGTAAAAGATTCTGGTCTTCTTGAGCGTATGGACGACGATCAAAGAAAGCTTCAGGAAGCATATTTTGAAGTTTAATGAATTTAAAAAATTTATTTAAATTAATTCTAAGGTAATTACATCAGAAGCTTCCTATTTACGTTCAATTTCTTTTTTAATTTCGCATTTTATGTCAGCACCGGAATTAATGGGAAGCAAAAACACACAATCTGTAATAACGGTAGGGAAATAAATTAATTTTTTAAATTTAATTTTCTTTAGGATTCTGAAAGAAAACAGTTGTTTAGGTGAATTAAATGTTAAAAATTAATTTAATTTAATTTTAGCAATATTTTGGCAATCCGTGAGTGCAGCGATCGACTGCTAAGTGAACTTGAAGGTCGCCTTAAACAAGGCCTTATACTGACCGATATATGCGACATTCTCTGCGCTCATTTTGAAACACAATTTGAGCCTTATATTAATTATTGTTCAAATCAGGAATATCAGGATCGCACACTCAAGAAGCTAAGGTTAATTTTTATTTATTTAAAAAATTTTTTTTTTATTGAAGAACAGAAAATGCGTTATTTGTTGCATGTATTCAAAAATTAGAGAAGGACAGGCAATGTCAAGGCCTTGATATTCGCTCATTTCTGATGCTACCAATGCAACGAATCACTCGCTATCCTCTTCTAATTGATGCAATATTACAGTGGTTACATCAAGACCAGCATCAGCACTCGGTAAATAAACTTGAAATACAAAAATCAGAAAAATAAACTTGAAATACAAAGATCAGAAAAATAAACTTGAAATACAAAAATCAGAAAAATAAACTTGAAATACAAAAATCAGAAAAATAAACTTGAAATACAAAAATCAGAAAAATAAACTTGAAATACAAAAACTTGAATTTAAAAAAATACAAAAATCAGAATTATTTTTTAATAAAATAGGTTGCCACTAGAGCATTAACACTTGCTAATCAAGCTGGGCATAAATGTAATGAAGCCAAGAGAAGGATGGAACATACAGAAAAAATGTTGGATATTGAATCCCGTTTGGTCTACAAATGTAAAGAATTAAAGCGTATTCCACTCGTAACAAGTGGACGTTATGTTGTAAAAAGTGGTCAACTAATACAATTGGCGGAAAAGAAAAATGGAGAGTCTAAAACAAAATTGGCATTAGTAGGGGCTAAAAATGGAGGAATAAAGGTTAGTGGATTTATTAGTTAAAAAATTGTTGTTGAAATAGAAAATCAGAATTATTAAAACTTGGTCATTAAAAAATACAAAAATATTAAAAACACAAAAATCAGAATTTCTATTTTCTTTAATATTATTATTTAAGGCGCGCCCTCTCGCATTCTTCCTATTCAACGACCTTTTGTTAATAACCAAGCGGAGTCTAAATGGCCAATTTGTCTGTAAAGATTATGCATACCGTCGCTTCGTTGTTTTTGAACCTTTGGAGCTTAACAATCTCCGCGTACCTCCCGGAGTCAATTCTGCCTTAGGAAGTGGACGTAACGCGCATCTACTCTCCTGCGTTCTCTTTCAAAATGCAAGGGGTCGACAAGTAGAACTACTTTTGAGTGCCGAGAATGAAAGCGATAGAGAACGTTGGTTAACTGCAATGCGACCACCCACAGTTTTCTTTTAATTTTAAAGAATTTAATTTTAAAAAACTATTTAGTGTGCAAATCCTGACGAAAAAATCTATGAAGAATGGGACTGCCCACAGGCTATAGCTATGCACAATTACATGCCTACAGAAGAAGATCAGCTCGGTCTCTCCCCTGGTGATGTTGTAAATGTTTTGCGTAAACTATCAGATGGTTGGTATTATGGGGAAAGAATTCGTGATAAACAGGGGGGTTGGTTCCCTTCTTCTTATGTGCAACAATTACTTAATGATCATGTGAAGGCACAGAATTATAGGCAACGACTTCGAGTAATTCAGGTTTAAAATTCATTTTAAAAGACCTTCAAACTGTCCAAAAAATATTTAAAATAAATTTAAAAAATCAAAGAATTACCCTTCCAATCCTTCTATATTTTTAAAGTCTGTTTCTGAGAACCGCCGCTCTTCTATGCACTGCCCATGGGGGAAAAGAAGTTCATTAGCAACAATACTACCTTCCTTTGTCACTTCATTAAATAATAATTCATCAAATTCTTCAGTTTTTGCTTCAACTTCTGCAACGACAACAACCCATCTTAGAAGGTTAAGTAATCCTAGAGCTTATTTTAGTTGAGATATAAGAGAAAATAAATTTCTTTTTTTAATTCTAAAGTATTAAAGAATTGCAATTTTTTAATATATTTATTTTAAAGTATTCTATTTAATATATTAAAGCTTAACTTGTTTTTCTTTTTAAAAAAACCAAGTAAATAAGTTTCAAGGGTATAAAGCAACCTGAACAGAATATGGCTTGACGGCTTTACTCCCTAGAAGACTGAAAATTATAACCCGAATGATGATTTTAAACAAGCTCAAGTTGAAGGAAGTTTGGTTAATGCAGGCGGCTAAATGTTGCGAATAAACGGCCTCGACGATATTTCAATGCGCGACATTTGAGTCTCGAATTTTCAGTGCAAAATATTAATTTACAAAAAACGTTCTAGTTTATATTTCTTCATTTTGGACTTAACGTTCTTTATCTTCCCCTAACAATTAATCTATGCAGGACGGTTTAGTTAACTAAATCGTTACGAATTTGTAGAGCGTTGTTAAACAAGATTAGTCTCCCGTTTTGTTTTGTAATTAATTTATTTGTTCGAGCGTTAGCTAAATATTTATTTACTATATGTGTTTCTTTTTTTCAGTTTTTTGTTCATTTCTGCATTCTAAATTTGTATTTTTTATATTATTTTAGATGTCAATTCCACCAGTTTTTTATGATGATTTTTATGACACATCGCTAGACTATTTATATTCTACAGAAAATTTAGAGGTTGAACAATCCCCAACTGTTGCAGTTGATAGACAGGTTTATCAGTTAAAGAAAAATAATTTGTTTATAATTAATAGTTTGGCTTGTCTCAGTAAATTTGTTTTTAGACCGAGCCACAGAATAACTGCTTTAAATCAACAGATTGTCCAGCTATCGAAAATAATGAAGAAGAAGCACCCAATTCAATCACACCATCAGAAGAAGCAATTTCAACACTGAAAAAATACTTTGGGTTTTCGACTTTTCGTCCTCTACAATACCAAATTGTCCATTCTGCAATTCTAAAGAAGGATCAACTCGTTGTAATGTCCACAGGTTATGGCAAAAGTATTTGTTATCAAATGCCAGCACTTATGCAGAAAGGGCTTATTACTCTGGTTGTTAGTCCGTTAATATCTTTAATGGAAGATCAAGTTTTTGCTTTACAGTTGAGGGTTTTTTTTAATTTAATTTTTTAGCGTCTCCTTAATTTAAAAGAAAAATTTTTTTCAGACAAGCAGGAATTGATGCAGCCTTTCTGGGAGGAAATTCAAATGCATCCCGTGAATCTATTTTGGACAAACTTAAAATGAATAAACTGAAGATCTTGTACATTACCCCAGAGATGTATAAATCTACACCGACTTATATCGATCAAATTTCGGAATGTAAGAGAGAGAGGTTTATTTAAATAAAAGTAGAATAGTTTATTTTTGGGGTAATTTAAAAGAATGTTAAATTTTAATTTAAAAGTTTCCTGTGCATTGTCGTTATTTTTACCTTTATCTTGCAGTTTTTCTGTTTAAATTTTCGTCTTTTTAATTTACAGATGTCGGCCTTTTGGCTGTTGATGAAGCTCATTGCATCTCTGCCTGGGGGCATGAGTTTAGACCTGGTTATAGAACAATTGCAAATATGCGAAAATCTTTACCTTCCGTTCCAATAATGGCACTGACTGCTACGGCGACTGAACCTGTTCGTAATGATATAGTCGAAAATCTGAGGCTTGTGTCTCCAAGAATTACTGTTACTGGCTTTGACAGGTTTATTTTCCTTCTATTTTCTGTTAGAAAATTATGGGTGATTTAATTTCTTTTTTAATGTAGAAAGAACCTTTTTATTGAAGTTAAGAAGAGAACGCAGTCACTGACGTAATCTTTTTCCTTTTTAATTTCATTTTTATTTTTTTTTAAGATTTGAAAGAGCAGTCCAAAACGATTTAGAAAGTCTTCTAATTGAAGACCCAAAGCTTGGATTTCATTTCGGTGGTTCAACTATAATTTACTGTCAAAGCAGAGACAATGTTGATTGTATAACATCCCAATTAAAAAGTTTGTCTCTTTTTTATTTGTTACTTGTGGATAAAAAATTGAAAATAATTTATGTAATACTTGGTTAGTGGGTGTGCTTTGGGTTTTGTTGTGATAGTTGAGGGTTCAGTCCGGCTGATTGCGGTGTTTTCTTTTTCGATTGAAAAATTCAATTTTTAACAATAAAATTAATTTTTTTAGGAGCTGGAGTCCGTGCAGCAGGTTATCACGCAGCCATGTCCAACAAACAACGAGAAAAGTCTCATAAAGAATTCTTAACAGATAAGGCAACAACTTGTGTTGCCACAATTGCCTTTGGAATGGGAATTGATAAAAGAGACGTACGAAAAGTTATTCATTATGGATGTACGGTTTTTTCTAAATTATAATTTTTAAATTATTAAATTAACCTTTAAGCTCCTGGAAACATTGAAAGTTATTATCAAGAAATTGGTAGAGCAGGACGTGATGGGTTTCCAAGCAAATGTATTATATTTTATTCAAACAGTGATTTATTAATGCACAAGTTTGTTTTGTCTTTTTTTGTTTGTTAGGATTCTGGGGAATTTTTTGGAGTTTATAGGGGAAGGCTTTGTTGTTAACTTTTGGTTGAATATTTTTTTTTCCTTTAAGAGGCAAGATGGAGTTTTTATTATTTTTCAGAAGACGAATTATCAACACTAATAACGCTCTAAAAACAAAAGATTATGAAATGCATCAAATTGATATGCTTCATAGAATGGAACAATTTTTAACTACCACAAGTTGTCGACGTTATTTAGGTTTTTATTTATATTTTAAAAATGTCCGCATTTTGCGGATTTTACTTGCGGACTTTTTTTGAAAAAATTAAAAAAAAGAAAATTTTATTTTTCAGTCTTGTCCTATTTTGACAAAGATGTAAAACATCCAGACATCCCACAAAGCGATTGTTGTGATAATTGTACAAAACTACTCCAATCTGGAGTCGATAAAAGGTATAATAATAGTGCGGAAGAAGACAGCCAAAAATACGTCGATTTTGGAGAAGAGGCTAAAACACTATTTAAAATAATTGTTGAAATATTTGAAGGAAGATCTGGGCTAAACAAACCAATTGATTTTATTAGAGGAAGTGTACGTATTCTTTTATTTTAGTTAAATAAGACTTTTTGTGATTGTCCGCAAAAATGTGATTTTTGTCCGCAAATTTATTATTTTTATTTCTTTTTGTTCAGAAATCATCTTTAACTACAAAAACCTTAAAAACATTAAATAAAAGAAGTGATGTAGGTAATATTTCAACACATCCCCTTTATGGTTGTGGAAAAAAACACAGCGAAATGTGGTGGAGGGAATTTGGAAAATTACTAAAAAATTATGGTTATTTAGTTGACTCAAAAGCAACATTTAGTCAGTATGGTTGTATTACTAATCTTTCTGATAAAGCTGAAAAATGGTTAAAAGAAGAGCAAAAGGTTAGAGAATTTTTAAAATTAATTTTTACTTTGGGGACATTTGCGGACAATAAGTGAAAAAAAAATCAGAATTCTGGTAGGTAAAATCAGAATTTTGTCAGATCAGAATTGAGTTAAATTAGAATCAGAATTCTGTTTTTAAAAATATCAGAATTCTGATTTTATTAACCAGAATTCTGATCTTTTAAAAAAATAGATTTTGTCCGCAAATGTCGCTACACGTTAAAAAAATTAGAATTTTTAATTTAATTATTTTAGGAATTAAAATTAATTCCTTCAGAATATTTATCTAATTCAACTAATACTGCAAGCATGTCTTCATCATCTGTAAATACATTAAATAAATTATCTTCAATTTCAACCAGAGTGTTTGACATAATTTATGAAAAATTGTTGGGAACAGAGAAATTAAGGGAATACAAAGATGCTTTTAATTTCCCTTCAATAGCTTCTGTTTCAGCTAAAAATATTTATATTTATGAAATGGTAATTAATTTTAATTTTTTTTTATTTAATTTATTTAATTTTTATTCAGCTCCCCAAACTTCGTAAACAATTGGAAGAGTTGCGTTATCAATTGGCCCTCGATTTTGACTGTCCAGGCAACTCAGTCTACAGCAATACAGTCATTGAAGGACTTGTAAAAATTCGGCCTACAACGTAAACATTAGAAAAAATTTTTTGGACACTAGAGTCTGAAAAAAAATTTTTTTTTGGACAGTTGAGTCAGAATTTTTTTTTGATTTTATTAAAATAAAAATTAATTTTTCAAGTGAAGAATCGCTAGAACAAGTTGAAGGGTTTCCCGAACAACGCAGAAAACAATTCTTTGAGCCAATTACTCAGCTTATTATAAAGTTTTGTGCTGACAATAATATTTCCACAGATTCAAAGGAACCTGAAATTGACGTTTTTTTAAATTAAATTATTTAATTAAAAAAATTTTTTTTTCAGTTTCCCGATGATTTAGAAGTCCTAAAAAATGAGCTAGCTTTAACAGAAAAAAATTATTATTTTGCTCATGTGCTTTATAAGCGTTCATTGGTATTTTTTATTTAAATTCTGGGTCGGTTTAAGGGCCCTTTTCTTACCTTTTTTGGACTAAATTAAAGCTAAATGATTGCTCTTATTTAAGACAAGTGTTTTAGGAGTAAAATAGAGTAAAACCTGAGTTTGTAAAATTTAGGTTTATTTTTTTAGGAATTTTTTAGTTTTGTGGGGATAATAGGGGAGAGTTCCTTTTACAAATTTTAATTAATTTAAGATGTCTATTTTGTTTTTTAATTTAATTATTTAAATTATGTTTGTTTAAATTTTGTTTTGTTAATTATTAAGTAGTTACTCTATTCTACCCCAAGACAGGGCTGTTCTAAATTTTGGGTCAAAAGACGTAAGAAAGGGGAATTTAATTAATTAATTTAAAGAAAAAATTTTTTTTTAATTCAAAAAAAATTTTTTTTTATTCAAAGAAAAAATTAAAATTTTTTAAGGAAGAAACTTCAACTTTTATGAGAGGCATTGTAAGTACTGTTGCGAATCATTTGGCTACGGCTGCTAAAATTGGGTTGCCCTTGCACTTAAACACGCTGGGAATTACACCCGAAATTGTTGAGATTGTACATGGAAAGATTAAAATGAATGGGAGAGGTTTGTGAATTTTTAGTTTTCTAAAAATTGGTGTTTTTTATTTTTACCATTTTGCAATTTGACATTTTGAAATGTTTTATTTTAATGATAGTTGACCTTTTTTATATTCCAATAGGTTTAGGCTATTATTTAAGATTAATTATTAAAAAAAATATTTTTTAAATTAAGATATAATTCGCCTAGAGCCAATAATGGAATTATTGCCTGAGGGCATAATTGACTATAATCGTTTAAAAATAATTTTTTCAATTCTTGAGTATGAATATGGAATAGATACAAGCGAAGATGTAAAAGAAAATAAAAAAGAAGCAGAAAAAGCAGGAAAAAATGTTGAAGAAGAAGGAGAAGAAATTCAAATTAATTCCCCTAAAAAACGTAAAATACCCTCTTGGATAAATTCAAAGAAAAAAATTAATGGAAAAATGGTAAAGGACGAAAACTTTGTTTATAACACGGCACCTAAAAGAAGCAATTTTCAACAGCTTAAATTGAAATCAAAAAATTGTATTTTTTCTTGAGGTTTTTTTAATTTTATTTTTTACTTGGGTACTACCCTGATTTATTTTTTTTTTAATTTATTTTTTTGTATGGGTATTTTAAGGTTTATTTTTTAGTTTTAAGCCAAAAAAATCAAAAGTGATGGAGATGTATTGGTGGTTAAGTGAGTTCGTCCTGGACTTTTTCTTTGTTTAAATAGCAATCCCTAAAGGTTCGAAACCGTTCGTTGCCAACTTGTTTAAAAATCGTTTTTATGGCATTTAAAGAATTTAAAAAATTTTTTTGGGTTCGAAAAAAATTGAGAAAAATTTTTTTTGATTTTTTAATAACCTATACATTTTCTGCCTAATTAAACACTTGTTTTAGTTGTTCGATCTCTTTATTTTTTTCGTTTCTGATGAGCATTTAAAGTCTTTTTCTTCTGAATTTTGTATCATTTGATAAAATTTTAATTAAATAATTTTCTCTTTAAAAAGCGTCTCATAATTTACGCATAATTTATTCTAATTATTTATTTTTAATTAATTAATTATTTTTAAAAAATGTCTTTTTCTTCATTTTTGACTTGTAATTTATTAAAATTTAATTATCTTCGACGTTTAAATATGTTCAAGTCACAAAAAAGACGATTAAATTTACAAGAATATCAAAGCAAAGAATTGCTTAAACAAAACGGCATTTATGTACAAAAATTTTTTGTAATTGATAAGAACACGGATAAGGCAATATTTAATAAATATGGTAGAGGTTTTTTTTAATAAAAAAGAAAATAGATTTTTAATTAATTTTTAGATTGGGATGAGTATGTTGTGAAAGCTCAAATCCTCGCTGGAGGTCGTGGTAAAGGATATTTTGCTGATGGTTATTTGTTCCAAAGTGGAGTATTTATTACTAAAAGGTTTTCTAAAATAATTATTAATTTTAAATAAATAAATAGAATTTTTTTGAAATATTAAGATTGGAGATTTTCTAGACTATTCTATTAAACAGTTTTATTCAAATTTTATTTTTTTAAAAGCATTTTTTAATGTTTTGTTTGATGTCCCCTAGTAGTTAAGTGCATGTGTTCTAGGCTTTGACATAATTCGTTAGGTTCGACTCCTTTTGGTGACGAATTGTTTAATTGTCTTTTTTTAAATTTCCTATAGACATTACGTAAGAAATTATTTAAAATTTTAATCTATTAATACTAAAAAATTGTTTTTATTAAATTAATTTTCATCTTATTCAGCAAAGAAAAGGCAAAAGAATCAGCATTTGGCATGTTAGGCCATAGATTAATAACCAAACAGACTGGACCAGAAGGTGTAGTAGTTAACAAGGTTTTTGTTTTATTATTTTTTTTTAGATTAAAAATATAATAAATTTAATTTTTAATTTAACCTTAAAAGGTTATGGTCGCTGAGTCATTAATGATTGTATGTGAGGCTTATCTTTCTATTTTTATGGACCCTTCAGTTGGTGGACCGGTATTTTCTATCATTTCTAGCTAGAATAATATGATTAAATTATTTAACTCTTAGGTCGTTATCTCCTGCCCAGTGGGAGGAGTTGACATTGAAGAGGTCGCGGCAAACCGTCCAGAATTAATTTTAAAGGTTTCTTTTTTATAAAGAAGATCAGAGACATTTTTTAATTTTAGGTACCAATTGATGTAGATGAGGGTATAACAATTGACCAATGCTGTGAGCTTGCCAAATGGTTACAATTTGATTATTTGTCGGCTCAGCCAGATGTATTTTTTCTAACAATTTATTTTTTAAACGTTTATTTAAAATTCGACACTTAAAAACTGGCACCAAAACGACCTTAAATTAGATTTAAAATTTGACACTCAAAAACTGGCACCAAAATGACCTTAAATTTAATTTAAAATTTGACACTCAAAAACTGGCGACGAAACGTCTTCCTCCTCAAAGCTTTAATATTCTTAAATTTAAGGCAATTGAACAGATTGAGAAGTTGTATAATCTTTTCATTAAAATTGATGCTACACAAATAGAAATAAATCCTTATGCACAGGTTTTTATCCAGCGGGGTTAGTCAGAGAAAAACATTTTTTTTAAATTATTATTTAAAGTTTATTGTATTGATGCTAAAATTAAATTTGATGATAATGCTGCTTTTAGACGAAGATTTTTATTTCCAGTGGAAGAGGACGAAGAGCTGGTTAGCCTTTTTCTTTTAATTATTTATTGGAATTTGGCATTCAAAATTTGGCACCGAACTGACCAAATATTTTGGCACCGAAATGTCCCTTGTCTAAAAATTATTTTTCTTTGAAATTTTAATTTAATAAAATTAAATATTAATTTTAATGCAGCCTGACCAGGAAAAACGTGCAAAAATGTATGGCCTAAGTTATATTCCAATGGATGGAAATATAGCTTGCATGGGTATATTTTTTGATTTAATTAATTTAACTATTTATTTATATTTAATTAAAAAAATTTTTTTTTATTAAAGTTAATGGTGCTGGTCTTGCAATGGCTACAATGGTTTATTTTAATTAATTGTTTATTTATTTAATTTATTTAGGACCAAATTAAATTAAATGGAGGACTTCCTGCCAATTTTTTAGGTTTTACGCTTTCCTTGGATAATTAAAAAAATGTTTTTTAGACATTGGGGGAAGCGCTACAGTTGAACAAGTCCGCAATGCTTTCTTAATTGTTGCTAATAATAACCCTAAAATTAAAGCAATTTTTGTTAATATATTTGCTGGAATTCTGCGTTGTGATATTGTGGCTGAGGGTGTTATTAGCGCTTGCAATGAACTTGAGCTTTCTATTCCTGTTGTTTTGAGGTTTATTTTTACCTTTACATTGTCTATACCTAAAGACCTGTGTGGCACCGAAATGTCCGCTTCTTGAGGGTTGGCACCAAAACTACCTCCCTTAAATTCTTTTTTTTTAATTAATTATATAATAAGATTTACTTTTTAGACTTAAAGGAACTAGAGTAGATGAAGCTAAAGAAATGTTAAAAAAATGCTTCTAAACTTGAAGGCAAGTTTGAATTTTTTGACTCATTCGAAGATGCATCAAAACGCGTTGTTGAGTTGGCTGGGAAAGTTGACACAAAAAATAAAAAGGAATCCTGTGGATGATTTAATGTTTTTCTAGGTATTTATTTTTGTTGCTTTTAGAAATTAATTGCATAATTTTTTTGGTCTTTTTGGGGAACTTATTACTTAAAAATTATTCGGCTAATAGACTAAGACCTGCTTTTTAATTTTTAATTATTTAGTTATAAAGCATGTTTAAAGATAAACACTAATGGTAGTTCTGGTTTGGTGGTTAGTGTCTTTGGTTCTAATTAGTAGTGATGCTGGTTCGATTCCGTTTGGTTGCACCCATTTTTCTTTGTTTATTTCACCAAGTTTTTACTTTTCTAATTTATTTGTTGCATTAATAAATTATTTTTACATAAGTTAAAAAGACCAACAAAATTATACAATTATTTTTTACATCTAAATTTAAATTTAAATGAATTATTTCTTTGTTTTAGTCAATTTAATTTATATTAATTTGTTATCACTTTGTTTAATTATTTTTATTTTGTTAAATTTTGAGATAAAAATTTACCTTCTTTTTATTTAATACTTTTTTTTATGTTTATCAATATTTTATCGTTTATTTTTTAATTTTTAAAATTTTTTAAAATTAATTATTTAAGCCTCTGTTTATGCGACGGGTTGTATTCTCCTCAGGTTTTATTTAATTTTATTAAATTTTAATTTTATTTATTTAGTTGCAAATCTAATGTCGTTACAATCTCTACGTTCTTCTTTACCTAAACCTAAAATATTGGTAACAGATTCTACTTTCGATTTGCCTAAACTAAAAGAAATTGGAGACGTTATTCAATACGGTTTGTGGTTTTAAAAAGAGTTTTCTAATTTCTGGCGTTTCGGTGCCGAAAATAGAGTGCGAAATTTGCATCTAAATTTAATTTTTATTTTCCTTTATTTTTCCTGTATTTTTTGTTATTTATCAAGTCATTAAACGCTTAATTTCCACTCAGTTTTGGCACTTTAATTAGCCATTAAAAAATCCTTGTAATAAGAAAAACTTTAATTTATAAAAGACAACCCTGGTCAGATGCCTCATGCTTTTTTAGAAGAAAAAATAGTTGATGTAGATGCTCTTTTTTGTCTTGTACGTGATAAAATAGATGCTAAACTGCTCGAAAAAGGTTTTAAAAATTTTTATAAAATTTTTAAAAATATCAAGAATTTTAATTTAAAATTTTTTATAGCCAAAAACCTTAAAATGATTGGAACAATGAGTGTGGGTTATGAGCACATAAATTTGGAAGAATGTAAAAGGAAGGGAATTCGCATAGGCTACACCCCTGGTTATTTAAATAATTAAATTTTAAATTAATTAAAAATTGTTTAACAGACGTGTTGACTGAAACAGTAGCTGAATTGGGGATGGCACTTCTTCTAACTACTGCTAGAAGACGTTTTAAAAATTTTAAAATTTTTTTTAAATTTTATTTAAGTCCCAGAGGCTATAAAATCTGTCAAAAGGTTTGAGTTTAATTAATTAAAAAATTAAAAATAATTTTAAAATAATTTTAAGTGGTGGCTGGAGGACGTGGTCACCCTATTATATGTGCGGAAAATCAATAAAAAATTCCGTTGTTGGAATTTACGGGATGGGAAAGATTGGGTCTAGTATTGCAAGCAAATTGCTTCCTTTCCTGCCTGAGAGGATTATTTATAATAATAGGAAGAAAATTGAAGGTTTATTTAATTAAATTAAAGAGCTCTTTTCTCTATTTAAAAACATTCAATTTTCTGGTTTTTAATTTAATAAAAAAATTCAGAATTAATTTTTTAAATTTATTTAATGCTTTAAATTAATTAATTAAATTTATTAAAATTTATTTTTTCATTTAATTTAATTAAATTAATTTAAAAATCCATTTTCAGGTTCTCCGCACACATTTGTTTCCTTTAATGATTTGTTAGCACAAAGTGATTTCCTTATTATTACTGCTACACCTACACCCGAAAATACACGTATTTTTGATAAAAATGCTTTTAAATTGATGAAAAAGGATTCTATTTTAATTAATATTAGCAGGTTTATTTAATTTTTACTTTATTTTAATTAAATTTAATTAGACTTAATTTATTTTATTTAATTAATTTTAATTAAATTAATAAAATTTAAATTAATTTTAGAATAATAACATTAATTTTAATTAATTTTAAATTAATTAAAATTAATTTAATTAGTTAAAATTAGTTTAAATTAAATAAATTAATTTAATTAAAGTTAATTAAATTAATTTAATTAAAATTAAAATTTAATTTTTCTAAATAGAGGAGTTTTAATTAATCACAACGACTTAGCCGATGCCTTAACAATTGGTTTAATAGGTTCAGCAGGTTTGGATGTAACAGACCCTGAGCCTTTTCCATTAGAACATCCACTACAGAAAATGGACAATTGTGGTAATTAAATATTAAAAATGAGAAGAATTTTTGGGTGTTTTAAAAATCAGAATTGATCAGAATTTCTTCTGAAAAATGTGTTTTTTTAAAATCAGAATATTTCAGTCATTTTGCCACATATTGGTTCTGCAACTTTTGCAACACGAAACTTAATGGCGGCAACCACAGAAGAAAATATTCTTAATTATTTTGAAGGTGTTCCAATGGTTTCTGAATTATTATTTTAATTAATTGATTTTTTTAAAAATTATTAGTTTTAATATTTAGGCAACTTGGTATTTTTTAATTTAATTAAAATTAATTATTTAATTAATTAATTTATTTTTAATTTAAAATTTATTTTTATTTAAATAAATAATTTTATTATTTAATTTTTAATTAATTAATTTTTTGTGTTTTTTAACACTGAAATATTTTTTTTTATTTAAATATTTTGAATTAATTAATTATTTCTTTAATTAAAAAAATTAAAATATATGGAAGCTGCTTTACAAAATATAATAAAAACAGGAGGGGAAATATCCCAGGATGGTGCTCAATATTTATTTTTAAATTATGGGATTTTAGTAAGTCTATTTAATTTAATTAAATTAATTAAAATTAATTTAAATTAATTAATTTTTTAGATTTTAAAAAACTTTCCCGTAGGAAGTGAATTTGGAATTGATTGTCGTTCATGGACTGTTGGACGTAAATTTTTGGGAATTAAGGTTTCTTTTCTATTTTTAAATTTATTAAAAACCTGCCCAGATGATACCGCCAGGCATTCATTTTATACATTTGAGGTTTTCTTTTTTTTTAATTTTATTTTTAGTTAGAGTTTTATTTTAGCGTCCCAGGAGCTCCAAAAATTGCCTTTTTCCACAACTTTGGTTTAAAAGAAATTGTTTTGAGAAAATGGGATAAAGCAAACGAGGATTTATTAAATTATGTTTCTGATGATGTTGAGGTTTTCTTTTTGATTTTTTGGGTTTAATTGGAAGTGGAGGGACTGCTTGGTTAGTCTGAGGGTTTACAATATTTAGAGTCTATGCCCTGGCATTTTTTTTAATTTTTAAGGTTGACGTCTTTGAGAGGGTTTTCTTCCCTTTTCAGGGCCCAGAGGTCTCCAAATATTTTCTGTTTAACTCCAAAATAATTAGAGTAAATATACGCCATTACTTTTGAGATTTTCCATACCCATAGGTTTTATTCCAAGCATTTCTTGAGCTTTAAATGTCTAAAAGTTTGGACCTGGTTTATTCCAGGCCCTTTATTTAACTTTTATTTAACCCTTAAACTTCCATTTTTATAAAATAATGTTAAAAATAATTTAATTAAAATAATTAAAATTTTTTCTTCAAGTTGGAAAGAATTAGACATAACATTTTGAATCTTGATTCAAACCTGGGTGCTTACCCTTATGGAGGTTTTTTTTAATTTAATTTAATCTTTCCTTTAAAGAAAATTTTTTTTCTTTTAGATTACCAACTTTGGGTCTCTTTTTCATCCAAAATTAATTCCAAAACTCTTGGTCGATTGTCACCAACTAATAAACTTGGTCGAATTTCTTCACAGGTGGAAATGACTACGTTGGAAGCAGAGACTGAGAAGCATTTAGTAAGTTAAACACTTTTATTTTTTGCTTTATAGGCAATAATAAATAAAATTTGATTAAGTTGGTTGTGGTGTGGTGGTGAGTGTGCTGGACTTTGGGATTAGGGGTTTGGGGTTCGATTCCGCTCGGCTCCCACTATTTTTATCTTTCTGTTTTTCTTTGTTTTTTAGTTTTTAAATAAATTAAAATAATTTTTAGAATGATCCAAAAGGAATTTCAATAGTTGATAAAGAACATCTAGGCAGAATTCGTTTTACTGATGAAAGTGGTCTTCCCGTTATGAACACTAAAAGTGAGGATTGTCTTCGTTTTACAGAAATTCCAAAAATTACGGTTAAATTTTTTAACTTTATTTTTTTTTAATTATTTAAAATATTAGTTAGCAGATACAAATTTAAAAAAGGCTGGAATTGATGCCTCTGATCGACTTGAAATTTTTATTCAAACCGCTGGAGATGTTCAACAAGTGTTAGCAGAACTTCAATTTGCTTTTATTATTTTTATTGTTGGAGAGGTTTAAATTTTTTTAAAGAGAGAACTTGGGGAATAATTCAGAACCAAATTTTAAATAAAACTTTAAATATTTTCAAAACGTCAAATTTTCAAAATGTCAAAATTATAAAACGCCACCAGACAAAACGGTCAATTTCTTAAATTTTAATATTCAAAGGTTTACGAAGGCTTTGACCAGTGGAAAAGAATTATCCATTTAGTCTGCACTTGTAAATCAGCAATGGAAAAATACCCGTCATTATTCAATGATTTATTAATCACCCTCCATTACCAAATGAAAATGATGCCTGACAATTTCTTTGCGGAAACATTTGGAAATAATTTTTTGGTTGCAACATTGTCTTTACTTTTTGCAAATATTGAAGGTTTTCTTTTCTTTTTAAAATTTTATTTAATTTTTTAGATTGTAATTTACCCAAATGTCCTCAATTGAAGCAAAGAGCATTAAAATTCAAAGAATTACTTGAAAGAAGGTTTAATAAATCTTTTAGATTACCAGATGAATAAATTTTAAAAGATTTTACTTTGTTTAATTATTTATTTCATTTTTTAATATTTAAAAAGCATTAAAATAAAGGTTTTATAACGGTGGTCGGATATTTGAGGGCGGACATTTGGGGACTGAACAAGGAATTTTTAAAAAATTCTAATTTAATAATCGCAATTAGAATTTTTCTAATTTTTTGTTTATAGACAATTAACACACTGTTCTTCAATTTTAATAAATTTATAAATTTAAATAAATTTTAATTTAGCGGGTTTGGAGCCGCGAAGCTGCGACAACGTGTTCGTCTTTCCAATAAGTTTTAATTTTTTTATTAATTCAATTTTTTTAATAAACAAAAACATGAGTAAATAAATAAATTGATTTAATTTTAAATTAAATGAAAAAAAAATTTTTTTTTAAATTTTTCATCGTTGCTGTTCAGAAGATACTGACCTAGAACGCATAACACTACTTAATTTCATTGAGCAAGTTGGACAATACCACCGACCTTTTGGCGGCTAAAATTGCCATAATTTTTTTAATTTCTCTTTTTTCTTGACCTGTGTTATTCCGACGCATTCATAATGAAACCATTCATATGGACACTAATTTTGAAAAAAAAAATTTTTTTTTAATTTGTAACAAATTAATTAAAATAATAAACAGACATTTTTACTGTCACAGGCTACCATATTTCCTGCTGAACCCTTTAAAAATACTTAAGGTTTATTTTTCCGGAAAGTTTTAATTTCTTACTAATAAATTCTGATCTTTCCGGAAAGTTTTAATTTCTTACTAATAAATTCTGATCTTTCCGGAAAGTTTAATTTCTTATTAATAAATTCTGATCTTTCCGGAAAGTTTAATTTCTTATTAATAAATTCTGATCTTTCCGGAAAGTTTAATTTCCTATAAATAGATTCTGATCTTTCCGGAAAGTTTAATTTCTTATTAATAAATTCTGATCTTTCCGGAAAGTTTAATTTCCTTCTAAAATAAAAACCTGTTTACAATAACACCAAGCTTTATCGTCTGCTTCATCCTCTCCTTCTTCATCAAACATTTCGTCACCTTCATACTCTTCCTCATCAAGCTCTTCTAATAGATGTTGGCCTTCTTCTCTATTATTACTATCATCCTTTCCTCCACCACCCCTTCTTTGTTGTTGTTGTCTTCTTGAAATTCTTTCATTTTGATTGCGCTGTTGATTAATTAAAATTAATTAATTAATTAAAATCAGAATTATTTATTTAAATATTACAATTATTGTACTGTTACTAGTTCCATGCTCGAGTGGTTTAGGCATTGATTCACTTAACATTTGGACAACTCTTTTTGTAAGCCTTAAATTAAAAAAAAATCAGAATTTCTGAAATTATTCTGAAATTTAAAAAATATTTATTTAATTACCCACTTTCTTGTTCTTCCATGACGACTAGGCTGTGCCCCAGCAAATGAAGGCATTCTAAGTAAAGCTGCTGCAGATTGTTGTTGTCGTGAATTGTTAATTAAGGTTGAAGTTGTTGGGAGTTGGTGATCAGTTAAATTAGTGCTTAAGTTTTAATTTTTAAAAATCAGAAGTTTTCAAAAAGATCAGAATTTCTGATTTTTCAGAATTTCTGATTTTTCAAAATTCTGATTTTTCAGAATTTCTGATTTTTCAAAATTCTGATTTTTCAAAATTCTGATTTTTCAGAATTTCTGATTTTTCAAAATTCTGATTTTTCAGAATTTCTGATTTTTCAAAATTCTGATTTTTCAGAATTTCTGATTTTTCAAAATTCTGATTTTTAAAAATTCTGATTTCTGAAAAATTCTGATTTTTCAGAATTTCTGATTTTTCAAAATTCTGATTTTTCAGAATTTCTGATTTTTCAAAATTCTGATTTTTAAAAATTCTGATTTCTGAAAAATTCTGATTTTTCAGAATTTCTGATTTTTCAAAATTCTGATTTTTCAGAATTTCTGATTTTTCAAAATTCTGATTTTTCAGAATTTCTGATTTTTCAAAATTCTGATTTTTCAGAATTTCTGATTTTTCAAAATTCTGATTTTTCAGAATTTCTGATTTTTCAAAATTCTGATTTTTCAGAATTTCTGATTTTTCAAAATTCTGATTTTTCAGAATTTCTGATTTTTCAAAATTCTGATTTTTCAGAATTTCTGATTTTTCAAAATTCTGATTTTTCAGAATTTCTGATTTTTCAAAATTCTGATTTTTCAGAATTTCTGATTTTTCAAAATTCTGATTTTTCAGAATTTCTGATTTTTCAAAATTCTGATTTTTCAGAATTTCTGATTTTTCAAAATTCTGATTTTTCAGAATTTCTGATTTTTCAAAATTCTGATTTTTAAAAATTCTGATTTCTGAAAAATTCTGATTTTTCAGAATTTCTGATTTTTCAAAATTCTGATTTTTCAGAATTTCTGATTTTTCAAAATTCTGATTTTTCAGAATTTCTGATTTTTCAAAATTCTGATTTTTCAGAATTTCTGATTTTTCAAAATTCTGATTTTTCAGAATTTCTGATTTTTCAAAATTCTGATTTTTCAGAATTTCTGATTTTTCAAAATTCTGATTTTTCAGAATTTCTGATTTTTCAAAATTCTGATTTTTCAGAATTTCTGATTTTTCAAAATTCTGATTTTTCAGAATTTCTGATTTTTCAAAATTCTGATTTTTCAGAATTTCTGATTTTTCAAAATTCTGATTTTTCAGAATTTCTGATTTTTCAAAATTCTGATTTTTCAGAATTTCTGATTTTTCAAAATTCTGATTTTTAAAAATTCTGATTTCTGAAAAATTCTGATTTTTCAGAATTTCTGATTTTTCAAAATTCTGATTTTTCAGAATTTCTGATTTTTCAAAATTCTGATTTTTCAGAATTTCTGATTTTTCAAAATTCTGATTATTTAAATAACAATAAAACCCCAAACCTGCTAGATTGTTTAAACGAAGCATTCAAACGTTCCATAGCAGTCATTCGAGATGGAGGAAATTGAAACTTATTATTATTATATAAAGAATTAGATAATAATAAAGATGAATTATTATTATTATTAATAGTAGAAGATGTTAAAGGTGAAGTAGAGGTTGGAGAAATTGATGAAATTGAAGAAGTAGAGGGAAAACATTCAACACCTTTAATTTAATTTAAATTAATTTAATTAATTAATTTAAATAAAATAAACGTGGTTTAGAAGCAATAATGTTTGTAATAGATGAATCAACATTGAAGGTAGTAGAAGCACTAAGTTGACGCATATTTGGAGTTGAAATTTTATGTTTCTAAAAAGGGGTATGATTAATAAATAAATTTAAATAAATCAGAAAAATCAGAATTTTAAAAAATCAGAATTATTAAAAATCAGAATTTTAAAAAAATCAGAATTTTTAAAAATCAGAAATTCTGAAAAATCAGAATTTTAAAAAAATCAGAATTTCTGAAAAATCAGAATTTTAGAAAAACCAGAATTTTTAAAAATCAGAAATTCTGAAAAATCAGAATTTTAAAAAAATCAGAATTTTTAAAAATCAGAAATTCTGAAAAATCAGAATTTTAAAAAAATCAGAATTTTTAAAAATCAGAAATTCTGAAAAATCAGAATTTTAAAAAAATCAGAATTTCTGAAAAATCAGAATTTTAGAAAAACCAGAATTTTTAAAAATCAGAATTTTTCAGAAATCAGAATTCTAAAAAATCAGAATAAACCTTAATAGCAGGAGAAGAGGAAGACATTTCATTATCAAAAATATCTTCATCAATTAAACGCCCACCAGTCGTAGTAATACTTGTTTTAGATCCTCTAACATCAACAGATTGTGACGGACGACGCTTTAAAAAAATGAAAAAAATTAAAAAAAAATAAAATTAAATAAAATTAAATACAAAATTTGAAGGTATTTTAAAATCTTCATAAGTTGATGAGCTTGTTTGTTGTTTTATTCTTTGAATATTTACATGTTTTGGCGTTATGTCTATTATATCCGTGCTTCTTAAAAAATAAAGAAATAATTTAAAAAAAAAAAAATAATTTAAAAAATAAGTTAAAAAATATTTTCTCGTTCTAATAGTAAGGACAAAAATAGGTTAAAATTTTCAGAATTAAAAATCAGAATTTTCAGAATTTTTTAAAAATATCATAACAAATTTTCTTGCCTATTTTACCCTTAAAAATTAAAAAATAATTAAATAAATTAAAAATACCCATTTAACTGTGCTGTTGCTCCAGAAGGGCTAACAGTAGTAGTATTAGATTGTTCATCAACCTCAGAAGAATTTTCATTAAAAAATAATAAATTGGTATTATTTGTACTGGATGGGTTTGTAATTGATTGAATAAATGCTTAAGAAAAAAATTCAAAAATTTAAATTTTATTGTTTAAATGAACCCTCTAAACCCTTAGAAATTTAAAAAATAATAAACCTTTTTCAATTAAATCAACTTCTCCTGGATTTTCAATTTCCAATTCTGCCTTAAAATCAGTCAAATCTTTAACAATCTTTTCATTATATTTTTCGAGTACTGTTTGTAAATATTCTGCTATATGAACCTTAGAATTTGCAATTAAACGAGCTTCGTTATAACGCTAAAAACGTTAACCAAAAAATTTTTTTTTAATTAAACCTGTTCAAACTCTTTATTTTGTCTCTCAGATTCTGCTGTAGTTAAGGTAGGCATTGATGCAAAAAACTGTTCCAAATCAACTTCCAATTTTTGCATTTTGGCTAAAAACGAAAAAGGAATTGTTAAATAATATTTTTATAAATTAAAATTGGAAACAGAAAAATATCTAAGTAATCCTAAAATAATTAAAAGTAAACAACACTAGACGGAATCGAACCCAAGCCGCTGCATCGCAAATCTAAAACGCTACCACTCTACTACACACACAACTCAATGCAATAAAAAATATTCAACCTATGTAACCTTAACAAAAATTAATTAAATAAAACCTTGATACTGCAAATCCATTTCACGAAGTTCTGTGCACTTTTTCTTCATTTCAGCAGGGAGAAATCCCAATACTGAAATTATTTTATAAAAAATAAATAAATTAGAGTTTAAAGAATACATTCAACCATATCTTCCAAATAATACATATGAGAAAATTGCAAAAAATGTTGAACCAAGCGTATATTTTAACACTAAAAACAGGCTAAAATTAAGATTAAAAAAATGAAATAAATTTTAAAAAATATTAAAAAGAGAATACGACAAATAAATAAAATAGACTTTTAAAAATTAATTATTTTACAAAAAAAATGATTTCCCTAACAATTAAAGTTTATTTTTTTAACGCGCCGTTGCATTAAAAGGAAAACGTTCATTATTTCCTTCATTATTATTTTGACCTTCTTCAGCCGGTTCAAACGAATAATTGAGAATAGGGTAATCTCTTGGATCATTCCATGGAAATGCTCGCAAAAAGTCATAAGGGTATTGTTTAATTAACTGAGAAAACAAAATTAAACAAAAGACAACTGGGACGTTTCAGCGCAGAACTTAAAATCCTTTTTAATTTCAAAGGAAGTAAAATTGTTTTAATGGCCTTCGAAAGAACTTAAAAAGTAGAGTATTTTCACTAATTAGATCGACAAGTTATTTGGAATTTCAGAAAAGATTAGCTTCAAAAAGCATTAAACAAACAACTTGACACATTTTTATATGTATTTCTGTAACTTTATTTATTTAATTAATTAGTTCAGTCAAATTAGGAAAAAACCCGCTTTTCAAGAGCTTTTAAATTAACAAATAAAACAGTAAAAGTCTATCAAAAAAAAAAGTTATGACCAAAAAACAGTTCCCTGCACTGAAACGGCCTTCTCTCCCCAAGACTTACAAAATATTTTAAAACAAAAATAAAAACCTTTCCAGTATACCAACGCGGTAGATAGCGATCACGTAGCTTGCCAAGAGTTTCCCCTCCTAGGAATCCAAAATAGAAAACAACAGTTATTGGAACAAGAAGAAAAGCAAAACGAGAAATAACAGCCAAACTAAAATATTAACAAAAAAAAAAAAATTTAAAAAGAAATTAAAAAATAAACCGAACCACTCAAAAGTTTCTTCATCTAATCCATTATAAGTAAATCTATCAACTCTATAACGAATTGCCTGTTTAAGTACAGGTTCATTCCAATTACGACGTTGATGTCTATCGGTATAGTAATCGTAAGGATCTTAAAAAGAAAATTAAAAAAAATATTTTTTTTAATAGAAAAAATTGAAGGCATTTAATAAAAGAAATTCTCTAAAGAATTACAGAGACATTTAGCAACCAATTTTTGAAAAAAAAAAAAAAAAGAATTTTTTAAAATTAATTTAAAAAATATTAGATTAATAGTTATTAATCTCTTTAATTTTTTTTTAATTAATTAAAAAAATATTAGATTAATAATTATTAATCTCCTAATTTTTTAAAATTAATTTTAAAAATTCTAGGATAATAATTATTAATCTCTTTAATTTTTTTAATCTTTTAAAAATTAATTTTATTCAAAAAATAGCTCTTAAATGTCTCTAACATTTAAAAATCCTTCAGTATTTTAATTAAAAAATTAAAAAAACCTTTATGCGCATGCGTAACAATCCCAAAATCGGGGTAATCACCTACATGACTTATTACATCATCTGGGTGATGAGGACTGAAAAAACATTCTTTTAAGGTTTTAAACAAATAAAAATAAACGTGTAATCCTCAGGTCGAAGTCCATATCTTATAGCAGCTGCACGACGTTCTTCTTCTGTCTTTGGATAATTACCAGGCATATGATCTCTAAAATAATATTTATTTAATTTGAAAGGATTAAACAAAAACCTTGGATACCAACCAGGATGTGCAACAGCCCCACGGGCTAAAAAAGAAATATTAAGAATTAAATCTTTAAATTTTCCTCTTTTTAAGGGTCTGGGGTTTAAAGGACTGATAGATTAGGTCTTTAAAATTTAGTAAAAATCGGTCACTTAATTAAATCCTGGGCTTATCCCAAGGGCATAGACACAACGAAAACTCTAAAGACCGAAACCCAGAGCTAGATATTTGGAAAAATTACAGCCCTGATTGACAAACTTCCGTCCCCCAAACAGAACAAAAATTAAACAAAAAAGGTAAACTGGAAAGCTAAAAAATTAAATAAAAAACCTTTAAACGCAGTCGTATGTAAAGAACGTTTGAAAAGAAACGAAGTACTCATCTGAATAAATTAAAAAAAAAAAAAAGAATTAAAATTAAAAGAAAAAAAAAAGAATTAAAATAAATGAAAAACAAACAAATAAAAATTAAAAAATAAATTCTTTAAAAAACAATTTATTCAAAAAAATAAAATTAATTTTTATAAAATAACCCAAACAATCCAGTTTTTTTCTTTTCAGGCTTTGCTTCATATTTTTTTCTTATTGAATCTGCATAGAAATAATTAAAAAGTAATTTAGGGTCAACTACTGGAGGTGGCCAAATTTGATCAATTGGAGGATTTTTGGGGTTTTTTGCAAGAACTTTTTCTGTATTGGCTCTTCTAAAATTATTAAATAAATTTTTAAATTTAAATTAAGAGTTTAATAAATTAAAAAAAGGAACAAGAAAATTCCCCTAATTTAATCAATTAATAAAAGGTAGTCCACAATAAATTTAAGGGTGTTCAAATTAGGGAATATCTGGGAAAAGAAGCCTTCACCAATAAACAAAAAGATATAAGAAACGAAGGTTTGGAGATGTACAGATAACCACCCCAAGGATACCAAAGCTTATTAGCTCTAATTTAGGTCATAAATAGAACCCAATAATTACCACAAAAATAAAATTAAAATAAAATTAAAAGAAAACCTTTTTTCAATCTCAACATCAGTTCTATAGGAAACATAAGGCCTTAATTGAAACCCAGTCAAATTAGGAACAATTAACTCCGGGACCATTTCGGGTAGATGAACAAATTTGCCAGTACTTGGGTCTTCATAGCCTGTCGGTTGAACACCGGTATATCCTTTAAATTAGACAATTTATAGGCAAAAATAAAGAATCGGACAGCAATTAAACTGCCAACAAAAAACCCCTCCTTAATTAACAAATATTCAAACAAACGTGCTAGCTCCTTAATGTTATTTTGTTGCCATTTTGGTGTCAATTCAGGGAATTCCCTATTTTGTCCTGGCCATTTCCACGATTCATAATGCATTGGACCCAATTTACGCCATCCACGAGCCCCTTTCTTTACAAATGCCCAAGGAGCTTTAAATTGTCCAGGTAATAATGTACGCACCATTTTGGATAATCCTTTTAATTAAATCTGAAAAGTTTAAATAAACAAATTAAATAGAAAACGTAAACAAACAAAGGAAAATTTTAAAAAACTACTTTTAGGAAATAGTATTGAAAAAGAAGTTAATTAGAGAAAGAAAGTTCAAATTGTAAAATAAGACAAAACGAATTTCAAAACGCCAAAAAGTGAAAAATAATTTAAAATATCAATTGAAGCAATGTAACACATCTTAACAAACATTTTTAATATTAAAAATAAATTGAAGTATTTTACACGAATAAAAAAAATTATTGTTCAGCACTGAATAAATGCTGATTATTATTAAAATAAGGTGAAGATGAAGCTAATGAAGCATCTAATATTTTTAAATTATTTAAATCTTCTTTAATAATTATTTCTTCATTATCAAAATACATGACTGAATTACTATTTTCCTCATTTTTAATATTTTCATTGGACGAAATGTCATCTGAACGATTTAGCAATTTTTTTAGACGTTGAATTTCATCGTTTGCTTTGTTCAATTCTGTTGCTAATAATGACTGACTAAAAGAAAATATATTAAAATTATTTTTAAGAAGATTTTCTCATCCGCAGACAAAATGTAAATAGACAAAACGGTCAAAAGGCACAGAGAGCGTTCTTCCCTTACAAATACTTTCTGTTATATCGGGTTTAATTAGATTAGGATAGCTTAGAGTTTTTTGGGTGATAAAACAAAGCCGTCCCCTTAAACGTCCCAAAAGACCCCTCTCCAATATTACTAACCGTTCCTTCAATTTCTTTATGTCAGTTCGGCAAGTGACGTTTTGTCTTAATAATTCTCCCTTCTCATTTTTTAACCTAACAACATCAACAACTAATTCTTCCAATCTTTTTTCTTCTTCTTCGTGTTTATTAGCATTAGTATTTAATTTTAATTGCCTTCCATTAAAAATAGAGGATGCCCTTTCCGTATTAAATGAATTGTGTAAATCGCCGGAGGACATGCTTTCCTGAATTTAATTAAAAATAGAATAGAGAACATTCTTTTCTAACCATTCCAGTATCAGAATCTTGTTGTTCATTGTTATTATTATTATTAACACCCACAGAGCTAAGAATTTCTTCAACTTCAACCTCAACATCTTCGTCATAGTCATCATCTTCGCTACTTAGAAATTCAACTCCTTCATGTCTAGTTATATCAGTTGGACTATTTAACGAAGACACTACAATTTGTTGTTGTTGAAGGGAATGTTGGGGGTGAAGAACACGATGACAACAACGACCATGTTGTTGTTGACTAGGCAATTTATTTTGATTATTACCAAAATTAATGGAGGATGTTTCATTGTCAAAAACCATTGAGGTACAACTTTAAATATTAATTTATTCAATTAAAATATCGTTTTTCTCTTTACCCTCGATTAGTGATCATTGCTTGTCTATAACCAGACGATAAGGCACCCGCTCTCCAACGTGGAGGTGGAGCACCTCCTCCTGTATCTATATTATGTAGGTGGCTTGAAGTAGTGGAAGAAGCTGAGGAAAGGTGAGAGTCATCAGAAATGGCTAAAGAAGAGGAAACACGGCCTAAAATAATACATAGAAATTATAGGGGAGGATTCAACTGAGTTAATGACCAACTGACTCTCAGTCGTTATAACTCAGCAATCGTTGGGTATTTTAAGGTGTTTTTGGAACCATTAGACAGAGCAGAGAATAAGCTACAAAATACCAAAAAACCAGAATCTTTAAAACATTAGAAAAAAAGTTATGGTCAAAAAACCTTCAAAAAATCCAATTTTCTAAACTTTTTACATGTTTTTTGACCATAACATTTTTTCTAGTTTTCCAAAAATTCTGGTTTTTTGGTATTTTATAGCTTATTCTCTGCTCTATTAAATGGTACCAACAACACCTAAAAGTATCCATCCATTGCTGAGTTGTAACTATTGAGACTCAACTGACCACATCTTCCTACTTACTCTGTTCCCTAGCCAAAATTCTTTTACTAACTCCACTCTGTCGGGGAGAATGAGGTAATAAAGGTGGGGGTGGACGTGCATTATTAGTTAAACAACAAGAAGATGTTGAGGAATTACCACAAGAGGAAGAAGAAGCGGATGAGCAATAATAACCACCACTACAACAACTACTACTACTATTACTACTATTAGTACTTCCACTACTTATTGATGGACATATTGTTGTTATTTCTGATGAAGGAAGGCGATTAGAAATAGACAAAGAATTATTGTTTATATTTTGATTATTATTATTATTGTTAATAGAGGAGGTAGTTGAAAATAATTGTTGTTGTTGTTGGGGATGTTTTTTATTCTGTTGTAAAAAGGAAGAAGAGGAAGCAATGTCTTGTGAGACTGAACGAGAACTGAAAAAAGAATATAAAAATCAGAATTTTTAAAAACCAGAATCTTCAGAAAATCAGAATTATAAAAAATCAGAATTATTAAAAAATCAGAATTTTAAGAAAATCAGAATCTTAAAAATCAGAAATTCTGAAAAATCAGAATTTAAAAAAAATCAGAATTTTTAAAAAATCAGAATTTTCAGAGAATCAGAATTAACTAACCGTGTATTTGCAAACGCTTTCTTAACAGAACTAAACAGGCCCAAAGAAGAGGAAGGATTTGTTGAAGCATTATTATTTTTATTATTTATATTTGAGGTATTATTTAACAACACAGAGGAATTATTTACATCTTTAAATATTTGATTATTATTTTGTTTAATTATTAAAGGAGTATTAGAAGAAGAATGTTGGTTAATTAAAGAAGAATGTTTTCCCTGTTGTTGTTGGTCTACAACTTCAAGAAAAGGCACTCCATAGAATTGAGCACGCTCTTTTAATCCATTATAAAGTCCATCAAGAAGAGAGGAACGAGTTCTTTCCTATAAAATTAAAAAAGAAACAATTAAACCAAAAGAATAAAATAAAGGTCAGTTCAGTGCCATTTTGCCTGGTAGACAAAAACAAACCCAAACTTTTAGTTATATTTTTTCCTTATTTTCTAGGCAAAAAGGGCCAATTAAATTCATAAAACTCAATAGAAACAAGGAAAAATTCACCCTCTCTAAAAATAAAGAAATGGACGTTTCAGTGCCTTTACCACCAAAATTAAATAAAAATAAAATTAAAAAGAAACCGCTAATTTAGCAAACTTTTCCGCCTTTAAAGCAGCATTCTCAGCATTTATAAGCTTTGTAAGGAAAAATGTTCTCAGTTCATCTTTACTGCCACAAATTATACTAGAAGACGGGAGTTGGGGGCCAAAGGGTGGGACATCATTACGAGCAGAAATACTCACACGATAATAATTAATAGAGTTGTCAGTATCATTTTCGATTGGTTGAACAAGCAAATAAGCGTGTAAAAAGTTTGACTGTTTAAATAAAAAAAAATTAAAACTTTAAACTTAAACCCCTTAAAATTGCCTTAACCTATTTAAACGGAAACAACTTTTTTCTGGTTAGAGATACAAAAACGTTTTTTATGTCATTAAATAGAGCAGAATCTGGGCTACAAAATAGTCTATAAAAGAAATTTTTAAGTAGCATTCTAAAAGAGTTGTGAATTTTTAATTGAAAAAAGCTTCATTTTTAGTAAAGATGGAAGTCTTTTTTAACCCATTCATTTTTCAATAAAATTAACAGAAAAATATTTTTTTTATAAAAAAAAATAGCGCAGATTCTGAGCTACAAAATGACATAAAAACGAATAAATAAGCTCCAACTAGAAAAAAGTTATCAATTTTAAAACAACTCAGGTAAACGCTTACTCAAAAATTCCCTTTTTTAAACGCTTAAAAATTAAACCTGAATCATTTCTGGACAGAATGGAGTATTTTTTTCTTGAAAAACAACAGCAACAATATCATTACCAATGTGCCTTTTACGCTGTAATTGTTGTGCATCTCCCGCTGTATAAGGCAAGAGTGTGCTTACGTGAAACATGACTTCTTTTTGTGAGAATTTTGTGTAAATACTCTATTAAAGAAATTAAAATAAAAAATATTTTAAAACAAAGAAACCTCATTCCCAGTTTGTCCATGTATTGTGTCCAGACCCCCGCGATAACCTTCAAAATTTCGTAAAGGCACGCGGTCACCCAGAAGTGAAAGAAACTCATCAAAATCTTTACAAGCGTTAGTATTTCCAAATAATTCTTCTTCTGTTGTCTGGCCAAATTTTTGGTAAATAATGCCTGGAGAAACAATAAAAAATTAAAATTTAATTCTAAAGGAACGGGAAACGTCATCCTTTAGGGGTAAAAGACGACAGCCTTACACCCACATTAATTCTAAAAATAAAGAGTTACCCGAAGGTATAGGAGCCAAAGGGAGGTAAAACAAGGGAAGGGTTTACTTATACTTTCCGGAAAGTTTATTTTAATTTAAATCAACTAACCAAATTTATAAGTATTATTAATTACATGCTCATCAAATTGAAGTATTAATTCACTTCCACCAGGAAACGCAACTGGCCAATAGCGTTCTGTGCTTACATCGGTGCATAAAAGCTTTGCCATTTGATTGGCGCATGGACGGGGATTAGTAAATGAAGTTGAAGGGATTAATTTATGCTTTGTGCCAAGACGGGAACGCAAAATAATTCGAAAATTTTGTTGTTTATTATTGTTTGCTTTATTAGGGGAATTTGGTGTTGTTGTTGTTGTGGTGGTGGTTGAAGAGGTAGTAGTGCAACAAGATTCGACCCTGACACTAAGGATTAATGGACCAAGCAGAGGATCCAAAGCATAGAAATTGTGATGTTCACGACCAAGGAAATGTCTGAAACAAAATAAAATTTAAAGTTTCAAAATGGTCAAATTTCAAAATGTCAAAACCCCAAAATATTCTACATTTTACATCAGAGTTCTCTCACCTTCTATAAGAAAGAGCTGCTTCATCATCTGTTTCAAGTTTGGTTTCACAATCTGCAACCTTGCTAAAACTCCCAGTATTCTCAGATTCAAGTTGGACTGCTCCATCTAACCAAAATCCACAATCCTCTCCTTTCGTAACAACAACAATTTGAGGGTAAGGCCCAGGATTAGAAAGAAGCTAAAAAAGAAAGACAGAATCTTAAAATAAATGTTTAGACTCGAATGACCCTGTTAAACAAATAAATCCCCTAGCACAGCATAAGGCTGAATTAATAAAACTTTCCGGAATAAGCTTCCGGAAAAGTGAAAAAGAAAAAAAAGCTAAAGGGGGTAGACTCAACTGTACTCATTTAAAAAGGTTTAGAGATAAAAAAAAACCTGTCTAACAATAGCTCCTCCATTTTCTTTATAAGAAAGGCGTTGAAGATTATTATTATTATTATTAGCGTTGCTGCAGTCTGTAGTAGCTTTTCCATTTTGATTGCCAATAGGTGTCTAAAGAATTAAAGTATTAAAAAATAAATTAATTTAAATACCAACCAAAATTACATTTAATTTCTCTTTAAAATAAGGAATAAAAGTTTGCAACTTTATGGGCCATTTAGTCGCAACATTAAACTTCGCGCCCAAACGACCTTTTTCACAGTAAATAACCCTTAATCCCTTTGTCCTCATCCTTCCAAGAAATCCTTTAATTTATCCCCAATAAAAGGTTCAAAAAAAAATATAATTTTTCACCCTTAAAGAAGTGTTGTTGTTGTTATCTTTATGCTTCAAAATATCATCAATTGCTTTAATTTTATTTTGTTGAAGCAAAGATAGATTAGATTCTTCTGAACAACTATTTCTATTATTTAAAACTTTTTGTTCATTTTTTGAAGCATTATTCGTTTCTGAAGAGTTTAATAAAGGCAATTGAGGAAAATTTTTATTATTAACTGCTTCCGCTGCTGCTTCACTTTGAAGGTGATGGTAATGACTTGGAAAAGAAAACCCTCTTCTTCTTCTGTCTTCTCTTCTTTTTTGTCTGGCCTTTGTTTGTTGCTTCACGAATGGAAGCAAATTCCAAAGAAACGAGGAGGGGGTACTAGTGGATGATGAAGGAATGGGAGTTGAAGCACAATTTGAAGTTGAAGCAATATTTGAAGCATTAGAAGAAATTGAAGCAGAATTTGAAACATTAGTAGAACTTGAAGCAGCATTAGAACTTGAAGCAGAATTTGAAACAACATTAGAACTTGAAGCAATATTTGAAACATTCATAGAACTTGAAGCAACTTGATTAGAAACATTTGAAGCATTAACACAAACTGAATCTGCTTCATTTTTCCCTTCACAAGCATTAGCAGAAGGCCACTTTGCCTTGTTTCTTAGTAGTGCCATATTATTACTTAAAAATAATAGTAAAGAACTAGGACGACTTTTCCGAGTTGCTTCAACTTTTAATGCTTCAGTTCGGTTATTTTTTAATTTATTAGCAACAAAGAATTCTTTTTCATCACGTATAATATTTGAAGGTTCTTGCGAATTTGACCTAATTTTATTGGAAGAAAATGTTTCTTGTTTTTTACCATTTTGGTAATTGTTGTTAGAAGCAGACTGATTTGCTTCAATTTTTAATGCTTTAGAAGAAAGGGTTGTTAGGGATTTGGCGCTGCGTCTTGCACGGATTGAAGTATTATTAGTGATATTTGAAACAGAAGTTGAAGCAGAATCTGGAGTAGAAACAGAACTTGAAGCATTCGCAGAAGTTGAAGCAGAAGCAATATTTGAAGTAAAACTTGAAGCAGAACTTGAAGCAATATTTGAAGCACAACTTGAAGCAACATTTGAAGCATTAACATTTGGCCTTCTTAGTTTAACTGCCTTAACTTTAGCTTCAAACAGTAAAGGATCTTCTTTCTCTTCTTTAACAACTGAAGCAATATTTGATTCAATTAGTGTTGTTTCAGTTTTCAATGTTTTAGGCAAAGGTATTGCTTCATTTTTACTAGGAATTAAAGGACCAGAAGGGGAAGTATTTGTTTGAGAAACAAGTGGAGGAACAACAAAACGTTGTTGTTGTTGCTTTAAATAAAGGAGTGAAAGGGGGCGATGGCGTAATACAGAAGGATTAGAAGACGTAGAAGAAGAAGACGTCGTAGTATTTAAGTTTCTCAATCTTTTAAATTTATTAATATCCTTCATCTTTAACCCTTCAATTGTATTAATTGAAGCAGAAGATGTTGACGATTGAAGCAACAAAAGTTTCGTTGTTGTTGTAGTTATTGCTTCACTTTTGTTTTTATTGTAGTCACCATTTGCTTCATTATTTTGCTTCACATTTAAAAGAAGCTGACAAATGTTGCTGCCATTTTGAAGCTGCTTCTGCTTCAAAACATTTTGCTTCAAGTTTGCATCAGAGTTTAGTAATGGTAACTTTTGAAGCTTCTGCTTCAATAATTGTTGCGGGGTGAAGCTATTCGCAGTGCTACAGGTTTGCTGCATTTTACAAGGGGGCCGGCAAGCCCAATAATTGGTGCTATAATTGCTGCAATTGTTGCTATTACCTTTCCCATTTGTCGTCAATTTTAACACTACACTTGTCTTTTCTGTTGCTTCAACTTTATCTTTATTTCTATTGTTTAATGCCCCTGATACTTCAATCTTTGTAACTCTCCTCACATTTTCCTCCATATCAGTAGAATAAATAGTTGCTGGCCTTGGAGTCCGCAACAAAGAAATTCTCTTTTGTTGAGGGGACCATTTACTTTGCACGTTAATTTTTGGTTGATTTTTTCCGTTACAATTAGGACTATTTGAAGCTACTGGAATTGAAGAAGGAATAGCTGGGGAAACTTCTGAAATATTTCTGAGACGAATAAATTCAATGTTGCAATTTTTGGTTGCGGACATGTGCGCAAGTTTTTTTTTTGATGTGCGCAAGTTTTGAAAAATTTTTTTTTAATCTTAAAAAATAAAATAAAATAAACAAATGACCAAAATAAATAAAAACAATTTTTAAAATGATGACTAAGAAAATAAATAACGAAAAAAAAATTTTTTAAGAGGTGAAAAAGAACAAAAAAATTGATGTGATTTTATTCTAAATTTGAAAGAAAATAATAATTTTATTTAAATATTTAAATTTTAATTAAAAGCTGCCTGCATAGCCTCTCTAAAATGTTAGTATACAAATACACACTATTTTTTCCTTCTCTGACCTAAAATCCGCCTGCTTCAAGTTTTCTCTTTAATTAAAAAATAAGAAAAGAAGCAAAAAACGACTAACATGAAATACTTAAAAAATTCATAAAAATTTTTTAATTTAACGTAAAATTCTAATTTGGTATCATTTTAAAGTTCGGACTTTCAGCTATATTAATATACAAAAACAAAAATTTTATCCCCATCTAACAAAGAGTTATAAATTTTTAAAGAAGGTTACCACTTAATTTACCTCATATTTTTACCTTCAAAAAATAATAAATACATTAAACTTCTTTTAACTAAAGGATTAAAGGAATTTAAAAAAAAATAGCCAGTTGGCGGACATAATAAATACATATATAACTTTACTAAAAAATTAATGGTTTAAAAATTGAGTGGAAAAAAAAGAAGAATGTTGTTAAAAATAGGTGAGAGAATAAATGAAGAAAAAATAAAAAAAATTTAAAGAAGGGATGAATTTTAGGAAATTATATACGAGGGGAAAGAATAGGTCATATACGAAGAGGAACACTATTTAATACTAAAATAGGAGTAAGAGGATTATTTCTATAATCATAGGATGACATTAATGTATTAGACAAGTTGAGCTAATCTGATCGGTTAATTTGAGTCTGGGTAAAACAATAAAGTTTCAATAGAGCACTAAGAGTCTGATAAACAAATTAGAGTCTGGGTAGGACACCTAGAGTCTGGGTAAATAAATTAGAGTCTGGACAGAACACTTAGAGTCTGGATAACCTATAAAATTAAAACAGGACTCTAATGTACTCAATCAAAATAAACGTAGAATTCAAGTAAGACTCTAGTGTACATTTAATATTTTACAATTAGAGTACCTAAAACAATTTTATAAAATTTTCCACTTGAGTCTGACACTTTTGTACAATTCTAAATTTTAATTACCATTTTTAATTGCCAAGAAAGTAATTTAAAAAGGGGGCGAATTAACTACTACGCGCATTTACCCCTTACACAGAGACACAATTAATAATTAAAAAAAAAAAAATTTATTTCTTTTTTAATACTAAAAATAGTTTAAAAAAAAAAAAAAATTTTTTTTTTGCAATTTTAGGCACTTAAAATCAATTAAAAAATAAGAAAAAAATAAAAATTAAAAAAACAAAAGGAAATAAGAAAGGACAGAATTTTAGGCTGGTAGTGCCTTGCTTTTATGTATTTTGAACGAGAATTTTCCTTTTTTTTCTTTAATATTTAAATATTTTTGTAGTGAATTTATTGGGGTCTTCCGTTTAAATTCTTCTTTCTTTTTTGCTTCTTTGCATAACCCAATTTTTTTGTTTCGTATTTATGGCTTTTGAAAAAGTGAATCTTTGGGTAGGACAGTAGAGTATTGTTGAGTCTTATATTAATAAAAATATTCAGACTCTAATGGTCATATTCAGACTCTAATGGTCACACTCTAATTATCTTACTAAGACTCTACTTTCCTTATCCCAGACTCTAATAGTCCCATTAACTGGTCATTAGAGTCTCAAAATTGTTAGCATTATTAAAAGGATTATTAGCAAATAAATCCCCAAATTAGATAAATATATTCAATTAAATCTAAAAAAAAATTAAAAAATTAAAGAAAAAAAAAATATTCTCTTGATTAACGAGAGATATTTAAAGAGAATTAAATGACCTTAAAAAATAAAATTAATTAAATAAATAAAATTAACGAAAAAAAGGCAACACAGATAAAAGGGTCGAGGACGAAATTAAAAAAATAAAAAAAAATTGCAAGACTGAAATAAACGCTGATTTGGACTTTTTTTTGTTTCTTCTTCTTATGCTTTTGATCATTAAAATAATTTTAATGATGGGTGATTGCGTTAATAGGTAGAAAATAAAGGTAAGTAAAATAAATAAATAAATTAAAAAAAAGGAAAAATATATTTAAAAAAATTTAAAAAAAGGCAATAAAAAATTAAGAAATATTTTTTTAATTTTATATAAATTTTATAATTTTTAAAAATTTTTAAAAATTTTTTATTTCAATTTTTGAAGCTTAGGTTTTTATTGATACTTGCTGCAAGTTTAAAGCAAACTTAATAAACTTTATAGAAGCAGGCGAAATTTTTTTGAAATTAATAAAAGATTGAATACATTTTTAAGAGGAAGGGTAAATAAATTAAATTAAAACTTGAAGCAGGCGGAATTTTTAATAAAACTTGGAATAGTATATTTAAAAGAGGAATTAATTAAACTTGAAGCAGGCGGAATTTATTTGAATTAATAAAAGATATTTAAAAGAGGAAATTAAATTAAAACTTGAAGCAGGCGTAATTTATTAGATTTATTTAAAAAAGGAAATTTTAAGCTTGATCTTAAAACTTGAAGCAACAATTAAACAACAAGAATGACAGTAGCAAAATTAATAAAATAAATTTTAAGCATTAAATACTTATCAGTAATAAAATAGAAAATTAAAGAATAAATGACAATTTTCTTAAATGACACAAATATTGTTTTATTCAAAAATGATTAATAAAAATAATGATTCTTCAAATAAAAGGTTAAAAATAGACATGTTAATTAAATATCTGCCAAACCAAGCGTTAAAAGCGCCGCCTTTTTAACATTTTTTTCTTATAAAAATATAATACTATATATCAGTTACACCTAGCAATTTAAATAAATAAAAAAAACAGTTTTTTATACGAAGAACAAATTATGGAAAAAAAGAGCAGAAGAATAAAAATACAAAAAATTGATTTAATGAGACCAATAAACTTTAAAAATAACAAATTGCAAATATGTAAGAGTCATCTTTACTAAAATGTGAGAATAATACTTTTACAAAATTAATTGTAAATTAGGAAATTTAAAATAGAATTTTTTGAAGCAGGCGGAATTTTATTTAAATTTATTTAAAAGGAGTTAGTACTAAATTAAAAATAAGGGTAAAACTTTATTAAACTTGAAGCAGGCGGGATTTAATCAGAAAGAACTGATATAAGTTTAGTAAACTTTGAAGCAGGCGGAATTTAATTAAAAAGAAGTGATATAACTTTATTAAACTCGAAGCAGGCGGAATTAATTAGAAAGAACTGATACAACTTTACTAAACTTGAAGCAGGCGGATTATATTAAATTTATTAAATTAGAAACATTTTTAATTTTATATAAATTTTGTATCAGGCGTTTTAAATAAAAAAAAATAGTAAAAACCACTATTAAGCCAGTTGATTTTATTTTTTGATAGAAAAAAGAGTCCAGTTTCTTTTCCTTTTTTTGTTTTTAAATTGACAGCATTCCTTCTATCTATATATTTAATCTTTTGGACTATTTATGTATAAAGAACAAAAAAAAATAAAACAACTTTTGGTTAACAAGAAAGAGAAAAAAAACTTTTTCCTTTCATTGTCAACTAAACTTTAAAAAAAAAGATTAAAAATAATAACCATTTTTTATTATTTTTATTATTAGCCAACAACTAATTTTAATATAATTATTAATTAACTAATTTAGTTTTTATTAGTAATGCCTGCTTCAATTATATACATACATTGATTTTGCTTCAAGTTTATTTGTTTAGTTTAAGTTTTAGTTGATTTGCTTCAAGTTTATTTGTTTAGTTTAAGTTTTAGTTGCGTTTCAAGTTTATTTTTTTTAACATGCGTACAATTAATAATAAACTTATATTTAAACTTATTTTTATTTAAATATGAAGCAGGCGTATTTTAACTATGCATCATAAAAACAATTTAAATAAAAAAATAATTTTTTCCTTTATAATGAAAATATTTTTTTTTCAACTTTTAATAAAATGAAAGAAATTATCTTTTTTCATTAATTCAAAAATCGGATATACATTCTACTATTTATTTACTATCACTTAATTTTAAGTCGGTCAATCGCCACACACACAGATAAAACACAATAAGTCCTGACAAGTTAAAAAGAAGAGTCCGCTGCCCTAATATGTGATATTTATATGTACTATTTAATTACTTTGTTGTACTATTAGTAAATGAAATTTAAAATAATATGATAAATGATATATTTTAGAAAAATTCGGTCAACTATAAAAAATGAAGCAAAGTATATAAAAAAAGCATAAAAATCATATTCGGAAATAGATAAAGGAAAATAAAGATAAAAAGATAGAGGAAATAAATTATTAGTTTTAATTAAATTATTGGAAGAAATGGAGTATTTATTAAGCAAGGCTTTTCTCAAAAATATAAAATTAAAGAAAACATGAAACAAAAATTAATAAACCTGGAGCAAAAAATAAACTTGAAGCAAAAAATAACTTAAAACAATAATAAGTAAACATGAAACAAAACAATAAACTTGAAGCAAAAGAAAATTAAGTTGTAAAAGGAATAGAAGCAAAAGGAATTAAATAAACTTAAAACAATTAACATATTCTGCTTCAACTTTAAAAAAATAACTAGTTGATATAAATAACATACTTGAAGCATGCGGAATTATGTAAAAGTGTTTTTGCTTAAAAATACCTAAATATGTAAATAAACTTTTTAAGATAATAAACACTTAAAATATTTGCTTATTTGTTTAAGTGCGCGTAAAGTAATGCTTTTTAAATAATTATATTTTAAAGTATTTTTGTAGTTATTATTAGCTAAAAAAGAAAAAATGTCAAGTATATACATATATATGTATAGGTCGAAGGTGAAGAAAACTGAATAAAAATTACAAAAAATAATAAACCGGTTAGAATTTTAAAAAGATGCTTTTTCTTTTGCATTTTACTAAAAATAAATATTAATAAAAAAAGCAATTTAAACATTTCTGAAGCAGGCGGATTTTACAACTTATCGACTATATTGAAAGCAGGCGGATTTTAAATTAATTGAAGCACGAAGCAAAAATATTCTTTAAATAAACTTGAAGCAGGCGGATTATTTTAAATTAATTAAATCACGAAGCAAAAATATTAAAAAATAAACTTGAAGCAGGCTGATTTATTTAAAGCCTGTACTAAGACCAATTGTTGACTGTCAAAAACATAAATATATGTATAAGAAGCAGGCGGATTTTTCTATTTAAAAATATAACTAAAGGAAGATGAAACAGAAAGCTTCAGAAGAATAAAATAATTATTTTCTGGAGGTTGGGATTTTTTATTATTATTTAAATATGTATAATATTTACTTATTTTTGACCCTGAAAGTAGTAAATAAAAATAAAGAAAAGACGCCGCGACTCGAATAAAATTTTCTAGTTGGTTGCGCACACTGCGACCTGTAATTTTTTTGGATTTTTGTGTTAATTTGGAAAAATTAAATGAAAAAAAGAAAGCAAAAATGAAAAAAAAGATAATCTTCTGCTTGAATAAATAATTAATAAATTAGTTTAATTAGAACAAAAGAAATGTGAATAAAAGACTGAAAAACAAGCATAATCCCGACGAAGGACGCTTCGGCGCAAACGCATAAAATGGTCAAAAGAAAACATATCGGCACAAAAATTGACAAAAATAGAGTTTATAGTATCCATTAACATTCCTAAAAATTTCAAAATTTTTGGTGCAGTGGTACCCCTTAAAAAGCGATGGCATTGAAACGTCCATGGGTAATTAAATAAAACATGGGGAAAATAAACTAAAAAAAGAATATATTAACCACACAAAAATATGTATTAAGCATATTAAATAAAATATAAATCATTAGATATAGATATATTATTTACAAAAATTCTCGTTAGCTGCTTTTTCTTCTTTAATTTTTTCCCTCTCTTTTAATTAATTTTTTTTATTTTTCTTGACAAGAGAAAAAAAAATTTTTTTTATTAAAAAACCGGAAAAGAGAGAAAGCAAAAAAATGAAGTAAAAAAAAACACCCTTAAAAATTAGAGCAAAAAATATAAATAAATAAATAAAAATAAATAAAAAAATAAACTGGACGCGCGTGACACTTTTTAAGTTTTATTTATTTATTTTAATAAATTATTATATATTTTATATTTTATCATTGTAAAATGATCTCAATTTTTTTGTTAATAAATAGGTAATTTAGTTAAATAAATTATTAAAATGTTTGAAGTATTTAGTTGTGACCAAATGTCATATTTTGACCTTAGTGACGAAATGTCATATTTTCCCCTCTATGACGAAATGTCGTATTTTACCCTTAGTGACCAAATGTCATATTTTACCAAATTTTTTAAAAATTAGTTTAAGACTCTAGTGTCACCTAATATAATTAAAAATCCTATTGTTAAATTAATTAAATGTAATTTTGGTAATAAGGATGGACAAATTGCCCAATTAAAAAAAAAACCTCCCCACCTTAAAAAATCTATTTTTATTCAAAGGCATTTGACATCGTTGATCATCCATTCTCTGACTTTGCATTCTCTCAAGTAATCCAAGGAAGTCTCCATTTGTTACCCTTCTTTGCTTCATTTGTTGTTTAAAAGGTTGTTGTTGTCTAAAAGATGGAGGACCAACAGGTGAAGCAAATGATGCTGATAATGAAAGATTTATTGTTGTTAGTTTGAAAGGATGATGACAATTAATGGTAGCTGAAGGGCTAGGTGCTGTTGTTGTTGTATTACGTCTAAAAAATAATTAAATTTAATTAAAATAAATAAAAAGACAAAATGCCAACCAAACAACAAAATACAAAACTAATAAAATTATTAAAGCAAAAAAGTTTCAAGTTTATAAAACTAGGCGGAAATATTTAAATAAACACAGAGAGAAACACTTCCAAGTTTATTTAATCCTATTAAATAAATAAATAAACTTTATTTCCTTAAAGCATAATAATAATATAAATATGACGCCAGTATTTTCTTATTAGATAAAAACATCTGTGACCAGTTCAGTTCGTTAAATTGTTAGGTGCTTAGTCAGCAAATAAAAGAAAATTTATTTAAGGAATTTTTGGTGTTTTGACGTTTTGGCGTTTTAACAGAGACGTTCAACTGGTCGCACTGAACTGACCACACATTTTTACTAAAAACAGAGTCAGAAAACAGTATGCACTGAAACGTCTGGTGCCAAAAAAAAATTTTTAAATTTTGGTGTATTGAAGTCTTCGGGATTAAACGATTTTTTAAACTATTTTAGGGGAAAAAATGACAGAAATAAAATAATGATTTACATTCCAATTTAGCGAATAAATAAAATAATTTTTTTTTAATTTTTATTTATTTATGTGAAAAGAAAAAAGGACACTAAAAGGCAATTTAAGACTAAAAATAAAAATAATAATTTTATTTCCCTACAATTTTTAATTTCATTCCCCTCAAAGAAACAAGTGTCTCTCTTAAAAATACACACACTCTCTATTTTCTCTAATTTCTTACTCAATTTTTAATTTTTTTTCTCTCATTTTTGGCCGGATAATCGTAAAAATATAAAAATAATAAATCTGAGGGATAAAATAAAATAAAGAAAAAAAATTTTATTTTTCTCTAATTGTAAGCAAAATATGCAAAAAAAAAGGTTAGAGACGCAGGGGATTAAATTTAAAATTGGTAGCTGAATGACTTAATCTTTCTCTTTCCTTCTTTTATTTTTAAGCTGCCCCGGAAATAAAATAAAAATAAAAATTTTTTGACAAGAAAAGGTAACAGAAAGAGAATAAAAAGAAGAAATAAATAAAATATTTTATTTTATTATTGTCAACAATTTTGCTTCAATTTTAGGCATATAAACACAAAAATGTTCATTAAATTATTTTATTTATTTTGAGACAATTTTTGGGTTTATTAATTAATTTGTTGATAAACCCAATCCTTTAGTATTTATTTGATTCAGAAGATTTTTGGGATTTATTAGATTATTTTACCTTTTTTGCTCATTTGAGTCTCTTAGCTCTAAGCGATATAACTCGACAACGGCTGGGTATTTTTATGTGTTTCTGGTACCATCCGATAGAGCAGAAAATGAGTTACAAAATATCAGAAAATCAGAATTTTTTAACCATTAGAAAAGAAGATATTCTTTAAAAATGACTATACTCAGAAAATTAGGTTTTTTGACTATATCTTTTTTTCCAGAGCATTAAAAATTCTGATTTTCTAGTATTTTGTAGCTCATTTTCTGCTCTATCGAATGATACCAAAAACACCATAAAATACCCAACCGTTCTAGAGTTATAAAGGTTGGCGCGCAGAGACTCAAAAAACCAATTTATTTATTTATTCTTTACCTTCCAGTTAGCCATTGTTGGCATTTTCTACTAAGCCTACGCATTGCTAAAGGAGGGGAGGATATTAATATTTGTTTATTTAATGGTTGTTTTATTTGTTTATGTTGTTGTAGTTCCCTTTCTTCAGATTGACGTAATGACCCTCCTAATAATTGATCCCTGCTAAGTTGTGTTCTACGTTGAAAACGTCTATTATTATTATGTCTACCAAGTTGGGGTGAGTGAAAATAGGGAATATGTGAAGAAGCAGAATTAGAAGAATAAAAGGAATAATTATTATAATTTTGGGTTGTCATTATGCGTCTTTAAAAAATAATTAATTAAATATTCTGATAGAAAAAGACAAAGAAATAAAACTTAAAACAGAATAAAAATAAATAATTAATTAATAGTTGTTCTGATAATGTTTCTAGATTAAAATACACAAAAAACAATAAAATCAGAATTATAAAATACAAGTATAAGCGTGCGTTGTATTTTTAAAAATCAGAATTAAAAATTCTGAGTTTTGCAAACTTGGAAAAACACATACTGTAAAATTTGAAAAAACACAAAATATAAAACTTGACAACACACACACTTAAAACTTGAAAACATTCAACTGTAAAACTTGAAAAAACACACAAATGTGAAACTTGAAATTCTGAAACGTATTTTTCCAAGTTTTAAAAATTCTGATATTCTAAAAATACAACTTTTTAATTCTGACATTACAATAGCGCAATACAAAAATTAATAATTTTAATTAAAAAATACAAAATGCTGCAATTCTATTTAACAATAATTTCTATTAAAAAATAAAAAGGGATGACCACAGTCATAGTTTCTATAATGTTTAAGGAATTTTTTAACAAAAAAAGAAAGGTGATTTGCAAAAAGAAAAATGCCATGTCTCTGTGTGTGAATGTGTCAACCAGATGTCGACTAAAAAAAAGAAGACGGAAAAGGACGAAAAAAAAAATAAAAGGAATTTTGGAAGCTTGAATTAATGGGTTTGATGCAAAGGAAAAGACAAGTTTAAAAAAAAGTGAAAACGACCATTAGAGTCTAGACAAAAATTAATTGAATATTTAAAACAAGTAGGGGAAAATTAATAATTAATTAATTAAAAAAAATTTCCTTTTTTTAATAATAAAAGGACAAAACCCCGTGAAGGTCACAGGCTGGTTGATAAGAATAAATTGTGTAAAAGTAAAATAAATAAATAAATAATTGTGTGGGAAAGTAATAGAAGAAGAATATTATTTTTTATTGCGTATATTTTTTATTTTTATTTTTTTTTTAATTTGAGATTATTAACGCTTGATTTGATTCAAATGGATTGAAAAAATAAAAAAAATAAATTAAAAAAAATAAAAATAATCAGTCAAGAGTTTTGGTAAAATAACGCGTAGTACACTACTAAAGTCAATTATTTATTTTTGTGAAGTAAAAAAAAAAAGAGATTTTATAAAAATAAAGAATTCTGATAAATATTATACAATAAAATACAAATTAAAGAGAGGTAATTAAGCCTTTTAATTTTGTAATTCTGATTTTTTAAAGCCTAAAACACATTTTTTTAATTAGTAAAATAACTGAGAGAAAATAAAACACAATAAATAAAAATCAGAATTACAACTTGTTTTGTATTTTCTGAAAGTAAAATACAAAAATCAGAATTACAACTTGTTTATTGTATTTTCTGAAAGTAAATACAAAAATCAGAATTGCAACTTGTTTTGTATTTTCTGAAAGTAAAATACAAAAATCAGAATTACAACTTGTTTATTGTATTTTCTGAAAGTAAATACAAAAATCAGAATTGCAACTTGTTTTGTATTTTCTGAAAGTAAAATACAAAAATCAGAATTACAACTTGTTTATTGTATTTTCTGAAAGTAAATACAAAAATCAGAATTGCAACTTGTTTATTGTATTTTCTAAGTTTGTAATTTTACAAAAATTTCAAGTTTTAGATAATAAAACACAAGTTTATTTTAAATTCTGATTTTTTTTAAAATAAGTAAGCATTTAATGCAACAAAAGCAATTAAAAATAAGAAAAGAGTAAGAGCAAAAATAAAAGTTTATAAAATTGTAGATTAGTGACAAATAACCGAAAATATTTTTTTCATTTCTTTTTAAACTCGAAAAAAGATTTATAATAGATATATAAAAAGAAAAGTTAAGTAGTAAGTATATAGGTTGACATAAAGAAAAAAAGATATATATTTTAAAAATAATAGTTGTATGTAGAAAGAAAATAAAAGAGGAAAAAATAAAGAAAACATTTTTAAGTCTAAAATGAGCAGGGGGGGGGGGCTATTTTCATTTAATTTATTTAAAATTATTAATTATTTCACTTCTTGTTTTTAAGGTTTTAATTTAAGTTTTAATTTTAAAGTTTCAAGTTTTAATATTTAAGTTTCAAGTTTTAATTTTAAAGTTTCAAGTTTTAATATTTAAGTTTCAAATTTTAATTTTAAAGTTTCAAGTTTTAATATTTAAGTTTCAAGTTTTAATTTTTAATTTTTAAAGTTTCAAGTTTAAGTTTCAATTCAAATTTTAACGCTTATTTAAACTTAAAATGGTAACCTTTCCGGAAAGTTGTATTTTCTGGAAAATTCTGATTTTTAACAAACAATTAAAGAAAGTGTGTTTTATTTAATTTACGGAGATAAGAAAAAACATAAAGAAAATTGTTTAAATGAAACTGAAAACTAAAAAGAATTAAAAAATAAAAGGAAAGGTTACCTATTTTTCTTTTTTAATAAATTAAGTTAAAAATTGAATATTAGAGTCAGAAAATAAATTTAAAAAATTAATTTAACTTAATATTTTTTAAATTATTTTTAAATTAATTAAAAATAAAATATATTTTTTAATTAATTAAAAAAAATTCTTTAGACTTCAAATAACTTAAAAAAATAAAAATACTCTAACAACCCTTTTAAAAAAAATAAAAATTAAAAAAATAATATAATCGCCTTATCTTCTAAAAAAATCTATCGCGCAGTGAAATCTCCTTACACAACTGAACACAATAAAATAACAATAAAATCCCTCAAATTATTTTTCAACGGGATTTGGATTTTTAAAAAAAAATTTATTTAAATAAAAATAATTAAAAATACCCAGAAAAATAAAAAATAAAAATAATAAAAATTAAATTAAAATAAATTAAAAATTAAAATTAAATTAAAATTACCCTAAAGTAGAGGAAGAACACCAAGACTGATGCATTGTATTATTCCACAATGAATTATAATTATTAAATTCATTAGAGTCCAAAGACGTTGCTGTTGATAGAATAAGTTTATTATTATTTAAATGAGACATTTGTTGTTGTTGTTGTTTTTCCTCTTCTTCTTTTATTATTTTATTTATTGGCTCTTCATTTGTTGAGTTTGTACAAGAACACAAACCTTTGAGAAAACCGTCCGTCCAAGAGGACCAAACTGAAGCAGACATTTAATAAGAGGGATGGTTTTATTTGAGTCTGTGAAAATTAAAGTTTAATTAGTTAAGCTTCCGGAAAGTTTACAGTTATTATAAAACTAAGTTTACAGTAAAGTTTATTGTAAAGTTTCCGGAAGGTTGGAATAAATAAAAGAATAAACTTTATTGTAAAGTCTCCGGAAAGTTTACAGTAAAGTTTCTAAACATTAAAACTAAGTTTCCGGAAAGTTTACAGCAAATTTTCTAAAATTAAAACTAAGCTTCCGAAAAGTTTATTATAAAGTTCCGGAAAAAGTTTTAAATAATTAAAATTAATTTTCCTTTAATAAATAAAATGCTTCAGAAATATAATTCAATAAAAACAAGAAAATATAACTTCTGCTACTTAATTATTTCCCCAATAATTAATTTATTTTCAAGTGTTAATTTATTAATGATTTTAATTTCCGTCCTTTTCAAAGGTAATAAACTATTCAATCATTAACATCCATTTCTTAAAAACACTATAAAAATTCTTGTTTTTTCTCTTTCAAGACTAACAATTAAAAGCCACTTAAATTAATAGTTAACTAATCAACATACATTACTTCAAATTATTTAATTAAAATGTTTACACATAAATTACTTTTCTGAAGCAACTTTTAAAGAGAGGAAGTTAAAAGAAGAAAATATTAAAACACAGGAATAATTAAAACTTTTTTTCCGGAAAGCTAACATTTAATTTTATTAAAGAATTAAAAAAAATCCGGAAAGTTTTGTTTACAATGCTGGCTAAGTTTTAATTTTGTAAACTATCCGGAAAGTTCTAATTTTTCAGTTAGAGTAAGTTTTAACAAAAAAAAGTTTTGTAACTTTTCCGGAAAAAAAGTTTTATTTTTTTGTACATTCTGATTTGACCTTGTAAATCTAAGTTTAATTAAAATACAAAAGCCTACTTGTTTTGCTTCAAGTTTTCCTTTCTCTTTCTCTATTGTTGTTGTTATTGTTGTTTCCCACTCTTTTATATGTAATTGCTTCAGTTTTTAGTTGCTTATTATTTTTATTTCTTCTCTAACAAAAATGCAAGTAAAAAATAAAATAAATTATATTCAAGTATATTCAATTGAATTTTCAAAGTTAAAAAGAAGTAATAAAATAAATAATTATAAAAAAGAAAAGAAATTCGTGCAAATCCGTGTTTCTTTTTTATTTTTAATAAAATAAGCAACAATTTAAAAAATAAAAGAATAATTTAGTTAATTAAATAGAAGCAAAACGGATCTAAAAAATTAAAAAAAAAATTAAAAAATAAAATAAATTTATTTAATTGTGGACATTATGGTCAAGGAAAATAAAATAAATACAAGTCTGTGCTGCCCGAAAACAACCAAAACAAATAGGAAATGTTTTGTTATTATTTGACAAATAAATTGCAGCCTTTACGCTGTATTTAAAAAGAAGGAAATTTTTTTTAATTTTTTGGAGTAGAAATTTTAAACAATTTTGGTTCATTTTTAAAGAAAAAAATTAATTTTTCAAATAAAAAAAATAAATTATTTTTAATTAAATAAATACGTCAAAAAATAAATAAAAAATAAAAAAAGAAAAAAAAACAATTAATTATATGCGCAACAAAAGTGGAAAAAGAAAAGCCAAGTAAATTGCAAGTAATTTAATTTAAATAGAAAAGTAAGCTGCAAAGAGAGAAAATCAGAAGAAAAAGAATATAAAGAAAATGCAACTTGAAAAATTAATTAAACTTAGACGAAGGAAGAAAATTACTTAAAACTTTGTTTTGTTTATAGAGAATAAAAAAAGGTGAAAAAATAAAAAATAAAATATTAATTAATTTTAATTTTATTTTAATGTTAAAAAATTAATTTTATTTTATTTAATTAAAATTTAAAAAAAATATTAATTTTTAATGACTAAAAGGAAATAAAAAATAATTATTATTTTATTCTATTGTAATAGAGAACGAACTAAAATTCTGAAAAAACACATTTTCTGGTTTGGAAGGATTATCTGTTTAAATATATACTGAATGGTGTGTTTTTGGTGTTTTAGAAAATGTTTGTAAAAAATTTAATCTGTGGGAGAACAACAAAACTGATTTTGGTTAATACAAAAGCTGTGTTTTCAATTGTAACTAAAAAATATAGTAAAATACAAAAATCAGAAAAAATAAACTTGAAATACAAAAATCAGAAAAAATAAACTTGAAATACAAAAATCTGAAAAAATAAACTTGAAATACAAAAATCTGAAAAAATAAACTTGAAATACAAAAATCTGAAAAAATAAACTTGAAATACAAAAATCTGAAAAAATAAACTTGAAATACAAAAATCTGAAAAAATAAACTTGAAATACAAAAATCTGAAAAAATAAACTTGAAATACAAAAATCTGAAAAAATAAACTTGAAATACAAAAATCTGAAAAAAAAGTTTATTTATTTAACAGAAAATACAAAATTTACAAATAAACAACATAAATAAAAAATAAAACTGCGAATAGATAACTTTGCCTAATAAAAAAGTTATTCACGTTTAGAGGGGGAAAAAAAGAAATGACTACCCTAAGGAAAGGTGTAAATGATAGAGGGATGATCCAAACAAGGAATGGGAAAAAAATAAAAATATAAATAATAGATTATTGTCAAGAAAAGGACATTTTTTGGTAGAATATAAAAATGCAAAACTCGTTTTTTCTATTTATTATTTATTTGTTACTCTTTTAGAACGGGGGAGAAAAAAAATAAAGGTTTAAAATGAAATAAAATATTTTTAATAAATCGAGATAAAAATAAATAAAGAGAAAATAAGGGTTAATTTAATTAAAATAAATTAAAAATTGATTCAGAGCGATTAAATTAATTAGATTAAATTTTATAATAATAAAAATTATAAAAACTGATTTTATTAAAAAATCAATTTATTTAAAATTAATTTTAAGAAATTGTTGTTATTCACGAATAATTTAATTTCACCCTTTTCTTTTGTAAAAGGACAAAATAACCGTTAATAAATGAAAGAAAGTAGAAGAGGAAATTTAAAGTGCAAAATTCTGACTAAAAATAAATAGAAATAAAGTGTTCTGATTAAAAGAAAATATTAAATTCTGATTTAAGAAAATACAAAAAAAAAGTTTATTTATTTATTAAAAAATACAAAAATCAGAAAAAAGTTTATTTATTTATTAAAAAATACAAAAATCAGAAAAAAGTTTATTTATTTATTAAAAAATACAAAAATCAGAAAAAAAGTTTATTTATTTATTAAAAAATACAAAAATCAGAAAAAAGTTTATTTATTTATTAAAAAATACAAAATTCTGATTTTTAAAATTAAAGTTTTTTAATTGAAAAAAGAAAATACAAAATTATGTTTACCCATTGTTGCAAAAACAAATTTAAAAAATACAATAAAATAGCTCTATTTACTATAAATATTCTTTGCCATTTTCCGATTAATTCGATTAAATTTTCCATTACCATGGCGGTGGTAAACGCGAAAAAAATAAAATAAAATTTTGATTGAAAGACTTGAGAAAGTGGGGGATGTGCTTAAGCAATCATTTGGTAAAGAATAAAAAGAAATAAAGAAATTACTTGTATATAAATAAAGTCATAAGTGGATATTTATAGTGGCCTAGTTTGTTAAAAATTAAATACAAAATAATTAAATAAAAGTATTTTAAATAAATAAAGAGAAAAATAAAGAGAAAATTCTGAAAAAGTTGGAGAAAATACAGAAGCAACAGTTCAAAAATTAAAACTTGAGAAAATACAAAAATCAGAATTAATATGAAGAAACTTAAAACCTAAAAATACAAAAATAAAGAATAAAAAATCAGAATATTTATTTTGTCAAAGCGTATTTTCTTCTCGCAAAAAATTTAGTAAAGTATTTAAAAATGCATAGATTAAAAAAGGAGTAGAAAAGAAAATAAAATATTTTACTGAATCAACAGAAAAATGGTTCGCAGTAAAAAAGCCGAACGAGCGCAACCAAGCATTTATGTAAAATATAAATAAATAGAAAACAGAGGTCAGCAAAGGTGTGGCAATTTTTGCACCCAACTCATCAAATATTAAAATAAAAAAGATTTTTTTTAATTAATTAAATGTCCGGTAGTTAATCATTATTTGTATTTAAATAATTTCAAAGAACAGACAAAGCTAATTAAATAAACAAAAATAGTTTCACTTAAAAATTAAAAATACAGTTAATAGATAAGTTGGAAAGTTAAAGGATAGGTCAACGTAAATAAAAGAGACCAAAATAGACAAACAAGTGTATAAAACAAACAAAAGAAATAAAAGAAAATACGAGTATAAAATGAGAGTGGTCAGTAAAATAAATAAACTTGAAACTTTGCTACAAGTTGAAAAATAATTAAAGTTTAGTTTCAAGTTTATTTTCTGATTTTAGTTTCAAGTTTATTTTCACATAAATAAACCTTCCTATTAGTATTAATAAATTAAAAGTTTTACTACGAAAAATAATTTAATTATAAAAAATAGGTTAAAAAATAAATTATTTCAATAGAGAAATAATACTTTTCTAAAAAAAAAGAAAAATTAATAAAGTGTTGCAGATTTGTTCATTACATTTTTATAATATTTAATAGCTAAAATATTATATAAAAAATAAATAAACAATGATTAACAAAAAATAAAAGAATAAAAAATTTTGCTACTTATTTGGAGGCTCAAAATACAAGAAAATATGTGAACACGAATTACGGCGGCAACAGAAAAAGGGGAGAAGAAAGGGCGTATGTATAAGTAATATTAAAATACAAAAATTGGTTTTTAATGGAAAAAATAGAGGGATGAATGATGGACGATATTTAAACTGCGCGTGCAACAATTGTTGAGCGGAACGAAAAAAAATGAGAAGGAAAAAATATTTTTTGGGAGAGAGGTCAATAAAAATGAAAAAATACAGTTTGATGCTAAACTAAGTTTTGGTGCTAATGAAAAGTTGAAACTTTAAAAAAAATTAATATTGTTAAAGTTAAACACCCTATAAACTTGAAGCATATGTTAAAAATAAACTTGAAGCATATATTAAAAATAAACTTGAAGCAACATATTTTAAAAATAAACTTGAAGCAACGTATATTAAAAATAAACATGAAGCATATAGAATATTAAAAATAAACTTGAAGCAACATATTTTAAAAATAAACTTGAAGCAACGTATATTAAAAATAAACATGAAGCATATAGAATATTAAAAATAAACTTGAAGCAACATATTTTAAAAATAAACTTGAAGCATAGTATAAAAATAAACTTGAAGCAACATATTTTAAAAATAAACTTGAAGCAACATATATTAAAAATAAACTTGAAGCAACATATTTTAAAAATAAACTTAAAATGTTTTATATTCTGAAACTTTCTCAAACTCTACAATATTGGTCTTGTCGTAGAACAATTAATTCTTTTAAATTAATTTATACCATTAAATATTAGACCTTCACCTGCCAAAATTATTTATAAGCAACTATTTAGACACCATTCCCAAACAAATATTTCCCATTAAATAATGATGATGATTTGTCAACTTTTTTTTCCTTCCAATCGCTTTTTCGCTCGCAGAATGGTGGGTGAGATAATTTTTCTTCATCATTAAACTTTTATTTATATACAACTATATGTGTTAAAAATAAATAAATAAATATTATTTAATTATAGTTTTTTTTTGAACATTTTATAATTTAAAAATATCTTGTGAGAATTAATTACTTTAATTATTGGCAAGGAATTTAACTGTTAAAAATAAATAAATATACCTAATTTAGCAAAATGATGATAAAAGTTTTATGGGCATAATAAAATTTTTTTTTAATTGCATTAGAGAGAAAGAAAAATATAAAAATGGAAAGAGTGTAATTTTTTAGAAAAAATACATTCCGGAAAATACACACTCAAAATAATTAAACTTGAATTTATTTGAAACTTTAATTAATTCAAGCTGCAAAAATACAACTTTTCCGGAAATGGAAGCATTAAAATTATTTAATAAAAATAAACTTGAAGCATATATTAAGAAATAAACTGAAGCATTTTAAAAAATAAAAATTAAAATGTTTAAATAACGAAATAAAATAGTAGATTTATCCATATGTGTTACTAAATTATAAAACCCATTTATTTATTTATTTGTTCTTGTTATCCACATTTACTTGTTTCTCTTTAATATCATACAACCATTCCTCCTAATAAACCCGACATAAGAAGCAAAAAAAATATTAAAAATCAGACAATATGGAAGCAAATTTTGACCAGCTGTGGCATCAAAAATAAAATAAGAAGAAAACATGAAAAAATAAATTTAAAAAATATTAAGGCAAAAAATAATAAAATTATAAGGTTTAATTGTTGTTTAAAGAGAATTAAATTTAAATAAAACACAGAGTAAAAACAGAATTAAAACTTTCCGGAAAGGATTTTATTTTTTACCGAAAAATAAACTTAACACAAAAATAAACTTTAATTTTGTATTTTCCGGAAAATAGGCTGCAATTTATTTGTTTATAAATAAACCTTTTTAGTATTCCGGAAAAGAATATAAACTTTAAATAAACTTGAATTTCCATTAAATCAACTTGTTTATGTTAATAAATAAATACCCATTAGTTACTTAACATTTTAAAACAAAACAAAAAAAAAAGAAAATCCAAAAAGCAAACATTAAAATAAAATAAATGTGCTAATCTTTTAAGAAATTAAATAATACATATTGTACACTAAAAGGACAGGATTAATTTAATAAAGATAAGAAAAATAGGTAATATAAAAAAAATTATTTTTTATTTTAAAGTCAGGACTAAAATAAAAAAAATTAATTAACTAAAAAAATGTTATTTATTAAACCATAAATAAGGGAAAAAAATTAAATTTTTTCTCTGTAAAAAATGAGTAATTAATTTTAAAAATTCTAAGATGAACGAATATTTTATAAAAAAATTTTTTTAACTGTTTAAAATTAATGGAAGCATTTTCTCTATTTATTTTTGTGTGCATTAAAGTTCCCACCTTACTTTTACGGCCTTGAGAGTAATAGGCAAATTGAGAAATAAAAAAGAATACATAGATTGACGTTTAAATTAATTTTGTTGATTTAATAAAATGTAGGAAATTGGTTATTTCTTAATTAATTAATTTTTTAATTGTTTAACGTAAATATGTGTAGATTAAATTAAATTTATTGAAAAAAAAATTATTAAACAATGTTTTTTGTAAAAGCCTTTTTCTTTTATTTAAGAAAGTACGTTTTGGCGTTATGTTTTAATTAAATAGAACATAATGAGAAAAGAGTGGACAAAGAGCGAGAGAATAAAAGTTTTAAAACTTGAAATTCTTTTACTTTCCGGAAAACAAGTTTAATTAAAATAACTTGTGTTTCTTTGTTGTTTCTCTAAACTAGTGTTATTAAAACTTTGTGATTAAATTCAAGTTTATTTTTATATTAAATTCAAGTTTATTTTTATAATGTCTAATTTTTCTAGTTAATAATACTTCTATTTTCTTATGGATGCAGATGCTCAACAAAGTGTCCAATTATACGCATCTTTGGAAAAATGTGTGTGTTTCTTTCTCTTTTTTATAATTAAATAAATTAAATATTTTTAAAGGTATTTTACATCTTCGTTCTTTAAAAAATATTGTTTTAACTTCCCATAATTTATTGGTTGGACAATTGGCCTCTTCACAACCATCAGATAAACTCCCAAATTTAGAAAATGTTTTAAAAGACTGTGAACGACTTGGACGTCAAATGGCTATTGAATACGAGTATTTTTAAACATTTATATTTTATTTTTTAATTTTTAATTGTTCAGGAAATTAGAAAATGAAGCCAAAGCTCTCCCCGCGCAGACGCCGTCTTCTTTAATGGTTAATAAATTAAATCAGTTCTTGCTTGATTGTGCCATAAACCCACAAATGAAGGAAACTTATGACAACACTAGAAGTGTTTTTAATTGGTCAGAAAGTACTTCTGTCAGTTTATTTATTTTTTTTAAAATTTCTTTTAATTCTAATTTTTCAGAATTTTATCAATTTTGCTTACGATTTATTCAAAATATCAAATATGAGCACTCTAACACAGCAACGAATTAGAAAATTAACAATAGCTCATCAATTGAATGCTGCAAGCGACTCTACAATGTTAGCTGTACAAATGAGAAATGAGCCATCCTCTGCTCAACAAGCTTTGTTTATTGATTATTTTGAAAAATCTATGAAACAATCTTGTTTTAAACAGGTTAATGTTTAAATCAATAACTGCAGGATGTTTTTTGGAAAATAGAAGGGAGCATGTTTTACTTAAATTAAACCAACTTGTTTTCCGGAATTTTGTAAAACTTAAGTTTTTGAGTGATAAACGTTTACTTTTAACTAATAAGTTTGTTTTAGTGAAAAACAAGTTTATTTATTTTTACTTAAAAACATTTCTTTTGTTTTCCGGAAAACAAGTTGGTTTTTAGTGGAAAACAAGTTTACTTATCTTTAATCAAAATAATGCTTTATTATGCGTATTTAGCCTGATCAACTTTTCGAATTCAAGCTGAATTACACTTTTATTGAAAGATCTGTTCTTAGCGCTATTATCGAGGTTTTCTTTTATTATTTTTTTTTAATTTTATTTTTAAGGTCAAATATTTTTCTATTGCAAGGAATCGAACATCTGACGGTCAGATTATTTGTATTCAAAAAATGCTAATGTTAGTTAATAATGGAACGATTGAATATTTTCATTTTATTGCACCACATGAAGATTGGCATTATGAGGATTCTATTGGTGTTGGTGGGAGAAAACAGGTTAAACATTTTTTAATTAATTAAAATTTTTATGTTTAATTTTAGATAGATTTAAGTCAACAAAGTCGATTCGAACTTTATCAGAGGCTTACAACTCATGCAAATTGGGTTAAATTAATTAATTAATTTAATTTATTATTTAAATTTTCAGATTGTCCATCACTTTTCAACTACTGCAGTCAATGTTAAATTTTTACATATTTTTTTTCTTCAATTTTCTCGTTTATTTGTAATTGATCAAAAGTGTAACAAGTGTGGGAAGAGATTAAGGGACTTTACGCCTGCTGTATTAGAAAACCCTTTTTCTAGTAAAACTCCAATACATATGGCTTGCAAATAAAACTTAATTTTAATTAAAACATTTATTTATATTTAATTTATTTTTTGTTAAAAAGATTGTTTTATATTTTTATTTGTTTCCAACTTGTTTTCCAACAAGTTTTATATTTATTAAAAACTATTTACATATTTAGAACTTAAGTTTGTTAATAGAGTAACTTTAAAACTTGTTTTCCGGAAAACATGTAAAAAAAGGATTATTTCTTTAAACCTTGTTTTCCGGAAAACATTCAAAAAAAGAAGAAGAATATTTAAAAGTTGTTTTCCGGAAAACATGCAACAAAGTTAACTTTTAACTTCTTTTATTTTTAGTTGTTGTTTTAAGCTACTTTACGTTAACTTTATCATGCCTGATTTCTTACCTGTAAATGAACTTCAAGCCAACAACCCAAACATGTTATGGTCAGATTATTTAAAAGAAAGGGTCTGTGATGAAGTGAGCACTCTACCGTTAGTTTGTTAATAATTAAATTTTAAACTTTAAATTTTATTTAGATTGGATGAGCCAGTTTACCCTGATAAAATTCGCTTTGTTTGTATAAGCGACACCCATAATCACCTTGATGAGATTTTGCCAATTATTCCACCTGGCGATGTAAGAATGTTTTATTATTAAGGTTTTAATATTTAATTTTTTTAATAATAATTTTGAAGGTTTTACTTCATTGTGGAGATTTTACCAATTTTGGTGATTTGTATGAACTTGAGAAATTTAATAAAGAACTCTCTCAGCTTCCACATCGTTACAAAATTGTTATTGCCGGAAATCATGAATTGGGGTTTGAAGACGGAGAAGATGTTAATCAACGAAAAGCTAATGCAAAAATGTGGGCGCAAGGTTCGGGTAGACGAGGCACTCCAAAAGGCTACAAACATTTGAGCAATTGTATTTATCTGCAAGATTCTACTGTTAATGTTTGTGTTTTTATTTAATAAAGGGTGTATTCCTTTCTTAATTTATTAATAATATTAAAATTGGTTGCAACTTGTTTTCCGGAAAGTTTTTGTTTAATATTTTTTTAACTTGTTTTCCGGAAACTTATGTAATAGAATATTATATTTTTTAAAACTTGTTTTCCGGAAAGTTTTATTTAAATAAATATTCTTTATAATATAGCAATATTTAATTGCATATATTCAACTTTCCGGAATGTTTAATTATACCCTAAACATTTCAGTAAAATTTTGTATTCTATAGATCTATGGAATCAACATTTACGGTTCTTCTTGGCATTCTCTTCCCGGCTTTTCTTTTTATCGTCCCAGAGGAAATGCTATATTTAAAGAATGGTTAAAAATTCCAACAGCTGAAGCCTTACCAGAAGGAAAAGGTTTTCACCCAAAAATAGATGTTCTCTTAACACATACGCCTCCGCTTGGACATTCTGATGTTGGATTAAGAGGGGATAGATTGGGCGATGCTGATTTACTTAATTTTGTAGAGAAGGCAGTTCGGCCAAGGTTTTTATTTTTTTTAATTTTTAAATAATTTAAGCTTTTAAAGGTTTCATATTTTCGGACACGTCCACGAACCTAAGCCTATCGCCACAACAAACGGTCAAACATTATTTATTAATGCAGCTATATGTTCTCACAACAATGTGCCTAAACATTCCCCTGTGCTTTTTGATTTGCCATTACCGGAAGGAGAAAAGAAGTAGCGGGAGAATAAGCAGGTATTTTCAGTCTTTTTTAATTTTATTTACTAAAATTGTCCTTTCTTAAAAATGAATCTGTTAGATACAATTCTAAAAGTGTTGGGGGAAACATTTATTTTAATAGTAAAATAAAGAGGGATTTTTATTTTAATCTTTCTTCCTTTTCTTCTCTTTTTTTGCTTCATTTTTCTTATCCAGAGAAAGGATTTGATTTTCCCTGCTTCTCCAACTAAAAATTAATTTTTTATTTTTATTTAAAAAAATAAAAAATATTATTTTATTAAAAAAATAAAAAGAAAAAATAGTTTTTTACAATTCGGCCAAGAGATAGCAACGTAACGCACACAGAGAACAAGTCGCGCGCTTCGAATAAATCAACAGACTAAGGGGAAATAAATAGTTAAAATAAAAATTAAATTAATTAAACTTGGAAAGTCTCTTCTGTTGGAACGCCTGAGTCCTTTGCAAACTTTACAAAAGCATTGATATTCTATAAAAAGAATAAATTAAATAAACTTGCTGCTGCTTAAAATTAATTACTTCCATACATGCGAAATTTCCACCTGTTGGATTCTGAATCTTTTTAACAGTACCAGGTTTTAATGCATTTGCAACCCTTAAATAAGCATAATTATATTAAATTTGTTTTTATGTGTTTTTCCGGAATGTTTGGGTTTAAGTATTTTCTTGATATGTTCCGGAAAATTAAAAGTAATTGTTTAAACATGTTTTTCCGGAAAATTTAAATAATTGTTAAACATGTTTTCCGGAAAGTTTAAATAATTGTTTAAACATGTTTTTCCGGAAGATGTAAATAATTGTTTAAGCATGTTTACGAAAAGTTTAATTAATTATTTAAACTTGTTTTCCGGAAAGTTTAAACATTTATTATCCAATGTTTATTTAAACATTTGTTAATTATAAATGTTGTTTTCAACATTTATAATGTTGCCCCTTCTTTACTTACTTGCAAAGAAGTGTTCCATCCTTTAATAAATTGTAAAAGTTCTCGCGACTGCCGACTGGATTAAATCCTTCATTACTCAACTTCTTTATCCATTTAAGCAACATTTCGCCTTCATAATCGTTATATTTGCTTGCCTGTTTGGCTACAACTGAGAAGCCGAGACCACCGGGAGTTTGTCGAGAAGCCATTTTTTTGTGTGTTTATCTACAAATTTAAATTTAATTAAACCAACACCCGTAGTTTAGTTTAGAAAATGAATATTTAAAAGAATAAATATTTTAATTGATCGAATCGTTAAAAAAATGGATGGATTTGTGAATCTCTCTTATTTATTTAAAGAAAATATGGCAAAATTTAAAAATAAAATGAGAGAAAGGATTGATCACTCCGAAAAAAAATAAAATAAATTTTTTTTGAACTCTAAGAACTGAGTATTTCTCTTTACACCTCTTTTTGCTTCATTTTTAGTTAATACTAGCCATTATTAGAACTATAGAACGTCTGTTTAGATGAGAGAGAAAATTGGATCAAACAGCCGTTAAATAAATAAACTTTCTTTTTCTCTTCTTTTGTTAGAATAATTAATAAAATAATGTTTTATCAACAAAACTTCAAACTTGAAACTTAACGGAAAACATTCCAACTTTAAAACATTTTGAATACAATGTTTTTACAACTTGTTAAAACTTGATTTTACATGTTTTGTAAAAAAGTTTATTTAAAACATTTGCAACCGTTAAAACACTCGTTAAAAACATGTTTTGAACATTATTCCAAGAAGACAAAAACATGAACATTTTCTTCAACTTTTATTCGAACATTTATAACGACTATGTTTATTTATTCTTTTTTCATCATAAACATTAATTGAGGGAGAACAGCTGCAGTCAGAAGAAAATGTTTTAATTAAAACATTTACGGATCAATCGCTAAAGATTGCTTTTTTATATAACACATTTAAAGACGCCCACTCATCAACCTAAAAAATTTCGAAGAATAAAATAAATTTTTTAGTTCAACAATAAAAGTTTGGCTATTTTTAAGAGGAAAGGAAAAGAAAATTAATTGGGGTATTTTACCTGATTTTTAGGTAAAAAATTAATTAAAAATTAAATAAATAAATAATTTAATCAACAGTATATCATTTTTGCTTTAATAAATTATTTTTCATTATCCATTAAATAATTTTTTACAAGTAATAATCTCCATTCATTGCGCAACATAAAAATACAAAATTAAATAATTTTTGGAAGAAAAATCACAAATTGATGGATTATATTTTAATGTAATTCTTCAATTCATAGGAAAAAAAATAATTAAAAATGTCGAGATTAACCTCCTTTAATATTCACAATTAATTGACCTGAATGCTTACAACACAAAAACCTGAAAATAGATGAATGTTTTTGTATTAAATATAAGTACTTAAAAATATAAACATTTCAGTTGCTTAAAGTTTATTAAACTTTATTTTTGTTAAACATGTTGGGAAGTTTATTAAAACATGTTGGGAATGTTTATTAAAACAAAGTTTGTTTAAAACTGTAAAGTTTTAAATGTATTTAATAAAACAAAGTTTGTTTAAAACTGTATTTAATAAAACAAAGTTTGTTTAAACAAGTTTGAATGCTTACAATAACAACGCTTATTTAAACAATAAAAATACAAAATGTTTAAGTTTTTAATTCTTTTACAATTTTTTTCAATGTTTGTTCATCACCTTCTCATAATAAAAATAATAACCGTTATTGTTCTTTTCCTTCTTTATTTAAAAAAGATATTCAAATCCAATCCACACTTTTTTGCATTCTTTTATTTTTAATAACTTACCCGCAGCGATTAACAATAAAATAAACTTGTATATTATTCTAATCTCTTTTATTTTTTAAATTTTCTTAGTTTTCTTTATTTTTTTCCTTCATTCTATTCAATAAAATCAAAAATCCTTATTTAATTTCTTACCAAAAAAAAAAAAAGAACAGATAAATAATAATCCTAAGAAATGTTAATTAATTTTTAATACTATTCAAAGAATGGTATTTTTCTATTTAATTTATAAATTAATCTAAGATATTTAATTATTAAATTTTATACAAAATTTAATAATACAAATATGTACAAAAAAATTTAATAATATGAATAACTAAATTAAGTTTCATTTAAATTAATTTTCCATAAACAAGTTTATTTATATTTTCCGGAAACAAGTTTATTATATTGTCTGTACACAAGTTTATTTATATTTTCCGGAAACAAGTTTATTTATTTATTATTTTCTTTCTCTTTCTGCTTATCTCTCTCAAGCATATGTGTAGAGATATATTCCCAGATGTGCAGCGGTGCCGTTTTTTGTATTTTAGTTCAAATTGCCGGAGATTATGAAAAAATGGGATTGATGGGTAATAAATAATTTGTTTGGGTTTTTTTGGTTTTATTTTTTCAAGTTCGCGCCAATCTGTTGTGCTTCAAAAATAAATTTTATTTTTTAAATGTTCTCCTTATTTTGCTATTAAACATCAAAAAGGATGTTAATGGGGGTAAAAGGTGAGGAAAGAAAGAAAACTGAAAAAACAACTTAAAACTTAGAGTGGTTTTAATCAGAATAAATTGGTTTTTGGTAGTTTTTTAATCATAACATTTTTGTTATATTTTCTAAAAATCTAAATTTAATACCATTTTGTAGCAAATTTAATTCTCTATCGAATGAGTATATGCACTAAAAAATTGGTTCATTTAAACCTGAGTTATAAAAGCCTGACGTGGGGTTGGGTAGTTGACGTTTCAGGGAGACATAAACTAAAGGGAAAAAAATAAACTTGGTTAAAAAATGCTTATTTTATATTTTTAATAGAAAAATGAGTGTTCCTAAAGTTTAAAAAATAATATTGTAAAATGAGTTATTTAAAAAATGATTTTCTTTTAAATAATAAAAACTACCGCTTTTAACGGGTTGTTACCCTACCTTTTTCTTCTCAATGTTTTTTTGGGTAATTATTAGAAAATAATTTTTTCTAATGCCGAAAATTGTTTCTTTAAGAATTATGTAATATTAATGCTGAGCAATATGTTAATGATTTTGCAATTGAAAAATGGAAAAAAAATTTTTTTTTAATAAATAAAAATTTTTTTTAATTTTTTTATTTTCCTAAATGACCCCAAAAAATGAAAAAATCAAAAAGAAGATTTAATTTTATCTATTTTTGCCGAAATAAGGACTTTTATTTATCGGTATTTTAGTTAAAGAAACAAAAACGTCTTTTACGTTTATGACTGTCTTTTGGGAATTGAAGAAATAAAATAAATAAAAATAACAAAGAGAATTCTCGCCTTTATTGCGCAATACAGAGAAACGAGAAAATAGAAGCTTTTATTTAATTTATACAATTAAATAAATTAAGGTTTAATTTTATCTAAACAAAGTTGAGAGTTATTTCAGGTTATATTTGTATGATTAAAACTTTCCGGAAATATTAAAACTTTCCGGAACTACTATCAAGTTTAATTTTAAATGTTCAACTTAAGCGCATATTTAAAACAATGCTTATTATTCATATAAATAAACTTAAGTCTGTAATAGAAATTATTAATAAACTTAAGCGCATACTTGCAACTTTAAGTTGTAATATTAAAATATACATATAAGTATATTCTATTTAATACATAGCTTTATTTTTTATTTAACGCTCATCTTTTTACTTTAAATTATTCTTCTTTAAAACAATTAAATAAATGATAATTAAATTTAATAATTTTAAAAACCTGAAATGATGCTTAATATTTAGTACCATGCCAACAACAAAGCTTCTAAAAATTAAAAGGCTCGATAGCAACCAAATTATTTAAATTAAATACATTATAATTAAGTATAAATTTAAACTGTCCGGCTCAAATTAAATTTTTCTCTTTTTTTATTTTATTTTTAGCTTCAAATAAATACCGTAAATTGTCTAATAGATCTATAGATTTATTTATTTAATTTTTTCCAAGTAATTTATTTAAAATAATATTTATTTAATATTATTAAAGTAAAAAGAGAAATCTTCAATTTCTTCCATTTTTCTTAAAAAAACGATTAAAATTTGACAATAAAATACGGTAAATTGCGCATTGCTAAATGCTTCCAAAACTAACAAAAATGTGAAGGAAAAGGGGAACACTTAATTATGGGTCTTGATTATAAAATACACATAATGGCATTGAAAGAGGAAGGAAAAAATGAGTGGAAGGATAAGCCGAGAGGATGAAGCGTAGGTATAGGTGTAGTATATGTTTTAGGTGTATAATATATAAATAATGGGAAAGTTTTGTTATAATATTGAACTTTTAATATTAAATAAACTTTCCGGAAAAGGTTGCAAGTTTAATTTATTAAAGTAAAGGAAAAACAAGTTGCAATAGTATAAACAAACAAATTCCGGAAACTTTAATACTTTCCGGAAAGTTTAAGCAAATATTAATTGAATTAAATTCAGTCATTATTTTAATGAAAAGGTTTGTTTAATAATTAAATTAATTGCTTTGATAATTAATTGAAGCAGTAAGCAATTAATTCATTCTGTTCCTTCTCTTAGCTATTTTTTTCGATTGGTCAGAATTGAGATATATTTTCCTTTAAATCCCGCCCATAAAAGTAAACAACTGTATTTGAGAAAACTAAACATTTTTCTGAAGCATTAATGCGTAAATGAACCAAAAGAAGAAGCTTATTTTGCGCAATTTCACTGCCGCAAAAAAAGGGTATGAGAAAAACATTTTTTTAATTTCTACTATTAGGTTGATCGCATAATTAAACAAACAAATATATAATTTATGTAAAACAATTATATAAAACTTTCCGGAAAAGTTTTTTAATTATATTTGAATTAATTTAAATAAACTCTTTCCGGAAAGTTTATAGCTCCCAATAAACCATTTAAGTTTCCTTCCGGAAAATACAAAATAAAATTGTATTATTTACTATTTTTTCATTATTTACGAATTTTATACAATTCCTTTTCTACACGCAATTTTCCGGAATTTTTAATTTTTATTACATGTTTTATTGTTTTTGATATTTAAAAAGGAAAACCATTTTCAAATAGGATCACCTCCTAAAATGGAAAAAAATAAAATAAAAAAAAACTATTTGAGAAAAGGGAAAAAGGAAGATAGAAGAGTAAAGAAAACCTTCTTCCCTTACCTTTTATTTGGTTGAGAAAAGCCATTTGTATATTTGGAGGAAAGTGCCAATTTCCAACGGAATCCTTCACCTACCTCAATAAACAACAAATCTCCCTCCTGAAAAATGTGTTTATTTTTGGTATGTGTAGATTTAGAATTGCCCATTTTTTATTTGATTTTTTTTTCTACAATTTAAAATTGCTATAATTTAAATCTGTTTATTTTGTCGTTTTTACTTTTCTGTAAAAAGTATAAATTAATTTTCTGAAACCGCCAGTCTTATATTATTGTAGAGTTTTGTTCTATTGTAAATATACAAAACAATTAGAATATAAAACTTTCCGGAAAAAAAGGTTGAATATATTCCCTCAATATTTAATATAATTTCCGGTTATTATTTAAATAAACTTTCCGGAAAACTTTACTATTACAAATAAACATATTTAATAATAGAAACACATAAAAACAAATGTTCGAAATATCATCAGAACAAACATCACTGTCCCCACAACAACTCATAGTCTCAACAACAAATAATTCTGAAAACACAACAACAACTGGAAAAAACATTTTATTAGAAAATTGGAATGGTAATTCCAAACATAACAGAATTGAACCGCATAATATGCCTTTAACTAATGGTTCTTTTGAATTGTTTTCAACAACACCTATACCAACAAGTGTAGGCCCAAGTCCATTAGATCAATTAATAAAGGTGTTATTTATTTATTATTTATTCCTTATTAAAATAGTTTTTTCAGTTACACGCCCGTCTCAATAATGATGAGGAGTTGGCCTATTCCACAGCATCGTCTTCTTCAACTAGGCTTCCAACTCCTTCAACATTAACACAGTTAAAGGATTCTCATAGCATTTTTCAGCCGTGTATTAAGTCTGAAGAAAAGTTGGATGGTTAGTCCTATTCAATTCTTAATAGTGTTTAAACAGGGCTGTTTTATTTTAAGTCTCCCAATGTTTTAGCATCAACTCTTCTTGTACCTTTACCAAATGCTCAGCAACAGCACGGCAGTTTTCCTTCATATTCCTCCCCATTTGTTATTGACACGTCTTCCCCCTCAGCATTAATGCTTTCTTCATATGCTCAACTTGGTAAGCAATTTATTTTATTTAATTAAAAACAATAACATTATTAAAAGAACAAAAAATATTTTTAAATCAAATTTAAATAGAATTGTAATTTAAACATAGCTGCAGCTGCTTCCCCTTGGACCTCTTGGAGTGGAGAAATGGCAGCAGCATTTTTATGTAGTGGAGAAGGGGAAGGAATTATAAATAATTCAACATGTTTTAGTAGAGGAGGATGGTGTGGAGAGGGATATCTGGGCAATGCATTAGGAGGTGTTTTTAAAACTCTTTAAAACTTATCAAAACATAAAACACATAAAAACACTAAAACTTAAATAAAACAAAGCAAGAAAAACCTCAATAAAACATAAAACACAAGAAATAATCAGAAAACAAAAACACAAAAAAAAAAGCAAGCAAAACATGAGTTTGGAAAAACATGCTAAATTAAACACATTTTATGTTTATTCTTTAAATGTTCATTTTCCTTTAAAAACAAAAATTTGTAGCTTTTGTTCCACCACCACAGACAACATTTGCTAGCAATACCTATTTTCCTCAAACAACAGGAGAACGTTCTTCCCATCAATACCCACCATTTCCTCCATCAAGTTTTGCGGACTTAAAAACATTGGCAACAACATCTAGACGTATAATTATGGAACAAAGCAATCAGGATCAAAAATATGAGCCAAAATTTAATGAAGAAGACACTTTCTTCCCAAATATGGTAGAATTACTTTTAAATTATTTTAAAAGATTTCTCTTTAATTTATCCAAAACAGAACACTCATCAACTACAACAACAAAATCAAACAACATCCTCTTCTAAGTCTTCATTAATTTCAAAATATGTTCAACAAAAGAGATGTAATAGTACAACTAGTAGTAGTAATAGTAGTAGTAGTCAACAACAAAATAAAAACAAAGCAGGCGGGAAAATACGTTTTAGTATAAAAACTAAAAATAATGATTGTGTGTGTCCAACATGCATGGAATTACAAAGAACTGGTAAAGTTTGTTTAACAAGCTTTTGTGTTTTTATGTTTGTTTAATGTTTTTAAGTAATGTTTAGATTTTTAATTAACCGGAAAAGTTGAATTAAATTGTTTTATTGCAACATTAAATAAACATTAAACAAACATTTAAACAAAACATTTAACATAATATTAATAAAAACATTTCATCAAAACATTAGTATTTATTAAACTTTTCCGGAAAGTTGTTCCCTAAACAAATTAATATTTTCCGGAAAACAAGTTTATTTTTTAAATAACTTATTTTATTCTGGTGTTAACTTTATATGTTTTAATGTTTAATCTACTTCCTTTTGTTCTTATTTATTTTTATTTAAAACTTAAAACAGGTGCACAACTAGACGAAGAGAACCAAAAACACAACTGTCATTTCCCTGGTTGTTATAAAGTGTACAATCGAAGTTCGCATTTAAAGGCTCATTTGCGTTGGCATAGACCTGATAGACCGCCTACAACGGCAATTATTTTTATTTTTTAAAATTAATTTTTAATTTTATTTGATCAGAAAAGACGTCTTTTTGATCCTCCAGAAGGAGCTACACCATCTCAACCAATATTGGCCATAACAAAGAATTTAAATATTAAAGTACAGAGTAATAATACTACAGTTCAATCAGGGCACAATTCTTCAAGTAGTAATGAGTAAAAAGAAAAAAATTAAAAATAATTAATTGAATATTTAATTAATTATGTACACATATACAAATGTATTTTTAATAAATTGATTTAATCTTTTTAAAAAAGAATTAAAATATTTAATTAAATAAAAAGCAAAGGTTCAGTCCATAAATTAATAAAATATTTTTTAAAAAATTAAAATTAAAAAAATTAAAAAGAAAAGCTTATGTCTAAAGCAGTCTTACACCTTTACTGAAGAAGCAACAAAATTAGAACAACTTTTAAAATTAAAAATTAAACTTTAAAATAAACAAATTATTAAACTATGAAGGGAGACCCGGATCTCTCCCCATTCCAAAAATTAAAACTACTATATTACAACTATTATTGTAATAAGTGGTAGGGGTCCGCAGAGGCTTTAATAAATTTAAACATTGAATAAATGAGGAAAATAAAATTTTAGATGGGAAGTGGAAAAGTAGAGACAGCAATGGACTGCATACGCACCAACACTCCCTTTCCCTTGCTTCTCTTTTTTAAATAAAATTAAATCCAAAATATCAACTTCTTAAGGGTTAAGCTTTTCTACACCTTTAAAACACCTTGTTTAAATAAAACTTTAAATAAAATTTAATTAAAAATTTTTTAGACATTTTGTAACATTAAACAAAGTTAAAGGGAGATTCCGGATCTCTCCCCGTTCCAAAAATTCTTGTAAGTAGTTAGTAGCAGGGTATGCCCGCGTAAACTCTGCTAGTGGTAAAATAAGTGTAAGATGAACAAAAATAAAAGATTGAATGGGAAGTAGAAAATGCTCATATGTACATACACTCTCTCTCTATTCTCTTTCTCTGTTAAGCATAAAGAAGAAATCCAAAACATCAACAAAAGGTTTATTTAAAATTTAAGTTATATATTTGGGAAGGAATTTTCCGGAAAAAAAAGTTTTCCGGAAAGTTTGTTTAGAAAAAAAGTTGGAAAAATTTTCTGTAACAATATTCCTAACAATAAGAATGTTTTCCGGAATTTTATTTTCCGGTAACAACAGTACAGTTTAAAGTGTGCAGAACTTTTGAAGCAATAAGTTTCCCAAACCTTTTACTATTTTAAATAATATTGATTATTAAACAAAAATATTTTTTAATTTATTATTTTATTTAAAAAAAAACATGAGTGGAGAAATATATTTTATGTCATCAAGATCAACTCAAAAATTGTTAGACATGACCACAACACCCCCACGTAATGCCAAAACCAAATGCAACACAGAACCTCCTTCAATCTGAAAGAAAAAAAAAGAGATTTTTTTGGAAAATGTATGTTTATTAACTTAATTTTGAGTAATTATTCTGGACCATTAAACTAATATTTACTGAAGGTTTGGAATTTTAAAACCCATTGAATCTTAGACTTTGGGCCCTGGGCCTAATTTACCGACTTGTACTGACACCAGGGACCCCTACAAAAAGCTGGGGCACTCAAATACAGAGCTTAGAATACAGAAAAAACACAGGCCGATGGACAGAATTTGGGCTATTTGAACTTTTACTTAGTCCAATTTTCATAAGTTAAGTCAAAAAATATTTTTTAAAGGAAAAAAACCTTGCACTCCTGAGCAGTTTTATCATCACTTAACTGTTTCCCAGCAAAGATTAAACGTTGTTGAGGTGGTGGAATTCCTTCTTTCTCTTCTACCTTAATTAAATAATTTAAATAAACTGAAAATTAAAGAATAAACCTTTTCCTTTATTCGATCAACTTTGTCCGTTGGTTCAATATCAAGTTCAATTTCTTTGCCAGTTAATGTCTTTACTTTAATTAACATTTTTTGCTTTTAATCTTGTCTTGATCTGTTGAAAACAAACGATGAAAAAGGATTAAATAGAAATTATTAATTAAAAAATTTTTTTTTCAATTAAGTAGATTTAAAGAAGAAAGTTAATTAAAATTAGAGAGGAAAAGTAGAGAAGAAAAGAAAAAGAAATAGTGTAAAAAATATAATTTTTTAAATTATTCCTTATTTTTAATCATGGTGTTTTATTTATTTACTTTTCTTTTCTCTTCTAGTTAATTCTCTTTATTTTTCTCTAACAGTCTAAACACTCTCCATATTTTTATGTGTATAACTTCGCTATTTCTTCGTTTTCTTGTGTTTTAATTACTCCGTTATCTTTATTCTCGTTTAAGCTTGTTTTTTAAAGACGTCCTTGAAAAATTGACGGAAGTTAGCCTTCGTTTTTTATTCATTTTGTATTAGAATTTAACTTCTTTTTTTGATTGATCATCTCTTTTACATCATATCTTTTTCAACAATTTTTTTAACTTTTTAAATTTGTACTTTAATTAAAATTGGTTCATTTTCCCTTTATTTTCTTTTTTACTTCCTTTTCTTTCATTTCTATTTTTAGATACATAGTATGTACAATTACTAGTTTAAAACAATTAACCTCTTAATAATCTGCATTTTCTTAACTACCTTTAATAGCATTTAAAAAAGATATTAATTAATTAATTTATTTCATTCAATGCATCACCAATCTCTCCCAACTTGTTCAAATGTCTTCTTACGTCGAGTGGATGATATGGAACACATTTTACGAGAACGAATAGCCTTGCTTCCGGGTGTTCGTGATCGAGATTTCTGTCCTTTAATTTTCTGTCCATCTAGGGACATTATTGCAAATTGTGAACATATTCGTAATTTATTGTTGTATTTATATGATGTTACAGAGTAAGTCAAAACATATATTTCCTAGAGTCTTTGGGGGTTTTAATTTCCGAGACTTTGTTTGGCTTTAATCCTCTCTTTTCTAAATTTAATTTAATAATTCAGAGATGAAGCTAAATCTAGAGGTTTTGTGTTTGTTGTGGATATGAGGAAAGGAACAAGTTGGGACGTTGTAAAACCAATTTTAAAAGCGCTTCAGGTTTAGCTTTAACTTTTTAAAGTTTTTCTTGTAATATAAATTACAAGCCATAAGTATAAGACTTTTAAGGTAAATTAATTCAATTTTCTTTGCTCTACGCTCTTCAAAAATCCACAATTTTTACCTCAATTTTCGGTATTTTCTTCTTCCCAAAAAAAAAGTTTTTTTTGAATCAAACAAAAAGACCTTCTTAGGGGTTGTTTTTAATTATCAACTTAATCTAATCATTCCAAACTTCCTCCTTTTTTTGAACTTAAAAGAGTTCCCTTTAAACTTAAAAGTCTTATTTTTAAGGTTAAACTCTTTAAATAGTAAACTAAATTTTAGGAATATTTCCCTGCCAAAATTAATAGTGTTTACATAATTAAACCAGAAAAGTTTATCGACAAGTACAAAATTTCTATGAAAAAATATACAAAATTTGATCTTCAAATGGTCTCTTCTGATGCCTTAACCAAATACATTGATTATAGCCAAATACCTAGAGAATTTGGAGGCTCTTTTAATTTTGATTATGATGAATGGATTGAACTTAGAAGAGTTTGTTTTCTTTTAATTTTTTTACTGGGGTTTTGTGTTAAATGGACGCTTCGACGCGAAGTCTTTTTCCTGTATTCTTTTACGTTTCTCGTTCAACTTTTTTGACTAAAAATATTAATTTTTGTTAGAAAATTTCTCTAATTAAATTAAAAAATTTTTATGAGTCTGAGCTCTCTTTTAACTAAGAATTGTAACGCCGTGATGAACCGTCCTTTTTCAAAATTTTTCTTTTTTTAATTCCAGGATATTGAACGAATTATCCATCGAATCTCAGAAATACTTAAAAACTTAGAACGCATATCTTTCGAAATTTCAAGTGCCGAAATGCCAATAGATGCTTTATCTGCCCAAAAATCTGTCCAAACACATTCCAGTCTTTTCCCAATTTTAACTGCTGCACCAATAGAAGAATTTGAAAAAGAAATTTTATCATTACAAGATCGTTTACTCTATGATCAAAATGGATACCAACAAAATGGAAGTACTTGTGCACAAAATCCTGATTTAATTGCTGTCTTTCCTCATCTTGTTCAGTTGCTCAAAACAATGGTTAAAATAAGGTTTATTTAATTGTTGTTTATTTAATTATAGTATTGTTGTTGTTTAATTTATGTCCTTGTGGTAGAGTTTTGTGTGGTGTAGGGGTTAGTGTTTTTGACTTTGTTGTCTGTGGTCTAGTTTCGATCTCATGTGTTTACCTAGTGCTTAATCAATTCGGAAATTGTCTATTTTTTCTTTCTCCGAGTTTATCTAATTATAAATAAATTAAAAAAAATTTTTTTACAAAAATTTTTGCTTTAAATCTTTTTCTAAAATCTTAAAACTAAATTTAAAAATTTAGAAATGAAGTCCTTTGTAATTGGGAGACAAGAAAAACAGAGCTTGATCATTGCTCTCAAATAAAGTTGTTTGAACAGGATGCCGACAACGTTTATTTTTTATTATTAAAATTATTTTAATTTTATTTTTAGCTTTCTCAGTGGATTTGTAAACATTTTAATAATCTTACCCACCGCTTTGTTCTGATAGGAGAAAATGAACTTGAAACAAACAGACTGTTAAAAGAGCACTTAGATTTTGCTGAATCTGTTAATGTAAGAGAGGTTTTTTAAAAATATTATTTTCCTTTTTTGGATTATTTTTTCCCCAGGAACCTTTTTATTAATTTTTAAAATTAAAAAACTATTCTAAAATTAGTCGGTCGGTTCAGTGCCGTGCCCTTTTCAGCCCTTACCCAACAATGTATTTTCTAGGCTTTATTGCATTCGATGGGGTAGAGAATCTCCTTCAAAAATTTAAATAAATTTTAATTTTTGTGCCCGAGAAAAAAAGAAAATTTCCTTTCGCACTGAACCGACCTTCTCTAAAATTTATTTTTTAAAAGAAAATAGAGGTTAGCTACACCCAAGTTTTGACTGTTGGACATCGCCTTTTACAACTCCAACCTCCAGGATTAAATAAAATTGAAAGTATTTCACAACAATTAAAATCAGATTGGGATAAATTTATAACAAGAATAGGTCAGAGAACACAACTTTTGAAGCTTGCTGCAAGTGCTTATAAAAAGAGCAATTTGGTTTAATTTTAAATTAATAATTAAATTAAAAAAAAAATTTTTTTTTAATTTAATTAAATTTCCCCTTATTTATTTTATTAAAAAAAATAAATTTTTTTAAATTTTTTTTTGAATTTTAATTTAAATTAATTAAGTTTATTTATTTATTTTTCTTCTACATTAAAAAATAGGAGGGGATTTAATTTTTAAATTTTATTTAAAAAAAAATTAAAATTTTAATTTTTTTAAAATTATTTTAATTTAATTAAATTAAACTTATTTTTCTTTTATTTTATTTATTTTTTTTTAAAGTTTTTAAAAAATTCTGATCACTGGCAAATGAACGTAGGCGTAGACCCAACCAAAATAACTTCAATTAATGACCTCCCAATTGCAGCAAAAAAACATTTAGAATTTCAAAAATTGTATAAAACTAGTTGTATTGAAGCTACCGAAGAATTACAAAATTTGGCCAAATTTTTAAAAAAATATTTTGGAGAATCTGTTAATCAATTGCCTATAAATTCAATAATTCATGAAAAATTAAATTTAATTTCAAATTGTTTTAAAGGAATTAATACTGTTTGGGAAGCTAGAGATGCTACAATACAGAATAAATTATCTAGTGCTGATTTTATTACTGATTTGAATTCGGTATTTTAATTTATTCTATTTAATTTAATTAATTTTTTTAATTTATTTAATTTTAATTTAATTTATTATTTAATTAATATTTTTTTAAAATTATTTAATTAATTATTTTTATTTAATTTAATTATTTAATTAATTTTTTTTTAAATTAATTTAATTTATTAATTAAAAATTAATTTATTATTTAAAAAAAATTAATTTAATTAAAAATAAGTAATTGATTTAATTAATAATTTTTTAATTACATAATAATTTTTTTAATTAATTAATTATTTTTTAATTAATTAATTATTTTTTATTTAATTAATTATTTTTTAATTAATTTGTTATTTTTTAATTAATTAATTATTTTTTATTTATTTAATTTAATTTAAAAATTAATTAATTAATTAAATAAAATCTTTAAAAAATTAAATTTAATTAAAAAAGGTTCTTGACTGGTTAAATCAACATGGAGAACCCTTTTTAAATAGAAAAACGGGTATAGGTTTTGACCCGGAATCTGCTTCTATTTTAAACCAAAATCATCAAAAATTCCGTGCTGTTGCAATAAATACATTTAAAAATGCTGATCAAATATTTAGAGTTAAACATGTATTGGATGATGCTGGTAATTTATTTTATTTACTTTAAATAAATTAATTATTTATTTTTGAAGACAAAACTGTTAGAATTGAAGCACTTAAAAAGGTTGATGAATTACACATTAAAATTGAGAAGTTTAAACGTTGCACTGATCATAGGACTCATTTGTTTGTTTGTTTGTTTATAAATAAATGTTTCAGAAAATATATATGAATCCGGAAAGAAAAGTATTTAAACATTTATTTACTAAAACTTGTATATTTTCCGGAAAGTTTTACTAAACCTTTTATATTTTCCGGAAAACTTGTATATCTTCCGGAAAGTTTTACTAAACTTTTTATATTTTCCGGAAAGCTTGTATATTTTCAGTAAAGTTTTACTAAACTTTTTATATTTTCCGGAAAGCTTGTATATTTTCCGGAAAGTTTTACTAAACCTTATATATTTTCCGGAAAACTTGTATATTTTCCGGAAAGTTTTACTAAACTTTTTATATTTTCCGGAAAGCTTGTATATTTTCAGTAAAGTTTTACTAAACTTTTTATATTTTCCGGAAAGCTTGTATATTTTCCGGAAAGTTTTACTAAACCTTATATATTTTCCGGAAAACTTGTATATTTTCCGGAAAGTTTTATATTCCAACTTGTTTTACTATATTTTCCGGAAAACTTTATATTTGAACCTGTTTTACTAAAACTTTATATTTTCCGGAAGGTTTTATATTTTAATTATTCCTTTATTTAAGGCTTCATCTTGCCTATTATTTCTATCTCCATTATAATGAAATAATGGATTGGTATGAAAAGATGGACAGTCGTGCTCATTATGTTTGTATAGTCCCAGAATCAATAGAAAATTGTGAACGGAATAAAGAAACATTTCAAACAGATAATGATTTAACAGTACAGGCATATGATAGAGTTATGGTAGAATCACAACAATTATTAGAGTCTTTAAAGCATCAAAGGGAATATTTAGAGGTTAATAATAATGAAGCTGTTAGTCATGTACAACAATTAACTAAAGCTATAGGTTTAATATATATTTTAAACATTAATTTAATCATTACCCTTTTTTAGATTAATTAAATAATTTATCTGAATTAATTAATTAATTTTAATTAAATATTTAAATTAATTAAAATTAATTAATTAATTACCCTTTTTTTAATTAATTAATTAAATTTAATTAAATATTAATAAAAATAAATTAATTAATTACGCTTTTTTTAATTAATCATCTCTTTTTTTTTTAATTTTAAAGAGAATCGTCATTTAACGGAAAAAGAGCGTTGGAAAGAGCAGCGTAATTACCTAAACACAGCCTTTATAATATCAACATTTTTGCGTGACTGTTGTGCACTTAAAAAACAATTAGAAAGTTGGAAACAAGACTTACAAGGTTTAAAACATTCTGTTAGCAATACTGTTGAAATAATTAAACAATACCATACCCAAAACACTGTTAAAGTTCAACAATTTGTTTGTGATGCAATGAAGCAATTGGAGGAAATTTTGGAGGTTTTTTTTTAATTTTTAATTAATTTAAATTTTTTAAAAAATTTAATTAATTAAAAAAAAATTTTTTTTAATTTAATTTAAAGCTTATTGAAAGTAAAGGATTAAGAATGGTTTATTTTTCCGATACTGATGTTCCTATTGAAAATACTATTGTCAATGCAGCAAGACAACTACAGACGCTTGAAGATGACGTTATGAATGTATGTTAAATTAAATTTAAAAAAATATTTTTTATTTTTTTTAAATTTTCTAAAGCCTTAAAAAATTTAAATAATAAACCTTTAAAAAAAATATTTTTTTTTAATTTTAATTAAATAAATTATTTTTTAAATTTATTTAAAAAATGTAAAATAAATAGAAAAAAAATTTAAAAATTAAATAAAAAAAAATTATTTATTTTAATTTAAAAATAGATAGCAAAGGACATATCCAACCGTATAGAATTGAGTATTAATTTAAATAAACTTAAACAATTGTCAAAAGAAGTAATAGAAGCAATAGAACGTCAACAAATGCATTTACTTCAGTATTATAATATTCCGGGAAATGAACTTGAAACAAACTTGGAAACTAAATATTTTAATGAATTTAGAATGGAAATTGAGGTGTTTTAATTAATTTAATTTTTTTAAAATTTTTAATTAAAAGTTTTATTTTTTTTATTAATTAATTAACTTTATTTAATGTCCATAGAATATATTTAGGGGTGACACTTGAGTCTGTCTATCTTTTTTAATATATTAATACACTTGTTGTATATTTCAGAATATATTTACAACTTGTTAAGTTTTGTGTTTTTGATAGACTTAAGTGTTTGTGTTTGTATTCTATTTTAAATAAACTTTAAACACAACTTAAAACTTTGTGTTTTTGTTTGTTTGATTTGTTGCAAACTTAAAGTTTATTTTTGAACAAAACAAACTTGAAAAAACACAAAACTTAATTAAATATTTTTTAATTAATTAAAAAATTAATTAAAATTCAAATAATTAAATTACTTAATTAAAATTAATTTAAAATTAATTAAAATTAATTTTAAATCTTTTTTTAATTTTTAGACAACTGAAGAAAAAATATCAAAATTCTATAATGAAAAAGAAAGGTTTACTTCACTGCCTTTATTAGCCTTAGACTCCCACGCAGAGACCAGAGTCAAAGCAGAAAATCTATTAACTGAAGTTAAAGCAAAATGGCAAACTTTAGTTGGATTAATAGACAATAGATACAAATTATTAACATCTGCAAATTCTTATTATAAATACACTAAATTAGTAAGAATTAAATTAATTAAATTTAATTAATTCCACAGCTTCTCCCAACCTCCCAATCAATCGAAAAAGACCTTTCAGCAGACAGGGATGGAGATTTTTGTAAATCAGGGAATTGGGGTAATTTAGAGCTATGTTTTGATGCAATAGAAGAAAGGCTTTTAAAACATGCAAATCATAAAGAACGTTTTTTGGAGGTTTAAACAATTTAAAAAATTCTTTTTTAATTAAATCATTTAAAAAATAATATAATTTAATTAATTAAATAAAAATTAAAATTATTAAAGGCAAGTTCCTATGCCCAAAGAACAGCAGATCAATTTATGGCTTGTATGAAGCGTTGTCCAGCACCTAGAGAACACATTGAAATGCGTTTATTTGAAGTTCAAAAATATAAGGATACAATAAGGGAAAGGCAAACAATAATTTTACGTTTATGGAAAGAATGTACTGCTAAAATTGAAAAATGCAGAAATTGTGTTAATATTAAAATATCAGCGAAGAAATTAATTGACTGGTCTGATCGAGAACTAGCGACTTGTGTTTCAGTTATTGAAAGTGTTGACAAGTTTAATAAAAAAGTTGATGTTTTGACAAAGAGAAAAATGTTGGAGGATTTGTTGGTTAAATGTTTGACGTTGAGGGATTTGGTTAAGGTAATTACATGTTTAATAAATTTGTATTTCTAAATAAGTGACTATTAATGAAAGGAAAAACACAAATCAGAATTTTTTAAAAACATTAAAGTTTTAATCTAAAAACACAAATCAGAATTTTTTAAAAACATTAAAGTTTTAATCTAAAAACACAAATCAGAATTTTTTAAAAACATTAAAGTTTTAATCTAAAAACACAAATCAGAATTTTTTAAAAACATTAAAGTTTTAATCTAAAAACACAAATCAGAATTTTTTAAAAACATTAAAGTTTTAATCTAAAAACACAAATCAGAATTTTTTAAAAACATTAAAGTTTTAATCTAAAAACACAAATCAGAATTTTTTAAAAACATTAAAGTTTTAATCTAAAAACACAAATATGTATTTCTATTTTTAAAGGTTGAACGCGATCAAGTTCGAAAAATGTTGAGAGAAGCAAAAAAGTTTCTAGAATCATTCCCAAGTGATTTTCACAGTGTTGAAGTTGAGAAGTATTCTATGTTAGCCAAAACAAAGCTTCAGAACATTTGGTCAATGCTTATAAAGAGTGAACAGACAGTACAAAACGAATTAAATTTAATAAACGGACAAAACTTGATACAAGAACCAACAGAAAAGAATGAACAACAATTATGTTTAGATCGTTATAGTGATAGTGCTATTGAAGATAAATTATCTAAAAAAGAAGAGGACGAATTACAACCCTTAAAAAAAATAATTGAACCTATGAAGGAGTTGCTTAAATCAGAGGCTGATTATATTGATGATTTGGGGTATTTAATTAATTAATTTATTTTATTTAAATTATTTTATTAAATTAAAGTCGTTGTATTGAAGTTTATTTATTTTCTTATAAAACTGCTGGTTCAATGTGTCCTCTTTCTATTCGTGGAAAGGAGAAGGAAATATTTGGAAATATTGAAGAGCTTTACCAATTTCATTCAAAGTATGTTTTCCTATTTAATTTAATTTTTTAAATTTTTTAAAAGAATTTTTCTATCTGAATTGCTTACTTATGAACAAAACCCTGAAGATGTCGGTTATTGTTTTATTGCTTGGATGGAAAAATTGAAGGAATTATATGCCGATTATTGTCTTAATAAAGAGGAAAATAGTTATTTAATTGGATTGCCTGAGGCTATTTCGATGTTTTCTGTAAGTTAATTTAATTGTTGACATTTTGGTTTACTAGCTTCTTTTTTAATTAATTTACATTAATTTTTAATTTAATTAATTAAATAAACAGGAAATAAGGAAACAACACAACCTTGAACCCTGTCAAGATCTCCATTCATTAGTTATTAAACCAATACAAAGAATAACTAAATATCATGTTTTATTAGGCGAACTACTTAAACATTCTACTAAAAACACTAAAGAAATTAAAGTTTGTTTGTTTGAATTAATTAAATTAAAAAACACAAAACATTTGTTTTATTGAACTTTGTTTAGATTGTTTTAGAAAACACAAAACACATGTTTTATTAAAACTTTAACTTGGTGTTTGTTTTAGTTAAATAAAAAACACAAAACATATGTTTTATTAAAACTTTAACTTGGTGTTTGTTTTAATTAAATAAAACATGTGTTTTATTAAAACATTAAGAAGTGTGTTTGTTTAAAATAAAATAATTGGTATTTTTCAGAATGTTTATGAACTAGTTTTGAGTATCCCAAAATTAGCAAATGATCGCATGCATTTAAAAAGTTTTGAGGATTACCAGGTTTAAACAAAGTTTATTTAAATTAATTAGTTTATTTATAGAAATATAATGTTGGCGATTTTGTTATGCAGGGTATTTTTTTAATTAATTAATTTTTATTTTAATTAAAAAATTCTTTTTAAAGACACATTTCTTGTCTCCGAACCAAAACGTTATTTTAAACGAGAAAGGGAATTTCAAATATTTTTGTTTGAATCAAACATAATTTTTACAAAAAGGGAAGAATTAAGTTCAAAAAAGATTGGTTATGTTTTCAAGGACAGTATGTTGGTAAGCGAATTTTTTTGAATTAATTAATTTAATTTTTTAATTAAATTAATATTTTTTTAATTAATTAATTAATTAAAATAATCCAAAATTAAACAGAAATTGTTCAAATTATTTTTTAAAAATTTTTCCCAATTTTTAAGCTTCGAGAACTTCATGTAGTCGAACACATTGAAGCAGATAACACAAAATTTGGGTTAAGAAAGAGTGCATTTCCCTGTCAGAATGATCAAAATACAACACTTTTAAAAGCAAATACAGAAGCACAACGAATTCTTTGGGTTAAAACTTTGAGGGATTTGAAAATGGATATTGGGAGACATACTAATTATAATAAATCTATTGGTGGAGGTAATTAAATTAATTAAATTAAATAAATAAATTAAATTAATTAATGAAATGAATTAAATTAAATAATTTAATTAATTATTTAATTTAATTAAATAAATTATTTAATTTTTAAATTACTAAATAATTAATTTTATTTTATTTATTAATTATTTTAATTAATTTAAATTAATTTAATTAATTAAATTAATTTAATTAATTTAAGCAATTAATTTAAATTAATGAAATTAATATTTTTAATTAATTGATTAATTTAATTAAAAATAATTAATTTAATTAATTTAAATTAAATTAAAAATTGATTAATTAATTTAATTTAATTAAAATTATTTCCCTCAATTTATTAGACAGTAATAGAGCATCAAGAGATTCACAATCTAGTCTAATTCTACACTCTATAGCAACCAGTACTGCATTAGCTACTCAATTACCTTTAGAAGATGATGGTTGTATTTCTTTTCAAAGTACTGATAGTGGTAATATTAGTACTAGTGCATTCTCCTCAACTGGACAAGTAATATTAAGAGAAATTAAACATGAAGAAAAACAAGGAAAACAACAACAACAACAAACTTATGAGTTTGAACAAACACAAAACATGACAAGTTTATTTGAGGTGAGTTGAATAAATAAATAAATAATTTAATTTTTTAATTAATTAATTTAATTAATAAATAATTTAATTATTTAATTAATTAATTTAATTAATAAATAATTTAATTATTTAATTAATTAATTATTTAATTAATTTTTTTTAATTATTTAATTAATTAATTATTTAATTAATTTTTTAATTAATAAATAATTTAATTAATTATTTAATTAATTTTTTTTAATTATTTAATTAATTAATTATTTAATTAATTTTTTAATTAATAAATAATTTAATTAATTTTTTAATTAATAAATAATTTAATTAATTAATTATTTAATTAATTTTTTAATTAATTAATTATTTAATTTAATTAATTAATTTTTTAATTAATAAATAATTTAATTATTTAATTAATTAATTAAATTAATTAATTACCATTATATTAATTAAAATACTAGAATATATAAGTATTTATTTTATTAAATAATAAAAAATATTTTTTATTTATATTCACCCCTAAATTAAGCTTCTAGGTATGTTAAGGTTTAATATAAATAATATTAAATCAGAATTTAATAAAAACATGTTTATGTGTTTTTTGTTTTTTAATTTTTTAAACTTCAAAATATATTTTTTTTTAAATTTTTATTTTATTCGTTAAATAATGGGGAGAGACGTGGGATGATTTTTCTTGACAATAATTTTTAATGTAGCAACAGCTGTTTAATTATTTTCAAGCAAATAACGTAAAAACAATTGTGCTTATTTATTGTTTGATAAGCGACGAGTACAAGCTCCCATATATTCGCAAACTTATTTTTAATAATTCAAAGTTTTAAATGTTTAAAATCAGAATTTATTTAATTCTACTATTTTGAAAAGTTTCTTAAAAATCAGAATTTTTATTTTACTAAAAACCAGAATTTACCATTTACAAACAAAATATAAAACATTTAAGTAGAGTTACAGTATGTTTTATATGTGTATGTACAAAAGGGAAAATGTTTACTTATTCTAATGTAAAACCAGAATTTAAAAAAAACACATTTTTATTGTACAAATATATATTCTGAACAACATTAGAACATTTGTACAATATTTTGTGTTTTATATAAATTCTGGTTTTATTATGTTTTATATAAATTCTGATTTCATTAAACATGTTTTATGTTTTATATAAATTCTGATTTTATTAAACTTTGTGTTTTATTATTTAAAGTTTAATTAAAAATGTTTTGCGAATATTTGGGCAATTTTTACTAAATGTTGGCAAAAAATAAAATAAAAAAGGCTTTTAATATTTATTGCCTATTGATTATCCTCTATCTATTACCTACCCACTTATCTTCTCAGTTTATTTGTGATTTTTATTTCTTCATTTATCCAACCGTTATTAAACACAAATAAATACTCCTCTAATCTAACCTTTTTTTATATTAAAAAAAATAAAATAAATGTCACACTCTGAAGAAGATGACCTCCATTCAAGTACATCACCTTTATTCAGCACACCTCCAAATGAAATAAATTTTGATGAAAAATATGAAGAAAAAAATATTTTAATAGAGGGGACGACTAATTTGAAATTATTAAAAGAAGAAAATAAATTAAAAAATAAAAATAAAACAGAAGAAAATAATTATTCATCATCTTCTGCTTCTCCTCCTGTAATTTTCTTTTCTCCTAACTCCAATGAAAATGAAGAAGAAAAAGAAATAAATTTAAAAGAAGATTTAAATTATTCGAATATTAATTTAATGTCTTCAACTGTTGATAAAAAAGAAACAAAAACAATTTCTGTTCCTTCCTTAAAATTGAGTGCATCTATTGCAGATTTACTCCCTTCACGTTTTCCTATTATTGAAAGAGAAAATAAACAAATTAATAAAAACAAAACAACACCAAGTAAATTAGAATTAATAGCTACAAAAACAGCAGCAACAAAAACATCAAAAATGGTCGTCTATTCGTCAACATTTAATAATACATTTCCGAACATTAATTTAAATGAAGAAAAACATTTTTTTAATAAAAAATGTTTGGAACAAAACAATTTATGTGTTGTTGATAATGGTGATGTTTTTTTAAGTTTGGGGAAAACACAAAATATAGGACAATTACACAAACATTTCTATGTTTTTTTAATGTTTGGGGAAAACAAAATACAAGGCAATTACACAAACATTCTGTAAACACAACAAACTTTAAGTTTTAAGTTTGTTGTTTTCTTTGTATTTTTGTTTGTGTTTTCCGGTTAAGTTTTCCGTTTACTTTCTTTGTTTGGATGGGATAATGTATTTATTGTATTTTATGTTTTTAAGTGTTTTATAACCTTATTAATTAAATTAAAGTAAATGTTTTAATAGACAAAAACAACACCAATAAAAACATTAATATTAATAAAATATCTACAACAGCTAATAATAATACTCGACGTACATCACTTTCAAAAATATTTTCTAATTTTCGTCTTCAACTTGAAAAAACTAAAAATGCATTTTCTTCATCATCATCTTCAACAGATGAATTAAAAAAATTAAATAATAATAAAAAAAGAAAATTTATTCCAATAACACGTTCATTTACTACTTCATTAACCTCTCCTTCTACGTCTTCGTCTAGTTCTTTAGACAATTATTTGAGAAGACGAAAAAATAAAATAATTGAAAAAAAGTCAAGTGATGACACTGAGGAAATGGTAAGAATATTTCTACACAGAAAAAAAAATTTTTTTTTTAATATTGTATTTTTTAATTAATCCCTAATAATAAAGGGGAAATTAATTATTTTTGCGTCAATAGAGAGAATATTTATTTTTCTTTGTTTTTTTAATATTTATTTTTTAAAATTGTTTTTTAGTTTATTTAGAACATTTTTTAAATAATCCTCTCCTTTTTCTTTTGCTTCATTTGTTTATTTATTTTTTAAAAATATGCAATGGTTATGTCAAATATTCCTCTATCCTTCACTAGCTTTTCCTTCTTATATTTTAAAAAATTAAAAACACCTTTCTTTGAATTACTATTAATTTTTTAAAAAATAGTACACGACAAGAAATGAAATATGCGAGTTAATACGTCTCTACTTTTTATTTTTTGTGTTTCACTTCTTTTATTCTTTAGCTTTATTTTGTGTGGTATTATTTATTTTGCGACAATAAATCAGAATTTTTAATATTTGAAGCAAAATACATTAAATCAGAATTTGTATTTAAGCATTTTTTCATCAGAATATTAATTAGAGAAACTTTATTTTACATCAGAATTTGTGTTTTTTAAATATTCTGGTTTTTACTAATGTTCAGAGTTTTGTGTTTCTTTCTGTTTTTAATTTAAATCAGAATTTTTGTTTTGTATGCAGCATTTTTAATTTAAAAAATCAGAATTTAAATCAGAATTTTTAATTAAAAAATCAGAATTTTTAATTAAAAAACCAGAATTTTTAATTTAAAAAATCAGAATTTAAATCAGAATTTTTAATTAAAAAATCAGAATTTTTAATTTAAAAAATCAGAATTTAAATCAGAATTTTTAATTAAAAAATCAGAATTTTTAATTAAAAAACCAGAATTTTTAATTTAAAAAATCAGAATTTAAATCAGAATTTTTAATTAAAAAATCAGAATTTTTAATTTAAAAAATCAGAATTTAAATCAGAATTTTTAATTAAAAAATCAGAATTTTTAATTAAAAAATCAGAATTTTTAATTAAAAAACCAGAATTTTTAATTTAAAAAATCAGAATTTAAATCAGAATTTTTAATTAAAAAATCAGAATTTTTAATTAAAAAACCAGAATTTTTAATTTAAAAAATCAGAATTTAAATCAGAATTTTTAATTAAAAAATCAGAATTTTTAATTAAAAAACCAGAATTTTTAATTTAAAAAATCAGAATTTAAATCAGAATTTTTAATTAAAAAATCAGAATTTTTAATTAAAAAACCAGAATTTTTAATTTAAAAAATCAGAATTTAAATCAGAAATTTTTAATTAAAAAATCAGAATTTTTAATTAAAAAACCAGAATTTTTAATTTAAAAAATCAGAATTTAAATCAGAATTTTTAATTAAAAAATCAGAATTTTTAATTAAAAAATCAGAATTTTTAATTAAAAAACCAGAATTTTTAATTTAAAAAATCAGAATTTAAATCAGAATTTTTAATTAAAAAATCAGAATTTTTAATTAAAAAACCAGAATTTTTAATTTAAGTAGCAGAATTAATAATTTATTGTCTCATTTTCCCCAGTCTAAAGCTTCTCCTGTTAAAAACCAAAAAACGTGCGTTGTCAACTGAATTCTTTTTTTTTATTTATTATATTTTTTTTTACTTTCTAACCATGTGGTAAATTGATATATACATACACATACTAGCTTTAACTAAAATTTATATTTATTTTTTCTTTTACTATTTTCCAGCTTTTTCTCTTTTTTCTTCCAACTACAGGGGTGATATGTGAGCATTTTTCTTTCTCCTTTTTCTAATTGTCATTTAACTGAAAAAAGAAAAAAAATAAAATCTCGTAATTTAATGGTGCTGCGTGAACAACCAAACAACCATTTTATTTTTTTGCCATTTGCTATACATTTTTTTTAATTTAAATATTTCTCTCTCTTTTTTTGCTTGTCAATAAATACACTATTTATTTATTTTTTTAAATTTATTTATTCTGTCCTTGTAATTTTAAGCTTATTTTTAAATAGTAGACCTTTATTTAATTTAAATTTATTTTAATTAATTAATTATTTATTTTTTTATTTATTTAATTCTGATGCTATAGCCTTTAATTTTTATTTTTATTTAATTTAATTAATTTTTTTAAATTTATTTTTTAATTTAATTAATTAATTTATTTATTTTAAATTAATTTATTCATTTTTTAAGTTAATTAAATTTTTTTATTTTATTTAATTAAATTAATTTTTATTTAATTTAATTAATTTTATTTAATTTAATTTAATTTTTATTTAAAGTAAAAAATTAAAAATAAAATTTAAAAATTAAATTAAAATGCTGGGATATTCAAAATCATTTCGCACAACACTTCGCTCCCATACAGAAAATTTATACGACAGAGCAAGGCGTAAATTTACTGGTTCATTTCGGCATTCAAATAATTCTTCTGACATTAAATTATTAATTAATAATAATAATAATTGTTTAAATAATTTATTAATTGTACAAAATAATTTAAATAATAATAATAATGAAGAGAATGAGGAGGTTATTTTAATTAAATTAATTTAAATTAATTAATTAAATTTATTTAAATTAATTTAATTAAAATTTAACTGATATGTATTTTTTAATTAATTAACCACCCCTTTTTCTTTATTTTTTTAAAGAGAAAAAAATTAATTTAATTTAGTTTAATTTTTTAATTTTATTTTTTGTTGGTTGTACTACTTAATTTTTAATTAATTTTATTTTTTTTAAATTTAATTAATTTAATTAAAGTTTAATTAATTTTTATTTAAAGGAAAAACAACAACAACAACGCCAAGTTTATTTTGTTACTGAAGACTTTATTGCAACAAAACCAGAACAATTAAATATTTTAACTGGACAGAAAGTCGAAATTTTAAATAATGAAGAAAATAATAATGAATTTATTAAAATTGCAATTTTAAATAAATTTGGAAATAAAGAAGAAAATGAAGAAGAGGGTTATGTGCCTAGACGAATATTAATTCCTTTGGATAAAGAAGGTAATTTAATTAAATAAATAAAAGGGGGAAATAATGCTTTTTTAAAAACTTGAAACTTAATAAACTTGCAAAAATACAAACTTGAAACAATTAAAACTTGAAACATTAAAACTTGAAACTTAATAAACTTGAAACAATTAAAACCTGAAACATTAAAACTTGAAACTTAATAAACTTGAAACAATTAAAACCTGAAACATTTCAAACTTGAAACAAATAAAACTTGAAACATTTCAAACTTGAAACAAATAAAACTTGAAACAAATAGAACTTAATAATTAATAAACTTGAAAAAATACAAGCTTAAAAAAAATACTTATAAAATTAATAAATAGAAAAATAAGGCTACTTCTCTTTAGTCTATTTTTAACACATCATTTTGAAGGGGAATATATTTAAATTTATTTAATTATAACTAAATAATATATTTAATTGTTTATAAATATGTGTGTTTGCTAATTCTTAATATTAAAATTCTTTTCTTTTTATTTATAAAATTTTTAAATATTTAATATTTACTTAGAAATGACATTTTTTTACATCACGCATCTTTTTCCTCTTCTTCTTTTCTTCTTTATATTATAAATATGTACATATAATTTTATTTTTTTTTGTTACTATTTAATTCTATGCTTTTTGATTTTTATACTTTACTTTTTTTTCTTTTACTATTTTGCTTCAAGTTTTAATTTTGCTTCAAGTTTTATTTGCTTCAAGTTTTAATTTTGCTTCAAGTTTTAATTTTGCTTCAAGTTTTAATTTTGCTTCAAGTTTTTACTTTGCTTCAAGTTTTAATTTTGCTTCAAGTTTTAATTTTGCTTCAAGTTTTAATTTTGCTTCATCTTTATTCATTTTCTTCTTTCAACTTTTTCATGTTTTAATTTATTTCCTTTGTTATTTTTGCTTCATTTTATAAATAATTTAACTAAATTTTCTTAAAAAAATTTTTTTCTTCTAATTTTTAGAAAATTATTTTTTTTTCATTTACACACTAAAGTATTTTACTTTATTTATTGATTTATAAGCATGTTGGGCTTTATCTTTTATTTGTTTTAAATATGTGTGTGTGTATATTAAATACCCTTAAAGCTAAAAAAGAAGAGAAGAAGAAAAGCTTTTCTTTTTTTACCTTCTATTTATTTACCTTTTTTTTAATTTTTTTTCCTTTGGCATTTTAATTTTTTTAAATTATTTTTACACTTGAAAAATTATTGAAACTTGAAGCAAGCTCTTAGATTTATAAGAGAAAGATGCGCAGTTTACCAACGTTTGGAAAATAATAAATTATCTTGCTCAGCCTTTAAAATTTTTTAATTTTGTTTTTGAATGCTGAGAGACTCTAACTACCCTCACAAAAAATTAAAAAATTTTTCTATTTAAATTACTCAAGTTATAGCAAAATTGGTTATTTTAAAGGTGATCTTTTGGAAGCAACTTAGTTTATATTTTTGGCCATAACTTTGGTAATTGTTGATAAAAAATTTTTTTATTTTTGTATAAGTTGGATAACCCTTTCAGGGATCTCTGTATAAAATTTCATGTTTTTAGGTCCTGTTTTAGCAAAGTTATTGGCACTCAAGCTGTAGTCGCCTGCGCCCAATTGTTCTTTAGAATTTTCTCTTTGCACACAATTTCTTTTATATTTAATTTTTTCTTTTTTTTTATTCTAAATTAATTACCCGAATAAAAATTATGCAAAACAAATAATTAATTTTTTTTTTTTCAGTTAATTTATTTTGTTAGTAAAAAGTCCTTTACGTTCCCCCATGCGTCTTCTCATTCACCTTCATTAAAAAAAGAATTTTTTTTTAAACTTTAATTTATTTAAAAAAGACACATTTTAATAGTGTATTCTTTAACTAATTAAAAAAAATTTTTTTAATTAAAAAAAAATTTTTTTTTAATTTTTTTAGCCTTCTTCTTCTCCTTGTGTTTTTAATCAATTTAAAAATTAATTTTTTAAATTAATTAAAATATTAAAATTAAATTATTATTTTCTCCTTATATTTTTTATTTTTTAATTATTTATTCATTTTCTTTTTTCCTCCTTTTGCGGCAATTTTTTTATCCATGGGAATTATAAGGGAGATGAGGAAATGTATGCACTTTAAATAAATAAATATTTATTAATTTAATATGTATATATCTTTTAAATTCTTTTTTTATTAATTTAATAATTTATTTTTCTTCTTTTTTATGTCTTTTAATTTTTTAAAATTAATTTTTCCTTTGCCTTTTCTACCAAAAGAAAGGTGTTGGCGTAGGTGACAGTTGGTCCAACGCCTATAAAACAACCTGTATTGTACATATAGCTATAAAATTTTTTATTTATGTACCCACTAGTGTTATCTAGCTTCTCTAAAAATTTGAAAATTTTTGACCAATAAAAGGTTAATTTATGGGCAAAAAGGTTAATGTGGTGCGCCTGCGCCTTTGCGCGCATTAATTAAGGAAATTTTATTTTTACAACTTGAAACTTGCTCTAAATTAACCTTATTTTATTTAAAATAAAATAATTATATTTGGTTGACTTTTTGAATTTAAATAAAAATTAATAAAACGAAGACGTGACACATAAAGCAAAGTAAAATTAACACAAAAAAAGTTTTATTTATTTGTATTTTATTTTATTTATTTATATCTCTTTTTCTCCTTAACTTTATTTATTTATTTTCTTTTTTTATAAAAAAAATAAAAAATTTTTTTTCGTCTTTAAAACTCGTGAAAATAAAATAAAGAGAATAAGGAACAAAAAAAGAAGAAAATAAAGAGAAATTTAAATTAAATATATTTATTTATATATTCTACATTAGTCATTTATTTTTAATTTTTTGACTAAATTTATAAGGGAAAATATTCCTTTAAAATTAGGCTAACTTTAAAGGGTTTAAAAATATATATCTTTCACTATAAGTGTCGATATATTTAATTAATATATTATTCGAATAGAGGAACATTTAATTAGGCCTTTAAGCATTTATTTTTATTTTTTAATATATTCTCCATTTTTTAATAAAAATTAAAGAGTTGCGCGTTCTGTTCTTTTATTTATTTGTTTACCAAGTTTTAAGAGAAAAGATGCTTCATAAAAGATAGGAAAAACCAACTTAAGTTTAAACAAGTGTTTTCTTCTTTTATTTATTTATTTAAAAAAATATTTTATTTTTTTAATTTTTTTATTTATTTTTATTTTTTTAAATTTATTTATTTTTTATTTTTTTATTTTTAATATATTCTCTTTAAATTGAAGCTAATTTTAATATATTTATTTATTTAAACTTGTTTATGTTTATTTTATTCTATTTTGTTTCAAGTTTATTTAATGTCTTTTCTTCTTTTAAATAAACCTTTCCGGAAAGTTTTAAAAATAAACAGTCCCGGAAATTTTTAAATTAAACTTTTCCGGAATGTTTTAAATAAATCTTTCCGGAAAGTTTTACATTAAACTTTTCCGGAAATTAATTGTCTCTAACTACACTCCTATTTATTTATATCTATTTTTAAATATATTAATGTCTATAGGGTGTGTATTTAAATAATTAAAAAATATTTAATTAATTAATCTTTTAAAATAAAAAATAAAATTAAACAAAAATGCCCACCAAAAAAATGGAAAGGTCACAAACAATTGAAGAAAAAAATACTTCAAATAAATTAAATAATAATAAACTACCTTCAATAAATAGTAAAATACTCTCTACTACATCCACTGCTTCTTCTGTCTCTTCTACAATCTCTCCCCACCAGAGAAAAAAATTTTCTGCAGCAGCCATATTTAGTGGAATAAGTGAAACTGTTGCAACTAATTTTATTAATAAAAATGAAAATAATAATAAAAATAATAAAATTCTAAAAAAAAGTTCATTTACTTCAAACATCCGTTTTCTCTCATTCTCACCCAAAGAAATTAAAAAAAATTCTGAAAAACCAGAAAAAAGAGGAGACGAAAGGAGACGCTGTTCTTCCTCAAGAGGCTCCCCTCCTCCTTCTTTTTCCGAAAAAATTGAAAATAAAATAAATAAAAGATTTTCTTTCGCATTAAATAAAAAAAGATGGTTTTCGACTAGTACAACAACAGATAATTCTAATTTAAATAATAAAGCTGATTTATGTTGTAGAAGGACAAGTAGTAGCAACACTACAGGAGAATTGACTACTTTAAATTTAATTGGTTTGGGTAAATTAAATAGAAAATAAATTTGTTTTATTTTTATTGTGTCTAAATGTGTTTAAATTTATTTTTAAAAATATTTTTGATTTTTTTAGAAAATATTTTTTTAAAATTGTTTTATGCCTATGGGTTAGTAAACACACGAATTTATTTGTTTAAATTTAAATATAAATTGAGCAAAATTTTTTAAAATTAAAATTCCTTCAAAATAATGTTAATTTAACCTTTTAATATTTTAAATTATTTTATTTTTAAGATCAACCGTTGGCTTCCACTTCAAATTGTAATGATGATACTGCAACTCCTCCTAGTAGTAGTGGAAACAATAAACGCACTTCTATTCGGTTGGTTTTTCTTTCTTTTTATTTAAATGTTTGAATTAAAATACAAATCAGTATGTTTAAGTAATTAACCAGAATTTAATTAAAATTCTGTTAAAAACAAAAATACATCGAATTCGTGTTTTAAAAGATCAGAATAAATCAGAATTTTGGTTTAAAAAAATCAGAATAAATCAGAATTTTAGTTTTAAAAGATCAGAATAAATCAGAATTTTGGTTTAAAAAAATCAGAATAAATCAGAATTTTAGTTTTAAAAAATCAGAATAAATCAGAATTTTGGTTTAAAAAAATCAGAATAAATCAGAATTTTAGTTTTAAAAAATCAGAATAAATCAGAATTTTGGTTTAAAAAAATCAGAATAAATCAGAATTTTGGTTTAAAAAAATCAGAATAAATCAGAATTTTAGTTTTAAAAAATCAGAATAAATCAGAATTTTGGTTTAAAAAAATCAGAATAAATCAGAATTTTGGTTTAAAAAAATCAGAATAAATCAGAATTTTAGTTTTAAAAAATCAGAATAAATCAGAATTTTGGTTTAAAAAAATCAGAATAAATCAGAATTTTAGTTTTAAAAAATCAGAATAAATCAGAATTTTGGTTTAAAAAAATCAGAATAAATCAGAATTTTGGTTTAAAAAAATCAGAATAAATCAGAATTTTAGTTTTAAAAAATCAGAATAAATCAGAATTTTGGTTTAAAAAAATCAGAATAAATCAGAATTTTAGTTTTAAAAAATCAGAATAAATCAGAATTTTGGTTTAAAAAAATCAGAATAAATCAGAATTTTGGTTTAAAAAAATCAGAATAAATCAGAATTTTAGTTTTAAAAAATCAGAATAAATCAGAATTTTGGTTTAAAAAAATCAGAATAAATCAGAATTTTGGTTTAAAAAAATCAGAATAAATCAGAATTTTGGTTTAAAAAAATCAGAATAAATCAGAATTTTGGTTTAAAAAAATCAGAATAAATCAGAATTTTAGTTTTAAAAAATCAGAATAAATCAGAATTTTGGTTTAAAAAAATCAGAATAAATCAGAATTTTGGTTTAAAAAAAATAAATCAGAATAAATCAGAATTTTGGTTTAAAAAAATCAGAATAAATCAGAATTTTGGTTTAAAAAAATCAGAATAAATCAGAATTTTAGTTTTAAAAAATCAGAATAAATCAGAATTTTGGTTTAAAAAAATCAGAATAAATCAGAATTTTGGTTTAAAAAAATCAGAATAAATCAGAATTTTAGTTTTAAAAAATCAGAATAAATCAGAATTTTGGTTAAAAAATCAGAATAAATCAGAATTTTAGTTTTAAAAAATCAGAATAAATCAGAATTTTGGTTTAAAAAAATCAGAATAAATCAGAATTTTGGTTTAAAAAAATCAGAATAAATCAGAATTTTAGTTTTAAAAAATCAGAATAAATCAGAATTTTGGTTTAAAAAAATCAGAATAAATCAGAATTTTAGTTTTAAAAAATCAGAATAAATCAGAATTTTGGTTTAAAAAAATCAGAATAAATCAGAATTTTGGTTTAAAAAAATCAGAATAAATCAGAATTTTAGTTTTAAAAAATCAGAATAAATCAGAATTTTGGTTTAAAAAAATCAGAATAAATCAGAATTTTGGTTTAAAAAAATCAGAATAAATCAGAATTTTGGTTTAAAAAAATCAGAATAAATCAGAATTTTAGTTTTAAAAAATCAGAATAAATCAGAATTTTAGTTTTAAAAAATCAGAATAAATCAGAATTTTAGTTTTAAAAAATCAGAATAAATCAGAATTTTGGTTTAAAAAAATCAGAATAAATCAGAATTTTGGTTTAAAAAAATCAGAATAAATCAGAATTTTGGTTTAAAAAAATCAGAATAAATCAGAATTTTAGTTTTAAAAGATCAGAATAAATCAGAATTTTGGTTTAAAAAAATCAGAATAAATCAGAATTTTGGTTTAAAAAAATCAGAATAAATCAGAATTTTAGTTTTAAAAAATCAGAATAAATCAGAATTTTGGTTTAAAAAAATCAGAATAAATCAGAATTTTGGTTTAAAAAAATCAGAATAAATCAGAATTTTAGTTTTAAAAAATCAGAATTTCTGAAACTATTATTCACATTATCTATTTATATTTTGTAGTTTATTTTATTATTTATTTACTCTCTATCCCTTATAAAATTAATTTGTAAAGGAAGCAAACAAGTTTACACAAACTTTCCGCGCATTTATATAAATATATAGTCAAATAAAAAGGGTAAAAATAAACGTCGAAAAATAACGGAAAATTGGGGGGAGTGATTTTGTGACGTAATTAAATTTTTTTTAACCTTCACCTTATTTTTATTTTTTCTTCGTTTTTTGATTACAAGGGTTGTGACAGACTTAGTAATATTATATACCCCTTAATCTATTTTTATTTATTTTTATTTTAATTTTACCCTTTTGTGAAGGTTATAGTATTTTCTTTGAAAAACAATATTTATTTATTGTTTTGGGAAAATTATTTTTTTTTAATTTTTATTTTTAAATCATAGATCTTTAAATTATTTTTAATATTATTTATTTTTATTTTTTAAATTTTAAAATAAATAAATAAATAAATTTTTTATTTATTTAATTAATTAATTTATTTATTATTTAATTAATTTAATTAATGAATTAATTTGTTTTTTTAATTAAAATTTATTAATTTATTTATTTATTAATTTAGTTATTAATTATTTAATTTAATTTAATTAATTATTTAATTAAATTGATTATTTAATTTAATTAATTAATTAATTAAATTTATTTATTTTTGTGTTTTAGATCCTTTAAAATAAATTAAATTCTATTATTTAACCAAAATGTGTTGTGAAATAAATAACCAAAAAAGAAGAAAAACAAAAATAAAAAAAATTTGTGGTGGGCGAGGAATAGGCCGTCGCTTCTCGGATTACCTCATTTTCTGTTGTAATAGTCAAAAAAGAAAAGATATAAAAAATGAAAATTATATTAATACTAAAAGAGAATCTTCATCAATCTCAACAATTACAAGCTTATTTAAGGGGTAAAAAAATTTTAATTAATTTAATTAAAAAAGAAGAAAAGTGAGTGTTCCTTTAGCTCTTGTTTGTAAGGGATAAGGAACATAGTAACTTTAACATTTAATTTAAAAATTATTTTTATTTTTTTTTTCAAATATCTGACTAACAATAAGTAAAGTATTTAAAAAAAATAATTTTGTACGTCTTCGCTTTTACTTTTTTTTATTTAAATAAAATTATTTCTCCCCACATCCTCTTTTTCATATTATTTTCACGTTCTTCTTTCATTAAAATTTTTTCTCCTTTTTTATTTATTAGTATCTGCAATAGTTAACTAACACCTGCCTTTGGCATTTTTTCCATTAGCTACTACTTTTAAAATTATTTTAAAAATTTTCCTTTCATTAATATATTACCCCTAAAAGGGTTGTTTGGGCGCAAACATTCTTAAGCGCAAGCTTTAAACATTAATATATTTTTAACGCCACAGTGGCAGCGCCGAAATGTTTCATTTAAATAAAAGTGTGTTTGTATTGAATAATTGAATTTTTTTTGTGTGCTTAATGCAAGTGAGAAGAAGAGCGAGAAAAAAATAATAAAAAAGAGAGAGAGAAAAAAACCTTAAGCTTTTCTTTTTCTTTTTAAAATTGTTTAAGCCAGGAAGCTTAGAAACCTTTCAGTCAAAAAGTAGTAGAATATTAAATAGTACTTGATAATTAATTGAAAATAATTTAATAATGTGACATTAGAGTATTTTAATTTTTTAAAAATATTTTTGGTTGGAAAAATGTTTTTTATTTTTTTGGTATTCTTTAAATTTTTTAAATTTATTTTTTATTTTTAATTTTTTTTTTGTTCCTTTTATTATTCCTTTTATTTATTTTATTATTTAATTTTCACTAAAAAATAATTTAAAAAAATTTTCCGTTATTTTTAAAATTTTTTTTCTTTTATTTAATGTTTTGTCAAGGCTTCTCTCTTTATTTTAATTCTTTTAACTCTACTCTTTATTAAATAAATTTAAATTAACTCTTCTTTCTCTCAACCCCTTAGCATGCATACGCAGCAAAAAAGAAAATTTTTTTTTGGACGTAAAATTTATATGCTGGATATATGACGATGGTTTTATGTAAGCATAAAGTAGAGGATTATTATAGCTTTTCTTTTATGAACTTGTAGTTTTTTTTGTTGGCTTTTTCTTTTTTTTCTGTCAGCGGTGGAGTTAGTGGGCGCAGTAACTTTTGGGCGCATACTTTAATATTACCTACTATTTAATTCTTACAATCTTCTAATTTTTTAGATAAATTTTCTAAAGGTTTAGCTAACATATCCTTAAATTTCAGAATTTTTTGTTCTTTATTTTTAAAGTTATGTTTAAAATAGTTGAGCTACCAGTAGACGTTATGCGCTTATTAAACATTTTCACTTACAACTTTTTTGCTAGTTGACCAAAAATTCTGAAATTTTCAGAATTTTTAGAGAACATATTTATCTATATTTATACAAAGTTTTGAGAATATAAATTTACTTTTGTTTATTACAGGTTTTTTAGCGTGAGGTTAATGCGCCTGAACATACCTTCTTCTATTTTTCCCACTTCTTCCTTTTTTAAGCAAGAAAATTTCATTTGCCAAATAAGCACAATCCTATTCATTCTTTTTTTTTTCATTCTCAAAAGTAGTAGTAAATAAAAAGGCTTCTTCAATATATTTTTTTTCCACTCATCTCAAGTCATTTTTTAAGATCTTACTACAAAAAATATTTTTTTTCTACATCTTCAATTTATTAAATATTTTTAAAAATATTATTTAATTATTTTTTAATCTTTTATTTAATAGGAAAAATTAAAATAATTATTTAATGACCCTTACTAAAATTAAAAATAATTTATTAACATTAAACATTAACGTTTTTGTTTAATAAATAATTCTTTTGCTTCATAAAAAATTCTTTAATCCTTTTCTTTTTTTTTCAACCTCCTTTCATCAATTTTCATTTATGCCATTAATTCCCCCACTTTTAATAAGCATTAAAATTATATAAAATAAATAATTTCTTCATGTAATATTTAATTGTATTTTTAAGGCAAATTATTAGTTTATATTTAATTAATTTTTTACAAATTCTGATTTTTTAAATAAAAATTCTGATTGTAAAATTCAAGTTTATTTTTTTACAATTCAAGTTTATTTAAAACATTAAGTTTACAATAGCAATTCTGATTGTAAAATTCAAGTTTATTTTTTTACAATTCAAGTTTATTTAAAACTAAGTTTACAATAGAAATTCTGATTGTAAAATTCAAGTTTATTTTTTTACAATTCAAGTTTATTTAAAACATTAAGTTTACAATAGAAATTCTGATTGTAAAATTCAAGTTTATTTTTTTACAATTCAAGTTTATTTAAAACATTAAGTTTACAATAGAAATTCTGATTGTAAAATTCAAGTTTATTTTTTTACAATTCAAGTTTATTTAAAACATTAAGTTTACAATAGAAATTCTGATTGTAAAATTCAAGTTTATTTTTTTACAATTCAAGTTTATTTAAAACATTAAGTTTACAATAGCAATTCTGATTGTAAAATTCAAGTTTATTTTTTACAATTCAAGTTTATTTAAAACATTAAGTTTACAATAGAAATTCTGATTGTAAAATTCAAGTTTATTTTTTTACAATTCAAGTTTATTTAAAACATTAAGTTTACAATAGAAATTCTGATTGTAAAATTCAAGTTTATTTTTTTACAATTCAAGTTTATTTAAACATTAAGTTTACAATAGAAATTCTGATTGTAAAATTCAAGTTTATTTTTTTACAATTCAAGTTTATTTAAAACATTAAGTTTACAATAGAAATTCTGATTGTAAAATTCAAGTTTATTTTTTTACAATTCAAGTTTATTTAAAACATTAAGTTTACAATAGAAATTCTGATTGTAAAATTCAAGTTTATTTTTTTACAATTCAAGTTTATTTAAAACATTAAGTTTACAATAGAAATTCTGATTGTAAAATTCAAGTTTATTTTTTTACAATTCAAGTTTATTTAAAACATTAAGTTTACAATAGAAATTCTGATTGTAAAATTCAAGTTTATTTTTTTACAATTCAAGTTTATTTAAAACATTAAGTTTACAATAGCAATTCTGATTGTAAAATTCAAGTTTATTTTTTACAATTCAAGTTTATTTAAAACATTATCACTCACTCCTTTGTAATTTTAATTACAATACTTATTAACTAATAAATAAACATTAAAATTACAAATTAAGCAGCCTTATAAAATATTCTGATTTGTAAAATATTATCTTTTAAAATTTCTTCAATTAAAAATTAAAAATATTTTCTGAGCATTTTTCTTTTTATTTCCAACTTCCTTTCGACTCATCTTTTCCCTTTCCTTCTATTTTTCTTCTTCAAATATTCCGATTATTATTTGGCTTATATTTAAAAAAAATTTAAAACAGAGGAAATTGAAAAGAATTGAAGGAGAATATTAAAAAAGTTATTATTATTTTTAAGAGGGCCAAAAAATAATAATAAAAATAAATACAATATTAACCAAAATTTTATTTTAAGTGAGAGGAAAAATAATTTAAAAATAATTTTGTCTTTAAAAAAAATAATCGACCTTTTTTCTTCATTTTTATCTCCAGGGGATATCCACTAAATATATATTTATTTTTATATTTGCATTTTTTACTAACTAGTGTACATATATTTGCGTCACAAATAAAATAAAAAATAAACTAAAATTCTACCAATTTGCCAAAATAAAATTTTTTTTATTGTTGAAGAATGTTAAATATTTAATTTATTTTCTCACTGCTGGGATTTAAAAAAAAAAAATTTTTTTATTTAAATATTTAATAATGCTGCAAATTAATGTTTATAAATAAGTTCACAATCTTTAAGTTGTACTTTTTAAGTTTATTTATTTTTGGGTTGTAATTGAAGAAATTACAAAAGAGTTAATAATTGTATTTGTAAAACTTGAAGACAAACTTGAATTTTTAAGAACCAGAATAATTATTTTAAAAATCAGAATAATTATTTTAAAAATCAGAATAATTATTTTAAAAATCAGAATAATTATTTTAAAAATCAGAATAATTATTTTAAAAATCAGAATAATTATTTTAAAAATCAGAATAATTATTTTAAAAATCAGAATAATTATTTTAAAAATCAGAATAATTATTTTAAAAATCAGAATAATTATTTTAAAAATCAGAATAATTATTTTAAAAATCAGAATAATTATTTTAAAAATCAGAATAATTATTTTAAAAATCAGAATAATTATTTTAAAAATCAGAATAATTATTTTAAAAATCAGAATAATTATTTTAAAAATCAGAATAATTATTTTAAAAATCAGAATAATTATTTTAAAAATCAGAATAATTATTTTAAAAATCAGAATAATTATTTTAAAAATCAGAATAATTATTTTAAAAATCAGAATAATTATTTTAAAAATCAGAATAATTATTTTAAAAATCAGAATAATTATTTTAAAAATCAGAATAATTATTTTAAAAATCAGAATAATTATTTTAAAAATCAGAATAATTATTTTAAAAATCAGAATAATTATTTTAAAAATCAGAATAATTATTTTAAAAATCAGAATAATTATTTTAAAAATCAGAATAATTATTTTAAAAATCAGAATAATTATTTTAAAAATCAGAATAATTATTTTAAAAATCAGAATAATTATTTTAAAAATCAGAATAATTATTTTAAAAATCAGAATAATTATTTTAAAAATCAGAATAATTATTTTAAAAATCAGAATAATTATTTTAAAAATCAGAATTTATTTATTTAAGTCTAATTGTAAATAAATAATTTCTATTAAACTTAAATTATTAACTAAATGTTTAATTAATTAAAAAAATTCTCTTTATAGCCGTTTCTTCACTTCTTCAAGTCAGAAAGGTGAAGCAAAGTGTCAACAACAACAACACCGTTCTTCAACTGCTGGAACAATAATAAGGCCGAAATCATCTTCAACAACATTAGACCAAAATTTGACAATAAACAATAATAAAAATAAAAATAATAAAATTCTTTCACCTTCCACAAAAATAAAACAACAAAAAGAAAAGGAAGAAGAAGAACAAGGAGAAGAAAATTGTTTAAATAATAATAACAACGATTTGTTGGATTTACCTCCACCAATGGATATTCAATTAGTTGGAGGAGAGGAAGAAAAAAGAGAAGAGAATGGAGTACCCGAAGATGAGGTAGGCACATGTTTTTAATTAAATTAAAAAAAAAAGTTTTTTAAATAAAAAAAAAAGTTTTTTTGTAATTAATATCTTCTTTACCTTTCTATTTTTTTGTTTAAATCGACACTTTTTTTTATTTATTTAAAAAATGATTTTTTTTATTTTTATCGCATATGTAGTGGTAAAGGCGCATACTCCCCCTTCTATCAACGCATACACTAATAAACTTTTTTTTATTTAAAGAGAGAAGCAACTTTTTTTGTACATATAAAATAATAGTTAGAGAGGAAATTGGGCCAATTTATTTTATTTCCTTTTTTTTATTTTTTTTTTTATTTTAAAATTAAGTTGAGGTGTATGTGACATTAGAGTCTCAAATTTTATATTTTATTTTAATTTTCTATTTTTTCTATTTTTAATAAAAATTAGAATTAATAATAAGGAATTAATTTTATTCAAAAAAAATTTTAAAAATTATTTTATTTTAATACTCTAAATGTTTTATTAAACTTTAAAGGGAAGGAAATTAAGTTTATTTTTCGCTCTCTAACACTCTCTTTTTTCCCTTTATTTTTCCTTTATATTCTTTACAAGTCTCTCTACTACTCTTTTAAATTTAAAAAATAATATTTTTATACCGAATAAAATAAAAATGTTAATAAGGCAAAATTATTAAATTTAAATGTCTGAACCTTTTTTTTAAATATTTTATTTTTTAATTTTTAATAGAATTTCTTTCCTTTTTTTTATTCAATACCACAAGCACCTTTTAAAGCTTAAACCTAAAGAAAATTGTTTTTAAAAATAAAAACTACAGGGCGTCTATTAGAATATTTATTTTCCAGTATTAATAAAGGGTACTTAATTATTTTAATAATTTTTTTAATTTTAAGGGAATTTATTTAGTAATTATATGAATTATTTAACTTAGTTATTCTGCGCCTAATTGTCCCCTTTTTTTATTTAAAAATAATTTTATGCTCATAGAAAAAATAAATAAAACTTTTTATTTTAAATTATGTGTCTGTTCTTTTTTATTTTAATTTATTTAAATTAAATTTTTTTATGTAGAAATTAATTTTTTTTCGAGTGAATAAGAGATTTTTTAAAAATAATAAATTTAAATTTTAATCTTTTTTAATTAAAAAAATAAATTAATTAATTAATTTAAGTCTCCTGAAAATAACGCAACAGAAACTTCAGTAATTCCAGAGACAAGTAATTCAACAGCCCCTACACAAATGAGTGCAGAAGAGACTTGTAGACTTAAGAGAAGGTTAAATTTAAATTTTAGAATTTTTTTAAATTTTTTAATTTTTAGTTATGTACTTAAAGAACTTGTTGAAACAGAACGTGCATATGTTGTTGATTTAGCTTCTATAGTTAATGGGTATATTGCTACACTTAAAGAGATGGAATTAAGTGATGAAGATAGAGAAAAAGTCAAAATAATATTTGCTAATATTGAACAAATTCTGGACTTTCACAAGTAAGGGGAAATAATTTAATTAAGAGTTTAAGTCTATTATTGTGTTGAAAAACTTGAGTTTATTAAGTTTATTAAATTAATTTATTTTATTTTGGTTAATAAGATTACAAACTTGAATTAAGATGGGTTAAGTTTATTAATATTTATAATAAATTCTGATTTTTTCTGAAACTAAGTTTGTCAGAATAAGTTTGCAAACTTAAGTTTATATTTTAATAAATTCTGATTTTTCTGAAACTAAGTTTGTCAGAATAAGTTTGCAAACTTAAGTTTATATTTTAATAAATTCTGATTTTTCTGAAACTAAGTTTGTCAGAATAAGTTTGCAAACTTAAGTTTATATTTTAATAAATTCTGATTTTTCTGAAACTAAGTTTGTCAGAATAAGTTTGCAAACTTAAGTTTTATTATTATTTACTGTTTATTAATTTAAATAGTCTTTAGTTTAACTTAACCCGCAAGTTTGTAAACTTGAAACTTACAGATTAATAAACTTAACATTATTTTATTTTTTAAGATCAGTCTTTTGCAAAGAAATTGAAAAATGTTTAGAAGACTATGAGGCAGCAGGAAATGCTTTTATTAAATATGTCTGTTAATATTTAATTTTTTTAAATTAATTAATTAATTTTAAGGAAAGGAGATTGCACACATTTTATGTTAAATATTGTCAAAATAAACCAAAATCAGGTTATTTTATTTTTTTATAATTAAAAAAATTTTTTTTTCAGATTTTTTGGTTAGTCAAGACAATTTTGAACAATTACTACTTGATGTAAAAGACAGATTAGGACATAAAGTGTCTATAAATGATTTATTAATTAAGCCTGTTCAACGGATTACTAAGTAAGATGATTTTTAATCTTAACCTGAATTAATTTTATTTTAATTAGTTTACAATTGTAATATTTTTACAATTGTAATACTTTTACAATTTTACAATTGTAATTTTTTACAATTACAATTTTACAATTGTAAAATTTTTAGATATCAATTGATGCTCAGTGATATACTCAAATACACACATCGTGCCAATGATCGTGCAGAGATATTAGAAAGGGCTCATGATGTAATGAGGGTTGTTCCTAAAGCATGTGATGATATGATGCAGGTTTTAATTCTCCTATTTTTGACTTAAATAAATTTAAAAATAAAGGTTGGACGTCTTCAAGGCTTTCAAGGGAATTTAACAGCTCAGGGTCGACTTATTTTTCAGGTTAACAATTTAATTTAATTAAAATTAAATTAATTTAAGGGCACTCTAATAATATCTGATGGAAATATTAATCAACCCTTCAAAGGAAAAGAACGTCGCGTATTTTTATTTGAACAGTCTGTAATTATTGCTGAATGTATACCTCCTAGAAAAGAATATGGAAATCCTTTATATAATTTTAAAAATCAAATAATGGTAATTTAATTAATTAATTAAATTAAATTAATTATTTAAAGGTAAATAAAATGGTGCTTGAAGAAAATTTTGTTGATGAACCTTTACGCTTTGTTCTTCAAAGTAATGATCCAAACCAACCTGCTACCTTTGTTGCGCAATCTTCTTCTATTGAAGACAAAGAACAATGGCTAAATAAATTGTCAGCACAATTAGATCAGCAAAAGGTAAACAATATTTATTTCAGAATTTTATTTGTTGTGTTTTAATAATATTCTGATTTTGTATTTTTTAAGTTTTACTAAAAACAAGTTTTAATAATATTCTGATTTTTATTGTAGCAAGTTTTAAGTTTTTTGAGTCTATTGCTTGTTTATTTTACAACTTGAATCAGAATAAAAATCAGAATTTTTACAAAACTTAATTGTTTTCTATGATTTAATTAAATTGTTTTTTCTTTATTTTCTGATTTTTTCAAACTTGAATAATTTTACAAATCAGAATTTATTTTTTCTTATAGACATTCTTGGCTGCATTGGTTGACCCAAAGCGTTACTTAGCAAATTCAATGGGTTCAATTAACATGTAAATTAATTTAATTTAAAATTAAAAAATTAAAATTAAATTTATCAGAAGTGGTAAAAAAGATTCAAGTGGTAGTTTGGGTACTCCAACATCTCCTGGTGTTAGTTCATTAATTGGAGGAGGGGGAATAATTCCTTCAAGTGGTAGTAGTAGTAATGCAAGTGGTGGTGGTGCAATATCTCCAACAAAACCTAGAGCTACTCAACAAAAATCTTCTGGCTCAAAACTTTTTGGATTTGGTTAGGAGAAAATAAATTAACATTTTTTTATTTTTTTTTTTAATTTTTAGGAAAACAAAAAACATAAAAAATAAATAAAATAAAATAATTATCATTTCTCCCTTCAACGAATTAATTAAAAGAACAACAACAACAAAGAAAAGAAAAAATCACTTTTATTAAAAGAATATTTTATTTTTTATTTTTTTTTCTACTTTTTTGATTATTTGCACATTTTTGATCTTTATTTAAAAATTGGGAATTTTTAAAGGTTTGTTAAAAATTAATTTTTAAAATTTCCAATTAATTAATTAATTTTTATTCTCTTTCGGTTTTTCTACTAATTTTATGTAGTAAATGTTTATGTACAATAAAATTTGATAAATTAAATTTAAAAGAAAAAAAAAATATTTTTTTTTAAAATAATACAATTTATTCAGAGATGTTTAAAAAAAAAAGTTTTAATTATTTTGTATTTTTGTATCAATTTATTTGCGAGCATTTTTATGGAAAATGGGGAAAATATAAAATAAAGCTTACCGGAAAAAAGTTTTAAAAAAATGCTTAATATTGAAAAATAAATAATATTTAAATTACAAAAATTAAGAAAAGGTCTTTTCAAGATTGTGGTTTATTTAAAAATATTTAATTTAATAAAAAGGGATTAATTAATGTAAAGGAAAATAAACTACAAAAATGATAGGTAACAGGATTATTTAATGTAGAAGAAAATATTTACAAACTTAAGTTTATTGAAACATTTACAACTTAAGTTATTGATATAGATGTCTTTGAGATTAAATATTCTGGTTTGTAATATAAAAACAAGTTTATTTACAAATTGTAAAAAACAAATTGTAAAGTCAAGTTTATTTATTTTGTTGAGTATTAGAGGAAACAGGTGGAGAAGCAGACGATGAAGTTGTTGGTGAAGATGAAGAGGAAGAAGCTGCAGCAGAAAGTATAGCAGAAGCAAGTTTTTGTGCTTCCAATAACTGAGCTAATAATTGTTGGGCATTATTATTATTATTTGTTTGTTGATCATTTATTACTCCTAATCCAACTAAATTATTTGTTGTTGTTGTAGTAGTTGGTTGTATTGATGAATTAAAGAATAATGAAGGTAATTTACTTCCACTGGGGTATATATTGTTATTAAATCCAAGGTTTCCTGTCTGTTAATTTTTATTTTATTTTATTTATTAATTTATTTACCTGCGGGGAAATAGGAGATCCAGGAAGTGAAAGACCTCCTCCACCTCCTCCATTTCCAAAAATGCCACAATTAAAAAGCGACGGATTAAATGGTAACACAAAAGACGAAGAACATTTAGTAGGTGGAAAATGTTGTTTAACTCCAGTATGTTGTTGTTTTTGTAAAATATTTTTGTTTAAATTACAGTGTTTTTGTAATTTGTGATTTGTTAATGCAGTAATTGTACGACCTCTAAAATATTTAAATAATTTATTATTATTTATTTAATTAAATAATTAAATTAATTATTTATTTAATTAAATAATTTAATTAATTTAAATAAAAGACTACCTAAAATTACATTCATTGCAAGGAAAACGAGATAAAAGAGGCGAAAAAAGCTGTGAATTAGAAAGCAATGGAGGAGTATTTGGAGCAGATGCTGATATTTTACCTCCACCTAAACAACGTTCTTTATCCTCTTCTTCTTCTTCACAACCGACTATTTGCTTATCTGCATCAGCCGAAAGTGTTGTAATATTAGTTGATTGTACACTTGAAGCTGAGTGACTATTTAATAGGTGAGCATACATTAACTAAATTAAATTACAATTTTACAATTCTTTATTGTTTACAATACTTAAGAAAAAGTTGTAAAATACTTTTAAGTTTGTAATTTTTATTAAAACTTGTTTTACAATTTGATGTATTTTACAACATTTTTCAACTTTTTTAAGATTAAATTCTGAATTGTAATTTAAATGAATATTTAAAAAATCAGAATTTTTATTTATTTACCTCTCTAGAATTTGCTTTAAATAAACACTGTCCCCCACTACCAGTAATTGAACCAGAACAACCAGAATATGTATTTCTTCTTTCTTTCATTGTTTTTACCATTTTTAAAGATTTAACTATTTGTGGATCATTATTTTCCATACTATCAATATTTTCATCTTTTGTTATTATTGGCATTCTACAAACATAAATATTAGCAGTTGATCCTCCTTCTTTAAGGCAATCAGCAACATGTCGTTGCATATGTTTTTCTAACATTGCTGGACTTTTTGAAACATGTTTACAACCAATTAAAGGACATTTACGTGAAGCTGAAAAATTGAAATTATTATTTTTTACAATTCCAACTTGTTTTTCTATTTTTTAAGAGACAAACCTTCTTTACAATTCAAACTTTTTACAATTATAGTTTTTAAATAGAGGAAAAAAGTTGGAATTGTAAAATAATTTAAAAATTGTAAAAAAAAGGTTGGAATTTTTACAATTCAAGTTTTTTACATTACAATCACAATTAAACCTTTTATTTACAATTCTTAATATTTTTACAAACTTGTAATTTAATTTACCTAAATCTATCGACTCTGGGAGAGCAATCTGATGACGGTAATATTTATGAAAATGAATATAACGCGCTTCACGAGTTGTAAATTGACATCCTTGTTCCTCACAACGTATTGGTGGATTTCGATGATAAATTGTAACATGGTAGCTTACCTTTAATTTTTTATTATAAATAAATTAAAAACTACGGTATATTTATTTTCTTAGTATTTATTTATTTATTTTTAATCCTTTAATAAATATATCTTTTTAATGCCTTAATAAAGAATATTTATAGAAATGACTCTAAACTAATTAAAAATGTTTTTAAACTAAAAACTTACAGAATTATAACGTCCATAAACTTTGTTGCATAGAAGGCAGCGATAACCCATTTTTACAATTTGAATATATTTTTTATTTCTACACCAACCTTTAAAAATAAAAACTTTTTTAATATATTATTTTTCAAGTTTTAAAATTTACAAAAATAAAGATTACAATTAAAACTTTATTTTAAAACTTAACAACTACAAACTTCCAACTTTTTACAATTTGTAAAACTTTATTTTTACAATAAAGTTGCAACCTTCTTTATCGTTTGGAGGAAGTAATGCTCCAGCGCCCCCTCCACTTTCATTTAAACAATTTAAAGAATTATTATTTTCATTGCCAAAAGAAGAGTTAATTGAAGAGGAACTTAAAGATGCATTGCTTTCACGTCTAGTCATTGTAGGGTGTTGTAATTCTAACGATAATTGTTGGGTATTATTTGGTTGAAAATCTTCTCCAATATTGTTATTGTTATCATTGTCAAACTCTGATCTAAATAAATAAATAATTTATTTAATTTAAATATTTAATAATAAATAAAAGAATAAAATAGTTAAAGAAAATTAAATAAAACTGGATAAAAAAAGTGATTAATTTTAAGAAATTAAAGTAAATCAGAATCTTCTCTCAAAGGATTAATGAATGAATTCCTAAAAGTAAAGAAAAAAATGTTTGTAAGGGATTAAAAATAAATAAGGAAAATTAAATGCAAAGGAAGAGAAGTAATTATAAAAAAGAAACAAAAATAGAAGAAAATACATCAGAAATTGTAAAATGATTAAATTCTATTGGAATTTATAAAGAAGAATATATTAAATAATAAATAGAACTTAATAAATCAAGATTGTAAAATATAATAATTAAACATTATCAGAATTTGTAAACTTAAATATTTTCAAGTTTATTTTTCTGCTTCAAGTTTATTTGTTTGTTTCAAGTTATTTTAAAGTTTATTTATCAGAATTTGTAAACTTAAATATTTTCAAGTTTATTTTTCTGCTTCAAGTTTATTTGTTTGTTTCAAGTTATTTTAAAGTTTATTTATCAGAATTTGTAAACTTAGGCGCAAACTTAAATTAAAATTAAAATCAGAATAAAATTACCTTGGAGATTTATCGAGAAACAATGATGCAATATTGTGTTGTTTAATCTGTTCAGATTGAGTTATTGAATTTTGTACTACACTTGAATTTTGATTCAATGTGTTAAATGATGACTGGTTACCAAATAGCAATGATTGTTGCATTTGTAGATAAGCTTTATATTTTAAAAAATAATTTAAAAAATCAGAATATTTATTAACCAGCATATAAAGGTAAAGAAGCAAATGAAGAACCATCATTTTTATTAAATTTACCAAACGAAGCTAATTGTTGTGAATTAATTTCACTACTGCCTGGGGATGTATTACATGCAGATAATTGAGATTCATGTTTGTTTGCTTCAATATGAGCTCCAAGAAAGTTTAAAAGTGTTGCAGAACGAATAGACATTTCCAAGTCAGGTACAACAAAAAGTTTAGAGAGAAGAATTAACTAGAAATAAAATCAGAATTTAATCAAAACATTTCTAAAATCAACTAACCTGTTCAGAAATAGTTTCATTATTAGCAGCAATAATAACAGACTGATCACCGTAAAGATAATTTAAAAATAATTTAAAAGCTTCAAATCCATTCTGTAGTGCTGAGAGATCTTAAAAATAACTTTTTTAATTTTTTTAAAAATAATTAATTTATTACCAAGTTTAATTTCACGTATAAAATTATTTAAAGCTCCATTAGCAGCTAATCCTTTAACAAAACTTTCTTCCTGTGCATGCAATAGAAGTAAAAAGCGCGCTAGCGCAGTGTTTGTTTGTTGATCCAGTTGGGCACGTAAAGGAATACTTTTATTTGAAATTATATGACTATGGACAAATAAAAGGTGCTCTAAAAATTAAAAAGAAAAAATTTTAAATTTATTTAATTTTTTAATTTAATTTTTTTGACTTTTTCGGGGATGCATTTTGAGACCCTTTTCTGAAGCAAAATATTTTTTTAAATTTTTTAATTATTATTTAAATATTCTTTTCTTTTTTATTTAAATTTTCAGCGAATTATTTATTTTCTAAATTTATTTATTTCAGTGAAAAAGATTTAAATAAATTGGTTTAGACAATTTAAAAATTTCTGTCTGGTTTTAATTAATTTAATTTAATTAAAAAATTTTTTTTTACAATTTTAGTGTACCAAAAATAAAATTGTAAAAACACTTTTTTAAACTCTCTTATCTCTATAAATTTATTTAAAAGGAAAAAGAAAGTTGAATTCGAGAGGAGAAAGAGAATTTTTGTTTTGTGAACACCCAACCCTTTTCCTTCTTTACCTTGTCTTATTGTTAGAAAAATAAAAAAAAAATAAAAATGAACATAAAATTTAAAAATGGAAAAATATATAGAAAAAGAAGGTTGTTTTGATCCCCTTGGGCAACTTAAAAAGAACGTCTCATTTAATTTCGAAGAATGAAAGGGCCTAAAAGTTTTACCTCGTTTCCTCCCCTTCTACTTACGTTTGCGCGAACTTTTTTGTACAAAAAATTGTTAAAAGAAAATTGAGAAAACAGACAGAAAATTTTGAAAATAAGTTGAAAACAAGTAAAAAATAAATAAAAGAAAATTTAAAAAAGGAAAAGAAAAATTAGGAGAGATTTTGAATGAATAATATGTAAGAGTTGGAGTTATTTAAATCGCCATAACTTATTAATGAAGAAATATTTTCTGAAAGAGTTTGGTATTATTTTATAGAGAATTGAATAGGCTATTAAATGATATGAAAATTGAAATTTTTTTAATTTCTGGAAATAAAGTTATAGAGCAAAAACGACTAAAAACTGGCATTTTTGTTACCTTTTTTAACATAACTTTTTAAACAGAAAATCAGAAATTCTGATTTTTTGTGTTTTTGTAGCTAATTTAATTATCTATCAAATGATACCAAAATTTAAAGAAATTAATATTTGGTTTCAGAATTAGGAAGTCAAGAGGAGAAAGGGTAAGTTTTTTAAACAATTTTTTTTTATTATTTTTAATGCATTTAGAAGAGAATAATTGAAACAAGAAAAATAAAAACATTTTTTAATATTTTTATTATTTTTATTTAAAATAAATTCTAATTAATTTTTAATTAAAAATAAAAAAACCTTTAGACTCAGATCCACATTCATCAGATACAAATAGACGAATAGCACAGTCAAAAGGTTGCGGTGGTGTTTTAAGTCTTTGACATTGAAGTAGAAGTAAATTTGAATGAAATTGATCCATTTAAATAAAATATAACTAAATCTTTAATTAAAAAAAATTATTATTATTTTATGGTTAGAGACTATTAAAAAATAAAACATTAAATAAGTGAAGATTAAAAATTAAGTTTAGTTTACACAAGTAAAAATAAGTTTCAAGTTTGTAAGTGTTGAGATTGAACATTTCAGGTTTAATTTTCAATTATATTCAAGTTTACAACTAGCATATTTATAAATAAACTTGAAATTACAAATTGTAAAATAAATAAACTTGAAAACTCATAATGATTAAATTAGCAAACTTGATTAATTATAATTCTTATTTTCAAGTTTATTAAAATATTTTCAAGTTTGTAAACTAATAAAATACATTCTGATTTTGAATGGACAGTTCGTCTTTAGCTAATTTTACTTCACTTCCTTAAATAATTTTGCTTTCCTGGAGCTACTTATACCGTACTTCAGGAAATAATTCTTCTTATTGAAAGGATAATAAATTGGATAAATGATAAAAAGGAAGAAAAATTTAATTCAAGGAATAATTCGAAAGGATTAACAATTAATTATCAATTAACAAATTTAAGCTTAATTTTTCCTTCACTAGCATATTTATTTCAATTTACAAACTTAAATAATTTATAAAAATGTTTATATAATTTTTAAATAATTAAAGTAAAGGTATATTCCATATAAATATTATTTAATAAAAAATAAATATATTTTTATGGTTTTTCCCCAGTCGGCTTCTTTTATTGACATTTTTTAATTTTAAAGGAGAATGCAAATTTAGAAAATTATAAAGATGGAAATATTTATAAAAATGGAAAAGCTTCTTATGGTCAAATATTTTAATACCCGTTCTTTTTTTATTTATTTTTTTTTACAAATGTTTAAATGACCGACGGGAATGGAAAAGTGAATAAAAATACAAATGTTATTTTTAAGAGTAAATGGAAAGTGTTAAATTAAAAAGAAAAAAAAGATAAAGAGAAAAGTAGTTAATAAAAAAAGAGGAATAAATAAGGGAAATATATAGTATAAAAATAGAGAGGATTTATATAATTTTACAGTTTGTAAATTAAACTTTTTACAATTTGTAATCTTTAAAATTAAACTTTTTACAATTTGTAATCTTTAAAATTAAACTTTTTACAATTTGTAATCTTTAAAATTAAACTTTTTACAATTTGTAATCTTTAAAATTAAACTTTTTACAATCAATTTGTAAAAAGTTTATTTAAAATAATACAAATTGTAAAACCTAGTATCAACCTTTTTCAATTTGTAATTTAATAAAACACCTTTGTTGTTGTAAGTTTGAGTCCAAAAGCGTTTATTTAAAAGACATTCTACTTGATTTTTAGAATAAACAAAGGTTAAATTAAATATTTAAATTAAAAGTACAGTACTCTATCAACAAAACAGTGCTACAAGAACGCTGAAGGAATGAATAAAAATAAAAAAATGCAAAAAGGAACAGAGAGAGGAATTGGGGATTTTTATGTAGAATAACTGGACATTACAGAATAAATCTGGTCATTTTTTAAAGGCCAAAAAATTTGAATAAAATTAATTTCAAATATTTTAGAAGCTAAAAAACGGGAATAACATTAAATAAATAAAATATTTAAAATACTGTGGTTATATTTAATTTTTAGAATTTAATTAAAATGAAAGAAAAGCATTTAAAAATTTTGGGAAATTATTTAAAAATAAGAAAAAATTTTTAAAGTCAAGCCATTTATTTATTTAATTTCAAGGACTAATTTTCATATAGAAATTAATTAAAAAATAAAAGTAAATGGATTAAAAAGAAAATAATTTATTATTAAAAATATTATAATTCTCAAAAGCTTAAATATATTCTCTAAAATTTTATTTTATTAATTTGTCTAAACATAATCCCCCTCTTTTTTAGTTTCACTTATACTGAATGGACCTTTAAAAATATTATTTAATATTTAATAAGACTTAAGTAATGAAAATAAATTAAATAAACTTGATGATCAAATTAATAAGGGGAAGTTCATTTAAAATTAAAAACAGAATAAATAAAAGTTTAAATTAAATTCTGATTTGTGTTTCTAAATGTTTAGTTTAATTAATAAAAATTACAAACTTAAGATTATGAAAATAATTGTTGTTACTGACACTTAAGTTTATTTATTATGGTTTTACAAATCAGAAGAAGAAGGGAGTTACTGACACTTAAGTTTATTTATTATGGTTTTACAAATCAGAAGAAGAAGGGAGTTACTGACACTTAAGTTTATTTATTATGGTTTTACAAATCAGAAGAAGAAGGGAGTTACTGACACTTAAGTTTATTTATTATGGTTTTACAAATCAGAAGAAGAAGGGAGTTACTGACACTTAAGTTTATTTATTATGGTTTTACAAATCAGAAGAAGAAGGGAGTTACTGACACTTAAGTTTATTTATTATGGTTTTACAAATCAGAAGAAGAAGGGAGTTACTGACACTTAAGTTTATTTATTATGGTTTTACAAATCAGAAGAAGAAGGGAGTTACTGACACTTAAGTTTATTTATTATGGTTTTACAAATCAGAAGAAGAAGGGAGTTACTGACACTTAAGTTTATTTATTATGGTTTTACAAATCAGAAGAAGAAGGGAGTTACTGACACTTAAGTTTATTTATTATGGTTTTACAAATCAGAAGAAGAAGAAAAAGTTGTAAACTTAATAATTCTGAAAATATAAAAGAAACCAAAGCAACTTTAGGCTCGCCTTTAATTGAGATTTATTTAAATAAATAATTTATTAAAAATATTTATTTTAATTCTTTTAATTGCCCCAAGAATTAATTTATTTTTTAAAAATATAAATGGAATGTTTATACATTAATATTTTTCTCTTTAAAATTACTTTAATAGAAAATTTTAATTTAAAAAATATTTAAGAAGATGAACAAAATTTTAAAAAAATTTTGATGTTTAAATTAAACAAAATCCAGAAAGAGTACCACCCCCTAATAAGTGCTCATTAATGCCTTAATAAAAGCTTATTAGCCAGAATAATAAATAAAAGCTTTTTTCTAATACTAACAAGAAGTGTTTATAGACAAGTTTAGATAAAAAATAAAGCATTAATATATTCATTAAAATTGTACTTTAAAATCAGAATTTGTAAAAAACATTCGTAAAAAAGTTTAAACTTAAAACTTAAATTCTGATTTGTAAATTAATAAATTTACTATTTTATAAAAACAATATTAATTTAATAATTAATAATATTCTGACATGCAAAGAGAGGATTTAATTAATATTAAATAAAATACTATTAAATAATAATTAAATATTTATATTTTTGTGTAAAACAAAGAATCTCTTAAGCCATTTTTCTCTTTAGAAAGAGGAGAAAATTGAAAAAAAGAGTGTTTTAGGGCATTAAAAATAAAACAAATTAGCGGGGGTGGAAGCAAACAAGGGGAAAATATAAATGAAATAAAAATGAAAGAGAAAAAAAATTTGCCGTGAAATTTTTGCGCGGATTATCCAAATCTTTCCACCCTCTAATCAATCTTATATCCACCTTCATTTTGCCTTTTTCTAATTCTTAACATTTTTATAGTCCTATTATTGGTATTATTTACCAATTCACCCGTCCATTTATTAATTTAAACAAAATTAATAAACTAATTGACTTCAATCCGTGAAATAAATAAAAAGAAAGGAATGTAGTTAAGAAGCTAAAAACAACAAAAAAACAATTTTCAATAGAATTAATAATTAATTAATTAAGAATGGTTAAAAGGATGTAAAATAATAATAAAATAAGTTAAACTATTTAAAAACACAAACTTAAGTTTAATAAACTTGAATCTAAAAGATATTGAAAACTTAAAACTGTAAAACTTAGCGTATTGTAAAACTAAAACTTAACTATTACAATAGCGTTTAAAATTGAATTAAAAACACAAACTTAAGTTTAACAAACTTGAATTTAAATGACATTAAAGTTTTAAGATTACAACTTAAAACTTAACTGTAAAACTTAGCGTATTGTAAAACTTAATTTTTAATGGTAAAACTTAACTATTACAATAGCGTTTAAAGTTGAATTAAAAATACAAATTCTGATTTGTTGGAATTATTGAAGGGTATAATTGTTCTTAAGTAATTATTAATAGAAAATATATTTTTAATTCAATTTTCTTTAATTTATTTTTCCTCAGGTGCCAAACTAATAATTTTTGTCTTGAATTAAAAATATGAAAATAATGTGTAAATAAATTTATAACATCTCAATAAAATAAAAATATAATTAAATAAGGTGTACATATATTTACTTTAATCCTTTGTAGCAAATTGAGGGCGTTAAATCTAATGTACGAGAGGATAATACTTTTAATAATTGAAATAATTTGTGTGTGTGTGTTTAATATTTTCTTGTTAAATTACATAAAAGAGAAGAAGCCTTTAAATGAGAGAGGGAAAATAAAGCAAAAGGAAATTAAGGCAAAAAGGCATTTTTTAATTTAAATAATGAGATCAATAAGAACATACTTTATGTTACTAGGTGTGAAAAAGAACAATTAACAAGTTGAGAAAATTATTATTATTTTAATTGGAAGAAGAGTAGTTTAATTAAAAATAGATTTAAATTGTAAATTCTGATTTTAATAAATAAACTTGGTAATGCAAAAAATACAAATAAGTATTTAGGTTAATAAGTTTAAAACTTGAATTAATTCTGGTTTTGTTATTCAAGTTTTAAGTTTTACAATTATTAATTCTGGTTTTGTTATTCAAGTTTTAAGTTTTACAATTATTAATTCTGGTTTTGTTATTCAAGTTTTAAGTTTTACAATTATTAATTCTGGTTTTGTTATTCAAGTTTTAAGTTTTACAATTATTAATTCTGGTTTTGTTATTCAAGTTTTAAGTTTTACAATTATTAATTCTGGTTTTGTTATTCAAGTTTTAAGTTTTACAATTATTAATTCTGGTTTTGTTATTCAAGTTTTAAGTTTTACAATTATTAATTCTGGTTTTGTTATTCAAGTTTTAAGTTTTACAATTATTAATTCTGGTTTTGTTATTCAAGTTTTAAGTTTTACAATTATTAATTCTGGTTTTGTTATTCAAGTTTTAAGTTTTACAATTATTAATTCTGGTTTTGTTATTCAAGTTTTAAGTTTTACAATTATTAATTCTGGTTTTGTTATTCAAGTTTTAAGTTTTACAATTATTAATTCTGGTTTTGTTATTAGTTTTAAGTTTTACAATTATTAATTCTGGTTTTGTTATTCAAGTTTTAAGTTTTACAATTATTAATTCTGGTTTTGTTATTCAAGTTTTAAGTTTTACAATTATTAATTCTGGTTTTGTTATTCAAGTTTTAAGTTTACAATTTATTCTGCTACTTGCCAATTAGTTTATACAATTTTTATATGAAAAACATTATTTATAATTAGTTTTTGTTGCATGTATTAATACAAACATATAATTAACAAACAAAAATATATTTAAAAGAAAATATGATAAAAAGCGCCTTTTTATGTTCCCTAACATTTAAAAACTGCTACATCAAATACTTGAAAAATAATTATATTAATTATTACTAAAGACCAATTAAAGTATTTTGTCATTGAAAAATATTTGTAGTGCATAGATACACCTCTACCTATTTATTTATTTTCTAAATATTTAATATACCCATGATCGCAGGAGCAAGCGGACTTTGGCAGCAAAATTAAAAAATAAAAAATATAAAAGGAAAAAAAAAGTGAAGTAAGAACAACGATGAAAGTCTCGGAAATTGACTCTTTTACTTCACACAATTTTTTTTTAATTTCGCTGCTATTTGCACACTGATAACAAGCAAAATAAGGAACGGATGGAAGAGGAAAAATGAGAAGGAAATGAAGAGGACATTAGAGTCTGAAAAAATAATAAATTAAAAAATTTTGTGAGACTCTAATTGCACAATTTTAAAATTGAAAAAAGGACTCTAATGACCATTAAATTTTGATAAATAAATTGAGACTCTAATAGCCCGTATTTTTAATAGCCACTCCCTTAAAAGATGACTGAAAATAGCCGAAATTATGATAATATTCTTAAACGAAAAAAGTAAAATAATATGTATGTAATTAATTTTTAATTATTTAAGTAACGAAAAACTAAGAAAAATATATAAAATTAATTTTAACGTGAAAAATGTATGAAATTAATATGAAAATAAAAAAAAATAAAAAAAAAAGAATTTTTTGGAAAAAGATAAAAATTAAATATTATTAAGAAAAAATGATGCAACTATTTAATAAACAAAAGAAAAATTACAAAAAAATTTTTTTAATAGGAAAACATGTGAAAACTAGGGTAATTGTGTTGTGTGGGGAGATGTTTGTTTATTGTAGATTTTAATTAATTTTAAAATTTAATTAATTAAATGAAGTACTTATTTTAATTTAATATTTTTTTTTAAATTAAATATAATTTTAAAATGTCAAATTTACAAAATGGTCAATTTTCAAAATGCTCAAGCTACAAAATGGTCAATTTAAAAATGTCAATAAACTTCTCTTTGTACCCTCTATTTAATTAACCTTTCTTATAACAACTTTAAATAAACCTTAATTTAATTTAAATATTCACAGACTCTAATGTCCCTATTTTAATAATATAATATATTATCTATGTAGTAGTATTAAAATATTTAAAAGAGTAATAAATAAAAAAAAGAAAATAAACTTTTTTTTGTCTGTTAAAAGTACAATCTTAAAAATGCGCAAACTTGAAAACCTTAAATAAATAAACTTGGCGTTTAATATAAGAAATAAAATACTAAGTAGTCTGAATTCTTTCTTGGAATTCGATGAAATTTTTGTTTAAATAAAAACAAATGACGAAAAGTGTAAAAAAGGTAATTTTAAATATTTAAGTAATAAATACTTAAATTTAACGTTAATAAAAAAAAAGAGAGAGAGAGAGAAGTTTGAGAAGATACTACAAAGTGCGTAATAATTAAATTAAATGTTTTTACCTTTTTTAAATAAAATAACGGGTCGAGAAAATTTAAAAATAAATAATAACTCTTTTTTTTTATTTAATTAGGTATTCAAAAGTTTTTTTTTAATTCTTTTAGAAGAATAATTTATCAAAAATTTAAAGAATTGGAATTTTGGGAAATGTGGAATCTTGTTTTATTTATTTAAAGGGCAGTTTAAACAGAAGATAAAAAATATTAAATTAATTAAAGACAATGAGAATATTATTAATTATTTAATTAATTAATTAAATAAATTAATTATTTATTCAGGCCTAGTTAAGCTAACAAGATAAAGACAAATTCTTAAACCATCAGAAACATTAATAATGTAAAAACAAGCAAAAAACGCAAACTTAAGTTTTTAATGAAATTAAAACTTAAAAAAGTTAAAGGAGAGCGCAAACTTAAAAACAAAAACAAGCGCAAAACTTAAAAATAAACTTAAAAACAAACACAAACACACAAACAAAGCAACATAAGCTCAAACTTAAAAACACAAAAAATAAACTTGAACATTTGATGGAAACTTGTTTTCTTAAGTTTTCTTATTTAAATAAAACAAAGTTTGTTTTACAATTGTAAAATTAATTCTGATCTCTCAACAAAGTTTAATTTATAATAAAAAAGAGTAAATAGAATTAAACAAAGAATAAATAACCTTGAAAATTATTAAGAAAGGTTGGCATAAACTTAAACAAATATATTTATTTTTAATTCTCTTTAAAATAATTTATTCTATTTTATAATGTTCTATACATGGCATTGGCTTCTTTATTTATTTAATTTTATTTTTTTTTTAATAAATTAATTTTTTTTCAACGTTCCTAATTTTTCGTTGATTTTATCAAAACCAAATAAGGGCAAAAAAATAAAGGAAAAAAAGAGAAAATTTTAAAAAATAAAAGAAGGGAAGGACATCTACCTTTATCTACTATTTACTATCCAAAAATCGTACAATGAACACCGCTATTGAAATAAAAAGAAAATTAAAAACTGTCAATTTTCCTTTCTTTTCTTTTTTTAAATTATTCGAGACAGTCAAAAAAAAAATTTTTAGATTTAAAAACTGCCAAAAAAAAAAAAAAAAAATTAAAAAGCTTGTGTCCTTCATTTCCCTTCCTTTTTTCCTCTTTTTCAATAAAAAAAGATTTATAATTTTTTTCGAATATTGGGTAAATGATTCCTCAAAATAAAAAATAAAAAATTGAGTTTGAGAAAAGGCTGAATATGAATATTAATTTTTAAACGAGAATTTTATTTTATTTTTTAATGGCGTAAAATTGAAGTAAATTTAAAAATATTTTTTTAAAATTAAATAAAAATTAATAAAATTAATAAAAAAAATTAAATATTTTTTATCAAAATATTCTTGAAAATTCTCCTCCTTATGTAAATTTTGTTGAGAATAATAATAAAAAGGAAAACGAGGAGTTATCGGGACATTATTAAACAAAAAACGTGGGAACGCTTTTTGTTCTTTTTTCGGCAATTTATTTACAATTTTTAAGGAAAATATTTTTATTTTTTTAAGATTGAGAAATTTAATGTTGGTTAAATTAAATAAAAACTTAAAAAGCTTTAAAGTTTACAAACTTAAAAAAGGTTACTTAAACAAAGTTTAGTTAGGTAAAGTTGCATTGTCAGGTATTTAAAAGAATAAAAATGAAACTTAAGTTTATTAATTATTCTATATATTATAAAGCATATTCTGATTAAATAAAGTTAAGTTTACAAACTTGAAGACACTTAAAACTTGAAACATTAAAACTTAAAACTTGAAATATTAAAACTTAAAACTTGAAATATTAAAACTTAAAACTTGAAGACACTTAAAACTTAAAACTTGAAATATTAAAAATATAAACTTAAAAACTTAAAAACATTAAAACTTAAAACTTGAAATATTAAAAATATAAACTTAAAAACTTTAAAGTCTAAACTAAATAATTAAGTTTGTAATTCCTAACAGTTTAAGTTCTATGAAATATACTAATGCATAAAGCAATCTCTATTATGTATTTTTATTAAATAAAAAGCAGTAGATTATCTAATATTATTTAAAGAGCAAAAAATTATGAAACTTGAAACCAAAAATAAATATTCTTTAAAAATCAACCAAAAAATCCACGATTTTTGCCAAGGAAATAAAATGCCCTAAGAAAAGTATAGAAAAATAAAATTAAAGGCAGCTGACAAGTCTTTAAAAAAAAAGGCCTATTTATTCAATATAAAATACAAACAAAATTTTGGCAATCAAAATAGAAATATGAAACCAAAATCAGTGAAAATTAAGGAAAATGGTAAGTAATAAACTTTACGTTTTTTGAAGAAATGAAACAAATAAAAGTACAAATAAATTGATTATGTAAAAATGGGAAAATACAAGGAAAATAAGAGCAGCCAAATATAATACAGTAAATAAACAAAATATTAATTTAAAAAAATATTACTTCCCAAAACGTTCCATCAACTGTTTGGCAAGTAGTTTAAGGGTAGGATTATCACAACATTGAATTGATACAAGTGTTATGTCTAGAAGGGTCGGAGGGGCTAGTAAATACTGGTTAGACATACGAAAGCAACGCATCTTTAAAAGAAACAAAAACATTAAATTGCAACCGAAAACCAAGTTTGTAAAACTTGGTTCTGTACAAAAATTAAACTTAAGTTTATAAAAATGGTAAATAGAAATGTAAGTTTAATTAAGTTGTATTTTACTTTATTTTTGTATTTTCAAGTTTTAATAAAGTTTTTAAGTTTATTAAATAGAACTCCAAGTTTAATCGTATTGTAGTTTAATTTATTTTGTATTTTCAAGTTTTAAAGTTTTTAAGTTTACAAAAATGGTAAATAAAACTTTAAGTTTAATTAAGTTGTATTTTACTTTATTTTTGTATTTTCAAGTTTTAATAAAAAAATATGTTTTATTTACCTTATCTCGTCCTGTTCCATCACTACGTATTAAAACAAGCATTCCATTTGCACACATTAAAACTTCAGCTTTTTCACTTATTGAGGCTTCCCATTCTGCTACAGGGCCAACCCATTTCTTCTCTAATAAATCTAAAAACCCCAAATGCCAATTTCTAATTTTTTGGTGATTGTAGTCTTTAGTCCGAAATAAAAAAGGAATTAATTGTGAATTCCTTTCATTCTGTTGAAAATCAACGAGTAGTTTTTTACTTCGCCTGACATCCCTCTTAGTTTCAGAAAACTGTGCAAATATAGTTGGAGCAAAATTATACTTATCCAACTTAGATTGAGGGGGAAAATTGGAAGAAGTGTTTTGGAGTTCAGCAAAAGGTCTAAACATAAAGCTGTGTTGTCCGGGTAATACACTTGAAAAGAAAGAAATAAATCTAATTAATTAAATAAATTAAATTAATTAATTAAATTATTTAAATAAACATACGGAAAAGCCCCATAAAGCGGAGTTGATTTAAAGGTATTTCCGCAACGAGTACATCCATTACTATAGCCATTATTAGTACCATTTGTCCCACAACAAAAGTAATATAATTCACGCATCTCTCCAATAAAAAAAAGTTTTTGAATTTTATTTTTAGGTTCCATGATAGCTAGTGTATTTACATTACAAAAAGATAAGCTTGACATTGCTGGTTTTGCTAAAAAGAAAGAACAGTTTGTAGCATAGCATTTAAGTGTAGACATGTCATGTAATACAAGCTCTTCCGATCTTGTTTCGTTTGTTGGAAAACGAGGTAAAGTTAACATATGATGTGCTTAAAATTAAGATAATTTTAATTATTTGTGTTTTTACAAACTTAAGTTTTAATAAATAATTTGTTTCAACTTAAGTTTTAAAGTTTTAATTAATAAATTATTTATTTTTACAAACTTAAGTTTTAATAAATAATTTGTTTCAACTTAAGTTTTAAAGTTTTAATTAATAAATTATTTATTTTTACAAACTTAAGTTTTAATAAATAATTTGTTTCAACTTAAGTTTTAAAGTTTTAATTAATAAATTATTTATTTTTACAAACTTAAGTTTTAATAAATAATTTGTTTCAACTTAAGTTTTAAAGTTTTAATTAATAAATTATTTATTTTTACAAACTTAAGTTTTAATAAATAATTTGTTTCAACTTAAGTTTTAAAGTTTTAATTAATAAATTATTTATTTTTACAAACTTAAGTTTTAATAAATAATTTGTTTCAACTTAAGTTTTAAAGTTTTAATTAATAAATTATTTATTTTACAAACTTAAGTTTTAATAAATAATTTGTTTCAACTTAAGTTTTAAAGTTTTAATTAATAAATTATTTATTTTTACAAACTTAAGTTTTAATAAATAATTTGTTTCAACTTAAGTTTTAAAGTTTTAATTAATAAATTATTTATTTTTACAAACTTAAGTTTTAATAAATAATTTGTTTCAACTTAAGTTTTAAAGTTTTAATTAATAAATTATTTATTTTTACAAACTTAAGTTTTAATAAATAATTTGTTTCAACTTAAGTTTTAAAGTTTTAATTAATAAATTATTTATTTTTACAAACTTAAGTTTTAATAAATAATTTGTTTCAACTTAAGTTTTAAAGTTTTAATTAATAAATTATTTATTTTTACAAACTTAAGTTTTAATAAATAATTTGTTTCAACTTAAGTTTTAAAGTTTTAATTAATAAATTATTTATTTTTACAAACTTAAGTTTTAATAAATAATTTGTTTCAACTTAAGTTTTAAGTTTTAAAGTTTTAATTAATAAATTATTTATTTTTACAAACTTAAGTTTTAATAAATAATTTGTTTCGACTTAAGTTTTAAAGTTTTAATTAATAATTATTTGTGTTTTTACAAACTTAAGTTTTAATAAATAATTTGTTTCGACTTAAGTTTTAAAGTTTTAATTAATAATTATTTGTGTTTTTACAAACTTAAGTTTTAATAAATAATTTGTTTCAACTTAAGTTTTAAAGTTTTAATTAATAAATTATTTATTTTTACAAACTTAAGTTTTAATAAATAATTTGTTTCAACTTAAGTTTTAAAGTTTTAATTAATAAATTATTTATTTTTACAAACTTAAGTTTTAATAAATAATTTGTTTCAACTTAAGTTTTAAAGTTTTAATTAATAAATTATTTATTTTTACAAACTTAAGTTTTAATAAATAATTTGTTTCGACTTAAGTTTTAAAGTTTTAATTAATAAATTATTTATTTTTACAAACTTAAGTTTTAATAAATAATTTGTTTCAACTTAAGTTTTAAAGTTTTAATTAATAAATTATTTATTTTTACAAACTTAAGTTCGGATCATGCCCATCATTTGGATAGAAATAACCATTAGGTCTATAATGACAACCAATTAATACAACAACCTCCTCTCCAACCAAAACATTAGAGTACTCAATTTCTGTAGTGTATTGTCGATGTTCTGGTCCCATCCAAACAGCTGTGCGATTAAAATGATTAATCTGAATAAATAAACATTTTAATTAAATTAATTTATTTATTTACCTTAAATACCCTTTGAGACAATATTTTCTGTGTTCCCTCAGTCTTCATATCTATCAAAACCATTTCTTCTTCATTACCATCTATTAACCAATAAATAGATATTGGTTCACCTATTGGAGAATAATGTCCAATAATTGAATAATTTAAACGTTTTTCAGTTAACAAGTCTTCATAATGAAGAAAACAAAGGTTTTCATTTAACTAAAGAAGATTTTTAATTTTATTAAATTTAATTAATTAATAAAATTATTAATTAAATTTATTAAATAATTTTATTCAAATTAATTTTATTTATTTAATTAATTTTATTTAATTAATTTAATTATATTAATTAAATTAATTTAATTAACCTCCTCATTTTTATGAATTGACCAAATAAATCGTCCATTGAATGAAATAAGTTTAGGTGAGGTTAAAGACATTTTTAATTGAATTTAAATTTATTAAAGGAAAAACAAGGGTGGTAAATATATACAAAATTCAATTAATTAATTAAATTATTATTATTAAACTAAAAATAATTTAATTAACAAAAATATAGGTTATTATCAACAAATAATAGACAAACTATTTAATAAAGAAAGAAAAGAATTAAACAAAAATCACAATTTAATATGTCTATAGAAATAAATATATTTAAAAGAGAAAAATTACTGCAAGTCGAGAAATGTACTTTTATTAAAAATGAGACAGATGAACGCAAAGGAAAGGAATAGAAATCAATAAACACTCGTCTAGGTGGAGGAAAAACATGTCTCTTTTTAAAAAATGGCAGACTTTAAAAATAGAAAAAAGTATAAAGGAAAATTAACTTAAAAATGAAAAATTAAAATTCCTAAAAAATTTTTACAATCTTAAAAAAATTTTTACAATCTTAAAAAATTTTTTTTACAAACTTAAAAAATTTAAAAAAAATTTTTTCACTTGTCTAAAATTTAAATAAAATATCCTCCACTATTTAAGGTACAAATGAAAATAATAAAATATGTATAAAGGAGATTAGACCCAAAAAATAATAAAAATTAACTCTAAAATCGGCAATTAAAATTTTAATTTTATATTAATTAAAATACAACAAAAAACACAGGATTTACTAAAAAATAATTAATTTTCTTAAAATCCGTGTATTTTACAATTTTCTTCCTTAACAATACCTACTTTACATAAGAAATCCTTGATATGTTGACGCTGGTCTCCAGTCAATTGAATAACTTCACCATACTCAGGATGCTCAACAATAGTTCCGTTACAATTGTATTCCTTTAAAAAAAGGAAAAAATGCTTAGAATAATAAATTCCGGAAAAAGTTTTTGTAACAGAAAAACACAAAAGTTAATTGAAAATACAAAATTAAAACAGTTAAAATAAACTTGAAAATGAAACACATAAATATATTTTAGGTTATAAATATTAAACTTTCCGGAATTGTTTTAGAAAAATATTAAACTTTCCGGAATTGTTTTAGAAAAATATTAAACTTTCCGGAATTGTTTTAGAAAAATATTAAACTTTCCGGAAAAACAGAATGCAAAGAATACTGTAAACATTCCGGAAAAACATTAAATAAACTTATTGCAACTTGAGAAACAATTAAATAAACATAACCATACCTTTTTCAAATAACGAACAATTTTCTTCAGGTCATATTCAGTCGCAATCCCTTGTACAGTTGTTATTGTTTTTCTACCTGTTCGTTGTTGTATTCGAATGTGACAAAAGCCTTGACGCATTCCTTCCTCTTCTTCCAATTGCTCAAAAGCATCTTTAATTTATTTTAATTAAATTTTAATTAATTAATTAGAATTTATTACCTTTAGGTTTATTTAAATTTTGTATAGCTTCCCCCATTAAAAAAAAAATTTTTTTTTAATAAATTTCTGTAAATAAAATTAAATAAATAAATTTAATTAATTAATTTAATAAATTAAATTAATTAATTAAAAAAATAAATAAAAATTCGTAAATTAACGAATAAAAATAATTTCTTTAAAAATAAATAATTTAATTATTTTTTCTAGTCAATAAAATAATTTTCCAACTTTGCCTACTAGAAGAAACAAAAATAGAATTAAAAATTTGTGAAAATCTTTCAAATCCTTTTTCCATTAAAAAAGGTTCAATTTTTAAAAAAATCTGTTGGTAACAGACAATTAAATCTGATAAATAAAATTCTTTTTTAAACCAATATTTATTTAACCAAAATTCTGGAGAAGAATGAAATTGGTCTGATTCGTCTATTTTACCCTTAAAATAATTAATTAAAATTAAATTAAAATTTTTAATTAATTTTAAAAAATAAATTTAATTTTTCTTTACATTAATTCCACAATCTAACATTTTTATAGAAACATTTTGAGCGTGTGGATGCATTGCAGCATACATTGGCAGTGAAAAACAGGGCCTAAATTAATTTAAAAAATTAAATTTATTATTAAATTAATTTATAAAAATTAAAATAAATTTTAAAAATTGAAAAAAACATTTTTTAATTTTAATGGATCCAAAAAGTAATTTAAAAAATTAATTAATTAATTAAAAAATTAATTTAAAATTAAATTAATTTAAATAAATTAAAATTAATTTTAAAAAAATAATTAATTAATTAAAAAATAATTCTTTATTTTTACATTAATTGTAATATATTAATTGTTCTATTATTATCATTTTTTAATTGATCATTAACAAATTGAGCTATTTGGTTATTTGCTGCATAGGGTCCGCGTTGATGAATTAAACCTTTTTTTAATTAAATTAAATAAATTAAATAAATAAATTAAATAATTTACCAAAATAAAGAATAGCAAATAAATTACAAATTAAAATTAAATATTTAATTAAATATTTAAATTTATAACTATTTAATTCAACGGCAATGTAGGGAAGAAGTAATGGAATAATTGGTAGAACTTGAGAAATAAATTAATTTTTTTTTTAATTTAATTAATTTTAAAATTTAATTAATTTAATTTAAAAAATACTAAATCGATGCTCTTTATGCGCAATAAATGAAAGACCAAAAATATAGAAAAAAGCAGCAAATGCATACCTAAAAATAGGGGAAAAAATTTAATTTAAATTAAATCAAAAAAATAAATAAAAATTTAATTAAAAAAAAATTTTTTTTTTATTAATTAATTTATTTTAATTAAAGAGAAAATTTTAAATTAATTAAATTAATTTAAAAAAATAAAATTTTTTTCAAACCTTTTAGAAAATTTAAAATTATCTGATGAGAATAACCCAATTAATTTAAATAAACAAATAATTAATGGAATAAAAGAAAATCCAAAAACAGAAGGCAATGCTTGAGAAATATACCAATGCCATGGATGTGAACCAAATAAAGCATTTCCATTTTTTAAAATATTAAAATAAAAGAAATTGAAAAAAGAAAAGGTTGGTAGTTGTCCATAATACACAGAATCAATTAAAAATGAAAAGAAAGGGATAATAAAGGCAATGGGGAAATAACTGAAATTTATTAAATTAATTAAATAAATAAATTAAATAAATTAAAATTAATTAATTAATTTAAATAAATTTAAATTAATTAAATTAAAATTAATTAAATAAATTAAAATTAATTAAATAAATTAAAATTAATTAAATAAATTAAAATTAATTAATTAATTTAAATAAATTTAAATTAATTAAATTAAAATTAATTAAATAAATTAAAATTAATTAATTAAATAAATAAATTAAAATTAATTAATTAAATTAAATAAAATTAAATAAAAAAACCTCAAAAAATAATTAAATAAAAAAACAATTTTGTTCTCGTTAAATCCAATTTTAGTTGTAAAATATTCCAAAAAATGACAAGCACAAAGAGGTGCCCAAAGTAGACAAATAGTTGGTCTAATAATTGCTGCTAATGTTAAAATAATTAAACAAAGGGAATAATTGTTTAAAATTATTCTTTGCTTTCCCTTATTTTTAAAATCATCATTCTTCTTTTTTAAATTTTCTCCTTCCTTTTTAATGTAAAAATTTAAAGCAATTAGTGTTAAACAACATTCTATTGTATTTGATAATGTTCTTGTTGAACAATAAATAATAAACCAATTTGTAAAGTAAAGGCAAAGAAGAAGAGAAAATGCTTTAAAATAAATTAGAATAAAAAATTTATTCAAGTTCAAGCTTAAACTTAAAATAATAAACCAGAATAAATTAATAAAACTTGGAAATTCCGGAAAACTTAAAACCTTTAAAATAAACATGAAAACTTAAAAGAATATTGTAATTAATCCGGAAAACTTAAAACCTTTAAAATAAACTTGAAAATTAAAAGAGTATTGTAATCAATCCGGAAAACTTGGAAACTTAAGAATAAACCTGAAAAATTAAAAGAGTATTGTAATCAATCCGGAAAACTCAAAACCTTTAAAATAAACTTGAAAACTTAAAAGAATATTGTAATTAATCCGGAAAACTTAAAACCTTTAAAATAAACTTGAAAATTAAAAGAATATTGTAATCAATCCGGAAAACTTAAAACCTTTAAAATAAACTTGAAAACTTAAAAGAATATTGTAATTAATCCGGAAAACTTAAAACCTTTAAAATAAACTTGAAAATTAAAAGAGTATTGTAATCAATCCGGAAAACTTAAAAACTTAAGAATAAACTTAAAAAATTAATTTTTTAACCTTGTTGACATGATCCAATTAAAATGTTTGCCCAATTTAAAAAACAAAAATCAGCAAATGCAAACAATAATGCCTGTATAATATTAGGTATCCATCTAATAATAAATCCAAAATCAATAGAAAAAAATTTAAGAAGCCAAAAAGGAAGAGCATAAAGAAGAGGATGAAGAGGAGAACGAAGTGACCAATTAGGCAACCCTTAAAATTTAAATTAAAAAAATAATTAATTAAAAAAAAAAACAAACATTCCCATGCTAAATGTCCTTTTCCATAGACCATGTGATATGCTACTTCTACATTCTATATAGAAAATTAATTAATTAAAAGAAATAAGATTAATTAAAAAAAAAGAAAATTAATTTAGAGGCTTCTGAATTATTTAAAATATTCCAATTTTTAATTACAAAATATTAAACATAAAAACTTAATCAAACAGTTTGTCAACAGAATTTTAAGTTTTACAAAAATAATAATAATTTACAAAAGGGGAAAATAAATAAACTTGTTTATTACGACCTTTTAATTAAACTTTAATTAAAACTTGAGTATTAAAAAAATATTTACAAAATTAAAACTTGAAAATAAACCTGAAAATACTCGTCAGGAACAAACCAAGTACTGGAGAAAAAACAACATAATAAACGAAAGGCAATAATTTTTATTAAAACATGTGAGCGTGAAGAAAGCATTAAATTAGCATTTAAATAATTGTTTACATTTTTCCTGCTTTTTAAAAAAAAGAAATTAAATTAAATTTAAAAAATTAAAAACAATTAAAAGAAAAATATTTTTAAAATTATTAAATTTAAAAAAATATAAATAAATAAATTAATTTTTTTTAAATTTAAATTTTATTCAATATATATCAAAAAATATATTTATGTATAATAATAAAATATTAAATATTAAAAACCATGTAAAAAAATGGTTAATTTAATTTTTAATAATAAATTTTTTTTTAAAGTATAATATTTGTCATTGTACATTCTTTGGGTTGTTTTATTTTACATCAACAACCCGCTTCTGAAAAAGAAGAAAAAAGGAAGAAAATTTAATTTTTGTGACACTTAAAATAAAGAAAAAAAAATAATAAAAAATAAAAGAAGAAAAAAATGTCTTTTTTAATTAATTTTAATTAAATTTAGAAGCTTAAAATTAAAAATTAAAAAATCACAATTTTCTTCTTCTTCAATTTACTTTGAAATAAAAACAAAGTCTGGGGAATTTTATAAAAATACATAAATGTTTAATTATTTAAAATAAACCTTTCTCTACTCTTTTAAATTATTCCTCTTCATAAATAAGAAATTTACGCATTTTAGCGTTTAAAGGAAGTGACTGAATTAATTCAACAAAAAGTTTATAGAACGCAGAAAGTTGTTCATCCTTCTCTTCTGCTTTGGTTTTATTGAGCTTAATTTAATTAAATTTTTAAATAAATTAATTAAATTAAAATAAATTAAATTTTGATTCCCTTTCTTTTTTCCTTTTATTTTATAACGTGTCGGGGCAAATCACCCCATAGACAAATCACACCACGACAGAATACCCCATGAACCAAAACACCCCACGACCAAAATACCCCACGACCAAAATACTCCATGAACCAAAAAACATATTCTATGTTCTAAAAAATTGAAGTACATAAAAAAACATTAAAAACATTCATTAAACGCGTTTATTCAAACGTAAAATAATATAAGAAATTATTACACAATGAAAACAAAATATTTTAGTCATGGGGTATTTTGGTCGTGGGGTATTTTGGTCATGGGGTGTTTTGGATCATGGGGTATTCTGGTCATGGGGTATTTTGGTAATGGGGTATTCTGTCGTGGGGTGATTTGGAATGGGGTGAATTGCCCCCAACCCATTTTATAAAAAATTAAAAGAAAAAAAATAAAAACCTTGTCCTCCTTATTGTCTTCATTCTCAACCACCTCTCCATCATCACTTCCCTCTTCAGCACAAAAAGCTTTATTATTATTATTATTCCCTTTTCTAATAAATTTCTTTTTTGTTATTATTCGTTTATCCTTGATCTTAAAAATATTTTAAATTAAATTTAATTTAAATTAAACCTCCTCTCCATTAACAGCAGAATCTTCTTCTTCATTATCTTCACCAATTTCATCATGTCTATAATCATTTGACATCTTTAAATTCTCCAAAGTGCTGGTTGTTGAGCTTGAAGAACTGCTAGTCGATGGGCCTTCATGTACACTACTCGAAGATCTTCGTTTAATTTTGCTTTAAAAAAAGAAGGAATTTTTAATTTTTATTTTAATTAAACAAACAGAAAAAAAAATTAATTAAAAAATTTTTAAAAAATTAAATTAAACTTAAACCTAGATTGAGGCATTTCCATTGAATTAAACGTCCTTAAACGCTTATTATTGTTAGATGATAATGAACAACGTCCATTTTTTAAAATATTCTTTTCCTTTAAAATAGTAGTGGTGGGGGTTTCTTCCTCCTCTTCAATAATCTCTTTTTTAATATTTTTAATTTTCTCATCCATTGAATTATCCAGAGTATTACGAGCTGATTTAAAGGACTCATTACTGTCGTCTTCGTTGTCGTTATTTTGTTCTTCTTCTTCCACTTAATTTTTTGAAATTTATAAAAATAAATAAAACACAGATTTACCCAAGGGAAGGTAATTTAAAAAATTTAAAAAATTCAAAAATTTTAAATCCAGGAGTCCTTTACAAAAAAATAATTTATTGAAGATAAAGGTATTCAACCACTGACCCATTATATATTTTTTAAAATTATTCCAGCCCATATTCCCTCAAAAAATAAATAAATAAACCTTTCTGTGACTCTGTTGAATTAAAATTATTATTATTATTGTTCTCAGTGTCAGGACTATCATCACCAATTAAATTGTGTTCATTGCCAGTTAAAGTAACAGCATAAACAAAAGGAGTAGAAGAAAAAGAAGTAGTAGTGGTTGTTTCATTGCCAATATTATCGTCTATATAATGACCAATGTTTGGAGGTTCATCATTATTACCTTCCTCTTCTTCTTCCTCATCAATACCAAAAGGAACAGGACCAAAAGTATAATCATCATCTTCTTCTTCGTCTCCTTCATGTTCTTCGTCATCATCATTATCCAATTCATTCTCGAAAACAAAGTTCTTTAAAAAAGAAAAAGATTAATTTAAAAACAAAGGAATTTAATACGACCAAAAGTCATCAAATAATAAAAATAAAAAATAGAAAAATAAAAAAAGGACTATTTTATAAAGAAGCGCATTATTACTTGCGGACAAAAGTTGCGGACTTTTTGGTCAATTAATTAAATAAAAGTTTCATGTAAATAAAAATGATTTAAAAATTAAACTAATTTCTTCCTAACTTAAAAGAAAAAAATTAAAAGAAAAAAAGCCTTACATAAGAATCGTTAACAGGTCCATGGTAATAATTCCGTTGCCTTTCCCGTCTACCAGTATTAATATTTATACGCATTGGTTCATCATCATTACTATCATCTTCATTATTTCCATCATTATTAGTATTATCAGATTCAGAATCGGTAATATCAACAGCATTTGCAGCACGCTGAGCAGCAGCTTCGTGATGTCGACGAATGCGATCACGTGTAAATAAAGCAGAAAGACGGCGAAATTGAGCATTATATCCGTCAATAGGATGGTTGTTGTTGTTATTGTTTTGAGCAGAATCATCCAATGTAGTCCTTGAATTGAGTAAAAACCCTGTTCTTCTTCTTCCTTTAAAAACAAATTAAAGGTATTTTTGGACATAAAAGAATTAAAAAAGAATAGAAAAAAAGAAAACAAACGTAGAATAATCAGAGGATTAAATCTATTTCTAGGACGATAAGTTGGAGATGAAAACAACGACCTAGTACATCCATCTTTGACATCATGATCCTCAGCTAGTTTCTCTGCACAGAGTGAATAAATGCTAACAGGTTGTGTCAACAAAAGCTTCTGACGAATTAAACGTCTTATCCTATTAATTTAATTAAAATTAAGTTAAAAAAAAAGGGTCAAAATTTAAACCTATTTCTACAAATAAATTGTAAAGATTTTGGTTCATATTGTGGAAGAGAAACAGGCCTATTTGAAAACGATTTATTGTTGTCCAAATTTACAGGAATTAAATGAGAAAATGTGACTGCGCTGAGGTCACGAGTTGAAAACAATTTTTCTGATTTACGTGTAACACGTTGAAGCTAAATTAAAAAATTTCTTCACCTATTTAAGAGAAATAAATTAAAAAAAAACTGAATGTCCATAGGGCATAACCAAAATTCCATCAACTTTTAAGAACGAACAAAAATAGGCACGTTGACAGAGAGGAACTAGAGCCCCACAATAAATTCGGTCATATTTCATATGCTCATTAATTTGAAAAGCATTTCCAACAAAATAGGTGGGAGGACACCTAAGAATAATTTAATTAAAAAATAAAAGCAAAAAGAAACCACTCAAAGACGCAACCGACTTCGGACGCATGAAATAGCGGAATACGTTCATTTGCAAAATTGACTACATTTTCTGAATAATTGATGAGTTAAACATAATTTAAAATTAAAAGGAAAATACCATAAAGTTCAACGCCATGATTGATTCCATTCTCTTCTAAAATTAAAAAATAAACTTAAGAAAATTAAAATACCCAAAAAGAACCCAGCAATTGTGCTTAAATAACCAGTTCCAGAACCAATATTGAGAAATGACATTCCTTTTTGCAAATCAAGATTTTCAAGGACCTGGAAAAGATTGGTTTATTAGACTAATTAAAAATAGAAAAAAAAAACTAAAGGATTTTTTAAAGAAAAGTATAAAAATGAAGGGAATATGCTTGAAGAAAGTAAAACCAAAGAAAGAAAATAAAATACATTTGCGTAAATGCAAGGGGCAGAAATATGTAAAAATCCTGGATTTCCTGTATCCGACTTCCAGGCAGAATCAGAATAAGCATTTTTAAGAACATCGTCTAATGGGATAAATTTACCACGGTCAACAAGTCTAAAAGGTGTAAAAAAGAAATATTTAAATTTATTTAAGAAAAACCTCATTACACGTTCAACCCGTTCATTAGTAATGGCTTCATGTTCAAACAAATTGTCGATCAATTCATCGTTATTTTTACCAGTACTAGCAACTGAACCCATCAAAAATAGAAATACACACACTTTTAAACTAGCTAAATACTAGATGTAAAAAGATTAATTGAAAGAATTGTGAAAATAATAAAAAAAAATCTCGTGGTTAAAAATTGAAGAGACAATGAAATCTGCAAAAAACAAGGTTTTGCTTAGACTCAAATAGTGATACTCAAAAGAAAATGCATCATAAACACAGCCACTTGAGAGTCAATATTTTCACAAAAAGTTCTGACGGCCGATTTACGAACAAAATGCCAAAAGCAATAAGTAAAATGCTTACTGTAGTTTTAACTTTTAATTTTTAAACAACTTCTTTTTTAAATTAGTCTAATTAAACCATTTTTCTTTTCTATTTAGTTGTAAAATGAAAGATATTCTGAAGCAATGTGTTATCTGCAGAACAACTAAAGCCTGGAGGATAAAAATGAGAGGAGCAGAAAAGAAGTGTGGTCACATTGTTTGTGTTAAATGCATGATAGAACACCTTCAGGTTTATTTTAAATAGATTGCTTTAAAATAAAGCTTTTGTTCACAGAAATGGATCAAAAAGGACAAGGCTCGAATAAAGTGCCCAATGGAAAATTGTCATGAACGAGTTCACGAGAATGACATTTACGCACTTTTAAGTTCTGAATGTGAAGATTTGGATTATTTTATGGATTTTGAAACGAGAAATAAGCTTCTAGAAAAGCATGAAGTCTGTGTTATCAAATACGGATTGGGAGAAAGGAGTAGAAGTTGTCCTAGATGTGAGGTTAGTAAAGAGCGGTGTCTAATTAAAAGTGCAAAATATTTAATTTTTCTTTTTACATTGATATACCCAGTTGTTTTTCAATTACGCTTTAAGCATTAGAGTCTTTTTTACTAAATACAGTAAATAATTCTTCCATTTTTAAGAACTTGTACGGCCAGAAAGTAGGTTGCAATTATGTTCGCTGCGCAAATCTCTACTGCAATACCTGGTTTTGTTGGGTCTGCGGGAAAGAGGACATTAATTGGACACATTTTACTGGTTTAAGGCTATAAATTATGTCTTTTTTTAATTTTAAGGAATAAAATGCAAACCACGTGTTGAGGTTATTTTTATCTTTCTCTTTTAATTTTAATAATTTAAAGGATATACTCAAAGGAATGTACATTGTTTCGTTTATATTATTTACCGGAGGATTGATTCTTACTTATTTTATGCCTGCTGTTGCTATGGGATTATTTGTATAATTTAAATTTAATTTTTTTTAATTTATAAAGCTTTCCCCTTAAACTGACCCCTTGTCCAAAAAATTTTAATTTAATCCCCAGAGAACCGAATAAATCCAAAAAAATATTTTTTTATATTTAATTGAATACAGAGAATATTAATAAAATAAGAGAGCGTTTCTCCTCTTTTCTCTTTCTCTTTTTTCTTCTTTAATAATGCATCACATTTTAATTCCCATCTAAAATTTATATTTTCTTCTTTTTCATTTATTCTGAATTTAACCAATTCTTTGGTTAAGTACCCAAGAATTAAGGTAATTAAAAACCTCCCTTTTTAGTAAAAAGAGGAGGTTGTCTTGGGTTAAATTTTGGAATGGCTTTTTCTCTATAGGAAAAGCTTAAATTTAATTAGTATTTCTAAAGCATTTAATAATTATTTTTTTAAAGCTAATTGCCCCAACTTGTGTCACTTTTGCAACTCCCTTTTTTATTTTGAAATATTTAAAGAATATATGGAGGAGGCTTAGCACTACAAAACTTCAATTTTGGCAACTTATAATTTACTGGATTTTGGTTTAATTTAATTTAAAAGGTTTTAAAGTTGTTGTTTTTTAGTATGCGTTACTCTATATTTTATTCATTCCTTTTGGCATTGTTGCTGCAATTCTGTCACTTAATATTTCTGTCCTTGTTTTTACTGTCTACGCTCTGATGCTGGTGATTAAGGCTGTACCCTTTCTTGGTCAGGTATAAATTTAATTTTTTTAAATTAAATTAATAAACATATAGCAGTTAGTATTTTTAATTAATTTAATTTTAAAAAATTAATTAATTAAAAGTGGGGTGATTGAAATAATTAAAAGTTTATTTAATAGGGTCTGACCGCAAAAATAAAATCTTTTAATTAAATTAAATTAAAGGTCAAATAATTTTAATTCTTTTTAAAAAAGAGAAAGGTCTTTTATTAAAGAGAATAAAATTCTCCCCTTTTTAAATTGACCAAAAAAGACCTAAATATTTAATTTTAAAGGTAATGTGGGTACTCGAAATGATTCAATACATTTGTAATTGTTTTGGTTTTGGAGGTTGGTTAGATTGGTATAAACATTCTAGAGAGAAAAAAGATCGTCGACAACGTGCATTAATGCAATTTAGAGCAGAGAGGAGTGAAAGAATGGCTAATCCTTTGGTTGGAAGATAAAAAGGAAATTTTTTTCTTTTAATTTTTTGCCCCTTTCCCTTCTCCTCCCTTTTTATTTATTTATTTAATTGTTTTTTCTTTTCCCCCAATTTATAAAATTTAATAGAATAATAATAACATAAATAAAAGAAAATTAATGCACAGAAAAAAGAGAAAAAAAAATAGAGAGAAAATTAATTTGCATAATTTTGAAGCAAAAATACATAAAATTTAATTAAATTGCAATTTATAAAATTCAAATAAAACATTTCCCGCTTTTAATTATATAAAAGATATTGCTTTAAAGGTGGGGGAACATTTAATTCTGATACTCGGGATAGACCGGCAGGGCCTAGGGATAAACGTATACGTCGACGGCAAATGTCCATTAACTGTCTGGGCTCAGCTTTAAAATTAAACGAATTAAATTAAATTAAAAAAATTTTTTAAGTGTTAAAAATAATTAAAAAAATTAATTAATTAATTTACGATCAAGTCCTCCAATATATCGAATATTTACTTCACAATGCCCCCAAACTGCACTAATTGCTGGGTATAATTTTTTCCCTTTCAATCCACAAAATGCAGTCCCCAAATATAATGAATCTGTAGCAAAAGACATTTTTCCTTCATCCATGTCTAGAATACAATAAAACTTTTCTGGTACTTGAAATGGGGTTATTTGCTGTTCTTGTTCATCTCTTCGAGTATTTAATATTTTAAGCGGTTGTTGTATTGGATATTCCCAACCTTTTGTGTTTGTAGAATCATGGTAGCATTTATTGTCAACTTGAAAAGAAAAAAAAGTTTTATGATTGCAAACTTAAGTTTATTTTTATTAAAACTTATAAATGAAAGGAATATTACTAGATTGCAAACTTAAGTTTATTTAATTATTTTTAAGTTTTGTAATTTTGTATTTTTAAAATCAAAGTTTGTAAAAGAAGAAATAATAGTAAATTGTAAAACTTAAGTTTATTTAATTATTTGTAGTCTTAAGTTTAATATTTGATGTTTATTTTTTTTTAAGTTTATTTAATTTTAGGTTTCAAGTTTATAAACCTGTTGGTAATTTTAAGAAAAATTAAAGAAAAAGTTTAAAAATTGCTAACTTACTGAATCTTGATGTACTAAAAAAATTAAACCTTACCAATATTCCACCCATAACCCTCTTCATCTATTCCGATAAGTGATGAATACCCAGCAACGTGTAATTTTGCTTTTTTTGTCACTACACCAATTGCTGCATGAGTACCTCGTTGATGCACAGGCCAATTTATTTGCCAAACATGAAAACCACGAGAGAAGCCTACCTAAAAGATTATAATGTAATAATTTGTAAATTTAATATTATAAAATTAAAGGCAGAATTATTTAATAAGTTGTAAACTTAAGTTTATTTTTTTAGAAAGAAGAGGTTTTAATAGTTTGTAATTTCAAGTTTATTTATTTTACAATTTGTAATTTCAAGTTTATTTATTTTACAATTTGTAATTTAAAGTAAATTATATGAAGTAAAGTTGTAATTCAAGTTTATTTTTAGTAGTGTAAACCTCAATCTTAAAGTTTAATTTTAATTGCAATCTTAAGCCTACACATATTTTATTGTTTACAACTTTAAAGTTTAATTGTAATTTTATTCAAAATCAACCCACCCACCTTTGAACGGATACCATCAGAACTTTGTGCTACAGGATGTCTATGCATTGTTAATTTATCGTCTGCTTTAATATAAACATTCACAGAATGATCTTCTGAATCCCAGCCATATTTTTCTTTCTCTTTAAGAGACAATTCAGGCATTTGTAAAATAACATCAAATTTGTAGGTGGACATTTGATCAAATTGGTCAGCTTCCAAAAATGAAGAATGAAAAATCTAAAAATAAATAAATTAATAAAATTAAAAATTAAATTATTAAAATCAATATAAAATATAAATAGAAAAAAAGAGATGAGAGTGCAATGAAGGCCATCAATTGGCTTTTCTTCAACTTCCCTTTTTTTTTGGTTAAAAAAATTGTGGCGGTCTATTTTTGCGCGACTCTTATCAAATTCTTTTTTTACTACTTATGAATTTAAATCAATCAAAAAGGTTTAAAAATAAATGTTAAAAAAATTAATAATTTTAAAATAGTTAACCAAAGGGCAAACGAAAGGGAGAGGTCGTAAAGAGACACACTTAGATCTGTGACGAATTCTTTGTTGTAAGTGTTGTCTCTGATTAGTTTGAGAACGATTCTGAAAATTATTTTTTGTTTATAATTAGATATTGTAAATGCACTGTCAAGTTTATTTATAATGTTGTAAATTTCAAGTTTATTTATTTTACAATTTGTAATTTCAAGTTTATTTATTTTACAATTTGTAATTTCAAGTTTATTTATTTTACAATTTGTAATTTCAATTTATATTTATTGGTAAGTTTCAGATTGTGTTTACAATTATTAAGGTTACAATTTTAAAGATCCCAAAATTCACTCAAATAATCAACTAAATAAATTATTACCTTGGTTGTTTTACGAGTAGAAGTTGACGGTTGTTCTTCCTCTACCGAATCACCCTCTTCTTCAAAGTTAGGAACTTTAGAATATTCAACAGAAACACTACTAGTACCAGTTTTTTGTGATAATAGAATATTACGAGCTTTTAATGAAGCATGTAATAAATGACGAAGAGGGGAATGTTGTTGATTTTTCTATAATAAAAGGGGAAATATATTTTATCTATAAATTAATTAAAATAAACCATTTAATTCAAAAAATATAAATTTACATTTAATGACGATGTTCCTATTTTATTATTACGACGTGGAGAAGAAGATGAAGAATAATATTTTAAGGAAGTGTTGTGTGGCACAGGTGGCCAGGCAATAAATGGTGTTGGAAGAAAAAGACGTCGAGGCAAATGAGCACTAGTTTTTGACGAGCGTTGTTGATGATGAGCAAAAGGCGGAGGAGAGTCTAAAAAGCATAATATAGTTATATAGAACTTAAAACTTTAAAAATGATTTTTTATTGCGTAATAGAAAGTGTATAAACAAACTAAAAATAAAGTTGAGATACAAACTTGAAAATAAACTTGAAAATAAGAACAAACTTAAAAACAAACCTACAAACTTAAATTAATTAAAAGTTAATATTAAACTTGAAAGATAAAAAAATGCAACTATAAATAAACTTGAAATATAAAAATAAACTTGAAATATAAAAATAAACCTCGAATATATAAATAAACTTGAAATATAAAAATAAACTTGAAATATAAAAATAAACTTGGAATATATAAATAAACTTGGAATATAAAAATAAACCTGGAATATAAAAATAAACTTGAAATATAAAAATAAACCTCGAATATATAAATAAACTTGAAATATAAAAATAAACTTGAAATATAAAAATAAACTTAAGTTAGAACTTAACAATTTAAACAAGCGAATATAAAGAACTTTTTCATTGAAATACAAATAAAATAAAAAATGTTATTTAGATTAAATAAACAGGTTATATACTAATTTAATTTAACTGAACAAATATATATAATAAAATTGAAAAAACAAGATAAACTAGATTAAAACAGAATAGCAAGAAAAAGCGAGAAGATGAACAGCAATATGTAGGAGTAGTTTATTTAATATAGAAGAAAAAAAAAGGGAATAAAATTTAAAAAAAAAGTCTAAAAAATTAAAAATATAATTAATAAACAAAAAGAAAATATTTTTAAAAATTATTGAAAAAATTAGAATTAAATAGAACTTAAAAACGCCTTCCTTTTTATTGTCTAGTCTTCCATTAATTAAAAAAAAAATTATTTTAGGTAAGTAAATATATCTTAATTTAATAAAATTAAAGGAACACATCATAAGCATTATGTAATAATTAAAATAAGAATAAAAAAAAAAGGCAATAAACATAAAGCAGCACACAAAGATTATGGGTGATAAAAAAAAATTAATTTTATTTTCCCATTTCTTTTTATTGATTTTGGAAGAACATTTTAGGAGAAATTAATTTAAATAAATAAATAATTAAAAGGCTTAAAAATAAATATTTTTTTTAATCAAAGACATTGACCACTGTTTTAAAGGAAAATGCGTTCGTGTGTATTAGGGAAATTCCCTCAAAGATTATTTTTAGAAATAAAATAATTTTTAATATAAAAAAGTGAATTTTTTGACAGCAAAATATAAAGGAAAAATTAAAGATAATTTAATAAAAATTAAAAAATTATTTTTTTTTAATAAAAATTGTTAAAAAATAAAAGAAAAAAATGAGAGAATAAAATAAAAAAATAAGTATGAGAAATTAGAAGAGAAATTTTAGCTTTAAATAAAAAAATATTGTGTGCTGAAAGGGATTGACCTGACTGACTTAGAGTGTGCACGCGTGTGCTCTTACTTATATATAAATATACTTTTTTGTTACTATTTTTGGTTAAGTTCAAATAAAAAAGGGAAAATGAGAGAATTAAATGCTTTAAAAATACTAGTGCGCGGTTTATTTAGTTTTTGTATTTTTGTAAAACATTTTTCTAGTTTTTGTATTTTAAGTTTTTAGGTCCTTCAGGTTTAAGATTAAATATGCTATGTATGCTTCAAGTTTTAATTTGTATAATCAACAACAAAGATTAAATTAAGTTTGCTTAATTTAAAGTTTGTAAAATTAAGTTTGTTTACTTTCAAGCTTTAAAAACTAGGTTTATTTAATTTCAAGTTTTAAACATTATGCTTATTGATTTCAAGTTTGTAAATTTGTTTATTTTTAAGCTTTAAAAACTAAGTTTGTTTAATTTCAAGTTTAATTATTTTGTAAACTTAAGTTTACATGTATATTCTTATTTTTCAATTTATTTTATCTTACATTGAAAAGCTTTGTTTGTATGATATTTACTTGTTGTTATCACATTGCTTTTAGGCACACTACCATTCCTTTGCTTTCTTTCCTCTGATTGAGCTGATAATCCAGTAGTTTCTGTTTCAAAAGAATTAACCAAATCTTTCCCTCCTCCACTACTTGTGCTATAAATGTCATCATCAAAAAAATAATTATTTTGATTAAATATTAATTTATGTTGTTTTTTCTTTTTCTCTTCTTTTATTTTAATTTCATTAGTTAAATTTGTTGAGCTGTTTTTTTGAGGTGTTTTAATATTATTTGTTCCTGTTGCCTTTTTCTTCTCTGGAGTATTAGGGGAACAACTGGCATATTCAGAAGCAGCAGCAGTAGTTGTTGTTGTAGCAAATAAACAACCTCCACTTTCACTACTGCTAGTACTTCTGGCTAAAAGAATCTAAAAAATAAATTAATTAAAAAATAAATAATTTAAAATTACCACTTGTTGGTCAATATCAACAAGTGGAGTAGAATGAAGTTTTCCCTTAACATTTTTACGATATGCAACAGAAGAAGAACTGCGATGAGTGGGGGAAATGCTTGCGGCGGCGGCCGATAAATTTTTTTGAAGCCAATCCACGGCTAAAGAAATTGGAATAATAAACCTAAAAGTTGAGATTGAACTTGAAAAGAAATAAAAATAATAAACTTGAAACTATAAGATATTAATAAACATAAATATAGAAACACAAACTTAAGGTTTATTAAAATAAACTTGAAAAAAATAAACTTGAAACTGTAAGATATTAATAAACATAAATATAGAAACACAAACTTAAGGTTTATTAAAATAAACTTGAAAAAAATAAACTTGAAACTGTAAGATATTAATAAACATAAATACAGAAACACAAACTTAAGGTTTATTAAAATAAACTTGAAAAAAATAAACTTGAAACTGTAAGATATTAATAAACATAAATACAGAAACACAAACTTAAGGTTTATTAAAATAAACTTGAAATAGCAAGTAAAATAAACTTAAAGAGTAAGTTTGAATTAAACATGAAAATAAACTTAAAATAAAAAATAAAAGTTGTAATTAAATATTTTCTATGTAGTAAAACTCAACATAATAAAAGAAAAGGAAAAAAATATAAAATAATTTAATGTATGTAGAAAGAATTAATAAAAATAAAATTAAAAATTTAGTAACAAAAATACAATTGAATAAATAAAAAAAAATCTTTAAAAATCGTTCTAATGGCAACCAGCTTTTTATTTTACCATTTCCTTCCACCATTTGTTCCAGACCACTACCCGTTTGGTTCAATTAAATTAACCGATTCTAACAAAGAAAAATAGAGCCAAATAAAAATTGAAAAAAAAACAACAGCAAGTTTCCGGAAGAGAAAGAAGAACACAAAGGAGTAGCACAGTCTTTTATTTTTTTTTAATTTTTCTTGGAAGGGAATACAAACATAAATGATTTCCTGAACTAGGAAGAAGATATGTATTAGCTACAAATAAATATTGGAAAAATAAAAATTAAATTATAATATTTTAATTAAAATAAAGAAAAATTATTAAGTAAAAGAATTAAAGAAAATGATGTCTAATTTTAATTGAAAATAAACTTGAACATAAGTTTATTTAAATACATATAGAAACAAAACATCAGAATAAATAAAAAATAAACTTAAGAATTAATCTTAAAAATAATTAAAAAATATAAACTTAGAAATAAGCGCAAACTTTAAAATAATTGTAAACTCAAAAATAAATAAACTTGAAAATAAATGTAAATTAAACTTGAAATTACAAATTGTAATAAATAAACTTGAAATTAAAAATGTAAATTAAACTTGAAAATAAACTTAAGATTAAACTTGAAATTGAAGTTGTAAAAATTAAACTTGAGAGTAAAATTGTAAATTAAACTTGAAAATAAACTTAAGATCAAACTTGAAAATAAATTAATTCAACTGCACCTATCATCAGTTAAAACATATTTTACTAAGAATTGTAATCAAGTTTCAAGTTCAGAATTTTAGGTTGCAACAAACTTGAGTAGTAAACTTGATAACATAAAAAATGCACCAGTGTTATATAACTTAAAAAAGGCGGCAAACTTAAGAACATTAAAGTAAAAGTTAAGAGAGTAAATAATAAATCTAAAAGAAGTGGACAAACTTAAACTCAAAGAAATTTACAACCTTACAATGAACTTAAAACAGTTAAAAAAAGAAGACGTTTATAAGAGAACAATACTATTTACTAAAAAAGAAGAAGAGCTAAAAAAAGAAGTGAGAAATAAATTATTCAGAACTCCCTAGAGAAGATTCACAACAAAAAATAAAAAAGCTAAAAAAAATATAAGCTTTGGGTAAGGATATATGAAAGAAAAAAATACCCTAGTTTTTAGCAGATAATAGCGCCAAAAATGGGGCAAAATATTTTTATATAAAGCTTATAATTTTTTTTCTTCTTCTTTAAAAGTAATAGAATAAAATAGTAATAGTAGTATATGTTTTGGTTCAAAAATATTTTTTTATTTAAAGGATAAGGCAACAGAAAAAAAATTGAAAAATGACCATTATGGAATAGGGAGAAGGGAAAGGATTTTTTTAAAAAATTAAATAAAATAAGGGAATAAAAAAAATTCATTTTTTTATGTTTTTAATGCTTAAATTATGTAAAGAATATTTTTAAAAAAATTTAAAAAAAAAGTAAAAATTAATTAAAAAATAAATTTTTAATAAATTAATTAAGTAAAAACGATTAAAATATTAATTTTAAAAAATATTACAAATTTAAATAATTAATTTAAAAATAAAAAAATTTTTAAAAAACACATCTTTATCAAAACAAAGAAAATAATAATAAACTAAAATTTAATTCTTTTTTATTTAACTGACAATAAAATTGGAAAATTGAGAAAAAAATAACAAAAAAAAAAAAATACTTTAAATTAAATATTTGGTATAAATTGAAATATTCAAATTTAATCAAATTGTCAGTGTAAAATAAAAGTGTAACAAAAACAAACAAACAAACGAAAAACAAAAGGGGAAAAAATAAACTTTTTTTTCCTTTTGTTTAACTTAATGTTTTTTTCCTTTTTTTCCTCTTTTTTAATTTAATTTTTCTTTTAATTTTTTTAAATTTAATTTAAAAAAAATTAATTTTATTTTTTTTTATTTTTATTTAACCAATAATTAATCCAACTCCAAATCTTCCCTGTGATTTGACGTGATTGAGCATTCCACTTAAGGCTAAAGTGAAAGGAATTTGTTTAGAAAGCTTCTTTTCCAAAACAGCTCCAACTGTCCAATTTGTATCACAAAAAGCACGAAATGTTAAAGAATCAGGAAGTTCAATCTGATATGCAAAAGTTGTGTGTGCTTCCTGAAAGAAAAAGAAAGAAAAAATTTAAAAAAAAATTAAAAATTTGCGGACAAAGTTTGCGGACATTTTTTGCGCACAAAAACGATACAAATTTTAAGGTTTTTTCTTTAATTTATTGAAAATGTTATCTACATTTTATGACCCATTTTAAAGTAAAATAGTAAGAAAATTTTAATTAAAATTAAAGAAAACCTGCGCACGAAAATCAGCTTCCAATTCAACCCCAAACTGTAAGCGATCACTCTGTTTATGGTAATAATAGAGATGAGCATTCGTAAAAGAAGAAGTCGCAGAATTAATTGCGGTTGTTGCAGAAAAAATATAATCAGGCAACAAGTAACGCAAAGCATAAGAAATGGCACTGACATGGCCTCCTATTTATTGGTAATATTAAAAAGAAAGTTCTTTTTTAAAGAAACCTGGCAGTCTCGGGTCTTTTTGGTAAACAAATTCAGCACCCAAATCTAAGTGTTCTGTCAACCTTCGAAGATATTGGGTTACAAAGACACCATTACCATTAATTGGATTTAAATTAGCCAAAGTCATTCCAAGCGTAGAAAGACGTCCACGCTGTTCTATTGAAAACTGTGCGGCAGTTAATCTGCTTTGCTTTAAATTAAGAAAACAATTTTTGTTTCAATTAAAAGAGTTTAGAAAAGAAATAAAAGAGAAGTTTAATGCAGAAAGGTTGAAATATAAACCTGAACTTGTCCTTGAAATTTCAGTCGATATCGCCCAATTTGGTGCAGAATGGTCCCTGCAGTGTTCCCCTTCAAATCCATGTCACCAATTAAGACAGGAAAGGGTTCCCCCTGTGCTCCATTCTGAGTATTTCCAACAAATGTTGCACCCATACGATAACCAGTACTTATTTGAGAAATGCTCAAACTATGAGAAACCTGAAAACTTGGGGGAATACATTTAGGTTAAAACAGAGCTCCAATTGTATGCTTTAATACAATTATTTAGTTGTCTTCAAAACAACTGTGCCCAAAAAGTAAAGACAACCATCCATATTCAACCCAGAAGAAATTAAAAGGTAAGAAAACCAAACCTGAAAATTAGGACTCAATCCCTTTTGTACCATTCCTTTTGCACCTTCAAAACAAATTGGAAATAAATCCTTGCATTTTCTGTTGAATAAAGTGTTTAAATTAAACGATAAATAACTAAAACCTATGCAATTCTTCATACGAACCAGGATTATTTTCATATTCATTTTTTAATGTAGATGAATCAGAAGTCAATTTTTGCTGTTCAGTCATATTTTATCTCAAAAACTCTCAAAAAAGAAAAAACGATTAGAAAAAATGAATAAAAGAAAAAATAAAGGAAAATGTAAGCCGATTTTTCAATCGCTATACATTTCGTCAACAGACTTTTCGTCATTAAAAGAAACAAGAGAATCTAAGGCTTGGAAAAAGGGAACTGCTGGTCAAGCTAATATATTTAATGAACCAAAAAAAGCTCAGAAATCTAGATAATGTTGTGAACAAATAAAGCCTGTTTGTAATAATAATTTCTATCAGTCTTTTCTCCTAATAATAGGTCTCTTGCTTTGTTTGTCACTGACAAAAAGTTAATTGACGATAAGTCTTAAATCTTGGCAAGTTCAAAAATACTTAAACGCCAATAGAACACCAAGATATTAATTAATCTCAAACGATTTAATTAAAAACGAGAAAAAAAAAGACAACTTTAATTGTAAGGAAAATATCCACTTATATGATTAAATAAAATTCCTTTTTTTAATGTATTTATTATCAACCTTTATAGAATATAGAAGATGGAATATTTAAAAAATAAAATAAAAAAAAAAGGCACTGTTGCTATTAATTAGGTAAGCTTATTATTTACCCACTATTATTTTCTCTTCCACTTGCTTTTCTCTTTTTACTTTTTTCCAAATTATTTTTATGCTTTCTTCCTTCCAAATGCTGTTTCCAATGAATTTTTCCTTGAACCTCTGTTCCACAGATTTCGCAAAGAAAAATCTTCCTTCTATTTTGCATATAATCTGGTTGCTTAAATCCATCCCCCAATGGAGGTAATTTGTATAATAAACCATTACATGCTTTTTCATCATCAATTTGTTCCCCTGACAAAAATTGTTTAACCTGCTTTAGTGCAAAAGGTACAAGCTTTCCATGAAAATCTTTTGAAGAATTTAATGCTAGTGATTTTGGTATCTGTAAAAAATAAAATTAATTAAACGTGGCCTTGAAGTGGACGCTTAAAATTGTCTCCCCCGTAAAGCCTGTTTTATTTCCTCTCTAAATAACTTAATTTTTTGGAAATAAAAGGACTAAAATAATAATTAAGAATTAACAGAGTATATTTCCTTCACTATTTTCTACACTTTTTAATTAAAAAAACCTCTCTATATTGTCCTCTATTTAATATTCGGTTGTAAAACCAAAGCCTCTGTCGTTGGGCGTATTGTCTATTTCTAATTTTTAACTTTTCTTTGCATTCATCTAATTTATCTTCTCCTCTACACGAATTTCTTCCAATCGAATTTAATCGTAAATAGGGCAAAAATTCTTTAGGACCAATAATTTGCATAATGCCAAATTTGTCTACTTTTCCAAACCACTAAAAAAAGAAGTCTTTACAACTTTTTTGGAAGATTATCCAACTTAACCACAAAAATAATAAAATAAACCTGATCATAAAAATCGGTAACTTCCTTTAAAAGTCCTTTTTCCATCATTTTATCAACTCTTTTATTTAAACGCTCATTTAATTCATCCTTCTCCATATCCAAATTGATTAAAAATGTATTTTTGAAACGTAGACGAGTATAAAAATGATCAAAGCCTTCTAAAAGAGTGGAAAATGTTTTTTAAAAGAATTAAGGTTTTGTGAGTAAATAACGAGGGTACTTTAAAAATTCCAAGCAGGAATTTAAAAGAAAAAATAAAAGAAAACCTGGAGCTTCCAATTTCTGCAATTTTTCATGTTCACTTCTCGTTCTCCCCGTATAACGATAAATTTCAAGGGCACGGAGTACTCTATGTTTATTGTTCCGATGAAGTTCAGAAGCAGTAATTGGATCCACTCTTTGAAGTTCTTGATAAAGCAAATCAACTGAAGGGAATTCTTTGAGAAGTTCCTGACGTATTAAATCTTAAAAACAACAGAAAAAATTAAATGAAATTAAATTAAAAAAGCAAACCTCCCTTCTCTCTGTCCCCAGTAGCTATTAAATTATTATCAAAAATAACAGATTCAATGTAATAAGCAGTCCCTCCTACCAAAATTGGAAGTTTCTTTTCAGCCCATATTTTATTTAAAATATCTAATGCATCTGTTCTAAAGTTTTGGACATTATAATTTGAATTTGTTGGTTCTAAAAAGCCGAGAAGATGATGAGGAATTCCTTCCATTTCTTCTGTTGTTATTTTGTTTGAGGAAATGTCTAGACCTTTAAATAGATGGGGAATAATTAGAAAAATAATTATAGATTAAATAGCGATTTTATTGCCTGGATGAAGGCTTGAAATTTTAAAAAATGGGTCGTTTGGACTAAGGAGCTTTAACAGACTTTGAAAAAAGGAAAGAAAAGAAGGAACGTAAATTTAAAAGAAAATACCCTCTTTAATAGAGAAAACAAAACCTTTATAAATCTGCATAGAATCGGCATTAACAATTTCTCCATTAAATTCTTTAGCAATAGCAACACCTAAATCACTTTTTCCTGTTCCAGTACATCCAGAAATGACAATTAAAGGGTTATCAATTGAATAAGTTGGTGGGGAAGAAGAAGACATTTTATTGACAATTCTGGCAATTAATTTGAAAACCTTAAATAATTAAAAGAAAAATAAAAGGAAGATATTTTAAAAAATACCTTAAACCTGCTTAATGCAAAACGGGTGGTGATCCTACTACTAACACGCATTTTTAAATAATTAAATACTTTAAAATAAATAGTTAAAAAATTTTTATTTTAAATTCAAGAAAAATGAACAAAATAAAAACTTTTGACTAAAAGGGTCATTTGTCACGTAGCGACAAAATGGCAATGAACATAACGCCATAAACAGTAAATTTTTAATCGCCTAATAAATAAATGAGTAATTGTAAGATAAATTTGTTCAAAAATTCTATTAATTTAATAAAGCAATTTAAGATGCATAATAAATACACTGTTAGGATCACCACCTTTAAAAGTAAATAAATAAATAATTAGTTTAACTTTAAGATTTAATTTTAACTAAAACAAGGGATGAACTACAAGCAGATTAAGACTTCAATTAAAATTAATTTTAGACCCTTCTGTTTCTAGTTCAGTAAATACTTTAATTTAATTATAAAGTATATTTATGTATACTTCAAGCAATCACAGTGTTAAGCTCTTAAAATTAAACAAAACAAATAATTTAAAGAAAAATAATTATAAAGAAAACACTTCACTAAAATTAAAAATTTATTTTTAAAATAGAAGCAAGGAAGGAAAAAGTTTATTTTAAAAAATTGGGGAATTCCCTTCTCTCTTCAAGTTTAATTAATGACTAAAAATTGTTTACCTTTACTGCCTTTTATATTAAAAATTTTTTTAATGGGAGGGACTTGAATTATTTAATTTTTTTTTTTATCTAAATTTGAGAGATAATTTTTAAACTTTCATTTAATAAATTAAGTAAATTCACTGAAAAGACTATAAAGACTACAAAGGTCAAAAATGTGATTTTTTACGTGTTTTTTAAATTTATTAAAATTTAATGAATTCTCTAAACAATAAGAGAATAATGTAAAGAAGGTTGCAGTTTTTTAAAAAATTCCCTGGGGAGGGAAAAAATAATTTTTTTAATTTGTTCCCAAATTAAGCTTCCCAATACCTTGTTTAATCAGGCTAAACATAAATTAAAATTTTAGGTACAGGTTAAGGTCCCAAAAAAGGTGAAAGTTTCCGCCCACAGTTGCTTTCCCAGTGTGACAGATTTACTACTAATTTTTTATTTTTTTGGCAAAATAAAGTAAAATTAAAAATTGAGAAAAAAGTGTGTAAAGAAGTTTACAAATTATTCGGTTATTCTGAAAAATTAATTTAACTATTATATTTAATTTAATTTAATGAAAATCAAGTTGAGTGCAATGCACACTTTAACTAGTTTTTCGAAGTTTTAAATCGTTTTTTCTGTGAAATTAATTTTTTTGAAATTATACTACAGTTTGTTTCCTTTATTTTCTTTTTGCAATTAATGTTTTAAATTTTCACTTTATTTTTAAATTAAATTTTAATAGGCGGTCTTACGCTAAAGAGCCTTTCTCTACCTCTGTCACATTTGAACATAACTTTTAATCCTTTTTTTAATTTTCTTGTGTTTAATTTATATTTTAATATATTTTTAATATTTTTAAAATAATGTTTATCAATATTTACACTAAATTTTTAATAATTTTAATGTTTAACTTGTGACTAAAAGGGGAACCCTTATTCTATAGTTCCCCCAAAAATGTTTAACTGATATTAAAACAAAGATCAGAAACACTACAATTTACCCATTAGATCAACTGTTTGTTTACTATAAAAATCTAATTAAATTAGACTAAAATATACCCAACCAAACCTATGTTCCTTTCACACTACCTTACCTGTTCCCTTACCTCTACTTTACTGTCGCCCATTATAACTATGAAAGAAGAGAATATAGAGCTATAAAATTTTGCACTGATCTCGTTCACATTGTTATATAAATCCTCTTAAAATCTAGAAAATTTTTGTTCGTTGCTTTTTGAGTTATTATTAAAAGAGTCGTTTGAACTCTCCCCCATCCCCTTCCTCACATATTGGTAAGGAAAAATATTTATTTAATTAAAACAAGTTGATCTAATGGAATACCATCTAACAAACATAAAACAAACAAAAAAAAGAATTTTTAATTACCTGTTTATTAAAAATAATTATTAAAGTCACACATATATTTTCATTTCCCCGTTTTACATTTTGTAACATTAACAAGATCAAAAGTTAAATATCTTCCCATATTTTATTTGTGTTCATTTTCATAAACAATATTATTCTGTGTAATTTGTTATCATTATAAAACGTTCTTGTGTTAATCTTTGATGCATAAGGACTGACAGAAAAATTAAGAAAACCCTTTTTTAAAGAGGAAGAAAATTAAAAGGCCTATAAATTCGCAATTAATTTGAATCAGTTGAATCTTACAGGCTTCAAAGTTTTAACACAAAATTGGAGTTAAAAAGAAGAAGGGGAAATTATGGCTTTTACCGAACAGTTAAAACCCCCGTCCTCGACTTTTTATTTCCTTTCCCAATTCTCAAAGATTTTAGGGGCTTCCCCCAACACTTTCTCTATCCTATACCTTTTACCATTCTTTGACCCAATCCCTAATATTTAATCCTCGATAAGTCGGGATTTTAGTACAAAGTTGTGCGAATAGTTGTTCGCGAATAATTGGGCAGCAATTTCCACTGCTTGCAAAAATGCAAATGGTTGCAAAAATGAACAGACACGTTGAACGATTAATAGACAGGTGGACGTAATTATCAAAAAAAAAGACAAGGAAAACACTAAAGAATCTGAAAAACAATTTATCATTTTAATTAATTAAAAGGAAAAAAAGGGTAAATAAACATTTATTTTATTTTTGTGAAGGAGAATATTCGTTATAGAGAATTAATATTATGTACACACAGCACGAGGGGTATTACCCATTTTAATTGGTTTTAAAGGTGTAGGCTTTTAAGGGGAATACATACTTTAAAAATAAACCTTCAGTTAAAAATCCTTTTAATTTAACAAAATTAATTTTACAGAAATATAAAGTTTGGCGTTGTGTCTAAAAACGCCAATCACTTAAAAATCAAACTTTCTTAAAATTCAGTCGTCTCATCCAGTAGAGTTTACTTGCATTGACTGTATTAATCCAGCGCTTAAAGCCCCAGTAGCAATTACTTTAGCAGATTGAAGCATATCAACAACAATTGGGCCACCTACACCTGTATTGATTGTTGATGGTATTGTTGTTGCTATTGGGGTATTATTATTTGTGTTGGTTGTTGTTGTATTTGTTGTTGTATTGGTAATACAAGAACTTATTTCAGAGTAGTTTCCACTATACAAAATTTGTTAAAATTAAATTGAAAATTCTGATTTATTTTGGATTTAATTTAAATTACTTACATGCATTGAAATTGTGCCATCGAATGGCAATCTAATGATGGAGTACAAGTACGCAATCTGCGTCTAATATTTAACGTATTTGAAGAAGAGTTAGATGGGCATGAAGACCTTATTGGGGAGGTTAATTAAATATTTATTAATTTAAATTATTTATTACCAATCACCCCAAGGACTCCAAAAACCCATTGCTTCACAATATGGGGGAATGAAACGAGAATTACAACCATCGCCGTAACAACAACAGAAAGGGTTGTTAGCATCAGTAGAAGTATAACAATAAGGACCTGATGGGTTCTTTAAAGAATTTTTTATAAGATTATTCTGATTTTATTCTGATAATTCTGATATTTATTCTGGTTTTAATTCTGCTAATTCTGATATTTATTCTGGTTTTAATTCTGCTAATTCTGATACTTATTCTGGTTTTATTTTGAAATTCTGGTTCTGGTTCTGACTTTTATTTTAATTATTTTTAATAATTCTATTTCTAACTAACAGAGTCTTGTGGGGTGTTTGTACAATTTGTTGTCATACAAGAATAAACAATTAATTGTTTTGAATAATCAACAGCTTTCATACAAGATGATGAATTTATTGGACAATCTGGTGGGAGAAACATATTCTAATAAATAAATTAAAAATATAGAATTTTAATTAATTAATAAACTGACTGCTAAAGTTGCGTTCATACTCATAATAGAACCTAAGGGGTTTGTACCCTGAAAAAATAAATAATTCTGATTTTTATTAAATTCTGATTTTATTAAAATTCTGATTTTTATTTAAATTCTGATTTTATTAAAATTCTGATTTTTATAAAAATTCTGATTTTATTAAAATTCTGATTTAATTCATTTAATTAGTCATTGCCTGAAAACATCTAAGCGCAGCATTAAAAATTAAAACTTGAACAGAACAAATAAATAAAACAATAAAACAACGATTCATTTAAAAACTTAAATATAAAATATTAAAATAATTGGTAAAAATATTTTTAAAATAAACACATAATTTAATCAAAATCTCTTTTAAATAATAAAAGGATTTTTAAAAAAATTTAATATTATTTTATTTTCCTCTTAGTATTTATTATTTAATTTTAATTTGATGATTAAATAAATAAATAAAAATATTTATTTTTTTTTATAAAAAATAAAAATGTACTTAAAAATAAAAGAATAAATAAATTAGTTGAATTTTTTAATATTTACTACCTTTTTTATTTATTTATTTTTTAATCTTTTTTTATTTAGATAATTAATTTAAAAATACTATTAAATAAATAAAAAATAAAACAAATTTATTCTACAATTAATTAATTTATTTTAATTAATTTTAATTAAAAGGAAGGAAAAGGGGGTATTATTTAATTAAAAAAAAAATTAATTTTTTTAAAAAAAAAGATTTAATTATTATTTCCTTTAAATTATGTCGAATCATTTTTTATTATTTTTCTTTTTTTAATGCCTTCATTTTAATTTATTTAAATTTAATAAAGTGTAGAAGTTGATGCTTTTGCCAGTGTAACCTTCAAATGTTAAAAATTAATTTTTATTTTAATTTTTTTCATTAACGGCTATTTTCCCCCTTTTTTTCTTTAAGACAAAAAGGTCATTTTTAATTCACTCATTTTTCTTTACAATTTTTAATTGATTAAATTAATTCGATTTTCTCTATTTATTTTCAACTAACCTGTAATTGCCTTCCTCCCAACATTAACCCATTTAGGCTATTAATAGCAGCCAAAGCTTCTTCATAATTAGCCATTAAAACACTACCAACACCTTTGCCCTTATTTGGTGGTAAAATCTTTGCTGAAAGCACGGCACCAAAAGGGCCTAATAATTTCCATAGAACTGACTCTTCTGCTTCTGGGGATAAATTGGTTATATTTATTGTGCATGCATTTGTAGTTGTTGTAGTGTTATTTGGTGGAGAAGATGATACTAAATTAATTCCATTTTGGGGTGTTGAGTTAACCGTGGTTGTAGCTATATTTATTCCAGTTGATGTGGGAAGGGCTCCAAGTGCGGCATACATTGCGTACTAAAATATAAAATAATGAGACTCTAATGGACTCGACAGATAAAGGAATAGTCTGAGACTCTAATGAACCAACAAGATAAAGGAACAGTCTGAGACTCTAATGACACCTGAAAATAGGAAGGGTTTAAGACTCTAATGGCCCGATAAATAAAGAAAGAATTGAGACTCTAATGACCCAATACAGTTAAATAAAATATAAAACCTGCTGCTGTGCAGCTGCAATAGCATTAAGGTTCTGATTAGAAAGAGGTAGTTGTTGTTGTCCTGTTGCTGTTGCCAAATTGGCAGCATAAGCAGTCAATTGTTGTTGTATCAATTGTTGTTGTAAAAGATTTAAATAGTCCTGACTGCCAGTATTTTGTAATAAAGCCGCAGTTGGTACATTAGCAGCCAAAAGGGGGTGAAGAGAGGGAACTGAAATATTGGCAGAAGCGTTGCCTTGAGTGATTGAAGGAGCAGATGCACTGAACAATAAAAGAAGAGTTTTAACGAATTTAAGACTCTAATGGTTAGAGTATAGGAATAGAACTTCAAAACAATTGACATTAGAGTCTTGCTGTTTAAAGAATATATTTTACCTAATCAAAGGAGCCCCAGCTAGAGGAGAAAATCTAAAACGATGTTGAGGTAAATGGCCTGGAATTGGGCCTCCTCCAGATGTAGAGGTTGGGGCTGTTAGAGCAGCACTTGTGAGAAGTGAAGGATTTAAAGTCAATTGTGCTGTTGGTATTGCATAACGTAAAGGAGGAATGATGCTTGTCTGGCGAATTACTTCAATAGTTGCCTCGGGCGATGTTTTTGCAATATTAGAGGATGGACTATTAGCAAATTTAACAGAAATAACATCATCACCACCCCAAGGACTTGTACCATTCATCTTTTCAATTGCATCTTCTGCTTCAGTTTTTCTGTCAAAACGGACAAATCCAACACCTTTGGACAGTCCTTTATAATTTAAATTAAATTTAATTAATTAAATTAACCTGTAACATTATCATAAAGAATTCTTGAAGTAATTACAGCCCCAAATGGTGTAAAAATAGCTTCAAGTTCTGGCTGTGTTATAGACTTTGGAAGGCCGCTTACATAAACATTGGCTCCTTTTATATCATCTTTGGATGGGCGAGCTAATGAAACCTGAAAAATGGGGGGAAGTTGCTTTTAAATAACAAAGGATATACAACCACATATTTAACCCTATAACTATTGTTTAGAACAATTCTTATAATAAAATAAAACTTGAAATAAAACTTGATTTAATTTTGCTTAAATAATACCTTTATTAAACTTAAAAATAAAATAAATCAGAATAAAAAAATTTTTAAATTAAAATTTAAAAATAGGATTTAAAATTAATAAAAGATGTACACATATTATTTTTAATAAAACTAAAATTGTTAAATAAAAACAAAATATAAAACAAACGAGAAATATGTATAGCCAATCTTTTAATGTAAATGCAGTAATAGAACGGCCATTTTTACCTTTTTATTAGAGAGGGGCTTCTATTAGATAGGTGGAGCTTTTATTAGAGAGGTGGACCTTTTATTAGATAGGTGGACCCTTTATTAGAGATGGGTCCTTTTATTAGAAAGGGGTTCTTCTATTGGAGAGTGGCACTTCTATTAGAGAGGGGACTTCTATTAGAAGGGGACTTCTATTAAAGCATTTACATTACCTACACACCTTTAATGTTTTATTCTGGATACGTAGCCCATTCATTGAAATAAGAGCCTTGCGTGCATCTTCAGGCCTCTCATAATTTACAAAAGCATAGCCAAGCGATTGGCCTAAACCAATCAGAAAATGAGGAAAAATTAAAAAACAAAAAATATAAAAACTAAATAAAATTAAATAAAATAAATAAAACCATTGCAGAAACTGACAGTGTAAAAAAAGAAAAAGAATTATTTTCAGAATTTTTTCAGAATTTTTCTGAAAGTCCCAGTACCTTTTGGAACCTCTAAGAATTATCAGAAATTAAAAAATAATTTTTATTATTAAAATTAGAATTATTAATTTATTTAATTCCCTTTTACGTTATTAACCCCAAGTGCCTTTTATTTAAAAAAATAATTTTCTAAAAAAATAAAGGTTAAAAAGGCAAATATAAAAAATAAAAAGCTTCTTTTTTAATTATTAAATTAATTTTAAAAATAAATAAAAATTAGTTAAAATAAATTAATTAATTTAAAAAACCTGTATTTTTGTCTTTAATTAGTTTACAAGCTTCTACTTCCCCTATAGAGCCAAATAAAGCACGTACTTCTTCTTGATTCATATTTTGGGGTACATAATTAACCTTTTTAAATATTAGATTTAACTGATTTAATTAATCAATTTTTTTAAAAATATTATTTAATTTAAAAGGTAAATACTCTCTCTCTCATATGTATAAGGGTAAGGGAGAAGGTTTTTTAAATTAATTTAAAAATTCCTGAAGCTCCGGATTACGAAGATTGGAGATTATTGGAGTTTATAGGTGTATATTAAACCCCGTTTTTTAATTTCCAAGTTGTGGTTAACTAAATAAAATTAAATAATTAAATAAATTCCCCAGTAAGCATTAGTATATGTGTTAGGTTGCAATGATTAAATAAACTTAAAAATTAAATAAATAAAATAAAGATTATTTTTATTTAATAGTTCAGACCCTGGGGTACTAAACAATACAACTCTCCATTTTTTAAAACCTAAAGGAACGGGGGAATTTAAAGAAAACCGGGGAAGGTCACCTAAAAGTGTCTACTCACTGCGACTGTTCGGAAAAATCCCCACAGAGTCTGGTTTATTAAAGAACGTTTTTATTGTAAAATAGAGCTATTAAGAGATGCGGGAGTCTATTTTCTATTTAATTAAATTTAATTAATTACAATAAGATTTGTGTTTCTTTCACTCCACTCCCTCTCCTTCCTTTCTCGTTCACTTTCTTCCTTCTTCCGTTCTTCCAACTCTAATGATTTTTTTAGTTCAATTTTATTATTATTTTCTTCTTCATTCTGAACAGCTAATAATTGGGCATAATAGAGTTGTTGATCTATATCATTATTATTATTAGAAGTTGTTGAATTTGAGGAAGATGAAGTAGAGGAAGTTTCTAATATTGATGATACCATTTAATGTTTTAAAAAATAAAATCTGAAAAAATAAAAAAACTCAAAATTTAAGTAAAAATAAAATTGTTCATAATTTATTAAAATTATGTGTATAAATAAGAAAAAAAATAAAACTTTAAATAAATTAAGCTTATTTAGGTTTACAAGGGCGAAAGTGAATGTAAAAGGGAAAATAGAAAAATGAACAAAATAAAACATTAAGAAATAGAAAAAGGAAAATTAGAGCTAATAATAAATCTAAAAAAGAGAAAAAAATGAAAGAATATTTTTTTTATTATTTAAAAAGAATTTACAGTTAAAATAAAATTGTTTGCACCGAGTGAGGTTCGAACCTGCACCCCCCAGTTTAGGCAAAATTGACGCTACTCGTGTATGTGAACTTGATAACTTTAAAAATCTATAACTTTTGAGTGGTTTAATATTTTGTGGTGTTTCTCATATCATTTGATAGAGCAGAAAATAAATTATAAAATAAAATTGAGAAAGAAATTTAAGCAATAAATAAAAAATAATTTAATTCAAAAAAGCAAGAAGTTGGTCAATTTTTGAAGTTTTTTTAACCATATATTTCTCTCTATTCTAATAAAAATTATATTTTTAAATTCATTTTGTAGAGAATTTTCTGCTCTATCAAATGATATAAAAATTATTAAAGAAAATTAATTTTATAAGAAAGTATGGAAGCTAAAGTAAGTTGATGTTTGCAAGGGGCTACTGAAGGAGAGGAATATTTTTGGCTTGTTTAGTGTTACATGTGTCTCTATATTTTTTCTTTCTGTAAGAAAATGAAAGAAAAGATAAAATGTACAATTTTAAATTAAATTAAAGAAAAAAATAAAATTAAATTTAGATAAAGAGAAGAAGTTGTTGGTTGTCCCTCACTCACTGTCATTTCCCCTTTTTCCAAATAGAAGCGAAAAGAAAATTAAATTTAGAAAATTTACAAGTTTTTTAGAAGCCTTTTTGTTATAAAAAAGGAATAAAAATAATTCAATTGTTCTTCTATATTTTTATATAAAATTTAAAAAATAACAATACAAGCGTTGATGAGAGCACTTATGTATATGCGCCTTTTTTATTTAAATAAAGGAAGGGGAAAAAAATTTTTTTTAATTTTTTTATTTTTTTTGAAGTATTTTCTATTTATTTACGTGTGATTTTATTGGAAAAATTTTTTTTTGTTATTTTTATAAACCTCCAATTTTGGTTAACATTATTAAGCTAAAACAGAGAGGAGAAAAATGTTTGTTAAAAAAACCGGTTTTTAGTAATTTAATAAAAAAAGAAAAAATACGCAAAATATTTGACTAAAACCAAAATAAATTAAAAAGTCCAATTTTTATTTTTAAATAATAAAAAAAATTAAAAATTAGTCAAGAGAAGGAGAATAAAAGGGGTAAATACATTAAGAGTAAAATCAAGTTTAATTAAAATATTTAAACTTGAAAGAAAAATAAACTTAAAATTAAACCTTTTTTGCATTAAAAAATGAAGGAGAGAATTAATTAAAATTAATTAATATTTTTTAAAAAAATTTAAAAAAAAATTAAAAAATTAAAAAAATAAAATAAAATAAAAGGGGAAAATTAAAAGAAAAATTTAAAAAAAAATAAAATAATTTTTTTTTTATTAAATTTAATTTTTTACATTAAAAAAAACTTAACAAAGGGACGGACAATTAAAAATTAATTTAAAAAAAAAATAATTTTTTTTTCCAACAAAAATTATAAAATATGTGTGAAATATAAAGGAGGGCGAAAAATTAAAAATTACTTTTATTTATTTGTATTCAAGTCTAAAATAATTATTTTTATTTTCTTTTTTATTTCACAGCGAGAGACAAGTTTAAAAAAACAAATAAATAGAGGAGATTGTCAAATACTAATAAATATTTTTATTTATTTTTTAATGTGTAAAGGAAGGTAAGAAAGGTTGAAAAAAAATTGCGTGAATACAATGGGGAGAAAAATAAAAAATAGAAAAAAAAATAAAATTGTTGAATGGAAGGAAAGGTTAAAAATAAATTAATAAATAAATTAATAAATTAATTAATAAATAAATTAATAAATAATTAATAAATTAATTAATAAATAAATTAATAAATAAATTAATTAAATATTATGTAAATATAAAAGAGCAATAATATAAACACTAACAACCCTTTAAAGGATTTTTATGAAATATTTAGTAGTGTTTATTAATTAAATTTGGTCTCTTTAGATACATTACTATTTAATTAATAATGTCAGGTATTTTTAGGGAAAGCACTGTAGCTGTCATTAGAGTCTTGGCCAAAAGAGTCTTACACCCACAGTTGCCTTGAACATTGGAGCAACTTTTAAAGGCCAAATGGTACCCAAAAAGGCCACTTATATATTTTAAAAATTAGCAAACACACACAACAGATTAAGGCTGAAACAACCTTGTTATGAAAACAATCCTTTAACTGCACACAATTTAATTAGAAAAATAAATAAATTAATAGAGAGAGAATTCTCGTTCATATAACCAAATGTACAATTCTCTGTTTAAAAATATTTATTAAATAAAAGAAAAGTTGTGTGTGTGTGTGTTGTTGTTTATTAGTTGCGTAGTATTTAGTTGTTGTAAATAAATAAATTATTATGGTTTATTCTGTTCATATATTCTATTACCTGTATATGTGACAGACAGTCTCATACACACACACAACAACAGTCTTCTTTTCTTTCTCTTCTCTCTATTTCTTTCTTTCTTTTACAATAAATGAATTAATTAAATATATGGGGACAACCCAATTGATCAACTCCCAATTGATCAAATTACCCAATTGATCAACCCCCCAATTGATCAAATTACCCAATTGATCAAATTTTTTTTTTCTTTTAAAAAAATTTTTAAAGCAAGTTAAAGGAATAATTTGCTTGAAAAATATATCAAACTAGCTTAAAAATTCAAAAATAACTAGATTTAATAATTTTGAGCAATAAAAATAAATTAAAAACGAATGTAATGTGAGCAAGCGGTAAGATACTCAATTGGATCTCGTGCTTGAATTGACAAAAGAAGCCATTTAAACAAATATTTGACTAGATTAAAGAGTTAAAAAAGATTAGCTGATAGAAAATAAAAAAAAAATCGAAAAGAAAAAAAAATTTGATCAATTAGGTAATTTGATCAATTGGGGGGTTGATCAATTGGGTAATTTGATCAATTGGGAGTTGATCAATTGGGGGTTGATCAATTGGGAGTTGATCAATTGGGGTGAACTCAAATATATTTAAATAATTCCTTTATTAATTATTAAATAAAAACAATTAAATAATTAAACAAAACTTCTTCTCTATTTTTAAATTAAACAACTAATTGCCTATTCTATTTAAACTGAATTAATTAAATTTACAAAATATTTAAGGGACAAGCAACAATTAAAAGAGACTGACTGATTTATTTAATAGAGGGGAAAATTTTTATTTTTATTTTGTTGACATGACTACCGAGATTATTTTATTTTCTCTCTACCTTTAAAAGCATTATTACCCCTACTACTATATTTATTTATTTAATACTACTCTTTATATCCTCTCATAGAAAAAAAATTTTTTGTGTGTCATGGACAGCTGTTAAAATTAAACAGAAAAAAAGGTGGATTTAGGTTCTGTAATTAAATGGATTTTTTAATTTTTAATTAATTGAGAAGTGAGGAATTATTTTTTTTTGTAAATGTTGATTATTTAAATAGAAATAATCTCGAGGTTTTTTATTAAACTTTAATGAAAGACTAGGTAAAATTAAATAAACTTGATTAGTGAAGAGAGAGAAGAGAAAGAAATAGAGAGAAGAGAAAGAAAAGAAGACTGTTGTTGTGTGTGTGTATGAGACTGTCTGTCACATATACAGGTAATAGAATATATGAACAGAATAAACCATAATAATTTATTTATTTACAACAACTAAATACTACGCAACTAATAAACAACAACACACACACACACAACTTTTCTTTTATTTAATAAATATTTTTAAACAGAGAATTGTACATTTGGTTTTATATGACCGAAAATTCTCTCTCTATTAATTAATTAATTAATTAATTTTTTTAATTAAATTGTGTGTATTTAAAGGAATGTTTTCATAACAATTTTCTTTCTAATCCTAACCTATTAAAAATGCTACAAAAATTGAAAGCAAATAAATAGCCTAATTTACATCAATAAATGGTTTAAAAAACTTAAAATAACAATTTAATGGAATAAACTAAGCCAAAAATAATTTAAAAGAATAGGAGGAAGAATAACAAGCTTAAACCCCTAAGGGTATAAATAAAAAGAGAATAAACTCATTTGTCAGGAAGCGGCTGTTTCACTCAAAAATAGTATGTGTATAAATAATTATTATCAATGGAGAAAATGAGAGACTTTTAAAATAGGCTTATTTTCTCTCTTCTTCTTTTATACTATTTTAGAGTTGAAGCATTTTCTCTCTTTTATTATTAAACAAAATTATCTTTCAAGCGGAAGGGAATGAAATAAATAATATAAATAAAATAACAATTTAAAAAAATAAATACAAAGGGGAAAGGAAGGTCAAAAATAAATGAATAAAATAATTAAAAATTAAAAAGTAGCTTTTTTAAATAATCGTCGCTACTAATGCTGCATAAAAGCTGGTAGACGTACTAAAGAATTAATTAATTAATTAAACTTTTTTTTTTAAATAAATTAATTAAATTATTAAAACAAAATTATTTTAATAGTATTTAAATTAATTTAATTATTTTTAAAATTAAAAGAATTAAAAAATAGGGAATTTAGACCTTTCAGTATTGACTACTGCATGTTTAAATAATTCAACCTAACTCAAGGTAATTAAAAAAAAAAATAATAGTAAAATTAAATTCTTAATTAAAATAATTAAATTAGCTTTAAAAATTAAATTAAACTATTTATTTAATTTAAAAGTAAAATAATTAAAAAATAAATTTTTAGCTAAGCGACAATTGATCCCTTTATTTTATAAAATTAAAATAATAAATTAAAAAGAAAAAAAAGAATAAAGTTTTTTTTTTTGGACCAGCTCAATTTCTTTCCTAAAATAACCGGAAATTCTTTTTTTATTTATTAAGCCTTTTTTACAAAAACATTCTTCACTGTTTGTGTCTCTACTTCCCCGCAATCAATCCTTTTAGAAAAGAAGAGTCGATAATCGTATTAAATATAAATAAAAAAAAGAGGAAAAAGACTGGCAAAATGGAAATAAATGTAAAAAATAAAAAAATTAATTTTATAAAAATTATTATGGCTAAATAAATGAAAAAGAGAGGTGGCAATAGAAGCCAGTTAGTTATTTTAAAAGTCTGTAACTTTTGGTTAGTTGAAGCTAAAAATTGAATTTTTGGGTCTAAAGATGGATTAATATTTGGGCTATCATAAATTAAAAGAAAACAATTTTAAAAATAGTTTAAAATAATTAAAATTTTTTGAAGCATTCTATTGGTGTTTCAATGTTTTCTTTGAGTTAACGCTAACAGCTGTAACTTTAAAACAAAAAATTATTTAAGGATGCATTAGATACCATTTTATAAAGCAGAATTTCAGCTACAGAATAGACACTAAATAAAATTTGAGGCCATTAGAAAAAAAAGTTAGTTCACAAGAACGGCCATAAAGAAGCGTTTGTTGGTTTTTCGTTAACAACTTTTTTACCCAACAAGATAAAATTAAATATTAAAATTATCTTTATAGCCCAAACATTTCTCTATTTAATGGTACCAACAGTACCTAAATTGGTCCATCCATTTTAAAGTTATGAAGGAAAGAGCTAGACCTGTTCTGTGCAAAATCAACTCTTTTTTATTTAATTATTTGAAGAAAAAATAATAATTAAAAAAATAAAAACAACTAAAAACATTTAATAAAAATGTTTCAGTAAAGGTATTTATTTATAAAATTATGAAATAAAAGTAAACAGGCTTATTGTTAGCTGAGGAAATATACCTTAGAAAAAGGTAACGGTGTCACATTTCTTTTCAACTTTTTTTTTATTTATTAAAAAAAATAAACTTGTAAGAGAAAAAAAGTTTATTTTTGATTTAAAAAATAAAAAATAAAAAAATATTTTTAAATTTAATTTAAAGTTAATTATTGGTTAACAGTAAAGGTAATGAGGCAACTCTTTCTTCTATTCTTTACTTCTCTTTTTAAAATCTTAAAATAAAGTTTATTGTCAAAACATTATTTTACAACTCTAAACTTCAATCTGGCAATGAAATGGCGGCGAGGAAAAAATTAATTAATTTTCTGTGAATTAAAAAACAATTTTATTGCAACCTAAACAAGGCAGAAAACCTTTTTAAGAGTCTTTTAAAATTAAAAACAATTAAATAAATAAATAAATAAAACTATTAAATACCATTTTTATTTCCTTATTTTCATTCAAAACTTTCACCAAAAAATAAAAATTTTTTTACAAAAATAAACCCAAAATTGGAAGCAAATAAAAATGTATGTATTTATGTAGTGTTCTCTTCTTTTTAATATTTTTAATTGTTAAAAAATATTATTTATTTTTTTACTCAAGTATTTAAATATATTTTATTTTATTAACCACTTAGCCTTCTTTTCAATTTCACCCTGTGTTGTTTTGTGTATTTTATATATTTTATTTAAATATATCCTTATATATATATTTTAATTTTGAGAGGAAGATTTACTTAAAAGAAATCTTCTTTTCTCAGTTTAATTTAAATACATATTTTTTATTCGTTTTTATTGATTTTTGAATTTTTTAAATATTTTAAAAGTTTAATTAATTGAGGGTTTAAAAAGAAAGCCATTTTGGTGCGGGGAAAATATAACTGACTGCCGGCCACTATAACTTAAGAATGGTGGGGTATTTTTATTTGTTCTTGGTACCATTTGATAGAGCAGAAAATTATCTACAAAATACAAAAAAATCAGAATTTTTAGAATAATAGCAAAAATGTTATGATTAGAAAAGCTATTAAGGTTCAGAACATCCGTACCTTTGAAGGTTCTTTGACCATAACTTTTTTTCTACTGTTCCAAAAATTCTCATTTTTTGATATTTTGTAGTTAATTTTCTGCTCTATAAAATGGTACCAAAAACACCTAAAATAACATTACGGTAGAATTGTTATAATTTGTGGCGCTCACAAATCAGTTGCCTCCTTTCTCAATTAATCCCTACCTTATTAATTATTCTTTTATTTTCTTTGATTCCCATTGATATTAATTATATCAAATAAAATAATTTTTTAAATAAAATAAACAATATTATTATGTATTACTATTTTTATAACCTTGACATTTTTCCTAAAATTAAATTAAAAATAAATAAAAGGCCCAGACTTTTCTCACATCATTTTTTGTCCTTTTAAAAGAAAAAGTAATGTAAAAAAGAGCGCGGCGGCTGACCGACTATTTTTTCTTCTTTAAGAAAAAATAGTTTATATATTTAATTTAAAAATAAAATCACGCCCTGATTCCTTTCTCTAACAAACAATTGGCAAACATTTAAAAAAAATATATAAAATGAATTTATTACATAACATTTATTTATTTTTTATTAAATACGTTAGTGTCCATATATTCGCAGAGAAGAAAAATTAAATAAATTTGTTGAAGTTTAAGGAATAAGAAATTTTTTAATTTATTTAAATTTATTATTAGTGGTTGTAAAAAGCTCTAAAAATAGGTCTCATTTTCATGGTCTTTTTATTAATATTTTTTTTTAAATAGATTGGTGTTAAACGGTAATTTCAAGTAGTCAATCATTATCTTTTAATTAATTAATTAATTCCTTCTTGTTCTGATTTTTAAAATTCCGGAAAAGTTTTCCGGATTGAACAGTCTTTTTCTAACTGTTTTTAAAAGGTAAGTTGGACTTTTATTAATTACCCTTTTAATATATTTAAATTAACTAATGAAAGGTGCCAATTTTTGAAATTATTTTTTATAACACCTTGGCCCAGTTTATTCAATGAAAAAATTTAAATTATTTATAAAACAATTAAAACATTAATTTAATCAAATAAATTTGTCAGCAATGAAACGTCCAACTTTAAAATTTTATTTTGCGAATATATGGGCATCTCCCCCAATTGACAAGACCTTGATCTTTTTTTTTATTCTTCTTCTTCCTTATTTTTTGGCCGTTTAAACAAAAAGGAAAGAAAAGTGCTTTAAAAAAAAGAATTCAATTAAAAGTTTGTTCACCTTCTTGTGCTTACTCTTCCGGAAAGAAAAAAAACGCGCGCAACTTTTTTAAATAAATAAATATTTTTTAATTTTTGTTGGTCAATAGGGCGGGAGAGGGTGGGTTTTTAAACCTTATTTTAGTTAAAAATATTTTTTTTTATTTTTAAGAAACGCCTTTTTTAGCCTATAAAATTATTCCTTAAATTTAACAATTTATTAATTTTTATTCATTTTATTTTCTTTTTTAGAGGGGTATTTTTAAATAAATTATAAAATATATGAAGTAATATGCTTTAATTTATTTTTATTTATATTCTGAAATTATTCTGGTTTAGTTTTAAAATATTTTTATTTTAAAGTTTTTACTGTCTTTTCAAAGCCTTGAAGACCAATTAGTTATTCTGCCCATTTTGGTGCGATCATTTATTAATTAATTGAAACATCTGTTGCCAGTCTATTATTCTGAAATTATTCTGACATTGTTCTGAAATTTCCTTAATTTTTTAATTCTTTTCAATTTAACTTTAGTGACTGTTTTTCCAATGCTCTATTTGGGTTGGCCGTTTTGTTGCGCGCGTAAATATCTTCCTTCAAACTTAACCTATTTTCTTGAAATTTTTTCTATACATTCTTCAATATTTTATCTAACTTTACTCAAATTTTCAGAATTTTAGGTTCATTATTTCTGGAATTATAGCGTTTTATTTGAGGTTACTGCTTGTCAACTCCTTGCGCCTGCTTTATAATTTCCTTTAAAAATATTTATTTAATTTAACTAAAATGTTTATTTATTTATTTTTCAGTTCATTTTATTGTCAAAAATATTTATTTTAATATATTTTTTGGCCATTTACTCACCCCCAAACTTTATTGGGTTTAAACGGAAAATGGTCATTAAAATGCTAATAAAATAATTTTTATTATTTTTAAACAAAAATGGTCAGGAAAATAAAATTATTTTTTTTCCTTTTAATTTAATCCTTTTTAAATTTATTTTTATTATTTTAAATTAAATATCTCTTCATTAAATATTAATTTTTTATTTTTTAAATTAGTCACTTCTTTCCCTCTTGTTTTTATTAGTTTTCTTCTTCTTATAATTTGATTGACTCTCTACAGCAGAAATAAAATTAAAAAAATAATTAAATTAAAAAAAAAAATTTTTTTTTGATTTTCTCAAAATTCCGTTGCCCTCAATAAATTTATTTGAATAAATTTAATTAATTTTTTTAGTTAATTTATTTTTATTTTTTATTTTAATTATTTTTCTCATAGTTATAAAGTACACATTTTTAAAAAAATAATTATTTTATTAAAGGAAAAAATTTATTTTTTAATTTAAAATTTAGTAAATAATATCTATTGTTTAGACGTTATATTTTGCTTTATTTTACTATTTTTATTTGAGTTATTAATTAAAAAAAATTTTTTTAATGAGCGGCCTACTGAGGAGCAACTGACTGCCGGCCGCTATAACTTAAGAATGGTGGGGTATTTTTATTTGTTCTTGGTACCATTTGATAGAGCAGAAAATTATCTACAAAATACAAAAAAATCAGAATTTTTAGAATAATAGCAAAAATGTTATGATTAGAAAAGCTATTAAGGTTCAGAACATCCGTACCTTTGAAGGTTCTTTGACCATAACTTTTTTTTCTACTGTTCCAAAAATTCTCATTTTTTGATATTTTGTAGTTAATTTTCTGCTCTATAAAATGGTACCAAAAACACCTAAAATAACATTACGGTAGAATTGTTATAATTTGTGGCACTCAGTTGGCTCCTTTCTCAATTGATCTTAAACTTATATTTTTTATTATTTTTTTTAATTTTTAATAAAATTACCTGTTGTTAATTACAAACAAGAAAATAATTATTTTTCTCAGTTTTGCACTTGCACTTTAATTATTTTATTTTTTTATATTTTTTGCTTCTTCACTTCCTTTTTGCTCTACCACGAGATGCCCCATATATTAAATAAAAATTTTTTTCTTTTATTTTATTTGCCTTTTGTTATTTTGAGACATTTTTTACTTAAACATTTTTATTATTAAAATACTCTATTGTATTTATTTTGTTGCATTTAATGAACCTTTTTTTCATTGAACAAAATTATTTAAAAATTTATAAAGAAAAAAGGCCAAGTAAACACTACAAACAAAAACATATTTTTTTAAGGTTTCCGGAAAGTTGTTTATTTAAAAACATTTAATTGAATGTTTTTACATGTTTCCGGAAAGTTGTTTATTTAAAAACATTTAATTGAATGTTTTTACATGTTTCCGGAAAGTTGTTTGTTTAAAAACATTTAATTGAATGTTTTTACATGTTTCCGGAAAGTTGTTTGTTTAAAAACATTCTTTAAAGAACATTACAACAAATCAAAGAGAAAAACAAAAACACAAAACATAAAACATGCAAACACATTAAACACAACAAGTTGGAATGTTTTAATAATGGTTAATTAATAAAACATTTCTAAACACATTTTTAAATGTTTTTCTAATTAAATTTATTTATTTCTCAAAACATTTTCTTATTTCTTTCCTCCCTTTATTGCTTAGTTGTTGGGTTTGTCTTCCTTTTTTTCTTGAAGGTCAGTCTCTCATCTTCTTTTCCAGAAAGTTTTTTTTTTTTTTTGAAAAATAAAAGAATATTTTATTTTATTCAATCGACGAAAATTTCTTTGTGTGTCGGCCATTTGAGGAAAAATACCAAAACCTATAGAATACCTTTACTTCCTTTTTTTTCTTTTTTTTATATTTTTTAAAATCTAATAATTAAAAGAAATTATTATGTTAAAAAAAAATATTTTTTTTGTTTTAATTTTTAATGTTTGTAGTTATTTTAATTACTTTACTCATGCGCGCTTACTCCCCCCTTTGCTTTTTCGAACTTTCAGGGCTTCTATTTCGACTTATAAGCATCTCCACACCTTAAGCTTGGTACCATTCAACTCAGTTCGACAAACTCTTTCAAATGAGCTATAAATTAATTATTTTCTTTTAACTTTGAAAAATCGTATTTTTTGATATTTTTAAATTATTTAATTTCCCTCTTTTTTTAATTCTTTTTTTTTTAATTTTTTTCATCGTTTTTATTTTTTCATTGTTCTCAACAAACCACTTTTTATATTATAAAAATAAAAAAAAATAATTTTAAAATTTTCTTTTTCTTCTGCCGGATTGGCGCAACAACACACCTTCCCTCCAAGAGGATTTCCACACACAAAAAAAAAGTCAAGGTCAAAAACAACTAAAGAAAAAAAAAATAAGTGGTATTTTTAAAGGGGATTAATTGAGTAAAAGAAAAAGACAAATAGCCAATTTAATTAAATATTTTTTTTTTTTGCCAAAAATATTTTTAAAAAAAATAGAGAGAGAATTAAATTAAATTAAATCCAATTTATATTTTTTTAGAGGTAAACAGGTCACAGAAAGAAAAAAAAATTTTTTAAAGAGAAAAATGATTGGGAGCAAATTTATTTTTTAATTAACTCTACATTTTTTCCCCGATTTTTAACTTAAATAATTTAATAAATAAAACAAAGCAAATTAAATATAAATTTTCTTGTAAAATTATATGTTGTTTCTAGTTGGGAAAAAATAAAATTTTCAAGCTCAGAATTTATTAAGTTTAAGTTTTTGTGTTTTATTAGGTTTTTGTGTTTGTTTAGGTTTTGTGTTTTTAAGTTTTAAATAAATGTTCATTAAGAGAATGTTTTCAAGTTTTAAGAAAACAAAGTTTTCAAGTTTTAAGAAAACAAAGTTTTGAAGTTCAAACTTGAAACTTATTCTTTGTTAAGTATTTCAAGTTCAAACTTGAAACTTATTCTTTGTTAAGTATTTCAAGTTCAAACTTGAAACTTATTCTTTGTTAAGTATTTCAAGTTCAAACTTAAGTTTAAGCTTCAACTTTTAATTTAACGTTTATACACATATGTAAACTCTAATTTTCAAGTTTACAAACTTAACTTATTTTTTTGTTTAATTTCTACTAATATTACTATATGTTCAAGTCCAACCTTATAAACTAGTCCACTTAAATTTAATTAAATTCATAAACTTGTGTTTTAATTAATTTTCACGCTGAGACTCAATTAATTTATTTTTTAGTCTATTTCTACTTATTTTATTATTTTCCCCAACTATTCCACCTGTTCCTTTTTTGCTACCCAAATTGCTTGACCTTCCAAAATTTTATTCCCTAAACCAAAAAAGGTCATTATATCCTTCAATAGTAATTTATTGTGGTCTTGACCCTTAGCATTCTCTCTAGGTATTCGGCATTTTATTTAATTCTTTTATAACCCTTTTACCTGTACAGAAGGAAGGGGTGTTGTTCATTCCCTTTAAGGGGCGCATGCAAATTTTATTTTTTTTACGCTAAAATGAATTAATAAAATAAAAATTGTTCTTTTCTTTCTTTTTTTTTGCAAGACTGAACCTTTTTTAATTTTAAACAATAAAATAATATTTTTTTTTCTCTAAGGCTTTTTAGTATTTTTTCTTGTTAACCTAGCCTTACTTAAATTAATTTTTAAATTTTATTTTTTGTCTAATAAATCTAAAATAAGGGATTTTTAATTAAAAATGTTTAAAAAATTTTATTCTATTTTTATTCTATTTTTAAAAATTTTTTCTATTCTAATTGAAAGGCATTTATCCACTCAAGTGTTTATAGAGACGCCTTTAATTCAATTTAAACAAATTATTCAGGGTTTAGGCTATTTTTATTAAATATAAAAATTTAATTATATTTATTTAATCTATCCTCTATTATATTTTAAAGTTTATCCAAAGTTGGAGTGAATTGTGAAGTGTTTAGTTTTCCAACGCCTACAGACAGACACACAGAGACTGTGTTGGAAAGTTTAAATTAAAAGAACGCCCCTTTATCTTACTAATTATATTTTTATTTTCTAATAAATAAATAAATAAATAGATTTACATATTTTTGTTCAGATCAGTTGAAAGAAAAAATTCTTTTTTATTTTTATTTATTGGTTAATTCCCTTGCAAAATGACCAACACTTTTCTTTTTATTTTAATATTTTATTTTTATTTAAATTATTTACAAATTTGTTAATTTATAGAAGGCTGGAATACCCTTTTATTTAATTTAAAAAATTAAATTTTTTAAATTTATTTTTAAATTATTTTTTTTAAATAATTAAATTGAATGAAGGAAAAAAATTTAAAAAATTAAAAAAAAGAAAAGGACCTATTTATTCAAATTAAATTAAAATTAACCCTTTATTCAGCCAGAAAATATATTTTTTTCAATTTAAAAAATTAAAGTTCAAGGCTTTTTCAATGTCAAAAAATTTACAAAATAGCCAACAAAGAAAGAAATAAAAAGAAAAAAGTTTTTTTTATGCTGCTGTCTCTCTTCCTTAAAACCTTAAGGCTTACACACTCTCTCTCTCTCTCTTTTATTTCTTTTCTTTTAAAACTTAGTTTGCCTTGAAACTTGTTAAGTTTAAATAAAACTTTGCAAAACATATAGGTAGGTGTACATACGTCTTTTTCTTGATTTTTAATTTTTTCTAAAAAATAAATGGAATAAAAAATAAAGGGAATAATAGAGGAATAATATACCTATTTTTATATTTAATTTATTTAATTAATTTTAATTTAATTTATTTAATTGTCTAGGTTGCAACTGCCTAGTAAAGGCATACTTGTCTGTGCCTCAATTAATTTAATTAAATTAATTTTTCCTTGAAAGTTTAATTTTTTTATTTATTTCTTAAGGCTTAGAGGGACATAATAAAAACAAAAAAAAATTAATTGGAACACCTAACAATTTTATTTTTATTTTTAAACCCCTTTTTTAGGGTACTCTTCCTCCATTGCTTATTTTTTGTTTTAATCAAAATTTTAAAATAAAATTTTTTAATTATTTGGATAATATAAAGATGTAAAAAAAATAATAAATTAGAAAAGAATATTTTTGATTAAATAAAAATTTTTTTTTTTAATTTATTCCTTCTTGTTTCACTCCCCATAGGCTTTAACTTCAATCTTAAAAATTAATATTAAATTCTGAAAAAATAGAAAAAAAGATTTAATTTTTTATTTATTAAGTAATACAATAAGTTGCATTTCCCTTCATTTTTTTCTTTATTTTTAATTGTTTGCCTTGACATTTTTTTTTCAAAGAAAATCCAATTATATTTAGTACTACTAAAACTCATCTTTTTTAATATTTTTTAAAAATTATTTTTTGTGTAAATTTGAGTTAATTTTTACTAATTTTTAATGTTTTTTCAATAGAACGCAACATAATTTTTTTTTAAATTTATTTAAAAGGATTAAATATTTTTTATTAACCTTCAGAATATTTAAAGGGGTAGAAGAGGCTCATTTAAGTCCGTTTAATTTATTTTTAATTTTATTTCTTTTTATTCTTTTGTATATTTTATTTAATAAAAATGTTTATTTTGTAGTAAATTAATTTATTTATTTTTAATTAATTTTTTAAAATTTATTTTAGAATTATTTAATAAAATAATTAATTAATTCGACTACAACGCAAAGTGTTTTTTAAATATTTCTTTAATATGAAGACTATACAAATTCAAACTAAAGAAACTGACAAACAACCGAAAAGGAATGTTTTTAGTTTGGTTAAACAATTTTTAATATCAGTAAGTTTATTTAAATAAAAGTTTAAAAACAAGTTGAATTTTTTAAGTTTGATCTTAAAAATTAATATTATTTTAACATTTCTAAGTTTAAGTTTTTAAATCTCAAGTTTGTAAAATGTTTGCATTAAGTTATTCCAAGTTTTAAAGACTTAAACTTGCAACTTGAAATAATAAACTTGGAATTGTAAACTTAAAAGTTTAAAACTTGGAAAAATACAAACTTGAAAAGTTTAAGCTTAAACTTAAAACATTTACATTAATGTTTAATCGAATTAAGTTTCAAGTTTATTTATTTAATTAAAGATGTTTTGCGACAACAACAAACAAAACAACAAAACATCATCAAAATTGCAAGGCTTTCCCCCAACACTTTACTACAATCAAAAACAACAATATTCTTATTCAAAAATGGTTATAACTGTGCCTTTAATTTTTTGTTTTATTTCTGTTGTTTTTTCTTCTGTTAGTGCAGTAGCTCATCAAAGAAATGGGGAAGGAACAAATTCAGTTAGAAATGAATTGACTGCTTATGATAATGAAATTATTAGTATTTTTTTTTATTTTTAATTAATTATTTTTTATTTTTTTTAATTAATTATTTTTTTTTTAATTAATTAATTTAACCCAATAAATTAAAAAATAAAATTTAGGCGAACCAGAAATAACCTGTGGTCCAGGTGTTGTCCATTTTACCGTCAATACACGCCGTGGAAATGCTTCAGCAATTTATGTCCGTGGACAGAGCCATAATGAAGAGTGCACTTTCCACAATAAAAGGAATATAACAATTGAATTAGCAAAGTGTAATGTTAGAAGGAAAAGGGAAATAAATCCAAATCCGGGAATAGCTTATCAAATGACTGTTGTAGTTCAATTACATCCAGTAAATTTAAATTAATTTAAATTAAATTTAAATTAATTTTTTTTAAAGCTTTTTGTCACTAAAGTTGACCGTGCATATAATGTTAATTGTTTCTATAAGGAAAAGCCACAAGATGTTAGTGTTGATTTTGGAGTGAGGTGAAACTATTTATTTAATTAATTTTATTTTATTTAATAATTAGGTTTTTTAATTAATTTAAAATTGCTATTAATATTCACCTTCAACTAAATTAAATTAAAATAATTATTTAAAATACAAGTGTTCATTAATATGAATAATTTAATCCACTTAAATAAATAAATATTTATTTAAATACATTTTTAGCGATATTGTCACACAACAATTATATTCTGAACCACAACTACCTGCATGCACATATTCTGTGCATAGGCAAGTTTTTAATCTCTAAAAGGTTTAATTAAATAATAATAAATATAAACACTTTAAATGTTTATTGGCCTTGGTCTTTTTCCTTTTATTAAACACTTAAGTTTTCCTTTTGAATTTACCAACCTTGACAAAACACTTAAACATTTGTAAACCTTCAAAACAATTATAATAAACAATCCCTTTTTGATGTTGGGGAGTTTTAAATGTTTTTGAAGAATATTTAAGTTTTAAGGAGCAAAACAAGTGTAGATAGTTAAACTTAACATGAATATTGTAATCATAAACTTGAAGCACAAAACTTGTGTTTTTAAACAAAAACATAAAAACTTATGTTTTTAGGCGCAAACTTAAAAACAAGTTTTTAAAGCGCAAACTTACAAACACAAGTTTTAAACAAAAACACAAAAACTTGTATTTTTAAGCGCAAACTTAAAAATATTGTCTTTTCCATCTCTAGTGAAAATTAAACTTAATTTACAAACTTGAAAACTTTACTTTCTCCCAAAACATTTCCCAACTCTTAAAGTTTAAACTTATTCTTCTATTAAAAAAAAGACTTAACTTTTAGCTTAAAAATTAATTTTTTAGAGATAGTCCAAACGGTCCACGAGTCAAATACACCCACGTTGGTGAACAACTTTATCATGTATGGGAATGTCCTTCACGTATGTACTCAATGCTTTTATATAATTGCCAAGCAGTTGATGGAAAAGGGGCTGAATTTTCTATTATTGATGCAAATGGGTGTAGTAAAGATGGTTAGTTTTTTTAAGTTTACAAACTTAAATAAACTTATGTTTTGTATTTTTTAGAGTTTCTTATGCCTCAGATTACATACACAGTGGAACGAACTAAGGCTATGGCTGTATGTTTATTTAAATAATTACTTATTTAATTAAATTAATTAATTAATTATTAATTAATTAAATTAAATATTTAATTAATTACTTATTTAATTAAATTAATTAATTATTAATTATTTAAATTATTTATTTAATTATTTATTTATTTATTTAATTAATTAAATTAAATATTTAATTATTTATTTATTTAATTAATTATTTAATTAATTATTTTATTTAAACTCTTCTTCAGGCCTCTGCTGCCTTTAATTTTCCTGATAGAAATACAATGTCCTTTACCTGCAAAATTAAACTTTGTATGAATTCTGATTTGGAATGTAGTAATTTAACGGTTAATTTCTCTTCTTTAATTAATTTAATTTATTTTTTAGCCCCCTAATTGTAATGGAAAGAGAGCAAAAAGTGCTTCAAACGGTAATTTTAATGAAGACACTAGTGTTGAATCTTCTGCTCAATTGAACACAACAGAAAGTCCATTGCCTTTCACTCAATCTGAGCAAACAACAATTTTAGTTATTACTAAAGGTAAACAACGAATTGAAGTCAGTGGAGATGTATTCCCTGAAATTGAAACTGAAAGGACTATTGAAGCCGGAACTACTTTAAAACAGAAGCTTGAAAAGGAAGGAGTTCAAGAAAAAATAACAAATGTTAGGAGCACAAGTTCAAGCAGTACAGACAACACATCACCTCGTTTTTCAAGCAGTACACCACCAACAAGTTCAGAAAGTACAAAGCCAATATTAAAGGAAGAATCTGATGAAGAACGCAAACCAAGTTTGAGCAGCACGCAAAGAAGTTGGAGCAGTACAACAAGAACATCAAGCAGTACACCCACTTCTGAGGGTAGCGAGCAGCTTTTAAGTAGTGTAGAACGTATGAACAGTGCCTCAGAAGAGAATAGTAGAGAAAATAGTTTGAATCCATCATCCCCTACTTGGTCATATTCAAGCAGTACAACAGAAGGAATTCCATTACCTCCAACTTTAATAGCTACATTTCACACTACAAACAATGACAACAACAATAAAAATAAAAAAAGAAGAGATGAATTTCCCCAACCAGATTTATTACTACTTAAAGACAAAGCTATATTGGTACCTCATGAAAGGAAAATATTTGCTTCAAAAACAAGTAATAGAATGGATGAGGGAATTGAACATTCTGACTCTAATTGGACTGTATCTGCTGAAGAAGAAAATGATGAGAAGAGAAAAAGATGATTTAGGGAAGAAGAAGGAAAAGGAGGAGGTGGAAGAAGGTTACAATGGAACGACCAGACCTGTTCAAGTTAGTTTTCGACATTTTGACTATTTTTACTTTATTTGACATTTTGACTGTTTTTCCTTTTTTTGACATTTTGACTATTTTTCTTCTATTTGACATTTTTTAATTTTTTAAGATTTTCGACAAACGTTCCGGTAATGAAATAAAATCTGCTGCTCGTTCACAAAGAGATACAACGAAAGGTCCAGCTTCATTTAATGCTGGAGAAGGGAAAAGAACACATAATAGAAGAAGAGGAACACATGAAGTTGACTTTGACATTAGTTCACCTGAATTAATGATAATGGATGATTATGGTAAATTTAAGGTTAAATTTTAATTATTTTGTCTTTCAAAAAGAACCAGCAGCTGCAGCTCAACGAGGAGCTATTCAGCATAGTTCTATTCAAGAAGCCCCCTTCATTGACTGGTCTACTCAAGAACGACGTAATGGTAATATTAGTAGTGTTGTCTGCCTTTCACCTATTGCTATAATCTGTGGTGGATCTCTTTTGCTTTTATTGTTGTTAATTATGTCGGTTGTGTTGGTGAGAGTGATGCGAAAAACAAGCGGGAGTAGTGGAACTTTAATGGAACACAGTTTGTATAGCAGTTGATTGTGTTTTTATTGAAATATAATAAGTTATATGTGTTATATTTTAAGTTACGTATATTTTGTATTTTATTTCCGGAAAACTTGAGTATATTCAAGTTTATTTAATGTATTCAAGTTTATTTCCGGAAAACTTAATATTTTAAAACAGAACATTTGAATATAATTTATTTTAAATAATAGATTACAAACTTAAGTTTTTTAATAAAAATAAAATAATTTAAATATGCGCGCTTAAACTAAAAAAAACTAAAAATATTTTCAATTTAAATTAAAATCCAAATCTCACAAATTGTTAATAATAATATCATTTAATTATTTATTAATTTTTAAAATTATTATTTGCCTTTTCAACTATTTCTTATCTACTTGTTTCCCTCTTTTTACCAACCTTGCCTTCAAACAATTTTCTGCAATTTTATTTTTGTTTTATTTTCAAGTAATAAATAAATATTTTGTTGGATTTCTTTATTTAATTTTATAAAATGATTTTATTTTAAAAAAGCAGAAATTTTTAAATTAAAAAATAAAAATATTTATTATTTGTTTCATAATATTATGAAATAGAAATACAAAAATGATTTTTTAGTCAAGTGGAATGCATTAATTTTTTAATTTTGAACAGAAAGATTTTTCAAAAAATACAATTAATTGTTCAGAGTAGAAATATTAAAGAGTGACGTACAACACTACAAACTTAAGTGAATGCTTATTGCAGAATTAAGATAATAAATTTATATTAAAACATTTAAGTTTAATTAAAAAAATAAACCTAACCTTTAGAAGAAAATGGAAAACTGAATAATTACTTAAAACTTTAAAATACAAACCTTAAAAACACAAAAACATTAAAACTTAAGAATATTAAAACTTAAAGCACAAAGCAAAAACATTAAAACTTAGAAACACAAACAGTACTTAAAAACATTAAAACTTAGAAACACAAACTTAAAAAAACATTAAAATTTAGAAACACAAACAGTACTTAAAAACATTAAAACTTAGAAACACAAACCTTGAAAACATTAAAACTTAGAAACACAAACTTAAAAAAACATTAAAATTTAGAAACACAAACAGTACTTAAAAACATTAAAACTTAGAAACACAAACCTTGAAAACATTAAAACTTAGAAACACAAACTTAAAAAAACATTAAAATTTAGAAACACAAACAGTACTTAAAAACATTAAAACTTAGAAACACAAACCTTGAAAACATTAAAACTTAGAAACACAAACTTAAAAAAACATTAAAATTTAGAAACACAAACAGTACTTAAAAACATTAAAACTTAGAAACACAAACCTTGAAAACATTAAAACTTAGAAACACAAACTTAAAAAAACATTAAAATTTAGAAACACAAACAGTACTTAAAAACATTAAAACTTAGAAACACAAACCTTGAAAACATTAAAACTTAGAAACACAAACTTAAAAAAACATTAAAATTTAGAAACACAAACAGTACTTAAAAACATTAAAACTTAGAAACACAAACCTTGAAAACATTAAAACTTAGAAACACAAACTTAAAAAAACATTAAAACTTTAAAACACAAAACGTAAAAACACAAAATTATTACTTAAAAACCAACTGTAAGCTAAAAATTAAAACAAGTTATTTACAATGAACAATTAACTAAACAAACATAGTAAATACAACTAAACATTAAAACTCCTATAATAGTATAATTAATTAAAATTGTTGAGTTTGCGGCCAACTAGTCGCAGAGGGTATAAATGTATTATTCGCAACAGATTGTTGCAGATTTTGTTGTGCAGCAAGTTGGGCAAGAAGTTGTTGCTATTTTTAATTAATTTAAATTAATATTTAGGTTATTTTACCGATTGAAGGAAATTAGGTGTTTGTCCAGTTAACATAGGGGATTGAAATATTGTTGGTGTTTGTTGTTGTTGTTGTTGTAATAATGCAGAAGCTAAGGCTATTTGTTGTTGTGAAATAAATTCTGCAGTAGCAGAGGTTTGTTGTTTTTGTTGATTAATAGATTCTGTTTTATTATATTTTATTTCATTCTGTTGTTGTTGTATTGGTTTTCCCCATCTAACACGTAAACGGCATTTTCCCCCAACAATGCCTAAATTTAATTCTTTTCCATGCATTGCTAAAATTGCTTTTGTAGCTCCTGTTTTGTCTGAATATACAACAAAACCAAAATTTTGCGAAGCAAAAAGCCTAATTTCTTTAATTATTCCAAATTCATTAAATGCTTTTTTTATTGGTTCTTCTGTTGCTGAACTTGATAGACCACCTAAATATATTGTTGTATTATCCGCTTCTGTAGAGTTATAAATTGATTCAAATGTAGCAGTTGAAGTAATAAACTGAATATATAATTGGGAATTTAATTTTTTATTTTTAATTTTGGTATTTTGTAATTTTGACATTTTGTAATTTTGGTATTTTTTAATTTTGGTATTTTGTAACTTTGACATTTTGTTATTTTGGTATTTTGTAATTTTGATATTTTGTAATTTTGGTATTTTGTAATTTTAACATTTTTAAACCTCTTCCTTTTCCTCCTCCGAGTTAGTTTTTGACTGTTCGGTTGAACTACGTCTAACAGCCCAACCTGTCCTTATAGCCCTTTTACCCAACAAAACACCATTCATTTCCTCAATAGCCTTTTCAGCACTTTCCCTTAAAAGGAAAGAAACAAAACCAAAAGAACGAGATTTTGTAGATTGTGGATCTCTCATTACTTTGGCTTCTCTAAAATAATTAAATTAATTAATCAATTAATTAAATACGATATATTTCCAAATTTATTAAATGCTTGAAACAATAATTGATTATCCACATCTTGTGATAGGTCACCCACAAAAACATGAAAATGTTCTTTAAAAAATAAAAGAAGGAAATTATTTATTTATTTACTCACTGCTTGTATCTATTTTATTATTATTATTATTATTAATTAATTGTTGTTGTTGTTGTTGTTGAATTAATGCATTAATAGCCATTGCTTTAAACTCCTTTTTTAATTAATTTTAATTATTTTAATTAGGTTAAGGTTAATTAAACCGCTGCTCGTTGTAGTGCATTTATTGAAAGGGTACCATTATTTGGCATTACAAATATTGGCAGACCCTAAAATATAATTAAATAATAAGAAATGGCAAAAAGTGCCAAAAATGCCAAAAATGGCAAAAGTGCCAAAAAATTCCAAAAAATGCCATAAATATTATTTCAAATTATTTACCTCATAGGCACTCTGTGTGGCAACAAAACCAGAATTTAATGGTGCATTATACTGATTTTCTAGAATAGATGTTTGTTGCTGTTCAATTCCTTGTTGTTGTTGTAAATGAAGTAAAGGGTTTATTTGTTGTGTAAGTGAAAAACTAGGTAAACCAAAAGGGCCATAATTTAATGAAGCAAGGGAAAATGGTGTTGGAACAGGTTGTGGAAGTGTTAGATGATTTTGTTGCTATATTTAATTAATTTATTTAATGGCAAAAAAATGCCAAAAATTTCAAAAACGTCAAAAATGCCAAAAACGTCAAAAATGCCAAAAACGTCAAAAATGCCAAAAATTTCAAAGATGCCAAAAATAACAAAAATGACAAAAATAATAAAAAATGCCAATTTTTGCTACTAAATAAACTAATTTATTATTTTTAACCTGTTGTTGTCCAAAAAGTATAGATTGCTGTATTAACTGTTGAAGAGCAGAGGGTGATGTAGAAGAATAATTTAATATTGAGGATGTGGAATTTTTTTGAAGATTTTGTTGTTGTAGGTATTCTGGAATATGACGGCCTTAAAATAATTAAACTATCAAAATTTAGATATTTTGAAATTTAGACATTCTGAGATTTTAGACATTTTGAAATTTTAGATATTTTGAAAAATAATAAACTAATTAACCTGAAGAAGATGAACCAACAGAAGATGAAGAAGTATTTTCATTTAATAACCCATTAGTTAACACAGGAATATTATTATTATTATTAATATTCATATTATTATTAATTGATGCATCAAAATTAGTTTTAGCTAATTTAGAATTTGAAGGATAATAATTATTATTATTAATTAAATTATTATTATTATTATTGTCTTCATCTTCTTCTTTTTCCTCTTCTACATTTTTAGTAGAATTTGAGCCAAAAGCCAAATTGGCTTTTAAATTATTTTTTGGACGCTTCAGTTTTTTTAAATTAGAATTTTAATTAATTAAATTAAATTTTAATTAATTTACTATAAATAATTAAAATAAAATAAATATTATTTAAATTAATTTAAATTAATTAATTAAATTAAATATTTAATTTTAATAAATAATTAAATTAATTATTAAATTAAATCAATTTAATTTAAATTAAATAATTAATTAATTTTAATTAATTAATTTTAAATTAATCCATTTAAATAATTAAAATTTATTAATTAAATATAATTAATTAAATTAATTTTAATTAATTTATTAATAAATAAATAAGTAATTAATTAATTAAATCAATTTAATTTAATTAAATAATTAATTAATTAATTTTAATTATTTAAATGGATTAATTAAAATCAATTAAATTATTTAAATTAATTTTAATGAATTATTCTATTTAATTAAATTAATTAATTAATTTAATTAATTTAATTAAATAATTAAACTTAGATTATAAATTATTTAAAATTATTAAAGAAAACAAAAAGCTTAAAAAATAAATAAAATTATGGATTTTCTAAAGAATATACTACAACATAAGTATAGTGAAAAAGAGGAAGGAAGGCTTTTCAGTATTTTCCATGAAAGAAAATAAATTTAAAAAAAGTAGAATTTAAATAAATAAAAGAAATAAGGAATATTTAATGCCTTGTATTTATTTTCTTTTATTTTTAATCTTAACAAAGAAAATAGAGAAAAAAGCCCCTCTGGGGCTAAAATGCCAAAAATGCTCTCTAAGGAATAAGAGCAGAAGAAAATAAAAAGGAAAAATATTTTGTTTTTATTTTTTAAAGAATTTATTTAATTTTTGTTTTTTATTTAGAGCTTAAAAGGAAAAATAAAAAAGAAGAAAAAAAAGAAAAATATTTAAATTATTTAATTTGGCGTTATGTCACAACTTTTAATTTTAAGGCAATAAATTATGCAAATTGATGGAAAAATTAAATTAAAATTTGTTTAGAATTTTAAATTAATTTTTTTGGGGAGAGAAATTAAATTTATGATAAAAAAAGGGGTGGAATAAATTAATTAAAATAAATATTAATTTAATTAATTAATTAAATTAAAATTAATTAAATCAATTAAATTAATTAATTAAATTAAAATAAAAAAATAAAATAAAATAAAATTTAAATTTAAATTTAATTAATTAAATATTAATTTAATTAATTAATTAATTAAATTAATTTAATTAAAATTAAAAAAAAAATTAAATCAAATTAAATTAAAATTTAATTAATTAAAATCGATTTAAAAAAATATTTATTAGCTTTAACTAAATTAATGGAGAATAATTTTACACAAATAAATAATGTGTCAGCTAAAGCTGCTTGGGAAATTTTTTTGTTTTATAAAAAATAAAAAAATTTTTTTTTTTTCAAATAAATTGTCAAATATGGAGAGAAATAAAATATGTAAGAAAAAAATATTCTTAATGGAAGGATTTTTTATAAAATATTTAATTTATTTATTTTAAAAGTAAAGACCAAAATAGTCAATTTATTATATTAACCCTTTTTTTATTATTATGAAATTGTCTGCGCAAATTCTCGATTTTTTACAAATAGACATTAAATAATATTTGTTTTATTTTACTTACATACATAAATATATGTATATGTTTGTATTTTATTCTGTTCGTTATAAACAATTTATTAAAAACATAGTGAATATGTGTTTTCGATTGAATAGAAGTCTGTTTAAAGAAAATTCTGATTTTTAAATTAAATAAAGAAAACACAAAATTCTGATTTTTAAATAATTAATTTTTCCGGAAACATAAAATAAACTTTCCGGAATTATAACTTCTGATTTTTTAATAACCTTACTATCCGGAAAAAATAATACAAATATAATAGTTTCCGGAATCTAAAACATTGACTATTTACAGATAATATATAATTAGAAATTAAATAAAACAAATATTTTATTAATTCCGGAATAACTGATTGTTTTAGAAATTCTCTTTAAAAATCTTTTTTTGTTTTTAACGTTTTATTTAAACAAAATTATTCATCCCTTGACAGAAATAGAATAAAAATAAATATTATGTCATCATCAATGTAGAAGAACGTTCCCTATCCTGATTTCAATGATTTTACTTTCGTTGAAGCTAAAAAAGTAAAAATGACTGAAAATAAAAATGGGATGATTGGATGATGATTCGGAAATTAAAAAGGTGTTTAAACATTTAATAAAAGAAAAAAGGAAAATAAACTAAATATATATTTTTTATGTCTAAAAAATAGTTTTTTGAGATCTAAAAAAAATAATTAAAATTAATTAATTAATAATAATTAATTAAGTTAAAATTATTTAAAAAATAAATAAATAAAATTGAGAATATAATAAATAAACATTTTATTTAGGTTAAACATCTTTAGGTAAAATAGATAAATAAATATATTTATTTTTATTTATTTAAATATATTTATTGTCCAAATTCTGTGTACCCTATTTAACTCATTTAACCATTTATTAAGTAAAATGTATGTTTTTTAAGGCTTTTACTATGTAAAAAAATTTATTTTCTTTTTATTTAATATATTTATGCATTTTTAAGCCCATTTTCTATTCATCACTTCATTTTATACAGCTTCCGAATTTTTATCAAAAGACCGCTAATTTACTTCAATTTTAGGCATGGAAAAAAGAACTAACTCTTTTATTGATGGACAAGAAAAATATAAAACTTAAAATAAAAAACTTAAATAAATAAACTTAAAGGAATAAATTTATTTAGTTTAATGTGTTTATTTACTGTTGAATTAAATATTCTGATTTTTCCGGAAATATAAAATAAACTTGACGGCATTATAATTCTGGTTTTTTTAAATTCTGATTTTACAAAGAAGAAGAAACACTAACTTAAGTTTATTAAACCTTTTCCGGAAGCATAAAATAAACTTGAAGGTATTATAAATTCTGGTTTTTAAGAATATATGTCATCTAACTATTATAATATTTGAATAAAAATTTTAAAATATTTAATTATTTATTATACTTTGCTTCAAAGTGTGTAGAGTACTTAAATAAACCAGTTAATGTATGCTTAGACTTAGCAACCTTAAAACAGAATTTTCCGGAAAGATTAAAATAATTAATTTAATTAATTAATTATAACTATTTATTAAAATTGTTTGCAGTTGAATAAATAAAATATAGCAAGTTTTTGTATCGTTTATCATCAATATAGAAGAATTAATAATTATAATTAAATTAATTAAATAATTAATTCATTTATTTTTCAATTTATTTATTACACTTATTGTTCTTTTTTCTATGCTTAAATTTGTTTAATTTTTAAATCTATGAGCCTTTAAAATTTGTTTTTTTCAGGTGTTTGATAATTACAGCCAACGAATAAATAAGTGTTTAAATAAAAAATTTATTTACAAAAATACATTTTAAACATTAAAATGAAGAAAATTAGTAATTTAATCATTAATTAATTAATTTAAATTTATTCTAATAATTATTTCCAATTTTACTAATTTTTTGTGAACTTGTAGGAAACATTGGTGCAACTACAGTGACTGTATTAGTTCCTTTTATTCCACATGCTTTGGCTATTTTATTTAAATAATGTTTAAATGCTTTTCTATACTCAGAACTAAAATAATTAAATTTATTTAATTTTATTATTTAATTTAAAACCTTGTAAAATAAAGTATAACAGCATTAGAACCTGCACCTATATTTAATAAAATTCCTGGAATAAATCCAAGTTGCCATAAAATTATTGGATTAAATATTTTATTATTAATAAGATTGAAAAAGATTTGATACACTGAAAGGTTTATGATATATCCACCAACAGAGATAAACATAATGCAAATAAGGGAACGTAGCAATCGAGTATTTGTTTCTTCACTTACTAAAAAATTAAAATTAATTAATGAATATTCTATTTATTAGATAAATTATGTTTTTCCGGAAAGTTTTAAAAATTAATTCTGATTTTCCGGAAAACATTTTTTAAATAAATTCTGATTTTCCGGAAAACAAAATAATTCTATTTTTCCGGAAAACATGTTTAAATAAATTCTTTTTTCCGAAAACATTTTTTAAATAAATTCTGATTTTTCCGGAAAAATTTTTTTAAATAAATTCTGATTTTCCGGAAAACAAAATAATTCTATTTTTCCGGAAAACATTTTTAAATAAATTCTTTTTTCCGAAAACATTTTTTAAATAAATTCTGATTTTCCGGAAAACATTTATATTTGTAGATAGCAATTAAAGTTTCGACAAACCTCCTTTTTTGCAGCGTATAATTATCCATATAAGAATATAACAAATTACAGTCAATATATTAAAAATAGCAGCATAGATGTAATACCCTGTTCCGACGTCACCCGAAAGTATTTCACTAATACATCCAGTTGTTGGTCTTTAAATAATTTAATTATTTTAATTTAATTTAATTAAAAATTAACATGTTAGGATTTTTAATTGAATATTGAGTAACATAATAAATACCATAAAAACCACAAAAAATAGAAAAAATAGTATAAATACTTAAATAAAAACGTTTATGTTCAATACAAATAGATTTATGTCTAAAAATTAAATTTAATTAAATTTAAATAATTTAAACATTTGAGGAAAAGCAACAGCAAAAAGTCTATCAAAACCAGCACTTAACATTAAAGACATACAAGTATAAAGTCCAAAAATCATATGCTAAAAATAATATTTAAATTAAATTAAAATAAAAATAAATAAAAACAATAATTAATAAATTAGCAGTTAATAATGGAATAAAATTTATTCCAGTTATAGAAATAATAAAAAATAATAAATGTCCAGATGCATGTAAAACTTCACAAAAACAAATTAAAGCCATTAAATAATTAGCTGATCCACGTAATGTTAATGTTCTTATTGTTATTATTATAACAAATAAATTTAATATTATACTAATTATTGATATAATTAATAGAATTGATGAAGGTAAAATAATTTGCCAAATTTGACCAGAATTGGAAAATGATTGATAAAGCTTAATATTTAATTTAAATATATTTAATTAAATTAGATATTAATTAATTTAATTAATTAATTAATTTAATTGTTTATTTAATTATTTAATTTATTTAATTTAATTAATTAATTAATTAAACAAATAATTAAATTAATTAAATTATTTAAAACTTACAGGAGTCCCTAAATTTGGATTTATTTCAATTCCAAAGAGACCATTATTATTACTTTGATTATTTAACATTTTATTAGAAGTAAATAAATAATTAAATATTTAAATAATTAAAAATAATTAAATATTCACTAAAAATTAATAAATAAATTCTTTATATAATTTTAACTTTTTTTTAAATTAATTACGTCGTGGTCTGTCTGGGAAAATTAAAGGTTAATAATAAATTTAGAAATTCCCATTCTCATTAAATTCTTTAAATAAAATTTAAATTAATGTTTAACAAATAAATATAGGTCTTTATTTAATTTTTAAAATTAAATAAAAAATTAAATAAAAATCAGAATTAATTTTAAAAAATTTTAAAGGATGCCCCAACATATGAAGGAATTTAAAAGGAAATAAATTAATTAAAAAATAAATTAATAAAATAAATTTTTTTCATTTATTTTTATTTAATTTAATTATTAATACAAAAAAAAAGGAAAAAAAATTTTCTTTTAATATAAAATATTAATGTCTATATTTTCTAATAGTTAAGGGAGAGGTAAGTAGTAATAAAATTAATTTAATGAATAAAATTAATTTTATTTTTTAAAATAAATTTTAAAAAAGCTTTCTTTTAGTTTTGTGTCAATTTAAAATAAATAAATTAATTTAATTAAAAAAATATTTTTTAAATAAAGTAAAAAATTAAATTAATTAAAGACATTTCATCCAAACAAATAATTTATTAATTTAAATAATTTTAAAAAATGCAAAATTTTATTTTATTTTTATACTAAAAAATAGGCCATTATTTGAAGCTATTTTTAATTAATTAAAAAAATTAAATAATTAAAATAATTAATTATTTAATATTTAACTAAAATTGGGTATTTTAGCTATTTAATTACACTTCTTTTTTTAAATAAAATAAATTTCTGGAAAATAATTAATTTTAAATAATTCCAAAAATTGCTAAAAATATTTAAAAATTATTTTTAGAATTTATTTAAATAATTAAAAATAATTATTATTTTAAATAAATGGCAAAACATCCCAAAATAATAAAAATTAAAAAAATATTTATTTAATCTTTTAATTATTTTAAAAATTAATTTTTACTCAAATAAGTCAATTTTTGTTGCTAAAATTATTTTTAAAATTTATTTTATTTATTTAAAGCAAAATAATTGATTTTAGAAGGGAAAATAAAATAAAGATATTTTAAACAAAAATAAATAAAATAAGTAAAAATAAATATTATTTATTTTTTTTTTAATTATTTGTATTTTGTCATGTTTAAATTATTGTATTTTAATAAAAAAATAAATTTTTAATTTTTGTTTAGAATAATAAATTTAAAAGAAATAAATAAATGTATTAAAGGAAACACTTAAATCTCACGCCAATGTTTGTTTTAAATTTATTTTAATATCACAAATTTAAATTAATTTTTTTTAATTTTAATTAAATTAAACATAGATGTGGGAGAATATTAAAAATTAAAAAAAAAATTTTTAGGTTTTTTATTGTCTTTTCTGATTTTAATTTATAGATCGCAAAGTGAGGATTGAATAAAAATAATAATTAATTTCCTTTAATTATTAAAAATTTTTTTTTCATTTAATAAATTGGTTAGACATTGTATTAAATTTTAATAAATTAATTTTATAAATTAAAAAGTCTAAAAAAAGGTTATGGCTTTTTATGTGACGGGGGTTGGCTACCTTTAATTTCCTTAACTTGCTTACTAAATTTAAATTTAAAAAAATTTTAAAAATTTTTAAAAAATTAATTAATAATTTTAACATTATTTTATTTATTTAAATAAATTTTTAAATAATTTTTATTTCTATTTATGAAATACCCAAAAATAAGTCAACTCAAATACGCACTATAAATTAATAAATTAATTAATGACGGTTGTTTATTTTTATTTAAATAAATAAACTTTTTTATGCTTTATAAAGTGCATTGTTTGTCGTTTATTTTATTTCTAGATTTTTATTAATTATATAGAGATGTATATATTTATTTAAATAAAACCAGTGCTAATTAAATTGTTAAATATTAATAATTTTTGTAAAATAAAATAAAGCTAAAATTAAATAAAATTAAAAATAATTAAAAAATACTATTTAATGCGTATTAATTAATTTTTAATTAATTAAAAGGAAAAAATAATTATTAATTTATGAATAATATACATATAATATTTAATTTATTTAATTGTACATTTTTTAAAAGAAATTTTGCAATTTTTTTTAATTAATTGAATTTTTAATATCCTATATATAAAAGTTGAAGCGATGGAAATTGTCACATTTGTAGTTTGTGATGGCTTTTATAGTAAAATGATGTGGGAGAAGAAAAAAGTAGGGCTTTTATAGTAAAGTGTTGTGAGGGAAGATGAAGGTGAAATAAAATCAAGTGCGATAATATAGAGTCGGGGATGATACTTAAGTTTGTGAAATTGAGTTTGTGAACTTGAGTCTGTGCACTTGAGACTTTGGCACTTTTGCTGTTGCATTGGCAATTGAGTATGTGCCATTGAGTCTGTGGCACTTGAGTTTGTGCCGCTTGAGTCTGTGAACTTGAGTCTGTGATCTTGAGGCTGTGCCGCTTGAGTCTGTGACACTAGAGTTTGTGCCACTTAAGTTTGTGAACCTAAGTCTATGGCACTTGAATCTGTGCCGCTTGAGTCTGTTAACTTGATTCTGCGATCTTGAGGCAGTGCCTCTGGAGTCTTGCACTTGAGTCTGTGGCACCTGAGGCTGTGGGACTTGAGGCTATGGCTCTTTTGTCTGTGGCACTAGAGGTTGTGCCACTTGATTCTGTGGCACTTGGGTCTGTGAAATTGAGTATGTGCCCTTGAGTATGTGTCTCTTGAGTCTGTGACACTAGAGTTTGTGCAACTTAAGTTTGTGAACCTAAGTCTATGGCACTTGAGTCTGTGCCGCTTGAGTCTGTGAACCTGGGTCTGCGATCTTGAGTTTGTGACACTTGAGTCTGTGAACTTGAGTCTGCGATCTTGAGGCAGTGCCGCTGGAATCTTGCACTTGAGGCTGTGGCACCTGAGGCTGTGGCACTTGAGGCTATGGCTCTTTTCAACATCTTCTGGTCCAACTTCATTGCCGACACTTTGCTTGATTTGCTTATGGAAGACGACAATGTTGCTCCAGTGCCGCCGAGACCAAAGCTTCGTCAGTGCCGCCGAAAACCAATGCTGCTCCTATATCATCTACGACCAATGCTTCTTCTGTGCCTCCGACTAACAATGCTGAACAGGTTCCGCCGACTACTGTTGATGCTTAAGTGTCGGCGCTGGGAAAAGAAAATGCTGTGCACTGGGACCTGAGTATCTTAAAAATCTTAGATTGAATAGCCAAAGGAGAGACAGTAGTCTCTAAGAGCCCTTGAGGATGAGAATCATAGAAATCTAGATTAAACAGTGATAGAGAGAGACATGAGTTTCTAAGATCTACTGATTGTGATTCTGAAGAACAATTTGATTTTGTTGAAGAATTAGAAATAGGTCGTAGTAACTATGAGTTGCTAAACGATGAGCAAAAAGAAATAGTTGATGAGATTATGAATAGGATCTCCAATCCAGACGGAAATGTAGCATTCTACTTTCTTAGTGGACCTGGAGGATTTGGAAAGACTTTTGTTATTAGTACAATAGTTCATTTGATTAGAGGAATAAAAAAGAAAGTTAGTACTATGGCCTTCACCGGTATTGCGGCAACGCTTTTACCAGGAGGTAGGACATTACATAATAGATTTGGTTTGAATTTAGATATGAATAATTCAAAAATAGGCCCTAGCTCAAGAGCTTGGCAAGAATTGAAGAATGTTGATTTGTTCATTTGTGATGAGGCACCAATGATTCATAAAAGAGCATTATCAACTATAGATTTGAAATTGAAAGAGATTATGAATAGTAATATAGATTTTGGTGGTAAAATTATGCTGATGGCAGGTGATTTCCGTCAGACTTTGCCTATCCAAAAGCATGCCACAAGAGCAGAAATATGTGATTTGACTGTGAAAAGAAGTAGATTCTGGATAGATGCAAAGAAATATAAATTGAAAAAGAATATGAGAGCTTTAGATACAGAAAAAGAATTTGCAAAGGATTTGTTAAAAATAGGTTCTGGAAAGCAGAATAATGATAAGGATGAATTGATTTTGCCATTGAATTGTATTAGTAAAGGTGATTTAGTTGAAGATATTTTTGGATACGCGATAGCTAATAGAAATTGGAATGAGATGGCCAACATGGCTATTGTTGCGCAAAAGAATATAGATGTAAAAGAATTGAATAGTAGAGTATTGAATATGCTTCCAGATGATGAGAAATTGTACACAAGCATAGATAAAGCAGAGAATGAAAATAAACAAGTATTATACGAGTATTTAGATGAGTTTTTGAATTCATTGAGCCCTAATGGGTTTCCATTGCATGAGTTGAGATTAAAGAAAAATGCTATAGTAATGTTAATTAGAAATTTGAATATAGAAAAATATCCCACGCATCACTTTGTGTTGCGATGATGAATATCCATTTGATTTGTAAAGGCATCAAGAATAAAGCGCAAGGACAGACCTTAGAGAAACTAGGAATAGATTTGACTAAGGATGTGTTTAGTCATGGACAATTGTATGTGGCCCTTTCTAGGGTTAGATCTTGGCAAGCATTAAGTATTAGGTTATTAGCAACTAATAACGAGAGAAAAGTAATGAATGTTGTTTTTAAAGAAGTTTTAGATGAGAATGATTAGATTTGGTTATAGAAATGGAATTGATTTGAAATTGTTTATTTAAAGTATTTATTATACATTTACAATACATACATATATATATACATACATACCCCTTTTATTTGTACCCTTTTGTATTGTATCACTTTAATTGTATATTTATTTTGTTTTGAATAAAATTTTGTTTATATTTGTGTTTTTTACTTTATAATTACATGAGGTTTTGTTTTAAGTTTAATTAGATTTTAAGTTATTTTTCTAAGTTTGTATTATTTTATAAAGAAAATGTTTAATCTTTTGAGTTTATAGGGTAAAGTTGTTAATGTTTAAATGTGTTAAACAATTTTTTAATGTTAGGTTTTTTAAATTTTTTATAGTTTGGAAATGTGAGTAAAGTTTTTTGCTAGGGAAGGAGGCCGCCGGTAGGCGGCCTTCCTTCACTAGTTTTAATAAAAATAGTAAAGAATAATAATTAAATGAATTTATTAAATATTAAAATAAAGAAATGCTTTATTATTAAATATAGATTAATTTTTATTTAAACAAGAAACACAAAGGGAATAATAAGAACAAAACGGAATGTTTCCGGAAAATGTATTTTATATAAAATCAGAATATTCTGTGTTGTGCATATGTTAATGTTTTTACTTTTATTAAAAATACAATTTATATTAATTAATTAAATAGAAATTTAAGTTAATTAATTAATAATTTTATTTATTTATTTATTTATCTATTTTATTTTAATATATTGATTAATTAATTTAAATTTATTCTAATAATTATTTCCAATTTTACTAATTTTTTGTGAACTTGTAGGAAACATTGGAGCAGCTACAGTGACTGTATTAGTTCCTTTTATTCCACATGCTTTGGCTATTTTATTTAAATAATGTTTAAATGCTTTTCTATACTCAGAACTAAAATAATTAAATTTATTTAATTTTATTATTTAATTTAAAACCTTGTAAAATAAAGTATAACAGCATTAGAACCTGCACCTATATTTAATAAAATTCCTGGAATAAATCCAAGTTGCCATAAAATTATTGGATTAAATATTTTATTATTAATAAGATTGAAAAAGATTTGATACACTGAAAGGTTTATGATATATCCACCAACAGAGATAAACATAATGCAAATAAGGGAACGTAGCAATCGAGTATTTGTTTCTTCACTAACTAAAATAAAAATGTTTGTATAAAATTCTGATTTTTTAAAATAAATGTTTGTGTAAAATTCTGATTTTATTTAATAAATGTTTGTGTAATATTCTGATTTTTTTAAATAAATGTTTGTATAAAATTCTGATTTTTTAAAATAAATGTTTGTGTAAAATTCTGATTTTTTTAAATAAATGTTTGTGTAAAATTCTGATTTTTTATTCTTCATAAACTTCTGAAAACTTGCCTCCTTTCTTACAACGTATTATTACCCATATCAGAAAATAACAAAACGCAGTTAGGAAATTAAAAATCGCACAAAAAATAAAATACATGTTTCCAACATATCCGGAAAGAATTTCGCTTAAACATCCAGTTGTTGGTCTTTAAAATTAAATAAATTAAAACAATTAAAAAAGCCTTACATGTTAGGATTTTTAATTGAATATTCAGTAATAAAATAAAGTCCATATAACCCATATATTAAACAAACAACTGTGTGAACACCAAGATAAATATGTTTATTCTCTATATAGACCTTTTTATGTCTAAATATTAAATTTTAATTAATTAATTAAATTAAATTTTTAATTAAAATAAATTAATTAATTATTAAATTAAATTAACTATTTAATTAATTAAATATTTAATTAATTAATTATTTAATTTAAAGAAATTCTTTTTAATTTATTACAATTGAGGAAAAGCAACAGCAAAAAGTCTGTCAACTGAAGCACTTAACATTAAAGCTATTGTCATATTTATTGCGAAGAGCATATGCTAAAAATAATATTTAAATTAAATTAAAATAAAAATAAATAAAAACAATAATTAATAAATTAGCAGTTAATAATGGAATAAAATTTATTCCAGTTATAGAAATAATAAAAAATAATAAATGTCCAGATGCATGTAAAACTTCACAAAAACAAATTAAAGCCATTAAATAATTAGCTGATCCACGTAATGTTAATGTTCTTATTGTTATTATTATAACAAATAAATTTAATATTATACTAATTATTGATATAATTAATAGAATTGATGAAGGTAAAATAATTTGCCAAATTTGACCAGAATTGGAAAATGATTGATAAAGCTTAATATTTAATTTAAATAGGACATTTATTTAATTAAATTAATTAAATAAATAAATAAATTAAATAAATAATTGAATTAATTAAATTATTTAAAACTTACAGGAGTCCCTAAATTTGGATTTATTTCAATTCCAAAGAGACCATTATTATTACTTTGATTATTTAACATTTTATTAAAATTATGTAAAGGTAAATATACATTTATTTTATTATTTAAATTAAATCTTTATTTAATAAATAAAGAAAAATAAATTTAATGTGAATTTGCTAAAATTAATTAATTAAATATTTATTAAAAACATTAAAGAATTAATATGTTACTATTTTTATAATTTTAATTTAATTAAATTATTATTTTTAAAAAATATTAAATACATCTGCCTTAGTAATTTCTTTATTTTCTTTAAATAATTAAAGGCTTAAATAATTTTATTAAAAATAAATAAAAATTAAAAAAATTAATTTCTTTAGAAAATAATTAGTTTTAAAACAACACTAGGCCTTAAATTCTTTTGATTTAATTAATTTAAATATTTTATTTAAATTAATAAAAAATGAAAGAATTAATTTGTAGTAACTTTATTGTCTTTAATTTAAATTAAAATTAATAAAAAAATTTTATTTTAACCTTTTTACTAAGAAAAGTATTTTTTAAACAATTAAATAGAAAGGCATTAAGAAATAAAAAAAATAAAAAAATATTTAACAAATAAAATAATTTTCTTTTTTTAACTAGTAGTTTCATTAAACATTAGCCTTTATTTATATAAACATTTTTTTATTTTTTAATGAGAGAAAGTTTAATTAAAAATACAAAAATGGATTAAACGGAAGCTACAATTAATAACATTTTTGTTATATAAATAATTAAATATTGCGTAGTTAAAAGATAATTAAAAAATATTTAAATATGTAATTAAATAGAGTGGACATTTCTGTACCCAAAAATAATTAAAATAAAAATTAAAAATGATAGCACATTTTTTAATTAATTTTTTAAGTGAACATGTATGCGCGCAGTCGCTTACAACCTTCAAGTTTCAGAATTGTTCGTCTAAAAAGAGAATTTAATTTTTATTTAAAATAAGTTTAATTAATTTATTTAAGCTATTTTAAAGTTGGAAAAATATTTAATTTATTATTTATTATATTTTAATATTTTTTAATTAATTAATTAAATATAAGGGAATATATTGTGTGACGTATTTTATTTAATTTTTAATTAATTTATTTGTTCACCTATTTATTTGTTTTAAATTTTTTTAAAGTTTAATTTAATTGAGTGTTTATTTAATTAAATATTTTTTTTGTTTGGTTGATTTATTTTTTTAAATTTAATTTTAACTATTTTAAGAGAACAATAATTACTAAAATAGAAAAGAATTATTTAAAATAATAAATTAATTTAATTTAATTAATTTAATAAAATATGGAGCCCCTTCCCCACAGTGTTGATATCGTCTAGAAGTTCAAAATACCAAAAGTTCAAAATGTCAAGAATTAAAAATGTCAAATGTACAAAATGTCAAATTTGCAAAAAGCCAAAATGTTTAAAATACCGAAATGTCAAAATGTCAAATATAAAAATATTTTAATTTTTTAAATTCTTTCTTTGTTTTATAACTAACATTCTCCCCTATTAAATAAAATTTTTTTATTTAAATAAATCATTAGGTCATTAAATTAAATAAATTAACTAAATAAACGTCGATTTGTTTTGAACCTTTTTTTTAATAAAATTAAAAAAAAGACGCCTTTATTTACAGGTTTTAAAAAAGAAGAGAAAAGTTCTTCTCTCACTCACATTTTTAAGTTTAAACAAAAATTAAACCTATTTTCTTTTCTATTTTCTTTTTAATTTAATTTAATTAATTTTTATTTTTTATATATTTATTTTATTTTATTTTAATGAAAATAAATAAATTAAAAAAAATTTTTTTTTTTAATAAATATATTTATTAGAGTTTAAACTTTTCGAAAAGCCGGGCCCGGTATCCGGACTTTTTTCCCCAGAACAGCACCCGGACCGGGTTTTCCGGATAAAGCCGGAAAAACCGGAATTTTTAAAAATACCAGGTTCCGGGCCAACGGGCCCGGAAAAAACCGGTCCGGGTTTAAACTCTAATATTTATTTATATTATTTTTGTTCTATTTTTAGGAAAATAAATTATTAGTTTTTTACAAATATTCCCTTTACATTAATTAAATAAAAAAATAATTTAAAATAATTATTATTTAATATTAAAAAAAAAGACACTTTGCCAGCTGACAAAAATGTCAGTGTAAAAGGAATTAATTAAAAATTTTTTTTAAATAATAAAAATTAAATAAAATAAAATGGTGGACAGAACACATCAAGTCTACAGTATTGTCTATTCCAAAAAATTTAGAAGATGGCTTTTTTATTTTCTTATAGTCTTTTTGGCAGGGATGACAATTTATGAGACCACAAATTTGGTTAATTTAATTTTAAAAATAAAAATAAAAAATAATAAATGTCAATAATGCCCCAGGGCTTCTAAAAAAATATTTTAAAATTAAATAAAATTTAGACAATAGAGTATTTGGGTTTCCCAAAACGTGCCGACATGTCAATGCAATTTAATAGGTCAATAACCTTCCCAAACATTACTTTTTGTATGAGTAAAAGACAGGCATGGAGCCATTTCGGTGCTGATGCTATACAACCTAAAGAAAAAATTAATTGGAACAGTAAAGTTGAGGTAGAATTTTCTAAAGAAATATAGGGTAGAAGAGGTAATTAAATTAAAGGAAATAATTGCACAAATGCCTGATGAACAATCTTTTATAAATGGAACTAATTGGCCTACAGAATTAATTATTAGTGCATATGAAGTTAATTAAAATAAATTTATTTTTTTTTAAAATTATTTTAAGGCGATATCAACACTAAATTCAATAGAAAGAGACAAGGCTGATCAACAAACATTGACTGATATTAAAGCATTTCAAAACAGTCAAAAACTTGCAGGATTGAGAAACCTGGTTAAGGTAGGTTTTAAATGTTTAAAACTTTTATAAACAAACTGGGCGCGTGTTTTTATTGTAGAATGTTTTAAACAAACAAACATAAAAACATAGGAAAACATAGAAACACATAAAAACAGAAAAACAAAGGAAAACACAAAAACATAGGAAAACATAATAACAAAGGAAAACACAAAAACATAGGAAAACATAAAAACAAAAGAAAACACAAAAACATAGGAAAACATAATAACAAAGGAAAACACAAAAACATAGGAAAACATAAAAACAAAAGAAAACACAAAAACATAGGAAAACATAATAACAAAGGAAAACACAAAAACATAGGAAAACATAAAAACAAAAGAAAACACAAAAACATAGGAAAAACATAATAACAAAGGAAAACGCAAAAACATAGGAAAACTTCAAAGGAAACACAAAAACTTGGAAAAACATTGAGCGCCAAGTTTTGTTTGAGTCAATGTTAAAAACACATAAAAACTTTAATTCTACAAAAACTTTGTGTTTCTTTTATTAAGAAATGGTTAACTGCAATTGACGAACGCAAAGTTTCATTTACAAACTTTACAAAGAAAGTTGGGACTGAAGTCTTAAAAAAGTTTATTTATTTAAAAAGGTAAAGAAAAAATTTATTTATTTAAAGGTCAATGCATTATTTTATGAAAACATCATTTAATGAATCAGAAAATATTAAAACTAAAACAAAAATTTCTTGGCTTTCTGACAAACAACTTTGTTTTCAACCTTTTTTTCCGGATGAAGAAAGTTCACAACCTATTAAAGATCAAGTAGACAACTTAATAAATTTAGGACTCTAGCAATTTTACTAAAAAGGATTTTAGACTCTAGTGACCCTTCCATTTTTGAGACTCTAACGATCTTATCATAAAAATTTTAAGACTCTAGTGACCCTAAAAATGAATTTTACAAAACTAAATATTTAGTCAATTTGAGTCTGGTCAGAAAAACAATTTTAATTAAAGGGTGAATTCTTTCAAATGGAGTTAGAACATGATCCAAATGTTTTAACTGACAATCAGACAGAGGAGTGTATGTCTGTTGATTTTCATGGACGTCCTTCTAGTATGGCAAAACATTTTGAAGGAAAAGGGCGTTCAAGAGATGGAACATTTGAAGGGGTAAAAAAAAAGAATTAAATTTAAATTAATTAATTAAAGCTTTGTGTTGGTAATGTACACGAAACAAAAGTTGAAGTTCGTGCCCATTACATAATGTTAGAAAATGATGATGAAGCAACTGCTTGCCGAAATTATGATGATGTAGATGATGCTGAAGACAACGAATTTGAATGTAGAAGTCGTTGTAGAATGCAAATGATTAGGGTAATTTAAATTAATATTTATTTGAAACACCTAATAATTAGTTGAAGAAAACTTGTCTCTTGTTTTAATGCACTCTCTCTCTCTCTCTCTTTAAGCGAATTAAGTTTAAATAAAAAAAAACTTGTCTCTTACTTTAATGCACTCTCTCTCTTTAAGCAACTTAAGTTTAAATAAAAAAACTTGTCTCTTACTTTAATGCACTCTCTCACTCTATCTTTAATATTAATCTTTAATTTTAGCCTTAAATTTCCTAAACTTATTAAAATTCTTTTCTTTAAATAAATTAATTAATCTTTAAGAATTATTGTAAATGTACACCATTAACACTACAACATTTAGTTACAGATGAAAAAGAATTAGAAAAATTCCCTTCTTGTGATTATGAGAAATGTCAACTTCCAGAGAAGTTGGTCAAGTTAAAAAAATTAATTAAAGTCTAAATCTTAGTTTAAATAATACGAAAGAAAAGGATTGTAGCAAAGAATGTCTTCCTCATTGTGTTCAAATTCGTTATACAGTTCATAATAGTAGAATGGGGAAAGGATCACTCAACCCAGGTATTTAAAATTAATTTTTTTTCACAAATTAAATTATTTTTAAAAAGTTTAAAATTCATACCATTCGATTCGCCTCGTCGTTTTGAATCGAATGGTATCATTTTTGATTTATTTAAACGTCAAAGAGTAAAGTTACAGGCCCTCAAAGATCAAAAAACCAAAGGGGGGACCAAGCTCGTTTCATCAAACCTGCTCATTTAATTTATTTATTTATTTCAGCCATTACTGATGTAAAGCTAATTTGGGGTACATTTGAGTATTTAAATTTGGAACAAAAATATGTCTACACACTATGGACATTTATTTCTGCAATAGGTGGTTCTATAGGTGTTTGGTTAGGTTTATCAGCTCTCAGTTTAATTCAACTTATAACCTTCTTAACTGAAAGAACTGCTGTTAAGGTTAATGAGAAAATAAAGAAAGACAAAGTTTCGAGTAAATTATCAAATCAAACAAACAAAAAATATTCTTCTGACAGTACAAGAGAAAATGAAAAGAATATTTCAATGAATCCGTTTGGAGGACCGGTTAGATAATATATTGATTTTTATTAATTGATTAAAGAGGGGCAACATTATAAGAGAGAATTAAGGCTGAAATTTGAATAATTAATAGAAATGTATTTTCTTTGACACAAATTCCGGAAAAGTATAGTTCCGGAAAATACAAGTTGTGAGGCTTTAATTAAGGAAAATAGAACATTCCGGAAAATACATGTATAAAATATAAATAAAAAAAACCCATTAATTCCTCTTTTTAGTCACTTTAAAATTAATTTAATAATTTATTTTAATTAATACATATGTAGATATATTCTAGTAAAATAATTAAATGCTTTATTATTTTAAAAATTAAAAATAAAATTAATTTTTAATTATTTAGGTTGCAGTTAATGTGTTTGAAAGTCCATTCCCTAAAACACAAGGGGGAAAGTATAATTCACCACCCCCTAATTATGGTAAATTAATTAAAGTTGGTTAGTGTTTTAAATATTTAATTTATGTAGTAGTTACATTTTAAAATAAATTAAAAATTTAAATTAAATTTAGAACCACAACAACAACAACGCCAATCCTCTCATTAAAAGAAGAAAAATATTTTTATTAGAAAAGAAAAAATAAAATTATTATTATCATTATTACATATATTCCATTTAGTAGTAATTTAAGAAAAGAAAATAAAAGATTTAAAAAGAGAAAGCAATTTTAATAATTTTCTTTTATTAAATATGTTTATTCTTTATATAGACCTTTTTATGTCTAAATATTAAATTTAATTAATTTATTAATTAGCTATTTAATTAATTAATTATTTAAGTAATTAATTTAATTTTTAATTAATTAAATAATTAGATAAATTAAATAATTAATTAATTAAATAAATTAATTAAATTATTTTACATTCATTAACAGCAATAAATTGTAGAAAAGCAACAACAATAAGAAGGAATATTTGAGTAAATTGCATTTTTTAATTTTAATTGATTGTTGCTGAATGTATTTAATTAAACAAATTTCAGCCTTATTTTATATGGCAGACCGGTAATACTAGACTTTAGGTCCCCCATTTTTATTTTTTCTCTTTTTTGCGTCTTTTTTCATTTTCTTTTATATTCTGTCAATCCATCAATCAAAAAAGGATTAATTTTATGTATTTAACATGAAAAATGTGTATAACGTCATTATCATTTAAACTTATTATGGAACAACTTAAAAATTTCAAAGCTATTGATCTTTATCAAAAACTGCTTTTGACTGATAACGAATTCGATGCATGGCTTGAGGAGCTTGGACTTCTTCATGGAAAGAGGATCTGCTATAAATGTAGGGGTAAAACAACTATCAAAGTGAGTAAAGGCCATAAATATGGATCTTGGCGTTGTATTTTATAAACATGTTTCACTTTTTTATCCTTGTGAGTGTACTGAATAAAATTAATCCTTTCTTGATGATGGATTGACAGAATATAAAAAAAAAAAAAAAAGCGGCAAAAAAGGGAAAAAATAAAAATGGGGACCTAAAGTCTAGTATTACCGTCAGACCTAGACGCAAATTTTTAACTTAAAGCACTTGAAGGAAGTAAACGAAAATGTTGAGTTAGCTGCTTTTTTAAATTCTATTCCCTCAAGTTTTTTAAATTAATATTTATTTAAGTGTTAAAAATTTTTTAATTTTTTAACTTGAAATTGCCACATTTCAATTTTTATACACGTAAAATAAATAAATGTTTTGTCTGTTTTATTTTTTTATTAGAAAAGAAAAAAAGAAATTATTATTATTATCATTATTACATATATTCCCATTTAGTAGTAATTTAAGAAAAGAAAATAAAAGATTTAGAAAGAGAAAGCAATTTTAATAATTTTCTTTTATTCTTTATAGTTGACAATGTTTATCATCCTTGGCTGTAAATCACGTTTAATAAGATATGTATTTGTTTAATTAAATAGAATATTTAAACTCATTGATTTTAAAGAGAATATTAAATTAATTAAATTAAATTAAAAAATGAATAATAATTCAACTTTAATTTTATTTATAATTATTTCTGTATTTTTTATTATTTCTATTAATCAAGTTGAATCGGCACAATACTGTGGTTTGCTTGAGTACTGGTCATAAATATCAAGCAAACCACAGTATTGTGCCGATTCATTGTAAAATATTAAATTAAATTAAATAATTAAATTAATTTAATTAAATATTTAAATTTAATAATAATAATAATAATATAATTTTTTTTAATTTTAAACCAAGCATGATAAACATTGTCAACTATAAAGAATAAAAGAAAATTATTAAAATTGCTTTCTCTTTCTAAATCTTTTATTTTCTTTTCCTAAATTACTACTAAATGGGAATATATGTAATAATGATAATAATAATAATTTCTTTTTTTCTTTTCTAATAAAAATATTTTTTTAATTATTATAAAAAATGAATACATATCTTAACATAAATTAAAATTTCAAGATAACTTTATTTAAATAAAATTCCTTTTCTTACCATAAAAATTGATTTTAATTATACTTCAGCAAGTTATTCTCCCTTTTATTAATTAAAGAAAAGTAGTTGATATCCTACAATTAAGTGCATAGTAGTCAAGTAATTAAACTTTAATGTTTCCGGAAGGTTTAATTAATGTTCTTCCGGAAACTTAAATATTCATTTACTCGATTTAAATATTCTTTACAAAATATATTTCAATAAATTAATTTAATTTAAAATGTAGATTAAATCGTTTAATATTTTTTATAAAATAGATATGTACATGAAAAAGAACATTTATTATTTATTTAATATGGTAAAAAATTATTTTTATATTTAAATTTATACTGAACATTTTTCAATAATGTTACATACATTTAGACAAATAAATATACCTATTTATTTATTTATTTTTAAATGTTCTATTATCAATATTTAATTTTAATGAGAGAAATTTATCGGGTGCCTCCAATAAAAATATTAAAAATGCCAAACATGAAGATGAACATAAAATAAAAGAAAAAATATAATTTAGGAAAGGAGGTTAATAAAACATTTCCGGAAAAACTACAAATAAAATGTATTTATCTCCGAAAAAGTTTGATATTTTATATGAAATTCTAACTTTTAATACTTCTTCCGGAAAATTAAAATAAACTTAAAATAATGGTAATAATTAAAATAAATTTTCCGGAAAACATTGAGTTATTTATTAAACTTTCCGGAAAAGAAAAACACATTAGATATTTCCGGAAAAACACAAGTAACTTTACAGAAAATTATTTATTAAACTTTCGGAAAAAATTAAATTATTTAAAGGTTCCGGAAAGTTTTAAAATTATTGTATTTTTCCGGAAAAATCAGAATAACAACAAAACCAAATTAAACAATCAGAATATATGTAAATAGCAAATTGTATTTCTTTTCTTTATTAATTTTTAATTATCGCTGTACGTCTCATATCATTAATTTCCTTAACTAATCCTCTTAAATAATTAATTTCTGCTTCAACTGCTCCTATTTCTGATTTTAATGCTAAATTTCTACTTTCCAATTTCCCCATCTCACCAAAAGATTCTTCCCTTTCTTTTCTCTTCTTTTCACGATAACGGGTAGCAGCTACTCTGTTTAATTCTTTTTTCCGTTCAACACGTGGTTGCAATGTTTTTGAAGATTTTAATGTTTTTTTAGTTTCTTTTTGTTGTTCTGGTGGTGAACGGGAGAATGATCGACGCTCAATTTCATCACATTCTCTTTGAATTTCTTCAAAAATTTCATCTTGTGAGGAGGAAGAATAATCAACACCACCTCCTGTTGAACTCCAAGTGCAGGCAGAAGAGCATACACTTAAAGGCTCAAATGCACTAGCAGAAGGGGAAGAGGAAGAAATTGTTGGAGCAGCGCTGAAGGAAATTTAAAGATTAAACCACAAAAAGAAAGAATATTGAAATAATTTAAATACTCTGTAGAGTGTAAGGATCGTAGTAAAATTAACCCTTATTAATTTTAAACACATTATATTACCTAACAACTCCCAAATCTCCTCCAATATATTCATCTCCCCCAAACAATTGAGTGTTATAGTTCTGATAATTAGACTCTAAATTAAAGAATTGTTGTCCATCAGTACTCCCCTGCTGTTCCCAAATTTGTTGGTTATTTGTATCATTAAAATTTCCTTCAATCCAGTAATAATCATTTGGTTGTTGTTGTTGAATGTATTGAGAAGGTGAAAAGTTGTTAGAATTGTCAGTGGCATTTTCAATAAAATTAGAGGAAGCGGCCCGAGTGTCTAACGGCTCAGGCCCGACAAACACAACACTGAGAGGCCTAGAAATATTAATTTTTAAATATTTATTTTATTAAAAGGTTCAGGAAGAACATAAAATTGTGCTCAAAAAATTATTTAGGATTAGCCTGAAACCCATGGCCTTGGCCAGGACCCAAGCCAAACTCTACTAGTAATTTCTGTTTTATCTGTTATTATGCTTACTTTCACAATAACATTGACATAAATTTAATTAATTCACTTACTCCTGCTTTAGCTGCAGTGGAAGAAGGGGAATTGTCGTTGTTGCCGTTCCATTCAGAATATCCGTGAGAATTTCCAGGTTGATATCCTCCTTGTATTCCTTCAACTCTTCCTCTACTAATGCTTCCCATTCCGGTGTCCATGTAAAGATCGTCGTCGGGGACAGAGTTCCAATAGGTAAAGGACTAGGAAATTTAAAAGAAAATAAAAAAGGAAAGCTGGGGGGAGAAGGGTAAACACAAGGACTCAATTTTTAGGCATTTAATGCACCACAAAATATTTTGATTTAATTTTTTGACATTTTATTAAGTTAAAAACCTCATTTCCTTTTCCTCCTTCACCTCCGTTTTGAACATTTCCAAATTGATATCCTGAAGCCCGTCTCTGTCGCTCATCATCAACATTTGTTGTCCACATTGTTCCAAGGCTAGTTTGATTTCCGAAGCGTTGATTAAAGCACTGCGTTTGCATTGGAGGATTTGTAGAAGAAAATTGAGGAGGTAGTGGAAGGGACGACTCCAAGGAAGAAGTAAAAGGAGTAGACAAGGAAACGGGGGGTCGAGTAGTTAACTTTTAAAAAGAAAAGGAAATTAAATAGAGGTTAAGAAGGGTAATTAATTCCAACTTCTAAATTGAAATTTAAAGATATTCTAATAGTATGTATATAAAACCTGTTCTACTACTATTCCTTGTGAGCCCTCATTATCCTCTTGTTCACCCAACATAATTTTCCCTTGCTGTTTAGAAGAGGGTTGGAACATATAAGAATGCATATGTAATTTTTATAATTAATTAAAAGTAGCTAATTAAATTGAAAATTTATTCAGATTGACTCTAAAAATATAAATATATTTTTTAAAAAATAGTCAAAAATAAACCATGAATTTCTAAATAAAAAAGGAAAATTAAACAAAAATAGATTTAACAACACATAAAATTTGTAGTATTATTTATTTGTAGTTTCTACCTGTGTAAAGAGGTCAATTACCTTAAACTACATACTCTGAGGAAATCAACGCATATAAAGAAACGTTTAAATAAAATGTCTTTGTCAGGATATAAGTTGATCTTTAGGGGTAGATTTTACAAAGTTTTTTCCTTTATTCTTTTAATTAATTTATTGTTTATAGTTTATAATAAAATTAAATGAATAAACTAGAGAATATAAACATTAAAAATAAAAATAATTTTATTAACATTCGAAAACTAGTTTTACGTAAGTTTGATAGAAAAAGTGAATGATTTCATTAAATAAAAAATCATTCAATATATAGTCAATAGATAGACTGTGTTGTCTTTTCTCTTTCGTTGTTAGCTAACAAAGAAATACATCAAGTTGTCAGAGAAATTAAGTAAAGAAAATGAATGAAATAAATGAGAGTAAATGTCTGTCAAAAACACAAGGCTGTCAATACAAATGGAATATTTATTTAATCACACACAAACTTTTTAGGTTAGAGAAGCTAAAAAATATAGAGAGCATAAAAAGAATACATAGAAAAAAGTTTTATTTTCTTACCTTTAGTTACACGTGTCAATTTTCACTTGCTTTGTATTTTGTCAGTAAGGATTCACTAAAAATATTTACCTTTATTTATTTTTATTTAATTTTAACGATTACTGTCATTTTTAAATAATTCTGATTAATTTTGAATAATAATAATAATAATACTTGTTTATAAAATAAGAAAAATTAAATTGTGACCAAAAAATATATTGACGAAATGTAATTTAATCATTTCTGGATTTTATTATTATATTTATTATTCCAAGATGATTAAATTATTTTTTGGAAAATATTATTTAATTAAATATTTTATTTTAAATTAATTTTATATTAAAAATTATTTTGTGTCAATGTATGTATATGACAGAATGTCAAAATCACAAAATAGCAGGGTAATCCTTATTTTTATATTTTAATTTATTAAATGCCTAAACTGAGTTTCCTTTAAGAAATTAAAATTTATTACAAATAATTAAATGAAAAATCCACTTATTTTTTGGCATTCTTTATTTCTTTCTTTCTTGACTGTTTTTATTTTGTTGGTAGCTTTTATGCGTAGAGGAAAATGGTCAACTGCATATAAAAATTATTTTAATGAAGATTTTGAATTTAAAAAAGTATGGATAAACTCTACATTTGGTAAATACAAAAAAATACAAAATTAAACTTTTCCTGATTCTTTAAAAAAAAGTTTCTGTCTTCCAGACGTGTCTCTCTTATTAACGTATGTCATGTAATGCACTCTCTCACAACTTGTTTAGCTAAATTCCGGAAAAGTAATTTTCCCGGTCGTAAGCAGAGAGAAGGTAAAGGAAGTGTGTAATTCTGTTTTATTAATAAGAGAGACATTTCTGGAATGTTTTGTGTTTCATTAAAAACGCAGAAACATCGAATATACAAATTAAATGGACTGTTGACTGGACTGAGCAAACAATTGATTTTACAGTTTACTATTTCCCCAGTAATCTTTCATCAGTGTTAATAGGTTTCTCAGATCATGGAAAATTTGAAGGAAGTGATTTCTGTCTTTTTCAAGTAAAAAGTGAAATATTGGTAAAATAATTAAATTAAAAAGAATTAATTAATTATAAAGCTGGATGGATGGTTAGATAACCGTTTATATTTACACAAGGACATTAAACAAGACTGTATTTTATTAAATAAAGATAAGCAAAGGTTCCGCTTTCAAAGAAAGTTTGCAACATGTGATCCAAGAGATTTTAGATTTGATGTAATTTGTTTAAAGAATTTCTTCTTAATTTATTTAATTAAAATAAAAGAACGGGACAAGCAATATCATTGTTGCTGCTAGTACTAAAAAGAATATAAAATCATTAAATAGTAATGGAATGGTCTATGAAATGAGATACACTAAACTTTTGGCAATTGGACCGAACAGCGTTGAAAAGAAAGTAAAATATTCTTTGGTACTCAAATAGCCTTTTTTTTTATTTTCGTCAAGTTTTTCGAAACAACAAACAGACAAAACACTCAAACAATTGAAATTCGTGCAAATGGTGTTGAAATTCCTGCTCAAGTAACCACTTATTATTGCAGGTTTTATATTCTTGAATAGAAAACAATTGTTGAGAACAAACAAAGATTTATTAATTTAAGTGTTGTTGAATTGCCTGAATACATAAAACAAACAAAACATCATGCAATTAAGGTTTAATGTTTTGGGGGTGTTTATAAGGGGGTTTTGTTATGTTGGAATTTATTCTCTTTTTAGAATAAGTGTCAGTTTAAATAAATTTTTCTGATTTATTTTAAGGTTTAGTTAGGTTTGTTGGAATTAATTCGTTCCGGAATTAATTCAGAAATGTAAAAAAACATTGGAATTGAGCTCTGGACTTTGGGAAACTCCTTAAAAATTTTAAAAATAATATATTTTTTTGTTTAAAGTATGAAGCAGTAATAACCCCTGGAAATGAACAATTTGTTCATCATTTTGAAGTTTTTCATTGTCAAACACTCACAAGACCTTTTGCCGGTGACTGCAGTAGTGCCAAACCTGTAGAGGCAAAGAGTTGTTCTAAGGTTTTAGCTGCTTGGTCTATGGGGGCAAATGTTGGTTTTTAATAGAATTGTTTATTCTATTCTTTATTTATTCTGTTCGTTATTAAAGCCTGTTGTCTTCCCACCACAAGCAGGAATGCCTTTGGGAGGTCCAGGCCTAATACCCTTTTTAATGGTTGAAATTCATTACAACAATCCTTCACTTCTTTCTGGCTATAAAGACAGTTCTGGCCTTAGAATAACCTTCACTAACCAATTGAGATCCTTTGATGCCGGAATTATAGAGTTGGGACTGATCTATTCCGATGCAAACTCGGTCCCTCCAATGCAGAGGGCTTGGCCGCTTACAGCCTTTTGTCCTTCTGAGTGTACTGAAAAGGTAATGTATTTCCTTAATTCATTCTCTCCTCTATTTAGTTACCTTCCAATGGAATTTATATTTTTGCTTCACAACTACATGCCCATCTTAGAGGTCGCAAACTGTTTACCTCACATTTCAGAAAAGGAAGGAAAATAGGAGAAATAAATAGAGACGAACACTACTCCCCACATTGGCAACATATTCAACCTTTAAATCCGCATATTAATGTACTCCCTGTAAGCAATTTTTTTTAATAAAACTTATTTTTATTTGTAAGGGAGATGTGTTGACTACAACATGTTTATATGAAACTCGCAAACTTAATAAATGGACTTGGGTAAGTTTTAAATAAACTTCAAGTTTTTAAGTTTTAATTCTTTCTTTAAAAATAATAAACTTTAATTAAAAGGGTGGTTATGGAATTGAAGATGAAATGTGTGTTAATTATATACATTATTACCCTGCATCTGATGTTAAAATTAAACTTTAAAAGTTAAAAAATTATTTTTAGATTGAGGTGTGTAAATCAGCAGTTTCAAATGTTTCACTAAACGCTTTATTTTCAAAATTGTTTTTATTTTTAATTAATTTTTTTAAATAAAATTTTTTTTTAATACAGAGGTGTTGACATGAAAAAACATTTTAGCATACAGGAAAAATATTTAGCAATTAAATGGGTAATTTATTTATTTAAATATTTTAAATATTAAATTTTTAGAATACAGAGAAAATAGAATTATTACGTGAATTTTATCATGTTTCTCCTTTAAATGTTGCTTGTTTAAAACATTCTGGTCAACTAGTGGAAGCAAGTTTATTTTAATTAAAATACAACTTTTTCAGAAAATGTTGAAATATTCCGGAAAACACGCAAACTTACAAACATTAGAGAAAACACAAATCAGAACTAAATTAAAACTTACTCTTTTTCTTTGTTTAAATAGTGTTTTAATTAAAACTTATTTTTAAAGGGACATCCTAATAATTGGACAAAAGTTGCAAAACCAGAATTTTGTGAGGCGCCGAAAGGGGATAGTACTTTTAAAAATGATGAGTGTTTGGCTATTAATAATTAACTTTTAAAAATAAAATATTTAATTAATTTATTAAAAATAATTTTTTTTAAATTTCTTTAGATGACAAAATGTCGTTTCTTCTTTTATTTTTTTAAATTTTTTCCATTACTAGCGAAGTAAGTTCGCCCTTCGGGCGAACTCACTTGCTTGCATATACTTCTTGAATTTGTAGTACTAAAACAAAACACAAACAATTGTACAAACATTCTTTTATATTTAAAAATTACATACATACATATAATTACACAATACAAAAAAAAATACATATGTTTCTAATCAAACATATTAAGATTACATAACCTAACACTTCTTAACTCAAAACAAACTTATTTACAGAAAAAAATAAATATTTACGCTTATACAAAAAATCTATTTTATCTTTTATTATTTCTATTCATCATTCTTTGGTTTGATTGGGGTAGTAAGCAAATCTCCAATCGCCATCTTCTTTTTAGTAATTTTGACATCAATTTCGTTTGCTCTAAGAACAATGCATTGATCTAAATAAATTATTTGTTAATAACAAACTAAAATAAAATACCAACCTTCGATTACTGCAAAACATCTCATAACATCTAACAAAGTGCCTCTTTCCATTACTTTGAATTCCTCTTCTTTTGTAATAGATTCAATGTACAAATCAGCTCTATTTTTGTTTGTATCTCCAACCACAGCACAGAGAGAACTTCCTATCGAAACAAAAGGCGCTGACAAAATGCATGTAAGAGCTAAAACTTATAGTTTACTTACAAAAAAAAAACACTAAAAACAAACAAAAAACTCCACATGTTTTTATTTCTTTAATTGACGTTATTTTTATTAATTCAACGTCATGGACTTCAATAGTTGTTGAAGACTGAACAATAAACTCAAAGTCTAATGGTGTTCCATATATTTTTTTGCCATCAAACCGTTCAGTATTAAACTTTTGTACACGAAGACAAACAAATTTAATAATCTAAAAAAATAAAGTTTTTATTATTAATGCTAACCTTTCCAGAAATACATTTGCTGATAATCTCAGAGGATTTCAAAGTTCCATGAAAAGCAGTAATAGCAAATGGTTCTCCTGAACTGCAAGATAACAACACTGTAGTTTTTGTAGCTGATTTCATTACTTTAGTAACAACACCACAGCAAAAACTTAAACATATTAATTAAAAATTAGATTTAAAAATTTTTAAAATCTAACCCAAGTTGTGTTCCTGGAGGATTTGCTTTCAACGCAGCCAAAGTGGACACAAACATAACTAACAAAAATACAAAGAATATAAAGAATATTAAAAATAGGTAATAAAAGATAATACTGTGTGACTTAATATGATCCTTTTATATAAAATTTCCGTTTAAATACTTACTATATTTTACTTTGGCAAAGAGTTACATTATAAGTTAGTTTTCCTGTTTTATTTTCTTATCACAACTTTTTAATTACTAAATCAAAATTTAAACACTAAAGCTAGTCATTTTCATCTAAAATCTCTTTAAACACAACGTTCTTAACTATTCTCTCGCTATTACCTTCTGAGAGCCTAATACTCAATGCTTGCCAAGATCTAACCCTTGAAAGGGCCACATACAATTGTCCATGACTAAACACATCCTTACTAAGATCTATTCCTAGTCTTTCTAAAGTCTGTCCTTGTGCTTTATTCACAGTCATAACAAAAGCTAACACCAATGGAAATTGATGCCTATACAGATCAAATGGATATTCACCATCGCAACACAAAGTGATGCGTGGGATATAAACCAATTGACCTACTCTATCTCCAGTCAAAAGTCTACAAACTATTAAATTTGTTCTCATTTCTTCAATTAACATTCTCGTCCCATTACAAAGACCATTTTCTATATTCAAATTTCTAATTAACATTACTATAGCATTTTTCTTTAATCTCAACTCATGCAATGGAAACTCATTAGGGCTCAATGAATTCAAAAACTCATCTAAATACTCGTCTAATACTTGTTTATTTTCATTCTCTGCTTTATTTATGCTTGTGTACAATTTCTCATCATCTGGAAGCATATTCAATACTCTACTATTCAATTCTTTTACATCTATATTCTTTGACGCAACAATAGCCATGTTGGCCATCTCATTCCAATTTCTATTAGTTATCGCATATCCAAAAATATCTTCAACTAAATCACCTTTACTAATACAATTCAATGGCAAAATCAATTTATCCTTATCATTATTTTGTTTTCCAGAACCTATTTCTAACAAATCCTTTGCAAATTTTTTTTCTGTATCTAAAGCTCTTATATTCTTTTTCAATTTATATTTCTTTGCATCTATCCAGAATCTACTTCTTTTCATAGTTAAATCACATATTTCTGCTCTTGTGGCATCCTTTTAGAACACTTTACTATAAAAACCCCTATTTTACCATTCCTTCAAATCACTTTACTATAAAAGCTCTCATTTTTCTTCCCTTAGATCATTTTACTATAAAAACCCCCAAAAGTCACAAACCACAAATGTGACAATTTTTTCCAAACAATTTTCTCCTCAAGTTTTATATATAGGATTTTATTTAATATTATTTTTTATTTTATACATGTACATCAATACATTTTTGATAAAAAATAATACTAAAAGTAAATTAGAATCAATAAATGGGAACTTTACTCATTTCTCCCAAAAAAAAATCTTTCTTTTCCCTCGTCGGTTATTTTCTTTTAATTATAAAAATTAATTTGTCCTTATTTTTGTGATTTTTTAATTTAATCGGTTTTATTTTTAACTGTTTAAGGAATATAATTTTGCTAACAATAATCCACAATAATTAAATATAATTTTTATTTATTTTTAGCTAACCTAAAATAACAACTCTAATCCTATTGACCACTTTACTACACTGACACATAAATTTCTCTTTTGCTTTAAAAAATGTTTTTAATTACTGGAATTATTAATAACGTTTCTGCGCTTATTTTCTGGTTTTTTAGTCTTTGGGTATTTAATTTTGGGTGGTTATATGTGCTTTACATACATTTACCCCTTGGATTTGTGCGTCGACAACTTAAGACACGAATTGATTGGTTAAAGTTTAAATTAAATTTTGGACAAATATCTCATGGAAGAAAAGTTGCTGCTGTTCAGAGACAGGTCAATTTATTTAATTTACATATTTCTGAACATTAACTAAAAAAAATGTTAATTTTTAGATTAATAAATGGCATAAATTAAATGAAGGCAAACCTAACCGTCAGAGACAGAGACTTTGCACTACAGGCTTTGATAATTGTCAACAAATGTGTTTTACTAGACCAGAATATAAAAAAGGAATGTATAAGATCAATATAGACAATCTCTGTAATATTGTGGAGGTGAGTAAATAAATCAGAATTTTAAATAAAATCAGAATTTTTAATTCTTAAAAGTGGAATCAGAATTTTAAAAAATCAGAATTTTAAATTCTGATATGAAACTTAATGTATTTAAGTTTACAAACTTGAATTATTACAAACTTGAAACATTAGAAACCTGAAACATTAGAAACTTGAATAATCAGAAACTAATTTATTAAAACTTGAATGCTTTAAGTTTGCAAACTTCTAATAATCAGAAACTTCAATATTTAAAATTATTATTTTTAAGTTTGTAAACTTGAATATTTTTATTTAGATAAACACTTCTTCAAAATATGTTTGTGTTGAACCAAAAGTCACAATTGACCAATTACAACGTGCTCTTTTACCATTAGGTTATACTCTTCCGGTTGTTCCGGAAATTGGTGATTTACAAATTGGGGGTTTAGTATTGGGAGCTGGAATAAGGTTAAAATAAACAAATTAATTAATATTTAATTAAATTAAAGTTCTGCTAGTGCTAAGAATGGACTTTTTCAACATATTTGTTTAGCATATGAAATAGTTACTACAAGTGGGGAATTAATTGTAGCAAATAATGAGAAGGCAATTTTTACGTAATTAAATAAATTGTTTAAATATTAAAGGAAGGTGTTCATCAATCATTATTTTTTGGAATTCCCTGGTCACTCGGTTCACTTGGCTTTCTTGTATCTATAACAATTAAAATTAATGAATGTTCTCCATATATAAAATTAAATTATCAGCCTTGTTTTTCTGTAAAAGAATTAAATGGAAGAATTGAAGAATTAAAAAGAACAGAAAATGAATTTATTGAAGCAATTCAATTTGACAAAGAATGCTCTGTTTTAATATGTGGAACATTTATTGATAAAATACCTAAAAATGACAGAAGCTTTAAAAATAGTATTGGAAAATGGTACAAACCTTTCTTTTATTTACATGTGAAGAAAATATTGGAACGCGGAGGGGTGAGTTCTGATTTTTTTAAGTTTATTCTGATTAGGGAAATTCTGATTTTTGTTAAATGTTTTAATTAATATTTTCAAGTTTGTGAATATTCTGATTTTGAAAAAGTTTTATTTTGTATGACTGTGAACTTGTAAATTCTGATTTTAAGTTCAGATTATTTTCTGGTTTTTATTTAAATTCTGATTGTAATAGAAAAGTTCTAATTTTTGTAACTAATAGCATACCTTTACTGTTTTATTTTCTTTTTTCATTATTATTTTAGTCAAAAACAGAATATATTCCATCTAAACAATATTTTTCCCGTCATCAACGTTCTCTCTTTTGGGAAATATCTTCAATTCTTCCATCCTTACTTTTGGCATTATTTCCCTTTCGTTGGTTTATTGGAATATTTTTGCCTATTTCCCTTCCATTTCCAAAAACTTCACGTGTTCGTCAACTTTATTCTAAACAACATATTATCCAGAATATAATGGTACCTTTGACTAATTTACAAGAAACTCTGAGATTTGTTAATAATAAAATAAAGGTAAAATTTAATTAACTAATAAATTTAATTTATATATTTTTATGTAGATATACCCTCTTTGGATATGCCCATTTTCACTCCCAGCCCATCCCGGACTTTTACGAAATCAGCTTGGATTTAAAAATATTTATGTAAATATTGGAATATATGGACAACCAAAATTAACTCAAAAAACATTAAATGAAGAAGAAAAGGGGTCAATAAACATAGTTGAGAATATTAAAGCATTGGAAGAACATTTAAGGAATGTTCAAGGGTAGAGACATTTTAATTAATTTTTAATTAAAAAACTGATTTTTTAGGTTCCAAATGTTATGTTCAGACACTCAACAAAATGCGGCTGAATTTTGGGAAATGTTTGATGTAAAAAAATTTTTTTAATTTAATTAAAAAAACTTTTTTTTAAAGAATGGACTTTATGACTGGCTCCGCGCAAAATATGACTGTAAAGTTGCAATTCCTTCAGTTTTTGAAAAAATATATTTCGAAAATCGGACAAACTAATTTATCCCCTCTAAAAATGGTTGAAATAATTTAATTTAATAAATACTTATTTTTTGACTAATTTCTTTTTTTTAAATTAATTGCCTTATTTTATTTAACATGTATTTTTTTTTAAATTTTAATTAAAAAAGACTAAATAATTATTTTTTAATTTTTATTTTATTTAAATAAATGTGTATGCTTTTTAATTCAAATTATTTAAAAATATTTTTAGGTAAAAAGTCTATTAAATTTTATTTAATTTTTGCTTAAGGAGCCTTACAAATAGACTAATTATTTAATTTAATTATTATTTCCCTTCTTTATTTAATCGACATTAAATGCTGAATTTGTGAACTCAAGAGAACGTTGTTGCTTATTTTTATTCTGTTTTTGTGGATAATTTAAGGTAGACTTGTTTCCTTTACGCAAAGCTTTGAGTGCGTTAAAACGTCCAAACCCTCCACTAGCAATCTGCGCCAGATTAGGTCTATTTTCCCCTAGTATTTGTTCATTGTTTGTGCTTTGTAAACGTGAACTAAAACATTAAATTTTGCTTTAATTAATTAAATTATACTAATAAATGTATTCACAGAGAAGGATAACCATTGAAATACCTATTCCAGCAAGTATAACCTTTTGACGATTAATTAGATTAATTTTTCTATTTTTAAATACCAGAAAAACTCCTCCGATATTCTGAACACTAATTCCGTTGCTATCATCATCCTGAAAGTGTTTGATTAATTTAATAAATACCGTATTTATTCGATTAACTACCCTCCCTCTATTAGTTACCCTCCTCGATTAATTACCCCATCCAGCGATAGGTCGAAATAATAATTACCCAAGTAATTAATCGAATAAATACGGTATTTATAATTCTAGAACGCTTTTTTGCCGTCCAAAACAACCTAATTATACTTGGCGACAAAACGGCTAGTGATAAATGTTCGCGATTAAACGGCACAACCAGGAAAACTAACCGCGCTCTCGCATTCCTTAGCGTGTTCATTTCTATGCCACCAACGTTCTTTACAAGTTTCCAGTCTTCTTTCATTTTGAAGCCTCAGGATTGCTAATCAACAGAGAACTAAAGGTAAAAAATGAAAAGGAGACAACCTTGACTGAGCTGCTCTTTTAATACATGATCAGTTTGCACGGCTATTGCATAAGGCTTTCGAGAAAATTCAGAGCCAATCGGAAATATAAAAAATTAATTTATTTGTCTATCTTTCGGTTGGGGAATCAATTAAAAATTCCCTCAATTCAACCTGTTGAAGTCGACAATTTGTCAGTGTTGCATATTTAATTTCCATTGCATCTCCCTAAAAAAGAAATAAATAAATTAATTAATTAAACTAATTACAATAAAGGCAAATCCACGTTCAGAATTTAAAACGCGATCAATTGCCTCGTCTATACTCTGTGGAAGTTGTGACTCTATTTGTTTATTTAATAAATAAATAAACTCTTTAAATTGTAAAGAAAACCTTGCATAAATCTCCACATATTTGTAAATCTATCTGAAACGGGATAATCCCAAACAGCAAGTTTAGCTCTGTCACGTGAGTCCAATGATTCATTTAATGACATTTGTTTCCAAATACTGGAAATTGTTTTTTAAATTATTATTTTTAATTAAATGGAGGAAAAGAAGAGGGTCTCTCTTTACATTTAAATTAAATTAATTATACTTATAGAATTGCTCCTCAATCTCAGCCATTCGACGAAAATATGTTTCTGTCGCACCACCTGTTTTGTGTGTGTTTTTAATAATTTCAAAAGAGAAAGAATATACCCTTCAACGGTGCATATTCAATTTTGTATTGTTTTGCCAAATCATCCAATCCTCTAAAAATAAAATAAATATAAAAATATTTAATTTTCCCTTATTTACCCAATAGTCTGTTCCATTCTCGAAACAGTTAGAAATGCTGCTAGATTCGCTGTATACGAAGCAATAATATAAAAATTAAAAAATTAATTAATTAAAAAAGGTTTAAATTTACAATAAAGCCAAAAAGCCACCAAGTAGCGGCGACCAAACGACCAGAAACATTTTTAGGTGCTTCCCCTCCTCCTTGAGGGGTTAATGAAGTTAAACAAAACCATAAACTTTCCTAATAAACTTGTTTAATTAATTAACGTAGCAAATACTTTCAACGTAAATTCTCTTTTTTCAGTATCATTTGTATATTTCTCTTTATTATTCGTGTATGAATAAGGACTAAATCGGTCAAAGATCCACAGAAGAATGCTGGTGAAAATGTAGGAACCGAAAATAATTAATTAATTAAAAAAGGAAAAATACAACAAATAACAAGAAAAATACAAAAACAACAAATAAAAACTTTTGTATTTTTGATGTTTTGTTTATTTATTTTTGTTTGTTGTTGTGTTTGTGTTTTTTAATGTGTTATGGAAAAACAAAAGAAAGTTCTTGTTTACAACACGAAAATACATTAAAACATGTATTTTTGTAGTTAAATTTGTTTTTGTGTTTTTACATGTTTTTCTGTTTTACAGTTTTTGTGTTTGTTTATGTTTGTTTGTGTTGCTTATTTTAATGTATTTTCCATTATGTATTTTAGGGTAACGTTAAAAACATTACCGAATATGCACGCCCAAACAGGCCATTCCAACACTTTAAGAAACTTGAACAATGAAGTTTCCACTTCAGATCGTCTAATAAGTATACTCAAACCAACCAAATCATAAAAAGGAACTGTAAAGTCAATATCATTTTCTCTTTCAGCCAATACTTTAAAAATAATTATTTTTAAATTATAAAATAGTTAAACTAACTACTAATAGGTCCAACGGCTATTTCAGCTTTTCCAGTAACTAACTCTCCAATTAATCCATCCCAATTACCATTCTCATCTACTGAACCAAATTTACCGTCTTCCACCAAATATAAATCAAACGTGAAATTTAATGCCTTGGGAGAGAAAATAAAAATAAATTCTATTAAAAAATTAAATTTAACCAATTTAAGCATTTTTAACATATCAATACAATATCCTTCAACAAGTTGACCACTAAATAAAAATAAATGTTGTATATACCTATATGTTTGTACAATACATTATAATGTTTGGGAAAACACATAAATCTAAATTAAGTGTTAACCTTAAAAGATAAACTGGTTCTTCACTAGCACAAGGCCTTGGCTTTTCAAGTCCAATAGAGGACGGATGTTCTGAAGCGAATTGAACAAAAGGTTCTTGCTTTTAAATAGAAGGGGGATTAATTAATTAATTAATTAAATATTTAATTTAAATTAATTAAACCAACAATAATTGTAGCAATTCGGAAATGATGTAAATTCTTAACTTTAACATCTAATCCTCCCGAATAGAAGGGAACAATGCCTTCTGTAAGACTCCAGTTGGCAACCTTTATTTTTAATTAAAATAAATGTATATTATTAAATTATACAAATTTAGCATAATCAATATCTGGCTCCTTCTCACTTCTTTCTATTTTAATAATTATTGTAGTGATTACCTTAAATTAAATATCAATTAATTTTTATTTAATTTTCTCTCTTTTCCTTTATTAACATTATTTCACTCAGAAGCGCTTACTCCCCCCTTTGTTTTTTTAATTTTTAAATGACTGTATTTCAGCCTATAAACATCTTCATACCATAATATTGGTACCATTCGACTCAGCTCGACAAGCTCTTTCAAATGAGCTATAAATTAATTATTAACCTATAACTAAGAAAAATCGTATTTTAAGGGTGTCTTAGTTTAACGCATAGCTTTTGGTGCCAAACTATTTTTTAATTCTTTTCTACCAAAAAATAAATAAATTAATCAAGTGTTTACTTGATAATAACAATCACCAAAATATAGTTCATAAGGCCCAAATTCGCAACATTCATTTGGCGATCTGTTCTGAATAATTTGCTTCAACCCAACATTTTCTTCATTCAAATAAGTTTTAAGTTCTGTTGTTGTGTTTTTGATCTAATTAAAATGTTTGTAAAAGGAAAAACAAGTTTTAATTAATTTTTACTGTGTTTGCGAATATTTTGTTTTTCATTCCTTTATGCATTAAATGTGTTTTATTTAAATAATTGTTTTGTAAAAAGAAGTCAAAGGCAAGGGATATAATGTCAAGGCAGAAGGAGGCTTTTAACTTTAAAAATAAATTCTTTTTAATTTATTCTATTCAATAAATAAACCTCTTCAAATGTTGGCAAAGGAATAGGATAGTTCCAAACAAAATCTTCCTTTAATATTTTATTATTTAATTGTTAGGCTCTTATTAAGGATAAGCGTTAGGTTTGCGTCCTATCAGAGCTTATGCGTCTTAAAATTAATTTTGCGTCCTTAATGTATTTAAGTTCATTCCAAATATTTCTTTTAGTTCTTTAAAGTTTTATACTTTAAAGCTTTATTTTCTCTCTATTAAAAAAATTAATTAAAGGAATTAATGAGACCCTAAACAAGAGCCTTAAAAACAAAAATGGTCGATTAAATAACCTGTTTTAAAAATTCATTAAATTCCCTGAGTGTCTGTACACGACCATTTGACGTCAATTGAATCCTTTGACTAATATTAGAGTTTTACTAAAATATTAAAATACCAAAAAAGGTCCGCGCTTATACATTGAGCATTGCATTTGAAGGGTATTGTATCTTTTGACAGTACAATAAATCTACGAAAACTGTGCGATTCGAATAGAGAAGCAGAAGAGTGTATATAACTGTAAAACAAAGAACTGTAAATGTTTGTGTCATTATTGTATTTTTAACAAACAAACAGACAAACAAACATACAGACAAACAAACAAACAGACAAACATACAGTTCAGCTGCTTTGCCAGACGCAACAACAAAAACATTAAAATTTGTTTTCTCTGCTGTCAACTGTTTAATATGTTTTGAAGCAAACTCTATCTCTGTTAACATCTTCTCAAAGCGAATAGGCATAGGCAGAGAAGAGAAGGGTTGCCGCCAATTGTACATCAGATTGTCGCCTTTTAATTTAAATAATTAAAGACACAGGTTTTAAGGTAAGAAATACTCCAATAAACTTACCAAGATGTTCGTCATATAAAACAATTAAAGGACCGCTAATGTTTAATGCATGGATTAATTCAGGTATTATATTATCAAAAACTACAAAGCCTGGAACAAGACGAACAAAATTGTCCTGTTCTGAGGAATAATTTACAAAACCATTCATAGAGTCTTTAAATAAAATAAACATTTAAATAAATATTGTCTTGCCATTCTCAACACCATTCCAAGGCGAATGATGCACTTGTATTGTAGGTAACCCTAATCTGTGCGAAACGTCCCTGACCAATTGTCTGGCAATATGACTTGAAAAAAAGGACATTATTTAATTAAAATAAAAAGCCTGTAAGACAAGTCGATCAAAAAAGAAGTTCTTTTACGTCTAATTGAGACATCTAATTCTTAAAAATAAAAAAAAATAGAAAGCTTAAAATTAAGCTAAAGGACCGGTTGTATTTCCTGACAAAATGGCAGACATATTGGGTAATATAAGCATATTCAAGGACACAGATCTATCATCTAGTCTGTATTTATCTTGAAAAAAGACTAAAGAAGCATTCAAATGACCAATAAATGAAGAGACAATTCCGTCTAATTGTTCATATAAAACTGCTGAAATAATTTAAAAAAGAATTGTTTTGTGCCTTGTAAAATTACTTAAAGTAATGTAGGAAGAGTTATTGGTAAGTTGATTTGCAAGAACAAATTCAAAGGCGTAAAGAACAAAGGAAAATCGGATTAACATGTTCTAAATGTTTAAATAAATATAAAGCAATTTTTACTCAATAATATGTATAACCAATAAATCGTTTGCTTATAAAATAAAACAAACAAACGCCTAAAAAATTAACCATCTCAAATTTCCAATTTAAAATTGCAAGCCTATTAAATAGAAACAGATATAGGCTAAATAAAAAGGGTTTATGTAAGCACATAGGAGAAGGTGCATTGTGGTTAAGTCGGTTGCGCTTTGGTTTAGGAGATGTTGGTTCCATTCCCTCTCCGTCCAAACAATTTTTTCGCAGCAGGAACATGAAAACAATTGAACTTCTTCCCCCAAATAATTATTTTAACGATTAAATAGATATATGCAAAATTATTCCTATAGAAACATTAAAATATAAATAAATTAATTATTTTTATTGTCATTAAAAAATGATTTTTTTTTAACATTAAAACGAGAATAAAAAATAAACATTGGTAAAAAAAACAATCTGTGATGAAGACATCAAATATAAAAATATAAAATAATATTGAATTGAGGAAACAATGAAAAATAAATATATTTTTTTATTTTCAACATTTAAAGTTTGATGAAGAGAAATAAGGGTAAATTTCTGTTGTATTTTTAGAAAAGTCCGCAAGTTATTTTTTGGCAATTTTAACACTTGCCTACAAATGAATGATCAAGAAACTTGTTGATTTTATGTCTTTAAAATATTCCCTTTATTTTGCTTTTCATTCTACACAAAAATCCTTTTCATTAGAATAAATATAATTTTTGCGGAAAAAACTTGCGGACATTTTTTGTAAAAACATAAACAACAAAAAAGTACCAAAATAAATTTTAAGCAAAATTTTTAGCCTTTAAAAAATAAAATAAAAAAAAGGTAATTTTAAAATAAATATGGCGATCATCAGAATACATAAATATATGCAGTTGTGTGTCTATACCATCATCCCCTTCATTATTTTCAATTTTTAGTCTTTTAGGTGGACATATTCCCTCATTTTCTTCTTCATCATCATCTTCATCATTATCATTATCATCACTATTATTGTTAAGTAAATTGTTTGATCTTTTTATAGCTGTTGGACTTAAACAAATATTATGAGTTTGATTGTCCATAGCTGTCATTTCAACAACATCACCAAGTGACGAAGGCAATAAAGGCGTTAAAATTGGCATTTTTCCTATAATAGAAGAAGAAGAAGGTGTAGTAGAAGTTGAAGCTCCGCCTAAAGGTGCTTGCATACCATGAACTTCCCGTTTATGTGCTCGTAATTGTTCACGATTTGTTAGACTACATAAACAAATTTCACAACGAAATTTTACTTCTCCTCGTCTTTCTTTTTCGGTGGTGTCAATATTGGCTATAACAACCTAAATTAATTTAATTAAATATTTAATTAATTAATTCTTTAATTAATTAATTATTTAATTAATTAAATATTTAATTTAATTATTTAATTAATTCTTTAATTAATTAATTATTTAATTAATTTATTTTACCTTATTTTCATCAATAACAATATTGTGCATTTTCAACATATGCGTCCGCAAGAAATATTTATTGCAAACTTCTTTATTGCAGAGATCACAAAAGTTTTTGCTAGTTGATGAATATTGGCGTTTAGGAGCAGGTGGCTTGTTTGCCTATAAAATTAAATAAAGGTCAAGTTTTAATTATAAAGCACAAATCTTAAAGGAAACAATTATTCAGATAAACAACATTAAGTTAAACAAAGATGAACATTAATTTAATAAAACAGAATTTAATTCAAACATATTAATTCAAACAAACATTTAATAAAACAAACAACAGAACAAACATATTAATTCAAACAAACATTTAATAAAACAAAAACATTTAATAAAACAAACAACAGAACAAACATATTAATTCAAACAAACATTTAATAAAACAAAAACATTTAATAAAACAAACAACAGAACAAACATATTAATTCAAACAAACATTTAATAAAACAAAAACATTTAATAAAACAAACAACAGAACAAACATATTAATTCAAACAAACATTTAATAAAACAGAACTTTATTAAAACATATTAATTCAAACAAACACTTAACTAAACAAAAACATTCAAACCAATGTATTTAAACAAATGTTTTTAATAAATTTATTCCTCACCCCAAGTTGTCCAGATTGCCCACCCAAAGAAAGTCCATTTTGAAAAAGAAGACCAGAAGCATTTCCATGTTGAGATGACTGACTTACAGACGCTAATTCAGCGCTAAGTTTTGCCAACATTGCTGTACTTGCATTGTCAAGGTCTGAATTATTTAATGCATTAAATGCAGGTAGAAGTAAAGAAGAATTTGTAGAGGTTGGAGAAAAATTTAAACCAAGAAGATTATCTGTTTATTTAATTAATTAACCATATTTAAATAATTAAAAAAATTACTAAGAAATTGTTGCTGTTGTGCAGCAGTTGTTGTTGTCCCTTCATTATCTCCAACAACACTACCATTAGCACCAACATTACTATTATTATTATTATTATTTAATTCATTAGCCCAACACATTGCAAGAGGATTTAATTGATTATTATTATTATTCTCATTATTTTGTTGCTCTAAATTTGTACCAATATGTTCAGTTAATTGATGATGAAAGAGCGCAGTTTGTGTCGGAAACTGTCCCGAACATTGGGAACAGTGAATGTTTTGGCTGAGATTAGGGGAGGGAGTAGATCTTTAATTAAATTAAATTAATTAATTATTTACATATTTAATTACCTCTGTGCCGACTGCTGTTGCTGAAGCAGTTCAGCTAACTGTAAACAAGCACCAATTAATTGTTCAATAATAGAAGAACATTCTCCAATTGCAGAAGATTGCGATGTACTACTAGAAAGACCTAATTGAGAAGCAAGATGTTTTACAAGATGGCATTGACCCATTAATTGCTGTTGTTGATCAGAAGAAAATGAATCTTTTAAATATTTAATTAAATAATTTAAATATTTTTTATCTTTAGAAAAATAAATAAATTAAATAATTAATTAATTAGAAATACAAAAAAACTAAACATTTAGAACACAAAATGAAACAAATTAAACAAATTTAGAAAAGAGAAAATATCAGAAAAACATTAGACAAAACATTGCTAAAGAAAATGTTCATTATAATTGTGTTGACAGTAAACAATGACTGTAAAACAATTAAACTGAAACCAGAACTTTTTTATTTAAAATTAAAACACATGTGTTCTTAAAGAATAAAAATTAAAATAATAAAAGAAAAAATAAAAATAAAATTTATTGTCAGCCACAAAAATTAAATAAAAAATATAAATTATTTTTAAAAATAAATATTTAAATAATAAAAGCCTTTAATTAATTATTCTAAAAATAAATTATTAATTTAAAAGAATTTAGATTAAGAGCAAAACTCAAACTAGCAAAACATTAAATATAAAAAGGAAGCAGGGCGTGAAAAAAAAAGAACGAGAAAAATGTTTTTAATTAAAAAGTAGTGTGGTGGCATGAATTAAAAAGGCACTCCTATATATTTTGATAAAAATTGCGGACTAAACTTGCATAACAAAAGTAAAACTTACATAAATAACTAAAAACAAAACAGAATTTTAAATGAAATCAGAAACAAAAAAATATATATATACCATTGTACATATCAGAATTTAAGCATATGTATGTATGTATGTAAAACATTTTTGAAAAACCAGAATTTGTTTAAAACAAATCAGAATTAATTCAAAACAAATCAGAATTTGTTTAAAACAAATCAGAATTAATTCAAAACAAATCAGAATTTGTTTAAAACAATTTAATTTGTCCGCAAATGCGCAGTTTAATATAATCAGCCTAAGAATGTTTGTAAGGTTCAGAACATCAAACTACACACAAACGCGCATATACACTCAAACATTTAATATTTATAAAACAGCAAATGCTTAAAGTAAAATTAAATAATATTTTACTAGCTTTCGCACAAAAAACATTTCTGCAAAAAGAATTTGCAAAAAAAAAGAATTTGTTGTTAAAATAATATTTAAAAATTATATATATTAAAATAGAAATGCCAAAAAATAAATAATTATTTAATATAAAATTTTATTAATTTTATTATTTAGCCATTAAAAAATAATAAAATTAATGGTATATTTATTGCAAAGAAAAACCCATTTAAATGTAGGGTTTGGTTTCTACCATTTGTCACCACAATTTTTAATAATTTTAAAATCCAAAAATAGAAAATAATAATAAGTGGATAATTGTATTAAATATATATATTTTAGAGCATAAGATTAAATTGTGTATTTTTAAATATTTTATTTTTTTTGTTTTTTTAATTTCAGAAATTTTTAATTAAAAAAAGGTTCTGCAAAATTTAAAAATTAAATAAAATAACAAAATTCAAGTTTAAACTTAAAAACTTGAAAATCAGAAATTAAACTAAAATAAAATAACAAAATTCAAGTTTAAACTTAAAAACTTGAAATCAGAAATTAAACTAAAATAAAATAACAAAATTCAAGTTTAAACTTAAAAACTTGAAAATCAGAAATTAAACTAAAATAAAATAACAAAATTCAAGTTTAAACTTAAAAACTTGAAATCAGAAATTAAACTAAAATAAAATAACAAAATTCAAGTTTAAACTTAAAAACTTGAAAATCAGAAATTAAACTAAAATAAAATAACAAAATTCAAGTTTAAACTTAAAAACTTGAAATCAGAAATTAAACTAAAATAAAATAACAAAATTCAAGTTTAAACTTAAAAACTTGAAAATCAGAAATTAAACTAAAATAAAATAACAAAATTCAAGTTTAAACTTAAAAACTTGAAATCAGAAATTAAACTAAAATAAAATAACAAAATTCAAGTTTAAACTTAAAAACTTGAAAATCAGAAATTAAACTAAAATAAAATAACAAAATTCAAGTTTAAACTTAAAAACTTGAAATCAGAAATTAAACTAAAATAAAATAACAAAAAATTCAAGTTTAAACTTAAAAACTTGAAAATCAGAAATTAAACTAAAATAAAATAACAAAATTCAAGTTTAAACTTAAAAACTTGAAATCAGAAATTAAACTAAAATAAAATAACAAAATTCAAGTTTAAACTTAAAAACTTGAAAATCAGAAATTAAACTAAAATAAAATAACAAAATTCAAGTTTAAACTTAAAAACTTGAAATCAGAAATTAAACTAAAATAAAATAACAAAATTCAAGTTTAAACTTAAAAACTTGAAAATCAGAAATTAAACTAAAATAAAATAACAAAATTCAAGTTTAAACTTAAAAACTTGAAATCAGAAATTAAACTAAAATAAAATAACAAAATTCAAGTTTAAACTTAAAAACTTGAAAATCAGAAATTAAACTAAAATAAAATAACAAAATTCAAGTTTAAACTTAAAAACTTGAAAATCAGAAATTAAACTAAAATAAAATAACAAAATTCAAGTTTAAACTTAAAAACTTGAAATCAGAAATTAAACTAAAATAAAATAACAAAATTCAAGTTTAAACTTAAAAACTTGAAAATCAGAAATTAAACTAAAATAAAATAACAAAATTCAAGTTTAAACTTAAAAACTTGAAAATCAGAAATTAAACTAAAATAAAATAACAAAATTCAAGTTTAAACTTAAAAACTTGAAATCAGAAATTAAACTAAAATAAAATAACAAAATTCAAGTTTAAACTTAAAAACTTGAAAATCAGAAATTAAACTAAAATAAAATAACAAAATTCAAGTTTAAACTTAAAAACTTGAAATCAGAAATTAAACTAAAATAAAATAACAAAATTCAAGTTTAAACTTAAAAACTTGAAAATCAGAAATTAAACTAAAATAAAATAACAAAATTCAAGTTTAAACTTAAAAACTTGAAATCAGAAATTAAACTAAAATAAAATAACAAAATTCAAGTTTAAACTTAAAAACTTGAAAATCAGAAATTAAACTAAAATAAAATAACAAAATTCAAGTTTAAACTTAAAAACTTGAAAATCAGAAATTAAACTAAAATAAAATAACAAAATTCAAGTTTAAACTTAAAAACTTGAAATCAGAAATTAAACTAAAATAAAATAACAAAATTCAAGTTTAAACTTAAAAACTTGAAAATCAGAAATTAAACTAAAATAAAATAACAAAATTCAAGTTTAAACTTAAAAACTTGAAAATCAGAAATTAAACTAAAATAAAATAACAAAATTCAAGTTTAAACTTAAAAACTTGAAATCAGAAATTAAACTAAAATAAAATAACAAAATTCAAGTTTAAACTTAAAAACTTGAAAATCAGAAATTAAACTAAAATAAAATAACAAAATTCAAGTTTAAACTTAAAAACTTGAAATCAGAAATTAAACTAAAATAAAATAACAAAATTCAAGTTTAAACTTAAAAACTTGAAAATCAGAAATTAAACTAAAATAAAAACTAAAAACTTGAAAATCAAAAATTCAAGTTTAAACTTAAAAACTTGAAATCAGAAATTAAACTAAAATAAAATAACAAAATTCAAGTTTAAACTTAAAAACTTGAAAATCAGAAATTAAACTAAAATAAAATAACAAAATTCAAGTTTAAACTTAAAAACTTGAAATCAGAAATTAAACTAAAATAAAATAACAAAATTCAAGTTTAAACTTAAAAACTTGAAAATCAGAAATTAAACTAAAATAAAATAACAAAATTCAAGTTTAAACTTAAAAACTTGAAATCAGAAATTAAACTAAAATAAAATAACAAAATTCAAGTTTAAACTTAAAAACTTGAAATCAGAAATTAAACTAAAATAAAATAACAAAATTCAAGTTTAAACTTAAAAACTTGAAATCAGAAATTAAACTAAAATAAAATAACAAAATTCAAGTTTAAACTTAAAAACTTGAAAATCAGAAATTAAACTAAAATAAAATAACAAAATTCAAGTTTAAACTTAAAAACTTGAAAATCAGAAATTAAACTAAAATAAAATAACAAAATTCAAGTTTAAACTTAAAAACTTGAAATCAGAAATTAAACTAAAATAAAATAACAAAATTCAAGTTTAAACTTAAAAACTTGAAAATCAGAAATTAAACTAAAATAAAATAACAAAATTCAAGTTTAAACTTAAAAACTTGAAAATCAGAAATTAAACTAAAATAAAATAACAAAATTCAAGTTTAAACTTAAAAACTTGAAATCAGAAATTAAACTAAAATAAAATAACAAAATTCAAGTTTAAACTTAAAAACTTGAAAATCAGAAATTAAACTAAAATAAAATAACAAAATTCAAGTTTAAACTTAAAAACTTGAAATCAGAAATTAAACTAAAATAAAATAACAAAATTCAAGTTTAAACTTAAAAACTTGAAAATCAGAAATTAAACTAAAATAAAATAACAAAATTCAAGTTTAAACTTAAAAACTTGAAATCAGAAATTAAACTAAAATAAAATAACAAAATTCAAGTTTAAACTTAAAAACTTGAAAATCAGAAATTAAACTAAAATAAAATAACAAAATTCAAGTTTAAACTTAAAAACTTGAAATCAGAAATTAAACTAAAATAAAATAACAAAATTCAAGTTTAAACTTAAAAACTTGAAAATCAGAAATTAAACTAAAATAAAATAACAAAATTCAAGTTTAAACTTAAAAACTTGAAAATCAGAAATTAAACTAAAATAAAATAACAAAATTCAAGTTTAAACTTAAAAACTTGAAATCAGAAATTAAACTAAAATAAAATAACAAAATTCAAGTTTAAACTTAAAAACTTGAAAATCAGAAATTAAACTAAAATAAAATAACAAAATTCAAGTTTAAACTTAAAAACTTGAAATCAGAAATTAAACTAAAATAAAATAACAAAATTCAAGTTTAAACTTAAAAACTTGAAATCAGAAATTAAACTAAAATAAAATAACAAAATTCAAGTTTAAACTTAAAAACTTGAAAATCAGAAATTAAGCTAAAATAAAATAACTAAAATAAAATAACAAAATTCAAGTTTAAACTTAAAAACTTGAAATCAGAAATTAAACTAAAATAAAATAACAAAATTCAAGTTTAAACTTAAAAACTTGAAAATCAGAAATTAAACTAAAATAAAATAACAAAATTCAAGTTTAAACTTAAAAACTTGAAATCAGAAATTAAACTAAAATAAAATAACAAAATTCAAGTTTAAACTTAAAAACTTGAAAATCAGAAATTAAACTAAAATAAAATAACAAAATTCAAGTTTAAACTTAAAAACTTGAAATCAGAAATTAAACTAAAATAAAATAACAAAATTCAAGTTTAAACTTAAAAACTTGAAAATCAGAAATTAAACTAAAATAAAATAACAAAATTCAAGTTTAAACTTAAAAACTTGAAAATCAGAAATTAAACTAAAATAAAATAACAAAATTCAAGTTTAAACTTAAAAACTTGAAATCAGAAATTAAACTAAAATAAAATAACAAAATTCAAGTTTAAACTTAAAAACTTGAAATCAGAAATTAAACTAAAATAAAATAAAAATTCAAGTTTAAACTTAAAAACTTGAAAATCAGAAATTAAACTAAAATAAAATAACAAAATTCAAGTTTAAACTTAAAAACTTGAAAATCAGAAATTAAACTAAAATAAAATAACAAAATTCAAGTTTAAACTTAAAAACTTGAAATCAGAAATTAAACTAAAATAAAATAACAAAATTCAAGTTTAAACTTAAAAACTTGAAAATCAGAAATTAAACTAAAATAAAATAACAAAATTCAAGTTTAAACTTAAAAACTTGAAATCAGAAATTAAACTAAAATAAAATAACAAAATTCAAGTTTAAACTTAAAAACTTGAAAATCAGAAATTAAACTAAAATAAAATAACAAAATTCAAGTTTAAACTTAAAAACTTGAAAATCAGAAATTAAACTAAAATAAAATAACAAAATTCAAGTTTAAACTTAAAAACTTGAAATCAGAAATTAAACTAAAATAAAATAACAAAATTCAAGTTTAAACTTAAAAACTTGAAATCAGAAATTAAACTAAAATAAAATAACAAAATTCAAGTTTAAACTTAAAAACTTGAAATCAGAAATTAAACTAAAATAAAATAACAAAATTCAAGTTTAAACTTAAAAACTTGAAATCAGAAATTAAACTAAAATAAAATAACAAAATTCAAGTTTAAACTTAAAAACTTGAAATCAGAAATTAAACTAAAATAAAATAACAAAATTCAAGTTTAAACTTAAAAACTTGAAATCAGAAATTAAACTAAAATAAAATAACAAAATTCAAGTTTAAACTTAAAAACTTGAAATCAGAAATTAAACTAAAATAAAATAACAAAATTCAAGTTTAAACTTAAAAACTTGAAATCAGAAATTAAACTAAAATAAAATAACAAAATTCAAGTTTAAACTTAAAAACTTGAAATCAGAAATTAAACTAAAATAAAATAACAAAATTCAAGTTTAAACTTAAAAACTTGAAATCAGAAATTAAACTAAAATAAAATAACAAAATTCAAGTTTAAACTTAAAAACTTGAAATCAGAAATTAAACTAAAATAAAATAACAAAATTCAAGTTTAAACTTAAAAACTTGAAATCAGAAATTAAACTAAAATAAAATAACAAAATTCAAGTTTAAACTTAAAAACTTGAAATCAGAAATTAAACTAAAATAAAATAACAAAATTCAAGTTTAAACTTAAAAACTTGAAATCAGAAATTAAACTAAAATAAAATAACAAAATTCAAGTTTAAACTTAAAAACTTGAAATCAGAAATTAAACTAAAATAAAATAACAAAATTCAAGTTTAAACTTAAAAACTTGAAATCAGAAATTAAACTAAAATAAAATAACAAAATTCAAGTTTAAACTTAAAAACTTGAAATCAGAAATTAAACTAAAATAAAATAACAAAATTCAAGTTTAAACTTAAAAACTTGAAATCAGAAATTAAACTAAAATAAAATAACAAAATTCAAGTTTAAACTTAAAAACTTGAAATCAGAAATTAAACTAAAATAAAATAACAAAATTCAAGTTTAAACTTAAAAACTTGAAATCAGAAATTAAACTAAAATAAAATAACAAAATTCAAGTTTAAACTTAAAAACTTGAAATCAGAAATTAAACTAAAATAAAATAACAAAATTCAAGTTTAAACTTAAAAACTTGAAATCAGAAATTAAACTAAAATAAAATAACAAAATTCAAGTTTAAACTTAAAAACTTGAAATCAGAAATTAAACTAAAATAAAATAACAAAATTCAAGTTTAAACTTAAAAACTTGAAATCAGAAATTAAACTAAAATAAAATAACAAAATTCAAGTTTAAACTTAAAAACTTGAAATCAGAAATTAAACTAAAATAAAATAACAAAATTCAAGTTTAAACTTAAAAACTAAAATAAAATTAAACTAAAATAAAATAACAAAATTCAAGTTTAAACTTAAAAACTTGAAATCAGAAATTAAACTAAAATAAAATAACAAAATTCAAGTTTAAACTTAAAAACTTGAAATCAGAAATTAAACTAAAATAAAATAACAAAATTCAAGTTTAAACTTAAAAACTTGAAATCAGAAATTAAACTAAAATAAAATAACAAAATTCAAGTTTAAACTTAAAAACTTGAAAATCAGAAATTAAACTAAAATAAAATAACAAAATTCAAGTTTAAACTTAAAAACTTGAAATCAGAAATTAAACTAAAATAAAATAACAAAATTCAAGTTTAAACTTAAAAACTTGAAAATCAGAAATTAAACTAAAATAAAATAACAAAATTCAAGTTTAAACTTAAAAACTTGAAATCAGAAATTAAACTAAAATAAAATAACAAAATTCAAGTTTAAACTTAAAAACTTGAAATCAGAAATTAAACTAAAATAAAATAACAAAATTCAAGTTTAAACTTAAAAACTTGAAATCAGAAATTAAACTAAAATAAAATAACAAAATTCAAGTTTAAACTTAAAAACTTGAAATCAGAAATTAAACTAAAATAAAATAACAAAATTCAAGTTTAAACTTAAAAACTTGAAATCAGAAATTAAACTAAAATAAAATAACAAAATTCAAGTTTAAACTTAAAAACTTGAAATCAGAAATTAAACTAAAATAAAATAACAAAATTCAAGTTTAAACTTAAAAACTTGAAAATCAGAAATTAAACTAAAATAAAATAACAAAATTCAAGTTTAAACTTAAAAACTTGAAATCAGAAATTAAACTAAAATAAAATAACAAAATTCAAGTTTAAACTTAAAAACTTGAAATCAGAAATTAAACTAAAATAAAATAACAAAATTCAAGTTTAAACTTAAAAACTTGAAATCAGAAATTAAACTAAAATAAAATAACAAAATTCAAGTTTAAACTTAAAAACTTGAAAATCAGAAATTAAACTAAAATAAAATAACAAAATTCAAGTTTAAACTTAAAAACTTGAAATCAGAAATTAAACTAAAATAAAATAACAAAATTCAAGTTTAAACTTAAAAACTTGAAATCAGAAATTAAACTAAAATAAAATAACAAAATTCAAGTTTAAACTTAAAAACTTGAAATCAGAAATTAAACTAAAATAAAATAACAAAATTCAAGTTTAAACTTAAAAACTTGAAATCAGAAATTAAACTAAAATAAAATAACAAAATTCAAGTTTAAACTTAAAAACTTGAAATCAGAAATTAAACTAAAATAAAATAACAAAATTCAAGTTTAAACTTAAAAACTTGAAATCAGAAATTAAACTAAAATAAAATAACAAAATTCAAGTTTAAACTTAAAAACTTGAAAATCAGAATTTAAAATCAGAAATTAAACAAACAATGGACATAAAAGAGTATTAGTATAAAAATAAAAAATACAAGAATAATTTAAAAATTTTTACCAGCATTAGGAGAAGTTTGTAAAACAGCATTAGATGCTGAAGTAGAAGCAGAGCCTCCCAAAGCATTATTATTAACAGAAGCAGGAGTAGATGAACATAACAATTGTTGTAATTCTTGTTGTTGTTTTTGAGGTGTTTGGTTATTATTAAATGTTGTTGTTGTTGTTGTAGTAGTATTTGGAGATTCACGTTGATTTAATAAAATTTCAGATTGTGCCCTTCCTGGAATTTGTTGTTGTTGTTGTTCGTCAGAATTATTAATAGAAGGAAGATGGCATCCAAAAAAGTTGCCATTGCCTAGCTTTAATGGAGACTGAAAAAAAATTTTTTTTTTTAATAATTAAAAAATAAAAAATTAATTAAATAATTTAATAGCCCCAAATAGCTTTAGTTTAAACAAAAAAGATCAAATTAAAAATAAATAGATAATTTAATAAATAAATATATAATTTAAAGACATCATACTTTCCACTATTTTATTTAATAATTTTAATTTAATTTAAATTAATTAAAAATTACTATATCAACAACATCTCCAATTCCATGTTTTCTTGCCATATGATGTTTTAAAAAATAACGATTGCATAGATTTTTGTTACAAATTTCACAATAAGTATCATCTTTGTTTGGACTACCACCGGAGCTTGTAATTCCACCAATAAATTTACCTCCACCAGCAAATGTTTGTCCAGTAATTTGTTGTTCATTATTACCTGAAGATGTTGCAAATTGATGACCAGAAAGTAGTTCAGCTAAAGCAGCATTAGTAGAAGAATCATTTCCTCCTAACATTTGTAATAATTGAAGTTGGTCAAGAAGAGACATTTTTGGGACGGAGACTTTAAACTAAATAAATAAAAAAAAAAATAAATAATTAAAGAATTAAAAAATTTAATTAAATAATTATTTAAATAAAAAATAAAAATTTTTTAAAAAAATCTGGTTTAAATAAATAAATTAAAAATAATTATAAATGCTGTTTTTTAAACAGGAAATAATTTTTATTTAATAGAGAGCACTATAAAATTAAAAAAAAAACCAGAATTTAATTTGTTAGTTTATATTTTGTGTTAATTTAGCAAAAAAATTCTGGTTTAATTAAATAAATCAGAATAATGTTCAAAAATTAAATAAACTTTAAAAAATATTTTAAATCAGAAAAACATCAGAATTTGAATTTTATAAGAAGGATAAAGTTTAAAAGTAGAAATTAAATTTAATTTTCGTACATTATTTAAAATTGAATAAATTAAAATATTTTTTTTCCATAAAATTATTAATTTTAATTTACTGATAAAAATTAATAAATATAAATTTAAAAGAAAATTTCACATTTTTTAATTGACAAAAATGCAATTTAAGTATTTTTTTATATTATTTTTATTTTGATGGATTATTTAATTTTGTGGAACCATTAATTGAAAAAGAGTAGTTAATTTCGAAAATAAAAAAATATTGAAATTGGAAGAAAATATAAAATTTAATTAAAGATTATCAATTTATGAAATAAAGTAATTACTTTAAAATAAAAAAGAAAACATTAGATATTTAATTAAAATGTTCGAAAATAAAACTTTGAATTTAATAAATCAGAAAAAATCAGAATTTGTTTTTAAAAATCAGAATTTGTTTTTAAAAATCAGAATTTGTTTTTAAAAATCAGAATTTGTTTTTAAAAATCAGAATTTGTTTTTAAAAATCAGAATTTGTTTTTAAATTATAAATTAATTTGAAAAGCAAAAATATTTTTTTTTATTTAATTTATTACGTTAAATTTGATTTATTGTAAACGAAAAAGTATAGGGAGAGAAATTAATTTAAAAGGGACAGTTGAGTCTTGTAGTGTTTTAAGTTGTTTATAAAGACCTAAATATTTAAAAATAACGTTAGTTGTTGGCAAACAAATAAAACAATTTTTGGCATTAAATTTTGAATTTTCAAAAATTTTGGCATTATGCCAAATCCTTTAGTTTCAATGCCAAAAGACGTTAAACACTTTAATTTACTCTAACCTGTCCTTTTAAATTATTATAAATTTTACAAGTATTCCAAATAATTTTAAAATATCCCCCACACTGAGTCATCCCATATGTAGCTTAAAATTACCACAGTCTAGGTTACTAATATTTGAGGGTTATTTTAATTAAATTAATTAATTAATTTTTTTTTATGCTTAAAAAATATTTATTATTTTATTTATTTTAATTAAAAGAGATGAAGGGAATATTTGCTTAAATTCTAGTTTTTTCCCTTCCCTCTTAATCCAAAAAAAATGAAAAAATTAATTTTTAATTAAATTAATTATTTTTTAATTTTCGTTGTATTACACAAATTATTTCAAATAAAAAAAAATAAATTATTATTAATTTTTCCCTTCTTATTTTAATTTTTTAATCCAAACAGAAGCCAAAAAATAATAAAAAAAAGAAAAGGATAGACATTTTTGTGTTTTGAAGCGCAAAATAATTAAAAAAATAAAAAATAATTAATTACACCACACAGAGGAAAAAGAAGAAGAGAAAAATAAATAAATATTAATAAATTAATTTATTTATTTATTACACAGTTTTTTGACTATAAAGATCATTTTTAAATTAGTTGGGAAATATTAAGAAAATTCAAGTTTTAAATTAGAGAAAAAAAAACAAAAGGAGGAAATTAGTGAAAGAAGGGTTTCTTCTTTCTTTTAACTAATACTAGCAAACTCATTTAAAAATATATTATTTGAACAGTAGAGGCTGAAATTAAGGTTAATTAGAGTCTATATGTTTAGTTAATTGCCTTTAATATATAAGGGGCGTTAATTAGAGAGATGGGCGTTTAATTAGAGAGATGGGCGTTTATTAGAGAGATGGGCGTTTAATTAGAGAGATGGGCGTTTATTGGAATGTGATTCATATTAATTAAAGCTCTCTAGTTGGCATTATAAAATTAGACATTTTGAAATTTGATATTTTGAACAACATATTACAAAGAATACGTTAAGAAAAGCAGCAGCAAAAATTAGTTCTAAAAATTAAATTAATTTTTACATGTATTTCTCCCTTCTAAAATGCGCAATCATAAATTCTTTCACAATTATTTATTTATTTTCATGTAGCAAAATCAAAAGAATTTTAAAAGAAAAAAGGAGCGAAAAAATATTAAAAAAAAGAAAAATTGCAAAGGACTCAAAAATATCTCTTTAAAAAATAGAGAAAAAAGAAAGAAGAGTTAAAAGCATGTTTTTGTGTTGAGAAGGCCTTAGAATAAAAATTAAAAAAATAAAAATAATTTTTATTTTAATTGTCGCCTTTAGCGCACACAATTTGTAATTAAATAAATAAAAGCTTTAAAATTATTTTATTTATTTTTTCCTTAGGACGTAATGTAGAGATGAAGAGGCTCACAAATCTAGCAAAACTTTTATTTAAAATTATGACCAATACTCTAGTGGTCCTATTAGAGTCTCAGTTACTGACTAAATGAGTCTTAAAAATTAAGATTATTAATAAGGGTCAGTTGAGTCTGGGTAATAAATTTAAAAGATTAATTAATTAAAAAGGGTACATTTGAGTCTCACTATTAAATTAAATAAAGGGTTATAAACAGACTCAAATAGGATATATAAAAGACAATATATTCAATATAGGTATTAACGAGTCTGATCTTAAATAAAATTCCTTATAAATCAAGGAACGAAAATAAAATAAAATTAAATCAAAAAATATTTAAAAATAAAAAAAGAAAAATATTATCAAAAATTCAGAGTGAATAAGTTGGTAAAACAGAAAATAAAAATAAATAAATAAAATTAAAAAATAAAAAAAAATTATAAAAAAATTGAGGCGATTGAGAAAAATTGTTATATATATGCAGAGAGAAGAAGAGAGAAAGAGAAAGAAAAGAGAAGAAGCGTTGCTCTAAAGCAAAAGCGCAAAAATTAAAAAATAAAAAAAAGTTTGCAATTTGATTATTTTTTATTTTTTTGGCGGCGTTTCTACGAAAAGAATAATATAAAAATTTTATATAACTAGTTTCATGGATACTTCACACAACAACCATTTTATAAAGTTTTATGACAAAATCAGCTAAAAAATAAAATGAAAAAAAGAAGCGGAGATTCAACATTTTTTTGACGAGTAAGTGGGATATGTTTGGGCGCTAACCTTTAGTAGGGCGTTTGGCTATAAAATTGTTTAGAAAATTTATGGGACCATAGAAATCTGAGAACAACTAGTTTAGAGTGTAAGCTATGTTAAATTAAAGTTTCAGAATTTTTGGTCGGATATTTATGGATATATGAGAGTTTTAGAAAAGAGGTATGTTCGGGTGATGCAAGTTGGCCAAGTGTCGATAAAAATGCGAAATGAAGACTTAAAGGTCTGAAATTTTTTATATAGGTTAATAAACGTGTAAACTACCATTTCTAATGATTTCAGAATTTTTATTGGATAATTCAGAAAATAAGGCCAAAAAATATCAACTGATGTAAAAAGTGTTGAATTTCAAAAATATCGTTTTTTGTCCATAACTTTAAATATAACTGACTATAAATTATAAAATTTAAAATAAATATGTCTTCCTAAAGAAGCTATTTTTACAAAGTTTTAAAAAATTAAATTGGCCAAAGACTGAAAGAATCAGGCAAAAATAAAATGCGCGCCCAAACAATTACCACGCCGAAAGGACTCAAAGCATTTTTAAACGAGTAAAATTATGAACAAAAAAAAATATTTTGAACACAAATTTTAAAGAATGATTGAAGCAAAAATGAAAAATAAAATAAAATAAATATATTAGCATGAAAAAACAGGTTTATAAAATTAAAAAAAATTTTTTTTTTTAATAATAAATAAAAATAAAAAAGATTTTAGTTAAAATTTGTTGAGAGAGAAAAATGATGTTAAACAAAAATTTTTTAATTTTTTTTAACGATTAAAAATATTGTTAAATTTTATATTTTATTTTTATTATTAATTTTTATATTTTTGAATTAAAAAAAAAATTATTTTTTAATAGCTAACGAAGAAGAAAAATAACTGCAAAAATGACAACTTTACATAGCCTAGAAAAGAAAAAGAAGAATAAATAAACGTTTGAGTGTTTTTAATTTTTAGAGTCAAAATTTTAAATTAAACTAACGAATGATTTAATAAAAGAAAAAAACAAGGAAGAGAATAAAAATATTTTTGGACGTTTTGTCGCCAAATATTTTAGTGGGCGACAAAACGTCCAAAAAATAAAAATGAGCAAATAAGCTCTTTTATTGAAATAAAAAATTAAAAAATAATTCAGAATTTATTTTTAAATTTTTTAAAATAAATTTAGAAGGTCAAAATTAATTAAAAATTAAATTAATTGCCTTTAAAAAATAATTTAATTAATTAATTTTAAATAAATTTAAATAAACTTTAAAAAAAAGCCGAGTCCAAATAAGTGCAAATATGTAAAAAAGAATAATAAATATTTTAAATAAAAGTTTAAAAAATAAATAAAAATAAATAAGTGCAAATAAATAAAATAAAAAAGGAATTAAATGATTAGAGATGAGGGCTAATATAAATTAAAAATCTTTAAAAAGCAAATTTTAATTTATAAAAGTGCAAATAATTAGCAGAAAAGTATAGACAATCCCACGAAAATAAATTTTTAAATTAACGCACTTTTAAGTTATTTTAAAGTTAAAAGAAAAGATGGGAAATTAAAAAGAGGAGAGAAATATTCGATTATAGAGGGGGTGTGGGTTCGAATCCGCTCAGTGCACTTTATTTTTTTTTGAAAGAGAAAAAAGTTTTAAAAAATAAATTTAAATAAATAAGGGGTTAATAGAGTAATAAAAAATATTTAAATTAATTAATTTATTTAAATGGGTATTTTATTTAATTTAAATAAATGTTAAGGTTTATTGATGGGAAATGAAGGGTATTATTTAAAATAAATTAATTAAAAAAATTTAATTTAATTTAAAAAAATTAAATTAAATTAAAAAAATTTTTTTTTAATTTTTTAAACATTTTTACAAGTGTTTTTAAACAATTATTTATTAATTTAAAAAAAAATTAATTTATTTAATTTATTTATTTTAATTAAATTAAAAATTAATTAAAAAATAAATTACTACAATTTAATTTATTTAATTTGTTTTAATTAATTAAAATTAAAAAATAAATAAAGAAAGAAATAAATTCGAGAATTAAAAAAAAATAAAAAGAATTGACCTAATTCTTTAAAATTAATTTTAAAAAAATTTAAAATATAATTTAAAAAAGAGACAAATAAAAAAAAAAAGAAAAGAAAGGAGAGTGTGTCTGTCTGTGTGTGTGTTTTTGTTCCGTTAGCTAAAAATAAAAGAAATTAAAAATTTATTTTAAATTAATTAATTAATTAAAGAAAAGCTCACGGCGAATTTTTAGAGAGAATTTATTTATTTTATTTTATTGAAAAAAAATTAAATAAAAATATTATTTAAGAATATTTTTTTATTTAATTTATTTGTGGGGGATCCGCCTGTTTTTTAATAAAAGCGATTAAACAAAAATTATAGAGGAAAATAGTAGAAGAGGAAATTTATATAAAATTATCTAAATTTAGTAGAAAAGAAGAGAGAGGGTCAAGGGCTTTTAATTTATTTTAAAAATATAAATTATTTTAATAAAAATTTCAAAATGTCAAAAAGACAAAATGCCAATTTTTCAAAATGTCAATTTTTAAAATGTCAAAAATTAAAAATATTAAGCTAAGGTGAAATAGACAATTATATGTTAAATTAATTAAAGGTCCCCACACCTCTCTAATAAAAAGATGATTGAAATAAATAAATAATAACAATCATTTAAGATTAATTTATAATTTTTTTAAAATAATTTTGTTGGTCAAAATTAATTTAAAAAATAATAAATTAATTTTTAATAAAATTATTTAAATAAAAATATATTGACTTTGACTGATCCGTTTTTTTTCTTTTTTTTGACTTTTTTTTTCTTTTTTTAATTTCAATGCCATTTAACTAGCCGAGGGCGATTTTTGTTTAAAGTGGACTGCGTGGAATAAATAAAGAAAAAAAAATAAATATGAAAAAGAGAGCGGAAGTTTTTTTATTTTTATTAAATTTTGAATTAATTAATTGTTGTGGTGTTGGTGGGGTAAAGTGAAAGGAAGGAGAGAATATAGGGTCACTTCGGCGCTAACTAGTTTTAAATTATTTAAATTTAATTTTTAATAAAAATTAAATTTAAAAGGGATTAAATATGTAAAATAGAGATTTTAAATAAATTATTAAAGTATTTAAAATGAGACTCTAATGTCCAAAATAATTTTTTTATTAAATTTTAATTTTAAATTAATAAAAAAAAATCCTAGTAAAATAAATTAAGAATATAATAAAAAAATTAATAAAAAAAAATATTTTCTAAATAAATATTATTTAAAGAATACAGAATGCCAAACATTTTAAAAATATTAAAAAAATTTTTTAAATTATTTTTTTAATTAAATAAAATTAAAATAAAAATAATTTTAATTTCTGCGCCGAAATGACCCCACAATCTAAAAGAAAAAAATATGAATAATTTTATTGGGTTGGGAATGTGAAGGACATAGAGCAATTCAAACAAATTTTTTTGTCTTTATAAATTTTAAAGAAAGAGAAAATTTAAAAAAAAAAAGTTTTAAAAAAAAAGTCTGGCGATTTTTAAAAAAAGTTTATTTATTTATTTATTCTGTGGGTGGGCAAAATTTGAGAAAAAAACACAAATAAAATATTAAAATAATAAATGCGCACGTAAAATAATTTTAGAAAAACAAAATTAATTAAATTAAATTAATTAATTATTTTAATTATTTAATTATTTATTTAATTAAATACATAATTAATTAATTTATTTATTTATTTAACTGGTACTGAATTAAATTAATAAAAATTAAAATTAATTAAAACACAAATTTTAAATAAATAAATATTAATTTTAGAATTCCAAACTAATAAATTTTATATTAATTAATTAAAAGGTAATTAATTAATTGAAGTAATAAAAATATAATTATTAAAAGGTAGAGTGTGTGTTTAAATATTTTTAAAAATAATATATTTAAATACAGATAAATAAATAAATAAATTAATTAATTAATTAATTAATAATTAATTTAATTATTTTATTTTTATTTAAATTAATTAAAATAAATGAATTAATTTAATTATTTTTAATTAAATTAATTATTATTTATAGTAATTAATTTAATTAAATTTAAATTAAAAATATAATAAATAAATAATTAATTAATTTAATTAAATTAAATTAAATTAATTAAATAAATAAGTGAAAGTATCTCCTTTAAAAAAAAAAATAAAAAAATAAATAGCCACCCAGAAAATAAATTAAAAATTAATTTCTCTCATCTCTCTTTCTAACCAAAAAATAACCACTACTAATTAAAAATAAACTTTTCTCAACAATTTTATTTATTTATTTATTTTCCTTCTTTTCAACCAGTTTTTTAAAATTAAATAAAAACAAGCTTTAAAAAATAAATAAATATTTTTTTAATTAATTAATTTATTTATTTATTAAAATGCTTATTTATTTCCCCCTTTGCGATATACTTGAATTTAAAAAAAATAATTTTTTTTTCTTTATTCTAAAAAAAGAGTTAATTTTAGCGAATTTATTATGTTAAAAAGAAATTAATTAAAAATTAAGTGAACAGAGAAAATAAAGGAAAATAAAAATAGAGGAAATTAATTAACATTAAATTTTAAAAAATTATTATTTTAAATTAACTGGTTTTTTTAATTAAAAAAAGGATGTTAAAATGAAGGAAATAGTTGGAATAAAATAAATTAATTAAAAAAGAAAAATTAATAATTAATTAAAACTGAAAAATAAATCGGCGCCGAAACGGTCGCCTATGGGATTTGTTTAAAATAAAATAAAACATGAGCTTTATTTTTTTAAATTAATTTTTTTATTTTATTTATTAATTGTTATATTTTTTTAAAAGAAAATATTAAGGAAATATAATTTAAATTAAATTAAAAAAAAAAATTTATTTAAGTTACTTTTTAATTTAATTAAAAAAATTACCTAATTTTTGTCGAAAATTAAATATTTTTAAAAATTAAAATTGCTGTAGAAACGGAAGTAAAAAATATGTTTGTTGTTGCAAAATATTTGCAAAAAATAATTTTTAATTATTTTTAATTATTTATTATTTTTTGGCTTAAAAAGAAAAATTAAAATTAATTTAAAAAATAGAAAAATTTATTTAAATTTATAAATTTATTTTTTTAGCTTAAAATGGCAAAATAGAATTTTATAAAAAAATAAAAATATATTTTAAAGTGGTGGTAAATGAAAAAAAAATTTATTAAAAAAAAGGGGACAACGGTATTTAAATTAAAAAAAAACTTTTTTTCTTTTTTTAACAGAAAAGGAAATTTTTTTACACTTGAATAAAACTCACAAACAGATTTTTTGGTTCAAAGAGTTTTTATTATTAATTTTTTTTAAAAATGCTAAGAAGTCCAAAATATTTATTTTTTTATGTCTATTTAATTTTTAAAATATTTAATTTTAAAGCTCCGCCTATAAAGGAAAAAATAAACTTTTTCTTTCCAGGTTTTGTAAAGCATATTAAATTAAGGGTGTGCGCCATTTTTTATTTTTTTTTAAATTAATTAATTTTTTAAAATTTTTTTTGGCATTGAAAATATGTTTGGCAAAATGTGCTTTTTATAGGAAAATTTTAATTTTGTGAAAAAAAAATTTTTTTAAAAGAAAAAAATAAAAAATAAAGTAAAAAAGAAGCAAAGTTAATGGCCTTCCAAAATCCATTATTTTTTAGTTAAATTGAACTAATTATTTAAATTTTAATTTAACAAATAGAAAAAAATCTTAGCTATAAAATTAAAATAGAAAGAAAATAATTTAATTAAATATGTCATTATAAATAAATTAAAATTAAAGTAAAAAATATCGACAAAAAGGAATTAAAAATAAATAACAAATTTTATAATAAAAATAAAAAAATAATTTTTTGATTAAAAAATAGCCCAAACATTTCTCTATTTAATAAAACAAAAATTAAAATAAAAGCTTTATCCAACCAAAAGTTATAAAATTTAAAAATATGTAGTGTAATATGTGTGTGTATATAAAAAGGTTGGAAGAAAAGAAAAGGCTCTGCGCTCACCAAGTTTTAAAATTAAAAAACTTGGAATAGAAAAGCTTTAAAAAAAAGAAAAAGAAAAAAAAGTTGTAAAAAACTTGTCCAAAAATAATAAATCAAAAAAGGGTATAAAAGAGGGGGATATTTTTTTCCAATGTTTTAAAAATATGAAAAATGAAATTTTTATTTTATATTTTACTTTAAAAAAAGTACAAAATGAAATATTATTTTAAGAAAAAAAATTTTTAAAAAAATAAAAATTTTATTAAAATAATAAAAAATATTTTTTTTAATTTAAAAAAAAAATATTTAATTAATTTTAAAAATTAAAAAAAAATTTTAATTAATTAAAAAAAATATTTAATTAATTTTTAAAAAATTAATAAAATTAAATAAAAAATAAAAAAAATATTAAAGACTCCAATTGCAATAAATAAATAATAAAACTTTTTTTCCATTAAAATAAAAATAAAATATTAAATTAAATAAAAAAAATTATTTAATTTTATAAAAAATATTTTTAAATTAATTTAGTTGTATTATTTATTAAATATTATATTTAATTTAATTTTTAAAAAATAAAAGAAAAGGAAAGGGAAAAAACTGTCAAAAATAGGTAAAAAAGAAGAAAGGAAGTTTATCCTCTAAGCGCATATTTCTTCCTTTTTTAAAGTTTATTTTTATTTTATGTCAAAAATAAAAAATAAATAAATTTTTGAAAAGTATTTTTTAAATTAAAAATGACTTTTAAAAAAAAATAAAATAATTTAATTTTTAAATTATTTTTCTTTAAAAAACCTAAAGCTGTAAAGGGTCGTTTCATTGCGAGATTTAAATAAAAATAAAGACAATAATTAAAATAATGGAATTTATGTCTAAAATAATGCTTATAGTGTTATCTATTAAAAATAAAAAAATTTTAAAATTTTGGTTGAAATTAAAAAAAATTATGGTAAAAAATAAAAAATAGAAAACTGACCTTAACGTCAACACTACAAGGTTTTCTAAAAATAAACTTTAAAAAATTGTATTTAAATTAAAAAAAATATTTAAATAAATTAAAATACTTAAATAAATAAAAATATTTAAATTAATTTAATTTTATATATTTAAATTAAATTGGGTAAATTTAGACACTCTTTTAGCATTAAAATTAGCCTGCGCCGAAACATCCCCACTCCTACTTAAGGAATGCTAATTGCCCTTTTCTCCTCCTTTAAAATAATTTTTAAAAATAAATTATTTAAAAATAGAATAAAATAAATAAAAAGCCCTTTTAGTAAAATATATATAAATATTTAAATATGTCATAAATCCAAAGCAACAAAAATTCTTTTTTTTTTTTAATATAAAAACATTAGTTAAAAAAAAAAGTTTTAATTCAAAAACTAATAAGTATAATTGACTGTCCGTTTTGTCCCCCCTTTTTCTGACTTCTTTCTATTTATTAAATAAATATAATATTTTATTATTAAAATTAAAAGTCTTTTTTAAAAGAAAAAAAAATAATATATTATATATATTTAATTTTAGTAGCAAGAAAAAAATTTTAAAAAAATAAAAAATAATTAATTTTGAAATAAACATAAAAATGAAAGAAAATTGAAAATAATTTTTTGATGGGGGGAATTATTTTTAATTTAAATATTAAAAAATGGATAACAGAAAAATTGAGAAATTAATTTTTTAAGCTTTACAGAATTATTAAAAAATGCCAAAATTATTAAAAAATAAAAAAGTCGAAATTTTCGACATTTCGACTTTTCGACATTTTGACTTTTTCACAAAAAATAAATTTTAATTAAAAATAAAATTAAAAAGAATTTTGTTAAAAAAGTTAAAAATAGAAAAGGAGCTAAAATAAAAATATTATTATTTTTTTAAAAGCAAATAAAAATAAATTAAAAAATAAAAAATTCTCTTCTTTTCATTTATTCTCTCTTTCTCTATTTTCCTTTACTCCCCCTTTACTTTTTTTTCAGTCCTTCAAAAAAATAAAACTTTTTTTTTCTTTTCCAACTTTTTAACACACAAAATCCAATTTGTTGTAAAAAACAAGTTTATTTATAATTTTCTTTATTTTTGCGCGAGTCTAGTTAAATTAAAAACATTCAAAAATAAAAATAAAAAAAAAGTCCGGAGAGCATTAAAAATGACAAAAAATAGTTCTTTTGCTGAATCTGCTTTTTGTGGGGAAGGAAAAGTTAAAAATATTTTTTTTTTATTTTTTAATAAAGTGCAAAACCAGAAAAATATTAAAAAAGAAAAAATATTTTTAACCATAAAAATTGAAAAAAAATAAAAAAATTTTCTTAGATTGATGAAACAGGGTGGTTGTTTTGTTTGTAAACAAAACAAGGAAAAAAAGAATTTTAGCCTTAAGGAAAAATTTAGAAAAAATTAATTAAATACACTATAAAGTTAAACAAAAAAAAAGAAGCAAGAAAAAGAAATGTTTAAATAGAGAATAAATTAATAAATTAATTAAAGTACAAAAAATAGAAAATTAAATGAAGAAAATGTAAAAATAATGGAAAGTAGACATTTGGGCGCAGAAAAAGTTTTCAAAGTTTAAATTAAATAATTATTTATTTTTTAAGGTTGTAATGAGATAAAGAGATAAACTTTATTAGAAGAAAAAAGGTTGGTTATAGCGAATAAAAACTGGACAATTTGGTGCGAAAATTAGTTGCTACAAAGGGATTAATTAAAATCCAAAATTTTAAATAATTATTTGAATTAAAATTTTTATTTAAATTTAAATTGATTTTTAAAGTAAAATAAAGGAAATTAAATAAAAAGTAATAAATTAAAAAAAAATAATCCTCTTTTAAGAGAAATAATTAAGAAAAAAACAAAAGAAGCATTTTAAAAAAAAATTCTTTTAATTAAAAATGTTTAACCATTTTTCGAGAAAATATTTCATTTTAAATTTTTATTAAAGTTAATTGATAGTTTAATAAGAATTATTAATTAAAAAATTTTTTTTCTGAATTTTTCTATTTTTTAAAAATATTTATTTAATAGGTACTGTAAGCGTCAAGACGTAAGTAATGCCAACAAGTTTATTTATAAAACGGTTATTTGAGTAGATTTAATTCTGAAATTTTGTACTGATATACAAAAATGTGTTGTCTAGTTTGTAGAAAAATAAAAAAATTTTTTGGTTATTTAAAAAAAAGTGGCGGTTAAAAAAGCAAAGAAAATGGGGTAAAAATCCTCTTTTCTGCACATTTTTTAAAATAAATTCTGAAATTTTTACCAAAAATTCTGAAATTTTTGTCAGAATAAGTTAACACAATGGAGTATTTAGCTACAAAATTTCAGATCCCTAGGACTTCATTAGCCTAATAAAAGAACCCTCGGACAGACGCTACCGCGCATATAAGAGTTATTCCCACCTTAAACCAATTAAACTTTAAAAACTTTTTTCTTAAATATAAATAAATTTAAAAAAATGTTTTACGTCAAATTAAAAATAATTTTTATTGGTCTAAAAATCAAAAACAAGTTTTTATTAATATTACTTGATTCATTATTTTAATTTAAACATTTTTGCTCATATTTAAAAAATTCCCTCTTCTTCTGTTTATGTATTTTGACTTTTGTTTGTTTATGTGTGTTTTAATTTTTTTTTAATTAAATTAATTAATAAATTTAAAAACTTTTTTTTCTACTACATTTTATATTTTTAATAATTTTATTTATTTAAAAAAAAATTCTTTTTTAATAAGAAAAGAAAAAGTAAAAGGCCTGGAACGGTTTGCGACTAAAAAGAAAAAGAGTGTGAAAAATTAATATTTATAAAACTTTGCGCAGCTATGTAGCAACATTTTTTAAAAAAGAAGAATTTTTTAATGAATAACGTTTTTTATTTATTTTAGGTTTTAATTTATTCTTTAGTTTTTAACTGAAAAAAAGTTTAATTTTTGAGGTTTAAGGAAAGAAGTATAAGAGGGGTTTATTAGAGTCTAGAAAACTAAATTAAATAAAAGAGAGTATATTAGAGTCTAGAAAATTAAATAGAATAAATGAGGGTTTATTAGAGTCTAAAAAATGAAATTAAATAAGTGAGGGTATATTAGAGTCTAGAAATTTAAATAAATAAAAGAGGGGTTTATTAGAGTCTAGAATTAAAGTAAAGGATTATTAGAGTCTAAACAATTTAAGAAAGAGTATGACAAAATATTTGGGAATATAAAATTAAATAAATAAGAATAAGAGAAATATAATGTTGAAAGAGAGGAGGAAAATAAGTAAAGAGGAAATTAAAAACATTTAAAAAAAATTGAATAAAATTTAAATTTTAAATAAAATTAAAATTAATTCAAATAATTTAAATAAATTAAAAAAATTAATTTAATGCAGTTTCCGACACAGAAAAAATAAAATAAAATAAAAAAGAGAATTTAATCCATTTATCAAAATTAATCAAAATTACCTCCCTTTCTTCTCCTTTTTTTAAAAATATTTTTAAATTATTTCGTAATACGTACACAAAACTAAAAATTAAATAAATTTATCAAACCTAGCCTAAAGGTATAAAATTAATATTTTGAAGAATTAATTAAAGAAAACTAAATATTTTTTAAACAAAATTAAATTATTAATATTATTTCCTTTGCAAAAAAAGAAAAATATTTTAAAATTAATTATAGGGGATACTTAGGCGCATAGTTGTTGAAGTGACGCAAGCGCCTACAATTGGAAGGAAAATAAACCTAAAAATTTAAAACTTTGTACAAACAGTTTAAATACAGTTTTCTAAAGGGTACACAAGTTTCATAATTTTTGGTTCCTTATTTATTTAAAATTAGCCTAAAATGTAGAGATGTGCAATAATTAATTTTTAATTTTTTAAAAATAGTACAGCTTGTATAAGGACATTCTTATATATAGAACAAATAATTTTAAAAAGTGACGAAAAGATAAGTAAAACTATGCTTAATATTAATAAATAAAAAGTAAATTAAATAAAATAAAATTGTCTTAAAAAACTTTGCGTCCAAATAACCCCCAACATTTATTTAAAAAAAAGTCTTGTGCTCATACCAAAAATATATTTTATTTAATTAATAATTTAAAATCACTAAAAAATGCGCCTGACCCTTTAAATAAATTTCAGCACAAATTTGGTAAATTCTGTAAAATAGGAGGGAAATATATGTAAGTGGGTGTGGTTAGGGGATTATTAATGTTTTTTTAAATAAACTTTTTTTTTTAAATTTTATTTTAAATTATTAGTAAGGGGAAATTGATTAAAAGAAAACAAAAGAATTAATTAAAAATAATTTTAAAATATTTAATTAAATCTGGAATAATTAAATTTAATTAAAGGTCAATTTCCCCTTTTAATTAATTTATTAAATAAAATTTAAAAAAATTTAAATAATTAAAAAAAAAATAAATTTTTTAATCTTAATTAGTATATTCATTCTAAACTATTTTTAATTTATTTTAGGAAAAATATTTAAATTAAAAAATAAAAATGAAAAAAATAAAGTAAGCATAAAAAGAAGAGAGAATTTAAAAAGAGCAAAAATAAAGCAAAGAGAGAGAAACGGAAAATAGTAGGCAAAAAGAAGAGAGAAAATTAAAAAATAATTAAAAATTAAAAAAAATAGTTTAAATCTAATTAATTAATTATTTCATTTTTTTAAATAGATAAGACTATTTTAAAGGCAAAAAAATAACTTTTTCATTTTCTTATCAAAAAAAATATTTTTTATTAATAAAAGAAAAAAGAGAGTATAAGGGGTAATAGAAATAAAATAAAAATAATAATCATCAAAAAGACACAAATAAAAAATAAAATAAAAAAATAAGTAAAAGAAAAGATAATTAAAAATTTAAAAAAATTAAATTAAAAAATAATATTTTTTTTTGTAAAAAATATTATTGCAAAATACACACACATATAATGATAAAAATAAAGGAAAATGGGAGGAAAAAGGAGTAAATAATATATTTAATTAAAAATAAATTGAAATTAAATATTATTGGTTAAAAAATTAAATAAAAGGAGTATAAAATTAAATTAAAATAAATAAAATAAATAAAAATTAAATTAAGAAAATGTTCAGGACTCTAACAACCCTTAAATTTAATGACTAAAATTAAGCTTAAATTTAAGTTAAAAATTATATATTTTTCTTTTAAAATAATAAATAAAAATTCTTTGTTTAATCGTACCAAACACACCCACTCAATTGAGTATTTAGGCTTTAATAATTATTACTCAAGAATGCTTCGTTACTTTAGGGTGTTTATGGTACCGTTAGATAGAGCATAAAAAGCTCTACAAAATACCAGAAAATCAGAATTTTACAAAAATATTAAAAAAAGTTATGGTCCAAAAACTACAAAAAAGGTTAATTTCAGAAGGTTTTTTAAATAAAACTTTTCTTTAAAAAATCCAAAAATTATTTTTTTTTTGTATTTTGTAGAAAATTAATTCCTCTATGTAATAATATCAAAAACAATTAAAATTAATTTATTTGTTATTAAATAGTTTAAATAAAATAAGATATATTAAGCAAAAAATAAATAAATAAATAATATGTCAATTACAGGGAAAAGAAAAGGAAAGGGCTTTTTAAGTCTGTTGCTCTCCTTTATAAAATTATTTTTTAAATAAAAAAATAAATTTAAAAAATTATAATAATTTTTTTTCTTCAAAAAAAGGACAAAAAAACAAAGCGCAAAATAGCCTTTAAAAAAGGAAAATTTTTTTAATTTTTTTCCTTTATTTTTGTGTGCCATTGACAGCGTTTTCTCTCTTCCCCTTTCTTTTCTCTTTCCTTCTCTTAATATATTTAGAAAAAAAATTTAATTAAATTCGATAAAAACCCTTTTTTTTGCTGTCAACTAGAAGGCTTTTTTTCGGTTACTATTTTCTTTTTTTTTTAAAGGAATTTTTAATATAGGAAAAAAAATATTTTTGCATTTAATTCTGCAAAATTAAAATAAAAAAAATAAATTGTTTAAAAAAATTTAAAAAAATAAAAAGGCTTGGTAATAATAAATTTAAATAAAATAAAATAAATTAAGGTAAGCAGAGAGAGTATAAAAGCAAAGAAATAAGCCGTTATCTGCTTGCGTTTATTTGGGATGTCCTTATAAACGGATGGTAAATTAAATAAACTTAACTAAAAATGTTTAAAAAAATTAAAATATAATTTAAAAAAATAAAATAAAAGAAAAAAAAGAATTTTAAATTAAAAATAAAATTAATCTGATTAAACTAAAAATAAAAGAAATATATTTTCTTCTAAGAGAAAGAGTTTTTTTAATAAAAAAAAATAAAAATTTGAGTAATGAATCAAAATGTCTTTTTTTTAATGTCCAAAAACATTTAAAAATATAGCAGATAAAAACGTAAAAAAATTTAAAAAAAAAAAGATAAATAGGGCAAAAAGTCGTTTCTTCTTTTTATACCAACTGCTGCCTTAAAATATATATTTTTAAAAATTGTGTAAAAATTTTTTTTTCATTGACGAGAAATTAAAAGTGAAAATAAAAAGGACTTTTAGACAGGGGAAAATATGTGAAAAGAAGAAATAGTGTTGATTGGTCACATCAAAATATATAAAAAGGAAGAAGGAAAAAAGGTAGTGTGTAAGGGACATTAAGGGTAGTGCGAAAGGGACAGAGAAAAAAAAAAAAAAAAGAAAAAAGAATCAATGTCCATTCAAAAAATAGTTTAAAAAAAGGCATTGAGGGAGTGTAGAAAAGAAGAAGAAAATTAACAGCCAGAGACCAATTGCTTTAAATACCAAAAAAAATTAAAAAATAAAAAAGGAAAAAAAGAGGGTATAAATATAAGCAACAACAACAGATGAAAAATTAAAATTAAATTTAAAAAAAGGAAAAGAAGGAAAAAGGAAAATAAATTAAAATTTATATAAAAAAGGGTATATATTGAGAGGGAAAGATTTCTTTTTTTTTTTTAAATAATTTTTTAAATTTTTTGACTGATTACAAAAAGAAGGGGGCAAAAAATAAAGTAGAGAAATGGATGAAAAAATTTAAAAAAGAAATTAAAAAAAGGAAATTAAAAAATAAATCACGTGATTATGTACATAAATAAATAAATAATTTAGTAAAAATATTAAACATTCGAGAAGATTAATTTAAACAAAGTTTTTAATTTTTTAAATAAGTCAGCAATAAAAAAAGGGAAATATTTTAATTAATTAATTAATTAATTTTTTTTAAATTTAATTTAAAAATCCTTAGAATTTAAAAATTAATTGATTTAAGGGTCTATTATTCTTCTCTCAAGTTAATTTAATTTTTGAAATATTTTTTAATTTTAACAGCTGGAAAGAATTCTTTGCTGAAAATAGAGGGTCCGATTGGATGAATCTTTTTGGAAAAAAATATTTTTGTTTTGGACGATGGCCAATAATTGTAAAAACGTAAAAAAGGGACAGAAAAGGCTGCTGTTTATAAATACATTTTTACTTTTATTAAGCCTATTCAGCAAAGGCAAAAAATCGGGAAAATAGATGGAAGAGAGAAAAAGACAAAATGGACACCTCACACATTTTTTAATTTTTTTAAAGGCTTATTCATTCAATTTTAAATCAAATGGACATTAAATAGGTAAAACAGGTTTAGGTCAATATATAAATAAATAATTAATTTCAGTCCTTTTTGTTTATCCTTATAAAGGCTTCAAGTTTTGACACTCCTCCCTTTTCCCTCTCCTACGCTATTCTTATATAATTAATTAATTTTATATTTTTTTGTAAATTTTCTTTTTGTTAATTTTAAACACTACACCTACTCCTCCTCTTCAAAACAACCTTTTTTTATTTTTCTTTTATTTTACTTCCAACTTTTGTTTAAACAAATAAACCTTTACTTCTTCTTCTACGCCTCCCCCCATTTTACCCTTCCTTCTATTCTTTCTTTTTCTTTCCCCTTTTTTTATATTTATTTTTCTAAAGCTTTTGAGCTAAATAATAAATAAAAAAAATAAAAAAAAACAAAAAGAAAAGGGTAAATAAAATAAAAATAAAATTAATTTAGCAGTAGATGAGTTGGGTATGACAACAAAAAGATCAAAAAAAGCGTGGAAGTCCATAAATTTATTTAACAAATATTTGCGCGGTTAAAAATGTCTTTCTTCTCTAATAATTTTAAAGAAAAGAAAAATAAAAGAGTCTTTTTTTTTTTGTTGAAAATGAGGAACGGGAATTTTGCTGTTTTGTGAGCTGCTTGCAAAAATTAAAAAAATAAAAAGAATGCAAAGAAAATAAAAAAAAAATAAAAAAAAGAAAGGGGGATTTGTATTAAATAAATTAGCAAACAAAAAAATTTATCCTCTTCTACTCGTCATTTTATAAACTATTTAAAAGTGTCTTCCTCTTTTTCTTCTCTTTCTGAAGAAGAGAAAATGGTTGGCCAAGGAATAAAAAAAAAATAAAAAGAAGAAGGAATTTTAAAAGAAACAAAGAAAAATAAAATAAATAAATACAAACAAATATATATAACACGTTTTTTATTTTTTTTAGTTAAAGTGGAGGAGGAGGGGGAGGAAAAACAAATTTTACAAAAATAAAAATGGACGTTGGACTGTAAAAAATAAAATAAAAATTGTACAAAAGAAAAAATAATATTTTTAATTTTTACTTAATATATAATTTTTGAATAATTATTGTATTTATTAAAACTTGATGTTTAAACAAATGTATATGACAAAACATTTTTGTTCTTTTTAAAGGATTGATTGCTTTAATTATAATTATTATTTTTTTTTTCTTTTTCTTCTAGTTTAGAAAATATTTTTTAAAGATTATTTAAATAATTAAGAATTTTATTTAATTATTTTTTTTCTAAAATAAAAATTCTTTTGAAGAGTGACTGTAAATATAATTTATTAAAAGGGTAACCCTAATTAATAACCAAGTTTTAGATTTTTTTTAGTCAAAAATGTTCGAAATAAATTTTAAAAAATACACTACCTTCCTTTGCATTAAAATAGGTAAATAAATGTATTTAATTAAAATTAAAAAAAATTAATTTAATTTTCTTTAATTTAATTTAATTAAAAGGTCTGTGCAATAGAAAATAATTAAATATTTTTAAGGCTTAAAAAATAAAATTAAAAAAATAAGGTAAATATATAAGCTTTTTAATTTAAATTAAATTAAAAAAACAAAAGAAAGAGAATAAAGGAGGGATTTTTAAGTAAAAGTAAAAGAAGAAGAACATGTCCCCTCTGCATATAATAATTTGTAAAAAATAAAATAAAATAATTAAGTATATTTATTTAATAAATTATTTCAGTAAATAAATAAATAAATAATTCCAAATAATAATCTCCCTCTTTCCCTCCTTTTTTATTGAAATAAAAAAAATAAAAAATAAAAAGAAATAATACAAAAAATGACAAAAATCCCACTTTTGCACTTTGCTTTATTTTTAAAAAATAATTTTTCTTGAAAATATTACTTCTTTATTATATAAATTTTATGTTCTTTTTTACAAAATAATAAGTAGTAATTTATAACCGGTCCTAATTTTTTGTACTTTTTTTTGTGTTAAAAAAATAATTTTTTTTCCTTCTTTTTTGTTTATTTTATGTGAATACATTTTAACGTTTTATTTTATTTATTATTCTCATTTGCAATAAATAAATAAATAAATAAATAAGATATTTAGAGAGGAAGGGGAACAAGTAAAGGAAATCACGTAGCCATTGGACCCAATTTTCTTTTTTCTTTTTTATTTATTTTTTCTTTTTTGTATAAATACAATTATTTAAATTAATTAAATTATTTAAATTCTAGTTTTTTATTATTTCCTAAAATTAATTTATTTTAATAGTTAAAATTGTTTTTAATTTTATTTTAATTTAATTAAATATTGGTAGATGTTTTTTGTTGTTTTTTGGGTGTTAAAAAGTTAATTAAAATGTTTAAACTAATTTAATAAATATATGAGACAATAAAGTTAAATTAATATATAAAATGTGCAGTGACTTAAGGCTGTTAAAACTTGGAAATTTAAAAGGAAATAAACTTTATAGAAATAATAAAAATAAAAGAATTAATAATTGGTAAAATTAATTTTTTTTTAATTTAATAAAATTAAATAATAATTTTTTTTAATTTTATTAAATTAAATAATTAATTTTTTTTTAATTTTATTAAATTAAATAATTAATTTTTTTTTAATTTTATTAAATTAAATAATTAATTTAGTAAAATTAATTATTTAATTTTTTTAATTTAATAAATTAAATAATTTAATAATTTAATTATTTACTTTTTTTAATTTAATTTTCTCAGTTATTTATTTTTAAAAAATATTTTTCTAGTTCTTCCCTTGCTCAATTATAATTCTTTTTCTTCTTTTTTTCTAAAGAAGATCAGTATTTAATATTATTTATGTTTGTGAATAGGATGAGGGGATTGCAAAAAAATTAAAAAAAAAAAAAAGCAAAAAGTTAAAAAATAGTAATTATGTTAATAATGGACATATAAAGGGGGGAAGAAAAGAAGAACATAAAAATAAATAAATAAGTAGTTAAATACAAAATAAAACTGGAATAAAATAAAAAATAAATGGACAAGTGTATGGAGACAATAAAGGAAATAAATGAAACATTTTTTGATTGTTAAAATAATTTTTAAATTAAATAATAATTGTCTAAATTTTAAATTAAAAATATACAAAGAAGAAAATAATTAATAATTAATTAATTAATTAATTATTTTAAAAAATGAAATTGATGAGTTAACATGCTCTACGTTGAATAGTAAATTAAAGGAAAAATAAACAAAATATTCTGAATTAAAATAAATTAAAAAACAGAGCCAGGAGTATTATTAGAATAGTAAAATAAATTTAAAAAAAAAATATTAAAATAAAAAAATGAATAAATTTCTGGGTTAAAAAAATTTGCCTTTTTAATAATGTTAAATTAAAAAAATAATTAAAAAATAAAGAAGCAAACAAAGGTATTTATTTAAGTAATTTTTTAATTTTTATTTGATTAAGAATTGCCTGAAGTTAAAAAATATACAAAGAAAAAAGTGTCTTTTTTTTTTTTTTTTAATTTAAATAATAATAATAATTATTATTATTATTTTTGTTGCCTCAAAAAATATTTCCAAACTAAGTTTTAAATAAATAAAAAATAAAAAGTAATGTCTGAGTAAAACATTTAATTCATTTTGATTAAAAAAAAAAAAAAAAAAGTTTGTTCATATATATTTTGTATAATTTTATTTTTCTGAGACAAGAAAATAGGCCAACAAATAACCACTTTTTTTTTTATTTCTTGTTTTGTGTCATTTTTATTAGTTTTTAAGAATAATAATTTCCTGAATTTTTTTAACTGCTTTTAACTACAAACTTTTGTATTTTATGTTATTAAAAGATAAACAAACAAAGAATAAATATTTAAAATACAAAAACAAACATTTATAAAAGAACAATGAGAAAAAAGAGAAGAAAATAAAAACAAACAAAACTTGTACAAAACATGATAAAATAAAACATGAATTTGTAAAACTTGTTTGTAAAATAAACTTAATTTTACAACTTGTTTGTAAAATAAACTTAATTTTACAACTTGTTTGTAAAATAAACTTAATTTTACAACTTGTTTGTAAAATAAACTTAATTTTACAACTTGTTTGTAAAATAAACTTAATTTTACAACTTGTTTGTAAAATAAACTTAATTTTACAACTTGTTTGTAAAATAAACTTAATTTTACAACTTGTTTGTAAAATAAACTTAATTTTACAACTTGTTTGTAAAATAAACTTAATTTTACAACTTGTTTGTAAAATAAACTTAATTTTACAACTTGTTTGTAAAATAAACTTAATTTTACAACTTGTTTGTAAAATTAAGTTGGGATTGTAAAATATTAAACATTAATGTAAAAACTGATTGTAAATTTGTTGAACTTAATTGTAAAATAAATACATTAGTTAAAACTTAATAGCAAATTGTATGTTTTAAAACATGTTCTTAGTAAAGTGAACAGACTTTTGTAATATTTTCTAAAAGTTTTTTAAGTTTGCAATTTTATTTTACAATGAAATTTAGACATTTTTATTTGAGAGTTTTATTTTGTAATTTCAAGTAAGTTGTACATAAAATTTAATTAAAATAAAGAAAAGATTGAAAATATTCTAAAAATTTTAATTAAAATTAAAAAAATATAAAATATTTAATTAAAATACAAAACACAAAATTAAATAAAATTAAATGTTTTAAATAATTATTTTTGCAAAATATAATTTAATTTAAATATTATTTAATGAAAAAAAGATTATCTAAAAATCAAATAATACTAAAAAAAAATATTTGTTTTAATATTTAACATTTCATTTATAAAATTATAAAAAAAAATTTTTGTAAAATTAAAAAATGACTTTTGAAATAAAATACATATATTTTTGTGTATTGTATATGCTGAATAAAATTTTAATACTTTATAGATTTACATAAAATTAAAGATTTTTAGTCAAAAAAATGAAAATTATACTTAAAAATATTTTATAATTTTATTAAAAATAGTTTAAATAAAAATTACAAATTTTTATTTATTTGGAAAAAAAGGAGAAAAAATAAACTTTTCTATATAAACATAAAAATTAAAACTTTATTAAAGCAAAATTAATTGAATAAGATTGTAATTTAAAAAATAAACTTGAAAAGGAAAGAGAATGTTTAAAAACATGTTTTAATAAAAATAAAGCAAAAAACAATTTTTAATATTTTTTGGACCAAATGTCACTCAGGTGAATTTTAATTAATTTTTAAAAATTAATTAATTTCCTTTTTAATAAATTATAATTTACTTATTTTAATTTAATTAAAATTAAAAAAAAAATTTTTTTTTAATTCAGGTCTATTTATAGATTAAAAAAGAAAAGGAATTTAATAGCAAATGACTTTAAAATCATATGCCCATTTTTTAAAATTTTTTTTGTAATATTTTTTAAAAATTATTTTAAGTTGTTGTTGTTGTTAGGGAATTATTTAAGCATCTTTTTTTAAATTAATATATTTAAATTAAAAAAAAAAAAAATAAATATATATATTCTATTTATTTATAAAAGCAATTCCTTTAAAAAATTTAAAAAATTTAAAAAATCTAAAAAAACTTAAAAAATTATTTAATTAAAACCTTAGACATTTATATTTATTTTAACACACAAATATTTTAATTATTTTAAATTAATTAAAGGTATAAAAGAAAAAGAGGTTAAAAGGTCCCCTTCCTACTCCTTTGGGAATAATTTAAAAATACACAATTAATATTCAAGGATATAGTTAATTAAATAAAAATAAAATTAAACGAGGTAATAATATACAGAATAATTTAAAAAAGGTTGGAAGAAAATTAATTAATTTAAATAAAATAAATAAAAATAAAGGTGAATTAATTAAAAAAATAAAAATTATTTTTTAATTAAATTAAATTTAATTAAATTTAAAAAAAAATAAATTTAAAAACTATAAAAATTATTTATTTTTATTATAAAAGCTCTCTTTCTCTCAATAAAAATGTTAAATAAAGTGAATAATTAAAAATAAGAGAAAAGGGTAAAAATATATGTGTTTACATTTTATTAAAAAAAAACTTTAAAAATGTTTTTTAAAGTCAAAAATAGCAAATCAATATTTAAACAATATTTTTTTTATTTTCTCCTTCGCTTTTTTTTATTTTTAAATTGTATCAAAATAAAAAAAATAAGGCCAATAAATGTGTTTTTAAATAATAATTTTGGGAGTAAATAAATAAATTATTTAAATTAAATTAAAATATTTAAATTACTTATTAATTATATTATTTAATTAAAAATTATTATTTAGGGTCTATAATTAATTATTAAATTCTGTAGTTCTTTAGAAGCTTACAATATTAATTAATTAAATTCCCTTTTAGAACAGTTAATGTATTTACAGTATTTAAATATTTTTTAAAATCTTCTTTTATTACTTTAAATTTTTTAAATAAATTTTATAGTCATTCTGTAGGCTATTCAATTAGCTAATTAAAAAATATAAAATGTAGAGATTATTTGGTAAATTATTAAAGTTATGGTAATTAATGTAAAGTGTGTTTAAATAAATAGAGTAATTAAATTAAGTTTAGACTATTATTGAGTAAATAAATTAATTAAATAGATTAAATAAATTAATTACTTATAATTAATTAAATAATTAAATTAATAAATTAATATTAATTAATTTAATTAATTAATTAATTAAATAAAAAAATTTAATTAATTAATTTAATATTAATTAATTTTTTAAATAATAAAATATAAAATTCTAATGATTTTATTTTGTTTAATTTTTTCTGTTTTTCTAAAAGAATTAAATTTTTTTAAATGCAAAAAAAGAAGAATTAGAGCAGTTATATGTAGAATTATTTTTATTATTTAAAATTACTAGAAGGACAAAATTTTATTTATTTAAAAAATTTTAAAAAATGAGAGAAGAATTTAAGGAAGGATTTGCATTATTTTGTAATTGATATAATATTTATTTATTTATTTTGAGACATGTAAATATTAAATTTAATTTTTAATTATTTTTAATAAATTATAAATTGTGGGAATTTTTGTTAAAAAAATTTTTTTTTTAATTTTTTAAAATTAATAAAATTTAACAATTTGAAATTTTGACATTTTAAAGTATTAAATTTAAAAAAATAAAAATTATTAAAAATAAATTAAAATAAAATAAATATTTTAATTAATAATGTCCAATATGTGTATTTAATGTTTATGCCTTAAAATTGAACAAATTTTAAATAAAATAGAATTTTTAGAGGAAATTAAAGACCATTAAAATAAGGGAATTTACTTAAAAATAAAAATTAAAAAGTTTGACATTTTGAAAAATTGGCATTTTGTCTGTTGACATTTTTAATACAATTAAAATTAAAAAAAATTCCTTTTTTCAATAAAATAAAAATATGATTGAGAGCCAGCATATTTTAAAAGGGGGTTTTAAAAAGAAAGTAAATTAAAAGACAAAAATAAAATAATTAATATTAAAAAAAAAAAGAAAAACCGCACAAAGGCAAAAAGCCAAGCGAAATAATAAAATAAAAAAATCTTTTTTTTATTACTTTAAAAATAATTTATAAAATATATTTTTGTAAAAAAGACAAAAAATATATTAAATAAAAATGGCGCCATTTTCCTCTTTTTTAATAAATAAAAAATGCCAAAGCAAAAATATATTTAAAAAATAAAAAATTAAAAAAAAGGAGGGAAGGTTAAAAAGGAAAGAAATTAAAAAAAGTTTCTCTTTTTTATTAATTTAAAGTTTAAAAGAAAATTAATTAATTAAAGGACATTTTTAAAAAATTAAAAAATTAATAAAGAGAAAAATAATTAAAAAATAAATAAATATTAGAAATTAATTAATTAATTTTTATTTATTTTATTTCTTTAGAGATGTGGGGTACATTTTTAGAAATTAATTTTTGTCCTCCCTACTATTTATTTATTTAATTTAAAAAAATTCCCCAATTTACTTATAATTGAAATTAATTAAATTAAATTTTAATTTAAATAATTAAATCCCTTACCGTGAGAATATTTGAATAATGTAGTGAATAAATTAATAATTAATTAATTAATAATTAATTAATAATATAAGTAGACACAAAGAGTCACTTCAATATAAATGTGTTGAATTTAAATAAAAAATTTAAATTAATTTAATGACGAAATTAAAAATAAAAAAAAAGTAAAAGTAGTCAATTAAATTATATTTAAAGCCCTGAAAAATTGAAAAATTAAAAAGAAAAATTTTTTTTAAATTAAATTAAATTATTTATTGTAAATTAAATAATGTCGAAAAAATTAAATTTTAATGGAAATAAAATAATTAAATTAAATTAAAATATGATGAAATTTAAATTAATTTTTAACTTAATTTACGGACTTTATTTAATTATTTAAAATTGGTGGTAAATTCTACTGGCAACGACTATACAGGTTCTAGATATTATAACTCGGGAACTGTTAGGTACTCCTAGGTGTTTTTGGTACCATTTGAAAGAGTAGTTAATAAGCTACAAAATATCAGAAAATCAGAATTTTTGGAAAAACAGAAAAAAAGTTATGAGCAAAAAACAACAAATTTTCTGAAAATTTGTTGTTTTTTGCTCATAACTTTTTTTCTATTTTTCCAAAAATTCTGATTTTCTGGTATTTTGTAGCTTATTAAGTACTCTTTAAAATGGTACCAAAAACATCTAAAAATACCCAACAGTTCCCGAGTTATAATTTTTAGAACGGACACCTGTAATATGAGGGTATTAAAAATTTATTTTATTTATTCATTAAAACTTAATTAAAAAATAAAATAATTTTTAATAAATTAAAATTAATTAATTCAAATAAATAGAAATAAAAAAATCTATTTAAAATAATAATAAATTTATTTATTTATTTAAATTAACTAAAAAATCAATATTTATTTTACACTTCCTTTTACTTCAATTTTAAAATCAAAATGTAAAAAAAATAAAAGAATATTTTATTTTTAATGCAATAAAATTTTACTACATATTTTGCTTTATCGCCATTTTATTTTAAATTTTTTCGTAAAATTAATTTTTTTTTCTTTTTACTAAAATAAAATGGCGGCACTCAATTTTAATTTATTATTTTTGTTTAAAAATTAAAAAAAAAATATTTTTTTGTTTTTAAAAATTTTAAATTCTTTAGGGAATAATTAAAATACTAAAAAAATAAAAAAAGAGGAAATGAACACGAAAAAGAAATTTAAAAAAAAATAAAATGGGGGAATTTATTTAAAAGCATTGTGGAGACATACATTTAAGTTTCTCCTTCTCTTATAATAACTAAAGAAAATAATAAAGCTTTTTTTTTAATTTAATTTATTTCATTAAAAAGAGTAGAAATTTTTGTACTAAAGAAATTAAAAATAAAAATTTTTAATTTGCAAATAAAAGAATTAAGGGAAAAATAAGGCGAAAATGACTTTGTCTGTCAGAGTAGACGTTAGTTTTTGAGTCATAACTTTTTTTATAAAATAGCTAAAATTTTATTTTTTAATAAATTTTGTAGAGAATTTTCTCCTCTATTAGAAAGTTTAAAGAAAGTTTTAAAAAGTTGAGTTATTATAAAGTTATTGAGGAAAGAAGTCGAAAGGTTGATATGTAGTGGTAAAGCATAAAGGTAATTAAAATTCAAAGGGAAAGGGGGAAAAAATAGAAAATTTAAAAATTTCTCTGTTTTTTAATTAACTAAAAAAATAAATAAATTTAAATAAAAAATAAACGAAAAAAAGTTTATATTAAAAAATATGTAAGGGTACAGAAAACATCACTTTTTTGACCATAACTTTTTGTTCCCAATAAATTAAAATAATAATTAAAATAAATTTTATAGAGAATTTTCTCCTCTATTTAATAATATAAAAAATTCCTACAAATGCACATTCAACAAAAAGTTATGGCCTTCAACATTTAGTTGGTCTTCCACTACATATTTATATGTGTTGTGTATAATAGTAGTAAAGGAAAAATGAAAAATTAAAAAACAATTTTTTAAAATATTTTTAAATAATTAAATAAACATGTTTTGATATAAATATAAATTTAAAAAAATAAAAAAAAATTTTTTTATTTCGTCCATCCATTTGGCGGTGTCCAATGTATCCCCCCCTTCCCCTCATTTTCTCCATTTTTCCCTTTATTTTATTTATTTATTTTTTATACATTTATTTATTTGTTTAGCTTTTTTAACAGCAAAATATTGGGGGTGTTTAAAAAAAGAAAAAAGACAGAGAATTTCTCAAAATTACGAACGAATTGAATGAAAAATAAAAAAAGAAATTTTTTTATTTTTCGCGGCAGGACGCGCTAGGCTTTTTGGTCGGGAATGGCCAATATAAAAGGGGGAAGAGAGATTAAATTTTCTACTTGTTTATTTAATGGAGTTTGATTAATCTAAACGATTAAAATTAAAAAAAATTATTATTAAAATAAAGTGGTTAATATGGCCGGTTCATTGCCATTATCAGAGGCTTTAAAATGGGCGGCCAGAAAAATATAAAATTAATATTATTTAATAGAGCGATAAATAAACTATATTTAAAAATAATTTTACTTAGTTATTAATTAATTAATTAAAAAAAATTTTTGTTTTAATAGGGAAATGTGGTCAAAGCCGCAGAAAGTGTGTATTTTTAGATGTATATTTATTTAAATACTCAAAAAGTTTATTTTAAGTTTAATTTAATGCTGACAATAAATAAACTTTTTTTATTATTATTTTTAAATATATTAATTTAAATAAACATTTTAGTATGCGCAAGCATTAAATAAGTAAATTAATTAATCTATATATTTATTTTATTTTAAATTAATTAATTTTAAATTTCGAGTTATAAAGGAAGACATAAAGCCTGTCTGATAATTCTATCAAAGAATAAAAAAATCGGCACTGAACTGACCTAGGTACTGAACCGACCATTTTAAAAATTTAAAGACTTAAAAAATTCAAAAAATATTTATTTACTAAAAAATAAATATTTTTAAATTTCCTTTAAAATTTATGGAAATTCTTCCTCAAATAAATACATTTTTAGTAGCAACATTGGATAAAAATGCACTAAAGAAAAATCATAAAAAAGAAAGATTTAATTTTCAGCATTTTTAAAAAAAATTTTTAGTGCTTTTAACAAAGAGGAGGGAGGAAAATAAAATTTAATAGAATAAATTAAATTGGGCAGTTTTTAAAAAAAAGTAAAAAAAAATTTAAAAACCGGACAAGGATAAAATATTTTTTAAAAATTATTAAAATTAGCCTTTTATTTATTTTTAATTAAAATAATAATAAATTAAAATAATTTAAAATAAAAATAAATAATAAATTTAATTTTTTAATTTCCAGTGATTTTTAGAAAAGGAAAAAAGAAAAAAAGTTTTAAGTTTATTTTACAGTGAATTAAAAGAAATGGACAGTTCAACGCAAAACTTGTTTTTATTTTTGTACAGTTTCTTTTGTACAAAAATGTTTCTTTCTTTTTCAAGTTTATTTTTATTGTTTTATGTTGAAATTAATAAATAAAAAGGGAAAACAATTTAATAATAAAAAAGATGAGGAGAAAAATAAAATTAATATTTAAAAAAAATAAAAAGGCGGTAAAATAAACCTTAAAAAAAAGATAAAAATGCCCTTGATTTTTTGAAAAAAAAAATTAAACAAAAAAAATGTGAGAAAAAAATAAAAATTAAAAAAGGCCTTTAAATAAATTAATTAAAATTAATAAACTTTTAATATTTAAAAAAAAAAAGAAAAATTAAAATAAATAAAAAAGAAATAATAATTTTAATTAAAAAAATTAAATTCTTTAAGATTAAAATAAAATTGTTATTTTTTGATTTAAATTCAAAGAAGGATTAAATAAAAAAAAAAGAAAAAAATAAATAAATTTGAATGAAAAAAGAGGAAAATTTAATTAGAAAATTGACAAAATAATTTTTTTTGGATTTTTCAAAAAATATTTAAATATTTAAAAGATTATTAAATTTACTGTAAGAGGATAAAAAAAATTTTTTTTTGAAGAAAAAGAAGATTATTTATTTATTATGATTTATAGAAACGCTAAAAAAATTATTTTTTTTAATCAAATTTGCTTTATTAAGGGGAAATATTTTTTTGTATTTTGTAGGTATAGAGTCCAATAAATAAAAAATTATATTTATTTGCAGTAAACATGTTTCCATTTTAACGGGAAAAAATTTTAAAATGTTTAAATTAGTTGTTTTTTTAATAAAAGAAAAACAAAGTTTTAAGGACACAAAAAATTAAATTAATTAATTAAATAATTAAATTAATTAATTTAATTATTTAATTCAATTAAATAATTAATTAATTAAATAATTAAATTAATTAATTTAATTATTTAATTCAATTAAATAATTAATTAATTAAATAATTAAATTAATTAATTTAATTATTTAATTCAATTAAATAATTAATTAATTTAATTTAATAATTAAATAATTAAATTCAATTAAATAATTAATTAATTTAATTAAATAAATAAATTAATTAATTAATTAATTTAATTATTTAATTCAATTAAATAAATAAATTAATTTAATTAAATAAATTAATTAAATGAATAAACAAAATAATTAAATAAAATAATTAATTAATTATTTAGATAACTATTTTATTGATAAATTAAAAAATGAATAAATAAATTAAATTAATTAATTAAATCTATAGCTCAGTGTATTATATTAATTTTTAAAAATAAATAATGTATTAAATATAAAACAACCAAAAAATATTTAAAGTCTTTAGAGATATCAAAGAAAATGTTTGTATATTTAATTAAATACCCTTTTATATTTCAGTTGATTTTCAGGTTGCAATAAGTTTTAAAAAGTGATGGAATTGAAGGTATTTAAACACTGAATTTCTTTATTTAATTTAAATTTAAAAAATATTCCTTTTAAATGTATTTAATTAAATATTTAATTAATTTAATATTTAATTAATTTAATATTTAATTAATTAAAATAAAGGAAAATAAATAAATAAATATTTAGGTACAATAATAATAATATTTTAATTAATCCAATTTTTACTCTTTTTGTGCAAAACAATTTTAAAGGCTGCAAAAAAGCTGGCAAAACAAAATTTTATATAATAAAAGCGCGGACATTAAATATTTAATAAATGAGTAAAATATTAAAGTAAAATGAAAGAGAGAGAAAAAGAAAATTAAATAATAATTTTATGGAAATTAATAAATGAGAAAATTAATATTAAGTAAATATATAATTAAATATTTTATTTTATTTTTGTATAAAAATAAAATTAAAATGTGAAGTAAACATTAAATAAATAAAATAGAGTATGTACATGTGTAGTAAATAGACAGGACTGTTCAAATCCAATTCTGTCCCGAAGTGTCCTTATTTTTGAAAATTAATAAATTGACTGGTACGTGAATTAATTAATAAATAACCAAATTATAGGACCCGGTACCATATTTTTAAGTTAGAGTTTAGCGTACTCTAGTGTACCTAAATTTTAATTTTTAAATAAATAATTTTTAAAAAAGGTAATAAAAAAGGGACAATATAATTAAATAAAAATAGAGTAAATTGAAGTATAAAAGCTCCCATTTTTTAATTAAAAAAAATTTTATTTAAATAAAAAATTCTCTTTTATTTATTTTTCTAATTAAAAATAAAAATATAACAATAATTATATTATTTAAAAATATAAAATAAATTTAATTATATTAATTTAAAGCCAAAAAGAGAAATAAAAGTAAAAATAAATAAATTGAGTATTAAAAAATACAACAAAAATAAATATTTAAAAAAAAAGGCTAAATAATTAAAAAAGTAAAAAAAAAGGCGGCTGCAAATTTATTATTAAAAAATAAATGAAAACATTTATAACATTTATTTTATTAATTTTTGGACTTTGTCCCAATTAAAGTTGTTGCTTTTAGTATTTAAAAGGCTTTAGCGCGAGATTAGTTGCTGGGGAAAAAGAAAAATAATAAAAATTATTTCTTTTAAAAATTAGAGAAAGAGAGAAATATTAACGGGAAAGAGAACAACAACAGCCCATATATTCGCGCATTAAACAAGTTGAATTATTTAAATAAACTTGTTCAGTAAATAAGCTTTAATTTAATTAATTAATTAATTAAATAAAATAGAGTAAAGAATAACTGAAATACCGGGAAATAGAAGAGGAATCGAAGGTTGTTATTTTATTAAAAATTTAAATAGAGGAAAAGGTAAATTAATTGTCTAGTGATTTTTACAAAAAATGTAGGTAAAAGAATAGGGAAATTGGACCATGTTACCTAGAGTTTATTTAAATTGTTTAAAAGAAAACATTAATTATTTAAATAAATTTAAAACAAAGTTTAAAAATTCTGGACCGACGGGAAGCTTTAAAGGTTCAAGTTGGTTAAATTACAAGACATAATAAGCTTGCGATTATTTGGGCGCGCATAGGTAGAAAGAAACCTGCCTTTGCAAAAATACTAGAAAATTATTAAAAATAAAAAAGTAAAAAATTAATACATAAATACACCCATTTTACTCTTTTTTTAAAGCTAAATAAGGAAAGCATGTAAAAAAGGTTTTTTTAATGTGTGTTTTGGTCAATACATTCGCGCAACAAAATTAATATGCCAAAGCCAAAAATTATAATACATTTAAAAATATAAATTTTTGAATGGCAACAACAAAACTTTTTTTAGTATTTTTAATATAACACATTAAAACTATACAAAATAGAAAAAAAATAAAGTAAAAAATAAATAAAAATTAATTTGGACATTAGAGTCTGAAAATAAAAATTAAAGTTTTGTTTGATTTTTATATTTTTTATTTACTTGTTTTTAAGAGGTCTAAACTTTAAATATTATTTTGTGTCTAAAAAGGTTGGTAAATTAATAAAAATGAAGAAAAAATAAAAATAAAAGAAGCTGTTCCCTTGCGCGCATGCGAACCGTTCCTAGTTTTTTAATCATAACCTTGGAACCAATTGACCGTTTAAGATAATTTTGTGGTCACTAAAAAGAGAATTAAATATTCTATAAAACCTCTAAAAATTAAAATTTTATCTCAAAAAACAAAAAAGTTATGCTTAAAAAACTGCCATTTTGTACAAAAAATGAAGGTTTACTGCCTATAAAATTTCTGAATTTTACTAGAAAAAAATCTTTCTTATTATTTTTGAAGCAAATTTAATCCTCTATTTATTAACAGAAAAAATTAATTAAAATATTTTAATTTGGTTGGGTTATTAATTTAATAACTGGATATAAACTAAAAGAAAATATTTATTTTCAAATTTTAATGTTAAAATTTTACTTCGCATTTTAAAATTAAAATAAAAATTAAAAAAAAATTTTTTTAAAGAGCAATTTCACAAAGAAAATTTAAAAATCGGAGAAAAGAAGAAATTAGTGAAAGCGCAGCACCAACGCGCGATTTAAAAGAGTTTGAGTGTGTTTATTCTGTTTTTGTCTCCTTTGATTTTTTATTAAAATTAGCGTTGAATAAATACTTTTATTTTTTAAGAAAATTAAAATGGGGAAAATAAGATTCCGGAAAAATTTCTTTTTTATTAAATAATTTTATTAATTAATTTATTAATTTAATTAAATAAATTAATTATTTAATTAATTAATTAATTGACTATTTAATTATTTATTTAATTATTTAATTAATTAAATTAAATATTCTTTTTTTAACAATAAAATACATTTCCATCTATTTATAAAAATAAATAAAAATTAAAATTAATTTTAACCCCAGATTAATTTAAATATTTTTAAATCTTTTTCTTTAAATTATTATTTTATTTTTTTTAATCTTTTCTTTAAATCCAATAAATATTTTTTAATTCAAATAATTAACTAAAAAATCCCTTTTTTAATTTCCAATTAAAAAATAGATTAAATCTTGCCTTACTCTATTTTTCATTAAATTAAATTATTTTCCACTCATTAATTAATTTAATTTTTTTTTCTTTAATTTTTTATATTGGACAATGTAAATAACTCCTTAGAAAAATGTCACATTAATTACTTAGGTGTTTTAATTTTTTTTCATCGTCCGAGAAATAAAAATAAATAAATTCACTAATGGCCATTGAAATCCAATAAACTAAAAAATAAAAGGGTTATTAGAGTCTGAATTTTTAATTTAATTTATTCTTTTAAATCAAGACTCTAATGGTCTCTGTTAAATTTTAGAATTAATTTAATTATTTAATTTAAATATATAAAGAAAAGATAATAAAGAATATTATATTAAGTAGAGTTATCTATTTTTAATAGAAAGAAGAGAAAAGTAGCTGTCTCTTCTTTTCACTACACAGACACACACACTCTCTCTTTTCTCTCTCTTTCTTTTTAAATAAATAAATAAATGTTTATAAAATCCCCACAAAATTTTTATTTTTGCACACCTATTTTTCTTCTCAATTTTTCTTTATTTTTTAATAGCCAAAAAATTAAAAAATAAAAAAAAAATTTTATTTATTTTTTAATGGTAGAGCAGGTGCTTTTTCTTCCTCTTCTTTTACTGGACAAAAACAAAAAGAAAGAAAGAGAGAATTTTATACTTTTGTCTTTAAAGGATTATTAATTGTTTGGCAAATCAGAGAAAAATAAAAAATAAATTCATTTTTATTTTTAAAGAATTAAATAAATTAAAAAAAAAAGAAAAAAAAAGTTTTGTCCCCCTACCAAGTTTAATTAATTTTTTTTTTAAGCTATTAATTTTTCCTTAAATGGAATAAATTTGTTTATAAATAAATTAATGTAAATAAAAAGAGAAAAATAATTTTTAAAAATTATGACGTGTTTAGAGTTTATTTTTATTTTTAAACAACTTTAATTTAATTTTATTTAAAAAAAAAATAAATAAAAATATTAATTAAAATAAAAAATTTTTTTTTTAATTTTTTAATATTCTGGTATAATTATTAATTTATTTAAAAAATATTTTTATTAGAATAATTAAATTAAAGAAAAAATTAATTCTAAAAATTAACCTAATCTCATGGTTAAGACGCAGAAACATTTTCAAAAAATAATAAATTAATTAATTAAAATAAAAAAAATTCTTTTTTATTTATTAAATAGCCAGAGGCAAATTTCCAATAAAAATTTTATTTTTAAATTTTTTTCTTTATTTTTATTTTTTCCCTTCAGCGTTTGTCTACTACACTATATGTTGCCCAGAGCTAATTAATATATAGCTCGCAAATTGTTTATAATATTTAACGAAAATAAATAAAAATAAATATAAGGAGTGCAGCACAAAATAAAAAAAACGCGCAAAGGGAAAACAAGCTAAAAAAGCTTTAATAAGAGAAAGAAATAAATAATACTGTTTAGAAAAAAAAAATAAATTTAGAAAAATGAAAAAAAACAATAATAATAATAAATACGCGAAAACTGAGGCAATGGGAATAACTAAAAATTTTATTAATAATTAATAGACATTATTAAAATAAATATAAATAAAACCTTAAATTAATTTTTTAAATAAATAAACAAGGGTAGAGAAAATACATTATATATAAAAAATAAATAAACTTTAAAGTGTGTAAAAGTAAATAGAAGGTAGAAATTAAAATAAACTTATTGTAGGCTTACTAATTTTATTAAAATATATTTTTGCTTAAATACTAAAAAAATAAACTTGGAAAAATACAGTTAAACTTGGATACAATACAGTTAAATAATACAGTTAAATAAACTTGGATACAATACAGACAAATAAAATACAGTTAAATAAACTTGGATACAATACAGACAAATAAAATACAGTTAAATAAACTTGGATACAATACAGTTAAATAAAATACAGTTAAATAAACTTGGATACAATACAGACAAATAAAATACAGTTAAATAAACTTGGATACAATACAGTTAAATAAACCTGTAATAGTAAGAAAATAAACTTGGATAAAATAAGCATTAAAGTTAAGAGAAGCAGAAAATTAAACTTAAAGGAGTAGAGGGAGAGTAAACCTTACTTAGGATTTTTAGCCTTACAATTAATTAATTTAATTTGTCATTTAAAGTTAAAAATAGAAATGATAAAATTAATTTAGTAACCAATTAAAAACAAAACGTGGGAGGAGTAAAAATAAAATATAATTTTTAAATTGGTCATTAGAATCTTACCAGAATTTAAATTTTAATTTAATTATTCTATTTTTTTTTTCATTTATTTTTACTTCCTGTTTTAAAGAAAAATAAAATTAAAAATATTATTAAATATAGATAATGTTTAAAATTATAAATAAATATTTATTTTGTTACTACTTTAAAAAATATACCTAAATGATTGAATGAAATTCCTTGATGATTGAGAAGGAATCCTTTTTATTTAAAAAATAGTAAAAAAGCTAAAAGGATTTTGGAAAAATATTTTGGAAGAAAAAGGAAAAGAAGACGAAAATTGGCGGCAATTGGGGGCAGTGAAAAATAAAAAAACTGATCAGAAAATAAAAAGAAAATAATTGAAATAATGAAAAATAAAATTAAAAAAAAAAAAAATTAGAGAGCTATTAAATTAAAACAAAAAAAAATCAAAGAAGAAAGGTATTTATTTATAGAAATATCTGTTAGAGCCTAAAAGTTTTTTTTGATTAAATAAAACTTTTTTTCTACTTAAACAAAAAATGTGTCAATTGTGTATTATTTGTGAAGGAGTTAAAATAAAGGAAAAGAAAAGGAGAAAGTTTTAAAATAAATAAAACTTAAGTTTTAATTTAAATACAAAAGGAAATACAATAATAAATAAAATACAATAAAATAAACTTTTATTTTTGTATTTTTGTAAAACACAAAAAAGTTTATTTATAAGAGAGGACCTTTTTACTTTTACAGTCTTTCCATCAAGTTTATTTAAATATAGAGAGATTATTGTAAATATGTCCTTATAAAGGAAGTATACCCTTTAATGTATTTATAACTGTTTTTTAATTTAAATATGTCCTTATTAATAGAATTAAATTTAATATCTATTTAAATTGTTTATTTAAATATATTTTTTAGTGTTTAAATAATTAATCAAAAAGGTTTCAAAATAAACAAAAATTAGAAAAGAAATAATTAAAAAAAAGGAAAATAAACGAAAAAAGAGAATTTAAAAAAAAAGTTTATTTTTTAGGATGTATTTTAATGTTAAAAATGTGAAAATAAATAAATAAATAAATTTATTTATTTTTAATTAAAATATAAAAAGGGGTCAATTAATTAAAAATAAAAGAAGATAAATTTCTCAGTAAAAATAATTTAAATAATTTTAGGTTAATTTGATGAATTTATTTTTACTTTTTATTTTTCGTAAATTATGTATTTTTATCTCTACTATACAATCACCTTTAGTAGAATTATAAACCCCCCAAGGTCAAAATATATTTTACAAAAAATTAAAAGTAGGAAAAAAAAATTCTTGTGCAAATAAATAAAGGTAAATAATACAGAGAAAAGATGATAAAAAAAAAATAAAATAATTAAATAAATACAAAAATAATGGTAAAAATTAGGTTATTAATTAAATATAAATTAATTATATTTCTAATTAATTTAATTTTTAATTTTTAAATTTTGTTTATAAATTTTAATTTAATATTTTTTTTAATTTAATACTCATTTTATAATTAAAATATTTCTTTTTTTTAATATTTTTTAATTTAAGTAAAGAAAAAGGTTGTAAAAGAGAAGACTCTGTGTAGTCATTTAAATAAACTTACTCCCCTCTTTCAAGTTTTAGGGTATTTTAGAGTCTCTATTTTAACTAAAATTATTTAATTAATTAAAAAGTATGCTTAATTATTCCAAGTTTAATTAAATGAATAAAATGGAAAATTTCATTAATATTTTTTAATAAAATCTTTATTTTTTTTTTTAGGACAGTTGAGTCTTCTAAATTAATTTTTTTAAATTAATTAATTAATTAAATTAAAATTTATTATTTTTTAAAAGAATAGAAAGTGCTTTACTTAAATAGAAAAAAATTAAATAATTAAATAAAAATAATTAAAAAATTTTCAGTATATAAATGACAGTAATTAATGCCCTAAATAATATAAAAACCCTTATAAAATTAAATAAACTTTAAAAAATAATTTTCTCATATAAAAAGTGGTCAGAGAAAATAAATTATTTTAATAAAAATAATTGTAAAATTTGAATGATTTATTAAAAAAAAAAAATTTTTTTTTAAAGAGTAAAAAGAGAAAACAGGCGTTTTTCGGGTCACTTGCCCCTTTCTCCGAAAATTTATTTTTTTTTTATTAAAAAAAAAAAGAGAGACAAAATTTACATCAATTTTACTTTCTTTTGTGTTGACCTTCAAAATGTTTCTATGTCCACTTTAACTGTGTTAGGGCTTTTTTATAATTTTTTTAAAGAAAGAGAGACTGTGGAAATTAAAGAGAAAAGAGAGAAAGTGAAAAGAAAAATAATTAAAATAAAAAATTGGGGTGAAAAGCAAAGTAAACGCTGTTGGGAGAAATAAAAAAATTAACAAACGATAGAGGTTTTTAAAGGAAAATTTTTTTTAATAAAAAGTAAAATTAGAGACAAAAGAATGACCGAAAAAAAGAAAGAAATTAAATTAAATATTTAAAGGGGAAAGGAATAATACAACTTATTCAAATGATCAATTGACAAAATGGTCAGTCTAAGGAAATAAGAGAAAATTAAAGGAGGAAAATAGTTAAAAAAATAGAATAAATATTTTTATTAATTAAACAGAAAAAAAAATATTTTTTTTAATAATTAAATAGATTGTAAGATAATTTAGAAGGGTATAGTTATTCTTATTGACCCTTTTGTCACCTCAATTGATTATAGTCCTCATATATAATTTTAATTAAAGCTCCAGTACTTCAAAAATATAAACATAACCCAATCTATTTTTTAGTTAAAAAAATTGTAATAAGACTCTAACTGCACTTAAATAGAAGTGTTTAAAAAATTTAAGACTCTAATGTCCAAATTGATTGTTTAGGTTGATCAATTCGAAAAAAATATTTTTTAATACTCTCTTATACAAAAAATAAAAAATAGTAAAATTAAAAAAAAGAAAAAAAAATTTTGAACGAAGAAAAAAAAATAAAAAAAGGTTTTGACCATTACACACACACACACTCCCTTGTTTAATAGAAGAAAAAAGGCTTGGGGTTAGAAGAAAAAAGGGCAAATGTTGAAATAAAAATTGAAAAAAAAATTGGGTCATTTGTGAAGAGAAATGACCACTAAAAAAATGTAAAGTTTTTTTATTTATTTATTTTTAAAAAGAGAATAAATTTTATTTTTATTTAAAGAGAAAGAAAGAAAGAGATGCTTATCTTAATGAGTAAGAGAGAAAAAGAAAGATTTATTTTATTTTTGGCCATTTTTTGTTTGTTTGATATTTAATTACAGAAAATTTAATTTAATAAAAAAAGGGGTATTTAATTGTTTTTAGAATTTAATTAAATTAAATTAAAAATAATTATTTATTTATTTATTTTAATTGATAGTTAGTAAAGGAATGTCTACTTTTAAATACTCTAAGTCCTTATTTATTTTTCCCTATTTTTTTAAAATTATCCCAAGGCCTTAGACTTCTTCCCTCAAGTGTCTTCTTTAATAAATTAAATAAAAATTAATTTAAGGCTTATCCTTTAATTAATAATTTAATTTAAATCAAAGGTATGTATATAGAAGACAATAAAAAATTAAATTAAATAAATTAATTAAATTAAATATTTTTATTAAAATAATATAAAAACAATTTTTAAATTTTAATTATATTTTTTTTGCTTATCTTTTAATTAAATAATTATTTTTAATATAAAGTAAATAAACTAAAATAAAGGGTATTTATTTAATAAAATTAAATAAAAACAAATTTAAAAGAGGCCACACAAAAATTTTATTTAAAACGATAAGAAAAAAGAGGAGAGATAAAATATTTATTTTTAAAAAAGAAAAATTTAATGAAAAATAAAAAAGTAAAAATAATTGTAAAAATAATAAATTAAAATATGTTTGCAGTAAAAAAAAAGTTGGAGTAAGGGTATGTTTGGGCGCCGCTTGTGCGCATTCAATGGAGGCGCAGAATTTTAGCAAAGAGAATAAATATAAATAAAATTGTAGAATTATTTATAAATATTCTAAATAAAGTTTTCTACAATTTAGAATATAGAAAATATTTTAAACTTTTAATGGATCAGTTTTTGGGAATTATTTTAGTTCGCGCCCAATCGCCCCTGCGCCCTAAAGATAACTGCGGCCAAACAACCCTTTTCTCTTGCTATGTGGTCAGTTTTAATAGTGAAAAATAAATAAATAAAAAAAATTGGTTTAGTAAATTTAAAAAAATGTTTAGTTAAAGGTATATTATCTCTACTATTTTCTATTTATTTATTTGACCTTTCCCAAATTTATTAAAAATGTAAAACTAAAAAAGAGAGAGAAAGAAGACAAAATATAGAAATTAAAGAAAAAAAATTTTTTAGAGAACATAAAATGCTGAAAAAATGATGACCCTGAAAAATGGACATTCTAAAATAATGGTCATTTAATAAATTAATTTTTACTAATTTAATGAAAAAAAGGAAAAATAATTAAAAGAAAATAATTTAATAATTTTTTAATTAAAATCCCTTTAAAAAAAGTTTATTTTTGCTTTCCAAGTTTAATTAATTATTTAATATTTTATTTTAATAGAAAAGAGTAAAATAAACTTTGGAGCTATAAATTAAATTAATTAAATAAATATATTGTAATTATTTAAATTAATTTAAATAATGAAAATAAATATTTTTAAAGATTAAAATTTATTTAAAATAATAATTAAAAAATATAAGGAAAATAATTAATTAAATGATTTAAATTAATTAATTAATTTAATTGTAATTAATTAAGACATTTTAAATAAAAATTAAATTAATTCTGAATTAAATGTTTTAAACTTAAAAATATAGAATTTTAATTAAATAAATTTTTTAAATAATATTTTAATTAAATAAAAAAAAACTTTTTGATGCCGCCTGTTTTTAAAGTTAAAACTTGTCTTAGACTCAAGTGAACACCTACCAAGTTTATTTAAATATTACTAGAAATATAAAGGGATAATTAAATAATTAATTTTAATTTCTTTTAATTTTTAAAAATAATTATAAATAATTTAAAAATATTTAACTAATTCTAAAAATTAATTTAAAAATAATTAAATATAATTATTTAATAAATAATACCATCTGCATTGAAAAAAGGCAGAAAAGAGGTTTACATAATAGTGACTAAATTAATTAAATATTTTTAAATAAAAATAAATAATTAGTGCCTATTTTGAAAATATTTTTTTTATTTAATTCAGTAAAGAAAAGAGGAAAAAAATAATTTTATTTTTAAATAAATAAATATATTATTTTATGGACCAATGGAGAAAATAAATATTTTTAAAAAAGAGAAGAAGGAGAAAAATAATTTAATTAAATAATAATTATATACATACATACATATTTTATTTAAAAATAATTAAAAAAATAAAGATAATTAAAAATAAATAATTATTTTTATTAAAGGACAATTTAATGTATATAAATAAATAAACACGAATTAAATTAATTTAATTAAAATAAATAAATAAATAAATTAGTTTATTAATTAAATAAATAAAATAAATAAATTAATTAATTAATAATTTAATTAATTAATTAATTTATTTATTTATTTAATTAAATTTTATTTTATTTTAAAAATTAGTATTTATTAAAAATATATTTATGGATATTCACACAACCTTGTATTATTATTATTTTATTTTATATATATTCCTTTGCGCAATATTATTATTATTTTATTAAATTGAAATTCTTTTTCCATTAATTTTTTTTGTTTAATTTTTTCTTTTTCCTTTTTAAAGAAATTTCCCTTTTTAATTATGTACTATATAATTTTTTAATAATTTAAAAAACAAAATCACAACATATGGCGGAATTTGAAGGACAAAAATAAATACAAAAAATGTAAAATAAAAAAGAGAAAAAATAAAAGAATTAATTTTTTAAAGAATAAAGGGAAAAAAATTTTTTTAATAAAAAGAAAAAATTTTAAAAATTAATTAGAACGCAAAAAATTAATTTTTTAATAAAAAAGGATTAAATAAAATAAATAAATTGAAAAATATTAAATATTAAAAATAATAAACCTTAAATAATTTAAAAATTACAATAAACTTAAAACTTAACTGTATGAATTACAAAAATTACAAAAATACAAAAATCAAGTTTGCAAACTTTAGACTACAAAAATGGATAAATAAATAAATGTAAGTAAGTTTATTTTAATATTTATTAATTTATTCTATATGTATGTAATTAATTATTTTTATTTCAATTAATTTACATAATAGTAGTTAAAAAATATTTAAGCAAAAAAAAGAATTTATTTATTCATTTATAAATTAATTAATTTATATAAATGTCAACTGTTTTTTTTTTAATTTAATTTAAATTTTTTCCTTTATTTTAATTTAATTTTTCAGCTGCTACCAATTTATTTAAAAAATGTAAATTTTATTAAATTATTTTCTTAATGTTGTTGAGCAGTATTTATTAATTTAATAAATTTTGATGAATTAAAAAAAAATAAAAAAGAAAAAAAAAGATGAAAAAAATGGGAGAAATTTAAATAAAAATAAATATAAAAATTTTTTAAATTTAAACGTATTTTTAGGGAAAGAACATCATCTACCAAATAAAGATTTATTTTCTAGTTCCTTAAAAAAATTAAAATTAAAAAATGTTTTACATTAAAATTAAATAAATTAAACGAATTTAATTATTTTTAAGTTAAAACTTGAAAAAAGGTTGGAATATTAAATATTAAGCAGTTTAAAACTTGATTACAATAGACAAGTTTTAATGTTACTGTATTATTGTAAACATTTACAAAACTTAAGCTCAAACTTGAAACATTTTATTAAGTTTTATTTGTCTGTTTAAACGAAGGGGAAAACACAAGTTTTTCTTTTTACAAAACTTAAGCTCAAACTTGAAAAACTTGCAACTTAATACAAAAGAACTAATTTTTATAAACATTAAAATATTAATTAAATTAATTATTTATTTAAAATTTATTGAAATAAATAAATAATTATAAAAACAGTAATATAAATTATATTTTTATTTCCCATTTATTTTTAATAATAATTTAAAAAAGAAAAAGTAATTATTTAAAGATTTAGAAGCCTTTAAAAACGGAAAATTTTAATTTATTTATTTAAATATTTATTTAAATTAGGCTAATAAAATAAAATAAAAATTGTAAAATTATTTTTAATTGATTTTTACATTATTTTTAATTTAAAAATAATTTTAATAAAGCCTTAAAAATAAATATTGTCTGTTAAATTAATTATTTAATAAAATAAATAATTAAATTCTGGACATTATTAAAATAATTATTAATTAATATTTAAATTAATTTTTAAAGTAAATATAAATTAAAAAAAATCCTTTTATTTATTAAAAAATAATATTTTAAATTTATTTTATTTTATTTTAAAAGTATTGCCCCCATTCTCCCATTGGGCGGTTGCTTTAAAAATAAAATAAAATAAAATAAGAAAAGGACTGTGGCAGACGAGCACTCTGAAAAGGAAGCATTAAAAATGTGTGAATAAAAAAATAAAAAAATGTGAAATTTGTGTGAATTTATTTAAAACAAAAAATGTTTTAAAAAGTAGTTTACTGTAGTGGCGTGTTTAGAATTAAAAATGAAAATAAAATTAACGGCATTTTATTTAAATTTATTTTTTAATATTATGCCATAAAAATAAAAATATTTTTTTTTAAAGAAAAAATAAAAATCCTTAAAATATTAAAAAAAAATATTTATATTTATTTAAATAAATCAAAAAATATTAAAAAAAAAGTTTAATTTAATGTTTAATTAAAGTTTAGATTAATTTAATGAAAACAAGTTTATTTTTAATTGTAAGGAAAAATATGAGAAATAAATGTTTAATAAACTAATTATTAAAATTAAACATAAAAAGAGGTTTTTTTAATTAAAATAAATAAACATTTATTTTTAATAAATAAATCATGGGTATTTAAAAATTAAAAAATAAAAATTATTTTTTAATTATTTTTTAACTTAATTTGTCTAACAAATAAACACATTTAATCAAAATATAATAGTATAAAAGAGAAGAGAGAAAAAAAGAAAAATAAGTCCATTTTACAACATATCTAATTATTCATTTATTTATTTCTAACTAATATATTATAGTTAAAAAAAGGTCAGAAACTATCGAGTGTGTGTTGGCGTTGAGGGCACAGGACATTTTGGTGTTTAATTTCTCTGTGATGGGATGAGACGGTCACTACCCATTGGGTGAAACGGACTCCGCGGACACCGAAAAGGGGCGCGAATGATTCGAAACGTTCGTTGTCCTGGCGGCCAGGAGGTTTTGAATTCTTTAAAGAAAAAAGGGTTCGGTGGAGGATGGCAGGCCGTTAAATAATATGCCATAAGGAGGTTGGAGGAATTTAAAAATTCAAGGGAAATATGTTCGCCTATGTGTACCGATGCCTGATGAAACGACTGCGCTCGCAAATTTTTTAAAATATAATTTTAATTGTTTAATAAATTTAAAATTCACTTAAAGCTTTTATTTAAAATATTTTTTTTTTCTAAATAAATTTTGCACAAATTAAATAAAAAATAAATATTTAAAAGTAAAATGCCAAAAGGTAATAAAAATAAAATAAAAAATAATTAAAATTTTGCACCTGCTATTTTTATTAATTTTTCTATTTTTAATAATCTAAAAATGGTGGGAATTTTTTAATTTGTATTTTTACATTTACATATGACTAACATTTTTTTAATTAAAATTAAAAATTTAATTAAAAAATAAAAAATAAAATAAAAGCAATTTAGCTATAAAATATTAAAACTTGGACAAAACGGTCAAGTACATAATTAAGACAAAATGTCAGGACAAAATGGTCAAAAGAGCAAAATTAATTATTTAAGCCTAAATAAAGCTAAAAACTCTTTTTAATAGATTAGTTATTTAATTTCTCTATTTAGAACATTTTTGACGTTTCTACTGTTTAAAAAAGAAAAAAAGAATCTACTTATAAAGGATAAGCTAAAAGAAGGAATTAATTTATTTAAATTAAAAAATAAATTCTTTTGGAATTTTTAAATTTAATAAAAATTATTTAAAATGGTAATAAAAAATAAAAAAACCAAAAAAATGGAAAAAGGAGTCTTTAAAGATTAAAAAAAAAATAAAATAAAAGAAGGAAATATTCTCGTCCATTTTTTATTATTTTAATAAAAATAGAGAAGGAAATAATATAATATTAAAATAAATATATTTATTTATTTATTTTTGTTTCATTTTTCTTTTTTTAATGTGTCAATTTTCATTATATTATTAAATTATTTACTCAAAATTTTAATTAAATCCTTTTTTATTATCCGGTAACCGGAGACATTTTTCTTTGGCTTTTTATATTAAAATAAAAAGAAAAAGAGAGAGGAATGTTGCTTTTAATAAATTAAATAAATGTTAAAATATTAATTTTAAATTAAATAAATATTTTTAAATTAAATATATATATTTTAATCTTTAAATAAATATGTGTGAAGCCAAAGAACCGGAAGATTTATTAAATATATTATTACATAGAATTTTAAATATTTATATTAAAATTATTAATTTTAAATAAATCCCTCCCCTTTATTTTGATTTTTATTAAAAAAAAGAAAATTAATTTATTTTTAAAAAATGGGGAATTTTTTAAAAAATTAGTAGGTTTGTTGGGAAATTTAATTAATTAATCAAAATATTAATTTTTTAATTAAAACATTTTTGCGGATGATATTCGGTCCATTGGACATCGGTAAAGATAAGCATTTAACTATTTTTAATTTCTCTAACCTCCCTATTGTATTTTAGTCAACAGACTGTATGCTTCTATTGTCTCTTTTGTAAACGTCAGAGAATACAAAACTTAATGGCTGCAACTTGTTTATTTTTAAATATATTTTTTTAATTTAAATATATTTATTTATATTAAATAATTATAAAATTAATTAATTATTTTTTAAATTTTATTTAATTTATTTGTTAAATTTTTATAATGTAAAAATTAAATAAAATTAAAAAATAAAAAATAAATAATTAAATAATTTTCCCCCTATAAAACAGTAAAAAAGTTTTATTTTTTTAAACTTAAAGAGTAAAGTTTATTTATTTCCAACCTTTTTTTCCTTTTAATAAAATATTAAAATAAAAATAAACTTGAATTTATTTATTATAAAAGTTAATTATTATAATAAAAATTAATTAAATATGCGTGCGTCAAAAATGGCAAAAATTAAAAAAAAATAAAAAAAGGAGAAAAGGAGAAAAGAGTAAAATTGACTCTTAATTGGTCCAATATATTTATTTAAATAAAAATAAAATAAACTTTTTTTTGTTTACTTTTTTATTAGGCAATATATGTGTATACATTTGCGGACTATGCGTGCGCACAGACTTTTTGCATTCTATTTAATTTAATACTTTAAAGAGAAAAGTTTTTTTTATTTAATTAAATAAGGCTAAAAATTGGCTAATTATTTTTAATATTTTTATTTAATTAAAAAAAATTTTTTTTAATTAATTAATTTATTTATAACCATTTATTCTAATAAAGAGAAAATTAAATATATTTTCATTTGCTAATTAATTAATTTATAATTTAATTAAAATTAATTTTTATTTATTTTTAATTAATTTTCTATTTTTTAAACCTTTTTACCTTAAAAATAATTATTTATTTATTTTTTAGAATAAATAAGGACATTTCTAAATTCTTCCCTAAATCTCCTATATTCTATTAAATTAATTAAATAATTTTAAAAAATTAATTATTTATTGGTTAATATAAAAATACTAAAAAGAATGGCACCTCTCTATTTAAAGACCTTTAAATTATTTAAATTAAATATTAGACTATTTTGTCCGCAAGTTTTGTCCGCAAGTTTTGTCCGCAAGTTCTGCTTTTATTAAAAGCCTTGTATTTATTTTAAATTATTTTTTCCTTTTTAAAGTTAAATAAATAATGAATATATAAAATTAATGGAGTGCCAGAATATATGTATTTATGTGTTTAAAAGAAAATAAGAAGAAAAAAGTTTTTTTTTGGTATAAAATGTCATTGAGAAAATAAATAAATAAATTATAATTTTCTTTTAAAATATTCTATAAAAATAAATTTAAAAAAAAAAAGAATTAATAAATAGCTTTTATAATAAACAAAAAATTTATAAAATAAAAAAGAAAAAAAAATAATAAATTTAAAATGCAAATTGAAAGTCTTTTTATGCCATGGGAATTAATTGAAAAATAAAAATAAATTTTTAGAGTTTTTATTTGCGCAAATAAACAAAAGAGGGGGGAAGAGAAAAAAGTTTGAATTTATTAAATAAATTAAGTTTATTTATTTACTAATTAAATGGAATAAAATTTCTTTTAATTTTTTGTCTTTTTTAAACTTTAATTTATTTTATTTTTTATTTAAATAAATTTAGAAAATATTTTTAATATTATTAAATAATTAAAAAAAATATTTTAGTCAAAAATGGGTGGTTTATAAACCCAACAATTTTTTAAATTTATTTAAATAATTTAATAAAAATAAAAATAAAATAAATAAATATTTATTTATATTCAGACATTTAGTTGTATTTAAAAACAAGTTTAATATTTATTAAATAAAAATACTAAAAAAGGAAAAGTTTAAAAATATTTAAAATTCTCATATTGTTTAAAATAGAAATAGCGTGAAATAACAACCTTTTAATTGTCATTAAAGTTTTTTGCTTAACTAAAGGAAAAAATTATTTATTAAATACAAAGTAAACACTTTCATTAGGCATGAGAATTTATGAGAATAAATAAATTAACCTTAAAAATAAACTTGAAAATACAATAAATAAATAAACTTGAAAATACAGTTAAAAAATAAACTTGAAAATACATGTAGAAAATACTCTTTTATGGTTTACTAAAAATAACGAAATACATAAGTTTAATTATTAATTAATATTTACTTTAAATAACAAGGACGAAAAAATTAAATTTAAAATAAAAATTAAATAAGATTGCATAAAATAAAAAATACTAGAAAAACATATTTTAATTGGTTGGCAAAAAATATAAAAAATAAAAATAAATTTATACATACAACTAGAGTTTCAAATTTCTTTTTGTATGTCTAAATAAATTAATAAATTATTTATTTATTTTTAATTTTTTAGAAAATAATTATTATTTCAAAGAAAAGTTTATTTATTTTTACTATAATTTACCTATTAATTTAACCATTTAATTTTTAAAAATATTTTAATTAATTTATTTTAATATTAACCTTTTACTTTAAATAATTAATTATTTAAATATTAAATAAAAGTATAATTTTAAATTAATTTAAATGATTATTTACATAAAATAGATAAATTAAAAATTAAATTAAAAATTATATATTAAGTAAAAATATTTTTTAAATTTAAAAATTAAATTTATTTAATTTAGGTATATTAATTTATTTATTTAATTTAATTATTTTTGTATTATACACTGAGTTTGATTTTAAAATTTAATTTACGTCAATGAGAAAAAAATTTTTTTAATTTAAAAAAATAAGGAAATAATTAATTAAATAGTATTTATTTTTTAATTAATTTTAAACTTTTTTTTAAATTTTTTATAATTTTTTAAAACTTAAATAACAGTCCTTAGACGTTGTAGAAGACTTTAATAAATTAATAAAATTAATGAATTAATTTTAAAAAATAAAAAAATATTTTTAAATGAAGCTCCTAATATTGTTTAATTTAAAAAAAAAAGAAATTTTATTTTTTAAATAAATATTAAAATAATTGAGCAATGCCTACGTCTACTCAACAACATTCTTTTTAGTAAATAAATTTATTCAATTAACTAAAAAGAAAAAAATTTATTATTAAAAATTCTTGGTAAGGGTCCATATAATGTTAAAAGAAATGCCAAAAAATAATATACGGGAAATTGAATTTTTTTTTCTTTTAAAGACTAAAAAAAGGAGAGGGTGAAAGGCATGTTTTTTAAATAAATTATTTACTATTTATAAAGAAAAATAAAAATAAATTTATTGAAAAAAAATAACGGAGATTGGATTAGTTAATTTATTAAAATAAAGTAAATAATGAAATAAATATTTATTTAATTAAATATTTTTTAATTAAAAACAATTGTTTAAACAAAGAGTAAATAATTAATTGTTGCGCATAGGTTTACATTTTCTGCCTATTTTCATAAAATAATTAAATAAATTCTGAAACCTTTTTTAAAACTTGTTGAAGACTGTATTGTAATTGTAATTAAATAAAGTTTTAAAATTTTGTATTTATTTACAGGCAATTACAGGCGTTTCCGCCCTAAACAACTCGCGCCTAAATATCTCTAGTAATATTAAATTTAATTTTTTAATTATTTTTATGAACAAGTTTAATTTTTTTTTTAATTAAAAAGTAAATTGAAACATTTAGAATTTTATAAAAATTTGAAAAAAAAATTGTTTGATTATTTTTTAAATTAATTTAATTAATACCCTTAAATATATTTTTTTCTATTTAGGATTTAAAAAAAAAATTTATTTATTTATTTATTTAATTTGCTTTATTTGAAGTGTTCCTTAGTTGAAGAATTGTTGAATAAAAAATAAATAAATGAACAAAAATAAATGTTTCTTTTTTTAATAAAAAATAATGTGTTTATATTCTCCTTTTATTTTTAATAAACCGAAGATTTTAGTGTTTAAATAAAATTTTAAAAAAATAAAAAATAAATTGTTTACAATGGTCGGCAACATTTTAAAATAAAATAAATTAATTAATTATCTATAGAAAAATAATTAATTAAATTAAATGCTTTTCTCTTTATATTTTTAACTATTAAAAAATTAAATAAATATTATTTTTAACAGTACAAAAAAAAATAATAAATTAATAAATCTTTTATTTTCTATTTAATTTAAAACCGCCGTTGTAATGTGAATTATTTAATATTAAAATAAATATTAAAAAATAAAATTTAATTTTCTTTAAAAAAAAGATATTAATCTTATTTTCTTCCTTCTTTTTATTTAATTTCAATTAATTAATTAAATTCTATGAATAAATTATTTTTTAATTTTAAATTAATTTTACTTGTTATTTTGATTGATATTGGGGGTTTTAGTGTTGCGTTAAAACGTCCTTTTATTAATCAGAAAAGACAAAATTTTAAAATAAATCCAAATAATTTAGATATTTATTTTTTCCATGTTGCTGTTACTGCTCTTTTTAAGGTAAATTAATTTAATTTAATTAAAAAAAATTTTTTTTTTATTTTCAGGCCAAAGCTAATTTTATATTAACTACATTACCCTATACAGAACGTATTGTATTTAGCCAATGTGTTGAAGATTCTGAAGAAAGAATTAATTTAATGGCTAAATGTTTGGTTTCCCTATTTAATGTTAGAGATATTAATAAAATTGAAAATAATAATATTAAATTAAATAATAATAATAATGAAGAAAAAGAAAGGCCTATTTGGGCGCAATTTATTAAATTAAATAATTTGACTAAAATTAAATTAAATAAATCTACAGAAATTTTGGAAAATAAATTAAATAAAATACAAAGAAATTTTGCTGTTTTTACAACCTTAATGGAAGAAAAAGGAAAGAAAAAAGTTAAAAGAATAAAAAATAATTTTAAACAGAAAAGGTTAATTAAATATTAATTGAATTAATTAATTAATAATTTTTAAATAATTTAGTAAAAATGAAATAATTAGAAGAAGAAGAAATTTAAAAAATATTGATGAGAAAACACTGGAAAAGTTTCCAAATGTGAAACAACTTGTTCAAATAGAACGCTTTTATAAGACAGTAGAACATTGTAATAATTATGTTCAACAAAAGGATAAACAGTTAAATAGGTTAGTTTAGGAAAAATCAGAATATTAAAAAATACAAAAATCAGAATATTAAAATATACAAAAATGTGAAAATACAAAAATCAGAATATTAAAAAATACAAAAATCAGAATATTAAAAAATACAAAAATCAGAAAATAAAAAAATACAAAAATCAGAAAATAAAAAAATCAGAATATTAAAATATACAAAAATGTGAAAATACAAAAATCAGAATATTAAAAAATACAAAAATCAGAATATTAAAAAATACAAAAATCAGAATATTAAAAAATACAAAAATCAGAAAATAAAAAATCAGAATATTAAAATATACAAAAATCAGAATATTAAAATATACAAAAATGTGAAAATACAAAAATCAGAATATTAAAAAATACAAAAATCAGAATATTAAAAAATACAAAAATCAGAAAATAAAAAAATCAGAATATTAAAATATACAAAAATCAGAATATTAAAAAATACAAAAATCAGAATATTAAAAAATACAAAAATCAGAAAATAAAAAAATCAGAATATTAAAATATACAAAAATCAGAATATTAAAATATACAAAAATGTGAAAATACAAAAATCAGAATATTAAAAAATACAAAAATCAGAATATTAAAAAATACAAAAATCAGAATATTAAAAAATACAAAAATCAGAATATTAAAAAATACAAAAATCAGAATATTAAAAATACAAAAATCAGAATATTAAAAAATACAAAAATCAGAATATTAAAAAATACAAAAATCAGAAAATAAAAAAATCAGAATATTAAAATATACAAAAATCAGAATATTAAAATATACAAAAATGTGAAAATACAAAAATCAGAATATTAAAAAATACAAAAATCAGAATATTAAAAAATACAAAAATCAGAAAATAAAAAAATCAGAATATTAAAATATACAAAAATCAGAATATTAAAATATACAAAAATGTGAAAATACAAAAATCAGAATATTAAAAAATACAAAAATCAGAATATTAAAAAATACAAAAATCAGAATATTAAAAAATACAAAAATCAGAATATTAAAAAATACAAAAATCAGAATATTAAAAAATACAAAAATCAGAATATTAAAAAATACAAAAATCAGAATATTAAAAAATACAAAAATCAGAATATTAAAAAATACAAAAATCAGAATATTAAAAAATACAAAAATCAGAAAATAAAAAAATCAGAATATTAAAATATACAAAAATCAGAATATTAAAATATACAAAAATGTGAAAATACAAAAATCAGAATATTAAAAAATACAAAAATCAGAATATTAAAAAATACAAAAATCAGAATATTAAAAAATACAAAAATCAGAAAATAAAAAAATCAGAATATTAAAATATACAAAAATCAGAATATTAAAATATACAAAAATGTGAAAATACAAAAATCAGAATATTAAAAAATACAAAAATCAGAATATTAAAAAATACAAAAATCAGAAAATAAAAAAATCAGAATATTAAAATATACAAAAATCAGAATATTAAAATATACAAAAATGTGAAAATACAAAAATCAGAAAATACAAAAATCAGAATATTAAAAAATACAAAAATCAGAAAATAAAAAAATCAGAATATTAAAATATACAAAAATCAGAATATTAAAATATACAAAAATGTGAAAATAAAAATCAGAATATTAAAAAATACAAAAATCAGAATATTAAAAAATACAAAAATCAGAATATTAAAAAATACAAAAATCAGAATATTAAAAATACAAAAATCAGAATATTAAAAAATACAAAAATCAGAATATTAAAAATACAAAAATCAGAATATTAAAAATACAAAAATCAGAATATTAAAAAATACAAAAATCAGAATATTAAAAAATACAAAAATCAGAATATTAAAAATACAAAAATCAGAATATTAAAAAATACAAAAATCAGAATATTAAAAAATACAAAAATCAGAATATTAAAAAATACAAAAATCAGAAAATAAAAAAATCAGAATATTAAAATATACAAAAATCAGAATATTAAAATATACAAAAATGTGAAAATACAAAAATCAGAATATTAAAAAATACAAAAATCAGAATATTAAAAAATACAAAAATCAGAAAATAAAAAAATCAGAATATTAAAATATACAAAAATCAGAATATTAAAAAATATACAAAATCAGAATATTAAAAAATACAAAAATCAGAATATTAAAAATACAAAAATCAGAATATTAAAAAATACAAAAATCAGAATATTAAAAAATACAAAAATCAGAATATTAAAAATACAAAAATCAGAATATTAAAAATACAAAAATCAGAATATTAAAAAATACAAAAATCAGAATATTAAAAAATACAAAAATCAGAATATTAAAAAATACAAAAATCAGAATATTAAAAAATACAAAAATCAGAAAATAAAAAAATCAGAATATTAAAATATACAAAAATCAGAATATTAAAATATACAAAAATCAGAATATTAAAAATACAAAAATCAGAATATTAAAAATACAAAAATCAGAATATTAAAAATACAAAAATCAGAATATTAAAAATACAAAAATCAGAATATTAAAAAATACAAAAATCAGAAAATAAAAAAATCAGAATATTAAAATATACAAAAATCAGAATATTAAAAAATACAAAAATCAGAATATTAAAAAATACAAAAATCAGAATATTAAAAAATACAAAAATCAGAATATTAAAAAATACAAAAATCAGAATATTAAAAAATACAAAAATCAGAATATTAAAAAATACAAAAATCAGAATATTAAAAAATACAAAAATCAGAATATTAAAAAATACAAAAATCAGAAAATAAAAAAATCAGAATATTAAAATATACAAAAATCAGAATATTAAAAAATACAAAAATCAGAATATTAAAAAATACAAAAATCAGAATATTAAAAAATACAAAAATCAGAATATTAAAAAATACAAAAATCAGAATATTAAAAAATACAAAAATCAGAATATTAAAAAATACAAAAATCAGAAAATAAAAAAATCAGAATATTAAAATATACAAAAATCAGAATATTAAAATATACAAAAATGTGAAAATACAAAAATCAGAATATTAAAAAATACAAAAATCAGAAAATAAAAAAATCAGAATATTAAAATATACAAAAATCAGAATATTAAAATATACAAAAATGTGAAAATACAAAAATCAGAAAATAAAAAAATCAGAATATTAAAATATACAAAAATCAGAATATTAAAATATACAAAAATGTGAAAATACAAAAATCAGAATATTAAAAAATACAAAAATCAGAATATTAAAAAATACAAAAATCAGAATATTAAAAAATACAAAAATCAGAATATTAAAAAATACAAAAATCAGAATATTAAAAAATACAAAAATCAGAATATTAAAAAATACAAAAATCAGAATATTAAAAAATACAAAAATCAGAATATTAAAAAATACAAAAATCAGAATATTAAAAAATACAAAAATCAGAATATTAAAAAATACAAAAATCAGAATATTAAAAAATACAAAAATCAGAATATTAAAAAATACAAAAATCAGAATATTAAAAAATACAAAAATCAGAAAATAAAAAAATCAGAATATTAAAATATACAAAAATCAGAATATTAAAATATACAAAAATGTGAAAATACAAAAATCAGAATATTAAAAAATACAAAAATCAGAATATTAAAAAATACAAAAATCAGAAAATAAAAAAATCAGAATATTAAAATATACAAAAATCAGAATATTAAAAAATACAAAAATCAGAATATTAAAAAATACAAAAATCAGAATATTAAAAAATACAAAAATCAGAATATTAAAAAATACAAAAATCAGAATATTAAAAAATACAAAAATCAGAATATTAAAAAATACAAAAATCAGAATATTAAAAAATACAAAAATCAGAATATTAAAAATACAAAAATCAGAATATTAAAAAATACAAAAATCAGAATATTAAAAAATACAAAAATCAGAATATTAAAAAATACAAAAATCAGAAAATAAAAAAATCAGAATATTAAAATATACAAAAATCAGAATATTAAAATATACAAAAATCAGAATATTAAAAAATACAAAAATCAGAATATTAAAAAATACAAAAATCAGAATATTAAAAAATACAAAAATCAGAATATTAAAAAAAAATACAAAATCAGAATATTAAAAAATACAAAAATCAGAAAATAAAAAAATCAGAATATTAAAATATACAAAAATCAGAATATTAAAAAATACAAAAATCAGAATATTAAAAAATACAAAAATCAGAATATTAAAAAATACAAAAATCAGAATATTAAAAAATACAAAAATCAGAATATTAAAAAATACAAAAATCAGAATATTAAAAAATACAAAAATCAGAATATTAAAAAATACAAAAATCAGAATATTAAAAAATACAAAAATCAGAATATTAAAAATACAAAAATCAGAATATTAAAAAATACAAAAATCAGAAAATAAAAAAATCAGAATATTAAAATATACAAAAATCAGAATATTAAAATATACAAAAATGTGAAAATACAAAAATCAGAATATTAAAAAATACAAAAATCAGAAAATAAAAAAATCAGAATATTAAAATATACAAAAATCAGAATATTAAAATATACAAAAATGTGAAAATACAAAAATCAGAATATTAAAAAATACAAAAATCAGAATATTAAAAAATACAAAAATCAGAATATTAAAAAATACAAAAATCAGAATATTAAAAAATACAAAAATCAGAATATTAAAAAATACAAAAATCAGAATATTAAAAAATACAAAAATCAGAATATTAAAAAATACAAAAATCAGAATATTAAAAAATACAAAAATCAGAATATTAAAAAATACAAAAATCAGAATATTAAAAATACAAAAATCAGAATATTAAAAAATACAAAAATCAGAATATTAAAAAATACAAAAATCAGAAAATAAAAAAATCAGAATATTAAAATATACAAAAATCAGAATATTAAAATATACAAAAATGTGAAAATACAAAAATCAGAATATTAAAAAATACAAAAATCAGAAAATAAAAAAATCAGAATATTAAAATATACAAAAATCAGAATATTAAAAAATACAAAAATCAGAATATTAAAAAATACAAAAATCAGAATATTAAAAAATACAAAAATCAGAATATTAAAAAATACAAAAATCAGAATATTAAAAAATACAAAAATCAGAATATTAAAAAATACAAAAATCAGAATATTAAAAAATACAAAAATCAGAATATTAAAAAATACAAAAATCAGAATATTAAAAAATACAAAAATCAGAATATTAAAAAATACAAAAATCAGAAAATAAAAAAATCAGAATATTAAAATATACAAAAATCAGAATATTAAAATATACAAAAATGTGAAAATACAAAAATCAGAATATTAAAAAATACAAAAATCAGAAAATAAAAAAATCAGAATATTAAAATATACAAAAATCAGAATATTAAAATATACAAAAATGTGAAAATACAAAAATCAGAATATTAAAAAATACAAAAATCAGAATATTAAAAAATACAAAAATCAGAATATTAAAAAATACAAAAATCAGAAAATAAAAAAATCAGAATATTAAAATATACAAAAATCAGAATATTAAAATATACAAAAATCAGAATATTAAAAAATACAAAAATCAGAATATTAAAAAATACAAAAATCAGAATATTAAAAATACAAAAATCAGAATATTAAAAAATACAAAAATCAGAATATTAAAAAATACAAAAATCAGAAAATAAAAAAATCAGAATATTAAAATATACAAAAATCAGAATATTAAAAAATACAAAAATCAGAATATTAAAAAATACAAAAATCAGAATATTAAAAAATACAAAAATCAGAATATTAAAAAATACAAAAATCAGAATATTAAAAAATACAAAAATCAGAATATTAAAAAATACAAAAATCAGAATATTAAAAAATACAAAAATCAGAATATTAAAAAATACAAAAATCAGAATATTAAAAAATACAAAAATCAGAATATTAAAAAATACAAAAATCAGAAAATAAAAAAATCAGAATATTAAAATATACAAAAATCAGAATATTAAAATATACAAAAATGTGAAAATACAAAAATCAGAATATTAAAAAATACAAAAATCAGAAAATAAAAAAATCAGAATATTAAAATATACAAAAATCAGAATATTAAAATATACAAAAATGTGAAAATACAAAAATCAGAATATTAAAAAATACAAAAATCAGAATATTAAAAAATACAAAAATCAGAATATTAAAAAATACAAAAATCAGAATATTAAAAAATACAAAAATCAGAATATTAAAAAATACAAAAATCAGAATATTAAAAAATACAAAAATCAGAATATTAAAAAATACAAAAATCAGAATATTAAAAAATACAAAAATCAGAATATTAAAAAATACAAAAATCAGAATATTAAAAAATACAAAAATCAGAATATTAAAAAATACAAAAATCAGAATATTAAAAAATACAAAAATCAGAATATTAAAAAATACAAAAATCAGAATATTAAAAAATACAAAAATCAGAAAATAAAAAAATCAGAATATTAAAAAATACAAAAATCAGAAAATACAAAAATCAGAATATTAAAAAATACAAAAATCAGAATATTAAAAAATACAAAAATCAGAATATTAAAAAAATACAAAAATCAGAATATTAAAAAATACAAAAATCAGAATATTAAAAAATACAAAAATCAGAATATTAAAAAATACAAAAATCAGAATATTAAAAAATACAAAAATCAGAATATTAAAAAATACAAAAATCAGAATATTAAAAAATACAAAAATCAGAATATTAAAAAATACAAAAATCAGAATATTAAAAAATACAAAAATCAGAAAATAAAAAAATCAGAATATTAAAATATACAAAAATCAGAATATTAAAATATACAAAAATCAGAATATTAAAAAATACAAAAATCAGAATATTAAAAATACAAAAATCAGAATATTAAAAAATACAAAAATCAGAATATTAAAAAATACAAAAATCAGAATATTAAAAAATACAAAAATCAGAAAATAAAAAAATCAGAATATTAAAATATACAAAAATCAGAATATTAAAAAATACAAAAATCAGAATATTAAAAAATACAAAAATCAGAATATTAAAAAATACAAAAATCAGAATATTAAAAAATACAAAAATCAGAATATTAAAAAATACAAAAATCAGAATATTAAAAAATACAAAAATCAGAATATTAAAAAATACAAAAATCAGAATATTAAAAAATACAAAAATCAGAAAATAAAAAAATCAGAATATTAAAATATACAAAAATCAGAATATTAAAAAATACAAAAATCAGAATATTAAAAAATACAAAAATCAGAATATTAAAAAATACAAAAATCAGAATATTAAAAAATACAAAAATCAGAATATTAAAAAATACAAAAATCAGAATATTAAAAAATACAAAAATCAGAAAATAAAAAAATCAGAATATTAAAATATACAAAAATCAGAATATTAAAATATACAAAAATGTGAAAATACAAAAATCAGAATATTAAAAAATACAAAAATCAGAAAATAAAAAAATCAGAATATTAAAATATACAAAAATCAGAATATTAAAATATACAAAAATGTGAAAATACAAAAATCAGAATATTAAAAAATACAAAAATCAGAATATTAAAAATAAAAAAAATCAGAAAATAAAAAAATCAGAATATTAAAATATACAAAAATCAGAATATTAAAAAATACAAAAATCAGAATATTAAAAAATACAAAAATCAGAATATTAAAAAATACAAAAATCAGAAAATAAAAAAATCAGAATATTAAAAAATACAAAAATCAGAATATTAAAAAATACAAAAATCAGAATATTAAAAAATACAAAAATCAGAATATTAAAAAATACAAAAATCAGAATATTAAAAAATACAAAAATCAGAATATTAAAAAATACAAAAATCAGAATATTAAAAAATACAAAAATCAGAATATTAAAAAATACAAAAATCAGAATATTAAAAAATACAAAAATCAGAAAATAAAAAAATCAGAATATTAAAATATACAAAAATCAGAATATTAAAATATACAAAAATCAGAATATTAAAAAATACAAAAATCAGAATATTAAAAAATACAAAAATCAGAATATTAAAAAATACAAAAATCAGAAAATAAAAAAATCAGAATATTAAAATATACAAAAATCAGAATATTAAAAAATAAAAAAATCAGAATATTAAAATATACAAAAATCAGAATATTAAAAAATACAAAAATCAGAATATTAAAAAATACAAAAATCAGAATATTAAAAAATACAAAAATCAGAATATTAAAAAATACAAAAATCAGAATATTAAAAAATACAAAAATCAGAATATTAAAAAATACAAAAATCAGAATATTAAAAAATACAAAAATCAGAATATTAAAAAATACAAAAATCAGAAAATAAAAAAATCAGAATATTAAAATATACAAAAATCAGAATATTAAAAAATACAAAAATCAGAATATTAAAAAATACAAAAATCAGAATATTAAAAAATACAAAAATCAGAATATTAAAAAATACAAAAATCAGAATATTAAAAAATACAAAAATCAGAATATTAAAAAATACAAAAATCAGAAAATAAAAAAATCAGAATATTAAAATATACAAAAATCAGAATATTAAAATATACAAAAATGTGAAAATACAAAAATCAGAATATTAAAAAATACAAAAATCAGAAAATAAAAAAATCAGAATATTAAAATATACAAAAATCAGAATATTAAAATATACAAAAATGTGAAAATACAAAAATCAGAATATTAAAAAATACAAAAATCAGAATATTAAAAAATACAAAAATCAGAAAATAAAAAAATCAGAATATTAAAATATACAAAAATCAGAATATTAAAAATACAAAAATCAGAATATTAAAAAATACAAAAATCAGAATATTAAAAATACAAAAATCAAAAATAAAAAAATCAGAATATTAAAAATACAAAAATCAGAATATTAAAAAATACAAAAATCAGAATATTAAAAAATACAAAAATCAGAATATTAAAAAATACAAAAATCAGAATATTAAAAAATACAAAAATCAGAATATTAAAAAATACAAAAATCAGAATATTAAAAAATACAAAAATCAGAATATTAAAAAATACAAAAATCAGAATATTAAAAAATACAAAAATCAGAAAATAAAAAAATCAGAATATTAAAATATACAAAAATCAGAATATTAAAATATACAAAAATCAGAATATTAAAAAATACAAAAATCAGAATATTAAAAAATACAAAAATCAGAATATTAAAAAATACAAAAATCAGAATATTAAAAAATACAAAAATCAGAATATTAAAAAATACAAAAATCAGAATATTAAAAAATACAAAAATCAGAAAATAAAAAAATCAGAATATTAAAATATACAAAAATCAGAATATTAAAATATACAAAAATGTGAAAATACAAAAATCAGAATATTAAAAAATACAAAAATCAGAATATTAAAAAATACAAAAATCAGAATATTAAAAAATACAAAAATCAGAATATTAAAAAATACAAAAATCAGAATATTAAAAAATACAAAAATCAGAATATTAAAAAATACAAAAATCAGAATATTAAAAAATACAAAAATCAGAATATTAAAAAATACAAAAATCAGAAAATACAAAAATCAGAATATTAAAAAATACAAAAATCAGAATATTAAAAAATACAAAAATCAGAATATTAAAAAATACAAAAATCAGAATATTAAAAAATACAAAAATCAGAATATTAAAAAATACAAAAATCAGAATATTAAAAAATACAAAAATCAGAATATTAAAAAATACAAAAATCAGAATATTAAAAAATACAAAAATCAGAAAATACAAAAATCAGAAAATACAAAAATCAGAATATTAAAAATACAAAAATCAGAATATTAAAAAATACAAAAATCAGAATATTAAAAAATACAAAAATCAGAATATTAAAAAATACAAAAATCAGAATATTAAAAAATACAAAAATCAGAATATTAAAAAATACAAAAATCAGAATATTAAAAAATACAAAAATCAGAATATTAAAAAATACAAAAATCAGAATATTAAAAAATACAAAAATCAGAATATTAAAAAATACAAAAATCAGAATATTAAAAAATACAAAAATCAGAATATTAAAAATACAAAAATCAGAATATTAAAAAATACAAAAATCAGAATATTAAAAAATACAAAAATCAGAATATTAAAAAATACAAAAATCAGAATATTAAAAAATACAAAAATCAGAATATTAAAAAATACAAAAATCAGAATATTAAAAAATACAAAAATCAGAATATTAAAAAAATACAAAAATCAGAATATTAAAAAATACAAAAATCAGAATATTAAAAAATACAAAAATCAGAATATTAAAAAATACAAAAATCAGAATATTAAAAAATACAAAAATCAGAAAATAAAAAAATCAGAATATTAAAAAATACAAAAATCAGAATATTAAAAAATACAAAAATCAGAATATTAAAAAATACAAAAATCAGAATATTAAAAAATACAAAAATCAGAATATTAAAAAATACAAAAATCAGAAAATAAAAAAATCAGAATATTAAAAAATACAAAAATCAGAATATTAAAAAATACAAAAATCAGAATATTAAAAAATACAAAAATCAGAATATTAAAAAATACAAAAATCAGAATATTAAAAATACAAAAATCAGAATATTAAAAAATACAAAAATCAGAATATTAAAAAATACAAAAATCAGAATATTAAAAAATACAAAAATCAGAATATTAAAAAATACAAAAATCAGAAAATAAAAAAATCAGAATATTAAAATATACAAAAATCAGAATATTAAAATATACAAAAATCAGAATATTAAAAAATACAAAAATCAGAATATTAAAAATACAAAAATCAGAATATTAAAAAATACAAAAATCAGAATATTAAAAAATACAAAAATCAGAATATTAAAAAATACAAAAATCAGAATATTAAAAATACAAAAATCAGAATATTAAAAATACAAAAATCAGAATATTAAAAAATACAAAAATCAGAATATTAAAAAATACAAAAATCAGAATATTAAAAATACAAAAATCAGAATATTAAAAATACAAAAATCAGAAAATAAAAAAATCAGAATATTAAAATATACAAAAATCAGAATATTAAAATATACAAAAATGTGAAAATACAAAAATCAGAATATTAAAAAATACAAAAATCAGAATATTAAAAAATACAAAAATCAGAATATTAAAAAATACAAAAATCAGAAAATAAAAAAATCAGAATATTAAAATATACAAAAATCAGAATATTAAAATATACAAAAATGTGAAAATACAAAAATCAGAATATTAAAAAATACAAAAATCAGAATATTAAAAAATACAAAAATGTGAAAATACAAAAATCAGAATATTAAAAAATACAAAAATCAGAATATTAAAATATACAAAAATCAGAATATTAAAATATACAAAAATGTGAAAATACAAAAATCAGAATATTAAAAAATACAAAAATCAGAATATTAAAAATACAAAAATCAGAATATTAAAAATACAAAAATCAGAATATTAAAAAATACAAAAATCAGAATATTAAAAAAATAAAAAATCAGAATATTAAAAAATACAAAAATCAGAATATTAAAAAATACAAAAATCAGAATATTAAAAATACAAAAATCAGAATATTAAAAATACAAAAATCAGAATATTAAAAAATACAAAAATCAGAATATTAAAAAATACAAAAATCAGAATATTAAAAATACAAAAATCAGAATATTAAAAATACAAAAATCAGAATATTAAAAATACAAAAATCAGAATATTAAAAAATACAAAAATCAGAATATTAAAAAATACAAAAATCAGAATATTAAAAATATAAAAAATCAGAATATTAAAAAATACAAAAATCAGAATATTAAAAATACAAAAATCAGAATATTAAAAATATAAAAAAATCAGAATATTAAAAATACAAAAATCAGAATATTAAAAATACAAAAATCAGAATATTAAAAAATACAAAAATCAGAATATTAAAAATACAAAAATCAGAATATTAAAAAATACAAAAATCAGAATATTAAAAAATACAAAAATCAGAATATTAAAAAATACAAAAATCAGAAAATAAAAATCAAATATCAAATATTAAAATATACAAAAATCAGAATATTAAAATATACAAAAATGTGAAAATACAAAAATCAGAATAAAAAAATACAAAAATCAGAATATTAAAAAATACAAAAATCAGAATATTAAAAAATACAAAAATCAGAATATTAAAAATACAAAAATCAGAATATTAAAAATACAAAAATCAGAAAATAAAAAAATCAGAATATTAAAATATACAAAAATCAGAATATTAAAATATAAAAAATAAAATAAAAAATCAGAATATTAAAAAATACAAAAATCAGAATATTAAAAATACAAAAATCAGAATATTAAAAATACAAAAATCAGAATATTAAAAATACAAAAATCAGAATATTAAAAATACAAAAAAATCAGAATATTAAAAATACAAAAATCAGAATATTAAAAAATACAAAAATCAGAATATTAAAAAATACAAAAATCAGAATATTAAAAAATACAAAAATCAGAAAATAAAAAAATCAGAATATTAAAAAATACAAAAATCAGAAAATAAAAAAATCAGAATATTAAAATATACAAAAATCAGAATATTAAAATATACAAAAATCAGAAAATACAAAAATCAGAATATTAAAAAATACAAAAATCAGAATATTAAAAAATACAAAAATCAGAATATTAAAAAATACAAAAATCAGAATATTAAAAATACAAAAATCAGAATATTAAAAAATACAAAAATCAGAATATTAAAAATACAAAAATCAGAATATTAAAAAATACAAAAATCAGAATATTAAAAAATACAAAAATCAGAATATTAAAAAATACAAAAATCAGAATATTAAAAAATACAAAAATCAGAATATTAAAAAATACAAAAATCAGAATATTAAAAAATACAAAAATCAGAAAATAAAAAAATCAGAATATTAAAATATACAAAAATCAGAATATTAAAATATACAAAAATCAGAATATTAAAAAATACAAAAATCAGAATATTAAAAAATACAAAAATCAGAAAATAAAAAAATCAGAATATTAAAATATACAAAAATGTGAAAATACAAAAATCAGAATATTAAAAAATACAAAAATCAGAATATTAAAAAATACAAAAATCAGAAAATAAAAAAATCAGAATATTAAAATATACAAAAATCAGAATATTAAAATATACAAAAATGTGAAAATACAAAAATCAGAATATTAAAAAATACAAAAATCAGAATATTAAAAAATACAAAAATCAGAATATTAAAAAACAAACAGAATATTAAAAATAAAAAAATCAGAATATTAAAATATACAAAAATCAGAAAATAAAAAAATCAGAATATTAAAATATACAAAAATCAGAATATTAAAAAATACAAAAATCAGAATATTAAAAAATACAAAAATCAGAATATTAAAAAATACAAAAATCAGAAAATAAAAAAATCAGAATATTAAAATATACAAAAATCAGAATATTAAAATAAAAAATAAAATACAAAAATCAGAATATTAAAAAATACAAAAATCAGAATATTAAAATATACAAAAATCAGAAAATAAAAAAATCAGAATATTAAAATATACAAAAATCAGAATATTAAAATATACAAAAATGTGAAAATACAAAAATCAGAATATTAAAAAATACAAAAATCAGAATATTAAAAAATACAAAAATCAGAATATTAAAAAATACAAAAATCAGAATATTAAAAAATACAAAAATCAGAATATTAAAAATACAAAAATCAGAATATTAAAAAATACAAAAATCAGAATATTAAAAAATACAAAAATCAGAATATTAAAAAATACAAAAATCAGAAAATAAAAAAACAAAAATCAGAATATTAAAATATACAAAAATCAGAATATTAAAATATACAAAAATGTGAAAATACAAAAATCAGAATATTAAAAAACAAAAATCAGAATATTAAAAAATACAAAAATCAGAATATTAAAAAATACAAAAATCAGTCATATTAAAATATACAAAAATCAGAATATTAAAATATACAAAAATGTGAAAATACAAAAATCAGAATATTAAAAAATACAAAAATCAGAATATTAAAAATACAAAAATCAGAATATTAAAAATACAAAAATCAAAAATCAGAATATTAAAAAATACAAAAATCAGAATATTAAAAAATACAAAAATCAGAAAATAAAAAAAAAAATCAGAATATTAAAATATACAAAAATCAGAATATTAAAATATACAAAAATGTGAAAATACAAAAATCAGAATATTAAAATATACAAAAATCAGAATATTAAAATATACAAAAATCAGAATATACAAAAATACAAAAATCAGAATATTAAAAAATACAAAAATAAAAAAATAAAAAAATCAGAATATTAAAATATACAAAAATCAGAATATTAAAATATACAAAAATCAGAATATTAAAAATACAAAAATCAGAATATTAAAAAATACAAAAATCAGAATATTAAAAAATACAAAAATCAGAATATTAAAAATACAAAAATCAGAATATTAAAAAATACAAAAATCAGAATATTAAAAAATACAAAAATCAGAATATTAAAAAATACAAAAATCAGAATATTAAAAAATACAAAAATCAGAAAATAAAAAAATCAGAATATTAAAAATACAAAAATCAGAATATTAAAATATACAAAAATGTGAAAATACAAAAATCAGAATATTAAAAAATACAAAAATCAGAATATTAAAAAATACAAAAATCAGAATATTAAAAAATACAAAAATCAGAAAATAAAAAAATCAGAATAAAAATATACAAAAATCAGAATATTAAAATATACAAAAATCAGAATATTAAAAAATACAAAAATCAGAATATTAAAAATACAAAAATCAGAATATTAAAAAATACAAAAATCAGAATATTAAAAAATACAAAAATCAGAATATTAAAAAATACAAAAATCAGAATATTAAAAAATACAAAAATCAGAATATTAAAAAATACAAAAATCAGAATATTAAAAAATACAAAAATCAGAATATTAAAAAATACAAAAATCAGAATATTAAAAATACAAAAATCAGAAAATAAAAAAATATTAAAAAATACAAAAATCAGAAAATAAAAAAATCAGAATATTAAAATATACAAAAATCAGAATATTAAAATATACAAAAATCAGAATATTAAAAAATACAAAAATCAGAAAATAAAAAAATCAGAATATTAAAATATACAAAAATCAGAATATTAAAAAATACAAAAAAAATACAAAAAATATTAAAAAACAAAAATCAGAATATTAAAAAATACAAAAATCAGAATATTAAAAATACAAAAATAAAATACAAAAATCAGAATATTAAAAAATACAAAAATCAGAATATTAAAAAATACAAAAATCAGAAAATAAAAAAATCAGAATATTAAAATATACAAAAATCAGAATATTAAAATATACAAAAATGTGAAAATACAAAAATCAGAATATTAAAAATACAAAAATCAGAATATTAAAATATACAAAAATGTGAAAATACAAAAATCAGAATATTAAAAAATACAAAAATCAGAATATTAAAAAATACAAAAATCAGAAAATAAAAAAATCAGAATATTAAAATATACAAAAATCAGAATATTAAAATATACAAAAATGTGAAAATACAAAAATCAGAATAAAAAATACAAAAATCAGAATATTAAAAAATACAAAAATCAGAATATTAAAAAATACAAAAATCAGAATATTAAAAAATACAAAAATCAGAATATTAAAAAATACAAAAATCAGAATATTAAAAAATACAAAAATCAGAATATTAAAAAATACAAAAATCAGAATATTAAAAAATACAAAAATCAGAAAATATTCAGAATATTAAAATATACAAAAATCAGAATATTAAAATATACAAAAATGTGAAAATACAAAAATCAGAATATTAAAAAATACAAAAATCAGAATATTAAAAAATACAAAAATCAGAATATTAAAAAATACAAAAATCAGAAAATAAAAAAATCAGAATATTAAAATATACAAAAATCAGAATATTAAAATATACAAAAATGTGAAAATACAAAAATCAGAATATTAAAAAATACAAAAATCAGAATATTAAAAAATACAAAAATCAGAATATTAAAAAATACAAAAATCAGAATATTAAAAAATACAAAAATCAGAATATTAAAAATACAAAAATCAGAATATTAAAAAATACAAAAATCAGAATATTAAAAAATACAAAAATCAGAATATTAAAAAATACAAAAATCAGAATATTAAAAAATACAAAAATCAGAATATTAAAAAATACAAAAATCAGAAAATTAAAAAATACAAAAATCAGAAAATAAAAAAATCAGAATATTAAAATATACAAAAATCAGAATATTAAAAATACAAAAATCAGAATATTAAAAAATACAAAAATCAGAATATTAAAAAATACAAAAATCAGAATATTAAAAAATACAAAAATCAGAAAATAAAAAAATCAGAATATTAAAATATACAAAAATCAGAATATTAAAATATACAAAAATGTGAAAATACAAAAATCAGAATATTAAAAAATACAAAAATCAGAATATTAAAAAATACAAAAATCAGAAAATAAAAAAATCAGAATATTAAAATATACAAAAATCAGAATATTAAAATATACAAAAATGTGAAAATACAAAAATCAGAATATTAAAAAATACAAAAATCAGAATATTAAAAAATACAAAAATCAGAATATTAAAAAATACAAAAATCAGAATATTAAAAAATACAAAAATCAGAATATTAAAAAATACAAAAATCAGAATATTAAAAAATACAAAAATCAGAATATTAAAAAATACAAAAATCAGAAAATAAAAAAATCAGAATATTAAAAAATACAAAAATCAGAAAATAAAAAAATCAGAATATTAAAATATACAAAAATCAGAATATTAAAATATACAAAAATGTGAAAATACAAAAATCAGAATATTAAAAAATACAAAAATCAGAATATTAAAAAATACAAAAATCAGAATATTAAAAAATACAAAAATCAGAATATTAAAAAATACAAAAATCAGAATATTAAAAAATACAAAAATCAGAATATTAAAAAATACAAAAATCAGAATATTAAAAAATACAAAAATCAGAATATTAAAAAATACAAAAATGTGAAAATACAAAAATCAGAAAATACAAAAATCAGAATATTAAAAAATACAAAAATACAAAAAAATCAGAATATTAAAATATACAAAAATCAGAATATTAAAATATACAAAAATCAGAAAATAAAAAATCAGAATATTAAAAAATACAAAAATCAGAATATTAAAAAATACAAAAATCAGAATATTAAAAAATACAAAAATCAGAATATTAAAAAATACAAAAATCAGAATATTAAAAAATAAAAAATCAGAATATTAAAAATACAAAAATCAGAATATTAAAAAATACAAAAATCAGAAAAAAAAAAAAAATCAGAATATTAAAAAATACAAAAATCAGAATATTAAAAAATACAAAAATCAGAAAATAAAAAAATCAGAATATTAAAATATACAAAAATCAGAATATTAAAATATACAAAAATGTGAAAATACAAAAATCAGAATATTAAAAATACAAAAATCAGAATATTAAAAATACAAAAATCAGAAAATAAAAAAATCAGAATATTAAAATATACAAAAATCAGAATATTAAAAATATACAAAAATCAAAATACAAAAATCAGAATATTAAAAAATACAAAAATCAGAATATTAAAAAATACAAAAATCAGAATATTAAAAAATACAAAAATCAGAAAATAAAAAAATCAGAATATTAAAATATACAAAAATCAGAATATTAAAATATACAAAAATGTGAAAATACAAAAATCAGAATATTAAAAAATACAAAAATCAGAATATTAAAAAATACAAAAATCAGAATATTAAAAAATACAAAAATCAGAATATTAAAAAATACAAAAATCAGAATATTAAAAAATACAAAAATCAAAAATAAAAAAATCAGAATATTAAAATATACAAAAATCAGAATATTAAAATATACAAAAATGTGAAAATACAAAAATCAGAATATTAAAAAATACAAAAATCAGAATATTAAAAAATACAAAAATCAGAAAATAAAAAAATCAGAATATTAAAATATACAAAAATCAGAATATTAAAAAATACAAAAATCAGAATATTAAAAAATACAAAAATCAGAATATTAAAAAATACAAAAATCAGAATATTAAAAAATACAAAAATCAGAATATTAAAAAATACAAAAATCAGAATATTAAAAAATACAAAAATCAAAAATAAAAAAATCAGAATATTAAAAAATACAAAAATCAGAAAAATCAGAATATTAAAATATACAAAAATCAGAATATTAAAATATACAAAAATCAGAATATTAAAAAATACAAAAATCAGAATATTAAAAAATACAAAAATCAGAAAATAAAAAAATCAGAATATTAAAATATACAAAAATGTGAAAATACAAAAATCAGAATATTAAAAATACAAAAATCAGAATATTAAAAATACAAAAATCAGAATATTAAAAAATACAAAAATCAGAATATTAAAAATACAAAAATCAGAATATTAAAAAATACAAAAATCAGAATATTAAAAAATACAAAAATCAGAATATTAAAAAATACAAAAATCAGAAAATAAAAAAATCAGAATATTAAAAAATATCAGAAAATAAAAAAATATTAAAAATATACAAAAATCAGAATATTAAAAATACAAAAATCAATAAAAAAATACAAAAATCAGAATATTAAAATATACAAAAATCAGAATATTAAAAAATACAAAAATCAGAATATTAAAAAATACAAAAATCAGAATATTAAAAATACAAAAATCAGAATATTAAAAAATACAAAAATCAGAATATTAAAAAATACAAAAATCAGAATATTAAAAAATACAAAAATCTGAAAATACAAAAATCAGAAAATACAAAAATCAGAATATTAAAAAATACAAAAATCAGAAAATAAAAAAATCAGAATAAAAATATACAAAAATCAGAATATTAAAATATACAAAAATCAGAATATTAAAAATATACAAAAATCAGAATATTAAAAAATACAAAAATCAGAATATTAAAAAATACAAAAATCAGAATATTAAAAAATACAAAAATCAGAATATTAAAAAATACAAAAATCAGAATATTAAAAATACAAAAATCAGAATATTAAAAAATACAAAAATCAGAAAATCAGAATATTAAAAAATACAAAAATCAGAAAATATTAAAAAATACAAAAATCAGAATATTAAAAATACAAAAATCAGAAAATAAAAAAATCAGAATATTAAAATATACAAAAATCAGAATATTAAAATATACAAAAATGTGAAAATACAAAAATCAGAATATTAAAAAATACAAAAATCAGAATATTAAAAAATACAAAAATCAGAAAATAAAAAAATCAGAATATTAAAATATACAAAAATCAGAATATTAAAATATACAAAAATCAGAAAATACAAAAATCAGAATATTAAAAAATACAAAAATCAGAATAAAAAATACAAAAATCAGAATATTAAAAATATACAAAAATCAGAAAATAAAAAAATAAAATTAAAATACAAAAATCAGAATATTAAAATATACAAAAATGTGAAAATACAAAAATCAGAATATTAAAAAATACAAAAATCAGAATATTAAAAAATACAAAAATCAGAATATTAAAAAATACAAAAATCAGAATATTAAAAAATACAAAAATCAGAATATTAAAAAATACAAAAATCAGAAAATAAAAAAATCAGAATATTAAAATATACAAAAATCAGAATATTAAAATATACAAAAATGTGAAAATACAAAAATCAGAATATTAAAAAATACAAAAATCAGAATATTAAAAAATACAAAAATCAGAAAATAAAAAAATCAGAATATTAAAATATACAAAAATCAGAATATTAAAAAATACAAAAATCAGAATATTAAAAAATACAAAAATCAGAATATTAAAAAATACAAAAATCAGAATATTAAAAAATACAAAAATCAGAATATTAAAAAATACAAAAATCAGAATATTAAAAAATACAAAAATCAGAAGAATATTAAAAAATACAAAAATCAAAAAATCAGAATATTAAAATATACAAAAATCAGAATATTAAAATATACAAAAATCAGAATATTAAAAAATACAAAAATCAGAATATTAAAAAATACAAAAATCAGAAAATAAAAAAATCAGAATATTAAAATATACAAAAATGTGAAAATACAAAAATCAGAATATTAAAAAATACAAAAATCAGAATATTAAAAATACAAAAATCAGAAAAATAAAAAAATCAGAATATTAAAATATACAAAAATCAGAATATTAAAATATACAAAAATGTGAAAATACAAAAATCAGAATATTAAAAAATACAAAAATCAGAATATTAAAAAATACAAAAATCAGAATATTAAAAAATACAAAAATCAGAAAATAAAAAAATCAGAATATTAAAATATACAAAAATCAGAAAATAAAAAAATACAGAATATTAAAATATACAAAAATCAAAAATTAAAAATATATTACAAAAATATTAAAAATACAAAAATCAGAATATTAAAAAATACAAAAATCAGAATATTAAAAAATACAAAAATCAGAATAAAAAATACAAAAATCAGAATATTAAAAAATAAAAAATCAGAAAATAAAAAATCAGAATATTAAAATATACAAAAATCAGAATATTAAAATATACAAAAATGTGAAAATACAAAAATCAGAATATTAAAAAATACAAAAATCAGAATATTAAAAAATACAAAAATCAGAAAATAAAAAAATCAGAATATTAAAATATACAAAAATCAGAATATTAAAAAATACAAAAATCAGAATATTAAAAAATACAAAAATCAGAATATTAAAAAATACAAAAATCAGAATATTAAAAATATACAAAAATCAGAATATTAAAAAATACAAAAATCAGAATATTAAAAAATACAAAAATCAGAATATAAAAAAACAAAAATCAGAATATTAAAATATACAAAAATCAGAATATTAAAAAATACAAAAATCAGAATATTAAAAAATACAAAAATCAGAATATTAAAAAATACAAAAATCAGAATATTAAAAATATACAAAAATCAAAAATCAGAATATTAAAAAATACAAAAATCAGAATATTAAAATATACAAAAATCAGAATATTAAAAAATATCAGAATATTAAAAATACAAAAATCAGAAAATAAAAAAATCAGAATATTAAAATATACAAAAATGTGAAAATACAAAAATCAGAATATTAAAAAATACAAAAATCAGAATATTAAAAAATACAAAAATCAGAATATTAAAAAAACAAAAATCAGAAAATTAAAAAATAAAAAAATCAGAATATTAAAATATACAAAAATCAGAATATTAAAAATACAAAAATCAAAAATCAGAATATTAAAAATACAAAAATCAGAATATTAAAAATACAAAAATCAGAATATTAAAAATACAAAAATCAGAATATTAAAAATACAAAAATCAGAATATTAAAAATACAAAAATCAGAAAATAAAAAAATACAAAAAAATATACAAAAATCAGAATATTAAAAATATACAAAAATCAGAATATTAAAAAATACAAAAATCAGAATATTAAAAAAACAAAAATCAGAAAATATATTAAAATATACAAAAAAATCGAATATTAAAAATACAAAAATCAGAATATTAAAAAATACAAAAATCAGAATATTAAAAAATACAAAAATCAGAATATTAAAAAATACAAAAATCAGAATATTAAAAAATACAAAAATCAGAATATTAAAAAATACAAAAATCAGAAAATAAAAAAATCAGAATATTAAAATATACAAAAATCAGAATATTAAAATATACAAAAATCAGAATATTAAAAAATACAAAAATCAGAATATTAAAAAATACAAAAATCAGAAAATAAAAAAATCAGAATATTAAAATATAAAAAATACAAAAATCAGAATATTAAAAAATACAAAAATCAGAATATTAAAAAATACAAAAATCAGAAAATTAAAAAATCAGAATATTAAAATATACAAAAATCAGAATATTAAAATATACAAAAATGTGAAAATACAAAAATCAGAATATTAAAAAATACAAAAATCAGAATATTAAAAAATACAAAAATCAGAATATTAAAAAATACAAAAATCAGAAAATAAAAAAATCAGAATATTAAAATATACAAAAATCAAAAATAAAAAATCAGAATATTAAAAATACAAAAATCAGAATATTAAAAAATACAAAAATCAGAATATTAAAAATACAAAAATCAGAATATTAAAAAATAAAAAATCAGAATATTAAAAAATACAAAAATCAGAATATTAAAAATATACAAAAATCAAAATATTAAAAATAGAATATTAAAATACAAAAATCAGAATATTAAAAATATAAAAAAATCAGAATATTAAAAAATACAAAAATCAGAATATTAAAAAAAAAAAATCAGAATATTAAAAAATACAAAAATCAGAATATTAAAAAATACAAAAATCAGAAAATAAAAAAAAATCAGAATATTAAAATATACAAAAATCAGAAAATAAAAAAATCAGAATATAATATAAAAAAATCAGAATATTAATTAAAATATACAAAAATGTAAAATACACAAAAATCAGAATATTAAAAAATACAAAAATCAGAATATTAAAAAATACAAAAATCAGAAAATAAAAAAATCAGAATATTAAAATATACAAAAATCAGAATATTAAAATATACAAAAATCAGAATATTAAAAATACAAAAATCAGAAAATACAAAAATATTAAAAATACAGAATATTAAAAAATACAAAAATCAGAATATTAAAAATACAAAAATCAGAATATTAAAAAATACAAAAATCAGAATATTAAAAAATACAAAAATCAGAAAATTAAAATTAAAATATACAAAAATCAGAATATTAAAAATACAAAAATCAAAAATCAGAATATTAAAAATACAAAAATCAGAATATTAAAAATATAAAAAAATCAGAATATTAAAAAATACAAAAATCAGAATATTAAAAAATACAAAAATCAGAAAAAAAAATAAAAAATCAGAATATTAAAATATACAAAAATCAGAATATTAAAATATACAAAAATGTGAAAATACAAAAATCAGAATATTAAAAATACAAAAATCAGAATATTAAAAATATACAAAAATCAGAATATTAAAAAACAAAAATCAGAATATTAAAAAATACAAAAATCAGAATATTAAAAATACAAAAATCAGAATATTAAAAATACAAAAATCAGAATATTAAAAAATACAAAAATCAGAATATTAAAAAATACAAAAATCAGAATATTAAAAATACAAAAATCAGAATATTAAAAATATCAGAATATTAAAAATACAAAAATCAGAATATTAAAAATACAAAAATCAGAATATTAAAAATACAAAAATCAGAATATTAAAAAATACAAAAATCAGAATATTAAAAAATACAAAAATCAAAAAAAATAAGAATATTAAAAATACAAAAATCAGAATATTAAAAAATACAAAAATCAAAAATCAAAAAAAAATCAGAATATTAAAATATACAAAAATCAGAATATTAAAATATACAAAAATGTGAAAATACAAAAATCAGAATATTAAAAATACAAAAATCAGAATATTAAAAAATACAAAAATCAGAATATTAAAAAATACAAAATATTAAAATATACAAAAATCAGAATATTAAAAAATACAAAAATCAGAATATTAAAAAATACAAAATATTAAAATAAAAAATACAAAAAATCAGAATATTAAAAAATACAAAAATCAGAATATTAAAAATACAAAAATCAGAATATTAAAAAATAAAAAATCAGAATATTAAAAATCAGAATATTAAAAATACAAAAATCAAAAATCAGAATATTAAAAATACAAAAATCAGAATATTAAAAAATACAAAAATCAGAATATTAAAAAATACAAAAATCAGAATATTAAAAAATACAAAAATCAGAATAAAAAAATACAAAAATCAGAAAATAAAAAAAAATCAGAATATTAAAATATACAAAAATCAGAATATTAAAATATACAAAAATCAAAAATACAAAAATCAGAATATTAAAAAATACAAAAATCAGAATATTAAAAAATACAAAAATCAGAATATTAAAAATACAAAAATCAGAAAAATATTAAAAATATACAAAAATCAGAATATTAAAAAATACAAAAATCAGAATATTAAAAATACAAAAATCAGAATATTAAAAATACAAAAATCAGAATAAAAAAATACAAAAATCAGAATATTAAAAATACAAAAATCAGAATATTAAAAATACAAAAATCAGAATATTAAAAAATACAAAAATCAGAATATTAAAAATATACAAAAATCAGAATATCAGAATATTAAAAAATCAAAATATTAAAAAATACAAAAATCAGAAATTAAAAAATACAAAAATCAAAAAAAAAAATCAGAATATTAAAAATACAAAAATCAGAATATTAAAAAATAAAAATCAAAAATCAGAATATTAAAAAAAAAAAATCAGAATATTAAAAAAAATATCAGAATATTAAAAAAATACAAAAATCAGAATATTAAAAAATACAAAAATATTAAAAATACAAAAATCAGAATATTAAAAAATACAAAAATCAGAATATTAAAAAATACAAAAATCAGAATATTAAAAATACAAAAATCAGAATATTAAAAAATACAAAAATCAGAATATTAAAAATCAGAATATTACAAAAAAATCAGAATATTAAAAATACAAAAATCAGAATATTAAAAAAAAATAAAAAATACAGAATATTAAAAATACAAAAATCAGAATATTAAAAATAAAAATCAGAATAAAAAATACAAAAATCAGAATATTAAAAATACAAAAATCAGAATATTAAAAATACAAAAATCAGAATATTAAAAAATAAAAAAATAAAAAAATCAGAATATTAAAAATACAAAAATCAGAATATTAAAAAATACAAAAATCAGAATATTAAAAAACAAAAATCAGAAAATCAAATATATAAAAAATCAGAATATTAAAAAATACAAAAATCAGAATATTAAAAAATACAAAAATCAGAATATTAAAAAATACAAAAATCAGAATATTAAAAAATACAAAAATCAGAATATTAAAAAATAAAAAATCAGAATATTAAAAATACAAAAATCAGAATATTAAAAATACAAAAATCAGAAAAAAAAAAATCAGAATATTAAAAATACAAAAATCAGAATATTAAAAATACAAAAATACAAAATTAAAAAATACAAAAATCAGAATATTAAAAAATAAAAAATCAGAATATTAAAAATACAAAAATCAGAATATTAAAAATACAAAAATCAGAATATTAAAAATACAAAAATCAGAATATTAAAAAATACAAAAATCAGAATATTAAAATATACAAAAATCAGAATATTAAAATATACAAAAATAAAAAATCAGAATATTAAAAAATACAAAAAATATCAGAATATTAAAAAAAATACAAAAATCAGAATATTAAAAATATACAAAAATCAGAATATTAAAATATACAAAAATCAGAATATTAAAAAAAATAAAAAATCAGAATATTAAAAATACAAAATAAAAAATCAGAATAAAAAAAAAAACAAAATATCAAAAATACAAAAATCAGAATATTAAAAATACAAAAATCAGAATATTAAAAATATTAAAAAAATCAGAATATTAAAAAATACAAAAATCAGAATATTAAAAAATACAAAAATCAGAATATTAAAAATAAAAAATCAGAATCAAAAAATATCAGAAGAAAATTAAAATATACAAAAATCAGAATATTAAAAAATACAAAATATTAAAAAAATACAAAAATCAGAATATTAAAAATACAAAAATCAGAATATTAAAAAATAAAAAACAAAAATCAGAATATTAAAAATACAAAAATCAGAATATTAAAAATACAAAAATCAGAATATTAAAAAATACAAAAATCAGAATATCAGAATATTAAAATATACAAAAATCAGAATATTAAAAAATACAAAAATCAGAATATTAAAAATACAAAAATCAGAAAAATAGAATATTAAAAAATACAAAAATCAGAATATTAAAAATACAAAAATCAGAATATTAAAAATCAGAATATTAAAAAATAAAAAATCAGAATATTAAAAATACAAAAAATCAGAATATTAAAAAATACAAAAAAATATACAAAAATGTTAGAATTAAAAAAATAAAAAATCAGAATATTAAAAAATACAAAAATCAGAATATTAAAAAATATACAAAAATCAGAATATTAAAAATACAAAAATCAGAATATTAAAAATACAAAAATCAGAAAATAAAAGAAAATAGAATATTAAAATATACAAAAATCAGAATATTAAAATATACAAAAATCAGAATATTAAAATATAAAAAATACAAAAATCAGAATATTAAAAAATACAAAAATCAGAATATTAAAAAATACAAAAATCAGAAAATATTATTAAAATATACAAAAATCAGAAAATAAAAAAATCAGAATATTAAAATATACAAAAATCAGAATATTAAAAATACAAAAATCAGAAAATACAAAAATCAGAATATTAAAAAATACAAAAATCAGAATATTAAAAAATACAAAAATCAGAATATTAAAAAATACAAAAATCAGAATATTAAAAAATACAAAAATCAGAATATTAAAAAATACAAAAATCAGAAAATAAAAAAATCAGAATATTAAAATATACAAAAATCAGAATATTAAAATATACAAAAATGTGAAAATACAAAAATCAGAATATTAAAAAATACAAAAATCAGAATATTAAAAAATACAAAAATCAGAAAATAAAAAAATCAAAATATTAAAATATACAAAAATCAGAATATTAAAAAATACAAAAATCAGAATATTAAAAAATACAAAAATCAGAATATTAAAAAATACAAAAATCAGAATATTAAAAAATACAAAAATCAGAATATTAAAAAATACAAAAATCAGAATATTAAAAAATACAAAAATCAGAAAATAAAAAAATCAGAATATTAAAATATACAAAAATCAGAATATTAAAATATACAAAAATCAGAATATTAAAAAATACAAAAATCAGAATATTAAAAAATACAAAAATCAGAAAATAAAAAAATCAGAATAAAAATATACAAAAATAAAATACAAAAATCAGAATATTAAAAATACAAAAATCAGAATATTAAAAAACAAAAAAAATCAGAAAATAAAAAAATCAGAATATTAAAATATACAAAAATCAGAATATTAAAATATACAAAAATGTGAAAATACAAAAATCAGAATATTAAAAAATACAAAAATCAGAATATTAAAAAATACAAAAATCAGAATATTAAAAAATACAAAAATCAGAAAATAAAAAAATCAGAATATTAAAATATACAAAAATCAGAAAATAAAAAAATCAGAATATTAAAATATACAAAAATCAGAATATTAAAAAATACAAAAATCAGAATATTAAAAAATACAAAAATCAGAATATTAAAAAATACAAAAATCAGAAAATAAAAAAATCAGAATATTAAAATATACAAAAATCAGAATATTAAAATATACAAAAATGTGAAAATACAAAAATCAGAATATTAAAAAATACAAAAATCAGAATATTAAAAAATACAAAAATCAGAAAATAAAAAAATCAGAATATTAAAATAATATACAAAAATCAGAATATTAAAATATACAAAAATGTGAAAATACAAAAATCAGAATATTAAAAATACAAAAATCAGAATATTAAAAAATACAAAAATCAGAATATTAAAAATACAAAAATCAGAATATTAAAAAACAAAAATCAGAATATTAAAAAATACAAAAATCAGAATATTAAAAAACAAAAATCAGAATATTAAAAATACAAAAATCAGAATATTAAAAAATAAAAAATCAGAAAATAAAAAAATCAGAATATTAAAATATACAAAAATCAGAATATTAAAATATACAAAAATGTGAAAATACAAAAATCAGAATATTAAAAAATACAAAAATCAGAATATTAAAAATACAAAAATCAGAATATTAAAAATACAAAAATCAGAAAATAAAAAAATCAGAATATTAAAATATACAAAAATCAGAATATTAAAATATACAAAAATGTGAAAATACAAAAATCAGAATATTAAAAATACAAAAATCAGAATATTAAAATATACAAAAATGTGAAAATACAAAAATCAGAATATTAAAAAATACAAAAATCAGAATATTAAAAAATACAAAAATCAGAATATTAAAAAATACAAAAATCAGAATATTAAAAAATACAAAAATCAGAATATTAAAAATACAAAAATCAGAATATTAAAAATACAAAAATCAGAATATTAAAAATACAAAAATCAGAATATTAAAAAATACAAAAATCAGAATATTAAAAAATACAAAAATCAGAATATTAAAAAATACAAAAATCAGAAAATAAAAAAATCAGAATATTAAAAAATACAAAAATCAGAAAATAAAAAAATCAGAATATTAAAATATACAAAAATCAGAATATTAAAAAATACAAAAATCAGAATATTAAAAAATACAAAAATCAGAATATTAAAAAATACAAAAATCAGAATATTAAAAAATACAAAAATCAGAAAATAAAAAAATCAGAATATTAAAATATACAAAAATCAGAATATTAAAATATACAAAAATGTGAAAATACAAAAATCAGAATATTAAAAAATACAAAAATCAGAATATTAAAAAATACAAAAATCAGAAAATAAAAAAATCAGAATATTAAAATATACAAAAATCAGAATATTAAAATATACAAAAATGTGAAAATACAAAAATCAGAATATTAAAAAATACAAAAATCAGAATATTAAAAAATACAAAAATCAGAATATTAAAAATACAAAAATCAGAATATTAAAAAATACAAAAATCAGAATATTAAAAAATACAAAAATCAGAATATTAAAAAATACAAAAATCAGAATATTAAAAAATACAAAAATCAGAAAATAAAAAAATCAGAATATTAAAAAATACAAAAATCAGAAAATAAAAAAATCAGAATATTAAAATATACAAAAATCAGAATATTAAAATATACAAAAATGTGAAAATACAAAAATCAGAATATTAAAAAATACAAAAATCAGAATATTAAAATATACAAAAATGTGAAAATACAAAAATCAGAATATTAAAAAATACAAAAATCAGAATATTAAAAAATACAAAAATCAGAATATTAAAAAATACAAAAATCAGAATATTAAAAAATACAAAAATCAGAATATTAAAAAATACAAAAATCAGAATATTAAAAAATACAAAAATCAGAATATTAAAAAATACAAAAATCAGAAAATAAAAAAATCAGAATATTAAAAAATACAAAAATCAGAAAATAAAAAAATCAGAATATTAAAATATACAAAAATCAGAATATTAAAATATACAAAAATGTGAAAATACAAAAATCAGAATATTAAAAAATACAAAAATCAGAATATTAAAATATACAAAAATGTGAAAATACAAAAATCAGAATATTAAAAAATACAAAATCAGAATATTAAAATATACAAAAATCAGAATATTAAAATATACAAAAATGTGAAAATACAAAAATCAGAATATTAAAAAATACAAAATCAGAATATTAAAATATACAAAAATCAGAATATTAAAATATACAAAAATCAGAAAACTAAAATATACAAAATCAGAAATTACAAATCAGAATATTAAAAATACAAACAATTATAGAATAATAGATATCTACATACATGTCAAAAACATTTAAAAAACTATTGTTCGTTTAAAATCAAATTTCAGACTATTCCAAGACTTTGGTTTAGATGTCCATCTAAAATCAGAATCTTTTCAACAGAATCCACTTTTTAATACAGCAGAAACACAAATACAAAATACTTTACATTTTGATGAAATAGAAATACTTTCTCCTAAATTACTTTCAATAATTCCACAAATTCAAGAAAAAAGAAATAAAAATACAACAAAAATAGAGGAAATATTAATGTCACCAACATTTTTCTCATTTCACGAGGAAGGAAATTTTTCAATTCAACAATTATTAAATGTATATTTACAATTTATATTTATATTTAATAAAACCTTTTCTTCCCTTATATTTTAGCTTGTTTTTACAAATAATAAAGAAGAAACCCTTCCTTGGTTAGAATTACTTCTACAAATGAGTGGAGCTTCTAAAACATTAAAAGATTTATTAAAACAACTTGAAGCTACAAAGAATAGAGTTGAAACTAAAATTCTACCTGCTATACAACGCCTAGAAGAATTAGACAAAAGATTTTCGCTTATCTCTAGTTGGTATAATAAAAGGCAAAAGGAAGCCATTTCAACGCGGGGATACACTTTTTTGAATAAAAAACAATCAAAAATAATTATTGCTGGAATTAATACAAATAAATCAGGTAATAATACAATTCTAAAGACAAAACTCTTTGTTCTTAATTTTAAGACAATAAATTGCAACAAACAATTGAAGAAGATTTAAGTGACGATGAAGATGAAATGGACGCAGTGCTGGAAGAAGACATTAGAATAATTGCCAGAATTGATGAAAATGATCAAAATTGGTTTAAATATTTTAATAAAAAGAAGCTTCCAAATCGTTTAAAACGTCAGGGTGTAGAACAGATTCGAATGCTTAATCCTGCCTTTTTTGCTAATCAAGTTAATGCTGGGGTTGTAATGAGAAGAATTGCTTTATCCCCAAGGGCATTTAATGCAGCAATATTAACACCTAATTTTGGGAGTGTAAGTCCTTTTATTTAAATTAAGTTTAATTATATTTATAAGCTCTCAGTTCTAAGCCCTACAGCATTTATTCCAAGCATATTATCACCACGTGCAGCAATGGCCAATATTCTCTCACCAAATGCCTTTACTACAGAAATACTAACACCCCAGGCTTTCAATACAGAAATACTTGGACCTAGGGCATTCAATGCAAAAGTAAGCGTTAAACCCAGTGTAATTTTAATTAAAGCATCTTTATTAGATTCTGTCGCCAAGAGCTTTCAGTGCCTACGTTCTTTCTCCGAGAGCAATAATTACTCGAATTCTGAGCCCAAAAACTTTTGATTTTCGTGTTCTGAATCCAACATTTATTTCATTTTCTGTACTAAGTCCAAGTATATTTAATTTTTAAATAAAAAGGGGACGGAAAAAAGACATTTTACCCCAAATTAAATTTAAAAGAAAAAAATATTTTTTATATCATTTTTAGCAATGGTACAATTAGCAATAGCTTCATCTCAGAATTATGCACTACTTGTCTTGAGTCCAAGTATTCTTACAGTTGGATTCCTCAATGAAGGGAAATGCAATATTCGTGTACTTTTATATTTTAATTTAATTTTAATATTTAATTTTAGATTTTATCTCCAAAAATACTTAGCGGCCCCTAAAATAGATGAACACAAATTTTAATAAATAAATATTTGTTTGTAAAGGTTAAAGCAAGCCTTCAAAAACACAAAACTAAAAGAACAAAACATTTATTTTTCTTTTATAAATTAAATAAAGAATAAAGAGAAAAAAAAAAAGAAAATATATTTAAATAAATGTATTGAGCAGAAAAAAAAATTGTAAAATATTTATTAAAATTAAAGTAAAATAAATAATTTAATTTAATTGAGGAAATAGGTTATCTCAAGTGAAAATTCCATAAAACTCAAAAAAAATAATAAAAGACAAAATAAAACAAAAATAATTAAAAACCATTTTAAATATGTTGTTGATGATGATGACCGTTTTTGTTTATTATTACTAACATTACATTCAGTATTTACTTGAGACGTTTTGTCTAATGATTCTTCTAGTCTTTTTATGCTATTTTTGAGTTGAACATTTTCTTCTATTTTTTTTAGTGTTTATAAAGTTAAAAAGAAGTTGAGGACGTTTGGTGCGAAGATAGACCACAACCCACCAGTAAAAAATTTTTATATTTTTAAAATTCCGCACCAAAACGACCTCCCCTTTAAAAATTATTTTAAAAAACCTTCAATATTTTTGTATTTTTCCAACAGACTAGTCTCTTTTCGCTGTGCCCTTTTCAAATCATTTTTATATGAATCACACTCTTGTTTAGACCTTTCAAGTTCATTTTCCTTCTCCAAAATTGATTGAGAATGGGAATTATTTATTTCGTTCAATTTTATTCGAAAATCTTCATTTCTAAAGAAATTAAATTTTTAAAAATTAAAAAATAATAAAAAACGATTTTTCCAGCTCTCTTTTTTCGTGTTGGATAAGTTCTAGATGAGTTTTTAATTTTGCAAATTCTCCACTCTGTGAGGATATGTAGCCAAACGAGTTTTCCAAATCACTTTTAAAAAATATTTTTCAATGCAAAAATTAATTTTTAATTAAAAAAGAACAATAAAATCGCTTAAAGGAAAAAAACAATTCATTTGGCACCGGTGGGTATCGAACCCCCACCCCCATTCAAAGATAACCAATACACCACTAAACTACACTGACAATAAGTGGCTTTTATTAAAGTTTATAATAGAAATAAAACCTTTGATTTTCTGTTGTTTTGCAGGAATTTAAATCGTCATGAAGAGAAATTGAGTTATCCGAATCTAAAATAATTTTTTTTAAATCCTTTTATAAATTAAAAAAACCAGTTTGGGTGTTTGTATTGCTATCTTGTTTGTTAATGTTATTATTGTAAAGCCTTTTGTATTTAATTAATTCGGTCTCTGCCTAAAATTGAAAATAAAAACGGTTTAACCTTTTCTTAAAATGAGGGTTTAATATCGGAAAAATCAACTGAAAATTTTTGGAATTAAAACAAAATTTTGTCCGCAAGTTTTTTGCGGACAAAAGTTTGTCCGCAAATTTTTTGCGGACAAAATTTTGTCTGCTTTTAATTCTCTACACTTTAAACAAATTTTTAAAAAATACTCTTACAATGTTAGCTCTATCAAGAGCTTGTTCCAGACCAATCCTAAGCTCTCCTATAGTCCCCTGCTGACTAGCAATTTGTTGTTCCAAAAAGTTTAATTTATTCTCTGAAGAATGTTTTTCTGTTACTTGCTTTACTAAAGCATCTAATCTAAAAAATTAATTTAAATTTAATTAAATTAATTGGTACGTTCCTGTTAACAATTCAGACCCTTTTCTATTGTTTCAGGTTTTGCTTCAGTTTACCCTCAAAACTGAAGCAAAATTGCTGTATAAGGAAAATGTACTACATCAAAGATACAGAATAATTACCCGGAAATTATAACAATTAAAAATTTAAAAAAAATACACAACCTAATATAAAGCAGTCTAATTTCATCCTCTTTAGATTTTAAATCATTAACAGATTTTTGAAGTGAACGAGCATTCTTTTCATTTAAAGATTTAATCTCCTTTTGAAGTTGGGAATTATTATAATGATTAGTTTCTAGTTCATCAGTGACCTCTCTCAATTGAATATTCAAAAGGTCTATTGAACTTTGCTTTAAAATTAAGTTTATTAATTAAATAAGAGGGAAAGAAGGGTAATTTTAAAAGAATAAAATTTAATTTATTTTATAAAGAAAAAGTCCGCAATTTTTATCCGCAATTTTATACAATTTTTTGACTATTGTAAGGACATAAAATTTAAATTTTTCTTGAATAATTATAGAAAAAACTGGGAAAAATGACCAATTAGTTGATACAAATACTACAAAAAACAATTTAAAATTAGAAAAAAGTTGCGGACAAAAATTGCGGACTTTTTTGTTTAAACAAAAAGAGCACATTTATAGCCTACCCCGTAACAAAAAAAATTTAAAAAAATAAACCTTTTCAATCTCAGCCTGCTTCAACTTATCAAATTTATTTTCTAATTCAATAAATTCATTTTGCACATTTCCAAGCTGTTCATTTAATTTATCATTAATTGCTTCAATTTGTCTATATTTTGCTTCAAATTCTGTTGCTTTAATTTTATATTGAGAAATTTCCTCGTCATTTTCATTTTCTTTATTTTCACTACCATAAAAATGAGAAGAAAATACTTGAATATTTGAATTATTTAAAAATAAATTATTTTTGGAGGAAAAATTGGTTAAAATAGAAGTGAAGGGTATTGGGGAAGAAGAATTATTTTTCAACATTTTTAACTAGAAAAGAAAAAAAATTTTTTTAATTTAATGAAAAAGTTTAATTAAAAGGTAAACCATTTCTCGTAATTTTAAAAAATTCCTCCCGTCCAATTTTTCACAAAGTTGGTCAAATTTCGTCTTCTGTTTGTCTTTAAAAATGAAAAGAAGGGCAAATACGATCTTAAATTAATTTTTAAAATTTAATTAATTTAAATTAATTAATTTTTTTTTTGTAAATAAAATTAAATAAATTTTAATTTAATTTTTCTTTAAATAAAAATAATACGTTAACAATTTCCTGTCTGTCTCCATTATCCGCATTTTCAGCCTTTAAAAGCTCCCCCTTTTTCTCCCCCAAATTATTCTTAATAAATTCAAATGCATCTTTAAATTTAAAATTTAGATCTGATTTGAAGGTAAGCTCTCCTGTTTGTCTAAAAAAAATTTTTTTTTAATTAATTTAGATTTATTTTTTAAGGTTACAATTAGAACATTTTTAGCTTAAAAAATTTAAATATTTTTTATTTAAAAAATATTTTTTAAGGGTAATTTTGGAACGCTGATTAAGATGCTTATTTAAATTTGAAATTAATTTTACTTGTCTATTTCCAAGGTTAATTTATTAGATAAAAAGTAAAAGGTAGGGTCTAAATATGGACAATGTTCTAAGGCCTTTAATTAAATTAAATTAAGAGGCATGGGTAGGTTAATAAATTAAATAAAGTTGTCCAAGTAAAGGAGTTTAAAAATAAAAATATCCAGAGGTCCCTAAAGAAACTTTAAATTTAAAGGATTTAAAATTTAAATTAGCTAATCAACATAAAATGACCCTTAGAAAAAATTCTTTTAAATAAATTAAAAATACGAGGAGACAAAAAGGCCAAAATTACATCATTTTGATGAGTATTGGAAGTAAATAACACACTTCTTCTAACGCACTAATTTCTTCAATTTGTAATTCTGCTGTTAAGAGATTCATCTTTATTAAAATAAAATTAATAATTTAAGAATAAAAAGCGTACAAAAGATAAAAGGATTACATCTACTTCTTCCATATTTTTAGTTGATTTAAAACAGTTAACAAATCTAAAACATAAAAGAATAAACAACAAAACAAAAATAAAAAAAAGAACAAAACTTTAAACTTAAATACTACGCTAAAGATAAAGAAAGAAAAGAGAGGAATGACAGAGAAAAATAAAATAAACACTTCGCCAAATTGAAGTAAACAACGTGAAGTTTAAATGGGATGAATTAACTTCATTTATTAAACTGTCTTTATTTTGTTATCTTTATCTATGTATTTATTATTTTTTTTCTTTTATTTTTATTAAAAATCTAATTCTTTATAATCTTTCAAAGTAATTTTAGCAAATCTTAAACAAAATTTTTTCCAACTTTAGCAAAAAATAACCTTCATTTATATATCATTTGTATTTTTTTATACAATATTTGTGTCTCTTTTTTAATGATATTTTATTCTTTTTTACACAAAAAATGTTCTTACCATTTTTTTCTATTTTTTAGTTTATTCACACCTTTTTAATATTTTTCTTTCTTTTTATTTTTTTTGTGCCGTCCTCAACTTGTTTTTTAAAGAAAATATGAATGAGGGAAATGATCATTTTTTTGTGAATTTTTATTTTTTATTTTCTAATTATGGGATAGATATTATTTACTTAAATAGGTAAAAAATAGGATTTTGCCAAACTTAGACCATTAATAATTTTATAAATTAATTGCCAGAATTGTCATTTAGTTAGCTTCCTTTTTTGTTTTTTTATTAATCGTTAATAGCTAATTCAGTCTAAAATTAAAAAAGAATAATTTATGTGATGTATATTCTTATAACTTTAAATACTTAATCTATTAAACACAACTTAATCAGTCATTTGTCTCCTGCGAATAGATGGACATTAAAATTTACCTTTTCGCTTCAATAATCATTAAGCTCCCTCAATAGCTTTTTTTCAATGCCGACATCGCAGGTGTGAGGCGTCCTATTGTCTTTCAACCTTAACCATTAAAAACTGCATTAAATGAGGGAAAAGAAGGGAAGCACACATGCTTTCAATCTTTTATTCTTTTGGTCATTTTTTAGAAGAATAAACTTCACAGCTACAAATTAGTTAAGTCTATATATTCCCTCAATTTGTTAATTTATATTTAATTTTATTTTTTCCTTAAAGTTTAACTTTTTATCCTTACAAAAAGGATTCAAAGGATTCAATATTGTTATAATACTCTTATCTGAGACTCTAAAAGGTTAAATTTTAAATTGAGCTTATGCCCTTGAATTTAAAATTTAAACAATTTTTGAAGGTAAAGACCACATTTTCAAGGGTAAATTTGAACAAAAAAAGAAACAAAATAGAATAATCCTCACCGCTATTTTCTACCTTTTACTTATTGACCGTTTATTTATTTATTTGTTTCCATTATTTCTCATAATTCTATTCTCATTGATTCATTGTTGAAATTGTACAGGTTTTGTTTTGTTTAAGTGATGGTGGCCTTCCGCCATATAAAAAAGGTGGACATGGAGGGATTTTGTTGCTTTGAATTGTGAAAAAGGTTATTATTAGGGGGGAATTATTTTGTTGGTTGCCATTGGAGAGAATAGATATAGAGAGAAAATAATTTTATTTTTTGAATTTTCATTGTTCTGTGCCGCACAAAGTGGTTGGCACTGAATATTAATAATTTTGGCAGATCAGAGAAAATTAATTGTAAAATTATCTGTCGTTTATTTTTATTTTTTTAAATTCTTTTTTGACCTTATTTACCTCTTTATTAACCTCTTCATTTTACCTTTTTTGACCTAAACTTAATTTTCGCTTCCGTTCATTTATATTAAATATTTTGTATTATTTATTTAGTTAACCAATTGACCCATCTATGTAAATTTTAACTCTATTTGTGATGTGTTTTTTTCTTTTCGATCACTACACTCTCCTTTTTGCGCTTCTTTCTTATTTTCTCGATTTTTCTTTGTTTGCTTAGCTGCTTAACTTTAGAGCTTTAGTCAAAGTTTCAAGACCCTTAGCTTTTATTTTTTTTAAAGCTTACCTATAGGTTGAATATTTGTCTCTTAATTTTTTTATTTTATTTGGTCAGCAATAAATTAATTTTTATTTTTTAATTTACAAGGGGATTTATTTTTAAATATTCTATTTATTTGCAAAAATAATAAATAATATTTTTAATTTAATAAATAAGACTTAATTAAATATTAATTTATTATTCAGAAGTGAATAACAAACATTAAATAAACTTCTTATTAAATGGACTAAAATAAAACATTTAATTAATTTTTGTATTAAAATATAAAGAACAAGTTTTAATATTCCAAGTTTGTTTATTTAATTTAAGATTTATTTCCCTTTAATTTCAAGTTTATTTTTTCCCAAAGTTCCAAGTTTATTTTTCCCTTTAATTTCAGGTTTATTTTTTCCTTAAGTTCCAAGTTTATTTTTCCCTTTAATTTCAAGTTTATTTTTTCCTTAAGTTCCAAGTTTATTTTTTCTTTAAGTTCTAAGTTTATTTTTTCCCAAAGTTCCAAGTTTATTTTTCCCTTTAATTTCAAGTTTATTTTTTCCTTAAGTTCCAAGTTTATTTTTTCTTTAAGTTCTAAGTTTATTTTTTCCCAAAGTTCCAAGTTTATTTTTTCTTTTAATTTCAAGTTTATTTTTTCCTTAAGTTCCAAGTTTATTTTTTCCTTAAGTTCCAAGTTTATTTTTTCCTTTAAAAAATAAACTTTTTATTTAATATTAATATTCTCTATTTATCATATTCCAAGTTTATTTTTCTATGCAACCCATTTTCCAAGTTTTATTTTATTAAATTAAATGCTTCAGGTTGCTTATAAATTAAAAATTGTTTTCTACGTAAGATTTTTTCTTTGCAGCATTTTTATTAGTTTTTTTATATTTTGTACAAAATATCTAATTTTTAAATTAAAAAAAAGGAAAATTAGTTTGCGCGAATATCCCCCCAATTTATTATTATTTGTTTTATTTACTTATAGAAAATAATTTTTTTTTTAATTTTAATTTCCATATCCGGTTATTTATTTTAAATTAATTTTGTTTTAAATTAATTTAATTTAAATATTCTCTACTGCTGATTTTATCTTTAATAAATACTTTTCTAAATTAGAAAAAAAATTAATAAAATTAGTTATTTAAATTAATGGAAAATAAGAGAGAATAAAATAAAATAATTCCAAACATTTTTTAATTTTAAAATAATTTTTTTCTCAAAATTAATTTCTAAATTAACATTTTAAACAAAAAAAAAACAATTTATTTTTTCCCATTTTTTATTTTGATCACACGCCGAAAAGTGCGCTACAATTTAAAAACAAGGTTTTATTTATTTTAACCAAACAAATCTCTTTTTAAAAAAAAATAATAAAACTTTAAATTAAATGTATTTATTTATTCCTCTGTTGGAAGCATTTTTTTATTTCTTTTTTTTTATTTGCAACTTTAATTTTAATTTTTTATTTAATTATTTTATTTAAATAAAATTAATTAATTTTTATAAATTAATTAATTTTCTTTTTTACATTAATTTATATTTTATTTTCCCAATTAGTTCAATTTCTTTTTATTTTTTTTTAAATTGTTGTTGCTTCAGTTCTGCGTCCAGTAATAGAAATACTTAATTGTTTTGAGTTCCTTCCCAACAGAAAAAAAAAAATACAAAAAAAAACTGCCCTCAATCACTTGTACATTTATTTTTAATTTTTTTCCTGTTGTCGATCATTTTCTTGTTGTAGCAAACACCTTTACTCTAACAGCAGAAGACAGAGAAAAATAAAAGAAAAGAATGTATTGTATGTATGTATGTATAACCTTTTTCTTTCTCTTTTTCTCTTGTATTGCGAAAAATAATTAGAATAATTTTCATTAGAAAATACGTAAAAAACTGAAAAAAATGAATGAATAAAAAATACTCAAAAATAGGGTAACAATGCATTTTATTTATTTTATTCCATATTTTATTAAATAATTTAAAAAAAAAAATTTTTTTAATTTTAATTAATTTATTTAAATATTTAATTTATTTAAATAAATTGGCCTTCCTTCTATTAAACTTTTTACAAAATAATTAATTTTGTTGAATGTTTTGGATATTTAAAAATAATTATTTAATTTATTTTTTAATTTATTTTTATTTTTTTAATTAATTAAATTAATTTAAAAAAAAAATAAAAAAATTAATTTAAATAAAATAATTTTTTTTCTTAATATAAAAGCTCATTAATTTCATCAGTCACACCTACAATACATTCACTTTCTTATATAGTAAATATTTTTATTTTCTATATAAGCCTAAAATTAGTGCAACAAATAAGCAATTAAATTTAATAAACTTAGCGTAAGCTTATAATAATTATTAAATATAATTATTATTTTGACTAGTAAAAATTACAAAAATAAAAAAACAAGAAATAAAAATTATTTGAGGCCTAAGGCGTTGTTTTTTTCATTTTTTGTAATTTACCGAATTTTCTTTTAAATAAAAAAAAATTAGGCAAAAAATATGTAAAAAATAGATGAATTAATAAACTTGAAAGAAGGAAAAATAAAGGCAAATAAAGGTAAGGTTTCTTTTTTATTCTCTGCCTTTGGGGGGATTGAGTAATTTAAATAATTCTTTTTTTATTTTACCTGCTCTTTGACTTGGCTTTATTTTAAAAATAAAAATTTAATTTTTATTTTATAATTATTTATTTAATTAAATAAAATAAGTCTATTAATTAAAATAAATTAATTATTTTAATATATTCAATTAGAGTATTTTAAAGGTTAATTTAATTAAATTTTTTTTTTAATTTATTATTTTCCTCAACAGACTTTTTTGTTTAAAAAAGAGCAGAAGGAATGTAGTAAAATATTTGTGTTGACCCAAACTTTTTTTTTTCAATTTTTTAAAATTTTTAAACCGCTTTTTTAAACTAAAATAAATATATCCTTTATTTTAGTTTATTCTTTATTTTTTTATTTTTAAATAAAAGGATAGCTTAACATTTTAAAAATGCTCTTAAAATTATCTTTACATTTTTGAATATTTTATTAACCTTTTTATTCAAAACTACAGCAATTTTAAATTTAAATTAACATCAACGTTTTAATTAATTAAATTTCTCAAAGGCCTATTTTAATACAATTAAAACCTTTCAGTTTTTTTCCTTTCTATTTTTAAACCTTTACTTCCCTTCATCATTTTCAACTTAAACTTTATTCTATTAATAGCTGTCTTCAACCCCAAAGCTGTCACTTTTACCACACTTGACCTTATCCTCCTTTTCTTGGTCTTTTTCTTCCTTCTTTACTTCCCCTTATATGTACCCCTTTTCCCCTTCCTTTCTTCCGCCGTTTAGGCCTAAACAATTCTCGGCAAATTGGCACAGTTTTCCCCCATCTTTTAAATAAATAGAAATAAATATATATTTTTTATGTAGTTGCAACTGACACCTAAAAATATATTTATCCTTTTCTTTTATAAATTTTGTTTAAACTACATAAGCCTCTCTTTTCCCCTTTTATTTATATTTAATGTTTAATTTAGCAAATGTCCCCATCATTTGGACATTAGGAAAAGTTTTAAAACTTTTATTTTAAACCTTTTTCTTTTCCTTTTATACTACTTTAAATAATATATAAATGTACATCCATTAATCTATTTAATTAAGCAAGAAGACTAAATCTCCCACAGGCCGCTTTGTTGCTGGCCTTTGGTCTTTTATTTATTAAATTAATATTTAACTAGATATAACCATCAATTAGAAAGGACATTTCTTTAAGGATTTCTTTACTTAGTGGTTTAGTAAATTTAAAATTTTGTTTTAAGTCTATTTAAATTAATTTATTTTTAATTCATTTAATTCCATTCTTTATTTAATATTTTTATTCCAGCATTTTTAATAACTATATCCCTACTATTTATTATTTTAAAGTAATTTGTACATTTATTTGGCCACTCATTGTCAGGAGATATTTTTAAAATAAACAAGTAAATAGATATATCTACATAATATATATTAATTTAATTTATTTTTAATATAAGTAATATAAGCTTGAAAAAAAAAACTAGTTAGTTGATTAGGTTAATTTACTTAATATATATTTATTTATTTAATTATTTATTATTAATAAAAAAATAAGTTGATTAATTTACTTAATATTTAATTTTTTAATTATTAATTATTAATAAAAAGGGTTTAATATTTACTAATTAAATAAGCATGTTATAGAGTACAATAGGAACTGTAGCAAATAAGCAAAGAGATAAGTTTATGATCTTAATTTTATTTTTTTGTTTAAAAATCTCCCCTATTTTCGTTATACGTATTTTTGATTAAACATTTAGCTACTCTTTTAATCCATATTTTTATTTTTAAACAAAATAATCCTTTTCTTCTATTAAATCTCTCTCATCACTTTTAAACATTTTTTTTTGGCCACCAAGTTGCCGATTTGGTTTACTCTAGACGTAAACAAATGTTCTTCTTCTTCTCTTCTTATTTTTTTTCAATTTGTATCCTTTCATCATTTGTCAAAATGTATGTACTACAACTACTTCTACTACATATTTATTTATTTATTTATTAGTTGTTGTAATTACCTTCTGCTATTTATTTCTCTATTGTTTTCCTTTTTATTCCTCCGAAAACAACGGGAACTAATAGACAGAAATCTCGGTAATTTCCACAAAAAATAGGAGAGTATTTAGCTCTTTAATTTTGTATTGTTCTTTTCTGTTTTTTATAATTTTAATTATTGGCTAAAGTCCAGTTTAATACTTAAAGGACTTTTTTATGGGGAATTAAATGATTAATTTAAATTAATAATCGAAGGAAAGGCTTTTTTGAATATTTTCTTTTTAGTTAAAAACCCTTAGAAATATTTAAAAATTCTAATTAAAATAATTACTCTTTACCTTCTCTATTAGAATGTATGAATGTGTGTTTTCTACCTACCAACTTACCCTTTTTTTAAATAAAAAAAAATATAAAATTTTATTCGTAGATTTATAATAATTAAAAAAAGAATTTTATTTTCTGTTTAATATAGCTTTAAATTATCTATTTTTCTTTTAATTATTTATTTATTTAATTTTATATTATTTATTTGTCCTTATAGTAGTATATAACTACTATTAAATACTACTACTTTATTATTTTATTTTATTTTATTTATTTTTTTGTTTATTTTTTTTTTTATTCTGATCGGCAAAATGTTGTCCACTTAAAAATTTTGTATATTTAAGTTGTTTGTAATTTGGCTTTCTCTTTACTACATAAATAAAGCTCTTCCTCAATAATGTACATATTTACTATACTCATCCCTTCGGCTCAGCTTTCGTCTTTCGCAATTTTAACAAAACAAAAAAAAATTGTCCATTTTCTCTCTATTGTTATTTTGGCTATGTACTTAATCTCTCACATTAACTCTCTCATATTTTTATTTTTTTTTAATTTTACAATATTTTTAGATTTTTTGATTGTTTTTTTTTTAAATTAATTAAATTAAATTTTATTTATTATTTTTTTTCTTCTTTAAACGTTATATTTTTCCCCAATTTTTTTTTCTTCCTTTATATTAGCTTCTTTAGTTTTTGTTGTATAATGGTTAGGTTACCTGAATGGGACTAAATACTATATAAGAAGTGTTGTCAATTATAGTAGTACTTAAACCTTCCTTTTTTAATTAAATATAAATTGCATTGGAAAACCTTCCTTTCCTCTTTTAAGGGAGTCTGTTTAAAACTAAAACTTTTAATGCTTTTATATCAGTCCAAAGCTTTAAGTTTGCAATTATAAAATTATTTATTTAAATATCCTTCCCTTCTATTTTTATTCTTTTACTCTCATTAATCTTTATCTTCTCCTTTTTTAATCTTTTTCCTTCTCCACTTGTCCAGAAACTTGTCTTTTCTCTTTCTAATACTCTCTTCATTTTCTCTAGTATTTTACCTTTCTAAAACACTGTAAACTAGGTAATACATTTGTAGTTAAGTTGGTTAATGCTTACCTGCTGCCGCTTTACCCTTCTTTTCCTTTTTTCTTTCAATCAACGAGCGAAGTAATTAGCCATTTTCTGGCCAGCTGTGGCCAAGTTAAATATATGACAATAAATAAAATAGTAGAAGGGTTGTTTTGTACCTGTCAAGTTTATTTTTGTTTGTAACATTGTCTATTGTCTTTTTTTTTTTTTCTCTTTTTCTTTGCAAAAAATATAACAAATAAAAAAATTATTTAATTAAAGAATTTTTTAAACAAAATTTTAAATAAAATAACAAAATTTAAAATTTTAAAATAATTTTTAAAAAATCAAAATATGTTTAAAAAAGATAGTTTTTAATAAAAAAAATAAAAATTATTAAAAAAAAATTTTTGTTTGCCTAATTTGTCGTTCTACTTGCACGAATAAATTAAGTTTTTTTTTATTTTTGTTTGTTCCTGTTTTGCAACTTTTTTTTTTAATAAATTTTTTTATTAATTATTGTAGAATTATTAATTAAATATTTTCGTTATTCTACTAGAAATTAATTTATTTATTTTATTAAAATTATTTTAATTAAAATTTAATTTATTTATAGCTGCAGATGCTTTAAAATGAATTTAATTTAATTTAATTTAATTTAATAACAAAACAGAGAGGTAAAAAATAAATAAATAAAATAATACTTATATACTAATAATTTTCTTCTTTTTTTTAACCAGAAAATATACTAAAATTAGTAGTAATGGTGGATTTAGTTAAATAAAGGGAAAATAGGGGGATTACCCTTTTTCTATTTCACCTGCTCTACAAATTATTTTTTTTATTATTTTTGGCCTCAATGCCATTGCAAATTGTTAGGTATTATTTTGTGGGTACTAAGCAACGGAAATGACCGGTGGTGTGTAAAATATATTTTTTTCTAAAATAATAAATTATGTGCCGTTCATTTTAAATTTATTTATTTTAAATTTATTTTTTTTAATTTATTTATTTTTTATTAGCTTAATTAATTATTTAATAATTTAATTAAATAGTTCAACACTTGTTTATTTTAATTTTAATTTTTCTATTATATTAGAAATTTTTTAATTACCTTTTTTAAGTGAAAAAAGTGTTCCTTTAATTACAAAATACATATCACTCTCTAAAAATTAGATAAATATTAATAGTTAATTAATTAAATAGAGGTATTTATATGTAAATTTAAGGTCCTTTTCTTTAATTAAAAAATAAATAAAATTTAATTTCTGAGAGGTTATTCGTCTGTGTAGAGAACAGTCAAAATTCAAAGGGTCTGTTTCCTTTAAAAATGTGACTGCTTTTATACTAAAAAATAAACTTTATTTAAATAAACTTTAACTAACATATTTAACCTAAAAATAAATTAATTAAATTTAATTTAAATTTTTAATTGAAATAAATATATTTATGTGTTAAATATCATTTTTTAATTTTTAATTATTTTAATTATTTTTAATTAATTAAATTAAGTACAAAAAATTAAAAAATCTCTACTTAACCCAATTCTTCTATTTAACAGTTTTTTTCCCTATTTATTCTTTGACTTTTGTTTTTTTTTTAAATACACAGCTAAAAATTAATTGCTTTTGTTCTTTTATTTTTTTTTAAATAATTTTTTGGCCTTCTATTAATTTTTAAAAAAATAATTAGAAAATAATAAATAAAGTCAATGACCACCTGTGCTATTTCCTTTTTATTTATTTTTTAATAAGGAGACAGAAATTTTTTTTTAAAGATTATTTTTGTGTTTCGTGGGGGATGAAATGTCTCATTTTTTGTTTTTTGTTTCAAAGGAAAAAAAAGTGGTTAAATAGCTAAATTGCTTAAAGGGAAACACAACCCAAAATTTAAGTAGTTAAAAAAGGGTTTATTAAAAATGCCAATTTGTGGAGGAACATAAGGGAGAAAAGGATTATTTTTTGATTTTTAAAATTAATAGACATTTACCTTTAAAAAAGAATTAAAAAATTCAAATTTGAAAAGATCATAGTTAAGAGGTGAATTTAAATAAAACTTAAGTGTATTAGTCCATTACTTAAATATTAAATAATTAAAGAAGAGAAATGTATAAGTTGATCTTTAAAGTTGATCTTCAGGGTTGGCTTAAAACTTAACTATAAAAAGGAAATAAAAATACTTTCCTTGTGAATTTATTTAAATTTTACCCTTTCTAAATTTAAAAAAAAATTAATTTTTTTCTTTCCCTTTGACAATCTCTTTATTTCCTTTTTATTACCTTTTTTCAAAAATTTTTTCTTCTACACACCAATATTGTTGTTTATTTCCAAAAACATTTTTTTATTTTCTTTTAATTTCCCCCTATCAATTACCGATCATGCATATGTGTCCATCATTGGCGATTGTTGTCGCGCATCAAATTGTCGGCCGGCGCGAGTCATTCACAACCATTATCCATCTTCACATCCCTCACTTGTGCAATCCGGTCGTTTTTAACTCTTCTGCTTTTTAGTAAATTAGAAAAGTCTTTTTCTTCTTTAATTTATTTCTCCAGCCCTTGGATGTTTTTAAACTGAACAGCCCATTTATTCGCGGGAAAGTTGAAAGGTTTTTATAACTGAAAGGTTTTGTAAATTTTTCTTTTTATTTTTCAAATTCCTATCTTTCTGTTAACCCTGAATTTTCTAATTTTTTAATTTTTAAGTCAAAAAAGTCAACAAATTTTCTCAAGGAATATCAAAAATTTTAAATTATATTTTTATTTTTTATTTAATTGGTTTAAAATCTTTATCTTTTAAATTTAATTTTATTTAATTTTTCTTTACTATTTGAATTGTTAGATTCATGAAACAGCAACAAAAAAATGCTTTTTCTCTCATTTTATACTCTGCGAATATATGGACATTCTTCTCCCCTTTGCGCAATTAATCAAATAATCTTGATCTTTCCTCTCCTTCTACATTAAATAAACGTGTATATTTATTTCAACCCCCGGCTGACTATTTTAAAACTATTTAAATATAAATTTCAGTTGCCAGCACACCGTTTTTGTTGTTTGTTTGCTTTAAGTGAAGCAGAAGGGGAAATAATGGTGTAAATGACCGGAGTTTAAATACCTTCTCTCTTTTCTTTTCTTTTTCTAAATATATTTATTGCTATTTAATTAATATATTTATTTATTTATTTTCTTGATTGTTGATCTTCTTTTTTTTTTTTTTAATTTTATTAAAAAAGGTTGCATATCATGCTGTGCTTTTTTAATTGAAAAAGAAGGGAAAATACTTGTTTTGTAAAACAAATTATTTTTAAAAATTTAACTGACAATAAGCTATTGCTTTAATTAATTTTAAACTTTTTTTTTAATAAAATTAAAAAAATTATTTTTTTAAATTAATAGAGAAAAAAAAATAAAAATAAGAATTAATGCTTAATTACCATTAAACTTTTCTTTTAATTTTTTTTTTTGTTAATTTAAAAAAATGGAAATAATTCTAAAGGTGGTTAAAATTATAATTAAAATATATTACTAATTTATTAAAATATAATTTCCATTTTTATTTAATTAATTAATTATTTTATCTTTATTTTCTGATCATTCTCATTTTTATGCTTAATTTAATTTATTTAATGTTCTTTTCTTTAAAACTTTTTTCCAACCTATTTATTAAATAAGTTTATTATTTAATTAATTTAAGGTTTATTTAATTAACCTTTAAAAATAGGGGGAATATATAAAGTAATTGAATATTTTATTATTTTAATTTATTTTAATTATTTTTAGTTCGTAAAATAATTTAAATAAAATTAAAATAAAATTCTGATGCGTTCCTTTTATTCTTTAAAGTATTATTTTGCTAATAAAAATATACCTTTAGGGGGTCGTTTCAGGCTATGTGGGTACCCTTTATTTTTACATTAACCTTCAGAAAAATGAATTTAATTTAATTAATTATTTATTTTAATTTTTTAATTAATTTTCCCTTTTAAATAAAAAAAAAAGAAAATTTAAAGGTAAAGGGTTACTGTAAAAAAGTTTTATTAATTTCTGCAATGAACTGGCCTTTAAGAATATTCCCTTTTTTGACATTTAAAAGCTTAATTGCTATAATAGTACTTAAGAATTCTCCAAAAAATAAAACTTAATTTTCCTTTGTTTTTCTTAATATAATTTATTTATTTTTAATAATCTAAAAATAAATTTTATTTTTATTTCTTTGATCTTTTTATTTTTTTTTATTTTATTAAAGACACTCTTTAATAACCTTTTTCTTTCTCTTTTATTTAAAAATATGTCACATTAATTTCCGTTCAACACTTTCGGCATTTTTATTGTCCATATATTCATTTCGTACTTTTACGAGTATTTTATGAGCTAAAGGGGAATTATTTATTTATTTTGGAAATTAAGTTTATTTTCTTTTTATTAAGTAGGTTAATTTATTTATTTATTTTTATTATTATTTAGAAAATTAATTATTTAAATTTTTATTTTTTTAATTATTTTTACGTTCATGAGAGACTTTAGAATTAATTTAAAATTTAATTCTAAGTATTTTTAAAAATCAAGTTTTTCCTGTTTAAATAAATGCCTCTACTCTAAGGGGAAAGGATTAAATTAAATAAATCCTCTTTTATTGTTTAATTAATTATTTTTTATTTTTTAAATTATTTACCATTTTTAGACTCTATATAAAATATAGTATATTGTTAAAATAATAATAAATAATTTAATTAATTTTTTATCAATTTCCCTCATTTTCAATGTCTGTGGGAGCAAATGTCATGCCTCAAAAAATACAAAATAAATAATCTATTTAAAGATTAATCTAAAAAAATATGACCGATTACCCTTAATTAGCCTAATATTTAATTTATTTATCTATAATAGCCTAAAGCAATTTAAAAATATTTTTAGCAAAATAGATAAAAAAATAAGAGAAGGTAAAGTAAAGTAAACTTGACCATTAATTTAGTCTAAATAAATAAACTTTTTTTCTTTTATTTTAATTAAATTGTTCCCTTACAACTTACTAAGTTTATTTTTTATAAAAAAATATTCTTACAGTTTTAAAGAGATAATATTAATTTTTTATTAAATTAGGTAATTAGTTAAGGGAACAGAACTTTTATTTTATTAATTTATTTTGTTGTGTCTGTGTTGACTAAAAAATTAATTTTTGGACCAATACATATTTTAGAATATTTATTTTTATTTAATTGTTAAAATAAAACAATTATTATTTTCTTTAAATAAAAGTAAAGGAACAGAAGTAATAAAATAAAATATTAAAAAAAAAAATAAAAGTGCCGGGTTTACAAATTTTTTAAATAATTAATTTCATTTAATTCTTATTAAATTGAAAAAAATATTTAAAATTCCCCTCCTTCATTTTCCCCTATTTTATTCAGGTTGTTTTACCCCCGCCCCTTCATTATTCCTTTACTTTTATAGTTAATTTATTCTCTCTCTTCCTTTCTTTTTTTCTTTTCTTTTAATTTACCTTAAAATCTCGACCTCCACTAAAATTATTTTTTGACATTTTTATTTAAAAAATAATTATTTTTTAATATTTTTTTCTTCAAATATATTAATAATTATTATTTTAGTTCCTTTAACTTTATTAAAACTTATTTAATAAACCTTAATTAAAACAATTAATTTTTAATTCTTTTAATTTGCTTAATATATAATATTTCAATTTGTATTTTATTTTAATAGTTTAGTAAAATATTATTCTAATTATTTCTCTTCCAGATTAAATTTTTGGACCGGGAGGTTTGCGCAGACCTCCTAAAAATATATTTTAATTAATTATTTAATTATCTAAAATTAAATTAATTAATTTACCTTTTCTTTGTTTAATTAATTTTCTCAAGAAATTAATTTCTAATCATTTAAATTATTTATTTCCTTTTTTACCCTTTTTTATGCGTTCATTAAAATAAAATAAAAATAAATATATTTTCCTTTATCTCCCCAAAAAATATAAAAAATACTTTAAAGCCACCGCCATTGGTCAATGTCCAAATATTTTGTTTTATTTTTAATCGTTGATTATTTTCCCCCTTTATTTTTTATTTTTAAGTACCTTTATGTTGCCATTTTATTTAAATTGTTTTTATTTAAAATGCTAATAATAGAGTATTTTAACCTTTTTTTTATTTTTATTTTTATTTGAAATAAAGAAAATATTTAAATTAATTTTTTTTAGAATTAAAGAAAAGTCTTTCATAAAAAAGAAAATCTTTCGGCCTTTTTTATTTTTTATTTTATTCTTTATTTACTACAAACAACTACTACAATATAATTTTTAAATAAATTTAATTGTGTATTTTAATTTAATAAATAAATGCAGCATTATTTAATTAAACTTGATTTTATTTTAATTTTATTTTCTTCTTTTTCTTTTGTTTATTGTCTTAAAGGTAAATTTAAATATTTATTTTATTTAAAGGAGAATTTGGAAAAAATAAATAAAATAAATATTGGGTTAATAAAATACTTTAGAAATTAAAAATAAATTTAAACAATTAATATTTTAATTTTAATTTAATTTAAGAAAGCTCAGAATCAGCAACATTTCCCCTTCAAACTTCTAGGCCTTTTACTATCGAACCTGGAGAAGAGATTTTTCTAGTACGTGAAGGAGAAGCTGGCCCTTTGCTTAATTGTTCTGTAGCTGAGCAATTTAGGGATAGAAGTAGATATGAATTGGAATGGACTAAAGTAGTTGATGATAGACCTAAGTAATTAATTTAAATTAATTAAAATTAAATTAAATTAAAATTAATTAATTAAATTAATTAAATTAAATTAAATTAAACTAAAATTAATTAATTAAATTAATTAAATTAAAATAAATAAAATAATTAAAAAGGCAATTTAACAGGAAAAAGAACATATCTAACAGAAGAATATATAAAACTAAAAATTAATTTAAAAATAATTTTTTATTAGTAAATATAACTTTTTAATTAATTTTATTTTTCTTTAAAATAAAGGTTAATATCCCGTAATGCACTTCTCTACACCCTCTCTGCCCCAGATGGTTATGAATTAATTGATAATGTAGTCAATAATGGCTCTTACAATCTTCGCCTTCTTGGCGTTCAATTTGGACGTGATAATGGCCGATTCTTTTGCACACTTGTAGATTCCAGTACTCAGACACAATGGCTAAGTGAACCAGCACGTGTTGTTGTACTTGGTAGGTTTAAATTAATTAAAAAAAATTTTTTTATTTTTTAAAATAAAGACATACTTCTTGTTAATAAACAAAAAATATTCAAAAAAAATTTTTTTGCGTGAATATTTTTTTTTAAATTGTGTGGGATGAAATGTCATCCCTTCCTTTATGCAGTCAATTATTTTTTAGAATTTTTTAAAAATTAATTTCTGGTCATTTAAAGGTTCAAAACAAAGCCGATTTTTTAAATTAGATTTTATTTAAAAAAAGGAAAAAATTTTTTTTAATTTTTTAATTGCGTGGGAAAAAATAAAAACAAGGAAAAAAGGTTAAAAATATGTACAGATTTAACAATAAATTAAAAAAAAAAATTAAAAATAACAAATAATTAATTAAATTAATTTTTAATGAAATTAATTATTTAATCTTTTAAAATCTTTTTTTAAATTTAAATTTTATTTTTTCCATTATTTAATTTAACAAGTCCATTTTTCAAATTCTTGTTTTAAATAAATAAATAAATAACCGGTCAGCGACTGTCATCAGAAGTCACTCAATCAATTTCTTTCCTTTTTTCTGTAAAATCATTCATCCATTTTTTAAATTATTATTTCACTTTTTGTTACCTTTTACACTTATATATATTTTATTTTATTATGTTTAGTGGACTGTGATTATTTTAAAAATAAAAATAATTTAAAAATAAATAAAAAGTTTAAGTAAATTAAAATAAAAAAATTAAAGGGATTTAAAAATAAATATAATTTTAAATTATTTTTGGACATTTCGCCAAACTAAAAATTAATTTATATTTTAAAAAATAAAATTCAACCATTATTTTTGCTTTAGGCAATGAAAACTTGTTAAACAATTTCAACAGGTGTTTTTGGTTTTTTTTCCTTTGCGCGAAATATTTTTTGTTTCATTTTTTGTTTTTTTCTAACATCTGTTAAGTTTATTTATTTAAAATAAATTTTCTTTTAACTAGCGTTTGAGGGAATATGTTCAAACGAAAGTGTTTGTTGTTCTGTAGTAGTAAAATTATATAAAAAATTGAAGTAAAAGGTTTAAAAAATAAATAAATATTAAAACAATTATTTTGTCCATTTTACTTATATATCATTTTCTATTTTAAAGAAAAAAAAAGAAAAAAAAATTTTTCAAAATCTGATTTTATTTTCCCCTTTTTTTCCTCTTTTTTCTCTCCTTTCGTTAAAAATAATTAAAATCCATTAATCATTTTTATTCAAAGAATATATATTTAAATAAGATAAGATCAAAGCACATTTATTTAAAAATATTTATTTATTTAGAATTATAGAGAAAAATAAAAAGAAAATTTATGAGCAACACCCAAGGATGTTTTTACTTTTTTTTTTAAATAAAAAAAAAAATACATTGATTAATTAGTTGGGGAAAAATAAAAAAATGTTACTTAAAGTTGCAATAATTAAATTTATTTAAAAATGAAAGAGAATGCTTAATATATTAAACTTTAAAACTTTTTCTCTTAAATAAATATAAAAATAAACTTGGAAAATAATTTTTCCTTTTTTTCTAATAAATAAACTTTATTTAATTATTTAATATTAAGTAAATTGTTTAAATGTTTTTAAAACTTGTTTTTAATGTTTTTTTGTTTGTAAACCTGTTGAGAGATCAAATTTCAAGAAAAATGTTATTAAAAAAAGAGATGAATATTTAGAACAAAAAGGGAAAATTGACTAAAATAGGAGAAGAATTTCCCTTAAAATTTGAGTACCCTTCTTATTTTTTGACTCAAATTCCTTTTTAGAAATATTTTTTAAAACAAAGGATAGATAGAGTTTTGTGTTTCCTCTATATAATTAAAAATATATGTATTTATTTATTTAGACAATTTAAAGTCGGCACAAATTACTATTACAATTAAAGAGTACCAATTGACTTAAAAAAATATAAAAAATTTAAATAAACAAAAAAACTCTCAATTTTGTCTTTTATTTGCCTAAAGAATTACTAGAGAATTATTTAGGGAAATTCTTTTTAAACAAAACTCGGCAAAAATAAAAGAGTAATACTACTGGCATTTATTAAAGTAAATAATAGTAACTGAATTAAAGAGGATAGAAAATAAAGGAATTGAAAAAATAAATGTTTTATATAAAGGAAGGGAACGCATAGGAAATGTGATAAAAATTAACAAGTTAAATTTGGACATTTTGCAAAATTACAAAATGTCCAAATTTAAAATGTTAAATATTTAACATATAATTCCGAATTATTCAAAACTTTAATTTTAATTTAATAAATTATATTTTTATTTTAAGTTCCTCCACAAGCGCCTTATATTACTTCACAGCCTACAGATCCAATAAGAGAAGGAGACTTGGCTACCTTTAAATGTGAGTCTACAGGAGGAAATCCATCTCCACATTTTCAATGGCTTTTTGACAATAAAACACGTGTACCTGAAGGGTGGTATTTAGAAAAGCCTGAAGCAAATGCTGGGAAGAGTATTTCAATACTTCAGTTAGTTTTTAAAAGAAATAATAATTAATTAAAAAAAGGGGGAATTTAAATAAATAAATTAAACTTTAATAGAATGCATGTAAAAAGTGACCATAACGGTGCTTATTTAATTTGCCAAATTTGGAATCGTGCAATGAAGGAAGGTGAACGATTGCAAATAAATACAGAAAGATTAAATGTAGGTATTTAATATATAATTAATTAATATATTTTTCATTTAAATTCATTAAAATTTTTAATAAATTGACGTATTTCTTTAATCTAATTTTAAAGGTTCTATATGCTCCACATGTTAGTATTTTACCGTCTTCTGAATTAAATGTAGAAGAAGGACAAATTGTCCCTTTAATTTGTAAAGCCGATGCCAACCCACAACCAACACAATTTCAATGGACACACATTCCTACAGGAGAACAACATCTGTCCCGTGAATGGCACCTTGCAATTAAAAGAATACATACAGGGGAATTTCGTTGTACAGCTACAAATACAATAGACACGGGTGCAGGCACAGTACGCTTAAATGTTCTTTATCAACCTTCTGTACGAATAAAAGTGGCTATTGGAACAGAAAACCCTGTCGAAGGAGAACGTCTTGTTTTAGACTGTGAGACTGATGCAAACCCAAGGGTTGAGGCTGTTGCTTGGATTGGGCCTGGAGGTGTGAAACAAAATGGATCCAAACTGGTTATTGATTCAATAAATCGGTTTGCAATTTTTATTAGTTTTATTTAATTCTCCCAGCATCCAAACTATTGGAGACCTAAGGGGAGTGAGATTAAACGAAGCTGTTATTTACATTTAACTTAATTGAGACTTAGCCTTTAGAATTTCTGTCTAATAGAGAATGTCCCTTTTATTAGAATAATGTTCTTTTAATTCCCCCTTTTAATGTTTAGTGCCCATTATGGCAACTTTACTTGTACTTCTTGGAATACCTTACCCCTTTCTTCTACTCAAACATCAACTATCCGAATGGGATCAGCTTCAATGTTAATAGACGTTCGTAGACGTCCTGGACCTGCAGTAATTTCTGCTAAGCGTTTGGTTGTTAACATTGGAGAACCAATTATTTTGAGTTGTTCAACAGATGGAGATAATGGTAATCCTCCAGCAAAATTTAAATGGGGAGGTCCAGGAATGAATAAAGACCAATTTGGTAGAGAACAGCATTGGAACAAAGCTATACTAAAAATAACAGAGGCAAAATTAGGAGATAATGGATTATATAGATGTTTACCTTATAATGATATTGGACAAGCTGAGGAAAGCAATATACGTATTATGGTAGGGAAATTAATTAATTTATTTAATTTTAATTAATTTATTTTTTAATTTTATAAGCAAATTTTTGTTATTTCATCTCTTTTATTAAATGTCCTTTTAACCCTTTTTTTACCTGGAATTAGTGGTGGCTAGAAAAATAATGTTTTAATTTAACTGTCTTTTTCCTGGTTTTTATTTTTCTTTTATTTTTTAATTTAATAAAATTAAATTAAAGGTTGTTGAACCTGCTCGTCTTGTCAGACCTTTACTCCCTACAAGAACTTTGTCTTCCAATTCTGTTGATGTTCAAATTGAATGTGAAGCTCGTGGCTTCCCTCGGCCTCGAATTTATTGGTTAAAAGATGGGCAACCTTTGCCTTTAGATTCTTCAAGACTTTGGACTGTTGAAGAACATAGAGAAGGGACAATTGCAGGGTTTGAAAGATATTTTAAATTTTGGGAGATTTATTTTTAATTTAATCTATTTTATTCTGTTCTTCTTAATTAAGAAGAAGGGAAGACTAAATTAAATTAAATTGAAAAAATCTCTGTATATTTAAAGACAACCATAAACCCTTCCATGGGAAAGGTGAGGGTGAAGTGTCCTTATATGTAAGGGAGTTAACTGTACATCCTTTCCTTTTTCTTTAATTATTTATTTTCCCCCTTTTAAAGATGTAACCAACAAAGAGAACCTTGCCCTGTAACTGTTCGAAGTTCATTACAACTTGTACACCCAACAAGCTGGACAGATAAAGGGAATTATGTTTGTGTTGCAGAAAATTCCCCTTCAGCTGAACCTGTTTCCTCAATTATGTCTATAAGTGTTGTACATGAACCAGTAATTTTAAATCAAAGATTAAGTGAGGGTATGGCATTGGCAGCAGCTGATTTAGGGGAAAAGGTAAGTAAACAAATTGATAACCTTTTTAATTTGGACAAAATGTCATAATAGGACAAAATGCCCAGACAAAAAGTTTAAAAACTTTTTAAATTAATTAATGCTTAAAATAAATATTTAATTAATTTTTTAGGCAAAAATAGTTTGTCGAGTATCTGCTAGACCTGAACCTCGTATAGTTTGGACTCGTGATGGTGTTGAAATTGGAGGTGGAAACATTGCAGTTTTAAAGCGTGGAATAGACCAACAGAATCGTTACAAATTTAGTTTAAATAATGTTCCAGGTTAGCTTTAAATTTTAATTATTATTTTAAACTCTAATTATAAGGACACCCATTTAGGGAACAGATTGAGAAGTGTTTAGGAGAGTTGGGAATTTATTTCCTTTCTTCCTTTGTGTTTAAATTAATTCTTTTAACTTTTCCTTTAAAGGTTCTATTGATGAATATGAGTCAATTCTTGAATTAGAAAAGGTTGAGGAATATGATTATGGTATATTTGTTTGTGTTGCTAGTAATGGAGCAGGAAGAAGAAAAAGCTCTGTGGAAATTAGATTTCAACCTAAAGGTAAATTTTTTAGAAAAAAGGGGTCTTTTCCCTATTTTTGTTGAATATTGGAATTTTAAATAATTTATTAGAATGTTTTAATTTCTTTTTTATGTCCATTTTCTTCCCCAGATCTTCCCCAAACTCCAATCTTAGCAAAACAACTTCAATCAGGGACAGATTGGATTTTACTTGGTTGGCGCCCAGGTTTTGATGGAGGAGAAAGACAAACCTTGGAATTAGAACTTCGTGCTGTAGACCCTTTTACAGGTCGTCCAGACAGTAGAGATGAACCTGAACATATTATTTTTGGATCAGGAAATTGGTCAACAATTTCTTTATTTTCGGTATTTTTCATTTAAATGTTTAAAAGAATTTAATTAAATTTAAAAAGAGTGATGACACTGCACAGACTGAGACTTTCCTTATTTATAATACAACTAAATTAAAACCTTCTTCAAGTGTTTGGTACCGTGTAAGGTCTAGAAATTCACGGGGAACATCAGACTGGACAGCAATAAGTACTGCAACCAGTGAAGATATTAATGAAGGTGGAGGTGATATACAAGCACCTGAGAGTGTTATTTATTTGATGAAAGAAAGAAAACTTATTGTACAACCTCTCAAATATTCTGCTGGGCATTGTGCTTTGGTTTATGCTTCAGCAAATGAGGATGGGCAGATGAGGACTGTTAAGTGCGTTTTCTATGAATCAGAATAAAAATCAGAATTTTTAAAAATCAGAATTTTAGAAATCAGAATTTTAGAAAATCAGAATTTTAGAAAATCAGAATTTAATAAATCAGAATTTTGGAAATCAGAATAAATCAGAATTTTAATTAAATTAGTAACCCCAACTTGAGTACATTTTCTATATTTTCCAGCTGCTTCCCTTTAGCTGATTCTGACGGTTCTTTTTCTGATATTATTCCTTCAGAACGTTTCAAAGTTCGTTATTGTACTATTGGCGATATTAACCATTGTTCTGCTGCCTTGAAAATTTTTGGTAAATATTTCAAATAAAAATTAATTTTCTATTTTTAATTTACCCTTTAATGTTTATTTTGTTAAAATATTTTGGAGGTCATTTTTCTAACGGCCACCATCTGTTCCAGAAAAATAAAATTTCTTTTTTTCTCTTCTTCCCTCTCTTCCTTAATTTTCAATTTTGTGCAAATTGAGGGGAATAAATAAATAAATAATAAAATATTTATATGAGGGTAAAGAGGGATGACACCAATCCCTTTGGGAAATTTAAAATAAATAAATATATATTAAGTAAAAGGCAATTTTTATTTAAATATATTTTTTATTTAGTTGAAGACTATTCTTCCCCAAATTCTTTTCTGATGCTTACTTTAATTATTATTAGTGTCTGTTTAATTAGTTGTTTAATTTTAATTGTTCTAATCTGCACAAGACTGCGTTTAAGAAAAGTAGCAAATACTCAATTATTAAGAGGTACTACAACAACAAATTTAACAGATAAAGGAACAATGAAAAGAATTAATTTAAATGGAGCAGTTATGGAAAGGTATTTTAATTTAATTAATTAATTTTTATTTCCAACAGAATTAATGGAAAGAAACAAAGTGTTATTAGTAATGGTCTGTCAAATAACAACACAAAAGTTGTTCCACAAAAGAATACCCCAGTTAATGGTTCTCAGTCTGACAGTGGAGTGTTTACTTTAGGTGGAAATAATTCTTCTTCAGCAATTGCTTCTGCTGTAATTGCTTTAAATGGGGGAAATAATAAATCCTGTGAACGAGAAGTTATTGACTCTAAGTAATCTTTTTATTAGAATATTGACTAAATGAAAATTGGTGTTTTGAAATTTTCCTTTTATTTAATAGGATTATTTATTTATTTAAGCAATGCCTGGAATGAACAAGAAGAAGAAGAGGGAAACCAACAACAACAAAATAACCATTCATTTGATGAACCTTCAGCCTCACAACATCAATTATCCCCTAACCAAATAGACCCTTCCTTTGATGAATTTTCTAATGATCCTTTCCTTCTACAGGACTTTACAAATGCCAATGCTTTAGGCGGAATTGTTTGTGTAGAAAATAGTTTACATATAAATAGTTCAGCAGAGAGTACCCCTGGAGGTATTCGTCAATTTAGTGGACAACAACGACATTTAAATCCTTATTCTAAATTTTTTAATGAATTTTCTTCTACTTTTATGGGAGGAAATGGTTAGCAAAAAAATAAAAATTAATTTAATTTAATAAAATTATTTTTAATCTTTAAATTCTTTGTAAACCCTGAGGCAATCTCTAAAGGTATTTAGAACAATAGCTAGGTTCTTTAGGTTTTAATAGGTTAGAAATAATTAATTTTAACTTTACTGAGTAATAATGACCCTTTCTTAATTTAAAAATAAACATTTTTTAAGAATAAATTAAAATAAATATTTAATTAATTTTAAAGCAAAATCATCAATAATGAGAAGAGGAAATTCTGGATTAGAAAATATGATTGATAAAAGAAAATTAAATGAAGGATATAATAACCAACAAAATGAACAACAACAACAATTAAATAATAATAATCCTTCAAGTAGTAATGAACAATTATTGGCTAGTAATGATGCTAGTTGTTCATCAAATAATTCTTCAATTTCGCCTTATAATAATCTAGGAGGAGAAAGGGAATTATCTAAAATTAATTCATCAACAAGAGGAAAGGGGGGAGGAGGTAGAGTAATACGTGAAATTATTGTTTAATTAAATAACTCTGTTATAAGGACACTTTTAAATGTTTGTTCTCTTCTTTTTAGTCTTTTTGAACGTCCAATCGTTGTCCTTTCAAAGTTTGCCCTTATATACAAGTGTTCTTATAACTCAATTTCTTTTATTTAATTAATATATCATTTTATTACATTTTTGTCAATTTTTAAAAATATTGTAATAATCCTACGGGTTTTAAATAATAAGAGATATGTATTTTATTTCTTTTTTTAATTATGTTCCTTAACCTCAATAAATCCTTCCAAATTTAATATATTTCCCTTATATTAAATAAACTTATTTTTAGCCATATTTAATTAAAATAAACACATCAATTTATTAAAACTTGAATTTAATTAAACTTTAATTTTTTGTTTCATTTCTTTTCCTTTGCTTATATATAATGAAAAATAATAATTTGTTCATTTAATTATTTTATGTTCTCTTTAGGTATTTTTTTAATTTAGCAATTAGATAAATATTTTTATTTTTTTTAATTTATTGTTACAACTTAATTTTTCTAAAATATTAAAATAGGTAATAATTAGAGATGTAATTAATTATTCAAACAAATTTTAATTCCTAAATTTTCCCCATGGTGTGTGGTACATAATTTTGTTGATGGCGATATGTCTTATACAGATACTTCACTGGACATATTTTTTAATTTAATTATCTTATTTATTTAAATTATTTAATTAATATATGTTATTATTTAATTAATTTATTTATTTTTTTAATTAATTAATATAATTATTTAATTCAATTATGGAATCGTCTATTCCCCTTTAATCCATAGCACAAATTACACCAATAAGGACACTTTCCAGAGTAACAATTTCCACCTGTACAGCTCAATGGAATACAACGTCGACGGTAACGGGCAAGAGAAATACTATCTATTAATTTATTTTAATTAAATTTAAATTGAATTAATTAATATTATTCAAATAATTATTAAATAAAAATAATTAAATTAAATACCAATAAATTCATCACTATCATCCTCATACATTTGTCCATTTATTTTAATTAATTCAATAGAAATTAAACAAAATAAGGAAATAAATAAAATTAAATTTCATTTTTTTAAATTTTATTTTTTTATTTCTAAATAATAATTAATAAAATAATATTAAAATAAGGGGATTTATTTATACATAAATTTAATATTTTTTTAAATACATTTTAAAATTTATTTAATAAATTTAATGTGAACAAAACAAATTAATTAAATAAAATGAACTTTTTAAATTTAAAAGAGAAAGAAATAAATTAATTTAATTGTTTAAAATTAAAGTGCACTTTTTTTAAATTAAAAAAAATAAAAATAAAAAATATTATTATTTGTTTTTTTAATTTAATTAATTAATAAGTTAAAAAGAAATAACAAAGGGGTATATTATAATACAGAATTTAAACATTTTTAATTAAAAATAAAATAAAAAATGAAATTAAATAAATATATTTAAAAATAATTAATTATTAAGAAAATCATTTAAATTAATTTTTTTATTTTCTTTTTTATTTCTTTTCTTTTTTGTATTTTTTTCTTCTTTAATATTTGAATTTTCATACTTTTGATAAATAAATAAATTTTCAATATTTTTCTGAAATTATTTAATTTATTTAGAAATTAATTTAATTTACTTTATTTAATTGCTCAATATTTAAAGGTAATTTAATAAAATTATTAAATCCTTCCATTTCCATTTTTAATTCATTTTTTTCTTCATTTTCGTCTATTTCTTCTTCATTTGGCCATTTAATTATTTTATTACATTTTTCTAAAATGTTTGAATTATTTAATTGGTTATTATTGTTGCTTAAACTATAATTAGAAATAGTTGAATATTGACGCTCAAAAACGTTTCCTAGAAATTAAGGGAAATATTTAATAAATTCAATTATTTGGATTTAATTAATTTAAATAAAATTAATTTTTTTCAACATCAGGAACAGTTAATTAATTTATTTTTAATATATTAAATAATGGAAAAATATATATTAAGTAAAACTTAGTTTATTAAAACTTACTATTAATTTCAGGTTTATTTATTTCTGGACAATTATAATAATCAGAATGAAAAATTGAATTAATTCTAAAATAATAAAAAAATATTTTTTTAATTAAAAGAAATACATTTTATTTAAATTCTTTTGTTTAACATAAACACCAGTTAACCAATTCTTTTCTCTATTAATTTTTGAAAATTCTTTATTAATTGTTAATATCAATTGTTTTTGTTCTTCTTCTTCTATTGTATTTTTAAAATTTAAACCTACCAACCAAACAGTCCAATGTTCTTGTATCCTAATTTTTTTGAAAAAGAAAAAATTATTTAAAATATTAAATAAATAAAAATAGAATAGTTAAATATTTTTAAATAAAATTTAATTATTAAATAAAGCAACCGAATATTATAAAAAAATATTTTAAAAGAAAAAGCTGTTTAAAATATTAATTTTAATTATAGTTAAGTTGGATAAAAATAAAAATAATATTTTTACTTTTTTCTCTCACACTTTCTCTCCTTTTCAAACCCAGAAATTGCATGATATTCTTCCAGGCTTTTAAGATTTTCTTTTAAAAGATTTTCTGCCCATACTTTAAGTATTATTCTTAGCATTGTTTTTAATAATCCACAAGTAAATTTTCCATTAAAATTATTATTTAAATTTTCTGTTATTTTATTAGGAACAGTACAGATAATTAAAATAAAATGGTTGTAAATTAATTTATAATTTATTGGTTTAAATAATATTTTGTTCCACCAGTCATAATCTTTATTTTTTGAATTATAGTTTTTGATTAGATCAGAAGCTAAAATATTATTTAAAAATAAATCCGTTTTTATTTATTTTAGTTTTTATTATGGGACACAAAATCAAGTCTATTTCCTTTTATTCTATAAAAGCAATAACTTCAAAATTTTTAAAGCTGATGGGACAGAAAGGCTTTGGGGGAATTAGTCTGCAGAATATAAAGAAGTGTTCAAGGGTAAAAGAATGCTTAATCTTTTTCACAATTGGACAGTGTTGTCTTCGATAATACCATCAATAAATGCGAAATGTTTGTTTAATTGCTTCGTTATTCCTTCGTAGACCCTTGCTTTAAAACTAAACTTTGTTGTTCAATCACAGCTTAGTCCAAACGCTTCACAGCCGGTTTTCGTCTCCTTTTTTGTCCCAATGAATACTTTCTCTTTTTTATCTCAAAATCGGATCTTTCTAATTCTCCCTATTTATTGCCCAATCCCTTCCCTTCTTACGACCTATACACAACAGTTTAGGAATTTAAATGTTTATTTTGTTTTTCCTTAAAATTATTTTTTTAATACTTATGATTTCCTCCAATGTTTATTATTTATTCATTTAGAAATGAGAAAGGTTTTCAATGCATCTTCATTAGATACTTCATCACGTTGTTCGCTAGACGACAAAGAGGTTGAAAGGAATAGATTTTTGTTGATCTTCTAGAATTTGCTTAGACATGCCTTTGTCTTTTTTTAATGGTCGCTCATCCACACTATTTTTGTTGTTTGCTTATTTCCACCATCTTCACTTTTTTACGTCTTTTTCTGCTTATTGTTAGATCGATCCTTATGTATATTTTTAATGTACTAGACCAAACCTTATTAATATTTACTCTTTTTTTACCTCTAACTAGTCCTGTTTTAACCTTTAGTCCTTTATTTTCAATTTATCTAACGATTTAAATTTTACATTAAATGTGACTCTTAATAATATTCATATTTTTATGTTTTTGCGTTTGAAAGTGTTAATAATTATCGATATACGCACTCCCATACTTAATTCCAACGACAGTATTTCTTTCTCACGTTATTCGAATACTTTCTGCAGAGAAGTTAGAAAAATAAAAATAGTGTCAAAACAGCAATAGAGACATTCTTACGCTCTTTCATAATATTGGAAGAATATATGTATATAAAACAAGAAGTAGACAGAGAAAAAGATTATAGAAGTAATCAATATTGACTGCCTACACAGAAAGAGGAGAAATATTTTCTTTCATTTCATTTATATAAGTAATAAATACGCCGAATTTATTTATCTTAATGCTGAGAAATAAACTCATTAAATTCCTAATCGTGTCTCAAATACTAACAACCATATTTGTAATAGAATATTTTATTGTTCCTTGTTCCGCCTTTTTGTTGGGTTTATAAAATTGGATGACTCAGCGAGCTTTCAGTTAACAAAGCAAATTTATTTGTCCCCGATACTTGGATAAAATTTGTTTAGAAAGCATTCTTAATTAAAAACGGGCGCCATGGGAGTTGTCTCCCGCTCTCGGGCCCAAAGCCAACATCTTTGAATGATTCTGTAGTATTCGGTGCGATCATAATTACAGCGTTTTTTAATGTTTAATAAAAAAAAACATAAAACAATGGATAAGCCAGGCCGCATACCTCAGCAAAGACACTCCATCATATCACGAAAACACTTGAGTGGTGTTTGCTTCCTCACTCGCCATATTCCACAGACTTGGCCCATCTGATTGTCGTTTATTTCAATCTTTAAAAAATTTTTGCTTGGGAGCAACTTAGAAAATGCCGAGGATGTCGAAAATGCCATTGGGCAGTATTTTACCACCCTGACCAATGGTTTTTTCGAATGCGGTATTCGAAAACTTCGTCATCGTTGGAAAACTGTTATTGATCTCCATGGTGATTATCTCGTTGATTAATATTATTTTTGATTTTATTTTTATTATTTGAAGCTTGAATAAAATACGCGGCTAAATATGATCGCACCGAATATATATGTTGTTCCGTTTCGATTTTTATTATTTAATGTTACCAGCTACGATTTATATTTGAAAGACTGAATTTTATTTATGCTTGCATCATTAGTGTCAAATTTTTTAACAAGCGTAAATAAGGTTAAGTGCCGTAGATATTCCCCTGATTAAAAGTTTGTTGTGTTTTTTGTCTGCCTATTCACAGTCCAATTCATTCGGAACTCCTAAACCGTGTCGAGCTTATTTTTCCTTTATTTTTTATATTTTTTGACATCTTTGTAATCTAAATTAATGCACTATTTTGTACACATTATATTTATGATCAGTCCATTTTCCTCATTTTTAAAGTTAGAGATACCGATTGTGCCATACCCTATTCAATTATTTTATATGCCAAGTAACAGAGTAATGCTTGTATGATTCTTCACCCAAATAGTCTCACATTTTAATCCAAGCCGGACCCTCCCACCTATAGCACCTGCAATAGATTATATGTATTTCAATTAATTTTAGAAAAGACATTTCTGATAATTCTAGAAAATATGGCAACAAAACGTTACAAAAATTCCCTGCCTCCTGCCACACCTCGAAAGGTGTCAAAGCAATATTTAGTAGAAGAAATTATTAAGAAACGAATAAAAATTAGTGGAAAAATCGAATATCTTCTCAAATGGGAGGGATATTCTATCAACTCTTGGTTTGTTTTATTAAATGTAAAAAGTTTATATATTAAATTAAACTTGTTAGTATAACAAGATGGTTTTAGAAACGACTGGGTATTTATTTGGGTATTTTCCAGTTCTATGGCACTCCCCATTTCAGTGAGAAAATTTAATTGATTGTCAAGTATTTTCTCTTTAAAAATTGTTTGTGTTAATAAAATTGTTGGTTTAATACATCTCTGATCGTAAGAACATTTTATCCTTTTGTTCGTTAAAAACTTTGAAACGTATGAAAAAAGGATGTTTTGTTGTTGTTTAGTGTTACTATACAAGCGGTGAGCTTATTATAGAATGAGTGTCACAAGGAGAGAAATACTGGGTTATAGTCCCTGCCTATTATTGTTACTATACTTTATGATTTTCTGGCCATAGTGTACCCTTACAGTTGTAAAGAATAAAAAACATGTTAAGCTGTAACTTTTAAGTAAGAGAACAATGTAGTAATTAATTAAAAAAACTAAATAGACTAAATTTTTATTTTTAAGGGAACCGGAAGAAAATCTAAATTGTCCAGTCTTGGTTGAAAAATTTGAGAAAAGAATGGATACCATTAATCCAGATGGAAAAGTTGACTCTATAATTGGTGCTGCACGTTACAACAATGAGGTTTTGTTTTTTAATAAAAAATAATTGAAGTTTTTCTAGCTTTATTATCTAGTCAAGTACGTAAATTCAAAGGCCATGCCTGACTTTCTGCCAGCCAGACTAATTAAGCAGTTATGCCCCTCCTTGCTAATAGACTTTTACGAGAAGCGTTATGCGGATGATCGATAGACCCCAGAAAATGCTCTTACAAATTTGTACATATTCTACCCACTTATTTTTTGTTTAACTTTAATTATATAAAGAATTTTGAAAACTTTGTTTTTTGACTCATGTTTTAGCATTTTTATATTTTAAAAGAAGATGGTTATTTAATTGTTTTTATATTCTGTTGTGGTGTGTAACGGTCTAGTATATAAGCTCACTCAAAAGGAAACTATAAAAGCTCCTATTTCCACCAGTCAAGGTTCTGACCATCTCCTATATTGTTCCAACCTTATTCCCACCTACTCTTATTTCTTCACTATTGTATTTATACACTTTCAAATAAACATTATATTCTTGTTGTGTGTCACTTCGACTACACCAACAACATTTAGTGTTCTTAACCCGTAGTTAAAAACACAACATATTCCACCCCCAACAAATTTTAAGGTTTTCTGACCACTTTCCTTACCAAAGAAACAAAGTCTGGATGGGAATTAATTTAAATAAACCAAAACCAACCTTTCTTTATTTCTCTTATAACAATATTTTTAGTAAATTTATTAACATTAAAGGCAACATTTTGTTCTGGAAAATTTGGGGAAATTATAGGCATTTCTGCATTATTTGAAAGATTCCAAGATTCAATTAAATTACTTTGTTCATTTAAATAATTATTAGTTAAAGGTTCGAGCATAACAGGAAAAGGCCAATGCCTTAAAATATGAAAAAAGGAAAATTATATTTGAAAAAATACTACAAACCATTCACTAAATAAATGAAAAAATTGTTGTAATAAAAAATTCAATCCACCACTTGAATAATATAAATTAATTTTTGCAGTCATTATAATTAAAATTGTTCCACTTAAATAACCAAACACATTAGAATAAATATGTTTTCCTTAAATAATTATTTATTTAAATATTTAATTAATTAATTAAACTTTTTGCCCATAATTTAACAGCTCTCATTATATCAACAAACAATTGTTTTATTTTTGATTGAATAAATTTTGATTTTATCTGATAGGCAATTCTATAGCCTATTAAATTAAAGGTTAATTTAAATAAAAAAGTGTTCCTTTAATTAATTTAATTATTTTCCAGTAATAATAAGGATTTAATTTAAGAATACCACACTCTAAACAAGTTTTTTGTTTTATTCAAAAAATAAAGAAAAAACGGTTGAAAAATTTAATTTTAGGCACTATAATTAGAATAAATATAAATATCCTTAATTTTAATTAAATTAATTTTTTCCTTACTCATTAATACCTTAAAAAATAATTATTTAATTAAATTACCTGTCAAAACCAAAATATTTCTATTAAAAAATTGATTATTTTGTTTAATCAGTGTTTCAATAAATTTATTAAATAAATTTAAATTTTTATTTATTAAATCTTCATTTTCAATATTTGTTAAATCAAAATCATCAGGAATATTAGCAAAAGGAAGGGGACAGGCCATTATATCCATTTCTACTTGAGATATTAAAATTGAAATTATTGGGACTCTAGCGTTCTCTATTGAATTTATATAAGATTCAGCAAGTGAAAAACCCTTAAAAATTTTAATTTTTTTTTATTTTTAAATATTTAACCTTAAATTCAAATTCCTCAATAGTTTTTGCTTCATAAATTTCTCTTCTTAAATGTGAAGCAAATGACTTTTCATTTGATCCAAAGAATTGTTCATGTTTTGTACAAAAACGAGTATTTTTATTTTTATTACATTTTTCACAATTATCGAGAGAATATGGACAAATACATTTTTGTGGAAAAATAAAAATAATGTCCAAATCAGAGTCTGGTCCGGCTGTTTGGAGAAATGTAGATCCTCCAATTATCATTTTATAACCTTTAATTTAATATTTTAAAAATATTAATAATTTAAAATATACCGCTAAATTTAATACTTATATACTCTCTTACTTTAGATTAACACACTTTGCGGACTGATATTTGCGGATTTTATTTATTTAAAAAAATATCAGAATTCTGATAATTAAAAATCAGAATTTTATAAAATAGTTCAGTTAAATTAAAATCAGAATTCTGATTTAATTATACCAGAATTCTGATATTTTTTAAAATAAATAAAATCCGCAAATATCAGTTCGCAAATGTTTACCCACTATATTTTATTTAAATTTCTGGTTTATGTGATTTAATTTATTTAATATACCCCTCTATTTTACAATTTAAATTCCCTTAGAATTTATTTATTAAACTTATTAAATCTTCCTAACCTCCATATTCTGCTAAATTGTCTCTGCAAATATCCTTTAACCAAAATTTGAATTCCTTCCCTAACCATTCCGTAACAAATTTTTTCCTTTCATTTGCTTCATTATTTTCATTATAAAATAAATTTAAATAATTATGAAGCTATTAAATTAATTAAATTAATTTTTATTAATTTAATTACCTTTTCATTTTGAATTGATTTATTAGGAATAAATAAATTAGAATAATTAATTAATTTATTTTTTATTATTTTTTCTTCACCAAACAATTCTTTTAATTGTTCAAATAAACCGTCATCTAATAAATTAAATTAAAAAATAAAAATTAAATTAATATTTAATAAAATTATTTATTTTTTAAGTCTTCCCCCTTAGACATTAAATTAATCTACATATTTAAATACTCGACTGTGTTGATGGTTAAGTTGGTGACATTTAGGATTACATCTATTTATTTTAATTTACAAAATTCTCTTAAAAAAGTTCTCCCTTTTAACTTAAATATTTAAAGACTTTTTTTATTTACTTTTTAATTAAAATTTTCTTTATTAAATTTAATTATTAATTCAATTAATTTACCAAGTCTCTTCTGTTCTATCGAATTTATTATTCTTTCAATTTTATTTAAAACTTTTTTGGCGAAATGTTTTAATTCCTTTTCTCCTTCATTATTTTCATTAAATAAATGTTTAATTTCTTCAAAAAATTCTAAACTAATATTCCCATTTTTATCAATAAAATTATCAAAAAATTGCAAAAATCTTTCTTTATCAAAAATTAAATATTTTTTATTTTTATTAACAATTTTGTTTCCATTTATTGCCAAAAATAGGGAAAATATATGCAAACGAAGTTTTTTAATTAAATTAATTTGTTGTTTATTTAGTAGTTTTGTGGTTGTTTGTTGACTTAAAATATTAATTAAAAAACAGAATTTAAATTTATTTAAATAAAATTTAAATAAAAATTGGAACTTAACAATTAAGCCATTTAAGTTAATTTCTATTAATTAATTAAAGGCCAAACAATTAAATAAATAAAAATATTAAATTAAAAAGGAGCTTACAATTAGATTAAAGTTTAAAAGATTATTGAATAAATACATCAGAAATAATTTAATTGAAAATGCGTTTATTTAATTAAATAGGCTTTTTAAAGGGTTAAATATTACTTTAAAGAAGAAAATTAATTATTTATTTTCCCTTACAATTAAATAAATTAAATTAAAATAAAAATTGCTTTATAAAACAACTTACAAAATTTTTTCAAAATTCTTTATATTTTTCCTTGTTTTGTAATTATTTATATTAAGCAGAAAAAGATAAGCAAAAAACAATTTTTGAATTAAAGTTTTATTTTCAATATTTGTTATATTTTTTAAAACAATTTTAATAAAACTTAACCAACTTTTTTCTAAACTTTTTTCTTCTTCATCTTTTTTATTAAATTTAATAATTTCAAAAATATTTTTTACTAAAATTGAAATATCCATTAAATTTATTATTTGTTCTTTTTCTTCTTTATTTTTAATAAATAAATATTTTTTAATTAATTGTTCGATTATTATATTAAATTTATTTTCTTTTTCTTCTTCTGTTGTTGTATTTTCTTTTGAATAATTAAATATTTCTATAAAATTAAAATATTAGGCTTTTTATTTTTAAAAGTTTATGAAAGTGTTATCTTAATTATTATTGATAAAAAATTTAAATTAAAATAGGTAAGAATCGACTTTTTGAATAATTAATGTCCATAACCCCTTTAAATGCTTGCAACTTATTTTACATCATTTTTGTTTTAACTAAAGTTTGTCAGACCTATTGTCGTTGGCAATATGTCTGGAAATGTGGGTTCAATGTCATGTCTACAGTTTATTCTCTAATTTATTCTAATAAGCTTAATTAGCATATTCAGACTCTAATGGACTGTTTAAATAAATATTTAAATAATTACCATTTAATATATTAACAGAATTAACAATTAAAGTTTGGTCAGGAATTGATAAAGCAGTAGAAGTATTTGTAGTTGTAGTAGTTACTATTGCAGTAGAAGATGTTGAAGATGACGTTTCCTCTTCTTCTATACATTCATTATTTTTATTGTTCTCCAATACTTTAATTATTTTGTCATTATTTTTCTTTGTTTTTATTTTAAATTTCTCAATAGAATTTATTTTATCTTTTAATGAACGGGAATGAAGTATTTCTTTACTCTTCTCTTTATTTAAAAAGGATTTTGAAGCTTGTTCCTTTTCCCCTTCTTTATTTTTTAAAACACTTTCCATCGTTCTTACCTTCTCTTCCTTCTTCTCTTCTTTATTCTCTTCTTTATTCTCTTCCTTCTTCTCTTCTTTCTTCTCTTCCTTCTTCTCTTCTTTCTTCTCTTCTTTATTCTCTTCCTTCTTCTCTTCTTTCTTCTCTTCCTTCTTCTCTTCTTTCTTCTCTTCTTTATTCTCTTCCTTCTTCTCTTCTTTCTTCTCTTCCTTCTTCTCTTCTTTCTTCTCTTCTTTATTCTCTTCTTTATTCTCTTCCTTCTTCTCTTCTTTCTTCTCTTCTTTATTCTCTTCTTTATTCTCTTCCTTCTTCTCTTCTTTCTTCTCTTCCTTCTTCTCTTCCTTCTTCTCTTCTTTCTTCTCTTCTTTATTCTCTTCTTTATTCTCTTCCTTCTTCTCTTCTTTCTTCTCTTCCTTCTTCTCTTCTTTCTTCTCTTCTTTATTCTCTTCCTTCTTCTCTTCTTTCTTCTCTTCCTTCTTCTCTTCTTTCTTCTCTTCTTTATTCTCTTCCTTCTTCTCTTCTTTCTTCTCTTCCTTCTTCTCTTCTTCTTTCTCCAATAAACTTCCTTCCAACTTTACATTCAACTTTTCCTCTTCTCCTTTTACTTCCAGAATGTCTTCATCTTCTGTTCCTTCCAACTCATTTCCTTCTTCATCAATACCTTCTTCAATTATTTTTTTTCCTTTTCTTTTATTTAATTCTTCAACATTTACTTCCTTTACTAATTTATTCTCTCCATTCTTATTTTTAGAAGACTGTCCCTTTTCCTTTCCCAATTCACTAATTTTTTTAAATAATTCTTTTGGTGTTAAATTAAATAATTCTTCTACTTGATTTGCTAAATATTTTTATTTAAATTAATTTAATTAGAAAATTAATTAATTAATTAAAAAATTAATTAATTTATTAATGGTAGGTTAAAATTAAAAATTTTTTTAGGTTTATCCATTAATTTAGTTAACGTTAGAGAAAAAAGTTTTCTCACTTTCTCTGCCCTTAAATAATTTTACTATAAAAACCTGAACAAAAAGCAACTTAAGTTTATTTATTTACCCTTACGTTAAATAGCCTTTGCAGAGAAAAAAAAGTTTATTTTTCCTTTCTTTTCTCTACTACTTAAAAAAACAAACCTAATTTAATTTAATTAATTAAAAATAAACATACAATGTGTTAGTAACATATTTTTTAATTTATTAGCCTCTTTTGTCCTTAAAATTTCAGAAATTTTCTCCATCCAAACATTTCTTTGACCATTCAAGTTTTCTTCATTATAATTTTGGTCTTTTTTAAAATGAATACAAGTCATCCAAACGCGTGACATTTCTTTTAAGAAATTTTCTTCAGGATCTTTCTTTTCATATAAACGTTTTTGATGAATAAAATTGTCTATGTATTCACAACATTCTTTAATAGTTTGGAGATGGATTGGTGTAAATAAATTTAATTGTGCATATTCTTCAGTAAATAAATAAAGTTTCTAATAAATAAATAAATTAATTAATTAATTATTAATTAAAATAAAAATTAATTCATTAATTAATAAAATTAAGTTAAAAAAATAAAATTAAAATAAATATAAACACTCAGAAAAAAAGATTAAAACCAGAAGACCTTTAATTAATTAAAAATAAAATATACCTGAGCTTCTTCTTTTAATTCTTCTATTTTAATTAATTTTAAATTTGCTATAATATTTTGTAAATAATATTCTCCATAAAGGTAATTTTTAGATAAATCATACCATATTGATTTAAAATCCCATTCTGCCCCTATAAAATTTAATTTAAATTAATTTGCTAATTTTTAATTTTGCTACCTTTTATTTCACGTTTTTCCATCCAATCAAAATAAATAAAATAATTAATTGAATTTTTTAATCTCCATTTTTCTATAATATTTGTATTATTATTAAAATATTCACTAATTAAACCAAATAATATTTTTTCTCTTTTTTCTTCCTTTTTAAAAAATAAAAATTAAATTAAATTAAAAATTAATTTTAGTTTAATTACTCTGTAAAAACAATCAGGATATATTTCAATTAACATTTCCATTCGTGTATTCCCAATTAGACTAATTAAAACTTTTTGAAATCGTTTAAGATGTTCATATTGTTTTTCCTTTACCATTCTTCTAAAAAGGAAATATAAGGAAAAATAAACTTTGTGAAACAAAATTGCATTAAGTCCAACTCTCAACTTAGCCAACTGGTCAGTGGACATAAGGGTCAAATATTTTAATTGTTAATGTTCGAATAAACTTGGATCTATATGGGTGTTTTTTTTTTTATTATTTACACATTAGGCCAATTGACCAAATGGCTAAGTTGTTGAATAGGAATTTTTTATGTCCATCGTAACCCCCATTACCTTAGTCGTTTCAGAAAATCTTCTACTTTATTGAACAAAAAAATATTAAAAACTTGAAAATTAGCTTCTTCAATTCCCTCTTTATAATCAAAAAGTATTTCATGCTTTTCTGCAATTTTAATTAATAATAAATCAATAAAATTATTTTTATTGTTTTTATTCTTTTTTAAATTATTTTCTAGTTCTTTTAATGTTTTTAAAATTTCTTTTTCTTCTTTTTTTCTACGTGCAGGTGTTCCGTACACCTTTTCTTTTAATATCTTTCCAATGTCATAACGTGCAGCTAGAAATATAGCAATACCTCTAATTGGGTCTTCTCTATATAATCCAATTCTTTTTTCATTACTTAAAAAAGAAGGGGAATTTTAAAGGGTTTTTTTAATTAAATTTAATTATAAGGAAAAGACTTATGTTTAAATTAATTTATTTAAAAAATACTCATTTAAATTTACCTCATTTCCAATGAAACATTTCCTTCATTATTCTCCACAATAGACATTACAGAATAAAATTGTGTCATAAAAGTAATTTGAGTATTTATTTTATTTATATTACCAAAATCTGAATTAAAAAATAAATCTTTTTCTGTCGCTTCTAATAATTCAGTATATAAACAAAAGAGTACACTAGACAAAATATCATGTGAATTAATTGGGCGAAATTTTAAAAAATTTGCTTCGGCCAAATTACAAGCTATTCCTTTAAAAATAATTAAATTAAATAATAAGAGGGATTCTGTAGTAAAATATAAAAAGGAAAAATAAACCTAAAAATAAGAGGGAATTTTCAACAGAATGTTATTTAATTTAATATTTTATTTTTTAAAAATTGTTTTTACTTTATTTTTTTTATAAAATATTTTTACAGTCAAAAATTAATTAATTAAAATTAAATTAATTAATTAAAATTAAATTAATTAATTAAAATTTAATTAATTAATTAAAATTAAATTAATTAATTAAAATTTAATTAATTAATTAAAATTAAATTAATTAATTAAAATTAAATTAATTAATTAAAATTAAATTAATTAATTAAAATTTAATTAATGTAAAAGATGTGATTAAATTAAATAAATTGTTAACTATTAATTTTACACAATTTAGGATATTTAATTATTTTTTAAAAATATTTATGTCCTTCAAATCCTTTTATTTAAATTATCTAAATAATTTAATTTTTACCAGATAAACTTAACAAATTAAAAAAATCTTACTTTTAAGCATATTCATTGAATTAATTTCTTTTAATGCTGTTGAAGCTATTATTAATATAAATAAGAATAACATATTTTTTAATTAAATTAAAATTTATTTTTTGTCTTTAAATTAATTATTTATTAAATCATTTAATAAAATGAACTTTTTAATACATTATAAATTTAAAAGTGCAAAACATGTCTGGGTAAGTCTGGGCGCAAAGGCGCATAAAATGTTTTGGCGCAGCTAATATATTGTCAAAGTAAAATTCATAATTATTAAATTTAAATTATTTTCTTTAAAATTAACTTCTTTAGATTATTTGTAATTAATCTAAACAATCAAAAAGTTTTCTTTAGATTAAAAATTTTTTGCGCCTAAAAGTTACTGCGCCGAAATATGTTAATAAGTTTGAGAAATAAATTTATCAGAGAAATTGAGTTAAGGTTTCATAACTGTTAAATGATGTAATTTTTATTAAGTTTTTTGAAAATAAAAAGAATTATGAAATTAAAATATTAAAGCCCTAAAACAGGAGATTTCATTTATGCTTAAGAGGACTATATTAAATTTATATTCACCATTTATGTAGTTAACTTAATGTTAAAAGAAGTGTTGTCTTCTCAAAATTCTCTTCTTAACGGGGAAAACACAGCTTTTTTTAATTAAAAAAATATTCTTCCAATTAATGATAATTAAAAATAAATACTCTAATATTTATTTACTACAAATTAATAATATTATTGGTTGTCTTACAAACAAAAGATATATAAATATATACTATAATAGTAAAGCGTATGGTCCCGTTCCCCAGTGGCTATTCACGACTAATCAGTTGGTAGGGAGTCGCGCATGCATCCATGTTGAACTCCGCGGAGTATAGAAATAGATATACCTGACTGGGGACTTTAGGCGAGAATACATGAGTTGTCTGCCGGTCGGCGAGGGTAAAGCTAAACAATATAAAATGAGCGATCGAGACTATTCGACTGGCTGGATGAATAATGACTGAATGACCTCTCGAATGAATCTCTTCTCTTCTATATTCCATCCCCTTTTATTCACTTTGCCTATCCTTGGGAATGTGTGAGAGATTGGAGAGATGAGGTTCAACATTGTTCCTTCTTTCGACGATTGCCTAGCATGTGAACCTCACGGGGAAAGGGGCCTTACACTATAAACCAAAAACAACATTCTTTTTTTTATTCTAATAAAATTATTATTCCTTTAAAGTTCCAAAGGAATCACTAAGAATTTGTAGTGCCTGTTGTAGAGTTTCATCCTTCTAAAAAATAATTTTAAAAGAACATTAAATTGTTTTTTAATTATTAATTTAAATGGAGATTTATTTAAATTAAATCTTTAAAGCCTCAAATTGTCTATTAAAAATTAATTAAATTTGTTCCTTTTAAATAAACTTGTTTTTACCTTAAAAAAGCAGAGTCGAATATAATGGTCATTTCCTTCTCTATTTTGAGGTGAATAAAAGGCGGATGGAGGAATTCCAGCCAATTTCTTTAAAATAAACTTTGAAGAATTAAAAAATAATTAAACCTTTTCTCTACATAACCACCTACAAAAGTCATAGTCAATACTTTCCCCATTATTTTTAGTTTTTTTATTAACAAGATATGAAGAAGAGCCATCTTAAAAATAAAAAAAACAATTAAATGAAGATACTCTTATTTAAAAAAATTTAATGTTTTCTGGACAAAAGGGTTAAACCCTTTGAAACGTCAATTGAACCTTTAACACATAAAGAACTCAATTAAGTGTACCTGACTGTGTTAAGTGTTTAATAAAGTGTGGACTTTTGCTGCTCAAAATAAGTCTAATTGTAAGGTATAATTTTAATTCCTAAAATTTGCTCTCTACTACCTTTTATTAAAATAATTATATTTTTTAAAAATTAAATAAAAAATTAAAAAATACCCAAATGACTAAAATCAGCAATCATAAAATATCCTGCTTCTGGAATTATTGGTTTAAACCCTGCTGATTGTAAATATTTAGCCAAAAGGTCACGTTTAGGTAAAAGTTCAGCAATTATTCCATTCTTTAAATAACTCTTTTCAAAATTGCCGTTATCCCATAGAGCCAATTCTTCTTCAAAAGAACGGGCCAAAGCTTCTTGTAATGGAGTAGGGCAAGCAAAAACTTAAAACAAATCATTCTTTAATTAAAATAATAAATTAAATACCACAATTTTCATGAACTTTTTTCATTGGTTCAAGAAGCCATTTCGGTGCGATTGACCTAATTATTAATATTTAATTAATTAAATAATTAAATTAATAATTATAGAATATTTGTTTACCATCCAGTTTTCCACCCAGTTGCTGAAAATACCTTTCCTGCACTTCCAATAGTTATTGTACGTTCAAACATTCCAGGCAAACTTGCTAAATAATTAAATATTTAAATTTTAATAATTAAAAACAAACCAAATCTAATCATTTCTCCTCCAGGATAAACCATCCACTCATAGACTTCATCACTTAAGACTAACAAATCATTTTCAACTGCAATTTTTGCTAATTGTTCAAGTTCAGAACGAGTATAAAGTTTTCCAGTTGGATTATTTGGACTTTAAAAATTAAGAATAAAAATGTTTTTTCAATGAAAATACTTTTTTAAAAATATTTTAAAAAATTCCCTTTAAAATAATTAAATTAAATAATTTAAATTCTACTTATTTAAAACAAGCATTTTTGTTTTTTTATTAATTTTGCTTTTAACAACATCAATATTTAATCGATAACCAGCACTTGTAGTTGCATTAGGGTCCAGTTCTAAAACAATAGGGACAGGAATTCCACCGGCCATTTTTATTTGAGAAACATAAGAATCATAAGCAGGTTCAAAAACTAAAAAGAAAATTTAAAAGGTTTAAAGAAAAGGAATAATTTTTAAAAATTGATTTAAATATTAAATAAAATTCTTAAAAAATTAGAGAGAAAGACCAATTTCGAAAAAATAAATTAACTAATTTTAGGGGTAAGTTTTTACTTAAAAGTCCGCAAGTGTATTTCCGCAAGTTCCTAAAAATGATTATTTTTTGATTGCCGTTATTTTTGGAAATTCTTTTATGGAAAGAAGATGTGAAAAGAAGTTGGGACCTTTAATTGAATTAATTTTAAACCCCAAAACAATTAGTTTTTCCTTACAATATCAATAAAATAGGACTATGAATTTCGAAATTACATTTGCGGACTTTTAAGTAAAAAATGAAAAGACCAAATTTCTCTATCAAACCCTGCTCTAGAATTTTTAGAAAAATAATTATAAAATTATTAACTAACTAATAACTTCATCTCCAGGATTTAACCATCCAATAAAAGCATAATAAAGAGATAAATAAGCTCCAACAGTTACTAGAATGTCAGTCTGGGAATTTACTTCAACTCCAAGTAAACGAGAATATAATTTAGATAATACAGTTACAAGTCGTTGATGGCCATAACCTCTTGTATACTAAATTTAAAAAATTTAAATCAAATTTTAAAGAAAAGTTTAAAAAATTAAAATGTTTAGAGACTGTGCGCCAGTACTTGTGGCGTTTGATTTTTGCGTTATACACTCCAATGAAAAATTATGGCGCACATATAAATGCATTAATTTTTTAATTTTAACCCATTTAAAATCTATAATGAAACCGGAAGGTGCCCAAATTTTGAAAGCAAAAAATTAAATAAAAAGTAAATCTAAAATAACCTTTGAAGTCTTACCTGATGATAGTCAATTCGTTCCGGAGATTTCGAAACGTCTTGTAAATGCTTTGAAAGCAATAAAGGCATAGAGTCATTAGTAAAACCCTTTAAGGAAAAATCAAATAAAAATTATAAAAATAAAAAAAACCTGTCCTAAATTGACAGCTTTATTTTCATTAGCTAAATTAACAAATTCAACCCTTTAAATGAACAATAAAATAATAATTATTTTTATTTTTCTCATACCAAATACTATCACCAGCTTCTCTTGTTATTTTTGAAGGAATATGTTTTGAAGCAAAGTTGGAGGACATCTTAAAAATTATTTTTCTTTTAAAAGTAAAAATTAATTAAAAATTATTTGACTAAAAAAATAAATAAAAATATTGTAAAATGTCGCGGTTCTAAAAATGGGAAAATGAAGAAAAAGAGATTCATTCTGAAATTTTCGTTTATGTCTACGTCACAGTATTTTATTGTTTACCGTTAAATGCTTTATAGAAATATATAACGAAAATGTTCAATTTAATAGTCTTATTAAAAACATGAATGTCAATAACAATTAATTTAAAAATACTACCAAATTTTTAACTAACCGTTCTTTGATAAATTAATATTTGAATAGATCGATATGCCTTTATTGATAACGAATGAGATAAAAAATGGTTAAAACTGCTCATAAAAAATTAAAATAAATATCAAAATTATTGAACAATTTTAAACAAGAATATTAGAGATAATAGATAAATGGATACTTAAGCAGAGAGAAAGAGTAAAATGAATAAAAATGACAAATGATCCCATCGTTTAAAATTTTATTCAAATACTGTAGACATTATTGTATAAAATTAAAAATTTATTTAGACGGAAAAACACATGTAAAAAAAATTAAATAAATTAATTAAAAATTAATTTATTCCGTTTGTTTTATTTAAAGGCAAAATATAATTATTATTATTATATTGCTGCTGTTGTTCTCTATTAAATAAAGTAACCAAAAGTATTGTTAATGTAAATAGACTAAATATAATTAAAAGAAGACGGTCTAAGACAAAGGCTACTTGTTCCCATTCTATTAATTAAAATAATTTTATTTAATTTATTAAAATTTCCACTCTCTCTAATAGAAAGGCATCCCTCAAAATTAGACAGGAAAAAGTGCCTTTCTATTAGAGAGGGAATTTTCAAAATAATTAACCAAGCTTTTCAGCATTTCTTCTATCCTTTTCAATTAAACGAAGCTCATTCCTAACATAAATAAATAGAATTAATTATTATTAAGTTGAAAGAGTTTAAAGCATTAAATAAATAAACATTTAATTTCCATTTACAAAGAAAATAAAAATTAAAAAAAAAGTTTATTTTTTTTATTATTTTAAAAATTCAAACCTTTCCATAATTTCCTGAAGTCTTCCAATTACACTAATAAATTCTTTTTCGAAAAAATTGTCTTCTTCATTTCCTTCTTCTTTAATATTTTCATTTAATTTATTAAAAGACAAATTATTTGATGAAATAGAATTTATTGAAAATCTTTCCTTTTTATTTGTTTTTAAATTTTCTGAAAAGGAAACTCTTTTTTTAATATTAAAATTTATATTATTATTATTTTTTTGTTGTTTATTATTAATTAATTGTTTAGTTTGTAATTCCCAAACTGGTGATTCTGAAAATATTAATTGTTTTTCGTGTTGTTGTTTTTGTTGTTGATTAATTGGGTGAAAGACTAAATAATTTATTTTAATTAATAAGAAAAGGGTGAATTAAATTAAAAATATTTAATGTTAAAATTCCTTTAAATACATTTCCTCAATTTTAATTAAAAAAAGGAAAATTAAAAAAAAACCAATTGATTGTCCACTCCTTCTTCTATCCTCGTCACAAAAACTTTCTTGTTCAACTTCTTCATTAATCTTTTGTTTTTCAAAAAAATAATTAACATGTTCATTTATTGAATGGTAACGACCTTCTTTATTTAACAAAAGAAAGGACTGAATAAAATTACTAAATAAAATATTCTGTAATAATTTGGGTACTGGAGGACCGTTATTTCCCATATGATGTATATTTAACTAAAAAAATAATTATTATTAAAAATATTTAAAATTATTTAAAAATACAGTAAAAACAGTAAAAGCAGTTTGTAAAGATACAATGAAGATGGTCACCCCGTAATAAATACCTTTTAAATAAGTCAATTATTTTTAAATATTCTAATTAATTATTACCTATTAAAGGTAAAGCATCAGCAGTTGGAGGTAAATGTTCAGAAACTAACATTAAAAATACAGTTGTTGAAAGCAAAGAAGTAATTCCTAAGGTCACTTTTTCGCCAGAATCTGAGGACATATAAAAGCCTAGTAACACCAACATACTTATCATAACACAAGGAAGACAGAGAAAAATAATAAAGAAGAGAGGTTTTCTTTCCAACAATAAATGAACGTCGATAAATGGATAACTTTAAAGTTAGAAATTAAACTTGTCAGGTTTTATTTTTTTTGATTTTTTGTGCTTATTTGGGAAACCGTAATAATAAAACTTTAATATAAAGACCCCTTTTTTCTTTGTATTTTAATCATTTTATTATAAAAAAAATTCTTTTCTTAAAAAATATATTTTAAATAAAAACTAACGGTTCAGAACAACAAGAATAAATTACTGAATTCTTCACTGCCTTTACATGACGTAATGTCCATTCTGTTGAAACCTTAAATAGTAAAGTAAAGAAAATAAAATAAATAAACTTGCCATGTACTTAGATTGATCATCACTGCTAGGATCAGACCAAATATCTATTTTGGTTCCATCATAAGCCTAAAAACCCCAAATTATTTAAAAACAAAAATAATTTACCCAACTAGCAAATTTCATAAGACAATTCTGGAAGTCAAAAGGATAAAGGCGAACATCTAATTCTTAAAAAGGAAAAAGATTAAAAAATTCTAAATTAAAATATAATTAAATACCACAACTACTTTTGAAAATACCAGACATTGAAAGACTCTAAAAATTAATTTTATTTAATTTTTTTAAATTAATATAAAATTAAATTAATACAATATTTCCGTCATATTCAACTCCTGCTGTTGTCTAAATAAAGTTAAAAAAATAATAAGAATTAAAAATATAAATTTAACCATTTCATTTAAATATTCCTGTGCTGCATTATTGTATAAAATAATATCTGGAATCCAAATTGTCTTTAAAAAATAAAATTTAAAGATAATTTAATTAATTTTCCCTTACTTCAATTGGAATATTTAATTTTTTAATATTTCCAAATTTATTAGGGTACCAAGCAAGTCTCCAATCATTCCAACGTAAATGAACCCAAGCAAGGACTGTTAATAATTGATTACGTTCATCCTTTATATTTTAATTAATTTTTTAATTTAATTAAATTAATTAACTTACAACATCCACTACCTGCACTAAAGAAAAGGAAATTGATGTATTTATTGGTAAATTAGACCTAACAATTGGACGAATTTCTTAGGAAAAAGAGAATATTTTAATTAAGATGTGTTTAATAAACCTTTATTATAATCAACGAGTAAATAACGATACAATTTAGTCATATAATCATCTCCAGAAACTAAAATAATTAACCAATATTATTATTAGATTTTAAATTCTTTAAATGTTTAAAGTCAAAAACGAAAGAGTACCCCATGTATTTATTTATTTATTCAAGTGATTCCGGATTATTCTTTAAAATTTGATTTTTTAAATTAAAGAACTCCTTGAATCAGTATTTAAATTATTCGTTGGGTTATCCCTGTTATTATATGTATTTACCGTATTTCTTCTAATACAAGCGCACGTTCCATTAGAAGCGCACGCTCCAATAGAAGCGCACCCTAACAATGAGATAAACCTATATACTGCAAAATAAACCTTTTAAGGATAAGTCGGTTTTAAATAAATGTGCAAATCTGAAGGAAGTGTATAACGTTTATGCATTGACGATGGAGATCCATATACTTCTGCCTTGCCTTCAGTAGTTCACCAATAACTTCTTCATTCCAAACTTCTAGACGAAGCTCATTGTCTTCATTTAGTCGATATTCATTTGCTGAACGCTTTTGTTTACTTTCATTTTTAGATTCCATCTTAATAATAATCTGAAAAATTAAGTTAGAAAATAAATAAATAAATGAAATGGAAATGCACGAACAGAAACAAAAAAATCAAATAAATACAAAGGGAAAAAGAAAAACACAAAAAAATAATATAAACATAGAGAAAGCTTCTTGTGTGTTAAGGTTGATACCCTGACGCTAATGAAGATGCAGTTAAGGTTTTTATGGAGCTCCAGCATAGTCTTGTCGGTTTGTTCAAGTACAAAGAATGTGTCCAGTCGCAGACAAGATGCCTCAGTAGGGTGGTGATTCTTCAGTGTTTCTCATCGTTGTTGCATTTCTCTTGTTTAAATGCGAGGGTTGTTTTTGTTTATTGGAGTTGTTTTGAATCCAAATTCGTTCATTTAAGTGAAGAAGGAATTTTGCTCACTGAATATAACCTTCCTACTTTGGTGGGCTTTTCTGTGGAACGATCTACTCTTAAACTGCACACAAACCAGCGAAGACATCACCACTGGGTGTTTGGACTTCACCCACGGAGATATCCCCTTGGTCCTTATTCACGAACTAAAGCGCGAAGCAATAGACGTCGACACTATGAAGTACCTACCAGTAGGATCCATTTTCCACCACGGGGCGTGCCTCCAACCAGCGAATGCAGCCAAGAGTAATAGATCCCCAGAAAAGTCCCACCAGAGTAGGAAGATTAGATTCAGTGAGCAGAATTCCATCTGCAGTGAAATTGGCAAATCCAAACTCAAACCAAAGCCAATGAACAGAATCAGTCCTGGAACGTAAACAGTTGTACACATCATCGTTGAGAAACACCGGGAAGAACCACTTCTAGTTTTTGCTGTAGACTAAGTAAGAGCAAACTAAAAATTAACTTGACAATACAATAAATTAAAAAAAATCACACACCTGGCGAAGATGCAGTTAAGGTTTTTATTGAGCTTCAGTTTAGTCCTGTCCGCTTAGTTTAGGTACAAAGAATGTGGCCAGTAGCAGAGAAGATGCCTCAGTAGGGTGGTGTCTCTTTCGAGTGTTTCTCATCGTTGTTGCATTACTCTTGTTTAAATGCGAGGGTTGTTTTTGTTTATTGTTGTCTTGAATTAAATTTGTCAATTTCAGTGAGTATGGAATTTTGCTCAATGAATATAATCTTCTAGCTTTGGTGGGCTTTTCTGTAGATCGATCTACTCTTAAACTGCACACAAACCAGCGAAGACATCACCACTGGGTGTTTGGACTTCACCCACGGAGATATCCCCTTGGTCCTTATTCACGAACTAAAGCGCGAAGCAATAGACGTCGACACTATGAAGTACCTACCAGTAGGATCCATTTTCCACCACGGGGCGTGCCTCCAACCAGCGAATGCAGCCAAGAGTAATAGATCCCCAGAAAAGTCCCACCAGAGTAGGAAGACTAGATTCAGTGAGCAGAATTCCATCTGCACTGAAATTGGCAAATCCAAACTCAAACCAAAGCCAATGAACAAAAGCAGTCCTGGCACGTAAACAGAGTACACATCAGCGTTGAGAAACACCGGGAAGAACCACTTCTAGTTTTTGCCGTAGACTAAGAGCAAACTAAAAATTAACTTCACAATACAATAATTTAAGAAAATCACACACCTGGCTATCTTCCCTTCTCCTTTCTCCATTGTTGTTTCTCATACCGGCCTTGATTTGATCTTGTTGTTGACGTCACTAAGCAGATCCAAAATGCGCACTTTCCATCATACAGAACTACTCTGAAAAATGATTAAAAATTATATATAGTTTTAAAAATAAGAAAATAATATTACCTAAGGCAACACATGATTTGAACATCACAGGCACCAGGAAAGAACTATATTGATAGAGCGCCGCGTCGAAGACTTCGTGTCCGTCAGGTGTCGAGCTCTATTGGATTCAGGCAGTAGAAGAGCATGAAGTGTTGTTGTTTGGTTTTATGTAGACTCTGTTGGTTTTGATGATGATTTTGTGAGGTTAAAAATGAAGAAAAGAACTTGGCTTTTATACTTAAAACCCTTCCCTTTCTCTCCCTTCAAATAACTTTACTATAAAGGGACAAACAAACAAACAGACAAACTCTTCTCAATTATATAATAGGATTATTAACGGAATTAGTTAGACACTAGTTGAAAAATACAAGCGCACGCTCTATTTGAAGCGCATGCTCCAATAGAAGCGCACCCTACGAAGAGGTTGAAAAATAGAACCGCGCGCTTGTATTAGAAGAAATACGGTATGTATATTTAATTTTTCATAACCTACCAGTATAAAATTTAATAAATAAAAGCATATAAAATATTAAATAAATTGACGTTGTCAGGTCACCCATTATTCTCATTATTTCAGTTAGATAACCATTTAAAGGCAATCGTGGACTTTGTAACTTTATTTAAATTTTGAGAGAATTTTTAACAATTTTTCTTTTCCCAAAATGGTGCCAATTTGTGGAAAGCTTAAAAAAGGGAGAGGGAAGACAGTTAGAAACTTAAAGAAATTTTAAGTTATACTCTATCATTCAACTTCTCTAAATAAAGCAGGAAAAGCACGGAAGGGATAGACAACAAGCTAAGAATTTATTAAAGATTTTCCTTCTCAAAAGATGACAATCTTTACCACTAAAAAAGTCATCAATTCAAACAAAATTAAAAGTTGATTATTTAAAGAATCCTTAATTTTCTAAAATAAATTTATTAAAAAATAATAATTCCCAATTTACCAAAAAACAAAAAAAAACTTTTCTTTTGTTAAAAAAGAGATCTTTTACAGTGTGGTATAACAAATTTTTATGTTCTTTCTGAGGATAAAAGAGGGATATAGAGAGAGAAGAATGAAAAGATAACATTACTCACATAAAAATATTGAGAGAATAAATGAAACAATAAATTCGTGTTTAATAGAGTCAAAAAGGTGATGAGAAGATAAGAATTCATCCAACTTAACCAGAAAAATTTGATAATTTATGGCTCTGTAATAAGTTCTATAATGAGTCTTAAAACAACCAAGACCCATATAACAATAGAATAAAATTAACCTTTTCCTTTTAAAAGGATATACAAGGAAGATGAAAAAAAGAATTTTCTTTCTTATCATCACATTACCACAAAAGATATGAGGTGCAATTTTTCCTAACAAATAGGGGAAGATTTAATGGAGTGATTTGTTGATGACTGTCTGTGTGTATTTATCCCGTTTTCTTTTTTAGTGTTTGTTTGAAGCACCGGCGGTGGAGGAGGTGGAGGCAATTGTGCTATAGACTTGGCCAAAATAGGCCCATTTTTTGCTTTTTGGATGAACCTCCGCGCATGGCAGTCTTTGCATTCTTTATAGACACGAGTAAACTCATCAGTGAGTTCTCAAATTAAAATAAAAATCTTCTAATATAATTTAAATAGTTAACTGTGTAGAAGCCCTGCTGTCATATCTGAGTCAATTGAATTAAACCAAGGGCAGCCATCTGGTTCAGGAATCTGAGAGATATATTAGAAAACATAAAAAAGAGGGTTAAACAGCACAAATTATGTAACAGTAGTTAAAAATAAAACCTCATAATCAGCCCAGCTACAAGCCAAATAAATGCAAACGCAAGCAATGGCCTTCTCATTGAAGCGTATGCACCAATTTGTTAATTGAATGCTTTATTAAAATCAAAATCCAACAAAATATTGAATAAAAACTCACATATCCGTTGCGAACCAATAAGCGCATTCAGTCAGTTTTTGACTTTCTAAAGGCACAGTGGAATTAAAAAACAAACAAAAAATCAAACCTTGTTTAAATTTCTTCATGTTTATAATTATAACAGGATGAGGAAGGTCCACATGCAGCTCAAACCCTTAAAAGGAAAATTAATACCCCTTAGTAAAATCAAAATTAAACCAATCGTCTGTAGCAGAATTCCCTCCAGGTAGACTATAAGGTTGGCGCCGTTCTTTCTTGCCTAAAAAATTTTTGTTCCTCGCATAGAACAAAGTGTGTAATCCAATATTTCTGCAAATAACTGACTGCTTCTGTAAGCGGCGGGTGGACTTCTGCTTTCCTGAATTTCAACTTAAACCAAACTTCAACAACGTGCTCCAGCTTCCTTGGGCATTCCTCGCTTTTACTGGCCAGAAATAAACAAGCAGCGGCGACATCCTTACAAATTAAATGCTTGGATTTTAGGGTTTAAAATATTACTTTGTGACCATTGAAGAAGGTGAACGCATGAACGGTGAAAAATCTGTGCATGTGTATCATTGCAATGCAGATACAATGTTGAGTGCTAAAAGAAGAAATTGTTAAAATAAAAGTTTTCCAACTAGAATTTAGTCTGGGTAAAAGGCTTTGATTTTCCTGTACCCGATTTTTAAGAACACATCTACACCAACACCCCTACATTCTCTGTTTCATCCAATTGTCAAAAACAAAACAAGAGTCAAATCCAGACGATAAAATTATTTCAAATAAAATGTATATCAAAACAAATTTCAAGTGTTTAAAAAGCTTAGGCCTTTAATTTAAACAATCCCCAAAAACAAAATAGTAAAAATGTTAAAAATATAAATATACATTTGTCCTCTGTGTTGTGGAACATTGTGATTCAATCGCTCAGACATTTCCTAAAAACTTTAAATAATGGATAAAATAATTATATTTATACCTGAATAAATTCTGCAGCTTCCCTTCTATATTTAAGCTCTGTGGCCGAATTCATAGACATTCTTGATGGAAGCCGAGAAAGCTCCTCGTCTGCAAAATACCACTTTGGTTTCTTTCCAAGTTTGCTAGATGATGGAACTGGTTCTGTCATCTTGGACTGTGATCTAAAAATATAAGGTTTAAAACAAAGTCAACAAATAAATTGCGAAAGTAATAAATAATAGTAAAAAGAACGGGTAATTATGCCGAAAAAAAGTACAAAGAAGGTTATGTAAGTTCTGTATATCCAGGTAAATGAGATTGGCCATATTCCAAACAAGTCTAGAACCTTGATCCAGACGTCAAAGAAACTAAACACTATCTCTTTCATAAACTAGGGAGCGCAAAATCGACGTTTTCGTCGATTCGCGGCGATTATCGATGTTATTCGCGAACGACTTTTTTTTAAATGCATAATGCCAGAACTACGTTAATATCGACGTTTTTCGCCAAACGATTGCGAAACGACTTTTTTAAGTCTGTTTTTCTTTGCGTCTCTCATCTCCATCATACTCCATTTTTACTCTTTTTCCATTGTTTTTTGATTCTTTTCTATTTCTCTTTAATTAAATTAAATTTTATATTTTATCCGGTGAAATTATTTTAATTTTTTCTTCAATATTATAAAAATGGATGGTTTTGATGAACTGACGATAGAATATGAAACTAGGGACTTGAAGAACCTGTAGTACCATCAGCAAAAAGACGGAAATCTGAAATAGTTTCAACTTTGGATCTTGGAAGTAGTAAACGCAAAATCGACTTTTTTAAATCTGTTTTTCCTTGCGTCTCTTCGTTATCTCCTTAATTTACTTTCTATATTTTGTTTTACCAAAAAATAAGTGTATACATACTTGGAAAATGGAAGTGGTGAAATTGGAAAAGGGCCTATTCGTCTAACAATAAGTTGGGGACGTTTTCAATTTAGTTTATTGGTGGTTAGTGGATTATATTCTGTAATATTATATCTTTATAATAATAAATAAAGGTAAAATAAGATGTCAAGAACAGGACACCTTATTTTGTAGGATGAAATATATACCAATTTTTTAAGAAGTGATTAATCCACAAGCAACCCCTTTTTTAAAAACAATTTTTATGTGCAAATACAATTGTTAAAAGAGCAGAAAAATAATTGAATAATAAGACATCTTGAAGGAAAGAATAGATTAGAAATTTTAAAAGATGGTCCATGTGGAAGCTCCAGTTCTCATAGTAAAATCTCTTCTGTTGTGTTCCTTCTAATAAATTTATACAATTAAAATCGCAATTTGATTATCGTACTAGCTAAAAAATATTTCTTATTTAGGACAACATTAAAATATTCTCTAAACTTCTTATTTCCATAATCAGCTATTATTTACTAGTCAACATTTATAAATAAATTTTAAATAAAAACCTCGATAGTGGCGGAACCACACACGACAAAAATCTTTATTAAAATTCAAACATAGAATTTTAGCTTAAAAGCATACAAAAACTCCAATAAGCCAGGGGCAGCAGCATATATGTTTTGCTCTGGTTTCATTTATTTGGCCACATTCCATCGGGATACAATATTTATGCTGAAGGCTTGATTGGCAACATTCATTCGCTGATTTGGGGCCATTTATTTAACAATAAAATTTACAAATTAGCAGCAAAAACCAAAAATTTTGGCCTAAAATTGTATTAAATAAATTAAAGATGACTATAACAATCAATAAAATAGTAAGGAATAAATTAACATTTTTATAAATTAAAAAGAATCAAAAAAACTCAATCGCTTTGATCCTCATACAATTTCCACACTTATTTCATTGCACAATCGTTATTTAAAGATGGATAAAACTTTAAAATTTATGGGTCTTGTAATAGTGTGTAAAGAAAAAACAATGGAAAAAGAGTAAAAATGGAGATGATGGAGATGAGAGACGCAAAGAAAAACAGACTTAAAAAAGTCGTTTCGCAATCGTTTGGCGAAAAACGTCGATATTAACGTAGTTCTGGCATTATGCATTTAAAAAAAAGTCGTTCGCGATTAATTATCGTTTTTATAAAAACGACTTTTCCCTCCGTTGAAAAAGTCGATTTTGCGCTCACTATCATAAACTCACTAAAAGTCTAGACTAACTAGTATATCACAGCGGGTTAACTTAATGGGCAGACAGGACATAGCCAAAGAAACCCATTTATTCGCAGAATGACCTGTTTATTCGCGAAACTATCTAAATAAACGCAAGACTCACACACGTATAGGAAATGCTTAATTAATGGAAAATATTAGTTCTTTTATTTTTAAATCGTGAAATTGCTAAAAAAAAGAGAAAATTTTGTTGTCAAATCAAATATCAGAATTTCACTCTGCACTTTCATTTAATTCAAGATCATCTGATTCATCATTGTCACAATTTTTAGTATCGTAAATAAAGTTCCACAGTGCTTGATGTCGAACCATTCTTTCAAGAACTAGAGAATGATCTCCTACGTTCCAGTATCGATGCAACTAAATTTTAGTATTTCGCATGAATTAACTTTTAAAATTACCAGTGAGTTGAATTTGCAATGGCACGATTCAAGTGCTTGATCACTAAGAAGACCAGCCCAGCCATGCCGTTTAGAAAACTCCACCATGTGTAAAAGCCAATGCATTTTTGGAGTTATTTTGTTAATTAACTGCTAAATATTAAAGTTGAATTTAAGTGAAAAAATAAAATAAAAACCATAAACAAGTAAATTATGTTTTTGCATGATTGTTCAAATTTTGCCAACCCATTTTCGTTAAGTTCCAATGCTCTACAGAGTCTAAATGATAAGGCTATTGAAAATAGTAATTCTTCCCATTTGTTTCTTTTATGAACATCAGAAATTAATAAGGCCAATTCATGCCTTTTTTTAATTATTTTTTTGACAGAATCGCCTGATATTTAAAAAATAGAGAATTGTTACTAAAAATACCACAAAATTGTTTTGTATGTGGATCAGGTCGCGCACCAATTATTCCATAACTCATTTCCTGAGATAAATCTCCGCTGTTGGCCCATAATATTGTCATTGCTCTATTTAAGATTCCATGCAAAATATGCATTGATGGGGCTAAAATTTCGAAATGACCTATTGGCAGAAGAGAATCAAGATTGCATGAAAATTCCTTTTCGCTATCTCCCTCAAAAGTTCTTTTTTCACCAATAATATAAAGTTCATTTTTAACTGCTCTACACATTGAACAAGGATGATTACTAGCCGGTCCTTTATGCCCAACAAAATCTTTTAAAAATTTAAGATCAACGCATAATAGCCTAAAATACTTTAACTTTAGTGCGATGAATTTTCAGGCTTACCAATTTTTGTAAAATTTCTCCATTCTCAAGCTGAACATTGTTTATCAATTTTACTTGATCCAATATGGGTGGCAGCCAGTACGCCTGTTCTTTACGTCCATCATTTCCGCGCCAACATGCCTGAGAAAATTTTAAAGCAATTTAATTAAAGAAAAGGATAAACTACCAAAAACGTAAAATTGCGGTAAGAGTTTGGAGCAGAATTTGTACAAATAAACATTCCGAATTTTGACGTATTTGCAAGACTGTCACCGCCTTTATCACCACATAAAACAACATCAAGCTTTTCATTCAGCTTCATTAACATCCCTTAAAGAATTTTTAGAATTATTAAACCACAATTTTCTTAATTAACCACTTTTATGTAGTCTTCCAATTCTTTTAGTAAGAACCTCTACAACATTAGTGCAAAATAAACCATTTTCTTTTTTTTCAAAAATTGCGAACCCAGATTCAAGTTTTTTTAGCGATTTGACTACAGTTGTCGGGGCAAAAGGATCATTTACACGTTTTGATAATTCTTTTTTTAACTTCTCTCTTTGTTTACCGCTAAGACCAACTTCAAGGGAAATTGAAATATCGTTAATTGGGCTCAGCTTTTCAGGAGACTTGTTTTCTTTTAGAAAAGTAGGACTTATTTTAACATAATGTTCTGTTTCTTTTGACCTTCTCCGAGATTGCCTTTCAGAAAGTTCTGTAAACGGCTTCCTTGGTGCTCCAGCACATTTTGATTGAAGAATAGAATGAAGCTCTTTCTTCTTTTTCTTTAATTCAGCTTCTAGGGAAGAAATTTTTGAGCTCATTTTAAGAATACTCTCTAAAGAGAAAGATTTTTAACTAAAAATGATTAATTAATAAACCTATTGTTAGATTATCTGTTTGAGTTTCAGCATCTTTGAATGCTGATATTGTCTGTGTAGAAGCATCCTTAAAGAGTCCAGAATCACATTGTGTAGAAGCATCTACTTTTCCTCTGTGTTTCCGTGCCGGAAGTTCTACTAAATAATCTCAATAGAAAGATTTTTTAAAATTTAATCTTACTATTTGGTGTTGTAATTGCTGCTGCTACGCTTGTTGATGTATTTTTGCATCTCTCCACATGTCTTTTTACTAAAATTTAATTTAAATTAAAAAAATTAAAAAAAATCCACCTTTTGCTGCTTCAGTTGCTGCCTCTGTATTTCTTTTCTTATTTTCTTTCTTCTGTTGCTTTGCTTCTCGCGCAAGTTTAGTAGATTCGGATATTTTTGTATTTTTGCTTCGAGTATTCACCATTTATTAGATGCAAAAGTTTCAATCAGAAAAAAATTTCAATTTTCAGTAAAAATTTTCAATTTTTTGCTAAAAGCTTTTTTAAACTATGAGAAAATAAAAATGACGCTCAGATTTGAGAAATCACGTTTAGAACTTTTTAAAAGTTCGATCAAAGTTGGTAACCTAAAATCTGCGAAAAAGGAAGGAAGAGTAATGCTTAAAACGAGAGAAAAATTATAGAAAGAGAGAAAAGCGAGAGAAGTGGCTATGTCCGCGTTAACCCGCTGTGGTATATTTATCATGTAACTAAGGATTCATTTTCTCTATTAATGACGTGTCTCTCTCAACAATTAGAGAAAAAATAAAAAATCTTCATTCTCAAACAATTTTCTCTAGCCTTTCTTTTCTTAGAATATAATTCTATTTTTATTTTCCATTTTTTCTAACATACATACTCAAAATTAAATCATTCTATCTCACGTAGTCTTTGTTCTTTTAATTTTCTCTTTGTTGCATATTTTGTCTGATTTATTGATTGAAAATTCGGTAAAGCAGGTACCCCCTTTATTTCCAAAAACGATTTTATTTGTCCGTCAGCTTTTTTTCCTTCTCGCTTTTGAACGTTGATGTTTGGTTCCTTATTTTAGGACCCAATTCCACTTCTTTATGCGCAGTTAATTACATTTTTTAGATATATTTTCTTAGATTTGATGGATGGATTCTAGTTCATCAAAACAACTTTACAATTTCTCGACAAGCACGTTTGAAAAGGTTCCATTTTTCTTATAAAATCAAATAATTATTTGTCACATGTAGATATTCCAAAACACTTCTTCCAGCGCCCATAAAATTATTCCCCAACTTCAGATCCAACAAGGAACTAGTTCGGCACTTTTAACAACACAAGGACAGATTTTAAATCCACAAAACATCATTGTCGTTTCAGCAAATACAAACTTAGGTGCAGTTGATGCATCAGGTTTTTATGAATTTTTGTTTTCTCCTAATTATTTCCCTTAGCTTTGCTTGGTATTGCTCACAAAGAATATCAAGCAGGCAATTACGCAAAAGCAGAACAACATTGTCTAGCACTTTTACAGCAAAATTCACATAATATTGGTGTTCTTCTCTTGCTATCTTCTATTGCTTTTCAACAGAAAAATTATGAAAGGTACTAATTTTTTCAAGTATTTTGTACATTTGATTTGTTAGATCAATGCAGTATTCAAATCTTGCTATCAGAGTAAATCCAGAGTGTGCAGAAGCCTATAGTAACCTTGGAAATGCTTACAAAGAGAAGGGCGATTTGACAGAAGCACTCAAAAATTATCATATAGCGGTCCGATTAAAGCCTGATTTCATCGATGGCTACATAAATTTGGCGTCAGCACTTGTTTATGTTGGCGATCTTGAACAAGCAATACAAGCTTATTTAACGGCCCTTCAATATAATCCAGTTTATTTTTTAAATTATTTTATTAATTTAAATTAATGTTCTCATATTAGGACCTATATTGTGTCCGTAGCGATTTGGGAAATCTATTCAAGGTAAACAAATATGCAGTTGGACTTTAAAAACAGCTGATTTACAGGCAATGAATCGATTTGAGGAAGCTAAGGTTTATATTTGCTTATTTTGCTTACTAAAGTGAATAGTGACAAAGGCACACAGCGAGATACGCGTGAACAGCGACAACCTCTTTAACTTTATTTTCTTTTTCTATTTATTTATTTTGATTTTTAGGTCTGCTATCTTAAAGCTATTGAAATGCAGCCTCATTTTGCTGTATGTTTTTTAAATTAATTATTAGAAATTTAAAATATTGTCAGGTTGCATGGTCAAATATGGGATGTGTTTTCAATGCTCAAGGTTTTCCTTTCCGTCATTCTTTAAAATAAGTTTCTTAAGGTGAGCTCTGGTTAGCATTGCATCACTTTGAGAAGGCAATTACACTTGATCCGAATTTTATTGATGCATTGATAAACATGGGAAATGTGTTAAAGGAAGCAAGAATATTTGATAGGTTATTTTTTAATATGTTTAAATTATTTTCCGTTTAGAGCTGTTGCCTGTTATCTTCGTGCGTTGGCATTAAACCCTAATCATGCTGTTGTGCATGGGAATTTAGCATGTGTATATTATGAACAAGGACATTTGGATTTAGCAATTGAAACATACAAGAGGGCGATTGAATTACAACCAAATTTTCCTGATGCTTACTGCAATTTGGCTAATGCCCTTAAAGAGAAAGGGTTAGTTGTTGAAGCAGAGCAAGCATATAATACTGGTTAGCTATTTATTCTCCATCTTATTTTTTAATTATTTTTAGCTCTTACACTTTGCCCGAATCACGCTGATTCATTAAATAATTTGGCTAATATAAAACGTGAGCAAGGAAAAATAGAAGAAGCAACAAGACTTTATTTGGAAGCCCTAAAGGTTATTTTAGTTAAAAAAATTTTAATTATAGAATAATACATTTTAGATTTATCCAGAATTTGCGGCTGCTCATAGTAATTTAGCTTCGATTTTACAGCAACAAGGTTTACTATTTTCTATTATTTTTCTTATTTTTTTAGGTCGTCTGCAAGACGCAATTGAACATTACAAGGAAGCAATAAGGATTTCTCCTACATTTGCCGATGCCTATTCAAATATGGGAAACACTCTCAAAGAAATGGGAGATGTTAATGGGGCATTACAGTGTTATACTCGTGCGATTCAAATAAATCCAGCGTTTGCAGATGCCCAAAGTAATTTGGCTAGTATCCATAAAGATGCTGGAAATATTCCTGAAGCGATTCAAAGGTTTTTTTATTTAATTTTTGTAATTTTAAAATATATTTTGTTTTGAAACTGTTCTTTTAGTTATTCCACAGCATTGAAACTTAAGAGCGATTTTCCAGACGCTTTCTGTAATCTTGCGCACTGTTTACAAATTATTTGCGATTGGTAGAATTTCTTATCTTATGTTCGAGGTATTTATTATAATTAATTTTTAAAGGACTGATTACAATGTGCGAATGAAAAAGTTGGTTGGTATTGTTGAGGACCAGCTTCAAAAAAAGTTTTAATTTTCTTTACCATATTTAAAGTAATTAATATTTAGGCGTCTTCCGTCTGTGCATCCGCATCATTCCATGTTATATCCGCTTTCGCATGAACAAAGAAAAGTCAGTTCTAAAGATAGTTTTTTATTTGTTTAGATAAAGATTTTATTTCTACCATGAAAAATTAACATAAATTTGATGATTATTTGAAGAATTAAATTCTTTTTAAGGCAATTGCGAGTCGTCACGCGCAATTGTGTATTGAAAAAATTCAAGTGCTTCACAAACCTCCTTACAATTTTCCTGATCGTTTCAGCATTCGTATGGGAAAAAGTCGTCTTCGTATTGGCTACGTTTCTTCTGATTTTGGTTATTTTATTTTATTAAGTTTTTTATATTCTTTTCAGGAAATCATCCAACAAGCCATTTAATGCAATCAATTCCCGGAATGCATGATCGTTCTAGGGTTGAGGTGTTTTGTTATGCATTATCTCCAAATGATAATACAAACTTTCGACAAAAAATAATGCAAGAGAGCGAGCATTTTATTGATTTATCCTCGGTTATCTTTTTATTTTGAATATTTTTTACTTTAACATATTATAGGTTACTTGTAATGGAGTCGCTTCAGATAGAATCAACAAGGATGGAATTCATGTTCTTATTGTATATTTTATTATTTAAAATATATTTTTTGTTTTTCTATTAATTTATTAGAATATGAATGGATACACAAAAGGAGCAAGGAATGAAATCTTTGCATTGCGACCTGCTCCTATTCAGGTTTTATTTAGAATATTAGTCAATTAAAAATACATTTCTAGGTCATGTGGTTAGGTTATCCGGGAACTTCTGGAGCGCCATTTATGGACTACATCATTACTGATGAAATTAGTATATTATTTTTAATTTGTTTTTTATCTTTTAAATTATTTTTAGCTTCACCAGTTGAACTTGCACATGCATACAGTGAGAAATTGGCATACATCCCACATACATTTTTTATTGGAGGTTTTATTTCTAATGATTTTTTAAGATTTTTTTATAAATTCTTTTTTAGATCATACTCATATGTTAGCTCACCTAACTGAACGTGTCATTGTCAAGGATAAGGATGGTCAACTTCCAGAACGTGATTGTCTCACGGTTGTGAATGCAACACAAAATGCTCTTCAACCATTACTTTCTAGTTCTGCATGTGAAGTTAAAGTGTGTAAATTTGAAGTTATTCAATAAATTATTTTTTCGTGTATACCTTTTTATTTGGTTTTGAAGGTTAACTCCTTTAATCACTTTTTTAGACATTTGTTCGCGAGGCCGAAGTTCAGCATGGACCTGAACGCGAGTTCAAAATGACAGAAGTAGTTGTTCCCGTTGTTGAGGTCACTTCTACTGAACCTTTGTCACAGATGATTGGTAATGGTTTAATTGCTGCAAATGTAAGCGGAGTTCCTGTACAAAATGGATTAACTACACTAAATACACATGTGAAGGCTGCTACTGGAGAAGAAATTCCTCAAACAATTTTGGTAATTTTTAATAATATGATTCACTTTTTATTAAATTTAAAAGGTTACAAGTCGTCAACAATATGGACTACCTGACGATGCTATAATCTTTTGTAATTTCAATCAACTTTACAAAATTGATCCTCCAACTCTTGAAATGTGGTGTGAAATTCTCAAACAGGTTATAATTAATTTTTTCTTTTAATTTTATTTTTAAAGGTTCCAAATTCTGTCCTATGGCTCTTACGTTTTCCCTACCATGGCGAACAACATGTTACTCGATTCTGTGTACAAAAAGGCGTTAATATGAAAAAAATTATTTTTTCAAATGTTGCAGCTAAAGGTTTTTAAAATTGCTTTTGAGAAATTTAATTTAGTGTTTATTTTAGTCACGAACAATCTTTTAAATATTTATTTATTTAAATTAGATTTTTATTTATTTTTTAAGAGGAACATGTACGTCGAGGACAATTAGCTGATGTTTGCTTAGACACTCCACTTTGTAATGGACATACAACAGGAATGGATATTCTCTGGACTGGTACTCCAATGGTTACAATGCCACGTTTGTTTTTTCTTTTCTATTTTTTATAACGATTTATTATTTTCAAGTTGAAACACTTGCATCTAGAGTTGCATCTAGTCAACTTCATGCACTTGGATGTCCAGAATTAGTTGCTCGAGATAGGGATGATTATATTAGAATAGCTTCAAGGCTTGGCAATGATAGAGAATTGTTTTTGGAATTTTTTAATTCATTTACAATTTATTATTTCTTAGTTTGAATCAAACAAGAGCAAAAGTTTGGAAGGCTCGTACCACAAGCACGCTGTTCGATGTTAAACAATATTGCACAGATTTTGAAAATTTGTTATATAGGCTTTGGAAACGCTATGAAGACGGTTAATGTTTAACTAAAAAATACTATGATTTTTTTGGGAACTTTCTAGTTTGACTTTCAATATTCCATTAGGTTCATTCTTTAATTTATTTTAAAAGAACTTAAATTTTATTTAAATTTGTTCTTTCAGGTCTTCAGCCGGATCACATTCTTAACTTTTCCGAGTGATAAAATTAATGAAGGGATTTTTTGAGTTAATTTTCTTTTTTCTTTTCTATTTCTTACACACAATGTTAGCTTCTATTTATATATATATACACTTATCTGTTTAAAAATATTTGCACTAAACTTTTTCAATTCTTTTTTTCTTCTAAATTTGAAAATATTTTTGTTTTCTCTCTGTCTATTCTTTTCTTTCCATTTTTCAAAATTCTCTATAAACAAAATTAGTCGTTAGATTAAAGAATTTAATTATTGCCATAAACGAAGAGTTTTCTTTTCTTTTTTGCAATTGTTTATCCTTCATTAATGGCTTTAATTAATAAATAATATTCCAACAATAAATAAATGCCTGTATCAGTGATTTTTCTCCAACCACCTATTATTTCACACATTTTTTTGTCGCTTTGTCATAATTTTCCACATTGACTTTGTAAAAAAATGCCGCAAATTAAAAAAATAGTTAAATAATATTTTTACTTTTTGTTATTTTAAAAGTAATGTGTTTAATTAAACAATTAAAAATATTTAAAAGTTTGAATATTCAGCAATTTTTATTTTAAATTAAAAAATGGAATTATATAAAGCATTTTAAAACATTCTAATAAAATATAACTACATCTATGTATTTTTAGTTATTAAATTAATTTTTTATCGAAATTAAAATTAATTGTTTTGTTCAGTTTAATTATTTGTTAAAATATCTTTTTAATTTAATTTTTTATTTTTATTTAAAATCAACCAACTTTTCTTTTAGTTCAAATGGATCTTCAAACCTTTTGCCAATTTCAGCATTATAGACTACCCGATTGTTCTCAAGGTTTTCTTTCTCCTTGTGTTGAACTTGTAGCCGTTTCTGTTTCACATTTATTTCTAGTATTTATTTGTTTGATTGTGAGTATTATTTTGTTTTAAATGTTGGAGTAAATTAAACATTTTTAGAATTGTTATTTTGTTCGTACTCAAAGTAATGAACATTTTCATTCTTCTTTCAATTTTGTCTATTGTTCAGCATTTTGTGGTATATCCTGTCTTCTTCAAATATTCATTCACTTGATGCCTCAAGTTTCAATTAAAATGCCTTTGGTAGTTTTGTTAAGCTATTCTTTTGCTTCTTTTGTTTGGATTTTAATTGCATTCTGGTTTCTAATTAATAGGTTATTTTTTAAATTAATTAATTTATTAAATTATTAGACAATCTTTATTTAATATTCGACTATTTATTTTACCCTTATTTATTACTTCCTCAATATTTTTGTTAATATTTGTGCAACGATTTATATCATTTGGAGTAGTTAATCTTATTACTATTGTTAGCATTTTACCTTTAATTGGACAGTTGACTTTATTTATGTTAATATTTGTGAGATCATTAAACCTTCAAAATCTATTCTTTCGATTAGAAGAAGAACAAACATTATCTACAGAAGATAATAACCTCATAAATGATGAATTAAGAACACCCTTAATTTATCAAGAAAATAAAGGAGTGTCAATTCAATTAATGTAAGGAACTAAAATTAAAGATTTTTTTAAATTTTTTTTCAGTTTTTCTAAATTATTCTTTCTTTGGACTAATAAATTAATTAATAAAGGTTATAAAGGAAATCTTAAACAAGTAAAAATATTTAATTAAATTATTAAAATATATAAATTAGGTAGATGATGTTTTTAAATTGCCTGATAGCTTGAATTTAACTTTACTTGGTTCTGTTATTAATAATTCATTTGCTACTAATGAGACTATTAACTTTTCCTCAATACTTATTAACTTCTATGGACGTCGGTTTCTTATTCTTGGTCTTCTTCGATTTGTTGGGGATATTTTTAAATTTGCTAGTTAGTTAGAATTGTTTAATAAAATTAATTAATTTAATTTTTTAACTTAATTAAAGGTCCAATTTTTCTTCATTTACTTATTTCCTCACTGCAAGGACATATTGAGATGGTTTGTTTTAATTTATTATTTATTTAATTATTTTTTTAAATTAAATTAAGTTGACCTGTTATAAATATTGTTTACTTTTATTTGTTACAATGTTTCTAGCCTCACTTTGTGATATTCATTTTGGATATAATATAAACCTTTTGGCAATTAAGGCAAAGGCAGGTTTATTTTTTATTTTATTCCTTTATTTAAGTTTATTTTAACTCTCAAGTTTTTAATTTATATATTATTTGTGTTTTAACTTTCAAGTTTATTTTTTCAAGTTCAATCTTAAATTTATAGAGTTCTCTTCTATTAGCCGTATATGAGAAATTACTTCATATTCCAGCTTATAAAATAAGCGACGAATTTTCTTCTGGTAAATTAATTAATTTAATGTCTACCGATGTTGATAGGATTAGTGGATTTATTACTTCTTTTCATGGTAAAATTCAACAAAAATTAAAAATCAATTTTTTTTTAGCATTTTGGAGTATGCCAATGAATTTTATAATTGCACTTTATTTAATTTATAAAGAAGTTTTTAATTGAAAAAAAAAATATTTTTATTTAAAAATTTAATTTAAAGATTGGTTTATCATTTTTAGCTGCTATTGTAGCTTCTGCAATTCTTATTCCTTTAAATAAATTAATAGCCTCAAAAATAGGTCATTTCTCTAATGAAATGATGTTAATTAAAGATGTTAGAATGAAAATTGGTAAAATTTAAATTTTATTAAAATTAAAAAAACTTTTTTTTTTTAAAGTAAGTGAATTAAGCCATTCAATGAGAACAATTAAATTAAACTGTTGGGAAAATTTTTTTGAAAATAAAATTAATTTAATTCGTCAACGTGAATTAACTTATTTACGTTATATTAAATTTCTTGATGCAATTTGTGTTTATTTATGGGTATTTTTATTTTTATTTTCTTCTTAATAGAATATATAGGCTTCTGCACCAATTCTTATTACAATGATGATGTTGGCTACTTCTACTTTAATTTTACATGAGCAATTAACTGCAGCTAAAGTTTTCACTACTTTAGCTTTAATTAATATTTTAATACTTCCATGTTGAATATTTTATTTTTTTAATTTTAATTCATTAATTTTAGTAAATGCCTTCCCTTGGGTAATTGGCTCAATAATTAATGGTCTTGTTAGCAAACGCCGTTTTGACTCATTTTTCAAAATCTTTTCAAATAAGGATTTCAAACAATTTTATTCACCAATTTCTTCTAATTTAAAAACAATTATTAAACTTGAAGGAAACTCTTTTGGTTGGAAGAGTGGAATTAGTATAGTCTCTGGTGTTGAATTTGATGGAGAACCTGTAAGGGTTTTTTTTAATTAATTAATTTATTAATTAAAAGGGAATGCTAATAGGTGTAATCGGTCCTGTTGGAAGTGGAAAATCAACTTTACTACTTGGAATAATTGGAGAAACTTTTATAAATGGTCCTTCAATTTTACTAAATGAACAGGTTATTTCTCAAGGGTTTGCTTATGTAGGCCAAGATGTTTGGCTTAGAACTGGTACAATTCGAGAAAACGTATTATGTGAAGCTTCTTATTCTATGGAACATTTTAGCTTTGCAATAGATGTATGTGCATTGTCTATGGATATTGAGAGTATGCCAAACGGGGAAAACTATCGAATTGGGGAAGATGGAGTTACTCTTAGCGGAGGTAATTTATTTAAATTAATTTTTAATTAAATTCTTTTCCTTTAAAAGGTCAAAAAGTTCGTTTGGCACTAGCTCGGGCTGTTTTTGCCAATAAACTCATCTATCTATTAGATGACCCCTTTGCAGCTTTGGATAGAACTGTGGCAGATTATGTCTATGAAAACTGTATTGAAAAAGCTCTCAGATCTAAAGGCAAATTAATTATATTATGCACTCATCATGAACGGTTTTTAACACGTGCTGATTTAATTATTCAAATAAATAGAGAAGGACAGGTTTTTAGAGTTGGTAAACACTTAAAACATTTTTTTTAATATTTAAATAAAAATAAAAGGAACACCTAAAACAATATTATCAAAGGATCAGAATTGTAAAATTATGAATAATGTTAATATAAATTCTGAAGAGGAAAATGAAAATTTATTTAAACCGATGGAGGCGGCGGAATTTGTTTCACCTGAATCAGAAGAAGAAAAAGAGGAAGGAACTGTCAAAATACTTGTTTATAAAACTTATTTTAGAGCTATAGGGTTATGGCTTGTCTTTTTAGTGCTTTTTTCTTTGCTTGGTTTGTATTAATTTTTTGGAATAATTTTTAAATTATATTTAATTTTTTATAGTTATGCAGGGGTCAAAAAATGGGTCAGATGTTTGGTTGAGTAGATGGACTTCAACAAATGAATCAAATCACAATAACACAAATATAATTATTGAACAAGATTGGGGGTATGTTTTATATTTAATTTACAATAATACAAAGAAAACTTTAAATTTCGAGATTTTAAGCTTTTATAAAAATAAGGAAAGTAATATTTTACAATTTTCTTGCTGCAAAAATATTACTTTTACAAATTTTAAACTTTTTTTTACAAAATTGAATTTTTACAATTCGTAGAATGTTCGTGTGTTACTTTTACAATTTGTAGTTGTTAGATACAAACTTGTTTAGTTTTTTACAATTGTAATTGTTAAACACAAACTTTTACAATTGTGTTTGTTAAATACAACTTTTTTTACAATTTGTAAAAGTTTAAGGTGTTTATTTAAATTACAAACTTTAATTTATTTATTTTAAGATATCCATTCTCACAACGTCATATTTTACATTTAACTTCAATTAATGAACTTGATCAATCTATTTTCTATTTGCGAATTTATATTACAATTGTCGCTATTAATTCTTTTGCAACCTTAGCCCGTGCTTTTCTTTTTGCAATTGCTTGTATTTATGCAGCTAAATATTTACATCAACGCTTATTATGTAGAATTTTAAAAGCTAATATTAATTGGTGGGATAAAACACCTTGTGGTAGAGTTACAAATCGTTTGTCTTCGGATGTTGGAATTGTAGATGATGCATTACCTTTTCAATTAAATATATTTCTCGCATCAATTTTTTCTCTTATTGGTAAAAACGAGTAAAAAAACAATTCTTTTTTTAATTTTTTAGGAACTTTAATTCTTACGTTTGTTGCTCTTCCTTTGCTTACGCCTATATTGTTACCTCTATTTATTGTATATTTTTATATCCAAGTAAATTAAATAGTTTTAATTATATTTTAAAAAATTTTTATTTTATAGAAATATTACCGTCGAACAAATATTGAACTGGTAAAATAATTAATTAATTAAAAACTCTTTTTTCTTTATAGAAAAGAATTGGTGCTATTACCCTTTCTCCATTATACAGTCACCTTTTAGAAACTGTATCAGGACTAGTCACAATTCGTTCCTTTCGAATTAGTGAATTGTAAAACAATTAAAAAAATTATTTATTTAAATTAAATTAATTATTTTTTGTTTCAGTTTTTCTTCAAAAATGCGTATTTGTCTTGCCCAAAATCTTCGTGCCCAATTTTCTTCCTTAGCAGCTTCTCAATGGCTTTCTGTTCGTATTCAATTATTTGGACTTACTCTACTTTCTTTTATTTTATTTGCAAGTATTTTGGATGTTACACTTCTTCGTTTAAGTCATCCAGGAATTATTGGTTTAGCCATAACTTATTCTTTGTCTATAACTAATGTACTTAATGGACTTTTAACTTCATTTATTGAAACAGAAAAAGGTTAATAATAACAACAATAAATTATATTTGAATTTTTAAAGTCTTTTTTCTTTATCTCTTACACCCTTTTATATTTAAAAAATAAATAAATTTTCAATTTTATTAATAGAATTAGTTTCTGTTGAAAGAATATGTGATTATGTTGATAATATTCCTATAGAAGAAGAAGAAAAAGATCAGCAGATTAACAAAAATATTGATGAGGATATTAATTTAAATATTTCTTCTATAGAAGGACATGTTTGTTTTGAAAATGTTTCTCTTCGTTATTCCCCAGAATTGCCTTTAGCTATATTTAATGTTAGTTTTAGAATTGAAGCAGGTAGTAGAACAGCAATAATTGGGAGAACTGGTGCTGGTAAGAATATTTTATTTTTCTTTTAATTTTTATTTTAAATAGGGAAGAGCACAATCCTTCAGGTTTTAGAATAATAATATTAAAGAAATATTTTTATTTATTTTTATTATTTTAAAGGCATTACTTAAAGCTCATTCTATCGAAAATGGAAGAATTTTAATTGATAATATTAATTTGAACTCTTTAGGAATTAAATCTACACGTGCTTTGGTATGTCTTTGTTTAATAAAATAAATAAATAAATGTTGGTTATTTATTTAAAGTTTGGTTATGTCTCTCAAAAACCTTTTATTTTCTCTGGCACTTTATTTGATAATTTTTCCATTGCCAATACAAACCTAAATAATACACAAATAGAAAAGTTTATTTCCGAACGAGGTTTAGGCCAATGGTTAGAACAATTTGGTGGATTAAATAAATTAATTACTGAGGCAGGAAAAAATCTTTCATTTGGAGAACGGCAATTAATTTCTCTTTTGAGGTTGTCATTAACAAGGCCTAAAGTATATTTTATTTAAATTAATTAATTATTTTATTTGAAAAAAAAAGATTATTTTAATTGATGAGGCAACAGCTCATATGGATGAACATACTCACCTATTAATGAGTAAATTAATATCAGTTATGGGATGTACAGTTATTTCAATAGTTCACCGTCTTACTGGTTTAAATGAACATTATTATTGGGTTATTGGTATATTTAAATTAATTAAATAATTAAAAGTTTTCTTTTAAAGAAATGAGCAATGGGCAAATTGTTAAACAAGGCCCACCTTCACTTTTTTCTTAATAAAAGAAAATAAAGAATTTAATAATTTATTTAATATAAAATTAATTAATTTATTTATTACACGTTTTCATTATTTTTTAAATTTGTTATTTTATTTAATTTTTGTTTTCTTTTCGTTTGATATTTGTTTATTATCCAGTGAATTAATTGAAGAAAACACTGTTTTAAATAAAAAAAGATTTTAATTTAATTTCTTTTTATTTTTACATTAATAGCCTGAATACCGGCTACTCCACTTGATGTCCAAGCAAACCCCAAATGTTCGGCACTGAAACCACCTGAAAAATAAAATAAAGTAATGAATAAATAAAACTGTCATGTTTATCTAATTTCTTTAAAATCTCTTAGGCTTCTAGTGATTAATTTTGTGTTATTCTTATTCTATTAAATATATTTAATTAATTCCTACCTAATGCAGTTCCAAGAAAAGAGCTGTTAAATAAATAGAAAATTAATTGTAAATAAAAAAAAGAATTTTACCCTAAAGCCATGGCTGATTGAAAAAAGCCTGAAATTTGTCCACATGTTGTCGATGATTTTTCAGAATAACCTTCTAATCTAAAATAAAGAAAATAAATTAAAAATAATTAATTTTAATAAATTAACTTTACTGCATCCATACACCATTTAAATACAGGAATATATAGAATTGAAGTAGAGATACCAAGAATAGCAAAAGATATTCCAATAAGTATTAAATTCCTTTAATAAAATTAAATAAATTAAGAACAAAGAAAATTCTTTTTTTTTTAAATAAATAGAATATAATCCTTTCTAAAATAAATAAAAATAAATACTTTTGTAATCCAAAAATAGGAGTTGGTCCCATAATTAAAAGAGCAATAATATTTAATATTCCTCCAATAATTCTAATTAATGAAGGGGAGAACTGTTGATTAATATAACGATCAAATATAAATCCCCATAGTGGAGATGAAAGTAAATAAAATATTGCTAATATACTAAGCATAATTCCAACTAAAACTGAAGGTCTCAAATCTTTAAACTTTAAAGAAAAAAAAATAAATTAAAATTTAATTTAATTACCGTTGAAAGATGTTCAGTTAAATCAGGTTCATAAAATACCCAAGCTATACATATAACAAAAGCAGAAAGCATTGCCATAAATACATTTGGCATTAAAATCATTTTAAATATTCCTGGAGAGTTTTGTTCATCTTCATTAAGTACAGACATTTCTGAACCTTCAGATAAAAGCCCTTTATAAAATGGTAAAGAAGCCAAGACTAAAAATAATTGTGCAGATCCAACAACCAATAAAGGCAAAACATAACCACCAACTTCATATAAAGCACTACCAATTGCTGGACCTAAAGTGTAGCCAAGACCAAAAGCTACTTCATTTATTCCCTAATATTTTATTTTTAAATTAATTAAAATTAATTAATTCTTTTACCGTTGCCATACTTATTCTGTCAGGAAATAATTTCCCAACAATTGCCCATGATCCAGTATTAAAACTTGCACTGCCAATAGCTTGTGTTGTTCTACAAACCAATAATCCAAAGAAAAAGGGATTACCAGAAGGTAAATAATCTGCAAAACCGAATGCTATTGTACTGAGACCACAAAGGACAACTCCTCCAGCATAAGCTCGATTTGCTCGTAATATTGCCATCTAATTAAATAAATATTAATATTTAGAACAACTAGAAAAACAATAACTACTAAAAAACATTATCCCAAAACTTATTTAATTTTCCCTGAAAACACTCCAAGAAAAACATTTATTAAAACTTTTCCGGAAAACACAAACATTTTCCTGAAAATTATTAAAACTTTTTCCGGAAAACACATCCCTAACAAACATTAAATTAAACATTATAACATACATATTTTCCTGCAATAGGTGCAGCAATAAATTGTATAAGTTGGTAATATCCAATAACAAAACCCACTTGTGTAGTACTTAAACCTTTTTGTTTAGTAGCTTCTGTAGGAAGAAAAGGTACAATACATGAAAAAGAAATTGTTGAGGAAAGATTAGAAATTGCCATTAATGACATAATAATTATTTGTTTTCTGTTTAGTGGTTCTAAAATAATAATTAAAAATAATTAAATAAATAATTACTTACCTTTTTTTGTTGTTTTTAATTTTTCTTCATTTAATACGGCTTTTCCATCATTAATTTCATTTTCTTGTTTATTTATTTTATTTTCCCTTAATAATTCAGATGCATGAATTTTTCTTGATTGAGTCATTTCTAAATTAAAATAAATTAATTTTTATTTTAATTAGTTAAATAGATAGGATTTGGAATAAATTAAAATTAAATTAAATATAAGAATTATTAAATATATTTAATTAATTATTTGTTATAATTATCTGTTGCTGTTTATTTTAATGTACAAAACACGCCTTCTTTATGTTTAAATAAAAATAATAAAAAGGAACGGTCAAAATATTCCCTCATGATTTTTGCTTGATAAGACTAACTAAAAAGTGATGATTGACAAAAATATATTAATGTAAAGAATTAAATATATAAATATTAGAGAACATACTAAATTGGGTAACAAATTAATATGAATTAATTTTGTTTATTTCATGTTCATTTAAACATTTTCCTGAACAAGCATGTTTATATGTAGAAAAACATATTCCGGAAAACTTTTTTGTTTAAAGTTTAAAGCACTTTTACAGTTAAAAACTTACTCCGGAAAAACATTCACTCTTAGCAAACATTACAACCTTTTCAAAGTTAAAAACATCGTCCGGAAAAACATCCTCCTTTAAAGCATACTCACAAATTAATTAATTATTTATTTTTAAATTTAATTTAATTTTTTATCTTAAATGTATTAAAACCAATAAAATAAATATATTTTAAGAACAAATGTACTCAACATCATTTTTCGATGTTGTTGTTGCTTAATAATCTTGTGATGATAATTTCATCATTTATTTATATTTGTTTTTTTTTTTCAATTTAATTATGAATTTAATAAAAACTAAAGTAAATTTAGACTACCCAATATTTAGATAATTTTTGGTTTTATTTTTTAAATTTAATAAAATAAAAAAATAAATTAAATAAAATAGATAAGACAAATAAATGACGAGGTTTTTTAATTAATTAAAAATTAATTTAAAAAAAAAAAGAATTAATTAGTTAAATTTTAATTAAATATAAAAGTTTATATTAAATCCAATATTTAAATAATGTTTTAATTAAACAAAGTTTTAGGGACTTTTATTTTTTATTTAAATGAAACACAAAGTTTTAAGTTTTAAATAAATTGTTTTAATAAATAAACTTTTTAATTATTTAAATTTAAATAAACAAATAATTAATTAATTTTAATTTATTTATTTATTTAAAAAAAAAAAAGAGATTATTTTTAATAAAATTTATTTAATTTATTTTACATTTATTTGTTTATTAATTATTTTTGTTAATTTTCTTCTTAATTTATTTAATTCTTTTAATGATTCTTCTCCTATTTTTTCTAAAATTTCATTATTTATTTTATTTATTTCTTCTTCTTCTTCTTCAGTACTTATTTTTTTATTTTTTTCGAACCATTTGGAATGATCTTCTACTAAATAAGGCTTTTTATGTTTAATTGAATTTTCATTTTTTAAATCTTCTTCCTCTTCTTCCTTTCCTTCTTCTTCTTCTTCTTCTTCCTCTTCTTCTTCACTATTATATTCTTCACTTCCTTCAAACCATTTAGAATGATCTTCTTCTAAATGTTGTTGTTTATTAACTTGATTAGATTCTTCCTCTTCATCTTCCACTTCTTCTTCTATTTCTTCTTCTTCTTCCTCTTCACTTTCTTCTTTCTCCAAATATTCCGTGCTTTTATCTTCATCTTCTTTCTCTTCCAATGCTTCTTCTTCCTCTTCTTCTTCTATCTCTTCCTCTTCTTCTTCCTCTTCTTCTATCTCTTCCTCTTCTTCTTCCTCTTCTTCTATCTCTTCCTCTTCTTCTTCCTCTTCTTCTATCTCTTCCTCTTCTTCTTCCTCTTCTTCTATCTCTTCCTCTTCTTCTTCTTCTTCCTCTTCTTCATTACTTTTATCAAACCATTTAGAATGATCATCTTTTAACTTTTTTTGTTTATTTATTTCTCCAATTTCCTTCCTATTAATACTACTATTTTCTTTATTTTTTAATTCCTTTTTATTTCCTTTATTTTTATTTATTAAATTATTCTCATTATCCTTTAAAAATTCTTTTTCTTCTTCATTTTCTTCATCAGAATAATTTTCTTTATTTTTTTCTTCTTTTTCATTAGAAAATGAATTAAAATAATTTTTATTAATTTCTTCTTCTTTTATTTTATTATTTTTTAATTTTTTAAAATTATTTTCTTTTTCTTTATTTAAATTAAATTTTTCTTTATTTTTATTTTCTTTAATATTTTCCTTTGAATCAATTTTTTCTAATTTTGGCCAATTTTTTAAATTTTTATTTTTTTCTTTATTTATTTGTTTTCCTTTTTCTACCAAACCCTTTTTTGGCCAATTTTCTAATATTTTTGGTATTTTTCTTTTTATTTTTTTATTTTCATTTTTATCTTCATTTAAAGTAGAACTTGATGTATTTCTTTAAAATAATTTTTAAAAATTAAAATTAATTAATTTAATTTTAATTTTTACCTGTAAAAATCTTCAAAGTCTTCAGAGCTTTTTTTAAAATTATTTTTAAAATTTTTGTCTTTTTCCAAATTTTTTAATTTATTATTTTTAGACAATTCATACCCTTCTGAACTCGAAAATGAATTAATTAATTTATTCCTTTCTGAAATTTCTGAAATATTTTCTGAAACATTTTTAGATTCTGAAGAAGACGTTAACACCCTCTTTTGCCTTTTCTTCTTTTCTATATTTTTATTTTTATTTTTTTTATTAAATAAAGGCTTTTCTGTCTTTAATTGATTTAATTTTGATTTATTTTTTGAAATATTTGATGAATTAATTTTTTTAGAATTTTTAGAATTTTCTGCCTTTGGCCAATGCCAATTGGGTCTTTTATTAGAATAATTTTTATTTTTTTCTTTATTTTTAAAATTATCTGAATTAATTAATTTATTAAATGGAATTGAATTAATTCTTTTTTAAATTCTTTTTTTTGAATTATTCTCTTCAGGAAAAAGTTTATTATTCTGGTTATTAAAAGGCCAACTTGTTCTTCTTTTTTCTTTTTTATTTAATTTATTCTGATTTTTATTTAATTTATTTTTAATTGGATAATTTGGCCAATTATTATTTAATTGATTTTCTTTATTTTTTAAATTATTTTCTTTATCTAAAAAATATAATTTTTTTTAATTTTTAATTTTACTTCCCAATCCCCCCTCTACTTAAATATTTTTTTAAATAAAATTAAATTAAAAAAATTTTTTTTTATTTATTTATTTTTATTCTCTTTTAAATTAATTTTATTTTAAATTAATTAATTTAATTTAAATTTAATTAATTAATTAAATTAAATTAAATTTATTTTAATTAATTATTTAATTACTTTTATTTTTTGTCTCATAATTTGGCAATTTATTTTCCAAATATTTTTTTATTCTTTTTAATTTTCCTCCCTTTTTTCTTTTATTTTTATTTTTATCCTTTATTTTAATATTTTTTTTTTCATTTTTCTGTTGTTCTTGTTGTTGTTGTTGTTGTCCTCTTATTTTTGGCCTTTTATTTTTCCTTTCTTTTTCATCTTTATTTAAAAATATTTTTTTTATTGGTTCATTTAAGGCTTCAAAAGGTGTTGTTGTTGGTAATTTTTGTTTATTAATTTTTATTTGTTTTTTATTATTTTTTTTAAAATTTTTGTTAATTAATTTTGGTTGTCTTTTTATTGATTTTTTGGGTTTTTTATTTTTTTTAATTTTCTTATCTTTTATTAAATAATATTTTTCTTTTTTATTATTATTTTTGTTCTTTATTTGCAGTTTTTTATTTTTATTATTTTTGGTGTGAACTTCATGCTTTTGTTTATGATCTTTAAAGAATAAGAAATTATTATTTTTTAATTTTAATTTAATTAAAAAAAATTTTTTTTTTAATGAAAAAAAAAATACATAATTTGACTGACATAAAAAAGGACAGTTTTTTAGAGGAAAAAATAAACATGAAAATCAGAAGAACTTTACTGTTTAATTAAAACAAAAAATACATTAAATAAATAAACTTTTATTTATTTTAATTACCTTTAGTATTTTTGTGTTTTTTATTTAAAACTTCAACAGGTAATATTTCTTTATTTTGTTTATTTCTTGATAACCTTTCTTTAGTGTTTCTTTAAAAATTAAATTAAATTAAAATTAAAATTAAAATACCTTATTGGATTTTCTTTTTCAGATAATCTTCTTCTCCTTTCTTTAATCCTTTTATTAATTATTATTTCTTTTTTTCCTTTATTATTTTCTTTAATTATTAATTTCCTAGCTCTATATACTAATGTTGATGGAGGTAATTGATTTATTGTTAAACCTGGAATTTTCTGAATTTGTTGAATTTTTGTTGAATTAATACAATAATATATTTTAAATAAAATTAAAAAAATAATTAATAAATTTGTTGGAGGCATATTTAATATTTGAGTTTAAATAAAAAATAAAATTTTAATTAAATTAGAATATTATTTAAATTAATTAAAATGACGAATTTTAAATTTATTCTGTTTGTTTTAACATTTTAATTAATTAATTAAAAATAAAAACATGGAAATTAAAGGAAATATAAATTATATTTATTGGGAAATAAAAATGACAGCAAAGTCCATTCACCTATTCCTTTTAATTAATTAATGCCTTTTTATTTATTTATTGCTTAAAATTGATTTTTATTTATTTTATAAACAACATTTTAAAGGACAAGTTTTTAATTAAAATTAAAACTTGAAACAAGTTTTAATTTTTTAATAATTATTTTTAATTAAATAAAACAATATTTTATATATTTTTTAAATAAAATTTAGAAAAAAAAAAAAAAATAAATTTTAAAATAATAATAAAATTTATAAATTCGGTGTCGAAAAAGCAAGTATAATTCTGAAAAATTAAAGATATATTTTATTAAAAATTAAAAGAAAAAACTTACGAATTTTCCCTTTTAATTTTACAAATCTTTAAAATATAATTATATTAAATTAAATTAATAAAATTAATTTACTAAGTCTTTAGTAAAGTAATTTTTTGAAGCAAAATCACCGGCACCCACAACTATTTCAAAATCCATTCCAAAATGTTTTTCAGCATTGCGTTGAGTGGCGACAGCAACCTTTTTTATTTATAAAACAAATTATTGTTTATATTAAGTAAAATTAAACTTGAAGCATGTTTCAAGTTTTAAAAAATTAATTTCAAGTTTATTTTTGTTTTTAATTTCTTTCAAGTTTGATTGTTTGTTTCAAGTTTGTTTGCTTGTTTCAAGTTTGTTTGCTTGTTTCAAGTTTATTTTAATGGTTTCTTCAAGTTTATTTCTTTCATGTTTGTTTGTTTTAAGTTTGTTTTAATGTTTGATTTATTTAGTGTTTTTAACAAACCTGATGTATATTACACTTTTTCCATTGTCCGTTACGTGATCGACTTAAATTTCTATATGTATTATCCTAATAAAAATTTAAAATTAAATTAATAAAATATATACAAAATAAACCATTAAATTTTCCAGTTCTTTATTACAGCACATAAATCCATCATCATTTAAATAACAACTAGGTAAAGGAAATGAAGCTACGCCTAATATTAAATTAAAATAAAACTTGCTTCAAGTCTTATTTTTATAATTTTAAAATTTTAAATTTACCTATTCCTGATTCTCCATAATTATCTATAACAGAAGAAGGTTGTGTAGGAACAGGCGCATATTGAATCTGTGTTGTTGGCGGTGTAGGTGCATACGGTGGTGCAGTGGTATACGTTTGAGCATAGGAAGGAGAATCTCGACCATAGGCTTTAAATAAATCCTATTAAAATTTTAAAAATAATTTAATCTTTACTATCTTGTCCAAATATTTCAGAGGCTATTAAGGTAAAAATTAGAAGAATTTGTTGTAACATAATTAAATATTTAAAAATTAATAAAAATAATACAATATTTTTAAAAGAAGCAGGAAAGATAAACCAACCAAAAATAATTTTATTTAACTTGTTTTTACAAAAAAATCTCCTGTGAGGATTTCTTGTCCATTTAATAGCTAATTGCGAAGAACATAAAAAATATTCTAATCTTATTCATTAGCCTTATCCAATGATGTACTATTTTTTTTTTTTTAATAGAATATAAAGTTAAAAAGAAAAGGAAATATAGAATATATGTAGTGGAATAAACTGGAACTATAAAATAAGTATTAAAAAATAGATTATTTAAAAGATTATTTTTTAAAAAGTTTTTTAATGATTTTTTTGAAGAATTAATGTTATTTATGTTAATTTAAAAAAGTAATGGACATCTAATAATTAATTAGTAGGTAATTCTATTTTTAATGAAGCAAAATATTTATAATTTTTAAATAATTAAAGAACAGAAGAAAAGACAATTTTTCAATAATTTTTTGAAATTAAAGAAAAAAATATTTTAATAGAATAAAAAAACCTCTTTTTAAGTAATTCACTCTAATCTTCAGACCACAACAAATCTGTTATTTCTATTCAGGAGTAGAATCATTTTTGATGTTGAAAATTTGTCGAATTTCTTCAAGTGTTTTGCCTTTAATCATATTCGCAACTGTCTTGCAAGCAACGTCCAAAAGGCCGTGAACGTCCAAATAGTTGGCTGCCTTGAAAAAGAAAAGTTTTATTTATTTTTTTAAATTAATAAATTAAAATATTTTTTAATTTAAAAATTGCAATTTTTTCGAGAAGTATTTTGACATTGTTTTTAATTTTACAGATTTTTTAGATTCATAAAATTGAAGGAACTTGTGTTGAACAGGGCGCCTCTTTTCTTTAGTTTTATTTTATAAACAAATGTCCTTTGAATATTTTGCGTAAGGCAAAAATGGACGTTAATTAATAAATTGATTATTATTATTGCCTTACCCAGCGTGTCGGGACAATCCACCCCACAGACAATCCACCCCACGACAAACCACCCCACGACAAACCACCCCATGACCAAAATACCCCATGACAAAAATACCCCATGAACCAATCCACCCCACAGACAATCCACCCCATGACCAAATTACCCCATGACCAAAATACCCCATGACCAAATTACCCCATGACTGAAATATTTTGTTTTCATTTTTTATATTTTAAGTTTGAATAAACGCGTTTTTTAATATTTTTTATTTTAAATTTTTAGTAAAATATGTTTACTAGCACACAACAAGGAAAACCAATGCTAATCCATGATGGTTTTAGATATATTTTTAAAAACAAAAATAAGGACACCTTCTATTGGGTCTGTAAGAATTATAGAACTCAATTGAAATGTAAGGGTCGTGCCAAAACTGACAAAAATAAGGAAGATGATGGAAATGATGTTAATGTGATATTGACACAGCCTCATACATGTGCTCCATCACCTGCTTCTGCTGAAGCTACTTGTATAAGAAGTAATATTTTAAAAGAAGCAACAAATTCACAAAATACACCTCGAACTGTTGTGAATCAATGTCTTACAGGTTTTAAATAATTTTTTCTATTTTCTTCTATTTAAAGGAGTTTCCAATCAAACAATTGCCGCACTCCCCAAGCTTAATACGCTTGCAAGAGCAATAAAAAGGAAGAGAACTCAACAACATTTGCCATTGAACCCCAGATCGCGTGCCGAAATTGTAATTCCTGAAGAATTTCAGAGAACTAGAACTCAATTGGCTGAAAATTTTTTGTTATTTGATTCCGGAGCCATCGATCCTAACAGGATTATTGTATTTGGTTGTGAGACAGATTTGAATAGACTTTCTCGTTGTTCTACTTGGCTGATCGATGGTACTTTTAAAACTTGTCCTGGCATTTTTTTCCAACTATGGGTTCTTCATGGTTTGTATCGGTATTAATTTTTGCAAAAATATACATATTTTATTAAAAATTTAGAAATCGTGTAGTTCCTTTTGTTTTCTCACTTCTTCCCAATAAATCAGAAGATAGCTACAATAGAGCAATGGCAGCAATTCTTAATTTAATTAATGAAGAACGAAGGCCAATGATGATATTAATAGATTATGAAAAGGCTGCGGAGAATGCGCTACGTGCTTTGTTGCCAGAGATACATATACATGGATGTTGGTTTCATTACAATCAAGTTTTTTCAAAAATTTACAGAATATATTAACAATTTAAGTGCATTTGGAGAGCTATTCAGAATAAGGGGCTAGCTGTACGTTATGGGCAAGAAATGGAATATGCAACAATTTTGAAAAAATTTTCTGCTTTGGCGTTTTGTGCGGTTGAGGTTTTGATTTCAATTTTTCTTATTTTTGAATGTACAGGATGTACGTTTCCGTTTCGAAATGGTTGCAGATCAATTACTAGAACAATTTGGTGATACTCAACAACATCAAGAATTCATCGAATATATGGAAAATACGTGGATTGGAAGGCCTCGACGTAATGCTTTGTTTCCAAAAGAAATGTGGAATTGCAAGGAGATCACCGAATTTGAACTTCCGCGAACTACAAATTCATTGGAGAGTTGGCATAGGACTTTACAAAATACATTTGGCTGCCTTCACCCTAATTTTTTCCGATTTATGGATGGGATTTTGAATGAAAATGTTAGGACAAATGCACTTTGTGTTAAGTTGGATTCTGGAGAAGAGGTTATTTTTAACTTTAAGATTAGATTAATAAACGTAAATTTTAGGTTCCTTTATACTCGAGAATTGAATATCGGCAGGCGAATCAAAGGCTTTTGAATTTGTTGCTTGATTATCCAAATCGGGAAGAAGATGATTATCTTGCTCAATGTGTTCATTACGTGCATTTTGATTAATTTTTTTATTATTTTAGTCTTATCTTTACTTTAGTCATTAAGATTTTCTTTTTTTCTGGTTTTTTTAAATAAATATTTCAGTCATGGGGTAATTTGGTCATGGGGTATTTTGGTCATGGGGTAATTTGGTCATGGGGTGGATTGTCTGTGGGGTGGATTGGTTCATGGGGTATTTTGGTCATGGGGTATTTTGGTCATGGGGTGGTTTGTCGTGGGGTGGTTTGTCTGTGGGGTGGATTGGAATGGGGTGGATTGCCCCTTACCCCTTACCCAGAGAATATATTCTATAAAATAAAAAAGGGGCAAAACTTTGTTCTACACAAATTCCTTTAAAAAATAAAAAGTAAACCAAAATCAGATCAAAAAGCGTTCCCTGATCAACCTTCAGAAATTCAACATCCCAGCTTGGAATATCATCAGTACGACGCTCTCTACCCTTAGCATCGCCGGTAACGACAGGATCTGGAGTTTTTATTAATTATTTAAAAAGAATAAAAAAACCGTCTTTATGATGCTGACACCAATTAATAACCTTACGCAAGACAGCTCCATTAACATCAGCCAATGGAATTGGCTCATTAAGCATTGCATCGCCATCAGACTGGTCCATTCCAAGATCTTTAATTTAAAGTATTTTTAATTTAATTTTTAAAATTAAAAGTTAAATTCCCCTTGAATCTGTTGGTCCAAAGGCTTGAGTTTTACCCTCTTTAAGGCTTTTTAACCTTTTAGAAATCGGGATTTTAACATGGCGGGATTATACTTTAGCTTATTTACCCAAACTGGACTCTGGAAAAGCCAAGAAAACGAATATCAAAAACCTGCTTTATCTAGAATTTAAGTAAAAAACTACAAGCATTGGACCAAGCTTTATCTCTAAGGGGGTTCTCTTTATCAAAAATGACAAAATAAAAGTAACGATCAGTAGATAAACTACCCAGAAAGGACATCTATTTTATTAAGAAAAAATAAACCGTTAAATATATTGTCTAAAGTCTTCAAGAGACGAATAACACCGCGATCAACCTCAAAACATTCACCATCGTTTGATTTAAGCAAAAATTTGTTATTATTAACCATTCTTTAAATCAGAAATTGTGAGAGAAAATTTAAAAAAAAAAAATAAAATAAATTTAAAAAATAGAAGCCGTGTGAAAATAAATAATTTATTATTTTGGCGTTGTGTTATTTACTAGTAGGACAATTGGGCGCCAAGTACAATAGGCCGCTTAGCTTTCAGGTTGACCACGACAAAGTTATTTAAATAAATTTAAAAAAATGTTTTAAATTTGAAATGTTTTTAATTTTATTTTAATTATTTTTATTGAAAATTTTAAATATTTAAATTTAAATTTATTAAAAAAATTATTTAAATTAATTTTAAATAAAAAATAATTTTCTTTTATTTATATTTAAATTCAAATAAAACAAAATTTGCTTTAAAATTAATTGAAAAAAAAAAATAAAAATTAATTTTATTCTATTTTTCCCTTCCATTCCCTTCAAATTCTTCAAATTCCTTTGCAGGTTTTGAATTATGATCAATAGAAAAATTTCCAAAAATTTGAGATAAAGCAGCCCCTAAATTTGTTGCTAAAATAGTATCAGTCTTTTTATTTAAATTATTTTTTTCTTTTTTAGTTGAAGAAATTAATGAAGGGGAATTTAAAGGAATAAAATTAATGTTCTGTTGTGTTGTTAATATAGATGCACTATTTGCTGTGTTAATACCTTAATTAAATTAAATTAAATTAATTAATTTAAATAATTAATTCTTTTCTTTTTTTGTTCTTTTAATCTGAGCCCTTTAAAAGATAAGAAAATAATTATTTTAAATTTAATTAAATTTTGGTGGTGTTGTCACTGTTTAATGACAGTTTAGTTGAACTAATATGAGAGACTTTGGCTTTTAAAAACAACAAATAAAAATGCTAAGAAAATTCTTTTTTTAACCTCTATTTTTCAGCTTCTTAACGAGGAAAAAAAAGAAGAATAATTATTTTTAATTATTTAAATTATTTCAATTATAAAAATGTTTATTTTAATTAATTAATTAATTACCTTTTTGTTTTATTATTCTCCTTTCATTATTTGCTTGATTAATTAATAAAGGCGGAGGTGAATAAAGTAAAGGTAATTGTTCAGAAATTGGTCTTTTATTATTATTATTATTATTATTATTTTCTTCATTTAATCTATTAACTGTTTTTTCAATTAAATAACGTTGTCCATTTAAAATAATTTCATTGTTTTTATTTATTTTTTGAGGAGAAGTTAATGTTGCAATGTGAATATAATTTTTAGAAATTAAAGAAGAAGAAGGAAGGAAATTATTATTACTTTTAAATTAAATTTAAATATATTTTTATTTAAAATTAATTTTATTTTTATTTTTATTTAATTAATGCAACCATTAAGACTCAATTAAAAATAAATAAAAACTCTTCTATTTCTATTAAACATGTTTCAAGTTTTAATTATTTAAAGTATAATTTATATGTATGTATGTATATCTAAGTTGTAAACTTCAAGTTTATTTCTGCTTCTCTAACAACTTGTTTACTCATGGAGAATAGATGTTAGAGTAATACATACATACATATTCTTTATAATTCTCTAACTTTCATGTTTTTTATTTTAAGTTTATTATGTATTAGTAGGGTTATTTAAAAATAATTAATTCTTTAATAAATTAATTTTAATTTAATTTAAATTTACATAAAAGCCTGTTGATATTGTTGCTGTTTTAATTCTAATCCACCAACATTTTTATTATCAAAAAATATTTTTTTTTCCTCATTTTTATTTTCTTTTAATTTATTTGGAAATTCTTTTTTAAATTCTTCTTGTTTTTGATGTTGTTTTTGTTCAATTGTTTGTTGTTTTTTAGTTGATTGAGAAGTTCGACTAAATTAAAACATTTTTTGGGTTAATACCTTTGTTTATTTTCTAATTTAATTTAATTAATTAATTTTTTTAGATTTTAATTAATTAAATTTAATTCAATTTTACCTTATTTTTGCATCCCCAATATTTAAATGTCCTCCCTTTTTTATTGTTAAAGTTTTTTTTGTTGTTTTTGTAGTAATAGGTAATTTAGTTGTACTAGGTAAATTAATTGTTGTTGCTAATTTAATTGGAATTAATTTTGGAATAATTAATAATTTATCCCTTTCAATAGCTTCTTCTAGAGGTAATTCATCTGCTAAATAATAATTAATATTATCTTCTTTATTATTGTTATGTACTATTCCTTCAATTTTAGAAGAATGTTTTCCTGGAGTACTACGAGTATAACGATGCTTTAAATAATTTAATTTAATTTAATTTAATTTAATTTAATTTAATTTAATTTAATTTAATTTAATTTAATTTAATTTAATTTAATTTAATTTAATTTAATTTAATTTAATTTAATTTAATTTAATTTAATTTAATTTAATTTAATTTAATTTAATTTAATTTAATTTAATTTAATTTAATTTAATTTAATTTAATTTAATTTAATTTAATTTAATTTAATTTAATTTAATTTAATTTAATTTAATTTAATTTAATTTAATTTAATATTTAAAAAATTCTCCTAACCTTGTTAATATTTAATGTAATTAAAGAAGAATTATTTTCATTACTTTTCTCTAAATTATCAAAAAATTCTTCATTATCCCACCATTCTTTAGGAGGAAATTCTTGTGTTATAATTTGCTCTTCTTTTTCATTTTTCCAAATAAATTCTTTATTAATTACTTTTAATTTCTTTTTATTTTCTTTTTCCTCATCTAAATTAAAATCTATATTTATTGCATCATATTCATTTAAAAAATCCTGATTTAATTCATCATATTCATTTAAATTAATTTGTCTCTTTTTCTTCTTTGGTTTTTTTATTGAATTAATTATTTCTTTTGATTTTTCTGCAAAGTTTATTTTAAATTAAATAAAATTAATTAATTAAATTTAATTATTTTAAATTAATTAAATTATCTTCCTTTTTTCCTTCTATTCTAAAATAGATAAATTAATTAATTAAAGAGCGACTTTTTTAATAAACCAAAAAATAATACCCCCAAATATTAATTAATTAATTAATTAAAATCTTAATTTATGAATACATGTAATAATTGTTAATTAATTAAAACTCCCCTCAATCACTAGTAGAGAGAGAGAGAGAGAGAGAGTGTAGAAATTAATTAAAACTTTTTATTATCCTTTTATAAATTAAATAAAAAATACTTTTTTCGTTAACATTATTATTTGCAGGAATTTTTGTTGTTCTTTTAATTGGATTTTTAATTCCCTCAATATTAAAAATATTTTCAGCAAAATCAGGCTCTAATAAATTAAATGAATGTCTTCTTTGTTCTTCTTCAATTTTCTTTTCTTCTTCAGTTTTTGTAAATTTTATTAAAAAAGAAAGAAAAATAAATAAAAATATTATTAAATTAATTAATTTTAAATTTTTTAGAATTAATTTAAAATTATTTGGAAATGTAGTTAAAATATTAATTAATTTAAAATTAATTATTTTAGGCATTTTTTTGTAATTAAAAAAATACTTTTTATTAATTAAATATAGCCTAATTATTATTTAAAATATTTATTTTTAATACAAATGTGTTTTTAAGCTTTATTTTTATTTTGTTTTATAAACCTGTCCATACATATATTATGCTTATTCTTCTTCTTCTACTCCGATTTGGACATAAAAAAATTAATTATAAATTGATTATTTTTATTTATTTTAAATTAATTAGAGTAGAAAATTAAAGGTAAATAAATATATGTCCTTGGAATAATTAAATAAATTAATTAATATATACCTGTTTAATTAACAAAAGAATTAAAATATTTAAAAATAATAGTTTAAATAATTTTAATTAAATTAAAAAAAATATAATTAAAATATTTAAATAAATTAATAAAACATAAAAATAAATGTTTTTTTCAAATACCTTTGTTTAAATTAAATTAAACAATTTAAGCACTCAAAAAGAATGCAATTCCAAAATTTGTTTAATTAATAATTGGAGAATTTAACTTACCTTTTTTATTGGGTAATTAACCAATGAAGGAGTTAAAATTAAATTAAATATTAATTTTAATATTAATAATTTTATATAAGGTTTATTTTATTCAATTTTTTTACAGAGAAGGAATAGATAGATGTACAGGAAGGTTAAACAAATATTTGCATCTCTCTCTATTCTTTTTTCCTTCATAAAAATGCATAAAATAAACCTCATATAAAATTATTAATATTAAAATTAATATTTTATTTAATTTTAACTCTTTCATTGGTTAATTACTCAGTAAAAAAGGTAATTTAATTCTCCAATTATTTATTGGATAAATTTTGGAATTGCATTCCTTTGGAGTGCTTAAAATGTTTAATAGAGTTAATTATAAATACTCGATGTTAAGGTGTTTTAGATTTGTTTATATTGGCTGTAATGATGCTTAAATTTTTCTTGAATAAAAACTTATTTCTAATTAAAAATGGCTCAATCCCCATTACTATAAAATCCTTAAAACTTATTCTACTATAAAAGCCATTAAAAATAAAAGTTAAAACAACACAAAAACTTCATAAAACAACAAAAACAATCAAAACAATCTTCTACAACAACAATGAGTGCTCCACCGCCTGAACCGCCAAAGGATGCGCCGCCGTCTGCTGCTCCGACTCCAAAGCCTCCTGCTGCTCCGGCTGCTCCATCTGCTCCAGCTCCACCACCACCGGCTGCTCCAGTATCTCGTGCAGGTAGTGATGTGTCCTCTAAAAAGAAGGGAAAATCTGGTGGATCATTGGCGCCGGTAACTCCATCTGCTAGTCCAAGTGGTGCTTCTCTCGGTCTTCGTCAAGCTGAGGTTCAGACATTCAGCGATGTTCGTCCTGCTCTGCAGAAGTGGCTTGCTGGTCAGGATAAGTTGTTTGGAGCGGCTGAGAAGAGTAGCGGTCTTGAACGGGAAAAGGTATGTCTTTAATAATTTTTTAAGTTTATTTAATTTTCTTTTTAATTTTTTTAAAGATCTTCTATGCTGTCTGTGGTGTTCTTTCTCTCTGGTTGATTGCTGGGCCTGGTGGAGGATTTATCTGCAACTTAATTGGTGTTGCCTATCCTGCCTATGCTTCTGTTCTGGCTCTGCGTTCACTTGGAAAAGGTACAGAATTTTTCTTTAATTTAAATAAAATATTTGCTTTAATTTTAAGAGGATGATACCCAGTGGCTTGTCTATTGGACTACATACGGAACCTTCTCTCTCGTTGATCAGTTCGCGGACCGTATCTGTGCCTACTTCCCTTTGTACTGGCTGCTTAAAGCGATCTTCCTTCTCTACTTGTCACTGCCACAGACTTTCGGAGCTCATAATGTTTATGTCAAGTATCTCGACCCGATGTTCGACAACTTGGCTAAGTAAGATTAATTTAAACATTTTAAAAAATATTTTTCAATATTTTAGACGATTGGGTGCTGTCTAGAGGCGTGTCGGTCGTGCTCTGACGGTTGTAGAAGAAAGAAAAAGGGGATTTGAGGATGAATAAAAAATAAGAAAAAATGTTGATAATATGTAATATATTCTCTTATATAAATAAATAAATGTTTTTTTCCCCATATCTATCGTGTATTGAATATATAATTGTATGTATTGTGTAATTATTGTAATAAAAATATTTGTTGTAAAATTGGTTGAATTTTTAAAACTATATCTAGATTAGAAAAAAAACCCTGAGTAAAGAAAATTAAGACCATTTATTATTTAATATTAAGTTTAAGTCAAGTTTTGTTTATTTTCAAGTTGCAATCTTTACACTATAAAAACCCTCATTTTCTCTTCACCCAAATTATTGTTTTAATTGTATTTTTCTCAATGTTTAATTTAAATAAAATCCTATATCAGCAAGATATAATTAAATCTCTTTATTACTAAATAATAATAACTAAAGAATAAAAGGGGAGACCAAAAAAGTGAAAACTCAAAAATTTAAAATAACAACAAATAAAGGAGGAATATTCTCTAGAAAATAAAATTTTAATTCAATTATATTTAATCACTCGGTTTTTAATAATTTATTTTCATCAACCTTAGAACGTAGCATTTGACTTTTATATACAACTGGAGCAAGTGAAAGAACTGCAAAAAATGTCAACAATGCAATTGAATACCAAGACCATACAACATTTGCATTTGTCATCATTTGAAGTGTTGTACCAGCTTGAATAAAGAGAAAGCTTGGAGGGGCTACACCTTTAAAAGGAATAAAACTAAAAATAATAAAAGGTTAGAAATGTTAAGGGAAACAGAATTTTTGATATCTAGGTATTTATTTAAAATTAAAAAGACCTAATAAAGTGCCAAAAAAGAAAGGAACTAAAGGAACATCAACAATAGGACTGGCCAAGTTTATAAACCTGAAAAAAATAAAATATCGAACAAAGAAAGATAAAATAAACCAATTGGGTAAAATAGGAGTTATCCTCAAAAATATAATATAATTCAACAAATGATCTCCTTGCTTTTGAACCTAAATAATTTTAATTAATTAAATTGTTAATTTATTTATACAAAAAACCTCAATCTGCCAAAGAGCAAGTCTAGCAGGAAAATAATGTACAATCAACCTTTTACCAAACATGTAAGAAATAAAATAACAAACAGTCGCACCAGCTGCAGAACACTTTAAAAAATAATAAATCAAACTTTAAAATAAAATTTAAAAATAAATACCAAACAAACTAAAGCTAAAGCAACAGGAAATGAAAACAAATAGCCTGATAAAATTGTAAGAAAAATTGAGCCAGGAATAGCAAATGATTGAAGCCTTAAATAAATAAGAATTAATAAATTAATTTTAGAATAATACATTAAATATACAGCTGAAACCCCTGCAAAAACAACAATAAAGTGCCGGTCCTTGTAATGAAGTAAAATCCTTCCAAGACTTTTAGCATCTTCCAGATTACGTGGATAACGAAAATGTTCTCTCTCATCGCTTAAAAATTAATTTAAAATAATTAAATTAAAATACAATTTTTAATTTAAAAGTATTAGAATTAAATTAATTTATTAAAAGCTAATTTCAAACCTTTTTAATTCAGGAAATTGCAAATAAATCAAAAACAAAGAAATAATATAAGCAGTTAAAATTAACAACAAAATAACATTCCTTTTATGAATAATACCCATTTCTATTAATATAAACAAATAGTAATTAACAACATTTTATTAAAAATGAAAAATAATAAGGACTCACGGCGGATTTTTCGGAAAATTAGAAAACCTCTTACTGCCTTGCAAAAATAAAAAATGCATTAACCATTCTCTCTCGTTTTTCTCTCTTTCTATAATTTTTCTCTCGTTTTAAGCATTACTCTTCCTTCCTTTTTCGCAGATTTTAGGTTACCAACTTTGATCGAACTTTTAAAAAGTTCTAAACGTGATTTCTCAAATCTGAGCGTCATTTTTATTTTCTTATAATTTAAAAAAGCTTTTAGCAAAAAATTGAAAATTTTTACTGAAAATTGAAATTTTTTTCTGATTGAAACTTTTGCACTTCCATACTACAATAGTTTATATGGAAGGTATTTACAAAAATTTAGATCAGAATTGTTCAATTTCTGGCGCTAAGTCGATTAAGACCAAAATAAAAGTGATCAAACACTATTGAAGAAAGTTATGATCAAAAATAGATCAATTTTCATCAATATTCAAACAGTCATAACTCAGCCAACTAATTTTTTTATCTTCTGAAAATATGCAAAATTATTCTTCGCATATAGGGCTACAGTTACACAAAATTAAAAAAAATAGAGCGAGAACCTCCAGTACTACAATTGCAATAATTCCCTTTATATGAGTGAGTTTCACTTAAAACACTCAAAAAGTCATTTGAGTGCATTAATTATTTTTTTGAGTGTCATTCGCACTCAAACAACTAAATGGCTGACTGCCTGCTGTCTTTCATTTTTGACTACTCTATTTTTTTAAGGCTGATTTTCCAAAAAATCCGCCGTGAGGACTTGATTGACGTTTATTTTTTTCACATTGATTGATAATTTGAACTTTAATATTTTGGCTAAATGTAATTAAATTAAAAATTAAGGATTAAATGTCTTTTTATTATATTTCTCTGCACTCTCATATGAATTAACAATATTTTTTTTTACTTTCTATAACTCTTTTTAAGTTTGAAGTATTTCTCTCAAGGAAATCTGAGACATTTTTCTTTAATAAATTAATTTATGTCACGTGAAATTCTTTTTTACTTCGTTTATTTTTTCTTTTAGTCCAAAGATCATGCATTAGTTAATAACTAGGTTATCATATCTCTTTTCATGTTACTTTTTTTGTACACATTTCTATCTTCCTTCTATTTTAGTTAATATATCAAAAAAATTTTGAGGCTTTAAGCTTCTTTTTACGTTTTTATCGATTAAAATAAAGAGTAATCTGTCTCGGTTTTTGCTTTTAAAAAAGAAATTTGTGTTTTAAAGGTAAAAAAAATTTATTTGTTTAAAAATAAGTGGAACCTTAAATGTATTTATTTTTGTTCTTCCCACGCATTTAATATTAATAAAAATATGTTTATCATTTTTAATTGTACATATGTTTACTTTTTTATTTCTATTTTTGACCTTGTTTATCCAAAAATCTTATTTTTCAAAATTTACTGAATTTAGAAAATTTTAATGTTTTTATTTTTTTATTTTAGTAATACATACATCACAAAATGAACGCCAAAACAATTGAAGAAAATAATTCTAAAATTGACTGTAATTCTTCAAATTGCCAAGAACATATTCAAGAACAGGTTTAAAAAATATTTAAATTTTTTTAATTATTATTTTCTTTTGTCTCCAGCAAAAACTTTGTCTTAATGCTTGTGCTCTTTCTGATGACGAAGATTTAAGTGATTTGGATGAAGAAGAGGAAGACGAATTTTTTCGTCGTCAAAGATTTCCATACAGTTCTGGAAGTTCACCGGTTTCTTCTTTTCGAATGGCTGTTCGCCAATCGCGTGCTCCTTCTGCTTGTGGAAAATTTAATGAATCTTTGTTGAAAGGGATTGATGATCCTGATAAAATTAAATCAAGCCTTTGTGTCTGTAATTCAATTAGACAGAATGGAACATTAGAATTTCAAGAGAAAAAGGAGGAAGAAATTGAAAATGAAGACGGGGATTTTCCGACAAGTGATCGGCAATTAACTGATTTATACAAAATATCACATGAGGTTTTATTTTAATTAATTATTTGTTTATAATCAATTTATTAAGATTATTGGAATTGGAGAAAGCGGTAAAGTAATGGTTAGGTTTTTTTCTAATTAATTTTTTGATTAAAATATTTAATAATTATTAAGATTTTATTTTAAAATGATGTTAATCGAAAAATTCTTTTAATCAATTTCTTTTTTGAGATGACGATTATTTTCTAAATTTATTTTAAACTTTTCAGGCTTGTTATCACAAAAAAAGTGGTGAAAAGTTTGCATTAAAAGTTCTTAGAGATTCTGCCAGAAGTCAACGTGAAATTTCCCTTCATTGGCTTGCTTCTCGTCAACAGAATATTGTCTCTATTGCTGATATTTTTAGAAATACTTTTGATGGTTTAAATTGTTTGTTAGTTGTCGTTGAATTTATGCAAGGAGGGGATTTATTAACAATTTTTGAAGATAATGGAAGAAGTCCTTATTCTGAACAATGTTTATTTTAAATAAAACAATTAACTTGTACAATATTTATTAATAAGGTGTATCACGTATAATTCGACAAATTGGCTCTGCTGTTCAATTTCTTCATGAGAGAAATATTGCACATAGGTTAATTTATTAATTTTATTTATTTAAATTAAAAGAATTATTTCAGAGATATTAAACTTGAAAATATTCTCTGCTCAACAAACAATGTAAATACAAGCACATTTAAATTGGCTGATTTTGGATTTGCTAAACTTTCGGAAGCTGATAGGCCTATGAATTCTCCTTGTTGTACTCCTGCCTATGTTTGCCCTGAGGTTTTTTTAAATTAATTTTTTCTATTAGGCATTGAATTTAAATTACCGAAATTTAATGTGAAAGTAGAATACTAGGTTTTTTATTTTTTAAAAATTTCCTCCTTACAATTAATTAGTGTCTCTTATATTTTTGTAAATATTTTTCTTCTAATTTTTGTCCAAATCAAATTAATTTTTATAGATTTTAAGCTACAAAGAATATGACAAAAGCTGTGATATTTGGGCGGTAATTAATTAAACAATTAATTAATTTTTAATTAAAATTGTTAAATTTAAGTTGGGTGTTGCAACCTATATTCTGTGTGTATTTATTGAATTAATTAAATTAATTTATTTATTATTTTAGTCTGTGTGGATATCCACCATTTTATTCAATGCAAGGGCTTCCTTTTTCACCAGGAATGCGTTCAAGAATTAGTAATTTAATTAACTTTAAATTTAATTTCTTTTTAGCATCAGGAATATTTGCATTCCCAGCTGAAGATTGGGATGGAATATCTGTTTCAAGTTTATTTCTAATTAATTTAATTTAATTTTTTAAATTTAGCAAAACACATGATTGGAGTAATGTTACGAACAGATTCATCTGAACGTATTAGTATTCAACAGGTTTATTTTGTTAAATATAAGGGGCTCTGTAGACTGACATTTATAAACCCTTTAACTGTCTTTTTTTAAATTAAATAAAAAACCTCCTTTTTCTTTTTTAATAGTTAATGCTTTCCGAATTTATTTCTATGGGAATTTCACCACAACCAACAACTAAATTAATTAATTCTTTCAAACTTTTCCCTGTACCTTCTGATTCTTCACTTTCCTCCGATACAGGATTTGAATCTAATTCTGAATCAATTACTGCAAAAGAAGAGGAAAACAATTGTAGTAATGAAAGTTTAAAAGAAAATAAAAATTTAATGGATAAAGAAAGAAATACTTCTTCTACTAATAATAAACAAAATTATTCTTCTCCTAAATTCTTTGTTGGTAAAAGAATTATAAAATCTGATAGACAATTACAACTATCTTGTAATAAATGTATTGGAAATAAATATAATAATATTCGTCCTGCAATGCTTAGAGAAAGGGTTTACAGCATTCAGGAAGCTCAGGTTTATTTAATTAAATATTTAATAGAGTCTTTTCCATTTGGTCAACACTTTTTTGATCAACTCCTTTTTTTATCTTGTCTTGTGTTAGATTATTATTCCTCCATAAAATAGGGGGAATATTAGACAAAATAATCAAATACCCATTTAATTAAAAAGGAATTTTAAAAAAAATAAGGGAAAAATTAATTAATTAAATATTGAGTATTTTTATTAATTAAAATTTAAAAAATAAATCTTAAAAATGGAAAATTAATTAATTAGGTTGATCATGCCTTAACCTTTATGCGTAGTGCTGATTGTTCCAATTGTTGTAATATTCAACTAAAAAATCCATCAAAAGGTTCTACTGGAAGTAAATTACTTGAACGAAGACGTTCTAAATCAATTAATAATAAAACAGGTAAAGTAGCCAATAAATTAAAAGAAGAAGAAAAACACGTCTCTACATTAATTAATTAAAAAAAAATTTTTATATACCTCAAAAAAATTTAAAAAATCTTTTTTCTTAAAGGCATTAATTTTTTAATTTAAAATTTAATTGAATTTTGATTTATTTTTTGATTTATCATTTTCCTTTCTTCCTAACACTTGTGTATATTTATTTACATAAATATAATTTTATTAAAATATATTTTCTCTACCTTTAATTTTCTTTGATTAATTCTTTGATTTATTTTAATTTTTTTAGTATTTTTTTAATTTTTAGATTTATTATTTTTATTAAAATTTAAAAATAAAATTTTTTAAAATTTATTTATTTAGTTTTTTAAATTTATTTGTGGTGTTCTTTTATATAGAAAAGACAACAATTTAATAGTTATAAATAATCAGTTACCCAATTCTTATGCAAATTTAAAACGAATTTTGCTGTTGCATTAAAATACCCTTTTTATATTTATTAAATTGACAGTTACTACTACTAAACTATTTAACTGAAAAAAAAAAAAAGTTTTCTCTTTTCTTCTCTTTGCTTTTTCCATAAACAACTCAATTAGCTTCTTTCCGACACCCTCTCTTCTTTTTTATTTTTATTTTATTTTTTCGCGCTCATTTGGAAGTATTCCCCAATTTTTAGTAATTTTAAAATAGCAAAAATTTTGTTGAATTAAATAAATAAATAAAAAGATATTATTTATTTTTTTATTTTTAAGGCATTTATTTTTGTTGGTTAATAATTCCTTTGGGGAATTTTTAAACAAAAAAAGAAGGCGCGCAGAATTCCCTTAATGTATTTTATTTAATAGCCTTTAGACTTGATTTTTTTTAACTAGAAAATAACTGCTCTAAGGCTAATTAAAAATATGCGCTAAAGGGGAAATTATTATATTCTCTTTTAGATTAAACTATTTATTTAAAAAGACAAAATTATTTTCTTTTAATTTTAAGGTAAAAAAAAAGATAATCTTATTGTTAGTTGTTTTACATGTTTTTATTTTATTTAAATAAATTAAATATTTTTTAAAAATATTTTTAATGTTTTGATACTTTTTAAAAAATTAAATAAATTAAATAAATAAATTAAATCAATTAATTAAAATGAATTAGATTAATTAGATTAAAATTAAATTAATTTAAATTATTTAAATAAATTTAATTTAATTTAAATTAAAATAAATAAATAAGAAGAGAGGGAATTATTTGACTTAAGCTTTTTTAATAAGCAACAGGCATTAATCCTCTTTTAATTTATTCCCTCATTATTCAAACCTTTTCTTTTATTTTTAAAAAAATCTAAAAAATTAAACCAGACTTTTTTTTTTATATTTAAAAATTTATTTTTATTTTTATTGCAAAGATTAAAATAAAAAAAGCCTTTTTTCCTTTTTAAATTAATTTATTAAATAAATATTTTATTTATTCTTTTCCTTTAATTTTTCTTTTTTTGTTTCAATTATTTTAAAATAAAACATTAACCAACAATATATATATGCACAAATATATCCCTTCCCCAATAAACGCAATCCGAGCCAATTTTGTGAATTGAAAAAATATTGGGGGGAATAAAGGGGAATGTACGGAAGTGTGTAGGGTAGAAAGTAAAGCAAAAAAAAAATAAAAATAAAAAATGGCCATCCAATAATATTAAAATAAAATAAAAGTTTAAATAAAAATACTTGCATATTTTCTTTTTTTATTTTTCCTGCAAATGACAGTTATAAAATAATAATTAATTTAAATAAATAATATTTTTTAATTAATTATTAACCTGTCAAAACAAATAAAAGAGGAAAAAAATATTTATTTAATTTTAATTAATTTAAATAAATGTCATTTACATTTAAATATATTTAATTAATTAATTAATTTATTTTTAAAAATAAATTTATTAAATTTTATTTTTTTCTTTTTAGGTCAATTAAATATTTATATCAATAACCACCAATTTATTTATTTATTTAAAAATTTTTTATTTTTATTTAAACTTGTTTTTTTTATTTTTTAAATTAATTAAATTAAAATTTAATTAATTAATTAAATTAAAAATAAAACCTTAAAATAAACTTGAATTTCCCCCCTTTTTATTTTTTCCCTTTTTTTTTATTTTAATTTGCATAAAATTATATAAAACCTAGATTAATTAATTATTTAGAAAATAACAACCCTTTATTTAAATATATTTGCATTTTTATTCTTTAAATAATTTTTTTTTAATTTTTTAGAAAACTTTAAAAATGAATATTTAGGCTTATAAATTAAAAAATAAAAAAAAAAATTTTTTCTCTTAAAAAAAATTTATTTTTTTTTTAATTTTAGAAGGAAAATATTTTTATTTTAATTTAATTTTTATTTTTAATTTTTTCTTTCTAAAAATAAACTTTAAAAAATTAAAAAATAAACATTTTTATTTAATTTTTCTTTCTCCTTTATTTTCTAGTTTACTTCGACCCCTTAAAGCAATCAACCGCAAAATATCTCTCTCCTCTCTTTATTCTTTAATTATTCCAAATAATTAAAAAAAATAAATATTCTGGGAATTTTATTTTATTTTTTTTAAAAATGTCCAATTAAAATAAATTTAAAAAATATTAATTTTTTTCTCTAAAAATAAAATTATATTTTATTTTTTTTTATGTTCACAAAATTGCGTAATTTAAAAATAAAAAAAAAGAAAAAAAAATTATTTATTTTTAATAAATGTTTTTTGTTTTTCCTTCTATTCTTTTGAATATTTTCAGTGAACGGAAGTTTGTGTAATAATAAAACTTTTTTTTCCTTTTCTTTCTATTTCCAAGTTTATTTATTTTTATTTATTTTCCCTTTTGAGTATTTTTGTAAATTTATTTATTTTCTTTAAAAATTAATATTTTTTATAATTTTTAGTTAAATTTGAATTTTATTTTTTTAAAATATTTAAATTAATTTAAATTAATTAATTAAATTTTTTAATTTTATTTAATTAAAATTAAATTAATTATTTAAGATACTCTAATACCAAATATTTTCCTTTAATTTTCACATTGTTTGCACAACAAAAAGAAAATAAAAAGAAAATAAAATAAAAAAGTTGTGTTGTTATTTTAAGAAAATTTTAATAATAAAACAAAATATTTTCTTTTCTTTTATTTCTGTTTTCCTAATTAAATGCTACACACTGGGAAGATATATTTACATTCATTATTTTATTTTATTTAAATAAAATTATATTTGAATGAACACACATTTTTTTAGGGAAAGAAGGCCTTTTCACTAATTATTTGACTAGAAAATTTGAGCTAAAAAAAATCTTTTTTAATTAAATTAATTTATTTATTCTATAGTACTCAATTAATTATTTATTTAAATTAAAAAAGTATTTTTTACTTCTTTTTATTTCCTTCCTTATTTTGTCCGCAAAAACTGTCCGCAATTTATTTAAATATTTTTTTTTAATTTAAATAGAAATTAATTTATTATTTTTATTTAATTAATCCCTTATATTTTTTGCCTTAATAATTTCCCCAAAAAATAAATATAATCTTTTCTTTTTAAAAATTTAAATATATTTGCGGATTAATTTTGCGGACAGTAACACTTTATTAAATATTGGTGTACTTATTCACTTATTATTTTTTTTTCTTTTATTTTTTAATTATTTCTTCTTTTATATTTAATATAGTATTATTTTAATCTTTTTTTTAAAAAAAAGATTTTTGATTTTTTGACCAATTTTTTTATTTTTATTTCCCTTAGGCCAATCAACATTTATTTTATTTTAATATATTTATTTATATTCCTCAATCATTTTCTTCCCTTTTTTACTATTTTTAATCTTTTTTTTTAATATCCTTTTGCTTTAAAAAAAAAATAAAATGGCAGGTTAATCCTTTTGAAATAAAAAGAGTAGTAGTTTTAGTAGTTAGTGACCACTACCACAATCAATATTTTTAATATATTTTTATTTCTTTAAAATCAGAAATTATTATTTAAGCATTATATATTTAAGGCAAATGACCCAAACAATTTATTTTTTTATTAAAATATTTATTTTATTTTCATATACTCTAATGACCCTTTTTTTAAAAAATATTTTTTGGGTGGCATTTTCGGAAATATACGCGCCCTTTTTTCCTTTTCACAATTTTCTTCTTTTTAGATTTTTATTCTCATTTTACAACAGTTTAAGGATTTTTGGGGGTTGATTGAGGGGAGAATGTTGTTGTTGTTGTTTTAGGGAAAATAATAATAATTGTTTAAAAAAAAGAAAGAAAGGAAGATATAACAGGTGGGGGAAGGGAGGTAAATAAATAAATACCTTTTTTTATTTATTTTTAAATGCCATCTTTTTTTTTCTTCTAAAAATTATTATTTAAATAAGGACATGTTTATCTTTATATTTAAAAAATAATAAAAACTTTAATGACCCAAAAATGGAATAAATTAATTTTTATTTAAATAAATAAATTTTATTTTAATTAATTTCCAATTTTAGAAATTAAAATTAATTTAATATTTATTTTAATTAATTAATTTAATTTCCTCTCTCCACTATTAAATATATATTGACCTTTAAATAAATTATTCATATATATGTAATAATTTATTTGAAATTAATCTATCCATTTTGGTCATCAATTTCTTTTTATATGTAGTAGGCATATCCTCTCTCAACTGCCTATTTTTATTTAAAAACCGGAAACTTCTATTGGGATATACTCTTTTGTTTTTATATTTTTATTTTAATTATTTTTTAAGCGTTTTGGGACATTAGAGTCTCAGATTTTTTATTTTTAAAATTTGCTTTTTTATTTATATTTTATTCAAATTTGGACAATATAAGGCTTTTAAAAAATATTTTAAAAAATTAATTAAAATAAATAACTTAAATAACAATTATTTAATTATTTTTTAAAGAAAAAAAAAAGTTTTTTTAATTTAATTTATTTTTCAAAAAATACCACACATAAAACACAATTCTATTTTTTTCTTCTTTTTTCTTCTTTTGTTATATATTTACATTATTGTCACGCATATTTATTTATTTAAGTATATTCTTCACCTTTTTGTACTTTTTTCTTTTTTTTTCTTTTTTCTTCCCTTTCCGTTCCGATTTTCATTAATTTTTCCTGATACTATTTTTAACCCTTCAGAAAAATAAAATGCAAATAATTCTTTGGTAATTGAAGAAGAAAAGCTTCTGGCAAATAAAGTAGACAATTGATACTTCAAATAAATAAATAATTAAATAAATATAAAGATACAAAAGAAAATAAATTAATTTAAATTAAATTAATATTTATTTATTTTAATTAATAAATTAATTTAAATTAAATTAATATTTATTTATTTTAATTAATAAATTAATTTAAATTAAATTAATATTTATTTATTTTAATTAATAAATTAATTTAAATTAAATTAATATTTATTTATTTTAATTAATAAATTAATTTAAATTAAATTAATATTTATTTATTTTAATTAATAAATTAATTTAAATTAAATTAATATTTATTTATTTTAATTAATAAATTAATTTAAATTAAATTAATATTTATTTATTTTAATTAATAAATTAATTTAAATTAAATTAATATTTATTTATTTTAATTAATAAATTAATTTAAATTAAATTAATATTTATTTATTTTAATTAATAAATTAATTTAAATTAAATTAATATTTATTTATTTTAATTAATAAATTAATTTAAATTAAATTAATATTTATTTATTTTAATTAATAAATTAATTTAAATTAAATTAATATTTATTTATTTTAATTAATTAATTAATTAATTTAAATTAAATTAATATTTATTTATTTTAATTAATTAATTAATTTAAATTAAATTAATATTTATTTATTTTAATTAATTAATTAATTTAAATTAAATTAATATTTATTTATTTTAATTAATTAATTAATTTTAATTTAATTAATATTTATTTATTTTAATTAATAAATTAATTTAAATTAAATTAATATTTATTTATTTTAATTAATAAATTAATTTAAATTAAATTAATATTTATTTATTTTAATTAATTAATTAATTTAAATTAAATTAATATTTATTTATTTTAATTAATTAATTAATTTTAATTTAATTAATATTTATTTATTTTAATTAATAAATTAATTTAAATTAAATTAATATTTATTTATTTTAATTAATTAATTAATTTAAATTAAATTAATATTTATTTATTTTAATTAATTAATTAATTTTAATTTAATTAATATTTATTTATTTTAATTAATAAATTAATTTAAATTAAATTAATATTTATTTATTTTAATTAATAAATTAATTTAAATTAAATTAATATTTATTTATTTTAATTAATAAATTAATTTAAATTAAATTAATATTTATTTATTTTAATTAATAAATTAATTTAAATTAAATTAATATTTATTTATTTTAATTAATAAATTAATTTAAATTAAATTAATATTTATTTATTTTAATTAATAAATTAATTTAAATTAAATTAATATTTATTTATTTTAATTAATAAATTAATTTAAATTAAATTAATATTTATTTATTTTAATTAATAAATTAATTTAAATTAAATTAATATTTATTTATTTTAATTAATAAATTAATTTAAATTAAATTAATATTTATTTATTTTAATTAATAAATTAATTTAAATTAAATTAATATTTATTTATTTTAATTAATAAATTAATTTAAATTAAATTAATATTTATTTATTTTAATTAATAAATTAATTTAAATTAAATTAATATTTATTTATTTTAATTAATAAATTAATTTAAATTAAATTAATATTTATTTATTTTAATTAATTAATTAATTTAAATTAAATTAATATTTATTTATTTTAATTAATTAATTAATTTTAATTTAATTAATATTTATTTATTTTAATTAATAAATTAATTTAAATTAAATTAATATTTATTTATTTTAATTAATAAATTAATTTAAATTAAATTAATATTTATTTATTTTAATTAATTAATTAATTTAAATTAAATTAATATTTATTTATTTTAATTAATTAATTAATTTTAATTTAATTAATATTTATTTATTTTAATTAATAAATTAATTTAAATTAAATTAATATTTATTTATTTTAATTAATTAATTAATTTAAATTAAATTAATATTTATTTATTTTAATTAATTAATTAATTTTAATTTAATTAATATTTATTTATTTTAATTAATAAATTAATTTAAATTAAATTAATATTTATTTATTTTAATTAATTAATTAATTTAAATTAAATTAATATTTATTTATTTTAATTAATTAATTAATAATTTAAATTAAATTAATATTTATTTATTTTAATTAATTAATTAATTTTAATTTAATTAATATTTATTTATTTTAATTAATAAATTAATTTAAATTAAATTAATATTTATTTATTTTAATTAATTAATTAATTTAAATTAAATTAATATTTATTTATTTTAATTAATTAATTAATTTAAATTAAATTAATATTTATTTATTTTAATTAATTAATTAATTTTAATTTAATTAATATTTATTTATTTTAATTAATAAATTAATTTTAATTTAATTAATTAAACTAAAAATAATTAAAATAAAAGTTCTAAATATAAGACAGTATTCCCTTTTATTTTTTATTCTTCCCTAAACAGGTGTCATCTCATAATATCTTTTATTTATTAAAAATAATAATTTAACCAATAAATAAATTTATTTTTTAAAACCAAAACACTTTACGCCCTATTACCTTTATTTATTTATTTATTCCAATAAACACTTTAAAAATATTCTTTTTATTTTTTTTAATTTATTTTTTTAATTAAAAATTATTTAAAAAATATATAAATGTGTTTAAATTAAATTAATTTTATTTTATTTATTTTTTTTTTCAGTTTAATTAATTAATTAAATATGTCTTTCATTTTCCCCTATTTATTTTTCCCTTTATTAATATTATTATTATATTCTTTTTTATTAATTAATTTAATTAATGGATTTGAGGCTATTCCTTTTTTACAAATTGATTATAATTTTTACCTTCGATTGGCACAATGTGAGGCTAAATGTTCAGAGAAGGTATTTAATTATTTAAATTAATTTTAATTAATTTAAAGTTTTCTTCATTAAATAAAAAAAGTTTAATTTCTCCTCCTCTATCAGACAGTTCATCATTAATTAATAAAAATAATAAACAACAACAAATGTCTATTGGACCATCTTTAATGTTACAAAATATTGTAAAAATTTAATTAAATCTAATTTAATTAAATTTAATATTTTAAGTGTCAACAGGGATGTCTAGACTCTGATGCTCCTCTTCCCCCAACACTTAATGTTAATTTAATTGATACTCAACCAAACAATGCTTTTGTTTTTGGACAACAATTCTTTAAACAAACAACAACTGCTACTACTACAACATCTTTATTTAATTCTTCTTCTTTTTTTGGAATTGTTAGACCTTTATGTACACAAAAAATGACAATAAATTCAAAATCTTTTTCTTCTCATTCTTCTACTTATTCACAAGAAAAATTTGAATCTTTTTTAATTTTTGAATATTCAAGAGATGGAGATTTTAATAATGTTCGTTTTGTTGTTAGATGGAGAAGGAAAGCATTAATTAAGGGAAATTATATTGAAGAGAATGGAAAACGGGAGGAAGAACCACAATGGATTACTGCATCTGTAAGAACTTTAATGCTTTAATAAGACTCTAATTAACCTCTTATGACGTTTTTGGCTCTAATTGTGTCATTAGAGTCTCAAACAATAATAAGACTCAAATTACTTCTTTCAAATATTTGCGAGACTCTAGCAGCTCAAATTTAACTACCAATACTCTGAGACTCTAATGACAAATCTTTAAATTACTGACATTTTGAGAATTTAAAAATTGTAGATTGAACCCTCCCCTCGTTTCAAAGTCTCATCACTTCGTCCAGGCCTTTTATATCAATTTCAAGTACAACAAGTTACTACAAATGGAATTGAAGTTCCAGCAGCCTTTTCTGATTGGATTGATTTTAGTTTATTTATTTATGGTAATAATGGTATTAATATTAAATTACTTCAATTTTATTCTCAATTTAATTCTGATTATGGAGTGGCTGCCTGGGTTAGTTGGAGAGAAAACAAAGTATTAGAGAAGGAGGAAGAAAATGGTAAGACATTTAATTAGTTAGGGGAAGTACTTTAATCTATTAAATTCCTTTGGGTAGTATATCATGAAGGAGTCAATTGAGTGCTGATTAAAAGAGCCTAATGTAAAGTTCAAACAAAAAAGAGGACGTTAGAGTCCCAGTGTCTCTTTCGTTGAGATTTTTTAAATAGATATTTAGTGGGATAATTTAGTGTGAGAGAATTATTTAAAATAAGGAATTTGGGGATAATATTGGGAATTTAATAAATTTAATAATTAAGTTAATTTAATAGAAATACAATCAAAGCCTATATTAACAGCCAAACTTCGAAGACATTTATTTAAACCTCAACCAGACTCTAATGTCTTTAATATTTCAACTTCTTTAAATAAAACAATTTTTGAAGAATTTAATAATATTTCTAATAATATTAATAATAATAATAAACAAAATCCTTTAATTTATTCTTCTTCTTTTGTTGTTTTTCCTTCATGTCAACTACAAATTGAATGGTTAAATAAAAGTAGCAGAAATAGTGCAACTTTTGAATTGGTAAGGAAGAGGTTGAAAAAAACTCGAATTTAGTTCCCACTCTATTTATAAGGCATTTGGTTTATTTGTCTTTTGACCATTTTTTACTTTGTCCTTTTGTCTCTTTTTTTAATTTATTACCCTTATTTTTTATTTTAAAAAAGGATGGATCTGATGGTTTTCTCCTTAGCAACTTAGCCTTTAATTCAGAATATTGGGTTACTCTTAGAGCAAATTATAATAATAGCAATAATGTTGAAGAGCAATTAACAACAACAACACTCCTTGAAGGAAATTTTCTTTCAATGAAATGTGTACAAGTTTATGGATTTGGCAGTTTAGAATGCAGTAAATAATTAATTATTTTATTTTGAGGGATTGGACATTTTTTTGGTTAGAATAACTAAAAGGTTTTTGTGTATAGTATTCCCTACAGTATACCCAGGGGTTTAAATATTTCCTAGGGAATAACTCCAAAGGTAGCGAATAACTGGAAATGTGTCCAAAAAATCTTTAAATTAAATTATTTAATTAATTAATAGAACCAGAACCTGTCAAACAACTTTCTGTTTTTACATTTCCAAGCAACAGTTCTGTTCTAATTAAATGGGACAGGCCTCAATCTGTTGCGAATATTCTCCTTTATGAAATAAATATTGAACCAATTATTAGAAATGGAGATTCTTTAAATATTAAAAATAAATGTAAAGCAGAAGAAGGCCAATCAAACGCAAAAATTGTAGCAGCGGTAAGTTTATTTAAATAAAGGGGACATTAGAGTCTGGAACAAAATTTTAACTTTTTTGGCTTAAATAAACCTTAAAAATATATAATCTTTTTAGCAAGCAAATTCTACTTGGATTTTATTACCCCAGGAGACTATTTGTGAATTCGAAATTAGGCATACGGTAATTATTAAATAATTTTAATTTTAATTAAAAAATAGCTTTATGATTTACTTGGAAGAGATGCAACAACAACAATTCGTTTTATTTATTCCCCTTTAAATAAAGGAAATTATTCTTTTAATTCAACAAAATATTATTCCCTTGCTTTTGGTCAATTAATTTCTCAAATAGATATTTCTTTATTTTTAATTATTTTTATAATTATTTTTATTCCAATTACTGCATTAATTGCTTTAATATTTACTTTAAAGAGGAGGAATAATAATACAAGAAATAAAAAGAAAAGAAAAGATTTAAATAATTTAATAATTAAAAATACAAAAATTAAACAAAATAGAACAATTACAAAAGGGTATTTAATTAATTAATTAATTAAAAATAAAATTAAAATTGGTGGCATTTTGTGCCATTAATTAATTAAATTAATAAAAATAATTAATAAATATTTATTCTAATAAAAAGGACAAAAAGCATTCTCTCTCTAATAGTAAGGCATTTTAGTGAATATTAGAAAAATAATGTAGGGGAAAGAAGGAGGTCCTTTAGAGTAACATATTATTAATTTCCTTATTTAATTATCTCTTTTTTAAAAAAAAAAAGGCCAATTGTTGTAGTAGACGAAAACCATTCTTCTTCATTAAATTATTATAATAAAAATACCAATATTGTTGGTAATTTAATTGTAACTTCTATAGATGAAAGGGACTCTAATAAATTAATTAATAAATCTTTTCTTCAACAAAAACAATTATTAAATAATAAATTAATTAATTTAAATAATACATCATCACCCCCTTCTTCTTCTTCTAATGGTTCTTCTATTGGTACTGAAATTACTACACTTTTACCTTTTAATAATAGAAGGGAAATTGATGGAGAAAATGGTAATGAAGTTAAGGTAGAATATTTTAAAAATTAATTAATTAAATTTTAATTAATTTAATTTTAATTAATTTAATTTAATTTTAGAATTGTTTATTAATAAAAGAAAGGCAACAAATTAAAGAAATAAAAAAACCAATAATTTTAAATTAAAATTAGAAGAAGAAAATTCCTTTAAAATATTCGTATTTTACTGCCATTTTTATTTTCCTTTTATTGAGCTTATTAAATAAAAATAAATACTTTAAATAAATTATATTAATTATTTAAAAGTATTTAATATAAAAATTAATTCATTTTTATTTTATTTTTATTTTTTAAAAATTATTCCAGACTTTTATGATCTCTTTAATGTATTACCTTTTTTATTTTTAATTTAATTAATAAATAAATAAATTATTAAAAATTGTTTTTTTTGTAAAGGTTAAAAATACCTATTTAATATAAAAACATTAACCATTCTAAAGTTTAATTAATTAATTAAAAAAATATTTATTTACAAAATAAAAAATAAAATTATTTTTTTATTTTTCTAAACATTTTCGCAGTTGTTTTCTTCGTATTCTTCACTAAAAGAAATTAATTTATTTTTTCTTTTATTATTTTCTTCTTTAATTAATAATGTTGTTGTGTTTCCTCTATTATTATAAGATGTTGATTTGTTTTTATTATAAAATATTTTAATTAAAGTTTTACGGAAACTTTGTCCAAAAATTAAATAAACAAAGAAATTAGCTGTACAATTAATTACCTTATTTAAATAGAAAATAAATAATTAAATTGTATTTTCCGTTATAAATTTAATTAAGGAAAATGTTTAAATATATCTTTTCCGGAAGATGTTTTTAAATAATGTTTGTTTCAGGAGAATAAACTTTTCCGGATAAACATTTGTTTCTAGCAACTTTGTTTATATATTAATGTTTGTATTTTCCGGAAGATGTTTTTGAATAATGTTTGTTTCAGGAAAATAAACTTTTCCGGATAAACATTTGTTTCTAGCAACTTTGTTCATATATTAATGTTTGTATTTTCCGGAAAATGTTTTTAAATAATGTTTGTTTCAGGAAAATAAACTTTTCCGGATAAACATTTGTTTCTAGCAACTTTGTTTTATATTAATGTTTGTATTTTCCGGAAGATGTTTTTGAATAATGTTTGTTTGTTTTATAAAAACCATTAAAATTAAAATAAAAACCAACAACTAATAAATTGCTCAAATCAACCAAATAAACAATTAAATATTTTAATTGTTCAGCAAATGTTAATTCAAGAAAATTAACAAGTAAGGCTGTAGAATTACAAAAGATAAATAGGCAAACAACTAAAACAAGGCTAATAATATCTGAATCTATTTTAAAAAAATATAAAATAAATAAAAATGATTTACCAGGCTCTCTAGGCCGTTTGAGTGCATTCAAAACAATTCCAACATTTAAAATAATAAGTAGAACTAAAGGGCCAACAGCCATAAATACCTAATTAATTAATTAATAATTAATTTAATTAATTAATATTACCGTGTACATATATGTGTAATAAACAGAATAGTAAATATGATTCATTCTAATTTAAATTAAATTTAAATTAATTTAAATTAATTAATTTAAATTAAATTAAAGGTAATTCCTCTATATTTATCCATCATTTTTTAATATTAAAAATATATAATTACCTAAATTCAGTTGGACATATTTGAAGACTAATTTCCATCATTCCTTCTTCTCTCTTTTCAATACATTTAATAGCTCTTAATTCAAAAAAGTGTGGAATATTATAAAAAACAGCCAAAATTGAAGTAATTAAAACAAATTTTTTAGCTCTTTTAACTGTACAATAAGAAGAACTTAAAGACCCTTTTAATGCCACATTAATGAAGAGATCTATAGCAGCACAAACACAAAAATAGACTGAAGTAGTTTGAAATGTTGAAGCTAAGGGGAAGAAGAAAGGGGCACCAAAGCCATATGCAAAGGCTAAGGCTTTAAAAAGAAATTTTTAAAAAATAATTAAAATAAATAGATATTTTTAAGGACATTATTTAGGTTTAATTAATTAATTAAAAATAAATTAATTAATTTTAGTGGTCAATTTATTTAAACAATAAGCCTTTATTTTTAATTTCCTCGATGGCTCTATTAAATTAAATAGAATTTAATTTAAATTAAATTGATGGGCCAAAGGGTTGTTGTTTAAAAAATACTACAAATTTTAATTAATTATTTTTATAAATTAATTAATTTTTATTTTTATTTTTAATTAATTAATTAAATAAATTCCCTCTTTTCAATTAATTTAATTAAAATATACAAATAGGTCCATGATGTCTCCAAGCTTCCAAAACAAATAAAAACATTGCTGTACATGTCATACATAAATCAGAAATTGCTAGAGCTTTTAAATAAATTATTGTTGAATTTAATTTATATTCAGGTTGTGAATAAACTAAAATAATTAAATAATTCCCAATTAATCCAATAAATCCAATTAATGCTAATATTGCTCCACTAACAATTAAATTATAAATCTAAAAATAAATAAAGTATTTATTTAAGGTTAATTTAATATTAATTTTAATTAATTAAATAAATTAATTAAATGAATTAATTAGCACTGAAATGTCCAGGCACCGAAATAACCCCGAAAACAATTTTAAATAAATTCAATTAATTAATTATTTTTTACCTGATAATCAGCATCAGTAGATCCTAAACAAATATTACAATTAGGTAAATTGTCAGTATTTCCATCTTCTAAGAACATTATTTAATTAATTAATTAAAAAATAATTATTTTATTTTTTTCTGAAAAATTAAATTAAATTAAATTAATTAATAATATTTTTTACATTAAAAAAAAATAAAATTTCTTTTTAATTAAAATTCCTTTTAATTTTTAATTTTAATAAAATAAATAAAAATGGAAATTTTTGGCAATATTTTCTTTTATTTATTTATTAAAATAAGGAAATATTAAATTACATATTTTTGGACTTTTTTTAAAGATATTTATTATTTTGGAATTTTTAAATGCAAATTAAAAAAAAAAATATTTTTTTTTAATTAAAAAAAAATCCTTTTAATATAAATAAGGTCTCCTTATTATTTAAAATTAAAAACTATTTTTAATAAAATTAAAATAAATTAAAATTTAATTATTTTTAAATAAAATAATTATTTTATTTAAAAGAAAAAGAATAATAATAAGTTTATAACACTTTCTTTTTTTTAAAAATTAATTAAATTCATTCAACCATCATATTTAGTAGTATTTATTAGTAAATAATATTTTATATAAATAAATAAATAAAAACATGTTTTTGTCATATTTTTAAATAAATAAATAATTAAATATTTTAAAAGAAAAAAGAATATTATTTATTAATTAATTAATTAATTTAAATTAAATTAAATTTTAATTAAACTATTTAATTTTTTAAAAATTAAAAAATAAATATTTTACATAATTTTTAAAAATAATAATAATATTTTTAAAAAAATATATTATTTTTTAAAAAAATGTATTATTCCCCTAGGACTTGCTTCTGACAGTTTTTAAAATTTTTAGAAAAAAAATAAAAGAAAAAAAACTGTCAGAAAAAAGGAAGATTTTTAGTCAATTAAAATAAATAAATATTTATTTATTTATTTAAATATATTAAAATTAATTTAATTTAATAAAATAATTTGCAAAATAAATAAATAAAATAATTAAAATAATAATTTTTTTATTTTTCTATTTTTAGGTAATAAATTAAATAAATAAATATTTTTTATTAGAATAATTAAAATTAAATAACAGAAAAATCCCCCAAGTTTAATTTATTAAAAAATATAAAAAATAAAGTAAAGTTTTTTTAAAAGAGAAGAAAAAAAGTTTTAGAAAAATAAGCATTTTATTCCTTTAAATATTAAAAAAATATTTGTGAAGAAGACTGATGTTTATTTAAATATTTTTTTTTTAATTTTTATTTTTTGAATTAAATGTTATAAAAAAATAATTAAATAAAATTATTAAAATTATTTTAAATTTTTTAATTAATTTTTTAAAATTAATTAAACTTTTTTTTTAATTTTTTTAAAATTAACAAAAATTAAATTTAAAAAAAATTTAATTTTTTATTTAAAAAATATATTTTCTCCTAAATAATTAAAAATTAATATTTTTATTTTTCTCACACATATAAAATAATTTTTAATATTTTTATTAAATTTATTCCTCCTTCTATTTATTATTTTCATTAATTTTTAATTTAAAGGATGGATTAATTTTTATTATTTTTTTATTTTCTATTAAAAGCATAAATGATTGATTAAATAAAAATTAATAATAAATATTTTATTTAATTTTATTAGAATTTATATTCTAATAAAATTAAATAAAATATTAATTTTTATTATTATTTAAATTAAAAATTAAATAATAAATTAAATATTAATTGTTAAATATTTTAATAAAATTATTTAATATAAATGAACATATTTATAATATTAAATATAAACTTCTAAAAATAATAATTATTTTAATTGATAATAAACTGTCTACTTGTAAAGACATCATTTAATATAAACAAAGATAATAAATAAACTTTAGAGAAAAATAAACTTGAATAACAGAGAAAAAGAGAAAATAAACTTTTTATTGTTTGTTTTATGTTTCTCTAACAAAAATAAACTTGGTGTTAGAGAAATATTTTTAAAATTAATTAAATTAATTAAAATAAAAAATTAAATTCTTTTATTAGTTAAAAATAAAATAAAAGAAGAATAACTAAGCATTAGTAAAATAAATATTTTTTTATATTATTTAAATTGCATGCTCAAGTTTCTATATGTATATATAAAAAAAGAGCACCATTACCTATAATTAAAAAAAAATGTTTCCAAATTTGGAAATAATTCCCTTATTTTAATTTTATTTTTTAATATTAATTAATTAGATAAATTAATCTTTAATTTTATTTTTATTTTAGAGTTGTTTTTTGAAAATTAGTAAATAAAATTTAAATTTGTTTGTTCCTTAACCTACCAACTTTTCCTTTAAATAATTATTTAAATTAATAAAAATAATCTAATAAAATAATTAAATATTTTAAAGCTAGTTTTCAGGTTCTAAAATTAATTCTAATTAATTGTCTTAATTTAAACAAACTTTGACTTAAATAGATTAGATTTAAAAAAAAACAAATAAAGTCTACTTTTTAATTCAAATAAATTGAAGAAATTAAAAGAAGCAAATTAAAGGGAAAATATAAAAGATAAAGAAAAAGGATAGTTAATGCTACTATATGTAGTTTAAATAAAATTGCTAAAAACTACTTAACTCATAGAGTTAAAAAAACTTTTTGTTTTCAATAACAAAGTTTGTTTTGTTTATATATCACTCATCACTTCTCATTAAAAAAAGGTTGTTTTGTTGTTCTCGTTTCATTGCCGTTATAAATGTTTAAGGCTTTCCTCCTTTAAACATGTCCCCTTTAAGAGATTATTTAAATAATTATTTAATTCAATATAAATATACCTAAACCTCCAGATGAACGTCCTCTATTTATACTGTTAATAATATTAACCAACTCATCTCTGAATGCAAGTAACTGTTCATTATGAGCTGTAATAAAATTAATAAGTTGTTGACGATTATTATTAGAATTAGTATAAGGCAACATCTGAATTATAATAGCCAATTGTTGACGTAATAGTTGTTCCATTTGTGTATCAGTCTGTAGGATAAAAAAAAAGAATTAAATAATTTGAAAAAAAATCTTCTGAAGGACATTATGCCATAAACAAATAGTCAAAATCGGTGGGGGACGAAAGAGTCTCGCCAAAAGAGTCTCGCCGAAAGAGTCTCGCCGAAAGAGTCTTGGCCAAAAGAGTCTTTGCCAAAAGAGTCTCCGCCAAAAGAGTCTCGCCGAAAGAGTCTTCATTGAAAATGGCCATATGAGTCTCCATCGACGTTTTTATGAATTTTTAAATATTTCTTTAGTAATTAACAATATTTTCTTCTTTTAATTTTTATTTTTAGATGGATATTGAATCACAAAAAGGCAAGCCTAAAATTGAGCATAACGGATTTCTTTATGTATTCCACATGTTCAGCAAAGATCAGAATATGAAATTCTATAGGTGCGAATTTTTCAACAACAAAGATTTCAAATGTAAGGCAAGACTTCATACTGGTCTTTATGGAAATATTCATCAATTGAATAAACATAATTGCCCGTCAGGTGCTGAAAGTGTTGAAACAAAACGAGTTATAACAACGTTTAAAAGAAGGGCAGAAGATGCTGTTATTTTTACGTTAAGAATTAAAACAGCAAGGTTATTTAAGATAATTAAAAGAATAAGGGGAAAATTAGATGCACCGCCAGCAGTTCCAATTAATTTATTTGCTGTTATTATTCTTGTTGAAATATTTGCCAATATAGCTCTTTTTCACTATTATAATAAGAGAAATAAATCAGGTTATCAATTTTATAAAATAATTATTAAAAATAGTAGGTTCGTTATTGGACAGCTAAAAGCAGTTCCCTTCTGGACAGGCTGCTTTGAATAAAAAGCCGATCTTGCATTAAATGGCAAGTTTATGAGTAAAAGAGAAAATGGATCAGTACAAAACGGGATTTTAAAGATTTGTGAAGATGGGACTGATTTTTTTGAGAAAAGAGTTTTATGGTGACTCTGCTGATCAAATAAATACTAGCAGAAATTCTCTGTAAATATTGTCACCAATGCAAACAGGTTTTCTCTTTTCTTATGTAAACTGACCATTAATGTTTTTGAGTTGTACCTCGTCGCTGTCATCATTGTCCTCTCTGTGGTATTTGTGTCCTTCGTAAAGATCATCATTGTCTCATGTTAGGTGGTTGTGCCGGACTTGTCAAGTGCGTATAACTAAAGTCAAGGGAACACTTTATTGCAATTTTTAGCGCTATTTCATATTTTTCTCTTTTGGGCATCATTGGGAGCAGCTTATGGTTCATATTTTAACTTTTTGTATTTGAATAAGCATATGATGCAGGTTCTTGGACCGGTTAGCTCTATCCTAACTAAATAATTTTCTCGATTTTTTAATAAAGGTTTCATTAGTCCGTTGGATACTCGGCATAGAAACAGCATTCAATATGGGGATGGTAGTTCTCTTCTTCAATCACGGGAATCCGAACAAGGTTTACCATCAACATATTCTTAATTTTCTTCAAATAATTGCCTATAATTATTAATTATATGAATTTGTTTTTTTTTTAATTATTTTTTATTTTTCACGTGATATTTTGGATTTTTAATATTTTATTTTTATTTAATAAAGTCAACCACGTTTAATTTTTGTATTTTTTTTTTATTTTAGAAGCGTTTTCAATAGTTTTTTTTAGGAAATTTAAGAAAAACTGGGTGTTTTAAGCAAATTAATTAGAAAACATCGATGGAGACTCATATGGCCATTTTCAATGAAGACTCTTTCGGCGAGACTCTTTTGGCGGAGACTCTTTTGGCAAAGACTCTTTTGGCCAAGACTCTTTTGGCGAGACTCTTTCGGCGAGACTCTTTTGGCGAGACTCTTTTGGGACGTTCCCGTCAAAATATATTTACCAGTGCTTGATGAAAAGGTCGTCGTTCTGTTGGTTGTTGTGCACCCGATAATTGTCGTTGTTCCCGAACAAAATTGTCAATAATATTTAAATCATTGATTTGTTGTTGCTGTTGAACATTAGTATGGCTTAAACTTCCAGGCATATGTTGTTGGGGATTATTAAACGAAAGTTCTAAACTTTTGTTTCTAAGCGTCGTTAGTAAATGGTTTAAATTAAAGTTTGAAGTCGCCATAAAATTGTAAAGTTGAAGTCTATTATCGTAATGCATAAATAAATTAAATATTGAATCTAGAATTGTTAATTCGTTGAATAATGCATCTCTTAAGAAGCGATCCACTGGATTACTAGGCTGAGGTTGTTGAACATTGTATCCTTTAAATATTAAAGTTAAAGGAAAATAATTAATCTGGCTTTCTAAATAGGAGAGTTTTTATTCAAAATTTATTCTTTATAAGTTTAGGTTGTTTTTAAGTTAAATTATAATGAGAGGCAACTGTATTATGCGTAATATTTTTAATTTTATTACCCGCAATGGCTCCGCTAGAGAAAAGTGGATATTGAGAAACTCCAGGGTACTGAGGAATTGGTTTGAATAAAGTTTGAGAAGGAACTGGATTTTGTTGTAAATGTTGTGGATGTTGTCCAACACTATAGTCATTAGAATTTTAATTAAAATATAGAAATTTATTACTTTGGATCATATTGATGTTGGACAGTTTGTGAACTGCCAATGTCTCCTTGTTGACTGCTTCCCATGGTGGTAACTTAATGTAAGTAATTATTGTAAATCAAGTTTACAATTTTATTTTAAATTTATTATTTAATCAAGTTATTAATTTAGGTTCGGATTTGTCTCAAAAATCCTGTCAGAGCTTAACTGACTAGATAAACAAAATACCTATCAAATCTTTTATATATTACGGTATTTAATATACTGTAAAATTACATTGTTGCACAATACGTTCAAAAGCTTCCGGATTTACTAACATTGGTTGGGTTCTTGATTTTTTTGATGTACGACCTAAATTTTTAATTAAAAATAAATTAATTTATTTTACCCAACAATTTCTCAATATTATTTAAAATTAATTTTATTTAAAATATGTTTGGTTCACCTTTAATCGCAGGCTTCTTTCCCTTCTTATCATCATCATCTCCTCCACCTACACAAGTCACAAAATATTTTGAAATTAATAAATTTAATAAAATCAGATGAAATATTAAAATAAACTTCATCTAAAAATTTTTAGACAGAATTATTAACTCAAGGCTAGAAGAAGAAATGGTAAACGTTAAACAGAACTTACTCCGTTTTTATTACAAATATTAAAATTTTTTTTATTGGCATTAGTTAAATTGTGGAGTGAATGCCAGGCATTCTTCACTACATAGGCAGGAAACTTTTTAAATTAATTAAAAAGAAATAAATTAATTTAAAGGAATTCTCCCTGACATAAAAGTCTTAAGTCTTAGAAAAAACTTTCCTATAAAAATAAGTCTTAAAAATAAATAAAAAAGTGAATGAAAATCAACTGTTTTCAGTCAGCTTAAATATATAAAAAATTAACGCTTGCATGTGTGGGCTTTTTTTCTTTGTAAATTCCTCTCAACATGGAGAGATAGTCGAAGGAGAATCTGAGTGGCATTCAAAAGAAAATTTTATTTTAATAAATGTCATAAAATAAAATGCCAAATTTAAAAATGTACAGTGGTTTTCTCCAAATGAAAAAAAACTTTTCTGCCTTAATCTTATTTAGTCTTTTAACTTAAAATTTCAGGTCAGAATGTTGACTTTTCTATTGTTGGTTTCTAGTCTAATTTGAACTTGTTCTGTAAACTGTATCAGGTTTGATCAACTCTAAGTTGAAGTCAAAGAATATTTCATTATTTTAATTAACCAATTTACTAAAAAACTTCTTATTAAAACTCCCCAAGTTTTATTTAACATTTACAATTTATATGTCTTAATGTCAATTGACATTTTGTCTGTCAAGAAAATAAATGGCTATACAAAATCAATCAAGATGGCCAAATTTTATTAATTTACAAACGACAATATAGCTAAAAATGGATTTTTAATTTTTTCCTTTACATTAAAGCGATAAAAGTGCAAATTGATTTTAAAATCAATAATAAAATAAATTTTATAGGTGAATTTAATGAAAAATTAAATAAAATTGTATAAAATAAAAAGTTTATTAAAATATTATTTTTAAGAAGAAACTTTATTTACAGAAATTATGATATTAAAAAAATGTCTAAAAAAGGTTTTTTTTGATAATAAACTCTTTTTTGTAAATATTTAATTCTTTAAAAGTTTAATTAAACCTCAATAAGAATACTAAACTTCCAATATAATTAATTAAATTAGCCTAAAATTTGAGAGATTTAAACCAAACTACCTAAGCTTAAAAAAGCATTATTTGCAAATAAAAGTGTCCATTGCTGTTCTAGCTTTTCTATTGCATTCTAATTGTTATTTGTTAAAAGATAGGGAAGTAGTATTAAAAAATTCTTCAATTAGTTATTTTTTAACCTTCTCTTTCATTCCAGATTGGAATAATATTTTCTTTTTCCATAAAATAACAACTAGAAAAGTTTTCAAAAAATAAATAAAAGTATAAATAATAATAATAATTTTACGAAATAAATAAAAACATGTTTAGAAATTATTTTTATATTTTTTGTTTTTATGAGTCATACTTCTTTTACTATTTCTCAAAACTAACACAAAGCACTTCTCTTTTTACCTGTTTTTTTATTACCAAACGAGAGAGTAAACATCTCTAAATTTTCATGTTGTCAACCAGTCATTTGTTGTTTTATCTTTCATTTTATTTTTTTTATTTTATTTTTTATTTTTCCAAAAATAGTGGCCAAAAAAATAATAAATAAATAAATAAATTGAGCGCAGATTTTTCTCAACATTCTAAAAATTTATTTATAAAACTAATTTTGCCTTTTACTAATTTAATAAAAACAGCTCTAATTTAAATAATTAATTTATAAAGCAAAAAAATGGTTAGTCAAGTTTATAAACTTTTAATTATTAAAATCCTATTTAATATATATTTATATAAGAAAAACCTTTTAAAATTAAAGAAAAAAACAATTTATTTAGACTCATCCAATTATTAATCACATTTCTATTCCTTACAATGCTCGTCTTCTATCTGAACTACAACCAACACAAACACTTCTAATTCAAGGTCATGTCTTACCTGATGCTAACCGTTTTGAAATTAACTTGTTAAGCGAGTGCAAAGAAATAAATCCACATATTGGTTCTGTTCCTTTACATGTGAACGTCAGATTTGATGAAAACAAAATTGTTCTAAACTCGTTCAATGTGAATTATTTTTTAAAATTATTTTAATAACCTTTGGTTAGTTCCTTAACTGTTCCCAATAATTAAATTTTTAATATTAATTTTTAACAGACTATTTTCCAGAAAATAAATTTAAAATTAATTTTTTTTAAATTTCTTCTTATTAAATTAAAAGGCTGGAGAATGGGAAAAAGAAGAAAGACATTCAAATCCCTTTAAACATGGAGAGCCTTTTGATATTCGAATTCGTGTACATAAGGAACGTTTTGAATTGCTTGCTAATAAACATCATTTAGCTGATTTTAAGCATCGACATGCTTTCAGAAAAATTGATCATATGCAGGTTTCTGATATTTGAGAAAATTTAAAATTCTTTTTAGGCAAGAAAATAATGAATAATTAAATTAATTTCTTTAAATTTTAATTAATAAATAATTAAAAATTATTTTAATAATTAAAACATTTTTAAGATAATTGGAGACATTACACTATCCAGTGTCCATTGGGGAGGACGTCATTTTGAAATTCCATTTCAATCAACCTTTCATGGTCATTCACTTAAAAATGGTTTAAAAAAACTTTTTCTTTTAATTCTTTAATTTTTCTTTTTGAAGGTCAACGTGTTTTTATTTATTCAATTGCAAAAGGAGATTTTAATATTAATTTTGTTGGTGAAAACGGAGATATGCTTTTTCATTTAAATCCTCGTTTTAGTGAAAAACAGGTGTAAAAATATTTTAATTATTATTTAAAAAATAAAGATTGTCCGTGGCTCTCAGAAAAATGGTACATGGGGTGAGGAAGAAAGAGAAGGTAAATTTCCATTAAAAAAAGGAGAAGCTGTTGATATTGCTATTCACAATGAACCCTATTCTATTCAGGTTTATTTTTAGAAATTAATTAATTTTATCTACAAAAGGTATTTATTAATGGAAATCATTATTGTTCTTTTGCACATAGGAATTGAGGATCCAAATAATGAATATAAATTTTTACGTATAGAGGGAAATATTGAGTTAACTGGTGTTGAAGTAAGCCATTAGAATGAATAAAAATAATTAAAAAAAAGAAAAGGTTTTAAAATAATAATAATATCATTAAATTCTTTTTTTCTATTAAAAATAAATATTTAGTGCTTTAGTAAATTATTTATTTTTTATAATTAAAAATTAATTCCAAAATTTCAATTATTTACTTCATTTATCTTAAATATTTGTTTTCGAAACATTAAAAAATTATTTTTAAAAAGAATTTAAATTAACCTGTTTAATTTGATAGTTTTAAGAATTAAAAAAATAAATATTCTACAAAAATTGTAAAATATTTATATATTATTAAAGCTGTTGAGGAGATGTTGGAGGTAAAGAATTATCCAAAAACCATTGTTCTTTTAATCCGTAGTTAAGTGGAGCACTCAATAGAAATACTAAAATAGCTAATAAAAATGCATGTAATTCTAGACGATAATCAGCAGTTAAGAAAAGTTCAAGCCTTGCATGTGCATCCCATCTTGATTCTACCCAGGTTGAATATTGTCCACTTGAAAAGTTGTAATCTGAGAATGTTTTTTGAAAGTTGGAAAAAATAGAAAAAATCCCCGTAATTAAAAAAATAAATTAAAAAATTCTGATAAATCAGAGGATTCTGAATTTTTAAAAATTACTTTCAATCTCAAATGCAGGTGACTTTGCAACACCCAAATAAATACTTGTCTTATAACATGTTCCATTATTAGTCAAAGGATTATTTTGCCAAACATATTTATAAATCTTTAAAAATAAAGTTATAAAAAAAGAAATTATTTTTCTTTACATTTTGTTTTTTATTTTGTTCAGAACATTGTTGTTCACTTTCTTGACCTTTTTGTCCAAGAGAATTGACTAAAATAGAGTGAACAATTTTACGAATACCAGACCCTGGATATCCTGTTCCAATTGATAAATCATTCGCTAAAATTAAATTAACTTTAAAAGAAAAAAACAATTTTTCTTGCCTGTATTCCTTAACCAATATTTAATACTTTGATCATTTGTAGCATTAGAAATAAGTAAAAAAAGAGGACAATCCCATGAAGATTTTAAAAAGAAACATTCAGCAAGGGTTTTAGCCTAAAATTTAATTTAAGAAATTTTCTGTATTTTTAAGTAAATTAACAGATTTATTTACCCCAAAATGCCAAAAAAACAAAATTAATTTATTTAATTATGTAAACCTTCAGGGTCTGATTATGTAATTAATTTAAATAAAAATTAATAATATTTACATAATTATTGTCAATTTTAAACTTTTCTACAAGTTTTATATCATTTAAAAATAAATAATTAAGTGTAGTATTCAAAGCTATTTTTGCTGCAATTGTTATTCTCTTAACATATTCATTAAACATTTTTGTATTATTTCGAATTTCAACATCAAATAATGAATTAAAATAACTAAGAATTTAATTTATTTTATTCAAATTAAATTACTTTAAATTATATTTTCCTTCACCAAAAGAAGACAGAATAAAACCAGGAATATTTTTATCATTTTTAAGTAGAGAATGATAACTTGATGGGGGAACTGATCCATAAGGAAGATTTAAAGGATTAATAAAATTAACTTTTGAACCAATCACTTTAGAAGATTTAATTAAATTATTAATCTAAAATTTTTAATTTAAAAAAAAATTAAATTAAAAATTACCAAGCTTTTATTCCCTAAATAAGCATCTTTGTCCGCATGTAGAAAAAATTGTTCGTTTGTTCCAATTTGTTGTAATTCCATAAGAAAGGCAATTGAATCAATTCCAATTTGGAGTATATTATTATTAACACCTAATAATTCATTAAATGGACTAGGAAATTGTTTTCTTTTCATATCCCAAATCCAACGACTACTTCCAATATACCCCAAAGATTCTCCATGAAAAAATGCAAAAAGTAATTGGCGAAATGTTTTTTGAGTTTTTGATAGAAAAAGGTCAATATTTTTTCCAATAGAATCAGCTACCAAAAGTAAAGGAATAATTGAAGAAAGTGTAGAAAAGTCTCCACCATGTGAATTATAAATGGAAGAAAAAGAATCCAACTAATAAATAAATAAATAAATTTAAAATTTCCAGGACATTCTTTTAATAAAATAAAAAAAAGTTCTCTTTCTTTTGATTTAATTAATGTTTTTTATTATTTAAACTTTTCTTACCTTCACAGTTAATACAAAAATATTTGGCTTTAAATCCTTCTGTTTTTGACTAATAGGAGGTAACATTGCAAAAACATTACTATCTTCAAGATGATCACATAACCTTAAAATAAAACAATAAAAGAATTTTAGCTAATTTAATCTTTTATTAATTGATTTAAATTAATAATTTAATAAAAAAATTTAAAATAATTCCTTACATTACTTGTTCTCCTAATCCAGAGCTTTTTTCTTGCCTTTCAATACATAATTTAGAGTTTCCAGCAGCAAACATAAATAAGACCATTCGACCAATACAACGAAGACTTTCTTCTTTAATTTGTTTATTGTAAGGAGTAGCACACTTAAAAAATTAAAATTAATTTTTAAAATCAAAGTAAAGAAACCTTGTTTGTTAAAATATCAATTTGTGTTTGATTTTCAATAAAAAATATTGGTTTAACAAAATTTATAAAACGTAGGCCAAAAGGATCAATTGCTCCCAGAGAATTCCAAGGATGACAATTTTGATCTTTAGAATCGTAAAATGCTAAAAATCAAAATTATATATTCTTTTAATTATTAAAAATAATACAAAATTGTTTATTAGGACATTCAGCATCTTCAGAAAAACTTTTTGGTAACTTTTCTCCACGATAAAATAAAATAATTCCTTGAACATTTTCATTAGTCCTTACAGCATTAATTAATTTACTTAAAATATTTAATTAAATAATTTTAATTAAAAGTTAAATTATACCTATCTAAATTGTTAATTTCAATCAAAACAATTAAATTATTAATTCTCAGGGGAAGTCTTTCTGCAATTTCATCAATATCCTTTGAATTTGAAATTTCTACAACAACTCCAGTATTTCCATTTTTATTCGCTTTAATTTAATTTTATTAAATTAAAAAAAAAAAGATTACATTGACACCCAACTTCATCTGTTCCGTTTAATATTCTAGTGCAATATGTTTGCAATGGGTTTAATTCAAAAATTATTTGTTCACGCAAATATTCACAATTTGCTTAATTTAAGAATAAAAAAAGAGTTTGATTAAATTAATAAACCTTTTGATAAAAGAAGTGAAGAAACGAGCCAACAAAAGATAAGATATAATAAATTATTCATTATACCATTAAATAATTAGCTAATTATCTTAAAAAAATATATTTACAAAGTATAAATAATAATAATAATTTTTAGAACTTTTAATATAAGAATAAAAATCAGTTTTTATACTTAAATATATTCTATGAAAATAAATTAATAAAAAAATTTTGAATTAATTTAAATCTTAATTTATCCAGTATACAATTTTGCACCCTCTTTGGCAAGTCTATCTGCTTGATCGTTGTTATAGTCCCCCGAATGACCGTCAACCTTCTGAAAATAAACCTTAACCTGACTTCGAAGATTATCAATACGTTCAATCAAATCCTTATTTAAAACATCTTCTCCTGTTGCAGTTTTCCAGCCATTATTCTTCCAACGTTGAATCCATAAGTTCATCTATTAAAAATTAAAGAACTCTTACAATTTGTTATTAACTAATAAATAGTAATACATAAATTTAAATATATCCCCTTTTTTCAGTTCTCCCATATTCTCTTCCTTGAAATTATTTGGGAATTTTAGAAAAGAACACTTAAGTATTACCAAAGAATGTTTTAAAACATACTGATGAAATTATAAGTTGACTATCTGTACGTATTATAAGGTCTGATAACCCTTCAGAAATTGCTTTTTCAATTGCACAAATTATAGCAGAATATTCAGCAATATTGTTTGTTGCGCGTCCAGTAACAGGAGCAGAAACATTCCATTTATGATCATCACCCCAGAAGACACCGATCCCTGCCTTTAATTTTCGAAATAAAAGAAGTATGAGAAAATTTTTAAGCAACTTATTTTATTTATTGTATTTTATATATTCAAACAAGAAAATTTAAAAACTTTGGAATAATCTCAAATAGACTCTTAATGAATTTCTCAAGCAATGAAAAAATGAATAAAATATTCTAGCTACATCTAATACAAATTTGATTCATTTATTAAAAAAATACCTTTCGATTAGAATGACCATTCCTACTACATGCACCGTCAGTATAAACAACTATAATTCCATCCTCCATAATAAATTTTGATTCAGTAAAACTTGTGCATTTAGAAGTCGAAGGTTTTTCCTTTTTAGGCAATGGTTTTGATTTAGATGTTGCTGTAATCATAAAACGTTAGTACGAAAATAAACATGTTTGAAAAAATAAAAAGAAAAAACTAAATCAAAGACATTTTATATTAAATAATTCAAAAAACAAAAAATTCAAAAACCTCTGTTTTTATCAATAAAATTTCTAGCTTCTTGTTCTGAAGAAAACTTCTTGAAACAAGAATTTGGAAAGTGAAAAACTTGTTTTTGACAATCATCCCATGAATGAAAAATCCCAGTCCTCCAACCACGAGCAACAGCATAAACCTTCCTCATTAAACTAAAAAATGGTTTTAAATGAAAAGAAAAAATAGTTAATCACGAATAAAAGAATATATAAACATAAAGTAGTTAATTGAGGAATACTTTTATTGTAAACAAGGAAATAAACTGAACAATAAAGTCTATAACAAACCTAGAAAGTCTAAATCTTAAAATAAATGTAAATCTAAACCTTTATAAATTTATAAAATTAAAATTTTCTCCGCAGCCCACAATTTATGGCAGTCCTTTTATAAATCTGACTGTTCCATTTTTAATACATTTAAAAAGCCATTTCAACCTCAAATAAATATGTAGAATTGTGTATTAAATTTCAGATATAAATAAAATAAAAATGATAAAACAATAATTAGATTTAACAGGTTCAAAGTCGGCCTTTAGCTTTGTTTTTCACATTTTCCTCCTTTTAGGCCTAAAATCAGTAAAGTATTCAAATGAAATTAAAACTTAAAGAACTAACCGCACAATCGAATCTAACTTTCTCAAAGTATAACCAGGCTGATGATCAAAAGCTCTACCTCTTTGGAATGTTTTAATACCTTCGAAGCACTTTTGTGGCTCAACATTTTCTAATTTTTGCCCATTTAAGTCAATAGCATACTCGAAGTTCACAGGATTTTCCAAAGCGTTAACTATTTTTTCGTTGAGATTCTCTTTAGTAACAAAATTTTTGCTAGCTTCCTAAATAATAAAATATTTTAAAAATTTTAACAATAATTAAATTCCCTATAAAGTTAAATCTATCATTCAATTAGAAATGACAGTTAATATTTTAATTTTCCCTCATTACCACACCTTTCTAAATCTTTCAATATCGGGCAATGCCAAGTAACTAAAAGCTCGCCCATCCTATTCTAAATATTAACCTAACGTCGATTTAAAAATAGCTAAAAACAAACTGACAATTACTGACAACACTTGTTCAGTTTTTACAGCAGCTTGTTCAGTTTCTTTATCCAATCGACGTTCAATTTCCAAAAGAGTTTCTTCTTCAAGTCTCTCCATTGTTTCCTTCTCTCGTTTTATTCTAAATATTATTTCCTCTATAAAATTAAAAGGAAATCTGGAGATACAAAACAACTAGAAATTAAAAAATTCTTTACAAAATAAAATGACTCTAAAGACCTACAATAATAGGTAAAAATCATTTAAAAACCTTGCATCAGACAAATCCTTATTCCTCTGTTCATTTTCTGCTATTAATCTCTCAAGTTCTTCGGCTGCCTCTTTCTTTATTTGAATAGCATTGAGGCCAACTGGAAAAGCCTCATATTCTTCACGGAAAATTCGTCTCATTGAAAGGACTGCACTGTTGTAAATACTTCGACGCCAAAAAAGATCCTTAAATTAAAAAAAAAAGCAAATAAGTTTTCACTTTAAAAAATTAACCGCAACGTCTTCTGGCGAAGTCCACTCAGCCTGCTTAACTTCATAAAGCTCTAATTTCGTTGGAATTTTCATTTCATCATCTCTAAAAATTTAAGGATTTTATTTATTGAAGGAAAATACCGATATACTGGAGGGGCTCTCGACAGCCCTTTTGTGTGTGCATTTCGGTAGAATAAAAATATTGGCGTATACGGGAGTTTATTCATCTAAATCTTCAAAAACAAATAAATAACTTTAACATTTAATAAAAAGTAGTTAATTTTAGTTATTAAGAACAAATAGGTTCAACAACCGATAAAACAAAAATTAATTCATTAATAGTAATTAGATAAATTATTATAAATTCAAAAATAAAAAAAACAATTTTCGATAAAAGTAAAAGAGAAAGGGAAGAAAATCAATTACAAATATTTTGACTTCACTAAACAGCTCCATTTTGTATGTGTCCATTAAAAGGTTGTTCTTTATTTTCTTTCCATGAAGAAGAACCATTAGCATAGAATTCCTAAATATTTTAAAATTTTGTTATTTTTTAAAAATTATTTTGAGTAAAATATTTAAATTAAAACCTTTTTCCAAATTGGAACTCTTTCCTTGAGAGAATTAATTAACCATTCTGTTGCCTTAATAGCTTCTTTTCTTTGTGGAGAGCTTGTAGCTATAAACACTGAAATCTCTCCTACTGGAACTTGACTTAAATTGTTAAATGTTTAAAAAATCCTTTAAAAAAGCCAAACCCCAATCTGTGAAAAATACAAATCCTTTCAATTGTCAAGTAATTCTTTCGTACTTCTTTACATAATTTAATCAGTTCAGTATAGGCCATATCATTATAAGCTTCATATTCAAGTAGTTTTACAATTTTTCCTTCAAAAGTATCACGTGTTGTGCCTAAAAAGTATCAAAAAATTTTATTGAAAAATTCTAAAAATAAACCAATAAAAATAGATGTAGCACCACAATTTGGGGAATTGACCCATTTTGTTGAAGCATCAACATCTATTAGGGAATGAGTTAATTCAAGTTTATCACAGATGAGATGAATAAATTCCCCAACAATTTCATCAATGGAAATAAAATTATTTGTACATTTAAATGCTTTTGGTATATTCCTTGTTCTTAGTAAGATTTTTACTTTATTTAAAGTTTCTTCCCATGCAGGCCAAACTATTTGTTCAAAATAACTAAAAAAAGGATTTAAATTTAAAGTTGTAGAAACCTTAACTCGAAATAAAAATTCTTTTAAATAATACCCTTTCTCGTCTGGAGGATCATAAACTCTTTTGCCCCGTCTTTCTTCACATATTTCCTTGTCAATAGTTAATAAAACAAGAGCGTCAATTTCTCTCAAAACAGGTTCAATATTTGTTATCATATTTCCTTCAATAATAACAACATCATTTAAATCCTTTGCTTTCAAAATAGCCTTTAACATCTCATCACATTTTAACTAAAAAATAAAAATTTTTTATAGGAAAATATTCTTACTTACCGAATTAAGTTGATCGTAATCATAAAAACGAATTGAAGAATCGCTTTTACTAATTAAGGTTGGAACTTCTTCCTTTTCTTTGTAAAAAACATCCTGATGAATAACAGTTGCGGAAATCCCTACATCTATAAACTAAATTAAAATATTAAAAATTGAAAAACCTTTTAATTAGAAAAATAAAATACTTTTTGTCGTAATCCGTCAGAAAGTGTAGTCTTCCCTGTACAAGTACTACCAGAAATTCCCAAAACAATGCTTTTTCCTGTCGTTAATCTAATCTTCTCGAAAGCTTGTTTTAGCATTAAATAAATATTCTATTAAAAAAATAAAAAATATTAGGAAAAAATATTTCAGTACTAGCTTGTGATAAAGCCGTTTTGACACAACTATTAAGTCTATTTAAATTAATTAAATAAACATTTACTTTAAACAGCAATAATTTTAGAAGTAAATATAGAATACTGTTATTAAAACTATTGAATAAATTATACATGTGTATTTATTAAAATAATTCTACACAGAGAAGTGTAAATTTACTTCTTCTATTTGTTCAAATCATCCACAACAATCTTTTGTTCCTCTTCACTTGCCAACTCTTTGCTATATTTTTGCACGTAAGAACAGGTCGGGTAAATTTTGTAATTATTATCAATACAATAGCGAAAAGCACCCTAAAATTTTTAAAAATTAATTAATAAATAAAGAATAATTAGAATTAATTCCAATCTATATATTATCAAAAAATACCTTGACTAAATCTTTTGCAATTCCTTTGCCTCCATATTCTTTAGGAACTTCAGTATGATACAATTCCAAAACCTGCTTCGGCAATTTCTTGTATTCGAGTTTGGCTTGTGCCTTATCTGCTGAAAATGGAAGAATTTAGAGGAAATATAATAAAAATAATACCTAAGCGAATAAAGAAGAATAAATTATTAACATTGTGTTCAACAACACGAGAAGCCATTTTCTTAAAAAATTAATAAACTTATCTTTTAATAAATAACAAACAGTATTGTTTATTCTTATTTTGTTGTTCTTTCATACATGAGTTAGAGTTTAACCCTGTTGACCAACTTCCTTTTGATCAAAAATTTTTTTTTATTTTCATAATATGGGTATTATTATTATATGTAAATAACTATATTTTATTTAAAAATTTTTAACTTTTTAAGCGCATTAAAAACTGACTTACTATGTAGTGAGATTTTCACAAAGGAAAAGGAAATACACATGAAGTTTTTTCCTTAATAATTAAAAGCATCAAAACCTTTTTTCCCAAAATAAATACCTATTTCCTGATCATTAAAAATGAAAATAAAAAAATAGGAAAAGTCCATAATTTAACTATTTATTTATAACATAATATTAGTTAATAAATGTACATACGCATAATTGAGATCAGTATTTATTTAATTCGAATAATTAATCTCCTGTACTCGTATGAAATTTACTTGAAATAATCGATGCCTGTTGCACTTTACAAATTTCATTTTTATTATTAGTACTGTGCTTGTAACTTCGACTTGTATCACCTAGTTATAAATATTTTTAGACTCCCTCTATCAACAAATTATAGCACTCGGGGAGCGATAAAAAAATTAATTTAATTATAAATCCAATGTATTTTTACCATTTTCTATTATTTCATCATTTCCTCCCAACGAAAGACGTTCAACACAATGCTCAATCATCCATTTTGCAGTTGCTGCTGCTTTTGAACTTCTTCCAGTACTTTTTTGTACTTTCGGTAAAAGTTGATCATCATCCCATAAACTTTCTTCATCTGATTGTAGATCTTCTTTTTCTCCTTCATTTCCACTACTTTCAATTGTTGTTGATGTGTTTGTTGTTATAGGAAGATTATTATTATTGTTACTAACGTTTAGTTCATTATTAGTTCTACAAAAATAAAGTACAATTTTTTGTAAATTTCTCATCTTTTACCCTTTAGTCTGTGATGATTGTTTTGGCCTTTGTTTTCTTTGTGCTGCTTTTAAAAGAAGAGTCATACAAGCAGTACGATGAAAAGTTCTTGCATCATCTAAAGCAGTACGTCCCCAGCGATCACGAATATTTTGGTCAACTTTACCAACTTGTAAAAGGAATTTTAAAATGACAGTTTGCCCTTCAGAAGCAGCTAAATGAAGAGCAGTTCGTCCATCATAATCAACAATATTTAAATTCATTCCTTGAAGATGAAGTCTAAAAAATGTGATAGTTTAAAATTAAAATTAATTAATACTTTCTAACAGTCTCCAAGTCACCATTCTTACATGCAAACAATAAATTTACAACCTAAAAATTTATAGAACACTTTCAAAAAATATATTTATACCAAATCAGTCTCTTTATTACCAATTCGTCTTCTCGGGTCAATCTTCTTAGAATCCGTATGTAGTAAAGAGTCATAATTGTGAAAATTAAAAATATCAACTAATTTTTGACAGAAGAGAACACCCCTCGTTGTATTACCCATTCTGTCTAGTCGTGGAGAAAATAGGCAAATACCCATTAAATTTGGAATTACCTTTAAATTTTTAATTGAATAATAAAAAGATTAAAAATATACTAAAATCATTCCACCAGAAACTCCAGACTTTGCTGGTAACCCAACATCAAAGGCAAATTGTCCTGAATAGTCATACATTCCACACGAATACATTAAAGAAAGAACATCACGACAAGCCCTACTTTGAATACATGATTGATCAGTTAATGGACATACTCCTCCATTTGCTAATGTTGCAGCCATTACCTTCAACATAAAAATTAATTTTAAAAATTATAATAATACAGCAGCAGCCTCGCAATTAGTTTCTAATGAACACAATTGAAAATAAAAATCCAACTCATCACGAATACTTTCTATATCAGAAGGAAAACATTTATTCTCCTTCATGTAGTAAGATAGGGCATAGTTACGATCCGCAGTCTTTTTTTCTGATAAAAACCTGTAAAATATTAATTTTACAGATTCCGGAAAATTAAAAATAAATAAACATTTCGAAATATTTAAGTATAAAACTTGTGAAAGAATTCTCGTTTTTGTTAAGTTTTAATTGGGCTTCAGTAAAAAAAATAGGCAAATTAGACTCCCACCAAGTTTATTATTATTAAATAATTCTAATAAAATACGTTGCATTGTTAAATCCAATGTAACCACCACCGGCCAACTTTTTATATTCATTTAAAGCCTAAAAAGTAGAGAAATAAATAATTAAGAAAATAAAAAGAAATTCTCACAAAATCGTATCTATCAGCCATTGGAAGGCCTTTACGCATAAGAGATGTAACAATTATTGCCCCAGAATTAATCATTGGATTGTGAGGTTTTCCACTTGAATCAAGACAAATTTCATTAAAAAGTCTTCCAGAAGGTTCATGTCCAACAAAAGAATGAACATAATCACCCAAAATAGATGCAACAATTGCATAATTAAATGCCTTTGATACAGACTGAAAACACCAAGGAAAATTAAAATTTCCTAAAGAAAAGCGTTGTCCATCTATTGTACAAACAGAAAGTCCCCACTATAAAAAAGAAATAAAGAGAAATTTAAAGGAAAGGAAAATTTACTTGGTTAGGATCTGCTCTTGCTAATTGGGGAATATAAGTAGCAACATCTCCACCCTCTTCTGAACGGCACTAAAAAATAAAATGTTTTAAAATATTCAAAACAAAAAACTTCTTCAAAAATTTCTCTAATTTTTGAAGTAAATTCTGTCCAGTTCGGTATAATTAATTGGTTACGAAGTGTACGTGATATTAATTCAATACATGGACGAACACAACTATATTTAAATACTTATAAAATGGGAATTAATTTAAAAATAGAACAAACGATTTAAACTGTTCACAGCCAAGATGTCTACCAAAATGAAGTTCTTCGTCATGGACTTCTTCTCCCATAGTATTAGAATTTGAAACAATTTTACGAATACCATTAAATGTTGTAGTAGTTGTTGCTTCAATCCCTTCAATGTCTAAATATTGCCTCATTTTTTCTAACATTGGGGCCAAACTAAAGAAAAAGGAAAAAAAGAAGATATTTATTTACATATGTTCTGCTCTATTAAAATTAATTACCGTTGATCATTTGATTGAAGACCAAAACCTCTCAACGTCTAAAATTTAAAAAAAATAATTTTAAAAAATTATTTAAGAAAAACCAAAAGAAGTCTGCCAATATGAGCTTCATCATGATGAGGTATCTTAAAAAGGTTATAAACTAAATCCTCAGGGGATTGTTGACGTTCCCCAAAAATAAAGGTTTCTGAAGTTGGTACGGTTGTGCTTTGTTTCATTTTTAAATTAAAGAAGAACTTTAAATTTAAAAAATAATTAAAAACAATTTATTTAAATATTTTGAAAGAATTTTGCTGTTTATTTAAATAAAATAAATAAATATATACAGATATTTATTTATTTATATATGTTTTTTTAGTCATTCCATCATAGGACTGCAAAATCATAGGATTTAAAAAAATAAAAAAACTCTAAGAAAATCTGTTATATTTAGTAAGCAGCTTCTTTCCTTTTTTTAGTTTTTATTCCACTTAAAACAAAATAATGTGAGTTCATTCTTTTAAAGTGTTTCTTCTTTTAAAAATACACCTTTTATAATGGACAACAATTTACGTCATTTAAGTAGTGAAAATATAAAACGGTTTGATAATACACGAGGGATTAAATAAATAAAGAAATTTATTTATTTAATAAAAAAATTAATTTAAAAAATTAAAAGAAATTAATTAAATATTTAATTAGAATATTAGTTTATTTTTTAAAGCATTGCTAGTAGTATGTATGTAGAAGAAAAAAAATAAAAGAATAAATAAATAAATATACCTTTTCTATTTTATTCAATACTGCTTTAAACCAAAAAATGCCAAAGAGAAGTAAATAATATTTATTTAACTTTTAAGATGTGTGTACATAAAAAAGTAAAGAATTTTACTTTAAAAGGTTTAAATAAAAAACAAAAAGAAAAATATATTTATTAAAATATGTATTTTATTTAAAAAACAAATTTTATTTTATTTTTTAATTGCCTGAATTAATATTTAATTATTGAAATATTGTTTTAATAATTTTTTAAATAAATTATTATTAACTATTACCTTTTTGCTTAATAATTAAAAAATAACCTTTTAATTTCTTTTCTTTCTTTTTTTATAAAGAACAGATTGTACAAATATTTTTAAACAACAAAAGGAAACAAAAATATTTTTTTGGATATTTCTCTTTTAATTAACAATAATTTCTTTGCATAAAAATAATCTTCTTATTCTCTGTATATTTTAATAAAAGAGAGGAGTATTTTTTAAAAGCACTGTTGAGACTAAAATTACCTATTTGGAAAAAACAAGAATTAATTAATTTACCTATTTTTTACCGAAGATTAGAATTAGAAGAAAAAATCCTTTATTTTTATTTATTTTCATTTAAATTTTGTCCAAAATATTAAAAAAAGGAAAAAATGACTTCTTCTTCTACTTCTCCGTTCTATTTTCTAAATAAAAATAATTTTTCTTTTCCAAAAATAAAAAATAATTATTTAATTAAACAAAAATTAAATATTCAAAAAGAAATTAAAAAACAAACTTTTTCTTATGATGATTTGGATGAAATTGAACCAACAATTCCTTTAGATTGGTTAAAGTCTAATAATAAGGTATTTTTTTAAATTATTTTATTTTTTATTTTTAATTAAATTAAATTGTGTTAATTTTAATTATTCTAAATTCTGAAATTAAAATTAAAAAATTCTGAAATTTATAATATTTTTTAATTTTAATAAATAAATAAATTTTAAATTAATTATTTAATTTTTATTATTAGAAACAAATTGAAAAAATAAAAATTCAAAAAAAGGCAAAAAAGAAAGAAGAAAAAATTAATTGTTTTAAATCTAATAAAAAAAATTGTGTTCGTCCTTGGTCTGCTTATGCAATGTTTTTTCGTGAAATACAAACAAAAATACGTGAACATAATGGAAATATTACTTTTGGGGAATTATCTAAAATAATTGCAAATAAATGGGAAAAAATGAGTAAAAAAGAGAAAATGGTAAATTTAAGGAAAATAAAGTTTATTTATTTTTAAATTAAACTTTAAAACATTTAACATAATTAAAAAAGTTTAAATATTTAAGGTTTATAGCGAACAACTTAAAGAACGTAAGCGAAGGATGCTTCGAGCAAAAGCTAATGTCCATGCACTTCAACTAATTTTTGAAGGAGAAAATAAGAAGAAAACATTATAATTAATTAATTAAAGACTTTTCTCTCCTTTTTAATCAAATAAAATAATTAAAATTTATTTAAAATTGGGAGATCCATAAGGATATTATTTTCTTTTTTTTTAAAGAATTAGAATTTTTATTTTCTTTTGCTAACCCCTAAAATAGAAGAAGCAAAATAATCAGTAAGAATTGAAGCAACAGACTCTACAGGTCTATCTGGATCTCTGACTCTTGGAATTGCATTTAAAATGAACTTTTCTATTACACCGCCCTTGTTTTGTACACCACGGAATGCTCTGTTTTCCCTGCCTGGAATCCATGCAGGAGGTGGAGGTTTAGGTAAAGGAGATCCTAATTAAATTAATTTCTCTATTAAATTTAAAATTAAACTAACCACTTCCAGCATCAGCTATATAACGTAAAGTAAAAGCCCCTGATTTTGTATTTTGTGGATCGGAAATAATTAAAACTTCTGCTTGTTCAGAAAGTACTTCAATTGAATGCTGTTCATCACAACAAGCACGAAATCCAATTTGTTGAAAGTCAGAATTATGTTTAATTTCAACAAAACCCTGACAAGTAGTAGAGCAGGAATAGGAGACAGAATCAAGAATAAAACGAACACGATAATTTCCATCAGTCTTTAATAAATTAATTAAAATTAATTTTATTTAATTTTTACTTTAATTCTCCAATTGCATTTACGTGCGCCTTTGTGTGTTAAATGTTGCCAAATACCAGGAGTAGCTGTAAGTTCACCTCCACAAAAAGGGTCTGATTAAATAATTATTTGTTTTTAAAAATATTTTGATTATTAAACCTTCACTAGTTTCAACTGATGCACAATTAGTTCCACCCAATCCCGGAGGGCATTTACATTTATCACAATTATTTGTGTCAGCATAACCACCATTTAAACAAACAACTGAAGTTCCCTGACATTTATCTAAAATAAACTTTAATTAAAAAAGATTCTGAAAAATCAGAAATTCTGAAAAAACCCATACCATGACAATAAAGCCTATTTATTTGTTTAACATCAATAAATGAAGGTTTTAAACGTTGGCCAATACTTCTCTGATATTTCGAATCTTTTGTTACAATTGTTGTTTTATCCCAATCTATTGTAAAAGCATTTGGTCCATAATGCATGACAGAACTTTAAAAATATTAATTTATTTCTTCTAATCAATTAACCCTAAATCATAAGGTAATCCCATTCCATCAGCTTCAAGGTCACTTCTTTTAGCAAAATTTCCCTCAGTTCCACCCATTATATAATTCTCTTCTAAACGAATATATTGATCCCTTAAAGACATTTATTTTTATAATAAATAGAAAAGAATTTATTGCCTATCTGGGCGTGATTGTTCGTGCCAAAAACCCAATGCATGTCCAACTTCATGTGATACAATACCTTGCTTAAAATTTAAAAAATAAATAAAATTAATTTAAATATATTTTTTTATTTTTTACATCATCACATCCATAACCAATAGAAATTTTTTGTGTTCCTCCAGTCCTTCCTACACTTGAATAACAACTATTAAATTAATTAAATAATTAAATTTATTTAATTAACCCGCTTCCTCGTATAAATTCGATTCTATCTTTAACAAAAGTTCTTCCTCTATTTTCCATAAAACGTAAACATGTTTCCCCTTCCCATAATCTGAGGCCGTCTTGGATTAATCTTTGCCAATCCTCTTTTTAAAAAATATAAAAATAATGTTTAAAAAAAACTGACTGTCAGACTCCCGAAATGAATAACTAAAATAAAAATTAGAATATATTTTAAAATAAATAAATGTTTAATCAATACGGTATTGGCTGTCCTTTAGGCCAACGATAAGCAGATCCAGTAATTACTTTTCTTTTTTTCCTTCTTTTTCCCTTCCTTTCTGCTTCAGCTAACACGATTCTAATTAATAAATAATTTTAAATATTATATAATTTATTCTTTAATTTTCTTACGCCTTTGCCTGTCGTGATGTAAGAAGAATATCTGACTCAAAAAGTTGATCCATCAATGGTCTGTTTCGTCCAAGTTCTGTTCCATCATTTAATGCTGGCATAGGTCTAAGAGGCTAATATTTTAAATTATTTTTTAGTCTTTGTTCTCTAACCTTTTTTGTATTTTTAGACATTATTTTAAGAAAAGAACGCATTAATTTATTTGCATCTGCAAAGTCTTTTGCAACTTCTACTGAATTTCCTGGTATTAAAGGAGGATTTCTTTCTCCAGAAGCAGATGAGTAAGAAGGTGGTGAAGTTGTTAATGGAGGAGGTGTTGGAATTGTAGGAAAATTTGGAAATAATGTAGGAAATGATGGAGGTGATGGAGGTGGTGGAAGTGTCGGAAAAGTTGGAAGCCAAGGAAAAAGTTGTTGTAATGAAGGAGTTGTTGGTGAAACAGGCAATGAATCAGGGGGAGTTAAAGGAGCAGATGTTGAATGGCCAGGCATATTTGCATATTCATAAAGTTCATCAAGCATCTAAAAATAACGGAAATCTAAATAAGTCTTAATAATTTTGTCCCGATATAAATGAGAGAAATTTCTTTACTGTAATTCTAATCTTCTTAAAATAGTGAAAAGAATGTGTTATATTGGGAGAGAAGAAGAGAGATAAAAAGAAAAAGTAAGAGTTCGTTCATTAAAGAGACGTGTTAGATTTTGATTTTTCTTTGTTTATTTTTAAATCTTTAATTTTAAGATTAACCTTATTTTTTAGATATATTATTCTTCTTAAATTGAAATTAAATATGGATAATGACAGAGATTTTGGTAAAAACAACAAAAATTTTTTAAACATTGAAATTTTTAGATGTTGATTTGCCTGATGAAGTTATTTATTTTCTACGTTATTTTAAAGAAATGATTGAACGTCAAAGTGTTACAGAAATCTTGGGTTTATATGAGCATGGTTTTCCCGAATTAACAGAAAAATTCTTTAGCGAGAAAGTGTGGCCAGAAGATAAAATTGTTGAGAAAATTGTTGGAACAGGTTTATAATAATTAAATTTTATTTATGTGAGAATAAAATAAACTTATTTGCTTATAGATAATGACCTTTTCATTAGCCTTTATAAGGAACTTTATTATCGTGACTTATATACAAGAATGCAACGTGGGCCATCGCTTATTCATCGTTATGAAAGTTATATGAATTATTCTAAATTGTTTTCGGAAATTTTGAGAACTAAAGAGATTAATGATAAAACTGTGCCAAATGAACCGATAGCTTTACAATTGGTTTAGTTGTTTTAAATTTTAATAAACTTTTTTAAGCCAAATGTATGGCTTTGGGACATTATAGATGAATTTGTTTACCAATTTCAAGCATTTTGTCTTTATAAAGCAAATCCTTCAAAACGAAGTCCAGAAGAAATTGAAGACCTTATTGAATTGGAACAAACTCAAAATGTATTAAAAATCTTTTATCTTCTTAATTTTTAGAGTTTTTAGGCTTGGAATATTTACCCAGTTTTGAATATCCTTTATTCCTTACTTACAAAGTCACAGATTAATGAACAATTAAAGGCAATTCGGGAGGGAGGTTTGGATAGAAATTTAATATTTATAAATAAATAGGAATTAATTGATTAAAATAACTATAAGAAAAGAATGATTAATAGTAAAGTTTGGAATTTTTAAAAGTCCTTGGCTCTAGGCCTGGATTTTTTTATTAGCATTTATTAAACCCTGGATAATTAAGAAATTCTTGAGCTTAACTTTGTGACAGAAAAACAAGACCCCCCAAGCTTATTATTAATTAACATTAGATCATAAAGAATTCTCTAAATTATAAGGATTTATTTTTAAGGAAACCCAGATGATGTTGCAGATGAATTTGGCCGTAGCGATCTTTATTTTAAATTGGGATATTTTTCTTTAATTGGTTTAAATTAATTTATTAATTAATTTATATATTAAAAAAGGTCTTTTACGAACTCATGTTCTTTTGGGTGATTATCATCAAGCACTTCAAACAGTTGAATATTTGGATATGGATCCAAAGGTTTTCTTTGCTTATTTAAATTTTTAAAAATTATTTTTAAGGGTCTCCATAATCAAGTTCCTTCTTGTCTTGTTACTCTTCATTATTTTGTTGGATTTTCTCATATGGTTAGGTGTTTCCCTATTCAAAATTTAAAAAATTTAGATGATGCGCAACTATGCTGAGGCAACCAAAATTTTTATAAATTGCCTTCTTTATATTCAACGAACTCAAAATATGCAACAACAATTACAACAAAACCAACAGAGAAATAAAGCTGGGAAATATGACGTGGTTAGATTAGTTTAAATTTTAAATTATTTTTATAAAATATTTGGGCACTTTTTGGATTAAATAAAAATATTATTTAAAAAATTCTATTAATTTTAAGATTGGAAAAACAAATGAACAGATTTATCATTTACTTACAATCTGTTTGACACTACAACCGCAACGTATTGATGATTCAATTCAAACACAATTACAAGACAAATTTAGTGAACGTATGTTTCGAATGGCAAATGGGTAGGTCTACTACTTTTAAGAAATAATTAAATTTAAAAATTTAGTGATATTGATGAATTTCGTTCTGCTTTTCAACAGGGTTGCCCGAAGTTTTTGTCCCCAACTACAGTTGTTTATGAAGGTGTTAATATTGCAAAGGTTAAAAAATTGTCCCTTTTTTAATACTAAAATATTATTAGGAGCCATTACTTCGACAATGCGCCGCTTTTTTGGAAGGAATTGAAAGCCAAATTAGTTTGCCTATTCTTCGAGGATATTTAAAACTGTTAGTTTAATTCTCTTTTTATATAAAATTATGTTTTTTAAATTTTAAGCTATACAACTCTACCAATCCAAAAATTGGCCAGTTTTATGGATGTTCAAGAAGAAGAAATGGATACTTTTACGAGTAAATTGCTTACTTACAAAATGATTGTAGCTGAATTGGGAAAAGAGACAATAGATAGAAATGATACAACAAATGATGATTTTACTGATTTGGACTTTTATGTAGACAAAGTATGTTAAATAAAAATATTTTTTATAAATGTAAGAAAGTATTAAATAAATTAATTTTGTAAGAATTAATTTTTAAATAACCAATAATTCTTTTTAAGGATATGATTATGATTGCTGATACTAAAGTAGCGCGCCGCGTTGGTGAATACTTTATCAAGCAAATTATTAACCTTCAAAAGGTAAGTAACTTCTTTTTTTTTTAATTAAAAAATAAAATTAAAAATTTTGGGTTTATATTCTGTATATTTTTTGTTTTTCTTTTTTATTTTTGTATTTATAACTTTTAATGTCTAAATTCTTTTATCTATTTATTTTCATTTTCATTGTCTCATATATATTTTATTTTTTCTCAACCTTTAAGCGTAGACTCGCGCAAGACTGCAAAAACAAGGAAAAGACTTTTATATTAAAAGATAAATCAACAAACAATTCTCGAGTATTTAAGCAATGGCCTGAAATCAACGTTGAAGAAATATTTCCAAAGAAAGAAATTGAAGAATTAAAAAAAAGAAGAAGAAAAAGAGAATGAAAAGGCAAAGCCAACTATTAGTGATAAACGTTTATGGGATCGGTTTTATAAGGAAGTATTAGCTGAAGGAACACCTGTTTAAGAGAGATCAAGTTTTAATTAAATTTGTTATTAAAAGAGAGAGATTTTATAATGAAAGTTAAAAGTTTATTTTAAATATTTGTTTTTGTTTCCTTTTATTTATTTTATATTTAAATATATAATATTTATTTTTTTTTTATATTTTCTTTTAGACATAAAAGTAGGAAAAGAATTGTTTTTTAAAAGGACAGTTTCTCTGCATTAAAATTCCTGTTATTTTCCTTAATTTTTCTGAATTTTCTTTTTTTATTTTTCCTCTCATTATCAGTCTATTTTTGAATATTTTTTCCAAAAAGAAAAAATTCTTAAAATTTCTGATTAAGTTTCCATCTAATATTACAGATTTGCCAAAAAGTTAAGTCAATTGGACATGTGACTACTACCACAGTGAAGAATAATTAAAATTGTAGAAATGTTTTTTAACCCATAATTATTTTATAAAATTAATTATTTTTTAAAGACCTAATTTTAATTTAATTTTTTTTGGAATAATTAATTAGACTTATAATTTTGTTACTAGCTTTTTAAACTAAAACTTTGTGATTTTTGTTAAAAAGAAATAAATGATTAAATAATTTTTTGAAAGATATTGATATAAGATATTTAATTTAATTAGAAATAATAAATTCTGATTAATAATGGTTGAACTAAATTAAATTAAAACCAAAATAGTTTTTTAATGTAAAAAAGTTTTAGCTGATTAATTAAACTTTTTTGCTGTTAAAATCATAAGAAATCCTATAATATATAAAAACAAATCTTAATTTTAAACAAAGTTGAATATTCACTCTTTCTATCCATTCTTCTACATATAAAACACAACAACAAATCTAATGCAGTCAATGCTCCTTCACTTGTTGTTTTTTCTTAATTATGCCTTCAACGTTGATTCTTTGCCACTTGGGGACGGACATCTTCGGATAAAACGTTTCGGAAGGCATTTAAATTTTAAGGATACGTAAAATAATTTTTTCCTTTTTAGGATTGAAGCTGGTCCGGATGGATGGTTAGTAGCCAATCTTGGATTCTGGAACATGATGTTCGTGTTTACGTGTTGGTTTTTGGGAATGTAAGTTTTCTTCTTTTAAATTTTCAAAAAAAGTTTTTTCTTTATTTTCAGAAGTCTCTTCATTTATCTCATAACTCGATGTTACATTTCTTGTTGTGGTCTACTTGCTCTTGCTGCTGCTGCGGAACGTAGTGCGAAAAAATTTGAGGAAAGGGTAGGTGTTTTTGTTGATTTAATTTTTGTTAAATAGATTTTTAATTCTTTAAATTTCAGGATAAATCTGATTCAGAAATTTCTCATTCCATCACAATCAGTATTCGACGTTCTGGATCTGAATCAACAGCACTAGAGAAAACAAATAAAGGAATTCTGTCAACGCGAGAAGCACCAGACAAAGTTATTTTGGTTCCTCAAATTCGCCAAAAGCTTTTCACTTGCCGTGAAATGAGTCGTCGAACTATTAGAGAAGCTACTGGTTCAAAGAGGAAATTGGACCCAATCAAGACTGCAATAATAGATGACAAAAAGCCCACATTACGAACAGGGGTAATAACAGCTGTTGGTCGACCCAAAATTGGTAGCAAAAGGTCGAGGCTTTCTGGTTCTATAAGATCGACACATTCGGGAACAAGTAAGGGAAAATATTTAAAAAAGAATTTAAATCAATTTTTCAGTCAGTGGATCTTCTAAGCCTTCTACGTTTTCCTTCTCATCTAGCAGCAGTTCTTCGTCAGCCCCGGGATCACACACTATCAGCTCAACGCGCTCAACTCGTTCTGGAAGGAGCATGCGATCGTCCCGTTCTGGACGTAGTAAACGTTCATCTCGTGGAGGCAGTTCCAGTCGAAAGAGTTCAAAGAGTTCTGGTCATTCGTATAAATAAATTCAAAATATAATGAAAGAAGAAAAGAGAGAGAAAAGGAGATATTATTTTTCCAAGTCATAATATTGTATGTGTGTATATGTAAAAAATCGGTGGGGGACGAAAGAGTCTCGCCAAAAGAGTCTCGCCGAAAGAGTCTCGCCGAAAGAGTCTTGGCCAAAAGAGTCTTTGCCAAAAGAGTCTCCGCCAAAAGAGTCTCGCCGAAAGAGTCTTCATTGAAAATGGCCATATGAGTCTCCATCGATGTTTTCTAATTAATTTGCTTAAAACACCCAGTTTTTCTTAAATTTCCTAAAAAAAACTATTGAAAACGCTTCTAAAATAAAAAAAATACAAAAATTAAACCTGGTTGACTTTATTAAAGAAAAATAAAATATAAAGAATCCAAAATATCACGTGAAAAATAAAAAATAATTGAAAAAAAACAAATTCATATAATTAATAATTATAGGCAATTCTTTGAAGAAAATTAAGAATATGTTGATGGTAAACCTTGTTCGGATTCCCGTGATTGAAGAAGAGAACTACCATCCCCATATTGAATGCTGTTTCTATGCCGAGTATCCAACGGACTAATGAAACCTTTATTAAAAAATCGAGAAAATTATTTAGTTAGGATAAAGCTAACCGGTCCAAGAACCTGCATCATATGCTTATTCAAATACAAAAAGTTAAAATATGAACCATAAGCTGCTCCCAATGATGCCCAAAAGAGAAAAATATGAAATACGCTAAAAATTGCAATAAAAAGTGTTCCCTTGACTTTAGTTATACGCACTTGATTTTCAAGTCCGGCACAACCACCTAACATGAGACAATGATGACTTTACGAAGGACACAAATACCACAGAGAGGACAATGATGACATACAACCCAAAAACATTAATGGTCAGTTTACATAAGAAAAGAGAAACCTGTTTGCATTGGTGACAATATTTACAAGGAGAATTTCTGCTAGTATTTATTTGATCAGCAGAGTCACCATAAAACTCTTTTCTCAAAAAAATCAGTCCCATCTTCATAAATCTTTAAAAATCCCGTTTTGTACTGATCCATTTTCTCTTTTACCCATAAACTTGCCATTTAATGCAAGATCGACTTTTTATTCAAAGCAGCCTGTCCAGAAGGGAACTGCTTTTAGCTGTCCAATAATGAACCTACTATTTTTTAATAATTATTTCATAAAATTGATAACCTGATTTATTTCTCTTATTATAATAGTGAAAAAGAGCTAGATTGGCAAATATTTCAACAAGAATAGCAAATAAATTAATTGGAACTGCTGGCGGTGCATCTAATTTTTGCCTTGTTCTTTTAATTAGCTTAAATAACCTTGGATGTTTTAATTCTTAACGTAAAAATAACCTTCTTCATAGCATACTTGTTCAGTATTTTTGCTAGGATTGGGGTAGGAACGTTCTGTAGAATATTTTCACGAAGAACTGCAGGAGGTGCCATTGTTTCTTCTGCTCTTCTTTTAAACATTGTTATAATTCGTATGGTTCCAATATTTTCAGCACCTGACGGGCAATTATGTTCATTCAATTGATGAATAATATTTCCATCAAGACCAGTATGAAGTTTTGCCTTACATTTGAAGTCTTTGTTGTTGAAAAATTCGCGCCTATGGAATTTCATATTCTGATCTTTACTGAACATGTGGAATACATAAAGAAATCCGTTATGCTCAGTTTTAGACTTGCCTTTTTGTGATTCAATATCCATCTAAAATAAAAATTAAAAGAAGAAAATATTGTTAATTACTAATGAAATATTTAAAAATTAATAAAAATGTCGATGGAGACTCATATGGCCATTTTCAATGAAGACTCTTTCGGCGAGACTCTTTTGGCGGAGACTCTTTTGGCAAAGACTCTTTTGGCCAAGACTCTTTCGGCGAGACTCTTTCGGCGAGACTCTTTTGGGACGTTCCCGTAAAAAATAGGCCAGACATTAGAAAAAAATATTCTACATAAATTTTTAGAATTAAAAAATTCTGATTTTTCTCGTTAATGTATTTATTTATTTTCTTCTCTAATGTCTATCAATTAATATATGTATGTGCTAATTGTTCTCCTAAATAATATTCTTGTATTAAAAGTTTTTTTTCCCAAATAATAATTAGTAAAATGGTCTCTATTTTACAATGTAAATATATTTAATTGAATTACTTGTATATTAACTTTTGTTTATTAATTATACGTGAGAATAAATTAATTAAACTATTTAATTTTAATTTATTCCATAAATTAAATAAATTTGCAAAAAATTGTTTTTTAGCCATTTTCTATTTTTAGCTAAATAAAAAGCTAAATTTAAATTTTATTCAAGTATATTTTTATTAAAAAATATATCTTTAAATAAAGTTGTAATTTATCCTTTTAATTCCGTCTACCTGACTTTCCTTTTAAAAATCTTTTTATTTTTTTAATAAAAATTAAAAATCCTATTATCCTATATTTTTTAATAAAAATAGTATTTATGCAAATAAATAACCCTAAATAATAAAATAATTTTTTTGTTTCTAAAAAGGAAATTAATTAAGCTCATAATTTACGTAAGAATATTTAAGTGCTTTTATTATTTATTTATTTATAATGAATAAATTTCTGGCATTGCCATATTTTTATTCTCTTTTTTTTAATAAATTTACCCACTCATTATCTGTCAAAAAATACATAATAATAAAATATATAAGAATAATTATTTTTATATAAATAAATTTATTTGAAAATAATTAAGGACATTTATTAATTAAATAATAGAGGAAAAGTGCTTCTTATTAAAAAGATTAGAATATTTATGGGAGAAACCTTAGAATTTAAACTTAAGTACATAAATGATGTAACAAATTAAAGTATAATAATATTTAATAATTTGTAGCTTAAATATAAAGGGCTTTATTTTCTTTTATTTAAAAAGGTAGGAAAAATTAATTTAAAAATTAGTTTAAATTAAAAAATAATTATTTTTAAAAAATTGTTTTTTATTTTAATTTAGCCTTAAAAATTAATTAATTAAAAAATGAAATTAATTTTCTCTATTTATTTAAAATTTTTCTTTATTGGATTATTATTAATTAAAATAACAGAAACAAAACAACAAGAAAAACAAATAAACAAAGTTATTCGTTCATTAATTAAACAAAAACAAAACAAATGGAAATTAGACAACGGAGCTATTTTATATGGGTAAATAATATTAATTTAAATAAAATATTCTGATTTTAATCAGAATTTATTTTTTATAGACTAAAAAGAGATCAAAGAGATGCTAATTATGCTTTAAAACAAATTACAAGGAAGGAGAAGAATACACCACTAAATTGTTTCCTTTCTCCAGTAACCTGTCGTTTACCAATTATTGGAATTAGAAGGAAACAGAGAAGACAAACTTTAACAAATCAAGAATATAAAAATTCTGAAAATGTTAAAAATAAAAAGAAAATAGAGGAAAAAGAAGAGCCCAAAGTTGGGAGATATTTTCTAGCATTAACTTATTTTTCATCACCGCAAACATTTTGGAGATAAACAAAATATTTATTATTTTAATAGAAATAATAATTTTTAATATAAGGAAAGAGTGAGAGAATATATTTTTGAAAAAAAAAGAAAAAAAAATTATTTAAATTGTCCGAGCCTAAAGCTAAGGAAAAAAATTTTTTTGCCGAGATAACATGTTATTTTTAATTTTCAAAAATTAACTATGATTAAAGGAGACCAAATAAAACGATGGAATATATATTTTATAAATTATACTTATTCCTTTAACCTTTGTTTTACTTGTTCCTTTCACCCTTGTTTTACTTGTTCCTTTCACCCTTGTTTTACTTGTTCCTTTCACCCTTGTTTTACTTGTTCCTTTCACCCTTGTTTTACTTGTTCCTTTCACCCTTGTTTTACTTGTTCCTTTCACCCTTGTTTTACCTGTTCCTTTCACCCTTGTTTTACTTGTTCCTTTCACCCTTGTTTTACGTGTTCCTTTCACCCTTGTTTTACTTGTTCCTTTCACCCTTGTTTTACTTGTTCCTTTCACCCTTGTTTTACGTGTTCCTTTCACCCTTGTTTTACTTGTTCCTTTCACCCTTGTTTTACTTGTTCCTTTCACCCTTGTTTTACTTGTTCCTTTCACCCTTGTTTTACTTATTCCTTTAATCTTTGTTTTACTTGTTCCTTTCACCCTTGTTTTACTTGTTCCTTTCCCTCTACCCCTTTTTTCCCACCTGAAAAAAGTTTCGTCCAAAATTGTCAGTTATCCTTCCAATTGAAGTACTTGCTTGAGGTGATCTAGATAAATGTTGTCTACTTAAAGGAGGTGAATACTGATCATTTTGTCGTTGTTGTTTTTGTCGTTGTTGACGTCGTTCTGTTGTTCTATGGGCAATGTCTTCCAATAAATTAAAAATATTAGGAAGTTGTGAAGATTGCCTTTTCCTTCTTCTTTTTTTATTATTTAAGGCAGAGCCTAAACCAAAACTTCTTCCAAGATTTAAATAATCGGAAGTTTGTGAAGCTTCTCCTTTTTCAGAATTGCTAAATGCTGATAGAATTGACTATAAAATTAAATTATTTTTTAAATAATTTTTTTTTAATTGAATAATTTAGACTCTAAAAAATTAAAAAATAGTATTTAAATTTAAAAAAATATTTACCTGTGCTGAATTTGCAAATTGTTGAATTTGTTGTTCTTTATTATTATTACCTTGACCATCTTGTTGTTTAATTGATGAACGAACATTTTCAAATATTTCAATAAATTGTCCAATATTTCCAATTCCATCATTATTTTGTTGAGGCTGATTAGAAGAAGTTGGTTTAAATAAATTTTGAGGTTGTTGTTGTTGTTGTCCATTAATAAAAGGTTGAATAAATGAAAGAAAATTATTTTGTTGAGCCTTAAAATTAGGAAATAAATTAATTTATATTTAGATCAATTATTAATACCCTTTTTATTTATTATTTTTAACTATCTATAATAATTCTTTCTCAGGTAATAACCGTTATAATGGACACCCAAAAGATGAGTGGTGTCCTTATAAAGAAATATAAAATAATAAATAAATAAATTAAATAGTTAAATAGTTAAAGCTTATATATTTATGAAAAAAAAATTTTTCTTTTAATTAAATTAAACAAACTTTTGTCTTTATTGGCAACATCATAAATAAAATAAATAAATAATTTTGATAATAAAATAAAAATTGAATAATTTTTGAATTATTATTTTTATTATTAATTTTTATTTTCTTTATTTTCATTTCCAGCATTCTTTTTGATCACATTAGAAGAAATAGATTTGAAGGAAAATATATTTTCAACCAACTGGCCAATGCTTTTTTTTAGTTGCACATCCTTTTTGCGCAATGTTGTCTTTTTTGGGTTTTTTTCTATTTTACAACAAGGTCAAGGTAAATAAAATAAGAAAAGAAAATAAAAGGTAAAAGGAAATACAAGGCCATTTTTATTTAATTTTTTTTTTAATACGTCATAGAGTAGTTAAAATATTAAAGCAATTTTTGGTAGTTAAAAAAAATAAAAGAAATAAAGCAGAAAAAAGGGGGTGGGGAACTTCAACGTCCAACAGAATTTTTTTGCTGATTTTTGGGAATTATATTTAGAGGAAAATAAATTAAGCATTAAATTAATATATTCTTCTTTAACTGATTAAATAAAGTTCTTCTTGATATAATTTTCATAATATGGATATATTTAATACTGACCCTCCTCTTACAAACTAATTAAAAACATTTTTCCCTTGTTCTCCTTTCTCTTTGCCTTAAAAAATCAAAAATCGTTTTACTGCTAGTTGCGCACCTTTTTGAATCAAAATCTTCTTTTTTTTCTCTTTTTTATAAAAACAACTATAAAAATAAATAAGCCTTTTCCCACTTGTGTATAAGAAGCAGGTTTTATTTAATTCTTCTTCTCTTTTTTTAATGGCCTTCTCATGTCCTTCAAAAAAAAAATTCTTTATTTTTCTCTGTGAGGTTGAAGCAATGCTTAAGGCTATTATAAAGTCAATATAGTTGTTATATACCCGTTTATTATTTTTTTTTTGAATAAATGAGGATTTTCAGTTCGATATATCTACACGTAAATTGTGAATTTATTGATAATTGAGAAAAAGAAAATTGATCAAAACTATTAGAATAATTAGAAAAAGAAAAAGGGGAAGTTTTAAAAATAATTTTTCCACAAAAAAAGCATTAAGAACCTTCTTAATAGTAAAATTTACATTCAAAAACCATTTGTTGTTGTACTGCGTATTTTGGTTAGTTACCGAAATGTCGGATTACCGAAATGTCGTATTTTGTTATTACCGAAATGTCGGATCACGCGAACGAGAGATAATATATTATTTATATCCTTGCAGACTGTTAGATTAAATTTTTGCCATCGTGGGTCATGTTTTCTCATTAAAAATTGAAATTAATTGCAAAATTACATTTTAAATCCAATTAAAGAAAGAATCATACAAAATACTAAATTAAACGTGGAAAATAACAAAAGATGTCAGCAGACGATATTTTGCATGCTTTTCCTCTTAAACAAGAAATTGTTGATGAAATTAGACCAAAAATTAAAATTTCAAATAGATTGGCATTGCCTACAACAAAAACAAAACAAGAGGTTTATTTTTGACGTTTTAAATTTATTAAAGTTTTATTTAGTTTATTGAAGAGGAGATAAGGCCTTTTTTTATATCCGAATATTTTATCAAGGCCAAGACAAGAATCTGAAGTATTAGAGAATTCAACTCTTGTTCAGGTTTATTTCTTTAATATTTTTATAAGGTGGACATAAGCTCTTGCCAGTCAATTAAATTTTATTTTTAGAACAACGAAAATACAATCCAGAACAGCGTCATTCCTTCTGATGTAAATGATGATTTATTAGATACTGATTATCGTCAAGTAATTAATTAACATATTCTTTAATTGAATTTAAATTCAGCTTGACGATGATTCTATTTCAACGATTCCGTTACCTCCTGCAGAGCAAGTACAGGTTTGTATTTTTTTTCTAATTTTTGTTTTTGATCTTAAATTTATTCTTTAGAATACTGCAATTCCTTTACATTTATTTTATTCTTTTGTTCCTGATCCACCACCTCGTTCACCACCTGAGGATTTAACTCCTTCAATTGAACAGTCAACAATGACCTCTACTGAAAATGATGTTTATTTAATTTCTTTATTTAAAATGTTTTTAGTATTCCTTCCTTCCTCAACCATCACAAAGTAATACATTAAACTATGCAGAAACAACTTCTTCAAGTCAAATTATGGTTTAGAATTTTTAAAGCCTTTATATTTTGAATTTTTATTCTAATAACTTTTATATTTCTATAAAAATCAATTTTTAATTTCAGAACGATTCTATTAATAATTCATCAATTTCTCAAACAGAGCAATTTCCAAGGGAAAGGTTTCATTCTTCAATAAATGAACCTGTCACGGTTTGTTTTTAATTTCTGAATTTAATTTTCTACCATTTTTAGAGTCAAATTGAAACACCTTTTCGTCGACTAAATTCTCAGAGAATAATTGATCGACAGGTTTTCTTTAACAGATTTTAATTAAGTAATATTTATTTATTTATTTAAGGATGAAGTTCAACAACCTTTATTTTTTAGAGGACCTTCTAGACCAAATACTTTAAAGGTAAAATAGCTTAAATATTTAATTTTTAATATTTTTAATTGTAGCGTCCACGTCCTTCTAATTTTAATGATGAAGCAATTCCCAATTTTGACAACAGTAGTCATTTAAATGATTCTTCTAATTCAATTATTTATCAACAATCATCATCTTCAAAATCTCCTCTCAAATATCCTTATTTAAATCAAAAATATTCTTCATCATTTTCTTCAATTAATTCAACACAATCTTCTCCTTTTAAGCGTGATGATAACAGCTTTAATTTAAGCAAAGGTTCTTCTATAGGAAGTGGACGGTTTTCATTTTATACACCAAAATTTAATCCTTTACGTTATAAAAATGGATGGCTTTTTAGAACTTTATGTGAGAAGCCTGGATTAATAAATCCAGTTCTTACTAAAAGTCCAATTAAAACAACATTAAATAATTCTAATGAAAATAATAATAATAAGGAAGGAAATGATTCATTAATAAGTGAAAATACTGATCTGGTAGAGTTTAATTTAAAAAGATTTTTTTGTTTGTTTTATTTATTGTTGAACAGGCTCAGTAACAAATTTTACGATTTTTCTCTTTGATTTAAGATATTTTATTTAGATTAATGACAAAATAATTTAAATTAATATCTATTTATTATAATTTAGTTAATTTAATTAATTGGGAATATTTCTTTTAGTTATTTAAAAATTTTTTCATTGAAATATTATAATTAAAAAATTAGAATACCTTAAAAAAGGACAAACTAAATTTTTTCAGAGTTTTTATTTCTTCATAAATGTCGCTTTTTCAATGAACTTTTTTAATATTATTTAAATGATGAATTGTTTTTATTAATATTTTAAATTCTCTCACAGCATTGAGTACTTCTAAAGAAAATTAAAAATAATAAAAAGGTGAATTTTAGGAATATTTTTTTATTTTTTTGTTTAATTTTATTACCCCTGAGTCTGTTCAACAATTTTTTTAATTGACAATTTAGCGTTCAAATCGGATAGTTCCAATCATCTTTTCTTTTAATCTTTCTCCAATTGCTCCTTTCTTTACCAATGCTTATTGTTTTAGTAATCATTATATGGTTAATTATTTAAAAATTGATGGTAATTAAATAATTAATTTAATTTAAAAATTATTTTTTTAAAAGGTATTTTCTTTTGTTGTACTGAACAATATTATATGTTTTACAAGGCTAGAGTATTCAATGATAGAAAGGCAATGAATGATATTATGAGAACAAAAGATCCAAAACATATGAAAAGAATTGGGTCAAAAGTTGTTGGATTTGATCAGTCAAAATGGTTTAAAATTAGTATACAGGTTCTTCAATAATAATATTTTTTATTTATTTTTTTAAATTAATTAATTTTAAATTAAATAGGTTATGGCTATAGCAACCTATTTTAAATATTCATTAAATAGAGATTTACGTCTTCAATTATTTGAAACCTGTGGAGCAGAAATTATTGAAACTAATCCAACAGATCAACGTTGGGGTATTGGTTTACCTATGGATGATTGGAGAGTTCGTGATAGAGATCAATGGAAGTAATTTTTTTTTTTTTGAATAAAAAGAATTAATTTTACAAATATTATTTAAAGGGGAATGAATATTCTTGGCCGTATGCTCACTATTTGTAGAGATAAATTACTTGATGATCCAAAGTTCTCTTATGACAAAGATTTATTTCTTAAAGATATTAAAGAATCAATGAATGCTGCAAATTCTGTTGGTTGTTTACAAATTGGAAGAGAATGTTAAATTAATTTTAAAAATAATTATTTTGTTTATTTTTTTTATATTTTTATAAAAATAATTATTTTAAATAAAAGACAATTTTTAAAGGTTATTTTTAAAAATAAAGAAAGAATTGTCTTTTTAATTGAAATATTTAAATTTATAAAACCATTATTATCTGGGAAAAAATATTAATTTAATTAATTTTTTTATTTAACTATTTTTTTAAATTCTTTATTTTCTAAGCTTTTTTTATTTGTTTTGATTAAAAAATTAATATTTTTAATTAATTGTCCAGATATTTTTTTTATTAAAATAATTTTTTTATTTAATTGTTATTTTTAAATTTATTTTCTGGTCTCTCTAAATAAAACCAAAAAAATACTCAATTATTTTTAAAATTCAAAGTAACAAAGATTACCCTTAAAATGATATTTTAAAATTTTTAATTAAATTTTATTTGTTTTTTTTCTTTAATTTTCTTGTCTTGTATTATGTATTTTATTTTTTAATAATTAATTAAAATTAAAAAATATTTTTCCTAAATTAAAATAATTATTTTAATTAATTTAAAAATAATTTTATTTAATTAATAAATTATGAAGTATTAAATTATTTATTTTTTAAATTAATATAAAAAATTAAATAAATAATTTATTTATTTTTTTTTGTTAAGAAACAAGAGAAATAGAACAAAATTAATAATAAATTTTTAAAAAATTTTAAATAATTTTTTATTTTTTTTTAATAAATATTTTCCCTCTTTTTTGCATTTTCTACATAGTAAATATTTTGCATAAAATAATAATTTTATTTTTTTATAAATATTTAAGAATGTCTCTTTATTATGTTAATACTTTTTGTTTTATAGAGAAAAAAGAGGTTAATAAATAAATAAATATTTCCTCACGTGTATAATTTTTTTCTCAAAAAAAAAATTAAGTAAAATATTTATTTGTTGTAGTACTTTGTTTGATTAGTAAAAATATGTATGTATTATATCCTACTAAAAAATAAAATTATTTAGTTTCTTTCTTTTTTTTTACTAAAAAAAATAAATAAAATATCAGAGACAATTTATTATGAATAATTTTTTAAATATTTTTTTTTTTAAATAATTTAATTAATTAATTAATTTAATTAAATTAATTTTTTCTTTAAAATTAATTAATTCCTTTTTTCATTTAATTTTAAATAATTTTTAATCAATTAATTTTTAGAAAAATTTATTTTATCTTTATAATAAGTGGAAACATTAAAATTAATATTTGGAAATAATTTTTAAAAAAAAAGTCATATTTATGATAACCTTTTTAAAAAATAAAAGAATATATAAATATATTTAATTGTAGAATTTTAAATAAATATTTTGTATTTTATTCTTTTAATAAGAAGATTAAATATTTCTTTTATTTTTTAAATTATTTTTTAATTAATTAAATAAATATTTATTTATTTAATTTAATTAATATAAAATAATTTAAATTTTTTTCTTTATTTTACTGAAAAAATTTTTTTTTATTTCTTATCATTTTACTTATAAAAATTTATAAAAAAAAGGTCTCACATTTTCCATTCTCAAACACATTTATAAAAATATTTTTAATTTTTTTTTCTGTTAGTAATGACTGATTTTACATTTTTTTAAATTTAATTTTACATAAATTTTTATAAATATTTTTCTTTTTTTCTTTTAACGTACCAGATATCAAGTTGCACGATTCTTTTTATTTTTCACGTGAAAAATGTTTTAATGGTGTTATTTTTAAAGTTTTCTTTTTTTGCTCATTTTATAAAAATGAAAATTTTCGGAAGCTGTTAGTTGATACATGATGACATTTTGTCCCAATAGATTTAACAAATTTGAAAGATTAAATTATCAGTTATATTTATTATTTTAAATAATAAATTTTAAAATTATTATTTAACTAATTTTTGGTGGTAAATATTAAAAGGATTAAATTAATTTAAAATTGAGTAAAGCAGTTCTTTTCAAAAAATTACATTAATTTTTTAAAATTATTCTATATTGTTTAATAAACATTATTAAGACTATTTATGTAAAGTTTAATAAGTTTAAGTATTTATTTTTTTATTTTTATTAAATGTTCCTTTCACACTACATGAGTGTTCCTTTTCCTCTACATACATACTTTAATCTTACCAACTTTAAATTAAGACTAAAAGTTTAAAATATATTTTTTAAATTTAAAAATATTTTATATTAAGTAACTAAACACATTTTTAAGACAAAAAAATTTTTTTCTAAATTTTATATAAAATAATTTTTTACCAATAAAATTAATTAATTAATTTAGTTTATTGTAATATTTATTTATTTAATTATATTTTTTCGAAAAAAATGGCAGAAAATAGCAGCTTTACAAAATATTTACCTTTTATAATTAATAATAATAATCAAGTATTTGATAAAAATGTTGAGGAAAAAAGTCAAGAAAAAACTAAAAAGAAAGGATTGGGATGGTTTTTGGCATGTCTTTTTGTGGTATTTTTTTTATTTAATTATTTAACAAATAATTTATATTTTAAAGGTTAGTGATATGGCAGGAGGAGGACTTGTAGCTTTACCTACAGCAATGATATTAGCTGGTTAATTTAATTTATTATTTATTTTTTAAAAATTAATTTAAAGGCTTTTGGCCAGGCATTTTTCTTTCATTTTTAATGACTTTAATATTTATGTTTACATCAATTGCATTAGGAAGAAATTGGGTAATATTAAGAAGACGTTGGCCTAGTATTTATAAAAAACATTGTCGACAGCCCTATCCTGAAATGGGAAAAAGAGCTTTAGGAAAATGGATGGGGTATATTTAATTAATTTAATTTTTTAATTAATTTTTATTTTAAATTAATTAAATTTTTTTAATTAATTTAAAAATTAAATTAAAAATTAATTTAAAAAATTAAATTAATTTAATTTTTAAATTAGTTTTTAATTTAATTAATTAATTTTTAATTCTTATAGAAATGTTGTCTCTGTTTGTGTTGATATTAATCAAGTAAAAAACAAATTTAAAATAATTATTTTTTATTTTATAGTTTGGTACAACTGTTGTTTATCTTCTCCTCTCTGCAAAAAATATTCATGATACACTAAAGGTTTTATTTAATTTTAATTTTAATCCCTTTTTAAAGGCTATTTTCGATACAAATATTAGTTTTTGTATTTTATTAATTATTTTGGCGTTCTGTTTGCTTCCTATTACTTTCTTAAATTCTCCACAGGATTTTTGGTTATTTATTTTTTAATTAAATTTAATTTTAATTTAAAGGTTAGCAGCTGTTGTTGCCGTAACCACAACTTCTTTAGTAATTTAAATTTTAAATTTAAATAATTAAAAATATATATTAAAGGCTGTTATATTAATTTGTATTGGTTCTTTACTTGATTTTAATAAATGTCATCAATATCACTCAATGCCTGATTTTCGATTTACAAATTTTTTCTTAGCTGTAGGAACTCTTTTATTTGCTTATGGAGGACATCCTGCATTTCCTACAATTCAAAATGATATGAGAAAACCTGAAGATTTTGATAAATCTTCTTTATTGTCTTTTTCAAGTATTTATTTATTCAAAAATTAATTTAAATTAATTTTAGTTCTTTTTTGTATGTATACCCCAGTATGTGTTATTGGTTATTTAACATATGGAAATAGTCTTCGTGAATCTGTTATTAATTCTTTACAACATGTTTGGATACAACAAGTATTTAAAAATATATTAATTAATTATTTTAATAAATTAAATTAATTATTTAAGTTATTTAAATTAAATAATTTAATTAATTAAATTATTTTAATTAATTAAATTAATTAATTTATTTAGATTGTTAATTTAATGATAACTTTACATTTAATATTTACAATAATTATTGTTAATAATCCTCTTAATCAAAAAGTTGAAGAAGTTTTTAATATTCCACATGGTAATTATATTATTTTTGATAAATTTAAATTATGTTAATTAAAAGCTTTTGGTTGGAAAAGAGTAATAATTAGAACAGGAATGTTGGCATTAGTTTTATTTGTTGCTGAAACTGTTCCTTCTTTTGGACCTTTACTTGATCTTATTGGTAAATATTAATTTAATTAATTAATTATTTAAAGGATTTTTGAATGTTTTTTAAAATAGGAAATAGTTATTTTAGTTATTTAAAATGTTAGGTATTGATAATTGTCACTTCCTTTATGTTTTTGAAAAATACTTTTTACCTCCTCTTTTCCCTATCTTTCTTCTCAACTAAACATAGAGATTGAAAATGAGCTAAAATTAAAGTTTATTAGATGTCCTAAATTCAATAAATAAAACTTATTTATAACAACAAAGCTAAACAACAAAAAAGATTTATTCAAGTTTTAGTCAAATTAATTCCTTAAATTAAACAACATTAGCTTTAAATCAACTTAACAATTTTTTTATTTTGCAAAAAAAAAAGGAAAATTATACAAGAATATAATACACAAATATATCAATTATATACACAGAAAATCACAGGAATAATCAGATAATACAACAAATATAGGGGATAATACAATATCAGTACAAGGAAGGAAAGGAACAACAATTATACATCAATTTATTTTCTTTTGTCCTCTTTACTCTCATCTCCTTCTGTGTCTTCTTTCCAGCTCCTTGCGAGTCCTCCGCTTCCTCTGCACAAGATCCTCGTACTCCCTGATGAACTGATCAACGCCGTTCGCCTTATCTGCACGAGTCAATTTGCCTTTGTCCAGGGCCATATCGATGATCGCTCTGTGAAGGAAAACATACTGGAAAGTTAAAAAAAGGCATTAAAAGTTAAAAAAGTGTTAAAAAAAACTCACTTGCAAATCAGTTTGAATGGCAAGTGCACGCTGGTCTCGAAGTCTTTGGAAAATAGTTGACATCTGGACTTCCCGATCGTTGGCGATCAGTTCCCGATAGGCCATTTCGATGGCTGCGTATGTACCTGTTCTTCCTGTAATTGGTTAAATAAAAATGCCATTAAAGCCCATAAGACTAACCGATTCCTGCGCTGCAGTGGATGAGCACAGTACATTTGCGGGCCATTGCAATCTTGTGGACGCTGGTGCGCAGTTGACGAAAGGCAGCTGGAGAAAGCGGCACATCTCTATCAGGCCAACCATCGTAGAGCAGGTGGATGACCTTAAGTTTTGGGTAATTAGTTTTCAAAGATTCTAACAAAAACGAACCTCTACGCTCCTTCCATTGGAAGATGCCTCGAATAAAGTCCTGTGCACACTTGGATTGGCCACGGTCACATGAGACGGCTCCTTGATAGTCACAGTTACATCGGCAAATTGAGCTGGTTCACTGGGAAGATAGTCCGCGCACTTCTCACGGCCCTCCTCCTGGTTCTCGCAAAGCTGAACAATCACCTTAGAAAAAAGAAAAATTTTATTTTTTAGCAATTAAAGCTTCTCAAACTTACGCCGCAATTTTGCTCAACAATCATTGTCCAGAAGCTGTCGATGGCACTGTCAACTGGTCCTTGTGCGCAAATCATAGGGAACTCAGCGCCCTTCACGTGCGATGCATGGATGTAGTCATTTCCTGTATAAATTTAAAATCCTTACTCCTTGGATTTTTTAATTAAAAAGACCTTCGGGTCCATTTTTCAAGACGACTCGCGAGTGATCGTACAACGTGACATCAGGATATCGGTTAAGGTTTTCGTTCGCCTCATCATCAAAAGTCTTCTTCGTTCCTCGAGCATTGAAGTAGACTGCAAGGTCTGTGACAAACTTCGTCCGAAGGCTTAGGATTCCACCATGTCTTAATACGGCTGTAAAAAGTGTTTTCATTAGTTCTGAATGACTTTAAAATCCCTACTATAGAACCAGCGTTGTGCGGCAGTGGTGGTTGTTGAGATGACACTTCCAGCAGTTCTTTCCTGGCTTTGAGTAACTGTTGTTGCCCTTGTTGTTCTGGTTTCCCGCGGGGCTGGAGCAGGTTGAATTCGTTCACGGGAAGCACGGTTCCTTTTGAGAACGCTGCTTTGTCGTCTGCCGCCTTCTGTGTTGTACTCCTCCCTTTTCGGCTTTCCGGTGCGTCCTCGATCAGATCTTGGTTTCTGAAATAAAAGTGTTAAATTATTAGAGAATTTTTTTGAGAATAAATAAAAGAAAACATACATCCTTATTGCCTTTGCCAGCTGTTTGACGATTCTTTGCCATTTTTGGAGTTGATGCAACGAAGTAGACAAACAATGAACGTTGAAGGACAGTAGGGTAAGTTGAAGAAGGTTGGTTGAATTATGAATAAATGTTTTTTGTTTTTATATTCAATCTTTATTTTGAAATAATTTTTGAAGGATAATATAAAAGCAAGAACATTCATTTTATTCATAATTAACCAACTCCTTCTTCTTCAACTTATCCTACTTTTCGTAAACCTTTAAGTTTTATCTAGAAAGCTGTTCTTCAAATGGAAAGGAATCGTCAAACAGAATAAGGAGTGGTCTTTCTTTTTATTTTTTTCTTAAAAAGGAGGTGGACTACCTAACAGTAAATAACTATTTTTAATTAAAACAAAACCATTCCAAATATTTAAAGATTATAAATTAAATAAATTTTAATTATTTTATTTAAATTAATAATTATTTAGGAGGCTCAGTTTTAATGTTATGTTCATTAGTATTTCCCTCTCTTTTTTATCTTTTTTTAAATGCAGCAGAAATTAAATTTAATGAAGAACCATTAAAATTAAATAAAACAAAATTAAATAATGAATTAAATATTAAAAATGAAGAAGAAGAGAATTGGGAAATTGCTACCTGGAAAGAGTTTATTTTTTAATTATTTTAATTTATAAACTTTTTTTTTTAGTGTTTTTGAAAGAACAGATCGTTTAACTTTATTTATTTATATCTTTATTATTGGTAAGTATTTTTTAAAATTTATTTTTTATTTCTTTTTTTTCTAAAGTTTTTGGATTATGTGGAGGTTTAGCATCAACATATTCTTCAATTCGTTCACTTTCTGTTACTCATTTTATTCCTCCTTGTTATTTATCTTCTTTATTAACAAATGGAAAAGAACCTAATATTGGTGGTCATGTTAATTGTTGTGGAAAATATCAAAATATTTCTGTTTTTGATTTTAAAGAAGAATTTTGTTCACCTTCAAATTTGAATTTTTATAATTAATTATTTTAAATTTAAATTAGGAATTGTAAATATTATATTTACATTAAAAGAATTTTTATTTTTTTTTTCAACCTTTCACTGAATTTTCTTTTTCTTTTATTTTAATATTAATTTTGAATAAATAAAAAATTATAGTCTTTTTTCTTATTTAAAATTAATATTTTTTCTTCCTTCTTTTTTTGTGCCTTCTGAAACTTTAATTACTTAATTATTATTATTAAATTATAAATTGTTTTTTTTATTAAAAAACTTTTAATTTTTTTAATCTAAATTTGAATTATTTTAATGAATAAATAAAGAGAAGTTTACTTAATTTTCTTTTAATTTTTAAATAAATTTATGCAAAAGATAAATTAACTATATTTATTTTAAATTAAAAAAAAACTAAAAAATTAATTTTAGATTTGCATAAAATAAATAAATTAAATTATTTCCATAAATTAATTTAGAAAAAGATAGGATTAAATATTTATTTTTATTATTTACCTAAATAAAACACAAAATTAAAATAAAGGGGTTATTTCGGCGCAGTAAATTTATGTTTTTAAATTAATTAAAATGGAAATTTTTAAATTAAAATTCTGCGCCGAAAAAATGTCCTTTGTTTAAATTAATTATATAATTTTAAATATGCAAAATATTCCCCAAAAAAGCCAAAAATAGATATAAAAAATAGAAATATTAATTTAATTATTTTTAATTTAATTTGCAAATCCTTTCCAAAATAAATAGAGACAATTTTGCTAGTATTTAAATTAAAGGAAAAAGGGATTTTTATTTAAATATATTTATTAAGTAATCTTAAATATTATTTATTTATTAAAACTTTAATTAACTTTTAAGAATTTTAAATAATGCATATTTAAAATAAGCCTAGATTCCTGTTTAGTGTAGTGGTTTAAGCGCTTGTTTCCTTTTTAGGATGGGCTGGGTTAACCACTTCGCTGCGAATGAATATTATTAAGACTATTTTTTATAAAAATAACAATCTTTTAAAATTCAGATTCAAAAAATTTTGTCTAAAAAATTTATTATTTAAAAATGCAATCTACTAAAAATATTCTTTTTCTTCTATTTTTAATTATTTCATTCAATTTTACAAATGGAGGACGTCAAATTCCACCAAGCAGAGCTAACCCAACACAAAACAGTATTGATACTCAAAGTCGAGTTATAAACTTTTGTAAGAGTATGGTTAAATTATTTGATGAAGATTTAGCTGTTCAAATGGATGAATTAACTTCATTAAATAAAGATTTAAATAAAAAGAACATCACAAATTAATTAAATGTTAAGAAAATGTTAAGAAAATGAAGAGATATAAATTTGTGAAAGAAAAATAAAAATAAATTGATTTGTTAATTTATGCAATAATAATCATAAAAATAAATTTATTTAAAAGTTAGAATATTCATTATAAAATAAACCAAACAAAAAATAATTTTTAAATAAATTCTTAAAAACAATAAATATATTTATAATTTTTTTAACATAAAATTTAATTATAATTTACATAAAATCTTCTTCCAAATTTATTCCCTCTGTATTTTTATTTGTCATAGCCATTTGATCAGGAGTAAAAACCCGATCATAACTCATATTTTTTGCTTCGCGTTCCCTGGCCTCACGTTTGGCTTTTTCTTCATTTAAGAATTGTTTGTGTTTTTCTTTCTAAAATATTATTTATTTTCTACAAAAATAAAAAAAGAATAATTCTTAAAAATATTTTACCGATTTCTGCCGTTCTTCAATATCTCTAGTCTCCTTTAATTGACGAAAATCAACACCTGTCTCGTGTTTTTTAGTTTTATTCAGTCTATTAATTATTTCTCTTTGTTTTTGTACTCGAACCTTCAAAGAAGAATTTTAATTTTCTAAAGGAAAATATTTTTAATAAACCTTTTTAACATCCTTATTTTTATGAAAACCAACTTGGCCAGTAACCATATCTCCAGTCTTTTTTAAATTACTCCACATTGTGTAGACTACATCCGTTTCTGCTAGTTTACAACCCTAAAATATATAAATATTTATTTAATAGAATTATTATTAAAATTTTCAGTCAGAAATTATTAAAGAAAAAGTTGTTAAAAATAAATTTAAAAAATATTTAAGTTTAAAACGTTAAAGAATGCGACAAAATTTTTCTAAAAATTTAAGCACAAATAAAATTAAAAAAAACCTCAATAGAATTAGCTTTTACTAATTGGCAACAATCTTCAATTAATTCTTCAGGAATATCTTCTACTTGTTTCCCTGTTTGTAGTCGAAGATAAACATGAGCAGATGAAAGCTAATTTGAATATTATTTAGAATAAATTTAAAAAAAAAGTCAATAACTCTGTCAACATGAAACCATACATCCTCTGGCCATCCCCATCTGAAATTTAAAAGAAAATAATTAAAAGGTTTAAAATTAAAATATTTAAAAATAAAGTGGAGAGAAATGTGGAAGAATGTAATACAGACATGATTCTTCTCACATATTAACAAATTCGGAGCACTACAAATTAGAATAGGAACGAGAGAATCATGTCTATTAGCTATCGGTGCAGAAACCCCCAATTAAGATTGCCTTAAAAATAAAAAATACAAACTTAATAAGTAATTCATTTTCTTCCTTGTCATCTCCCATAAACAGAATTGCCGGTGGATCAACGACATCAGAAGTAAAATAATAAACCATTTTCAATCCTTCATAGAAAGAGATTTATTTATGTGAATTATAAATATTAAGAGAATAAAAATCTAAAAATAAGATCATTGAAAATAGAAGCTTTAATTTATTTTACAAAAACTAAAGAAATATATAAACACGTCAACATAAAATTAAATATAAATATATTTTTTGTAATTAATTCTCCTAATTATCAAAAGTGTTTAATTTTATTTATTTAACATTTCTCCTTGATGCCAAATTCTTAATAATATCAAAAACCTTCTCTCTGGGTTCATTTTCAAGAGAAACACTTGTTTCAATTCCATATTCATATCTCAATAAATAAATGCTTTTAATTAAAAAATAAATTAAATAAAACCTTGCCCATATTTTTGGTTTAATTCCAGAACATTCACGAATTAAAATAGGAAATAAACGATTTCCTTTTTTCAAATCAACATAATCATTTTCAATAAATTGACGAACACCATTACTTTCTGGGGATTTTTGGCATAAATGAATTCTTAGTTCACGCAAAGCACCACCAGTTAGACGAAGAGATGACGCCATTTAGAAAGCTAAAATTAAAATAAATTAAAATTGAAATGAAATAAAAGAAATTTCTATATTTTTTACATTTAGAAAATAGATGTTTTGAAATTATCGTGTCCCGACATTTTGGTGCAGGACATTCGGGAACAGCAAAAAAAGACATTTTGGTACACGACATTTCAGTACACATTATCCGTAGATATACTCTATCATGGATTTATCCTCTAGTTTGGCATAGATTAATTGTTGGGGGATGATTAATATAGTGTGTGGTAAAAGACAGAGTGGATAAGTTGGAGTGGGGATAAATTTCTAAAATATGCGATCAAAAAATTTACTTTTTTGCATATTAATTAAATTTGACCTTCCTTTTCTTTAAATAAAATCCAAAAACAAAATCTGTAAAAATAGAAATTTGTAATTAAAAAAATGATAAAATTTAGTCTTAAAAATTATGTAAATGGATATTCTTCTAAATAAATCTACAAAAAAGATAAATAAATAGAATCTAAAATAATTTTTTTACTTCTTTCTTTCCTCTCTTTTTGTCAAAATTATTAAATTTATTTAATTTTTTTTTAAATTTCTTAACATAACATTTTAATTTAAAATCAAGACTAAACAATAAATAAATATTTAATAAAAAAAAAGAATTATTATTATTGCCAAATGATCGATATATAATGCACATAAAATTTATTTATTAAAATTGAAATTGGCGAATTAGAGGAGAAAAAGTGAACAAAATAGTGAAACGATTTTTAATAAAATTTTAATTTAATTTCCTTATTTTATTTTAAATTTATTTAAATCTCTTTCTATTATTTGACATTGAAATTGTTTTTTAAATTCTGTTGATTAACAATGATAATAGAAAGGGAAAAAAAAATTAATTAATTTTTTAGAATTTAATTTATTTAAATAAATGACCAATTCAATATTAAATCATGAAATAAAACATTCACAAACAAATAGAAATGAATGGGGAAGTTCTTGGCAATTTTTGCTTACTTGTATTGGATATGCGGTAAGAGAGAAATAAATAAATAAATTAATTAATTAAGTTCTTTTTTAAAGGTTGGACTTGGAAGTATTTTTTAAAAATAAAAATAATTTAAAAAAAAAATTTTTTCTATAAGATATTTGGAGATTTCCGGCTTTAGCATATGAACATGGTTAATTTATTAATTTTAATATAAAATTTCTTTTCGAGAAATTTAATAATTTTAAATGATTTTTTTCCTTATTAATTTCAGTCCAATATTTAAATTAAAATTAATTTTCTTTTTTTAATAAATTTTAATTAATTTATTTATTTTTTACAGGCGGTGGTAAGTTAAAAATTTTAATTAAATTAGAAAGAATAAATTATTTAAAAAAGGTGCTTTTTTAATTCCTTATTTAACTTGTTCTTTATTAATTGGATTTCCTTTATTATATCTTGAAATGAGTGTAGGACAATTTTGTAAAGCAGGACCAGCAGTTGCTTATGGTTGGATAAGACCTGCATTTCAAGTAAAAAATAAATTAATATTTTTAAATTAATTTTGTGAGTTTATTAGGGTATTGGATGGTCAATGGCTATGGTCTCTTTATTAATTGGAATTTATTATAATGTTATAGGTAATTCTATTATTTATATAATTAAAATAGAGTGGGTAAAATTCTAAAAAATATTAAATATTTATTAAAATTAATTTTCTTATTTTCTAATTAATTAATTGAAAAACTAAATAATTATCATTTCTTGTATTAATTTCTTTTACACTGTTTGAGACAAGTTTAAATAATTTACATTTATGGACATTTTTAAATGTTTACAGAGAATTGGCCTTTTCGTTAATTTTCTTCTCTTGACCATTTTTACTTTTATTCTCGTTGGGTTAGAGAAAAATAAAATAAAAGAGAATGTTCTTTCTTTTTAAATTTCCTGAGAATGTTCTTTTACTTCACAGTTAAAAATAATAAGTTCTTTCTTCTTTTTTATTAAATTTTTGCTTAAATCTTTGGTTTTTATCCCAAACTCAAGGTTTGTTGGATATAGACTCTCTTTTGAGTGGTTTTTATAAAAATTTTGGAACTGCCTTACTCTTATTAGTAAGGCTTAAAATATTTAATTAAATTTAGAGTAGTTGTCTCTTAAAGGTAATTGCTTAAGAACAAACAGTGTAAAAGATAATACAAAATAAGTACTCATATTAAATTATTTAATTACTATTTTTTTTTATTTAAATTCGATGTAATTATTTTTATGCTTAAGAAATATTATTTCTTTTTTCAAAATATAAATTTATTTATTTTAGTTGCTTGGACTTTAATTTATTTATGGACGGTAATTAATAATTAAAAATATTAAAAAATATATTTTTAAAAAAAGATTATGACTGGCAATTCATCTCAATTCTCTTCTTGTACAAATGAATTTAATACAATTTGTAAATTATTTTTTATTTTTAATTAATTAAAAAAGATTGTTCATCTTCTTTGGAAGATTTGCGTTGTTCTAAAGAATTAAATATTCCACAAGGAGCATTTTATTTTAACGGAACTTGTAGTCTAGTTAGTGATATAAATGCTAAAACATTAAGAGATGAAACTTTTAATAATTTATCTGCTGTTAGCCCTGCAGAAGAATTTTTTGAGTTAATTAAGAATTTATTTAATTTTAATTTAAATTGATTTAATTTTAAAGGAGATTTGTTCTTGAAAAAACTTCAACATTATCAGAATTTGGTGGTTTTAATTTTAAAATGGTTATATCACTTGGTCTAGCTTGGTTATTTACTACTTTAGTTTTAGTTAAAGGTGTTGAAGTTATGGGAAAAGTAAATAAATAAATAATTAATTAAATAAAAATAATTAAAAAAAGATTGCTTGGTTTACAGGCACTACTCCTTATATAATAATTATTATATTATTTATTAGGTATTTATTTAATTAATTAATTAAATTTCTTTTTTATTGAACAAAGGGGTGTAACATTGGATGGAGCAAAAGTTGGCTTAGACTTTTATTTATTAAAACCTGATCTTAGTGTTATTTGGTTAGCTGAAGTAAAAAACAATTTTTTTTAATATTATTTATAAAAATAATTAATTTAATTATTTATTAAGACTTGGAAAGCAGCTGCAACACAAGTCTGTTATAGTTTGGCTATTGGATTGGTAATTAATTAAAATAAAATATTATTTTAATGGTAAATTAAGGAATAAATAAATTGAAATAGTTTTACTTTTAATTTCCTATACAATTAAACTATTTAAATTTTAAAATAAAATAGATGAATTTATTTAAAGGAATTCCTTTAAATAATAATTATTTAAACATTTCTTCTTTTAATTAAATAATATTTTTTAAAGGGAGGATTAATATCACTTGCTTCCTTCAACGATTTTAACCATAATTGTTTTAAAGATGCATTTCTAATAACTTTAGCTGATGCATCCACAAGTGTTTTTGGTGGTACAGGTATAACAAAATGTTTATATAAAAATATAATAATTAATTTAAATTAATTAAGCTGTATTTAGTACATTGGGGTTTATGTCTAATCAATTAAATATTTCAATTAATTCTGTTGTACAAAGTGGTACAGGATTAGCATTTATTGCATACCCAGAAGCTATGAGTAGAATGCCTGGGTGGCCTTGGATTTGGCAATTTTTATTTTTTCTAATGGTTTTCTTTGTTTTAATTAATTCTATACTTTCTCTATTAGATTTTAATTTTGGGAATTGCTTCACATTTTGGTTTAGCAGAAGTTATGTGTACAGCATTATATGACCAATTTCCATTATTACGTAAACATAAATCTTGGCTAGTTATTTTTGTTTGTTTAGCATGTTATTTGTGTGGATTAGTTATGTGCACTAGAGTACTTTAATTTAATTTATTTATTTAAAAAAAATCTTTTGTAGGCAGGAATTTTTTATTTTAATTTATTTGATGATTATACAGCTTCTTTTTCAATGATGTTATTAGTTTTATTAGAATTAATTTTAGTTGCACATATTTATGGTATTTTAATTAATTAATTAAATAATTTATTTATTTAAATAAGGTTTATCTAGTTATGTCAATGATCTTCAAGTAATGATGGGAAAATCAAATAATTGGTTAAGTAAATTGTATGGACCTACAGGAGTTTGTATAAAATTAATTTGGCAAATTATTGCTCCTATCCTTTTAATTGTAATTTTTCTTTAATAATAGGGGGATACACTTAATTAAATGGATAAATTATTTTGGAATTTATTTAAAATATTTATTTTAACTCTCTTTTCAAATAAGATGTCGAAAAGACTAAAAATTAATTTTCTTTTTATTTACTGAATTAAAAAAAATATTTCGATAAATTATCCATTCAGTCAATTTTAAATAAAATAATTTTAAAAAAAATTAATTTTCTTTTTAAAGGTTGTCTTCATTTTAGCTCTTTATGAACAAATAAAAACATCTAAGAGAACTTATGGAAAAGATAAGCGTTTATATATTTTTCCAGAATGGGCAATAATATTTGGGTGGATATTGTCTTTAATATCATTAATATTTATTCCTTTACTTATTATAATTAATTTAATTAAATTTAAGAAAAAAGGAAAGGTAAAATTAAATTTAAATTAATTAATTAATTAAAAAAGGGATGGAATGAATTATTTAAATTACAATCTAAATGGCCATCATATTCAAGAAATTCAGCAATTAAAAAGAATGGAAATATTAATGAAGTAGATAAGGTTACACAATTTTGAATAAATAAAAAAGAGAGAATATATTTTAAATATTATTTGTAGATATCTAAAAATTAAAATATTAATTCAAATATAAAATAATTAATAAATTTTTTATTTTTCCGAACAAATAGCTCCTTTTAATATCCAGAACCAAAAGACTAAATTTCTATGAATAAAAAATATTTTTTTTAAATAAATATTATTTCCAATTAAAGAAATTTATTTTAAACAAGCAATTTCCTTTTTCTTTTATTAAAATTAACATGGTTTACTTAAATTCTTTGTAATAATTTCACTCCTCAACGGTGAAAAGAATTTTTTATGATGAGCTTGTAATGTAGAATCTAACTCAACAATATAAGCAGAAGGTCCACTAACCTAATAAAATAAAAAATAAAAAGAATAATTAATTAAATTAACATGTGAATCAAAAAGAAGCATATCTGGAGTATTTAAACAATGACCTAAAAATTAAATTATTTAGAAATAAAATTAAAGAAAATTCAAACCTAATGCAAAAACATTTACTTGATTAAGCATTTTCTTTTCAACTGGAGTCAATACATAAAAAAGCTTTCTTTGAGGATTTATTGCTCTAATAAGTCCAAAACCAAAACATTTAAGCATTGGCATAATTGTTCTTTCAAGGGGAATAATATCTTCTTCTTCATTATTAGCATTGTTAATTCCATTTATTTCATCTTTTGATTCATCAGTATTTATTTCATCTGAACATAATTCAAGTCGAGAAGGAAGAGAAGGATCATTTAAAAGATGTTTTTTTTCAAAATTCTTTTAAAAAATAATATTTTTAAATAAAAAATAAAATAATAAACCTTTTCAAATTCATCTTCAATTTTACATAAAGCAACAAAAGAACAGTTCAAAGCACACAACATTAATTTATCATCTACATGTCTTAATTCTGGGTGAATATAAATTGAAATAGAACAAAATCGAACTCTATATGCTGGCAATTCAGCAAGGCGTAAATCTAAAGAAAATGTTAAAAGTATATTTTAAAGGAAAAAATAACCTTTATTTAATGTTCTTTCTGTTTGAGGAAATAATTGGGCTAAATAACCTGCCATTTGAAAATTTCTAAGTTGTGCTGAAGTTGGATTTTTTGAATCTGTATAACTTAAAGAAGGAAAATATAATTTAATATTTTATTTCCAACTTCTTACACTACACTTTCCCTTCTTCTAGTATTTAATGTAAATCTTGGGTAAATTGAAGGTACCTTAAAAAACAAAAATTTTAACATTTAATTCAATTTATTTAAAATTTACAGTAAAATTTAAAGATTCACTCGTTTCCAAATTAACCAAGAAGTTTGGTTTAACTGCATGTAAAACACGAAGCATTAAATCATAACCGAGATCTTAAATTTAAAAAAGTTAACAAAAGCCTTAAAATAAATGTATGATTAAACAAAACAATTCTATACTAGTTTTCTCACAATCAGATATTACTTAAGAAAAGAAATCCAAATTAATTTTATAAAATTTAATTCCATTTAATTTAACCTGTAATCCATCCCAATGAATTAACTATTAATACAAAATTATCGTCTTTATTCTTTACTGTTATCTGATTAAAATAATCAATTAAATGGCTAACTAATTTTATATAAAAATCAGTGTCAACAGCTGGAGAATTTGATCCAAAGAAATAAGATTTTGGAAGGGAAGTTACTTGAGAAGTAAAAGGAACACCTAAAAAAGAGAAATAAAATAATAAAATTAAAAAAAACCAATTAAAGGCCTTTTAACTTCATATAAAGAAACACATCCAGCAGGGCAAAGCTCTGATTGACCAATATCTGTATCAAGTAAAAAAACACGACAAGAAGGTTTTGGTGGTTGAAGAAGTGAACTTAAAAGAATATTTATTTTAAATAAATACTTCGATTAGAATGATTAAAAGTCTTTTTCATTATCTAAAAAAATACCCAGTATTAAGTGCATTAATCAGAAAACGTGCAGTTGATGATTTTCCAACACCTTTATTTCCGCTTATAAAAGTAATACATTTTTCTAAAAATTTAAAAATAATTTTCTTTTAAATAATTTAAAGAAACCAACTATCAGAATCAATGAATTTATATATTCTATCACGAATAGAATAATAATCCCTTTCTAAATAAGCCAATCCATCTCCATCACAAGCCCTCATTTGATCATTTAAATAACAAAAATTCATTCCCAATTGAGTTCCAAATTGTGGAAAAATATTTGATGATTCAGAACAATTAGCCTTTTAAATTTAAAAATAAAAATGTTAAAAATAAAAGTAATTTAAATATTTTTAAATTTATAAGACCATTAAAAAACATTAAACCTTTTATATAAACTATTTAAAATTAATTATATACCAATTGTTGTTGTATAAATTTGGAAGCATTATCCATTTTTGTTTTAACCAAAACAATAGCAATTGGTTTATATCTCTCAATAAAATCAACAGTTTTTTTAGGTTCGTTAACAAATTCACGAAGTCGACTATAAATTCTTTCAAAATGTAATTCTGTTGAGAGATTGTTATTAATAGAAAAAATAGCCTAAAGAAATTTTTTAAATCGAAATTAAAATTATTTACAGGTAAAGATCCAACAGGAGTAGAAATTTTAATATAATTAGATGAATTAAACTTTTTTGGAGAAAATAAATAACCATTAACATTAATATATCCATATAAAACTTGAAACGAAAAAACACCATTTAGAAATAATTTTGTTGAATTTCCAAATATCAAAACTGTGTGTGATGGATCTGTACAGATACATTGAAGAAAACTAGAAAAGAATATATTGAAAATTAAAAAAAAACCAACTTTCCCTTATCGTTTGTTGTAAAATGTAAGGGCGATCCCAGTGCTTGTTGCTGTTGATTTACAGGGAACATTTTACTTTTAAATAATTTAAAGCCCTTACTAAATAAAGATAAAAAAGATTGATGCATCAAAAAATGGTCAAAAAAATAATAAAAAAGTAAAATTCCTAAAATGAAGTTTTCCCTTCAAAATGAAGAAAAGTATATTATTTTTCATAACACCAATTAAAAATACCTAAAAAGATCTTATCAAAAGGGAATCTGCTAAATTATTTTTTCTTGCTTATTTTTTGTTTACAATTGTTTTTATTTTGAATGTTTTATTGTTTTGTATGTTTATTTTTATTCTATTGATATAGTGGTTATAAATATTTATTTAAAAACAAATGTTCGAAACAATTCTCTTAACTTCATAAATTTACGTAAATTAGGTAACTTCATTTTTATCCATATTTTGTTAATTATTTTCTTTCATTCCAGATAATGAGTGTAATAAATAATTGTCCAAATGATTAATTGCTTTTTTCCCCATTTTTTCCATTTGCAAAATTAAATGAGTTGGTCTCCAGGGATTTTTTAAAAAATGATTATTTTTCCCCCATTCCTAATTTTACAAGCACCAATGGGATGATTTTCCAACTGAAAAAATCGTCATCTCGGCTGTATATACATAATACAAGGGAAGACTTTTTGGATGATTGATTACTTCTTTTTTTTTAAATTTTTTTTCTCTTTTCTCTATTTTAATCTGATGTTGAGAGAGGACATCATCAATTGTTTATTATGATTTTCTCCAATTTTTAAATGACATGAAACAGATTATTGTTTCTGTTGTACTTTATTAATTTCTATTGATCACAGAATTATTTATTTTTTTTTAAATATAATATTATTATATTTTTTTCTCGGTTTATTTTTAACGAGTTTTTCACCTTTTATGCGATAAAAGCCTTATTGACGAAATCATCACAAAATTTATTTCTATTTATTTTTTTTTCAATTTTTATTTATTGTATCACATGAATATATAGACTAACCTTTTCAATAAACTATTCTAAAAGTTTACGATTTATTTGTTCTTTCCTATGAATTTTATTTATTTTTACTTTTTAAAAAAACAAATATATATTTTTATTTTTTAAAAGTGTAAAAAAATGATTCAATCTAACAACAACAATTCAGAGAAAATTCAGGTTAGCGCATTACCACAATCAGTCGATGAAGGTCCCTCACCTTTTGTTCAACAAGATGTATCAAAAAAGAAGTTAGTTATGGCACTGGTTAATTATTTGGACGATTCTCAATTAAATTTTCACATTCACGTATGAACTTGGTTATACTTTATATATCGTTTTTAATATTTAGAAAAAGGCTAAGGGCTCTGTTTTGATAGACTTGGTAATTGCACAGATGGGTTTACTGGAGCGAGACTATTTTGGACTAATATTTTATGATAGTCAGAAGGTTCAACATTGGTTATATCCAGACAAACAAATTATTAAACAACTAAAAGGTTTTGTAATTCGCAGTTTTAAACTTTAGTCCTAGTGTTTTTAATTTTCTCCCTTTAATTCTATTTTCAAAATTTAATGGAAAGGGAAAAGATAAATAAAAGATAAGGGAAAAGTTAAATATAGGGTTCTAATTGTAAGGTTTAAAATTGACTTTAAATTATTTAAAAATTAAAAGGGATTTTTAGGTGTCCAATTGGAATTCTTTTTTAAAGTAAAATTCTATCCTCCACAACCAACACAACTTGTTGAGGATTTTACTCGTCATTTACTTTATTTACAGTTACGAAAAGATGTTTATAGTGAACGGTTTGTTAAATTATTTTATTTAAATAAAAAATGTTTTTTATATGTAAAAAGCAAATAATATTTTTAATTTTTTAAGCATCTTTTTTGTTAAAATAATTTTATTTTTAGTTTAAAAATTTCAGTTTACCTGTCTCATTTGCTGCCCAAGCAAGTTTAGGTTCATTAGTTGCACAAGCTGAACTTGGTGACTATCAATCTTCTGATAATTATGCACAACACCTTAGTAATGCTAAAATAGCTCAACCAACTTCAGAACAGGAACAATTTTGTAATAAAGTTGGAGAATTACATAAATTACATAGGTTTTTGTTATATTTTTAATATTCTTAAAAGATTAATTTAAAGAGGACTTACAAGATCTGAAGCTGAATTGGCTTATTTAAATGAATGTAAATCTTTAGCTATGTATGGTGTGCATTTATTTGCAGCAAAAGTTAAAAATAAATTGTTTTTATTTAAAATATTTTAATTTAGGACAACAAAAACAAACCTGTTCAAATTGGAATTTCTTCTGTCGGTATAAGCATTTTTAATGACCAAATGCGTGTACACCGTTTCTCATGGCCTGGAATTGTTAAAATTTCTTATCGTAAAAATACTTTTAGTATTCGATTGAAACCTGGAGAGGTTTTCTTTTTACCTTCTTTTTTAATATTAACATGTTTAAATAGTTGGATCAATCACAAAAAAAGTCTACAACGGTTTCCTACACTTTAATTGATTACCAACGAGCAAAATTACTTTGGAAATGTGGAGTTGAACATCATGGCTTCTTCAGGTTATTTTCTTTTTAATTTTATTTTATTAAACTTTTTAATCTTTTTAAGACTTGTCCAACCTGAAACAAAACATAAAACTTCATTTTTGAGTTTTGGATCTGCTCGTTTTCGTTACACCGGAAGAACAAATATTCAGTCACAAATGGTTTCACAATTATTTGAAAGTAGTGCTCCTACTCCTGCTGTACTTTCTAAATCAAAATCTGCTGAAATGTGTAAAAACTTTTGAGGACTTTAATTTATAACAATTTTTTATAAATTAAGTGCCACAAAATCATCAAAATGAGCCGCAAACTCCTTTGAATTATATGGACGAGGTATATATTATTTTAATATACCTAGTAGTTGTTTTAGACTCTGCTGTTGTTAAAAATTTAATTTTTACAAAATAAAAAAATATTTAGTTTTATTTTTTTATTTTAAACTAAAATTTTCGATCACAAATTAATTTTTAATTAATTTTAACATTTGAAATATTAATTAATTTAAATTTAATTGTTTTACAGCTTACTCCACAAAAACAACTTTCTTATATACAACCATTAGCTACCAGTACAGCTCGAAGTGATAAGAAGGTAGGGATTATTATATTTTTTTAAAAATCTTTTCCCTCTTTTTCTTAAAATAATTAAAATTATTTATTTTTATATTTATTTAGGGTATTAATTTAGATTATATTAAATTGTTATTTTTCCATAATTCCTGGTTCTATATTTATATCTCAACATAAACTAAACAATTCTTTTTCTTTTTAATTGTTGATTTTTTTTTACAAATTGTTATTATTTAATAATTCTCTCTTTTTATTTCTGCGCTCTCTTTTAACCTTTATATTTATTTTTAATTACTTTTCATTTCTTTTCTATTCAATTTATTTATTTATTACAGATCCTTCTTTTTTTAGTTTTTTTTATAGCACTCATTTCGCTCCTGGCAACGCGTGGGAATTCTTATTGATTGCCACTCATTCTCTTAAAATTGTATCCAACCAGTCTTTTTAGAGCGCGTTGGCCATAAAATCTGGACATTTGCATTTTTTTCTTTTTTTATTTCCAAAAATTATTTTCAATTTTCTTCTCTTTATCTTTTTTTCTTTCATTTTAAATTTTATTTTTTGAGCTTATTTTTAATGTCTAATTTATTACCTTCAACCTCTTCTAGCACTTTTCCTCCTTTATTTCTAACAACAAAACAAGAGGAAACTACTAAAAAAGATATTCATTTTTCTTTACTTTTTCGGTCTTTTGAATTACAATTTACTCCAATTTCTAATTATGTTAGTCTCTACAATAATGGACTTTCTGACATAGATAATTATAAAGGAACATTAATTATTAATGAATTTTCTGGAAAAGTTCATAAAGGATTTTTAAATAATTTTCTTAAAAGAATTTGGCCAAATAACAACCAAAAAGAGAAAAACAAAATTATTTCAAAATTTATTCATTTAACTCCACATAAACATTCTTCTCTACTTCATCATGTTATTCGACAAGAAGATTTGCCTTATTTTCCAATTATTTATTTTGTTGCTGTTAAACATTCTGGTTACTCAATTAGTCCAATTAAAGAGAAAAAAATTTATAAAAAATACAAAAATTGTTTTTGTAATAAAATAAAAGAAAATTATTTATTTTCTTCTTTTGCTTATTCTTCGCTTCCAAGAGGAATTTGTTTTGATCCTTTAAGGCTTGAAAAAAGTAAAGAACTTCCTACAATTGCTCTTTACTCGCTTTGCAGTTATAGAGCTAAAAATTGGAGAGATTATGAGAGAAGGCAGGTTATTAACTTCTATACATACAATACATATTCCAATATATAATTTTAATAATTATATTATTAAAACATTATAAGAGTGTTTCTGTTGAAAAACAAATTATAATTTCTTTTTTGTTCTTTTCTTTTTTTTCTTTAATAATTTAAATATTTTGTTTTTTTGGATGATTAAATGGAGTATGTTTTTATCTCACCTAAGAATACCAACAATTTCAACCATTAGATCACTGAAGGTTCAAAAATCTTCTCAACAAAATACTCCTAATGAGGGGAATAAACAACACAAATTCAATGCTTTAATTCTTTTAAAAAGTCATACACCAAAAAAGGTGTTTCAAAAATATTTTTTAATATTTTCTTTTTATTTTTAAATTGTTCCTAATCAATTTATTTTTAAAATTTTCATTTTTTAAATTAATCTCCTTTTAGCCTTTATTAAAATTATAAAAAAAATTTTTTTAGTTTGACGCAGCAACTAAAGACAAAAAGGAGTTGAAAAAGAACAAAGAAAAGAAGGGTGAAAAGTCAAAAAAGCATCAGACTGCTAGAACTTCCTCGGCTTCAACTTCATCATCTTCGTCTTCAAGTACGGATGCTGAAACAGAAGAAGTTCATATTATTTCTGGTGAAGGACAAACTTCAAAGAAAAAGGTTTAAAATATTTTCTTCTTATTTAATCTAATTTATTAAAAATAGATTGAACTTCCCCCTCCTTCTCAACAACAAACAACATTGGAAACTTGCCATGAAGAAATTATTGGTCCTGAAAAGGTTACAACGGAGGTTGATTCTGATGGAAATATTATAAAGTATAAAACTATTTGTATATTTTAATTAAATTTTTATAGACGTGTTGTTCGGACTGAACAAATTCGACATACTGTCCAGTCTCATTCTGTTCAGTCTGTTCCGGTTGAGGAAAACAAAACTGCTATTGAAAACGTTTTATTAATTTTATTCTTAATTTTTAAAATAATTTTTAAGTCTACTTTTAATACATCACAATGGCATCCAGTCACTAATGGTCAGAGTGGTGGTACCAATGGAGAAGCAATTACTGGTGAATTAGTTTCTTCTAAAGTTGTGACTACTGGGAATAGAACTGTTGAGACATTGACGGTTTTTTATTTTAATTAAATTTAATTTTTTACATATTTTCAGTATAAAACTGAAAAAGATGGTGTTACAGAGACAAGAGTTGAACATCGAATTACTATTCACAGTAATGAAGAAATTGACCATGATTCGGTTTTAACTTTTAAATTTTATTTAAATGTTTGTGTTTAGGAATTAAATAAAGCCATACTTGAAGCAACCAGTATGAATCCTGAGTTGAAGGTTGAAAAAGTGGAAGTTTCGAGGAAATAAAGGTTTAAAGCAAAATTATTTATATAGAGGGAAAACTGTGCCAACTTTCTAAAATGACAAAAAATAATAACAAATATGTTTGTCTTTTATTTCTTTTGTTTAAAATTATAAGGGAAATTGTTTTCTAGATTTTCAATTATTTTAAAAAATATTTTTAAATTTATTTTATTTTCAACTTATCACAAAGAGTATTTCTTTGTTCTGTCAGTTATTTAAAAAAAATTTATAGTTAAAGGAAGGGATGTTTATGAGCTTTCTGAAATATTATTTTCATATAATTAATTACTAATGGATATATATAGTGTCTAAAAGAATTATTAAAGCAAGGAAATACCCTTTAAGAAAACCTCCTGTCTTATCTATAATTTATTTTCTTCGTGTTTATATTTTACTGCCATTTATCCATTACTTTTAAAGTGCTTGTCATCTGCTTATTTATATTCTATATTATTTTATTGGTGTGCCAAAAATTTAAATTTTTACGAAATTTTGTTTTTTGTCAAAATTGTCATACCAATCCTTAAAAAGCTTTATGTTTTTCTTCTCAAATTATAATGTAAAATTGATTTACTTCTTGTCTTGTTGCTTACATATACAATGCTTGTATAATTTTACGCCTATAATAAATTTTCAAAAACAATTTATTTTAATTCTTTAAATCGATGTCAAAAATCGATATTGCTTAAACAACATGATTAAATTAGGGATTTGTTAGATTAGAAACAAGATTGAATTGATCATTTTGCTTTACACCAAAACAACCAAAATTAAAATTTTTACTTTCTGTTAAAATTTGATAACGCAGGCGAGGTTTCTTGTGACGTTTTTCGTTCAAACAAATATTTAAATTAATACTATTTGTACGTTGAAGAAGCAAGCATATTAAATACCCTTAAAAAGCCCAATGGTATGATAATATGTATAAATAAAATTTTTTTTTTAATTTTAGAAATTTCACTTTAATGGAGGCCTTGACTGCCCTGAATGGGTTCTTTCACAAATCTCACAGATTTCGAAAATTGTAAAAAAATTTAATTAAATCTATTTAACAATTACTAATTTAGAATTTAAATGAATTTGGAGAATTATGTTCAGAGATTGTTGACCATTTTAAGGATAGAACTCGACAATGGAATGAAATAAAATTTCCATTCTGTGATAATTCTGCCAATGGTATTTTTACTAGAAAATTAATTCAAATATTTAAATTAAAGGATTAAGATCATTTAAGGCCATTATTTCAACAATTAGCTTTATAATAGAGAAAGCAGCAAAATACGACTGCGAAGCATCAGGTGAAATTTTAAACTGTTTTTGTTTAAAAATCGAATTAAAAAAGATTTAAGATATGGAAGCAGAAATGCTTCAACTTGGACTTCCAGCAGGTAATTATTATTCCAACTTTAGTAAAATAAAATACAAAGATCACACCAAGATTTTGGTTGATGAATACAACAAAACAAAAAGTCTTCAAATATTAAAAGAATTTCCTTTTAAAGGTAAGTTAGAATTTTAACTTTATTACATAAAACTTTGTTAAGAACCTCCAATTAAAATACTTTCACTTGAAAAACTCCCAACAGATAAAGGAGAGGAACAATTTTTACTTTCTACTAAAGGAGAGGAAGGCAAAGAATCCATTAAATTCATTATTGAAGAAGAAATGCTTCGAGAACTTAAAACTGGTTACTTTCCTCTAAAAATATTTTTATTTAAATAGACATGTGTACGGCACTTAAACAATTGGAAAATTTAACCTCCTAACTCAACTTGTTGAAGGAAAAATATGTTCATTAAATAATTTATTCAAGTAAGAGTATTAATGAGATGACATATTCTCAGATGTTTGATCTTATTTAGAGTTTAAAAAGCGGATAAAATTAAATAACTTGTTTAAATATCAAAATCTTTTTTAATCCAAAAATGTGAAAAATAATTATTGTCATTTACTCAACGAATATAATGTCGCAACATTATATATTTTAGCAAATAAAAAACTCATTTGTTTTCGCTTTCTGGCACCTTCTCTTTTCCATCATCAACGATCTTCCCATTAATGGCAGAGTCTTTACCTTCTTTCGTCTCTTCGCCCTTCTTTTCTTTACCCCCATCAATTTCAGTCTCTGCATCCTCCAAGTCACCCATTTCATCATCTAAAAATATTTTGAAAATTCAATGAATTCTAAAGAACTTGTTTCTTTAATCTTACCATAGTCATCATCACCCAAATCGAGATCATCATAACCCTTGCCTGGCATTCCAAAGTTGGAAAAGTCCGGAGCACCTGAATTTATTATACATATAAGTTAAAGATTACAAACCATCTTTCCCCCCGGCTGGCATAAACTTAGAAAAGTCCATCGGCGCAGCCATACCTATAGAAAATGTTTAATTTTACAAAAACAGGTTAAGAAACCTTCATCTTCATAATCTGCAACCTCATCTTCATCTTTCCACTTATCAAAGTCAACCTTTATCCATGCAACCTAGATATATATATATTTAAATTTAGTTAATAAAACAAAAAAACCTTTCCAGGTGCTTTCAAAAGTCTAGGCCACCATTCTTCAGTCTCTTTAGGAATGACAAGTTCCAATCTTCGACTAGTTTCAACCTTTCTACGCTCCCCACCCTTTATCTTCGCATACAAAACAAGGTCAGCTTCATATTTCTCACCTCCTTTTTCTCCTCTAAAATTTTAAGAATAGTTTTTTTTTCTCAACTTAAAAATATTTACATAATCTTGAATTTGTCATCCTCACAAACAAGTTCATTAATTTTTAAATCTCCATCTTCAACTGTCAAAAATATTTGACCGGCACGCTGTGCCCATAAAATTGAAGGATGTTTAATAACTAAAGTCATTTTAAACTTTAACTGCAAAATTAAAGAAATTTAACGATTAAGTAACATCAAATTATGAAAAAGAAAAATAAGTAGAAGAGAGAAAATAAATTAATGTTCTATAAACTTCTAGAATAAAATAAGGTCTTTAGAGTCTTATTATAATAAAAAAGATGGTATGAGCCGATTCAGAGTCGGCCGGTTCATAGTTTCTTGAAAATAACCTTTCTAATTCTTAAGCAATTTAAACAAATTTCTTATTATTAGAAAGCTTTCGATAAGCGGATTCTTTTTTCAAATGGGACCGATCCAATAAAATCAGTTCCAAAAGGTTACAGCGTGATTACAGCAGAAAATTGCGATTTTCGTGTTTCAGTCGAACTTTATTTAGAACCAAATAATCTTGTTATACTATGTGAAATTTTTTTCAAATATCGGAAACTCCAAATAAAAACTTGGTTTAATAAAACTAGCGAGAAAGCAACGTATTAGCCAGATAAAAAATTATATTAAATAAATTAAAGATAAATAATATATAACATATAGACTCGAATTTCTAAAGGTCTAGTAATTATTCAATGTTTCCATACTTTTATTGTTTGTTTTGCTTTTTCTTATCCTTTTCAAAATTTCATAGTCAATATAAATATAAGGTTCTCCAGGCAAAACCTTTCCTCTTTTATCCATATGGCTTAAAGATATTAATTTAAAAAGATTTAATAAAAAAAAAACCTTGGTGGTCCAGGAGAACAAAGTGCCTCCCTCAAATTCTTAAAAGAACTACCAGCATCAAATGGGTTTTTATTATGGACAAAAGTTAGTTTATAATCTTCATGGCCAGTAATACCTTTTAATATGACTGGCGTTATTTGAATAATCACTAAAAATGTTTTCTAGTCTTTATTAGTTTAGATCGTTTACTTATCACAACAGCAATGAATGACACAAGAAAGGGCACAACTAGAATACAAATTAAAAATTTAAAGGTTAAAAAATTATACGTAGTACAACAGATACGGGAATTTCAATAATCGATTCAAAAAATGAGCGATTCTGTTCGGCCATTACTGTAGGTAAAGAAAATAAATATAAATTAAATACAAAACAACAAGCCTAAATAAAGATGGAAGCAAATACAAATTGCTGAAAAAATATCAGCAATGGCAACGAATACAATAAACTGATAAAAAAAGCGATAGTTGCGTGCTCCAACACAATTACCAATCCAAGGACAATGATCTGAAAAAAAATGATTTTTTAGTTAAACATCCATATATTCCTACGATCAAAATTTAACACACAATTGTCACAAATTCTGCAATGCCTAACAATAATATTAATATATTAAATTTATTAGTGAATTAGCTGACGAAGTTCGAGGCGGTCTAAATATTCGACAGGTAACGCAATATTTAACTACCAAATCACAATCATTAATATGAATTACCCTTTCTTTTAGCAATACTTTCTCTTAAAACAAAGATAATATTATATTAATTATTTTTTTATAACCTTCTGGAGTTTTTGCCTGTTTCCGCATTTCCCTATATTCCATAATTTCAGCCTTTGATGCACGCGGTATAATGCCTGGATCAGTTAATGCAGCACGAAGCATTGTAGATATGACAAACATGAACATAATTCCCATAAAGATGGGAACGTAAACTCCAATCTTGAGTGATAGAAATGGAAGGCTTAAATAAAATATTATTCTACGGACTCAAATAAAGCTTGTTACTGTTAATTCCAAAGCAAATAAATCCTTATTGGCGAATAAATTTAAAGAAAACCCAAAACAAAAAGAAGGAAAAGCCGCTTTCTACAGAATACTTTAAGCCCAAACTCACCTAAAGATGGAGAAGGTACACATTACCAGCAACATAAGAAAGAATGTAAACATAAACCGTAGATTCTGTTGACTAGATATGAACCTATAAAGACAAAATAATTCAAAAACATAAGAATACCTTCCATTACAAAAGAATATATTTTTGCCTCGATGTTCTTGCCATTTACGAATACAGGATGAGGAAGGCATTAAGAGAACTCAAAGATTAAATATGATGTAAAAGATAATTAATAGAAAATTTTATTAAATAAAGCATTGCTTCAACCAATAAAAGGTTTTAAAATAATCTAATTACAGTTTACACAATAATAAATCTGTGCGGCCAAAAAAAAGTCAATCAATCACACAAACAATAAATAAAATCAATCATTGATGCATTCCTCTCATTCATGAACCCCTTGGATCAGTTTGATGTAGCATGTGAAAATAATTGAGTGTTTGGAACAGAAACTCTACAATTCAGCTTTGAATGTTGGTGATGATGTTGCCTTTGTTGCTGACTCCGTTGAATAGACTGTTGATCGTTGTTTCCTAACAAGAAATTGTCCTGTCTACCTAAATGAATTAAAATAGAAAAAGGAAATGTAAATAAATACAATGCTGTGCTAGCTCCAGACGAATAAAACAATCCAAACCATCGGGCAATCTGAATGGAACCAGGTGAGGATTTAAATGCAGCTTAAACCTGTCCGCCACACTGTAAAAGGAGTAAAGTATGAAAAAATCAAACAAAAATCTACTAATTCATTGCACTGTCATCAGTTAACGGCCGCTTTTGTGTTGGACTTTGGGGGGCCGGACGCACATAAAAACGATTCCTCGTATTTGGCCCACGGAATGGAACGGGAGGGGCTTCGATCATCTCATGAAATTCTTTCTCATTCACTGGCACAACATTCAGCGGGGGAAAAACAAACTTAAAAATAGTTCTAATATAATATAATTTAAGAAACCTTAAATTTTGTCAGCAATTGGTCACCATTTGGCGCACTTGTATCCATTGTTTTGATGATTCTTGCTTTTTGAACTTTTCCGAACAGACCAATACATTGCTTGACTGGTATGCAATAGCCAACAATTTGTTGGTTTCCTCAAAATTAAATTTATAAATTTAATCAAAACTTTCCGCTATAAAGCTACAAGATCAGAACCTATAACGAGTAATAAACTCACCGTCATGCAGATTAAAAATCCTAATGTGTTGACAATGAGTATTTGGAATTGAACATGGATCGACCATTAGAAAAAAAGCAGTGGTCATTTCTTGCATAAAAATAATTCAGTCCCTGACTTTAATCGAGCTTCCAAAAAATTGTTTGGGCTGAAAAATTTGTAATCCGCCTCACCTCTCACAAATTTATATTTATTATTTTTGCCTTTTTTTCTTTCTTATGTTTGCCCTCGGCAAGATCTAGTCATGTTTTTGACCTTCTTCACACCTTATATTTTACATTTTTCATAATTGTTATAAAAGAAATTAATCCTTTGATTGACTTCTTGCCAGAGGGAAAAACAAAAAATGAAAGGTAAAAATAATAATTTAAAATTGAAAGAAGTAAGGCCGTAAATTTCAGATTCCGAAAAAAATTAAATTAAAAAGAAATTAATTAATTAAATGAAAAAGAATGCAGCATAAGGAAAAAGTGGGAGCGACTCATTTGAGCGACGCCGTTTGAGCGATAGGATTTGAGCGACAGAATTTGAGCGACAGCCGTTTGAGCGATGCCGTTTGAGCGATGCTGTTTGAGCGATGCCATTTGAGCGACCGTTATAAACGTCTCATTTGAGCGATGAGTTTAAATTTTTTTAAATTTCGTTACAAAAGGACAAGATTTAAAATTTCAATTATTTTATCACAAAAAAATAAACATTTAGACTAAATAGCCTGAAAAAAAAAACCGGAACAAAAAAAGATTTCTTCAAAATGTCGAGATATTGACGTTCCTTTCTTTGTAGCTTTAATCTCAAAATTGCCAATTCCTTTGTAAAAAATGAAACCATTTGGACCATCAAGAGTGTCACCTAAAATTAAAATTCCATGATGTACATTCCGATAATAAACCTTTAAAGTAAAATATAAAATATTATTAAAAATATTAAATTATACCTTAACTATAAATTCAACAAAACCCTTATCATCATCACTAGTCATTGGAGTATAAGGTCGAATAACCATCTTTTCATCAATCTATTTATTTAATTTTAAAATATTTTTAAAGAATTATATTTTACAACCTTAACGCTGACATAAATAAACTATCCAACTGGTAGTCCAGTGATGTGATGCTCACTAGGCAATGCAAAACGAAAACGTCTAAAATTTATTAAAGTTTAAAAAATTAACAGAAAATACGGAACTCATTACATTCACATTAAATAAATTTTACTTCACCCACTTATCCGCCAACATTTTTAAATCTTTTTTTACCCAAAAAATTAACCTTGTTACGAGATACATCTTCCTTTCCAATTAATTTTAATGCGTACTTAATTTCGGGATCCTCTAGTGTTATTAGACCTTTATTAGTCAGACGGCTATCACAATATTTGCACTTGCGGAAAAAATAAATTACAGCCAATGTGCATATTGTAACGCTCGAGATTACCATAGCCTGATTTAATAAAATTTCATTAACGCTTCATAGCTTCATTTGTTCTGTCTAAATATTTAATTTATATAATTTGTTTTTTATTTTTAAAGTAAAAAATAAAAAACAAACTTCTATAGGTGGACCCATACTCTTCTGTAATTTTTAAAATTTATAGAAGGAAAATAAAAACTAACCTCGCCAAAATCACAAAAACTTGGCCTGCTTTTGTAAAAACTGCAGGACAAATCGAAAATGTTCCGTCTGCATATATGTGCTCCACCTGGTCCACACATTCTCCATACGACTCACGACCAAAAATAATAATCCTAATTTTAAATCTTGGAATAAAAGTAAAAATTTAACCTATGTATTTTACCATCATGCTCAAAGGCACCAGAATCACCAAGAACGAAGGCTTCTTCTTGTCCTTCTGCACCAGTTGTGTCGCAACTGTGCATATTAGTAGATTTAACCACTTCACCTTGCATATTTGTCCACACTCTACCTTTGCAACTAAGGCCGTTCTCGTCCTTAGACAAATTACAACGCCAAAACATTGTTGTTCCATCGTTTTTCGTTCTATCCTCACGGTAAAGAAAACCTTGATGCTCCAATATTTGCTTTCCTCGAATAGTTTCAATATCTTGTGCCATCTAAATTTAACGAAAATATAAATAATGAAAAAATTTGAAAATAAAAACTTAATTTGTAACGAAATTTAAAAAAATTTAAACTCATCGCTCAAATGAGACGTTTATAACGGTCGCTCAAATGGCATCGCTCAAACAGCATCGCTCAAACGGCATCGCTCAAACGGCTGTCGCTCAAATTCTGTCGCTCAAATCCTATCGCTCAAACGGCGTCGCTCAAATGATACCCCCCCCGGAAAAAGTTTGAAACAACTTGAAAAAATAATATTAACATAATGCCAATTGTTAAAGTATTCTTGTAACAAATACTTAAATTTAATTTATTACAACTGCAGTGAGACAATTTATTATTTCAGCTCACATACAAAGTTAAAGAACAGATACATGAATCGGTAAATGGTAAAATATTTTATTTCTCGAGTTTTTAGTTTCTAAAGGAATACTCGGCTTTTTCTGTGCTTGAATAGTTTTTCTGGTTAAAAATAGTTCATTATAATATACCCGTGAGGATTATTTTTAAAGAAGAATCAAAATAAAATTTTAAAATATTTATCAAACAAAGGAAAGTCAAATTTAAAAATAATAAAAATTAACCTAAATAAGGATAAAGTCTTTAGAGGCTTAAAATTAATAAAAAATTAATTTACATATTTAATTTATATACTCTTTTTTTAAGGCAATTAAAGAGCTGCAATGCGTTTTTCTTGTTCATCCAATTCATTACGAATTTTCTCAGGAAGATCAGAATTAACCTTAAAAGAAAATCTTTCAGAAATTAATTTTTAAATATTTCACCTGTTCCTCAAGGAATTTTCTCACTTCCTTAGAATCTTCATTCCAGTAGTTGGGAGGTAATGACATTAACTCTTCCCTAAATATTTATTTTTAAACTTTATTATATATTTTTGGTTAACCCTACCAATTAATATCTCCAAGACCATTTATATTTATTGAATCCTTTGATGGAATTGTTCCAATTGCTGTGTCCTAAAAGAAATATTTTCTAATAAAAACAATTTTAAAATTTCACAATTCCAATATTATTTTCCCCTTCAAGTCGTCGCACAATCCAATCAAGTACACGAATATTCTCACCATAACCAGGCCAAAGAAATTTTCCTTTTGACGATTTTCGGAACCAATTAACCTTAAGAAATAATCAAATTAAAGAAAAGACAAAATATATTCTGCATTTTAATTTTAATAATTGTATTAGTTTTTAAATGTTAAAAAATTTATGAAAACTTACATGGAATATTTTTGGCATTTTACGCCCAGGTTTTTTCAAATTACACCAATGATCCAAATACTTTCCAAAATTATATCCCATGAATGGACGCCTTTAAACAGAAATTTAAAGAAGTTTAAAATAATTTACATTGCCATAGGGTCATGCATAACAGATTTTCCTAATTATTAACAAATTAAATATTCTAAAAAAAAAAGAAAAAAAACCTTTATGTTCGGCAGCTGCTGTTGTTTCTGACTTAAGACAAGCTCCAGTGAAAATACCATGTTCCCATGAAAAACATTCAAAAACTAGAGGAACACCTTCAGGTCGACGACCACCAAAAATAATTGCATCGATTGGAACACCCTCTTTAAAAATTAATAAAATTTAACCAAAAAAATAAACTTGGTGATTCCCAATTTGGATGAATAATTGGACATTGTTTAGCTGGAGCACAAAAACGTGAATTTGGATGAGCAGCAGGACTAATAGATTCTCCCAATTTCCAAGAATTTCCTAGCCAATCAGTAATTTCTACATTCTTTTAAAAATAATTAATTTTTATTTAATTTAATAAAAATTTTTACTTTATCTTTTATTTCATCTTCCAATCCCTCCCAATAAACTTTTCCTTCAGATGTCTCTGCAACATTCGTAAAAATTGAATTACGTTGAAAAGTAGCCATTGCAATTGGATCTACATATTTTTAAATAAATAATTTTAACTAAAAATACTCGTCTTCATTGAAGTTCCAGGAGCAACACCAAAGAAACCAGCCTGGTAAAATTTAATAAGTTGAAAAGAAAGAGTATAAAAATTACTTCAGGATTAATAGCATATAAGCGTCCATCTTCCTCATCAAATTTCATCCAAGCAATATCATCACCAACACAACGAATTTTCCATCCTGGAAGTGTTGGCTCTAACATCGCCAAATTAGTTTTCCCACAGGCAGAAGGGAAAGCAGCAGCAATAAAATGTTCGTTACCTTCTGGACTAGTTACACCCATAATTACTAAAAAAGTAAAAATTTAATTTAAATAAAGGACTAACACATATGTTCAGCTAGCCATCCTTCATCACGTGCAATATTAGAAGCAATACGAAGGGCAAAACATTTCTTTAAAAATATAATAAAATACATATAAGTAATAAAGTTTTTTACTTTTCCAAGCAAAGAATTTCCACCATATCCAGAACCAAAAGACCAGATTTCCCGTTCCAAGGGGCGATGAGCAATAATTACACGCTCTGAGTAAAAAGATATTGTTTGAAAATTAAAGAATAATTTTTTACCAGGATTACATGGCCAATGGCTAATTACTTTCTCTACAGAAAAAAAGTAAGGAAACAAAAGAATAATTAAAAACGTTTAACAGGACGTGGCAATCCAACTGAATGAATTCCTCTAACAAAGTCTTTATCACCCAATGCTTCTGAAACATCAGGCAAAATTCTAGTCATTATACGCATTGAAAGAACAACATAAGTAGAATCAGTTAACTAAGCAAAAATTAATTAAATAAATCTTTAAAAATGTTAACCTGAATACCAATTTTAGACAATGGACTGCCTAATGGACCCATTGAGAAAGGAATTACATACATAATACGTCCAGCCATACAACCAGGAAAACGAGAATCCAATTCATCTGAAAACTGCATATGAGACATCCAATGTCCCATGATTGGTTCTAAATTTTCTGGAGTATGAGTAACTGTCTTTAAAAATTAAAAAAAAATTAAAATTTGAAAGAAATTTTTTTGTATATATTTTAAAAATAATCTAACAATTTTTATTAATTTTTAAAAAGATTAACGTCATATTTGTCTCTAGTAACCATCCAAGTTTTACTTTCAACTCTAGCACAATCTCTAGGATCTGTTCGGCATAAATAATTATTTTCATAAGCAGTCAAAGGGGTAAGAACTCCACGCTTGATAATAATAAGAATATGTATTTAAAACAAATTTTTATTTAATTTTTATATACTTCAACTAATAAATCAGTCATTTCCTCTGCTTCATGTTCAGAACCATCACAAATAAAAACTCCCTAAAAATAAAATTATTTATAAAAAGAATAATTAAATTTTAACCCTTGGTCGGCATAACTCAGCTTTTTCAGCTACAAAACGCTGAACTTTGAATGGAAGCAAATGAAAATCTCCCTAAATTTATTTAATTAAAAAGATTTTTTAATAATTAATTTTTACTTTTAAAATAGGGACAGGTCCTAAACGTTTTAAAACAACTTCATTAATGACATAAAAAGCATCAGCACTAATTTGTCGAAGAGAAGAACAAGCACCTTGAGTTTCTTTAAAAGGTAGAATATTTGGAATAGCTTCTGATGTTGGTTGTTGTTGATGTTTAGGAAATACTACAGCTGACATTTTTTTTAAATATTAAATTGCTAGAAAATTAATAGATAAATCAGAATTAAATGTATTTTTGTTTTTAATATCAGAATTATTTAAATTTAGAAAATCAGAATATTTGTGTTTTAAAATTTAAAAAATGTATTTTATAAGAAAATAATTGTAATTTTTTTTTATCAAATCAGAATTTTACAATTAAATAAATATAAATATTTATTTAACGGGGAAAAAACAGAAAAAAGTGCAAAAAATGTGACATAAATAAATAATACAAAAATAAATGATTTTATCTTTTATTTTTCTGTATTTTTTAAAGTAAATAAAAGAGGAGCAGATGATTTAAATTATTATCTATTAAAATAATGCAAATCTATATAATACAACAGAGAATGAGATTATTTGTTTTTTAGAGCATCCATTGTGAAAATAATTTTTAAAATTAATTAATTTTATTTTTCATTTAATTTAATTAATTAAATAAATAAATAAATATTTAAAATATTTAACAATTTAATAAAAATAAATAAATGATTAATTAAATATATTATTTAATATTTTTAAATAAAAAAAAAGAAAAGTTTGATAAACAAAACTCTTTTCATTAAAAAGTTAATTCTTGTTGTTATTATATACATACAAACATCATAATATAGATTATTTCGATTTTTTATATTTTCCTCTCTATAGGGAAGGAACAAAGTCCGAATGCACAATCTCGTGTCTGTCGTAAAATAAAGTAAACACATTGCTAAAGGTAATAAAAAAATTTTAAAAAAATTAAAGAAAATAAATTTAAAAAATTAATTTTTAAACTTTTTTTTATTTAATTTTTAAAGGGAAATATTTAAATAAATAAATAATATTTTTTGTTTTTATTAAATTTTAAGGTCAATTGTATAGTTAAAAAGGACTTCAACCAAGGCTTGTTTACAAATTAAAATAACAAAATATTTATAAGATTTAAAAAAGTAAAGAGAAAAGGAAAAAGGTTTGATTAAATTCTTTTATTTTAATAAAAAAGTCTCCATATTTTGAATCTTCCTTAAAAAATTATATTTTTAATGAAAGAATTATTTTAATAATTTATTTTATTTAATTAAAACAAAACTTTTTTTTAAATTTTTATAACAAAATATTTAATCCCTTTTAATATTTATTTAATTCCATTAAAAAATAAAAATATAAGATGGAAAAAAAATAAATTTAAAAAATTTCAGTAAACAGCCGTTTCCGGCAAAAACAAAAAAAAAAAAAAAAGAAGTTTTCCAACATAAAATTGCTTCAACATTTAAAACTTTTAGTGTTCTCTGTCCGTTCAAAAAGAAACGTAAAAAATAAATAAAAATAAAAATAAACATATGTTTTTAATAATAGAAGAAAAAAAAATTAATTTTTTAAAAATATTTATTATTTTAAAGAACATTTGTTATTTTATTTTTTTTTAGAAAAAATTCAATAAATATTTTTAAATTTTATTTTTTTAAAAATTATTAAAGAAATAACTTTTTAAGATTTAAAAATAAATATTTTTTGTTTTTTATGTAAAGTTTATTTTAAATTTAAAGTTTTAGTTTAAAACTTGATCTTAAAAATACAACCTTTTCTAACTGTTAAAAATGTGTTTTAGATATTTATTTTTTACAATAAAAAAGTTTTAAGTTTATTTTTTAAAATAAAACTTTAATTAGGTAAATAAAATCAAGAAAAACATTACTTTTTTTCCAACTTTTTTTTTATTAAAAAAAAGAAGAAAAAGAAATTATTGTTTTAAGAAATAGAGAAAAATTAAAAAAAAAAAGAAGAGAATCTGTTCAATTCTTTTTTTAGCTTTATTTTTCCAACATTTTTTTAAACATTTTATTATTTATTTTTCTTTTATATTTTTGTTTCCCTTTACTATTTTATTTATTTTTTTCTCAATTGCATGAAAATTCTAATCAATCGAATTTTTTTGATTTTAATTAAATTAAATAAAAATAATTTTATTTTAAATTAATAAAAGGGTATATTTATTTATATTAAAGAAAACATAATAAATATTATAAAATTCCTCTTCTCAATTAAATATTAATTTTTTATTTAACACAATAATTATTAACTATTTTTTTAATTTCAAATATTATTTAATTACAGAAAAATAAAATTAAAAAAAAAAATATTTATTTAATATTTTTATTTAATTAATGGCTAAAAAAGGAAGCAAAAAATTTAAAGAACCAAAACCTTTAAAAAGAAATAAAAAAGATTCTTCTGTTAGTGGAAGTAATGGTAGAAGAAGAGGAAATGATGGACAAATATGTTGTTGTTCTCTTAGAGTATAAATTAATTTTTAAAAATTTTTAATTAATTAATTTATAGACAGCTGGTTTTGTAGTTGCTTTTGTTGAATTTCTTCTTTGTATTTTAACAGTTTATGGTTTATTTGTTAATTTGTTTATGTTTGGAGCTCCTTATTTAATTTGGTTTATTTTGGGAATTATTTCAGTGGTTATAATATTAATAGCTATTTTACTCCTTATTTATGCTATAAAGAAGGAAAGCTCTAGATTTTTAATTCCACACATTTCTGCACAGGTAAAAATAATTTAATTAAAAATATTTCCTCTCTCAATTTTTTAAAGATATTTTTAATTGGATGGCTTATAATTGTTGCAATTGTAGTTGCTCTTTTACTTCTTTTTGGTGCCTATAATGGAATTAGACGTTTAGTTGGACAAGGAGATTATTATACAAGCAATTATTGTGCATATTTATTTATTTAAATTAATTAAATTTAATTTAATTTAAAGCAACTCAATGGCTTGGAATTATGATAATTATTGTTTATTTAGCAATTGCTATTCTTGAAATTTTCTTTCTTTACATTGTTTGGAAATTATACAAGTTAGGGGGGAACTTTCTATTAAGAACTGTTGATTGATATTTTTTAAAAATATTTAATTAAAAAATTAATATTCTCCATTGAGAAATTATTAAATATTTATTTTTGTTATAGACAATACCGCGCTTATGAAAAACTTTCCGGAAAATATGGAAAGAGTGGAATAATTATTAAAAAGCGAAGAGCTGAAGATAAAACTACATTAACACATGCACCTGCAGGTTTTTTTTGATATTATTAAATATAAAAATTTCTTTAAAAAAAAAGATGGTGATTGGTATATTCCTCCAAAAAATGAAAATGCTTATGGAGGATCACCAAATGCTGGAGGTAAAAAATAATTAAAATAAAAAAATAATTTTATAGATATTTACCCCTATGAACCTCCACTAAGCCCTGTTTAACAAACACAAAATGCTCAAAAAAAAGAAAACATAATTAAAATAAATAAAAATAAATAGAATTTTTTAGTAGATTTCTTTTTGCATTTCAATTATATTTTTAATAAAAAGAACATTAAAAACAAATATTTATTTGCCTAAATTAAATTAAATATATGCCTTCCCTAATAAAAATAGAGTCCACAATTTTAATTCTTTTAATTAAAAATAGCATGGCCTTGGTTACAAAAATTGGGAAAATTAAAAATAAATCCAAGAAAAGGCATTAAAAGAAATAACAAAAAATAAAAAACAATATTAATTAAAATCTACAATTTAAACCTTTTTTAATCCTTTCTAAATATTTTCTTTAAAAAAGTAACAAATTGTTGTTTATATCCAGGTCTAAAATAATACATTCCCATACTTCTTCGTTCAATATCAGAATTAAATTTTTGAATATGTTCTTTTCTATAACCATTAGCGCCTGCTGTATAATCCAGTGGAAATTGAGTTAAATGAACATTATCTGATAAACGTTGTAGAGCTAAAAATAAATAATTATTTGTTAAATAAAATTTTAATAAAAGTTAATTTTATCTTTAAAACTATTTAATACATATAATGAATTAAAAGTATTGATTGAATATATTTTTTGGACTAAATAGGAAAGTTGTGACAAAAAACTACCAAAATTTCATACCCCTTCAAGAATAAAACGTTAAACATCTCAGAAAGTATTTTAAAAATTATTTTAAAAAATTAAATGAATTAAAAAAACCTTCAAGTCTTTCTTTGCATTTAAAAACATTGACATTTTTATTTAAAGGCCTTTCCTCATTTTCTGAAAATTTTCCACCTGCAGATGGTTGAAATGCTGATTCTAACTGCCTTTCAAGATGAAAACGAAAAATTCGTTCATTTGATTTTAATTTATCAATTGGCCAATCCAATAAAATCTTTCGATAAATTTTATAAAGATAAGACATCTAAAAATAAAAAAAGTAATTAATGTAGCTTAAACGAAATAGTAAAGCAATAGTTAGCAAATAGAAAATACATCATTCCTTTCATTTTTACTCTTTTTCTTTTTCCATTCTCTTAATTTGACAAAATGGTCATAAAGCAGAATTTGTATAAAATGGTCAAGTCGAAATTTAAATAGTGTGTTAAATAACGAGAATTAAAGACGGAGAGAAAAATTGCTTCCAAATTTGAGTACCGTCAGTCGAGTCTCTTTGAATGACTAATTAATTTTTTTATTTTCTTTTAATTTTTTGAAAAGCTTCTTTTCGTGATTAACAAAATTTACAGGAAAGGATTTTACGCTACAGATCAACTTTAAATCTTTCTTTTCAAAAAATTTCTTTATTTCCAAATTATCGAAAAAATTTTATTTAAAAATTAAACAAAATTAAAAGGCAATTAATTACAATTATATTCAGCACCGTTATAGTAAATAAATATCCTTTTTTAAAATTATTATTAGTTTGTCCACTACTTGTACATAAAGGGTTAAATTCCTAATAAATAATAATTTTAAAAAATTAATTTTTTTTTAACCTTTGGATGTGAATTTGAATAATTTAATTCAGGTATTTTACTTCTTTTTAAAGATAAAGCTTCTAATGTTAGATTACAATTTGGTACTTTAATAAAAATATTTAAATAAAAAAAAGAATTAAAAAACCTCTAATATTTGAATTAAATTGTGTTGAAGAAAACGAAGGTTTTAATTTACATTCACCATCCATAATTAATAAATAAAGACCAGAACGAGAAAATGGTAATAAACCAACAGTCCTTTTGTTTTTTTAAAAGAAAATAAAATTATTTAAAATTTACCTATTACATTCTTTTTCTTTTATCCAAAAAGCATTTTCTTTTTTATTTTTTAATTGAAACCTAAAAATTGTTTTTTCAAGAGTACAATGTTCAAGCATTTCCTTTGGTTGTGAATAAATTGCTTCATTATCACATTCAATGTTTTCTAATGGAATAAATTGAACCGGCAATGAAGGAGGTATTTTTGATGTTAAAACATAAAAAGAAGAAGGAATAAATAATTCTAACCTGAAAAAAAAAATAAAAATTAAATAATTGTTTATATAAAAAGGAAATTAATTTACCATGAAAATAAAAATTGTAAAAATTTAAAAATAAAAGAATAATTTTTTAAAGCAGAAGAATAATATAAAGAAGAATCAATTAAATATTGTTGTTGTGAGGAAAATGCAAAATTTTGTTGGCGAAGACGTGGAGTTTCAAAAACCATTGGACAAAGGGAATTTGGATCTCTCCATGTTATTCTTTAAATAATAAATTAATTTATTAATAGATTGCATTGAATTTAAATTAAAAAGGTCCTTACTTTTTAATTAATTTTCTTTCTAAAAATTCATTAAATAATTCTGGTTCAATTGTTGATAAATGAATAGGAATATTTGAAGTATTATTTGTATAATTTAAATTATTATTAGTAGCTAAAACAAATAAATTTAAATTTATTAAAAAAACATTTTCTATTTAAATGTTGTTTAATTGAACATTCTGCCCAACCATCTTCTTTTAATAATTCTTCTGAATTTTTTTCAATTGCTAATTGAAATTTTTGTTGTAAATAATAAGAACGTAATTGAACCTTTTTTTTAAATTAATTAAATAATTTAAATTTAGATAATTACCCCAATTTTTGCTAAATAATTAGAAGAAGAGTCAATTCTCCCAATTGATTGTTCAACAGAAATTAAATCTTTTTCAGAATCAAAATTAATAATTATTTTATTTGCATTATCATCTTCTTCTTTATCTTCATTAATATTATTATTAAATAGAAAATCATTTGTTGAAGTTAATTTACTTTAAAAAGACAATTTAATTAAATTTAATTTAAATTCTTTTTTTTACCATTTAGGAAAAATACTAATAATTCCTGGATATCCTAAAATTGAAGTAGATTTAAATTCTAAAAATGTTCTAATAAATAATAATTGCTTTTCTTTACATAAATTAATATTTTTCCATTTATTTTCCAATTTTTTTGACCATAAAAGAATTAATTCGTTTGGAGCTAATAAAGATAAATGAGAAAGAAGAAGAGCACCAATATTAGTAATTGAAGGTAATAATTCAATTAAACGGATAAATTGATTTAAAGGATTTAAACGACTAAGTTCCGTTGAAAGTTCAAATTGTTGTAATTGACTAGAGGAAAAAAATAAATTTAAAAAGGAAATTAATTAATAACAATTAACATTATAAAAAGTTAATTAATTTAATTTTTAAATTAACTCTTACTCCTTTCTAAGAAATAAACCAACAGATGGTGAAATGATACTAGATGATGAATTAATTAATTTATTATTTTCAGTGTTGGGAATAAAGGAAGATAAAAGACGATTAGCTAATTCAAAAGGATTTTCCTAACAAAAAGAAAGAATTATTTAATTAATTTAAAATTCTAATTTTATATTCTGATATATTTATTTAATTAATTAATTAACCAATTACAAACCAATTCAGGTTGTCCACTCAAAATAATTTTTCTTTTTCCTTTCTTTAATACAAATCCAACAACTAAAGGAGTATCTGGAATAGCAAAACAACGAAATTGGTTAAAATCATCTTCTAATGTTTGTAAACAATTTCTGGAAAGTAAATTGTCTCTAAATTGAAGTAAAATATTTTTATTATTTTTTCCTTCATTTTCGTCAAAATTTAATAATTCTAATATTTCTTTGTGTTGAATAGAGTCTAAATAACCCATTTGTTGTTGAATAAATTCGTCTGCTTTAGAAAAGGGCACTCTAACATTTGAACGCATTAATGAAGAACGATGACAAAGTGTCCTTCTTATATTAAATATTTTAGCTGGAGGAGTATAAAGTCTAAAAAAAGATTTTAGAAGGAATTGTTAATTAATACATAAAAGGTTATTCTATTTAATTACCTAGGATGATAATATATTAATTCATTATTGTCAACTAAAAAAGCATATGCCTGTGTAAGGTCAGGCTCTCCTTCTAAGCTTAACACTTTTCCTATTGTTTCAAAACTAATATCAACAGCAGCAATTCCCATAAATCCATCTAAACGAATATTTTGTTCTTTTGTTGTTTTTGTTGAATTTATATTAAATTCCATTTTATTATAAATATTTGGTTGGTTGCCCAATAAAGGCATTGAAAGGGAAAGAATTGGACCTCCTGTTTGTGCATCCATATAAGGAGGTATCCTAATAAAATAAAAAAAAAGAAATAATTTTAATTATTTTTTATTTCCCTTAGAAATATTCTTTAAATTATGACGTTTTTTAATTAATTAATTTTACCAAGTAATTGGACGATCTATTGGAGTTGGTGCCTTTTCACGATAATTTAATGCTAGTATTTCATTTAATTTCTTTAAATGTTCTCTTGCTTTCATTTTAACTTCAGCAATTGACCCAATAACTGCCTGGTCTAATCCAGCATGTGTCCAACAATTTAACCAAGAAATAGCTGCTTGTGCATCTCTTCCATGTCCAACAGAATGACCAAAAACACGAATAGATTTTGCTAAAGGATTTTCTTTTTGAAGTCTTTTGACTGCCTCTTCTGGCCAAAATTCTATTCCATCGGTGAAAAGAAGAATTAAACGATGCCCTCCACTTCTTCGTCTTTGAAAATCTGAAAAATTATTTTCTCGAAAGAATTCAGCAAAGGCCATTTCTAAAGCAGCTGGAATTGAAGCTTGATCACGTTCTTCTACTTTATCCAATAAACGACGAAATAATAACTAATTAATTTAAAAAAATTATTTAATTAAATTTAAAAATACTTTATTTTCACTAGTTGCTTGAACAAAAGAATCATAATTTCCTGTACAATTATCAAAAACACGTTCTCTTCTATTATTGTACCAAATACCAGAAAAGAAATCATTAGGTGATAAAGTTTGTAAAACAGCCCCAACAGCTGTTTTAATTAAATGAGAACTCATTCCTTTAGCACTACCACTTAAATCGAGAAGAAAAAGAACATCACGAGGAGCACTTTCTGCAGAAATGAACCAAGGCCTAAAGCGAGGATCGAAGAGATCAACTCCAAATTGTTCTGTACCAAAATCCCAATTAAAGCCTTAAAGAAGGGGAAGTAAATAAAAAGATTGTTTTTAAAAAATAAATAACCAGGAAATATTCTTGTTAAACCACTATAAGTACCAATATATTGCCTCATTATAGAAGAATCTAATTTTGAATTTTCTATCATTTGTTTTTCTAGTTGTTGTTGTCCTGTCCAATTAAAATCACGTACTACCTCTCCACTACATTTGTATGATTCAACGGCTATCTTTTTTAAGAGAGAGGGATTTAAAATATTTTAAAATTTACATGAACTCCAGAACGTTGTTGAATTTCTCTTTTATTTATTTTTTCCCATATTTGTGAATTTTTAACAGAATTTTTATTTAATTTTTTTATATTGCGAGAACATTCTTTGTCAGTTAAAGTTATTGGTAATTCTTCATTAATATCTATTTTTAATGCTTCTTTTTCTGCTGCTGAAGATAATCTAATATTTTGGATTAAATTAAAAAAAAAGAAGACAATTAATTTAAAATTAAATAATTTAATTAGTTTAAGTCCTTTCCTTTTATTAAAATAATAAATAAACTTGGCTATCTGTTTATTTATTTAAACAACTTATTTAATTAAAACCTTCTAAAAATGTTCAATTAAATAAAAGACCTTTTAGATATTTAATTTTTACCTTCTTAATGCTTCCATTTTTGACTTAAAAAACTTTTCAATTCTTTTTTCTGTTTGTTTTACAGCTTCTGGAAAGTCAATATTTGTTTGGTCTAATAAACCAAAATAATGTTCTGCACTTGATTCCAAAGCCTTTAAAAATTATTTAAATTATTTAAATTTTAATGTTTACATTTTTAATTATTTCAATTTGTCCATATTCTTCAAAAACAGTTTTATAAAAATTATTTTCAAATTTATCAACTGATTCACGTAATTTAAGTAAAACTTTTTCAACTTTTTGGTGTTGTCCAAGAGAATTATATAATAAAAATAATAAACCAAAAATTGAAAACATTTAAATAAAAATGCTTTAAATTAATTAAAATTTATTTTAAATAAATTAACAATTATTGTTTTTACTGAAATTATTCTTTTTTAAAAAAATTATTAAAAAATAAAATAATTTAAAGAATTAAATAAAACTTTTAAAAAAAAAAAGTTGGAAAAGAATTGAAAAAAAAAGAAAAGAAAAAATATTTTTGTTTAGTTGTTTATATTGCCATTTTCTTTATTTTTTTTTGTCATTGCCTTTTTTAAAAAAAAATAAAATAAAAGAATATATGTATGTATAATATAAACTATAGGAACATTGGCAAATTCTAGAAAATAAATAAAAGCAGTTGAGTATTTTTATGGATTTTTTTAAAAGTATTTAAATAAAGAATATATTTATTGGAAAAATAAATAAAATTAAAATAAAAATTAATTTAAAAAATTAATTAAATTTAATTAACTTATTCCTTTAATTAATTAAAAAAAAATATTTTTTCTTTTATTTAAATTTTTTATTATATTTAATTTTCAAGTTTTAATTGAAGTTGTTTTTTTTAATTATTTTATTTATTTAAATTCTTTTTTTAATTAATTAATTAATAATAATTTTAAAAAAATAAAATTTTTTTTTATCACCATGGCAATAAATTTATTTTTATTATTATTTTTAAATTTATTTACTTTTAAATAGTAACAGACATTTTTCTTTAAAATAAAACTTTTTTAAATAAATGTTTGAACCAACAAGTGAATTTCCAGTAAAGGTTTTTCTTTAATTAATTAATTAATTAATTTAATAAAAAGACAGGAGCAGCTTTTCTTTTAAATAATTTATCTGTATATAATAATAAAACTAAAGGAGAAACTTTTGTTGCTTATTTAGGCAAAGATGCCGTTAGTTCTTTTTATTTAATTAAAATTTAATTAAAAAAAAAGGTTCAACTTTTATCTTGGAATGAAAAAATGGAACAAGAATATTGTGAATTATTAACTAAAGAAGAAATAATTAAAAGTTTTAGTGATGTAATACTAGAAAAAAAATTAATTTCTTTAATGCAAATTTGTGGTAAAAAATTAAATTAAATTTTAATTCATTTTTTTAGTTACTTTACCAACCAATAGAAACTCAACAATTCCAATTTTAATTATTTTGTCTGGAACTTTTGTTTCAGTTAAAAAAAAAATAAAATTTAAAATTAAAATTTATTTTTAAGATTTTTGATTTTAAAACACGTAAATGTTTATTTAATAAACAAATTAACAATGATGATAATTTATTATCTAATGAAAATATTAAATTAATAAAATCAACAAAAATATTTACTAGAGGTATTTTATTAAATTAATTAAATAATTAATTTAATTTAATTAATAAATAATTAAATTAATTAAATAATTAAATAAATTAAATAATATTAAATAATTATTTATTTAATTAATTAATTTTTTTTTAATTAATAAATTAGATTAAATAAATAATTAATTAAATTAATAATTAAATTAATTAATTAATTCTTTTTAGGAATTTGTTGTATTGAAGGTTTAATACTTGTAGGTAAATATAAATACTTATATAATTAAAATAAATATATATTTTTAAATTTATAAAAAGGTTGCAATTCAGGAGAAATTATTCAAATAGCTTGTAATAGTGAAAATAGTTTTCAAATAAAAAAGAATTTAAAAGAACATAATAATCCAATTACTGACATTGCTTCTTGTAGTTTTGATTTAATTACTATTTCTGGTGATGTTGGAGGTTTATTTTAATTTAATTTTAATTTAATTTATTCTAATAGGTAATATATTAGTTTGGCCAAAAAACTTTAAATCTGTTAGTAAAAGAATTAGTACAAAGTAAAAGTTTTTAAATTATTTATTAAATTCTTTTTTTCTTTCTTTTAAAGTCAACCTTTGTCAGTAATAAATATTCTTAGAAAACAAGTATTTTGTGGTAATTTATTAGGTCAAATAACTGTCTACTCTGCTACTAGTGGAGCTTTATTAGCAGAAATTAATGGACATTCTAGACAAATAACAGCATTATCTGTAGCTACAGAATCTGCATATATTGTTTTTAAAATAATTATATTTAATTTCTTTTTTTTTCTTTTAAAGTTAACAGCAAGTGAAGATACTTATGTACGTATATGGAAATTACATTCAAGAAATCCTGATGCTTATAAAGTTTTTAAATAATTTTTATTAATTTTCTTTTCTTTTTTTTTAAAGATAGAATTTCGTTATGCACAAAGATTTGATAATATGCCTATTGTTGGGGCTAATTTTGCTAATACAAGAGTAAATAACATAAATAAATATATTAAATATTATATTTTGTAGGGGTAAAAGGGGGTTACTAATTGAAAGATTATTTATATTTTACTATCTGTTAATTATCTAAATAATTTATATGTATTTTAATTTATTTTTTAGGGAAGTGGATATTTGGTCAACTTCTATGAAAACTTCAAAATGTTATTGTTTAAGATTACACGTCCAAATCAACCAAATTCTGAAAACAAAATATTATGAATATTTTTTTCTATTTTAATTGTTTTTTAATAAATTTAATAAAAATGATTAAATACGTATTTTTTGAAACTCATTAATTAAAGCCATAAATAACGTAACAAATTTTCTCGGCTGACCATTTTATCCCGTTGATCTTTTGACTTTTTAAAATGAAGAAAAATTCGTTTTGCGGCAAAAAGGCCTTATTTCTCCGTTGTAAGATTAAAGTTATTCTTTAAATTTCTAGAATTTGTTTAAAACGTGTGGTTTAATATTTATTTAATCTTAATAGTAAAATGTTTCAATTCAATAATAACAGCAATCCAGAAAAAAATCAGGCACCACCACAATCAATTGATGAAGATCCATCACCATTTGTACAGCAGAACATTTCAAAAAAGAAGTTAGTCATGGCATTGGTTAATTATCTGGATGATTCTCAATTAAAATTTTACATTTATGTATGAACTTATTTATATTGAATTTTCAAAAAAAAATGTTTAGAAAAAAGCCAAAGGTTCTGTTTTAATAGACTTGGTATTTTCACAAATGGGTCTAGTGGAACGCGACTATTTTGGACTTACTTTTCATAATCATCGAAAACAGCATTGGTTATATCCGAAGAAAAAAATTTATAAGCAGTTAAAAGGTTTTTAACTTCTAAAATTATTTAAAAATTAAAAGGGATTTTTAGGTGTTCAATTTGAATTCTTTTTTAAAGTAAAATTCTATCCTCCACAACCAACACAACTTGTTGAGGATTCTACTCGCCATTTACTTTATTTACAGTTACGAAAAGATGTTTATAGTGAACGGTTTTTTAAATTTATTTAAATTAAATTACCCTACGAAATTTAATTGTTTTTATATGTAAAAATAACATAAATAAATATAGATCTTTTTTTGTTAAAATAATTTAAAATTTTTAAAAATTTCAGTTTACCTGTCTCATTTGCTGCCCAAGCAAGTTTAGGTTCATTAGTTGCACAAGCTGAACTTGGTGACTATCAATCTTCTGATAATTATGCACAACACCTTAGTAATGCTAAAATAGCTCAACCAACTTCAGAACAGGAACAATTTTGTAATAAAGTTGGAGAATTACATAAATTACATAGGTTTTTGTTATATTTTAAATATTTTTAAAAGATTACTTTAAAGAGGACTTACAAGATCTGAAGCTGAATTGACTTATTTAAATGAATGTAAATCCTTAGATATTTATGGTGTGCATTTATTGCGATCAAAAGTAAAAAGTTCTTTTAATCTTAATTATTTAAAAATTTAGACCAAAAAAATCAAGCCAGTTAAAACTGCCTCTTCTTCTGAAGGTTCACCAACTAGGAGTCATTCAAAAAGCAGTAAACGTACATTTACATGTTAGATTTTTTAAAATAGTTTTACTATTAATTATTTAGCTGATAGTAGCTCTGATGAGACGAAAGAGAAGGCTATTCCAAAAATTCGTGATTATGGTCCTGATGCTTCTTCTTGGCGAATGTTCGTTAATTTTTTTATTATCGAAAGTTTAAGATGTTTTATATTTCTCTTGAACATATTAAAGTAATAAATATTTTTTATTTTAAGGTATGAAATTGAGAAAGAAAAGGCTATTGCTCTGTCCACTTCGCAAGCTTCTACATCTTTTCCTTTATCATCTCGTGGCAGAGATCCAAATTTAGTTTCAACATTGAGGAAACCTTATGTACCAGGAGGTGGCCGTAAAGCACACGCTGCTTACTTTAAATTAGCAGCTGCTAATGGTTTAATAATCCGTGGACGAGGTCGTGGTCGAGGTGTTCTTGGTTTACGAGGAAGAGGGTAATGAATAATTTTGACTTTATTATTCATTTAATAAATCATTTTGCTATATCCGTCTTATTTTTTAAATATATTTTTGTAGACGAGGTCGCGGAAGAGGCAAAGGTATTATGCGTTTTTATGGACCATTACGTCCTAAGGCTGAATATCTTGATAGTACTGGAAAAATTGATCGTAAAAAGCTGCTAGAAATTGCGACTGAAAATGCAACAAAACTTGCAATGGTTTTATCATTTATTATTTTAAATTAATTTTTCAATCATATTAGGAAGGAAAGTTACCAAAAGGTGGAGAATTATTGGAGGCAATAAAGACAAAATCAATGGAACAGTTAGCAAGTATCTCTTTTTGAAATTTATTTCTTTTTACAATTAACATTTTATCATTTGATGCTTTTAAAGAAATTTTATTATTATTTTCAATTAAGCTATATCTAAACAAATGGAAGATGAACAACTCAAGGTTTCCTCAACTCCTGTTCCATTTGTTAGATGGATGAGCAGTACTTTTGCTTTAGCTTTGGAGCAACAACAGAATCCAACTTTGTCTACTTTTCCTCGGGTATTTATATATATTTATTTGTTTAAAAATAACTTTCACTTTTTAGGGAAAGAGAAGTTTCCTACCTGTTGATAGTACAGCACATTTAATGGAAAAAATAAGTAGTAGTGAAGACGAGGCCGATAAAGAGGAACTTTTCCAACGTAACTTTTAATTAATTATTTTTAGAGTGTATCTATGATTTAATATTTTTTAGATTTTTATGAAAAGTAACTTGAGATTTTTTCTTGTCTTATTATTTTTTAAAATTCCAGTTTATAATTTTCACACATTTTGTAGTGAGACATGAAAGCTGGAAACAAAGGGCAGAAAAAAGAGCAAAAGAACGGGAGGCTGATGAAGCTGAAGAAGAAGGAGAAAAATATATTGGAGCTGCTAAAGGGAGCCAAGCATTTAAACGGAGCGGACCAATGCAACTTGCTACTAGAGATATAAAAATTAAAATTGCTGTAAGAGTTTTTGGAGTTTTTTTAATTTTATCCTTTTTTTAGCCATCACAAAGTGTATTTTCTGTGCCTATTTCCTCAACTTCTACCTTACCTCCACCTCCGCCATTACCTTCAATTAGGAATTTACTACCAAACATACCAGACATTGAGTTTGTTTTTAATTTTTTTATGTTTACTACATGTTCTTTTAGCTCTTCATTTCCTTCATGTTCGACATTATCATACAATTTTTCCACAAAGTCTTCAAATAATATTTTATCTGAAACTACGTCAACAAAAAAGTCTAAATTACACATTCAACATACTCAAGATATTCAACAACAGCAACAGTTATTGCACGTTACTTCTTTATTTATGGTATAATTAAAATAATAAACTTTCTCAAATTTTTTAAAGGATAAACCAAGTACACCATCACTTACTTCGCTGACTTCAATGTTAGTACCTCCACCGCCTATCCCACCTTCTTTACCTCCCGCTCCTAAACCTCCTTTTTTGTTTGACAAAACGAAAAGAATAGAACAATTTTCATTAGCTCAATCAGAATCAACTTCATCTTTTCTTTGCACTCCATCTTTGTTGCCTCCTCCACCAGCACCTCCTCTTTTAATTCCGAAATAATGCTCTTTTTTGTTTTTTTAACTTTATTTAATGTTTAAAATGGTGAAACTATGTCGAAATAAATATAAAATTTTACTTTTTTTTTCTATTACATGTTTTGAGACATTGTTATTTAATTAGTTTAGATATTTTTGATGCTTTTAGCTACATTAAGATAATTGCTATGGACATCGATTCATCCAATTTGCAATGTGAAATTCAATTTTCTTCATCTTCAAAAAGACACAATGAGGATGAAGGTTTTTTTTACATTTGTTTTGTTATATTAGACTTTTTCAGAAATGGAATTTGATGATTCGAAAAAACGTCGATTACCTGCCGGTGATGATATTGGACCTAAATTGGTGAATATGATCAAAAAATTGGATGAAGATTTAGGTGGTGGTTCTGTTGAAAATGCTATTAGCGAATTGGCTTTAGTTTTGGAGAATAATTTAGATCCTTATGAAGGCCAGATAATCCAAATTATTTATGAGTGGTATTTTCTAATTTATTATTTTTTATTTTATGGTCTTTTAGTGCTGCTTATTTACCTGAAAAGCTAACTATTTTTTCTTCTCTTGTTGGTCTTTTAAATGCTCGTTCAGATGATTTTGGAAAAGCGGTAATGTATTTTTAAAAGAAATTCTGTTTATCTATTAGAATAATTCATGTATTTAATCTAGCTTTATTTTTAGTTAATCACAAAATTTATGAATGAATTGCACACCACATTTGTTAAAGAAGATTATGAAATTTTTATTCGACTTGTATAATAAATACGTTTAATTTTTAATATTTTTTAAAGTTTAGGTTGCATTTCTCTGCGACCTTGGTAATACTCATGTTGTCACTTTGTCTTCTATTCTTGATTTTATTGAAGATTTTGTTGACAATGCAGTGGAAGAAAGCGTAAATTTTTTTTTTTTAAATCTTTTACAAAATATTTTTGTTTTAGATAAAAGCTGACTTTTTTGTTTATTCTGCTCTTCATGCTCTTCCTTGGATTGGTATTGCACTTAATGAGGAGTTACCAGAACCTTTTGATGTGTTACTTAAAAAGATTGATTCTTATATTGAAAAGAGAAAGAAAGAGCACACGCCGGTTAACATTTTTTTATTAGTACAATTTTTATTTTAATTTCTTTTAGCTGCTACAGGTTTGGTCTGATCAAAAGGTTTCACAATTTGATTATCTTGATAGTCTCTGGCAGCAAATAAAGAATTTACGTTCTAAGAATTGGCTTGAGAAGCATATCCTTCGAATTTATTCATCTTTTAACGATGTCTTAAAAGATGGAATTCAACATGAACTTCCATGGTAAATATTAAATTTAAATAAACCTCATCTTATTTTTTGCAATGCTTTCCTCTTTTCGTTTATGTACAAATTTGCAAAAATACTTTTGTTTTAAACATTTCAAATTTATGTTTTTCTCTAAACGTTAATTTATTATTAATTTTTTGAGCCTCGATACTTCGATTATTTCTGCAGGAAAGAATTATCTATTTCCTCGTGTTGTATTTCGTCTTTTTAGCTGCTCTGATCTTCCTGAAGATGTTGTTTTTCATTATTATTTTTATTTTCTATTTTTTTTAATTTAAGGAACCTCCATTACAAGAAACTGATTCAATAGAACGTTTTCTGGTAGAGGAAGATTTGAATTGGATAATTGACAATAATTTTACTGATAGAAAATCATGTGCTGATGCACTCTTGGTTTATTATCGAAAAGATGCTGTTCCATTAAATTATATGATTACTGAAGTTATTTTTGGACAACTTTTTCGTTTGCCTAAATCGCCTCATTGTGTTTGTTATTTATTTTATTTTTTAAATTATTTTGTTTTATAGGAGATATTCTATGGTTCTCTTTTAATTGAGCTCTGTCGTAGTCAGTCCAATTCAATGCCTCAAGTATTGGCAATGGCAGCTGAACTACTCTTTCAAAGAGTTGAAACAATGCAGATTATTTGCATCGACAGGTTCTTTTTTTAAATAGATATAACTATACGAAAGTTTATTCTTTCCTCTTTACTCCTTTTTAATTTTCTTATCCCTAGACAGTTAAAATTAAAATTATTAAATAATTAATTTTTTAAAAATATTTTCGTTTCTGTAGATTTGTTGACTGGTTTAGCTTTCACTTATCTAACTTTGAATATCGTTGGTCTTGGAGTGATTGGATTTATTGTATTGAGGTTATATTTCTTAGCAGTACATTTTATTTAATTTTTAGTTTGATTCTCTTCATCCAAAACGTATTTTTATTAGAGAAGTTATTGATAGATGTCTGAGATTATCTTATCACAAAAAACTTTCTGAACTGCTTCCTAATGAGTTTGGGCCACTTATTCCTGATGAACCTGCAATCAGCTATGTTTTGGATGATGGTTATTTTTGTATTTTTCTATTAATTTTAATTTTCTTTTAGAGGCTCACCCTGCTTTTATTAAAGCCGAACAGTTCAAAATGCTTATATCACAAAGAGCTAAGGACGATGAGCTGCTTGCTCTATTAACTGAATCTAACACAAATGAAGATGGCCAAGTTGATAATTTTGAAATACAAAATATTTATTCCGAAGATTCTGTCGCAGTATTCTTTGCTGTTCTACTCAAACTGGCTTCGAAAACTCTTACTCATTCATTTGCTGCTCTAACTAGGTTTTCTATTTTGATTTAGGAGTTCTTTAGTTCATTAGGCCAATTCTTTATGATGTGAAGAAGTGAAGAAATATCAGTAAAAAATTCTTATTTTTATTTAAAGATATTATACGACACTGACAACATTAACACGTAGTAATGAAGCAATGCAGTCAACTATTTTACGTACACTTTACGACTCTTGGAGTCTGAATAAACAGGTACTTGTTGTTTTTTATTTTTAGTTAATCTTCTTTATAGATGATGACTGTTCTTGTTGAAAAAATGATTAAGATGAATATTTTAGAGGCTACTATTGTACAGGCGTGGGTTTTCTCTGATGAGATGAAGGTTGAATTTAAAAGGCTAGTTCTAATTCTTTTTTAATATGATTTGGTTTAATGGTGAAATTTTAAACAAGGGTTGTTATGTATATTCTTTTTTGTTCTAGACTATTTCCACTCATTTTGATTTTTAAATAATTTTAATTGTTAAATATTATGTTAATAATTTTTAGAACTTGGGTTTGGGATGTGCTTAGCGCTGCTGTAATTCATTTGGATAGGCGTCGAAAAAAACTTTTATATGATTTAAATTACTCTTGTGGCTATTTAAAGCGTCTTGAATCACGAAGAAGTGAACTTGAAAAACAAAGAGGGAATGGGATTTTTAAGGATCATGAAATTGAAGAAGAACCTGCCATTAAGACTGAGTTAAATATTGAAGAAGTTGAAAGACCAAGAAGGGTTCAATCTTCCCATAATTTATGTGGTGAAGCTATGGATTCTTTTGATATTGCTAATGATGAACATAAAAAGCAGGGGAGAGGTGAAGGAGGGGCACTTGACCTGGATGAGCTCGTAAATTATTTTATAAATTCATTATATTCAATAATACCACTTAGAATGAGATTTCCTATATATTTATATTCTTTTCAAGATATTTCAAGCTAAGGATAAAATTGCTATGATTAAATCTGACCTTGAACGAGTTGATGAAGCTTTACGAAGTGTTTTTCTAAATATTTGCCATGTTTGTTTAATAATAGAATAAAAAATTTTAATTTATTTTTTAGAAATTTACATTAATTTTAACGGAACATTTATTGAATTGCGAAACAGATGGTACCGAAGTTGAGACAAATTTTTACAATTATGTGACTGGACGGTTCAAATATATATTTTTAAAGGTTTAAATTAAACTAACTTTTTGTTTAGTATGATATTTCCAATACATAGATTATTATTCATTTTAGCATGACTTAAGGAGATTTTCTAATGATCTTGAACAGGAATTATTTTCTTCACCGACAATTGGCCCTAGAATTCGCCAAATTTTCGATCAATTTGTTTCCTTGCATCAATAATTTAGATTTCAATTTTATCATTAAATTTACTCTTTTACGTATCTCGTATTACTTTTATTTTGTGTTAACCATTTTTGTTTTAAATTCTTTTTGAATGTTAAACTTGGTGAAATGCCTAGAACTATTTTTTAAATTATCTAAAAATATGTTTATTCTTTTACCTTATTTCTATTTTAAAATTAGAATAATTTGAACTTTATTGATCTTTTTACTCCTGTCTTAATATGCCGAGCAACATAATAACAGTTCAGGTTTCTGAATGATATTTGAAACTTTTTAAGTTTTAACTTTTTATAGGTTGGCCAGTGTGGCAATCAATTAGGTATGGCCTTTTGGGAAAGAATTTGCGCTGAACATGGGATTACTCCAGAAGGTCAAATTTCAACACAAGATAAAAAAGGCGAAGATTGTAAAGATATTTTCTTTCATGAGGTTTTAAACTAATTGTAAGTAATTAAATCTGAATATCAGGCTAACTGCGGTGCGAAGTGGGTACCACGTGCTGTCCTAGTTGATTTAGAGCCACGTGTTTTGGGCGAGATTTGCAACTGCGAATTAAACCACTATTCTGATCTCTTTGACGTTGACAATGTTTATCAAGGCCCTACTGGAGGTGGTGCAGGAAATAACTGGGCGAGAGGTTTTAATCAAGGAGATGATGTTATTGAAAGTATTATGCAAATTATTGAGAGTGAAGCAGAACGGGCAGATAACCTTGAAGGTTTTACAATATGTCATTCTATACTTGGAGGTAAATGTTCTTAATGTTATTAAAAAGCATTGTAGTATTTAATGTTTAGCGATTATTTTTTACTTGGGGAAGTTATTATAATTGTTTAAAATTTCTCCATATTAGGTACTGGATCTGGACTTGGTTCAAAACTTCTTGAAGAACTTCGTGACCGGTATAGAATTGTTTTCTTTAAATTCTTAATGTATATCTTATAATAAATATCTTTAGGTATTCGAAAAATATAATTCAAACTTATTCGACTGTTCAACTTATGACATGCAATGTTCAAGGTTAAATTTAATTTTTATTATAAATATTTTAACAACCTTATTTTAGTTGCTCCTTATAATATTGTGCTTTCTCTTGATTCTATAATGGAATATGCTGATATGTGTCTTCTCTTTGACAATGATGCATTTGAACGTCATTGTAAATCAACAAATCCAGTTTATCGCCTCAGAAGAGATGGAACTAATGATAATTTGGCAAATATTGCAATTCCAGAGAAGAAGAATTATGCCCAAATTAATTCAATGATGAGTCAGGTCATGGCTGGATTGACTGCTCCAATGCGGTTTTATCAGCCTATGTATTCTCGTTTGATGCATATTTCTGGGATGATTAATCCATTTCCACCGATGATTTTTTCACAACCAGGTGAGACAGTTAATATGTATTTTATTTGTAAATTTAATCCTAGCATTCGTTCCTTTTGTTCCTGTTCGTGAAGAAGCACAGAGGCCACAACTTGTAAAATTTCCCGAACCAAAAAGCATTCTCTCTCATTTGATTGATCCTCGTAAGTTTAAAAGTGAGAGTGAATTATTACACTAATTTTTAGGTCAGTTGATTAGTTCAAGTCAGCAACTTTTAAAGGAACAAAAATCAAACGTATTAAAACGTTCAGCTTCAGTTCATACTGATATTACCCATCCAACTTCAACACCTTCTGATAATCGTCCTGATGAGGATGACCAACACAATCTTTTGTCTGGACTAATTATTTTACAAAGTATCCAAGATCCTTTAATGAATTTTGCTGGTTCTGTGGCGACTGCCGGAATGGGAATTGGATCATTGTATGACCATGTTAAGATGAGAAGTATGACTCAGAAAAATGTTTATAAGTTAGTGAATATTGTCGAAATGTTTTAAAGAACGTTTCTTTCAGATCTCCTGGTTGGTTACCTGGAACATTAAATATGACTACATGTCGACTTTCTCCTTATATGAATAACAGTCAGAATCCGGTTACTGGTCTTTTAATCGCTAACCATACTTCAGTCTCTGTATGTTTTCGTTCAATTGTAACTGATTTTCAAAAGATGTGGCATAAAAAAGCAAACGGTTTAATTTTAATATTATTTTGAAAATAATTATTCTTCTAGTACATAAATTCGAAGAAGCAATGGAACAAGGAGGGGATAAACAATCTGGTAAAATTTCTTTAGAGCAAAAAATGGAAGAAAGCAAGGATAGATTAAATGAATTGCTCAACCTTTACCGAACTTCTCGGTTATCAGAGTTTGTTTTTTTTTTATTATTATTAAAAAAATGTTTTGTATTAAATAATTTTTAGTTTTATTGATGTTGATCAAAAGCTAATTTCACCTGATGAAAATTATGAATATACTACTAGTACACCAAAATAAATAACAGATTTTATTTATTAAATAGAGACAATTATGTTTCTTTTTTTTACTATTACTGGATATTTTTCATTTAAAAAACATTCCTCCCGTTATTTTATTTAATACTCAATTTTGCCTTTAAAGGTATAAGGCCAGTTCACTTAAAATCATTTTTCCTTATGGGATCTCCTTTAATTATGGCATGCATTCCTTTGTTATTATAATTTTTTTGTACAAAATTGACGTACATACAATAAATTTTGTTTTTCTTTAAAAATGTTTTATTTTAAAATAATGATTTTTATTCATTTAATTTTTCTTTAATTTTTTTCTTTAATTTTAAAATGTTACAGGAAAATGAGAATTTTAGAAATTATCAAATATTGCAAGTAATAAATCTAAATATAAAATAGGTTTTTTTAAATAAACCCAGAATCATTTTTTTATTTTATTTCTTAAGGTTCTCTTCTATTATTCACATACTATAGACAACATTAACACCTTATGCTATTTAATAGTAATATATTTAAAGTAATTCATCTCCTTGGCCGTGACAAAATAATTGATAGAGGTCAGAAGCACGGGGTAACACTAAAACAATTTATTCTCTTAAAACGGCGACGGTTTTCTTTGGTTGGTTTTTTAATGTGTAAAAAAAGGTCTTATTCTTTCACACAATTTTTTTTAATTCTTAAGGGAAAGTGTAAAAGTTTTGAGTCATTTAAAAAAATATTTTGATTAATTTAATTATTTTTATTTGTTCATTTATGTCAGATATGGTATCCCCTTCTCTTTAAAGTTTGAAAAATATGTTAGCAATTTACATTTTTTTCTATAACTTTAATGATGTCATTATTTTCTTTTTAAACAAAAGTATTCAAATAAATCTAAAATTAAATAAATTAATTCTTTTATTGTTTGTTTATTTGTTTTTTCTTTTTTTTCTATATTTAATCAACTTATGACTAATTAATTTATATTTTCTTTTTATTTTTAAATTTCACATATTTTCTTTTAAATGGCTTCATTTTGAAAGAATTTTTTCTTTAAAATTTAAAACTAACTTTGAATCATTTTAGATTAATTTCTTTTTTCTCCTCTATTTTTTTTAAATTTTTTTCATATTTGCATATTTTTTAAAAAATCTTTTGAGAACAAAACACAGTCATTTCTTTATTTAAAAATATATTATTATTGTCAACTTTTAGTAGTATTTAGTAGGTCTTCTGGCGATAAACAAATAATAAATTATTTTAAATGTTCCTTGGATTTATTTATTTATTTTAAAAATATTCTTTTTAATTTTTTCTTAAACCTTCTCTTAAATAGATTTATTATATATATTTTTCCCTCTTCGAATAATTAAGCTTGGAATAAAACTTCTACTTGAAGTGGATGCAAGCACGAAAAAATATTTAAAAAAAAGAGGGAAAGGACATTAGCTGACCAATGAAAGCTTAAACTTAGTATTAATTATTTAGTGGTTGAATGATTATTTTTTATATCTTCAAATGACCCAAAAAATATTCGGATTTTTTGTATTGATTTTAATGAAATTTTATTTTTTTAAAATAATTTTAATTTTGACCAAAAATATTTATTTACTATCCATTTTTGGATATTTTTTTGCGACTTTGCATTTTTAACTTTTCTATCTTTATTTCCTTTTACCTCAATTTTCGATTTATTATGCAAAAGACTTGCAAAAATGACAGACCTCTAGCCTATTTTTCTAAATCCCCCCACACATTTCCGCTTTTTCTTCCATTGATTCATCACTTGAATTGTCTCTACGACCTTTTCACTTGTATATATTTTCTTTTTTATTGTACATATTTTTAGAATATATTTTCATTCAAATAAACTGGATTAAAGAAAAAAAGGTACCCAATATGTAGTACCCCCCAATTGACCATAAAAGGAAACAAAGAAAATATTGTGGAAGATTTAGATTATTTGTATTTATTTAATTAAAAATCCTTGTAATTATTATGTCGACATAATAAGGAATTAATATTTCCGAGAACTTATATTTTATTAATAATTTTCATTTTATTTTACTTTATACTTTTTTTTTTTAATCTTAAAATTTTTTTATTACTTTTATGGAAGTAATTTATAATTTCTATTAAGGCTTATTATTTATTCTCAATGGAATTAAAAGAAGCTTTTATAAATAAAACTTTAAGTTGTTAAAAAATATTTCCTTCTTCTTTTTTTTTTAATTTTAAATTCTTTAAAAATTGAATGAATGGATATAACCCCCCATTTTATTTTCTTTCCTCTCTACGACTTCCAACAGCGTTGCTTTCATCCTTTTTTTTTCCAACTTTACTCCATGTATATATTCATTGTGTATATACAAAAATAGAAATAAATAAAGGATATACTACATATTTATTTAATATTCTTTATTCTTCTTTTATGTTCCTTTATTTATTATTTTTTTGTTGAATTTTCATTTTTAGTGGCCTAATTTTTTCTTATGAAAATAGATTTAATAAAAAGGTTTCTTATAAAATTTTACAAGAATGGAGGTAATTATATTTTAAATAAATAGAGAAAGTAATTGTACAATATTTCCTTAAAACTTAGAATATTTAAAATAATCTTTTATTATTTAATATATTGACTCTTTTCTTTAACAACCTTTTAAAACTGCTTTTTCATTATTTTATATTATCTTGCATTGTTTTTATTACCTTTTCTTTTGTTCTTTCTTTCTCGTTCTCTTATTTCCAGTTCCGTTTTTTTTCTGTCCAAACTTTGTTCGATTTTCTTTATTTTATTGTTTTATATATTTTATTTCATTTAATATTTCTTCTTTCAATTATCAATTGGTATAATATTTTTTTAAAAGGAAAAAAATATTTTTAAAGAAATTCTTATGACTTTTCTTTAATAGTTTAAATTATTTTATTTTTATTTTTTCCTCAAAATTGGATTATATTTCGGATTTTATTTATTTTTAATTCCTGTTTTTTTTTTGTTCTTTTTTTAGTTGTTGGAATTTAATAATTGGATTTGTTTTTTCCTATTTATTTTAACAATTAGAATTTATTTTATTTTCTTGTTTACTTTCCAAAATAATAAACAAGGTTTTTGTTTTTTTTATTTTACTTGTCTTCATCAATGATATGTGTGTATGAAAGCAACTTTTTTTTATAAGCTGTTAGAATTTCAACGTCTGTCTGTCTCTTTGTTTGTATGAAAAAGTAATTTCATTGGTTGTAGGCTTACAAGCTTTTTGGGTACTTTTACTTAGTAAATGAAGTGGGAGGAAATAAATTTATGAGGGTTGGGAAAGCACATTAAAGTATTTTTTATTTAAAAAGGGGAATTTTTTGAGAACAGGATTTGATAGAATAAAATAAAATTTGTGGATTTTCTTTTGGAAATAATTGAATCATTTTATTAAAATCTTCCTTTTGTTTTAATTAAATTTTAATTTTCTCTTTCTTAAAAGGTAATCAATTAAATTAATAAATTAAATGTCTAATAATTCTTTTTTAAATAAAAATTTTCCCAACTTTTTTTTCTTCAACCCAAATCTATTAGATTTAAATTTATTTTTGTTTACATGTGTACTTTTTCTTATTTGCTCTTTTAGAAAATTTATTCACATTTCTCTTTGCCCTCATTTTTCTATTCTTTTAAAGTTTACACGCCTCCGGCTATCCCGGATGTTTGGTCTCTTTTTTTTTTAATTTTTTTAGAAAATAAGAAATGAAAATTACATTAAAATTAGACTGACATAAAGCTTGTGTACTTTAAAAATTTAAAACTTGGAAAGAAAATTTAAATTAATATATATTTTTTATTTAAATGTCTTTTAAACACGTTTAAAAATGTTTAATAAAAATTTATATTTTTCCATAAACGGCACTAGTAATATTTATTGGGGATTTTATTTATTCGTACTTAAGACTCAGGGGATTAATATTTATATGAGGGAGGACACAGAAAAAGTGGGTTTATTGAAGGCATATTCACATCTTTTTTGCCTTTGCTTGGTGAAGAGCTAAAAAAAAGGGGAGAAATGATATACATATTTATTTATTTATTTATATTTATATATAAAGGGTAAAAGGAAAAGGGTTCACATAGTAGTACCCTCAATATCCATTTTAATTGTTTTATTGATCTGTGCCGTAAAAAAGAAATATTTAAAGAAAGAAAGTAGACAAAAGAAAATTAAATTATTGACAAATCTTAGCATTAAAAAGTAGTCTTTATTGATATTTTTAAGTTTTCTTTTTCTTCCTTTTAATTAAATAAAATCAATGGAGAGATCTTTGGATTATTTCTATATGGATTACCTTTTAGTATTTAGTTTTAATTCAATTTTTAAATAAAATTTAAAAGAATTAAGTGTCTCTTTATTTTACGTTTCCATTGACATTTTAAGCTACAAATGCTTTTCCCATGTAAAAAAATATATTTTGCCTATTTAATTAATTTTTTTAAAAGAATTTTTTCTTATCTTAATTTTATATTTTTTTTTAATTTAATGAGGAGATTAATTTGTAATTTATTTGTCTTTTTTGTTTAATGAGAAATTAATGAGAAACATGTGAATTATTATTTAAATATTTATTTGTGATGCTTTAATAATTTTTAATTTTTTTGTTTAAATTAAATCAATTTTAATTATCTAAATTCCGGAAATATTAAAAAATATAACAATCTATATTTGTTTTATATTCTCTCATTTTTAAAATTATTTTAAATACGTACATACATATCTTATGTTTTATTGCGTTTTCTTTTTTTTATATTATTATTTAGCTGATTAAAAAATTCTAAAAAATAATATTTTAAATTAAAAAGAATTTCTTTATTCTTTTGAGTCTTTTTTTTTTAAATAAATGTAAATATATTTATTAATTTTTTTTAGTTTTCCCTTTGAATGGGAAAAAAGAAAGGCAACAGAAATGCTTGTTATTCTAGTGAGGCTTCCAATTATTTAATTAATTCTTCTGACCCTTTTAATGCCTCAATTAATTCAAGAAGAAAGGTTTTTAGCTCTGAATTTCCTTGTTCTATCAACGGTTTATTTTTAGTTAATTTTTTTAAATTTATTAAATAATTTTAGGTTTTTCTTCTGCTCTTCTTGTCAACAACAATAAAATTAATATAGATTTTTCTGAAGCTTCATTATTTGTCAATTTTTGTAAATTTGGACCTAAAACAAATTCTTCTGATAATTTGGTTTTTTATTTATTTTTATTATTTAACGATTAAAAGGGTATTTTTTTAATTCCTTAATATTTTTAGAAAAACAATTCACTTTCACCAAAAATAAAACAAAAAGGAATTCAAAGAAGAAAAAACCCAATTTTTGCTAGATGGAGGAGATTAACCTTTACATTAATTTTCTCATTCCTATTTTTATTACTTTTTAATCAACATCATTTTTGTGTAGGAAATAATAATATTCAGATTATTGAAGAAGAATTAGGTTTTTTTTTAAATTATTTATTAATTTTTTAAAAATATTTTTTAGTTAATTCTAAACAATCATTTGCTCCTCGACGTGTTTATACAAATCAATGGGCAGTAAAAATTGCAGGTGGTCATCAAGAACAAGCTGATGAGCTTGCCTCCAAATACGGGTTTCGAAATCTGGGTCCAGTAAGTTTTTTTTTTTATTTAATTTAAAAGAAGAGTAATTATTATTATTTAGATAATTTCCGGTGGTGAGTTCTTCCTTTTTGAAAGTCGTTCAGTCAGTAAAAGATCTCTTCGCAAGGTTCGGCGTCATTTACATACATCCATTGGAAGAGAAGAAAATGTACAATAATTTTTTTAAATTATTTTTTTAAACCTTTCTTTTTTAAAGGTTATTTGGTTAGAACAACAAGTCGTCAAAAAACGAGTAAAAAGAGATTTTCTTTCTCCATTATTTCCTCAACAATTAAATAGTCAAAATATTCATTCTCCCTCAATACTTCGTGGAAGAAGACCTCCACCTGGAATTGCTTCTGCAAATATTCCATTTTTGAAGCCAATAATTTCTGAAGGATCAGTTATTCAACATACTGATTATGTGGACAATAATGGGGAAATTGGTGATGATTATTTTATGACAGGAGATGATTTTTTAAATATGAACAAAGTCCAAGATAAGGCTTATTATGCAAGAATGAAATTTTCAGTTCCAAATGATCCTTATTGGAAGGATATGTGGTATGAATTAAATTTTAATTAAATTTTAAATATTTTTTTAGGTATTTACACCGAAGAGATGACCAACCAGATGAAATGGATCATAATGTTAAAGAAGCCTGGGCTTTAGGCTATACTGGACGTGGTGTTGTTGTTACTATTCTAGACGATGGATTGGAACGAACACATCATGATTTGGCAGCTAATTATGATCCAGATGCTTCTTATGATGTAAACGATAGAGATGAAGATCCAATGCCTCGTTATGATTATGCAGATGAAAATAGGCATGGGACACGTTGTGCAGGGGAAGTAGCTGCAGTTTTTAATAATTCACTTTGTGTTGTTGGAATAGCATTTAACGCACGAATTGGAGGGATTCGAATGTTGGATGGTAAGATTTTAATTATTAATCATTTTGACAAATAATTAGGTTTTAATATCTAAATAATTTATTAGGTGATGTTACCGATGCTGTTGAAGCTACTTCTCTGAGCTATAATTCTCAACATATTGATATCTACTCGGCAAGCTGGGGTCCTGATGATGATGGGTTTATTAATGAAATTATTTTAAATAATTTATTTAATTTATAGACGTACAGTTGATGGACCAGCAACTTTAACTAAAAATGCTTTTGAAAGAGGAATTACAGAGGGAAGACAGGGAAAAGGATCAATTTTTATTTGGGCTTCTGGAAATGGAGGAAAAGGTTTGTGTGTTTTTTTGATTGGATAATTTAATACAAAAATTATTTCTTCTTTTAAAGATGCAGATTCATGTAATTGTGACGGTTATACAAATTCAATTCACACACTTTCCATTTCTTCTGCTACTGAACGGGGAAACATTCCATGGTTATTTTTAAGATTTTTTTTAAATTTTATTAAAATTTTTAAAGGTATTCTGAGGCTTGTAGTTCAACTCTCGCGACAGCCTATTCTAGTGGTGCAACTGGTGAGAGAATGATTGTAACAACAGATTTGCGTGATTCCTGTACCAAAACACATACTGGAACTTCTGCATCAGCACCACTTGCAGCTGGAATTGCTGCTTTGACATTAGAGGCTAATCCAAATTTGGGTTGGAGAGATTTACAGGTTTTTTAGAATTATTTTTATTTAAATTAATTTTGTTCATTATTAAGCATATTGTTGTAAGGACAGCAAAACCAGTAAATTTACGTGCTGGTGATTGGAGATTAAATGGAATTGGACGAAATGTTTCTCATTCATTCGGATATGGTTTACTTGATGCAGGGGCTATGGTACGACTGTCCAGAGTATGGAGAAATGTTCCAAAATCGAAAAAGTGCAGAGCAATATATCCTAATCCTTTCAAGTTTTTATTTAATTTTTATTTTATATTAATTATTATTGAGTTTAAATTAATATAATAATTTTTATCTCTTTTTACTTTAAAATATTTTGTTAATTATTAATTTTATAGAACAATTCCAAGTGGCAATAGACTTCATTTACAGCTTTATACAGATGTTTGTGCAGATAAACGTGATAATCATGTTAAATACTTGGAGCATGTCCAAGCTATTGTGACATTAAGTGCACCAAAAAGAGGAGATATTCAAATATATTTAACAAGTCCCAGAGGTTTTCTTTTGTCTTTAATTATTTAAACTTTTGATCTTTTTTAGGTACTCGTTCAACACTTTTAGCCAAACGGCAGAGAGATACTAGTAGAACAGGATTTAAAGATTGGGCTTTTATGACCACACATAATTGGGGAGAAAGTGCTTATGGAACTTGGTCTTTGGAAATTGATAATGATGGACTTGATGGTAAAAGAAAAAATATTTAAAATTTGGTTTTTGAATTAAAAAAATGAATATTTTAGACGCAGAATTACTCAAATGGGAATTAGTTCTTTACGGAACAGATGTTTTTATTGGCCCAACAGGGTTTGAACCTTCCTCTGCTTTATCTGAACGTTCGGTTCAAACATCACATAATGGAGATTCTTTTGTAGATTCTTCTGGTGTTGAAAGTAGGCCATTATTTGGATTGGTTTTTACTTTATTTGCTTCATTTTTGCCTCTATTAATTGGACTTTTAATTTTTAATATTTAAAATATAAGAGAATAGTTTTATTTCAAAGAAATTATAATTTTCTCAATTTCAATTAATTTCATTTAAAAATGTGATTTTGACTTAAAAACACTAAAGAAAAATTTTTACCTAAAAATACTGCTAAAATAATTCGGCGCTTTCATTATTTTTGTTTTTCATTTTTTTGTGCTTCTTTTACATACTTGCCCTTAATTAAATATTTGTTCTTTTTTTTTAGGTAATCCGTAAAGATTAATTTTTAATTAAAGAATTGTTTGTTTAAAAAAAAAATCTTTTGGATTTCCTTAAAATTTTTAAAAATGTTTGCCCAATTTTTTAGACAAAATTTCCCACTAATTTTCCTTTACTTATTGTTCTTGACATTATTTTTATACCCTTATTTTTTATTATTAAAAGAATTTCTTTTCTTTTAATTTTTCTTTTAACTTGCCATTTTCTTTTTTACTTAATTAATTTTTTAGGCATTTAACTACTTAATTATTGTATATATTTATTTACCTAAAAATACACCACTTAATTTAATGTTTTTGGCTAGTCTTTTTAATTAAAATTAAATTTTAAAAATAAAATACAAAATGATTAGTTTTATTTAATTAATTAAAATATATTTCCATTATTTTATTTTATTGTAATTATTTCCATTGTTTTTTTTAGTTAATTAATTTTTTGTTCATTTTATTTTAATTCTTTGGTAAAAAAAAGAATAAAAATTTTATGGTTTTAGTCGAAATTAAATATTTAATTAAAAATAAATTAACAAAGTTTTTTTTGTTAAAATTTATTTAAATAAAATGTTAATTTTTAAATTATAAATAATATATTCAACAGAAAAGTGTCTCCTTTTAATATTTTATTTTTTAATTTTATTAATTTGGGAAAAAATAATTATTTAAAATAATTTTAAAAATTATCTAAAAATAATCATTCTTTAACATTATTTATTTTTTTAAAAAATACTTGAAGTAATTTTTAATTAAAAAAATTTATTCTTTTATTTTTATTTTAATCTCTTAATTTTTATTTTAAATAATATATACTTGATGAAATTTTTCTTCTTTTTTTATTTTCTTTTATATAAGCTACTTATTAGAGAATAATATCTACTATAAATATTAAAGGATATTACAACATACACATAAGACTATTTTTTGTTGTTTTTTGTTGCCCTAATTTTTTCGTTAATTTTTTAAAAATATTTAAAATAAAAAAGGAAATCTCTGCTCATTTTTAAGAGAACATTTTGATGTATTTAAAAAAGAGAAAAAAATAATTTATAAAAGAAAAATGATGATCTAAAGAAAAAAAAACAATTTAATAGCCGCAGGGGAGAAAGTTGCGCAAATAAAGTATTTTTAAAGAAAATGAGTGAAAATGTTTGGAAAGAGATGAGAAGTATTTTAAACAATTTATTTAAAAGAAAATTATTAATATTTAATTAAAATATTTTTATTTTATTTTCTATACAGAATATATTTTTAATTAAAAAGAAAAACTTTTTCTAAGGCTTTATTAATTTTTATATTTTTTAGTAATTATTTAGAGGTTTAATTAAATTTAAATATAATTTTTTGAATTAATTTTGTATTAAAAATATTTTTTTTTTTAATTTTTAATATTCTTAATTTTTCTCAAAAATTTCATTAAATTGAGGAAACGGAGAAAAATGAATAAAAAACTGATGGAGAATTTTATGGGAAAGAGGACACAAAAGAATAAGAAAAGGAAGAAGAAGAAGATCAGTATTAGCTATAGAGGAGCTATTTATGTCTATAGAATATTTTCTTCTTTTAAATATTACTCTACTACATACTAACTACTACTCTATTTTTTTTTAATTTTTAGTATTTTATTCTTATTTTTTCCGTAATTTTCAATTTAATATATATTTTTTTTTCTTTCTTTTTTTTTTCTCCTCAATGAAGGATTTTTTAAAATCTATTTTTTAATAAATTTATTTATATTTTATTTTTATTAGAATGATTAAAAATAATTTAATATTTAAATATTTAATTATTCTTCAATTATTAATTTTTTGCCTTATTATTCCTATAGGTAATTTTTAATAATTAATTTAATTTTTAATTTAATTTTTAGCTTCTCAATTTATTGAAAATGAAAATAAGAATATTTCTAATTTAATACAGATTAATCCTTTATTGTCTAAATTAGCTATGTTTAATGATAAAAAAGAAATTAATAAAGAAAATAAAAGGTTTTTTATTTAAATAAATTAAATTTAATTAAATAATTAAGTAATTATAACAAAAAATATTCTTTAAAAAAATTATTAAAAAGAATGGAAAGAAGAAAGAAAAACAAAAATTTTAAAAAATCAGAAAAGGAAAATATTGAGAGGAGAGAACATGAAAATAAAGGAGGAGAGAAACGTTATTTTGATATCAGTTATGGAGATAATAATAAATTAATTATTGAAGAAAATAAGGTAAAAATAAAGTTTATTTAATTTTATTTAAAACCAAGTGAGGGGATGTAGTTGGTTAAGTGGTTAAATGCTGGGTGACTTATTTAAGAGGGACTAAGGTTCGGAACCGTTTGATTCCTTCTAACTTTCATTTTGTTTAGAACTAATTAGAAAACTTTTTTCTATTGAAATAATTTTTTTAAATTTAAATTATTTTGTTAGGAACAATTTCTCCCTTTTGAAGTGACTGATTCTCTTAAATTAGCATTTTCATCAACACAGCCAACAGAAAAAAGGGAAGAATATTTATTAAAAGAATCTTCAACAATAAATTCAATGTTAATAGAACAAGAAAATAAAAAGGAAGAAGGGAATAGAAGGAAAACACAAAAAGGAATAGAAAAGGATTTTAGTATTGAACAGGTAACTTAAAAAAGAATAATTTTTATTTGTTTTTTAAATTAAAGTTTAATATTTCTTCTAATTTTATTTATCCTTTAATAACAACAACAACAATTAGTAGTAATTTAAAAGAATCTTCTTCTTCATATTATTTAAATAAATTAACAAATACTTTAATAATGCCAGGTGCTCATTTTTATGTTGATCAACATGTTAGCCATGGAAGGTTTGGTAGAGAACCTTCATTAAATCCAAAATTTGTTTATGACCCAAATGTCCTTCAAAAGTAAAATTTTTTAAAAATTAATTTTTAAAAATTAAAAAAAAAAGACGTTATGGTTATAATGGAATTCTTTCACAATTTTTACCTAATGGAAAATTAGCACATTTTGCTACTGGAATTGTTAATCATAAACAAAATGGGGTTTTACAACAATCAAATATTAATAAAAATAAAAATATTTTAATACCTTCAGAATTAAGTAAAATATAAATAAATATTATTTTTTAATTAAATTAAATTATTTAAAGCAATTTCTCCATCACAATTCTCTTCAATTGTTTTTTTTTATACCCTCATCGAAACCACTTAATTTAACTAAAACTATTTCATCTGCAAATTCAATGTATGTAATAAATATTTAATTTTAAATTAATTAATTAATTTATTTTAAAGAAGATCTTCTTCTTCTAATAATTTAAATCAATTAATTAAAAATAAAAATAATAAAAATTTTGTAATGTCACCATTAGAAGGAAATTCATTAAAATGGATGCCTTTAAACTTAAAAAAAGAATTTGAAAAAATTATTAAATTAAAAACAACAACAACAATAACAATAACAACAATAACAAATAATAAAAGTAATTTAATTTAATTTAATTAAATAAAATTTAAAATAAAGATTATCCATCAATAATGTGTCCTTCTAATCAAAATATAATTGTTTTATCATCTAAAGGATATAAATTAGCAGATATTACAAAGAAAATAAAAAGACATGTTTTATTAAATAATTCAATATTAGAACAAAATGAAATGACTGAAAATGAATGTATTTATAATATATTAATTTAATTAAATTAAAAATTAATTTAAAGGTATATTTTCTTGTATTGTTAATATTGCTAAAGGAAAGATACCTTTTGATTGTACAAGTGCAGTATTTAATGAATTAGAAAATAAATGTATTTTATATGGACCTGAAAATAATTATTTAGAAGGAAATATTAGATTGGTAATTAAATTAATAATTAAATTTTAATAATTTTAATTTTATAAAGATACCAGATATTAATTCTGTTCATTATGAAAAAGGTTGTATTAATGACAATTTAATTAATTATTGTAATAATAACAATAATTTAACAATACAAAGATTTCCACAAAAATCATTAATTGGTTATTCTATTGGTTCAATATATTCTAATACATTAATTAATTGTTTAGAAAATTGTTTATTAATTAATAAAAATGAAACAAATAAAAATAAATGTAAATCTATTGTAAGTTAATTTTAATTAATTTTTAATGTTTATTTTTTTTTGTTATAAATAAATTGGGAGATATTAAAATAAAATTCCCTTTAATTTATTTTTTTAATTTAAAAAGATGTTCTATTATGAAGAAAATAATAATAATATTAATTGTATATTAAATTCACAAAATTATGAAAATGTTCCTTCTAATTATTTTGTTAATGAAAATGAAGTTATTGTTGATTATATTTCATTAGATAATAATTGTTATTATTTAAATGAAGAAGAAGAAGAAGAAGAAGAAAAAGAAAATATTAATTCTACTAATAATGCTATATTTAATAATAATAATATTAAAATTGTTGTAAGTTTAATTTAATTTAATTTAATTTAATTTTATTTTATTTAAAATTTAGTCTTCTAAATTATTATCAATTTCTTTTCCACAATTAAAAACTTCAAATATTTTAATTCCAAAAAAATTTAAAAAATTACATCATCCAATTATTAATAATAAAATAAAACAAAAAAGAAGAAAAAGATTAAATAAAAATAATAATAAAAGACATTGGGGAGAAATTAAAAATGAATAAAATAAAAAAATATTTATTTATTTTAATTAAAAGATATTTATTTATATATAAAATGATCATTAAATTATTTATTTATTTTTTACTTTCATTTTTAAATCGGATTTTTATTTTAAAAAATAAAATATTTTTTTTTAAAAAAAGGCCAATTATTATTTTTTGGTTTTATTTATTTAAATAAAAATATTTGTCCTTTTTAAATAAATTATTTTATTTAATTAATAATTAAAGAAATTTAATTTTTAAAAAGATATTTAATTAAAATGTTTAATAAATTATTTAATTTTTCTTTAAATTTTTTTAAATTTAATTTCTTTTTATTTTTAATATTTAATTTATTAATATTTGTAAATTGTGATGAGGTAAAAATTAAATTTTAATTTTAATTAATTAATTTAAGTCAAATAATTTAAATGGCTATCAAATGAGTATTTCTGATTTAATAAATAAATTACCAATTAATGCACAAATAGTAAATATTTATTTAAATTTAAATTATTTAATTAAGCAACTTCAACAAATTTTATCTAATGGAGAAAATTTAACTAAAAATGAATTAATTAATCAAATGGATAATTGGGCAAGTCAACAAACTAATTATTTTTATGTAAATAAATTTAAATTAATTAAAGAGAGAATTAAACAAATTAATTAAAATAATTCAATAAATTAATTATTTAAAATTAATTATTTAATTATTTAAATTAATTAATTAAATTAATTAAATTAATTAATTAAATTAATTAAATTAATTAATTAAATTAATTAAAATAATTAATTAAAATAATTATTTAAATTAATTAATTAATTTAAAATTATTTATTTAAATATGTAGTCATGTTATCAACAAATGGAAGAAGGGTTTTATTCAGCTAAACAAATATTAGATAATAAACATGAACAATTAATGGCTAATCAACCTTTGGATGTACAAAATGCCAATAACCTAATTAAACAAATAACAAAGTTTTTTTTTTAATTTTAATTAATTAATTTTAATTAATTATTTAGTAATCCAAATATTACAATTAAACAAGAAAATGATCAAATTAATGTTTGTATTTATTTTTAAATTCTAATTAATTTTATTTTTTAGCAATTAATTAATTCATTTCCTCAAAATGTTTCTATAATAATAATTCAATTGGCTCCTTATAAAGCAATAAATGTATAGTAGAAAAAATAAATAAATATTTTAAAATAAAAATTAAATGATTAATTGTTTATTTGTTTGTTTTTTGTATGTACATAAAAAAAAGAAATAAAAATAAATTTTAAATAAAAAAAACAAATAAAAAATAAATATATTTTATTTTTTAAAAAGGAAATAAATAAATTTAAATAAAATAAAAAATAATTTTATTTTTTATCCTTTTAATTTAATTTTTTAATTATTAATTGTTTAGTTTTTAATTGTTTCAAATATTATGTATTTAAAAATAAAAGAAAAAAAAAAATATCTTTCTCATTTTTTATTTTTAATCCATCACGCAAAAAGAAAAGAAAAAATAAAACTTTTTTCTTTCCTTCTATTATTTATATAAAACAACTACAACAACAAACAACAATATATATTTTACTAGTTTATATATTTATTTGTAACAAAAATAAATTTTCTTATTTTTTTTTAAAGTTGGAAAAAAAAGATGAAAGAAAAGGGAAAATCTTCTTCTTTCCCTTTTTGTATTTATGTGTATATCCCCCCTCTTTTATTTATTTATTTTTTTAAAGTCATTTTTGGCACTTTTCTTTTTTTAAAAAATAAACTAATTTTTAACAAAATATATTTTTTAAAAAAATTAAATTAAATTAAATTAAATGGTATTAAATAATTTAACAACAAATGAAGACAAAAAAGAAGAAAATAAAAACAAAAATATATCGGTTAATTATTTATTTATTTTTAAATAAATTAAATTTTAATTATTTTCAGTTCCTAATATTTTCAAAAAAACCTTTATTTGTTAATTTATTTTGTTTATTATTTTTATTATTTTATTCAATATTTGGTGGTTATATATTTTTACATTTTGAAGAACCCAATTGGAAAATAAATAAAAAATTAGAATTTATTGAAAGATTAAAATGTGTAGAAGAAAATTTAAATAATAATAATAAAGAAAATAATGAAAAAGAAGAAAAAATAATAAATTCTTTAAATGGTTATTTTTTAATTTAATTTAAAAATTAAATATTAAATAGCAAAATTAATTGCTAATCGTATTGTTGTTGGCTGTGTATTATCTCAAATACGTGATGAAAGAATGGAATGGAATTTAAAGTAATTAAATTTATTTAATTTTATTTGATTTTTAAATTAAAAAAGAGGGAAAAATTAATTTAATTAATTTAATTATTTAAAATTAAAATAGAAATGCTGCCCTTTTTGGTTTTGGTATTTTAACAACTTTGGGTTATGGTAAAATAGAACCACGTACAACAGAAGGAAGGGTATAAAATAATATTTAATTCTTTATTTTAATTTTAATTTAAAGCTTTTTACTGTTTTTTATGGTTTTATTGGTGTTCCTTTTACTGTAATTATTTTTACAAATTTTGGTCGTTATCTACAAAAATTTGAAAAATATTTACGTAAACAATTCTGGAATAAAATAAAATTATTTAATAAAAAGAGAAGAAAAACATCTTTACTAATTTTAAAAAAAAAGTTTTTTTATTTTATTTAATTTAATTATTTAAATTAATTTTAAAGTAATTCACCAAATTTATTAGAAAAATGTGATATTCAAATAATTAATGAAGAAGAACAATTAAAGGAAGAAAATTTATTAATTAGAGAAGAAGGAGAAGAATATACAACATCTCCAATTAATTTAATTATTATAATTATTATTTATTTGGTATATAAATATTATTTAATTTTAATTAAATTTAATTAAAATTAATTAATTTAATTAATTAAATTATTTAATTAATTAATTAATTAATTTAATTAATTTTATTTAATTTAAAGTTTTTGGGTGCTTTATTAATTAATTGGTTAGATAAAAATGTTGATTTTGTTAATGGAATTTATTTTGCATTTCTTTGTTTAACAGCTATTGAATATGGAAAATTAATTCCTTCAAAGTATTTTTAATTTTCTAATAAATAAATAATATTTATTTATTTATTTAGTTCAATTTATTTACCTTTAATAATTATTTATATTTGTTTTGGTCTTGCTATATCTACAATTGCTTTAGGTGATTTTATTTTAATTAATTAATATTTTTAATTATTTAAAGGAATTAAATTTAATTATTTTTTAATAAATATTTCCTTTAAAAATAAATAATTAATTCCTTTAAAAATAAATAATTTATTAATTTTTAATTTAAAGATATTGGATCTACTTATGTTAAAAAGCTTTATTATTTGGGTCGTAAAATTAAAAATATTGCAAGTATTAAAATTTGGTTTGGAGCTAAACAGTAATTTTTAAAAATTAAAATTAATTAAATTCTTTATTTTTAAAGTTTACGTGTCAGAGAATTATTGGTAGCTTTAGGTCAAAATATTGGTTTAGAACCAACAGTTTTGTGTGATTTAGATTTGGAAAAATTAATTTCAGTAATTTATATTTGTTTAAATTTAATTTAATTTAAATAAAAGAATGCTATTCAAGTAAAAGAAGGTCGTCTTAATAGAGTACCTCAAACACATATGGTTATTAATATTAATTATAAATTAATTAATTTTAAAGATAATGGATGGAATTTGGCCACCAGAATTAGTTCCTTTATTTCTTAGAGATGGTCAATTTCCTGGTAATTTTTTAATTAAATAAATTAATATTTTTAATTAAAAAAAAAAGATTGGGTAGATGCTGATGAACGTCGTTTAAGAAAATGGAGTGCTATAAGCCTTTTACAAGTTCAGAAACGCCTTAAAAGTAATTTACGTGGTTATGGTTATGGTGGTGGTGGTTCTTCTTCTTATCGTTCTTCAAAACGTTCACAGTCAGAAATTTCAAATAGAAAAAATTCTGGTCGTTCTACTTTACGTACAACAAGTAGTAGTCAACAACCACCAGATAGAACACCTCCATTACCCCCAGAAAGATTATCTGTTAGATTTGAGGTTATATTTTAAATAAATCTTTAAATTAAATTTAATCATTAAGGAATTTATTCATTCTGATAATGAAGAAGAAGAGGAAAAAGAAGGGAAAGATTTATTTTCTTCAGAAATATCACCAATAAATAAATATTTTAATAATTTACGTAAATCAGAAACTGTGCCTTCTACAAATAACCCAGATATTTCATTGGCACGTTTATGCACTTTTCCTTCATTAGATTTTCGTTATACTATTAACAATGAGAATAATGAAAAAGAAATATTACTTAATAATAATTCCTTTAAAAAATATTAAAATAATTAATTGTCAACTACATTATTTTTTATAATTTAATAAAAATAAATATTTCATTCTTTTAAAAAAAAGGTTAATAGAAAAAAAGAAATTGAAGGAGTAAACTAGAATTACATAACTCTACTTGCTTTTATACTCTTTGTAACCAAAAGCATATCAGAATGGTAAAAATACTATTAAAATCTGTTAATTTTCTGATGGAGTAACCCAGATCGACTACTCAACACCTCACAACTTCTACACCAATTCATCGTTGCTATGCAAGTCTTCGTCAAAACGCTCACCGGAAAGACCATCACGCTCGATGTGGAGGCGTCGGACACAATCGAGAACGTCAAGGCCAAAATTCAAGAGAAGGAGGGTATCCCGCCAGAACAACAACGCCTCATCTTCGCCGGAAAGCAATTGGAGGATGGCAGAACGCTGGCTGACTACAACATCCAGGTGCTAATAAATTATTTTTCGTTAATGTTAATTAATCTTTTTCCCTTTTTAAGAAAGAATCCACTCTCCACTTGGTGCTTCGTCTTCGTGGTGGACTGAAGGTCAACGTCGTCGCAAATGGTCACTTCACAGGAACTTCAGAAGGTCGGCTGGTGGATATGGAGCATGAAAACCTCAAATTCAGCGTGGAAGTCGGCGACACCGGGACCGTGGCCAGCCTGAAGGAGAAGATAAAGAAGGAGAAGAAGATGCCTCCAACTCAACAGATTCTCACCCATCAGAAGAAGGTTCTGAGCGACGACAAGAAGATTGGAAGCCTCGGGATTGGAAAGGTAAATAATTTGAAGATATATTTTTAAAAAATTAATTTTATTTTTTTTTCGTTTAAAGGATGCTCTGCTTCTCACGTCTACACTCGACAACGATGAAGAAGTGCTCAAGGCGGAGGTAGAATAGGCTGAGAGGAAAGAAAGGATGGATGGATGATGAATATAATGTAGGAATAATATGTAATATATACTCGTTCTGTTTTTTTCCTTATATTTTTTTGTGTAATAATGTATGTAATTATCTATATGTATGTATTATGTATATAACCAAAATAAATATGTGTTTTTGTTGTTGTTTTTTTCTTTTATCTATAGTTTGAGTTTATTTAGTTGCTTAGTTTTTAGATGAACTCCTTAGCTAAACCTTTCAGTTTTCTTAAGATTGTTTAAATTTGTTGCTTTTCCCTTCCCTAATATCAATTCCCCTATTTGTCAAGTCTTCAGTTTTTCCCCTTCCATTTTATTTAAATTCTTATTGACTTACCTTTGGCATAATGATTCTATTTCAAAGTTTTTATTTAAACAAAATCTCATTATTGTTGGATCTTTGTTTAATTTATAAAAACAACTTTCACTAAATAAAAGTGGGCGACATAATGCAATAAAAAAATTTTTATTCACAATTTTAGAAGAGGTAAAACGTCCATTAACAATTGTTGGCTAAAAATATTAATTAATGTTTAAATAAAGTTTTCTAAAACTTTTCCATTCCAATCAGGCTGTCGTTTAGTAATTCCACCTAATTTTGGTGCTCTCCAACGACATATAAAAGCAATATTTTTGTCAGTTTTATTTTCGTTTAAAAGAATTTTTTGAACTGTTTGGTGATCTCTTGGATCTATTAAATCAAAGAAAGAATCACTCTGTGCCATCCATTCAACCTTTAAAATTTATTTAATTATTGCTTCTTTAACAATAGTTTCTTCATACTGTTGATATTGGTTCTTTATCCTGACTAAAACTTTCACTCAAAGCCAATAATTTTCCCTCTTCAGTAATTCCAAGTAAAAAATTATCATTTAATACAGTAGCTTTAAAATTAAATGATGAACTGGGCAAAGTTATATTTTTCTAAATAAATATTTTATTTAACAAAATAATCTAAAAAAATATTAATTAAAATTACATTGTTTAAATAATGATAACATCTTATATATGTACAACTTAATGATAATATTTGTAATTGATAAAGATTTCGTCTCATTTGAGGAGTTAAAGGTAAAATATTTCGAATTTCTGCTATTTCATTATTTATTTGGTCTCTTCTTTGTTTTGAAGCACCACGCGTAGAAATTCTTTTTAAAATATAAAAACTTATTTTTAATTTAATACTTTTTTTGATAATTATTTAATTCCTTTGATAGTTTTAATCTCAAAAATCTTTTCTAATTCCCCATATTCTCTCTTACCGACTGTTTGTTAGCCTTTTATGTTCATTTAATAAGGAACATGTATCCTCCAAATATTTAGATTTTTCATTAATGACCAAAGGAGAAATTAAAATATTACTACAAACTTTTGACATTTTTTACCAAATATTTTGTAAAAAAACTTTTTTTTAATTATTTTTAAGGATCATAAAATACAAATAAAAATTTAAATGAACTACGAATTTTCCGTTGTATCCATCCATTTTATACTTCACCTATTTTTTTCTTTCTTTTGTTTGTATAAAAATATCCACGTACATTTTTTTGTGGATTAGTTCAGTAACTCTAGGTCAAGATTAAAGGAAATGACCCTTCTCTCGGCCAGACGATATTTGATAGACACAAACATATACACACTTAAATAATTCTTTGTATATTTATTTATTTTTCATCATTTTAAACGTTGCGATCAAAATGAATATTTATTTTTTATTTTTCAAATAATTATGACAAAACTACTTGGTAAATATATGTATTTATGTGCTATAAAAATTAAAATAATTATAAATTAATTAATTAATAAAATTAATAATTTAAATAAATAAATAGATATATTTAATTTTGTTTGTTTATTAAAATTAAATTTATTAGAAATTTTTAAAAAATTAAAATAATTATAAATTAATTAATTAATTAAATTAATAATTTAAATAAATAAATAGATATATTTGATTTTGTTGGTTTATTAAAATTAAATTTATTAGAAATTTTTAAAAAATTAAAATAATTATAAATTAATTAATTAATAAAATTAATAATTTAAATAAATAAATAGATATATTTGATTTTGTTGGTTTATTAAAATTAAATTTATTAGAAATTTTTAAAAAATTAAAATAATTATAAATTAATTAATTAATTAAATTAATAATTTAAATAAATAAATAGATATATTTGATTTTGTTGGTTTATTAAAATTAAATTTATTAGAAATTTTTAAAAAATTAAAATAATTATAAATTAATTAATTAATTAAATTAATAATTTAAATAAATAAATAGATATATTTGATTTTGTTGGTTTATTAAAATTAAATTTATTAGAAATTTTTAAAAATTAAAATAATTATAAATTAATTAATTAATTAAATTAATAATTTAAATAAATAAATAGATATATTTGATTTTGTTGGTTTATTAAAATTAAATTTATTAGAAATTTTTAAAAAATTAAAATAATTATAAATTAATTAATTAATAAAATTAATAATTTAAATAAATAAATAGATATATTTGATTTTGTTGGTTTATTAAAATTAAATTTATTAGAAATTTTTAAAAAATTAAAATAATTATAAATTAATTAATTAATAAAATTAATAATTTAAATAAATAAATAGATATATTTGATTTTGTTGGTTTATTAAAATTAAATTTATTAGAAATTTTTAAAAAATTAAAATAATTATAAATTAATTAATTAATTAAATTAATAATTTAAATAAATAAATAGATATATTTGATTTTGTTGGTTTATTAAAATTAAATTTATTAGAAATTTTTAAAAAATTAAAATAATTATAAATTAATTAATTAATTAAATTAATAATTTAAATAAATAAATAGATATATTTGATTTTGTTGGTTTATTAAAATTAAATTTATTAGAAATTTTTAAAAAATTAAAATAATTATAAATTAATTAATTAATAAAATTAATAATTTAAATAAATAAATAGATATATTTGATTTTGTTGGTTTATTAAAATTAAATTTATTAGAAATTTTTAAAAAATTAAAATAATTATAAATTAATTAATTAATAAAATTAATAATTTAAATAAATAAATAGATATATTTGATTTTGTTGGTTTATTAAAATTAAATTTATTAGAAATTTTTAAAAAATTAAAATAATTATAAATTAATTAATTAATTAAATTAATAATTTAAATAAATAAATAGATATATTTGATTTTGTTGGTTTATTAAAATTAAATTTATTAGAAATTTTTAAAAAATTAAAATAATTATAAATTAATTAATTAATTAAATTAATAATTTAAATAAATAAATAGATATATTTAATTTTGTTTGTTTATTAAAATTAAATTTATTAGAAATTTTTAAAAAATTAAAATAATTATAAATTAATTAATTAATTAAATTAATAATTTAAATAAATAAATAGATATATTTGATTTTGTTGGTTTATTAAAATTAAATTTATTAGAAATTTTTAAAAAATTAAAATAATTATAAATTAATTAATTAATAAAATTAATAATTTAAATAAATAAATAGATATATTTGATTTTGTTGGTTTATTAAAATTAAATTTATTAGAAATTTTTAAAAAATTAAAATAATTATAAATTAATTAATTAATTAAATTAATAATTTAAATAAATAAATAGATATATTTGATTTTGTTGGTTTATTAAAATTAAATTTATTAGAAATTTTTAAAAAATTAAAATAATTATAAATTAATTAATTAATTAAATTAATAATTTAAATAAATAAATAGATATATTTGATTTTGTTGGTTTATTAAAATTAAATTTATTAGAAATTTTTAAAAAATTAAAATAATTATAAATTAATTAATTAATTAAATTAATAATTTAAATAAATAAATAGATATATTTGATTTTGTTGGTTTATTAAAATTAAATTTATTAGAAATTTTTAAAAAATTAAAATAATTATAAATTAATTAATTAATTAAATTAATAATTTAAATAAATAAATAGATATATTTAATTTTGTTGGTTTATTAAAATTAAATTTATTAGAAATTTTTAAAAAATTAAAATAATTATAAATTAATTAATTAATAAAATTAATAATTTAAATAAATAAATAGATATATTTGATTTTGTTGGTTTATTAAAATTAAATTTATTAGAAATTTTTAAAAAATTAAAATAATTATAAATTAATTAATTAATTAAATTAATAATTTAAATAAATAAATAGATATATTTAATTTTGTTGGTTTATTAAAATTAAATTTATTAGAAATTTTTAAAAATTAAAATAATTATAAATTAATTAATTAATAAAATTAATAATTTAAATAAATAAATAGATATATTTGATTTTGTTGGTTTATTAAAATTAAATTTATTAGAAATTTTTAAAAAATTAAAATAATTATAAATTAATTAATTAATTAAATTAATAATTTAAATAAATAAATAGATATATTTGATTTTGTTGGTTTATTAAAATTAAATTTATTAGAAATTTTTAAAAAATTAAAATAATTATAAATTAATTAATTAATTAAATTAATAATTTAAATAAATAAATAGATATATTTGATTTTGTTGGTTTATTAAAATTAAATTTATTAGAAATTTTTAAAAAATTAAAATAATTATAAATTAATTAATTAATAAAATTAATAATTTAAATAAATAAATAGATATATTTGATTTTGTTGGTTTATTAAAATTAAATTTATTAGAAATTTTTAAAAAATTAAAATAATTATAAATTAATTAATTAATTAAATTAATAATTTAAATAAATAAATAGATATATTTGATTTTGTTGGTTTATTAAAATTAAATTTATTAGAAATTTTTAAAAAATTAAAATAATTATAAATTAATTAATTAATTAAATTAATAATTTAAATAAATAAATAGATATATTTGATTTTGTTGGTTTATTAAAATTAAATTTATTAGAAATTTTTAAAAAATTAAAATAATTATAAATTAATTAATTAATTAAATTAATAATTTAAATAAATAAATAGATATATTTGATTTTGTTGGTTTATTAAAATTAAATTTATTAGAAATTTTTAAAAAATTAAAATAATTATAAATTAATTAATTAATTAAATTAATAATTTAAATAAATAAATAGATATATTTAATTTTGTTTGTTTATTAAAATTAAATTTATTAGAAATTTTTAAAAAATTAAAATAATTATAAATTAATTAATTAATTAAATTAATAATTTAAATAAATAAATAGATATATTTAATTTTGTTGGTTTATTAAAATTAAATTTATTAGAAATTTTTAAAAAATTAAAATAATTATAAATTAATTAATTAATAAAATTAATAATTTAAATAAATAAATAGATATATTTAATTTTGTTTGTTTATTAAAATTAAATTTATTAGAAATTTTTAAAAAATTAAAATAATTATAAATTAATTAATTAATTAAATTAATAATTTAAATAAATAAATAGATATATTTGATTTTGTTGGTTTATTAAAATTAAATTTATTAGAAATTTTTAAAAAATTAAAATAATTATAAATTAATTAATTAATAAAATTAATAATTTAAATAAATAAATAGATATATTTGATTTTGTTGGTTTATTAAAATTAAATTTATTAGAAATTTTTAAAAAATTAAAATAATTATAAATTAATTAATTAATTAAATTAATAATTTAAATAAATAAATAGATATATTTGATTTTGTTGGTTTATTAAAATTAAATTTATTAGAAATTTTTAAAAAATTAAAATAATTATAAATTAATTAATTAATTAAATTAATAATTTAAATAAATAAATAGATATATTTGATTTTGTTGGTTTATTAAAATTAAATTTATTAGAAATTTTTAAAAAATTAAAATAATTATAAATTAATTAATTAATTAAATTAATAATTTAAATAAATAAATAGATATATTTGATTTTGTTGGTTTATTAAAATTAAATTTATTAGAAATTTTTAAAAAATTAAAATAATTATAAATTAATTAATTAATTAAATTAATAATTTAAATAAATAAATAGATATATTTAATTTTGTTTGTTTATTAAAATTAAATTTATTAGAAATTTTTAAAAAATTAAAATAATTATAAATTAATTAATTAATTAAATTAATAATTTAAATAAATAAATAGATATATTTAATTTTGTTGGTTTATTAAAATTAAATTTATTAGAAATTTTTAAAAAATTAAAATAATTATAAATTAATTAATTAATAAAATTAATAATTTAAATAAATAAATAGATATATTTAATTTTGTTTGTTTATTAAAATTAAATTTATTAGAAATTTTTAAAAAATTAAAATAATTATAAATTAATTAATTAATTAAATTAATAATTTAAATAAATAAATAGATATATTTGATTTTGTTGGTTTATTAAAATTAAATTTATTAGAAATTTTTAAAAAATTAAAATAATTATAAATTAATTAATTAATTAAATTAATAATTTAAATAAATAAATAGATATATTTAATTTTGTTGGTTTATTAAAATTAAATTTATTAGAAATTTTTAAAAAATTAAAATAATTATAAATTAATTAATTAATAAAATTAATAATTTAAATAAATAAATAGATATATTTGATTTTGTTGGTTTATTAAAATTAAATTTATTAGAAATTTTTAAAAAATTAAAATAATTATAAATTAATTAATTAATTAAATTAATAATTTAAATAAATAAATAGATATATTTGATTTTGTTGGTTTATTAAAATTAAATTTATTAGAAATTTTTAAAAAATTAAAATAATTATAAATTAATTAATTAATTAAATTAATAATTTAAATAAATAAATAGATATATTTGATTTTGTTGGTTTATTAAAATTAAATTTATTAGAAATTTTTAAAAAATTAAAATAATTATAAATTAATTAATTAATTAAATTAATAATTTAAATAAATAAATAGATATATTTAATTTTGTTTGTTTATTAAAATTAAATTTATTAGAAATTTTTAAAAAATTAAAATAATTATAAATTAATTAATTAATTAAATTAATAATTTAAATAAATAAATAGATATATTTGATTTTGTTGGTTTATTAAAATTAAATTTATTAGAAATTTTTAAAAAATTAAAATAATTATAAATTAATTAATTAATAAAATTAATAATTTAAATAAATAAATAGATATATTTAATTTTGTTGGTTTATTAAAATTAAATTTATTAGAAATTTTTAAAAAATTAAAATAATTATAAATTAATTAATTAATAAAATTAATAATTTAAATAAATAAATAGATATATTTGATTTTGTTGGTTTATTAAAATTAAATTTATTAGAAATTTTTAAAAATTAAAATAATTATAAATTAATTAATTAATTAAATTAATAATTTAAATAAATAAATAGATATATTTAATTTTGTTTGTTTATTAAAATTAAATTTATTAGAAATTTTTAAAAAATTAAAATAATTATAAATTAATTAATTAATTAAATTAATAATTTAAATAAATAAATAGATATATTTAATTTTGTTGGTTTATTAAAATTAAATTTATTAGAAATTTTTAAAAAATTAAAATAATTATAAATTAATTAATTAATAAAATTAATAATTTAAATAAATAAATAGATATATTTGATTTTGTTGGTTTATTAAAATTAAATTTATTAGAAATTTTTAAAAAATTAAAATAATTATAAATTAATTAATTAATTAAATTAATAATTTAAATAAATAAATAGATATATTTGATTTTGTTGGTTTATTAAAATTAAATTTATTAGAAATTTTTAAAAATTAAAATAATTATAAATTAATTAATTAATTAAATTAATAATTTAAATAAATAAATAGATATATTTGATTTTGTTGGTTTATTAAAATTAAATTTATTAGAAATTTTTAAAAAATTAAAATAATTATAAATTAATTAATTAATTAAATTAATAATTTAAATAAATAAATAGATATATTTAATTTTGTTTGTTTATTAAAATTAAATTTATTAGAAATTTTTAAAAAATTAAAATAATTATAAATTAATTAATTAATTAAATTAATAATTTAAATAAATAAATAGATATATTTAATTTTGTTGGTTTATTAAAATTAAATTTATTAGAAATTTTTAAAAAATTAAAATAATTATAAATTAATTAATTAATAAAATTAATAATTTAAATAAATAAATAGATATATTTAATTTTGTTTGTTTATTAAAATTAAATTTATTAGAAATTTTTAAAAAATTAAAATAATTATAAATTAATTAATTAATTAAATTAATAATTTAAATAAATAAATAGATATATTTGATTTTGTTGGTTTATTAAAATTAAATTTATTAGAAATTTTTAAAAAATTAAAATAATTATAAATTAATTAATTAATTAAATTAATAATTTAAATAAATAAATAGATATATTTAATTTTGTTGGTTTATTAAAATTAAATTTATTAGAAATTTTTAAAAAATTAAAATAATTATAAATTAATTAATTAATAAAATTAATAATTTAAATAAATAAATAGATATATTTGATTTTGTTGGTTTATTAAAATTAAATTTATTAGAAATTTTTAAAAAATTAAAATAATTATAAATTAATTAATTAATTAAATTAATAATTTAAATAAATAAATAGATATATTTGATTTTGTTGGTTTATTAAAATTAAATTTATTAGAAATTTTTAAAAAATTAAAATAATTATAAATTAATTAATTAATTAAATTAATAATTTAAATAAATAAATAGATATATTTGATTTTGTTGGTTTATTAAAATTAAATTTATTAGAAATTTTTAAAAAATTAAAATAATTATAAATTAATTAATTAATTAAATTAATAATTTAAATAAATAAATAGATATATTTAATTTTGTTGGTTTATTAAAATTAAATTTATTAGAAATTTTTAAAAAATTAAAATAATTATAAATTAATTAATTAATAAAATTAATAATTTAAATAAATAAATAGATATATTTGATTTTGTTGGTTTATTAAAATTAAATTTATTAGAAATTTTTAAAAAATTAAAATAATTATAAATTAATTAATTAATTAAATTAATAATTTAAATAAATAAATAGATATATTTGATTTTGTTGGTTTATTAAAATTAAATTTATTATTAGAAATTTTTAAAAAATTAAAATAATTATAAATTAATTAATTAATTAAATTAATAATTTAAATAAATAAATAGATATATTTGATTTTGTTGGTTTATTAAAATTAAATTTATTAGAAATTTTTAAAAAATTAAAATAATTATAAATTAATTAATTAATTAAATTAATAATTTAAATAAATAAATAGATATATTTAATTTTGTTGGTTTATTAAAATTAAATTTATTAGAAATTTTTAAAAATTAAAATAATTATAAATTAATTAATTAATAAAATTAATAATTTAAATAAATAAATAGATATATTTGATTTTGTTGGTTTATTAAAATTAAATTTATTAGAAATTTTTAAAAAATTAAAATAATTATAAATTAATTAATTAATTAAATTAATAATTTAAATAAATAAATAGATATATTTGATTTTGTTGGTTTATTAAAATTAAATTTATTAGAAATTTTTAAAAAATTAAAATAATTATAAATTAATTAATTAATTAAATTAATAATTTAAATAAATAAATAGATATATTTGATTTTGTTGGTTTATTAAAATTAAATTTATTAGAAATTTTTAAAAAATTAAAATAATTATAAATTAATTAATTAATTAAATTAATAATTTAAATAAATAAATAGATATATTTGATTTTGTTGGTTTATTAAAATTAAATTTATTAGAAATTTTTAAAAAATTAAAATAATTATAAATTAATTAATTAATTAAATTAATAATTTAAATAAATAAATAGATATATTTGATTTTGTTGGTTTATTAAAATTAAATTTATTAGAAATTTTTAAAAAATTAAAATAATTATAAATTAATTAATTAATTAAATTAATAATTTAAATAAATAAATAGATATATTTGATTTTGTTGGTTTATTAAAATTAAATTTATTAGAAATTTTTAAAAAATTAAAATAATTATAAATTAATTAATTAATTAAATTAATAATTTAAATAAATAAATAGATATATTTAATTTTGTTTGTTTATTAAAATTAAATTTATTAGAAATTTTTAAAAAATTAAAATAATTATAAATTAATTAATTAATTAAATTAATAATTTAAATAAATAAATAGATATATTTAATTTTGTTTGTTTATTAAAATTAAATTTATTAGAAATTTTTAAAAAATTAAAATAATTATAAATTAATTAATTAATTAAATTAATAATTTAAATAAATAAATAGATATATTTGATTTTGTTGGTTTATTAAAATTAAATTTATTAGAAATTTTTAAAAAATTAAAATAATTATAAATTAATTAATTAATTAAATTAATAATTTAAATAAATAAATAGATATATTTGATTTTGTTGGTTTATTAAAATTAAATTTATTAGAAATTTTTAAAAAATTAAAATAATTATAAATTAATTAATTAATTAAATTAATAATTTAAATAAATAAATAGATATATTTAATTTTGTTTGTTTATTAAAATTAAATTTATTAGAAATTTTTAAAAAATTAAAATAATTATAAATTAATTAATTAATTAAATTAATAATTTAAATAAATAAATAGATATATTTAATTTTGTTTGTTTATTAAAATTAAATTTATTAGAAATTTTTAAAAAATAAAATAATTATAAATTAATTAATTAATTAAATTAATAATTTAAATAAATAAATAGATATATTTGATTTTGTTGGTTTATTAAAATTAAATTTATTAGAAATTTTTAAAAAATTAAAATAATTATAAATTAATTAATTAATTAAATTAATAATTTAAATAAATAAATAGATATATTTAATTTTGTTTGTTTATTAAAATTAAATTTATTAGAAATTTTTAAAAAATTAAAATAATTATAAATTAATTAATTAATTAAATTAATAATTTAAATAAATAAATAGATATATTTAATTTTGTTTGTTTATTAAAATTAAATTTATTAGAAATTTTTAAAAAATTAAAATAATTATAAATTAATTAATTAATTAAATTAATAATTTAAATAAATAAATAGATATATTTGATTTTGTTGGTTTATTAAAATTAAATTTATTAGAAATTTTTAAAAAATTAAAATAATTATAAATTAATTAATTAATAAAAAAATAATAAACAATTTTTATTATAAATATTAATTAAAACTATTAAACTTACTTCTCAATAATAATTATTTCTTTATTTTTATTATTCTTGACTTTCTGAGATATTAAAAAATTAAAAAGGTGGAAAAGGAGAAGACATAACGTTTAATATTATCTTTATTTATTATCTATTTTACTTTTATAAAATTTTGTAGTAATTAATAGATAACTGATCAAATAAAATAAAATGAATAAATTTTTTTTATTTCTACTCTTCTCTATTTTTATTTATAATTCTGAAGAAATTTCTGAATGTGAAGGTTGTAATGCTTATAAATGTATGGAAGATGTTGCACATTGTGGTCCAAATGGTTATTTAATTGCTTATGGAGAGAAAAATTGTAAAAACTTTTATAATCCTGGTAAATTTGAAAGATTTGATGAACTTGGAAAAATATTTATAAATTGTACTGGGAAATGTCTTATTAATAATATGAATAATTATATTCAGGTTTTTTTCACATAATTTAATTAATTAAACATTAAAAAAAGGAAAAAGCTGGAAATATTAATTGTGAACTTTTAAAAGAAGAAGGATTTAATAGTCACCCTAAATGTTATTTGGATTGTAATTTTTGTCAGATTTGTAGGACTAATAAATATGCTCTTTTAAGAGCTTATGATTTAAAAGATTTCTTTTCAAAGGAAGCAATTAATCAAGTTTATATTGTAATAAAAGAATGTGGATTTTTTAATTGTTTATATTAATATTATTAAAAATAATTTATTTAACTTTATGAAACAATCTTTAAATCTATGGCATTTATTTTATTTGGGATATTTACTTAATTTTAAAAACTTAATAAATTATAAGAACATTTTTTAATAAATTATTTAATCTCCCTGCGGTTTTGCTTCTTCGAAAAGTTGTTTTTGCTGTTCCAACATTTGTTTCTCCAATTTATCACGAGCACGCTTCCGCTCCCTTGCAAGCATTTTGCGTTCCCTAATTGCACATTTTGAAAGATAATCGACCTAGAAATTTAATTTTTAAAATTTATTTTATTTATCTTTAAAAATGCCTGCGAGATTGGCCCGGGATCTTCTTCCATTTCATCTGGGTTTTCTAAACCTATTTCCTCTTCAGAATCGTCTACTTGATTGCTAAATGGAATGACAGCATTTTTTGCACTTTTTTCTGACTAGAATAAATAAAAATATTTTGTAAAATTATTAAAAAGGACAAACATTCATTAATTCATTTGGTTTAGCCATTCGAATTAATTTAATTAGAGCTTGTGCTTTTTCATCAGTTTCAAATTCAACAATTAATTTATAACATTTAACACGCTTTTTCTTAACAAATCTCCCCTCTGGATCAGCTATTAATCCATACATTGGATTATAAAGGTGTCCATTAACAAAAACATTAGAATTATTTGAAATTAATTCAGCATCAATTTTAAACTTAAAGACATAATAAATTAAATAATTAAAAAAAAAAAAAAATACCTGATATTTTGTTTTCTTTTGATTATCATCTGTAGTATTAGTATATTCAATTAAACTATTTGGTACCATTCTCTTTTCAAGAATTAATTCTCCTCCAATAATAATATATTTATTTGTAACAGAATCATATTTAGCTTCAAATTTAGTCCAATGACCGACAGGGAAATTCTCCCTTTCACTTTCTGGAAATACAAAATTTAAAGTAGCATTTCTTGGTGAAAAGAATGTTCCATTATTATCAATTATAAAACCTTCATCAATAATATTATTTTCAGACTATAAAGGTTTTAAATTTTAAATTTTAAATTTAATGAAAAAATACTTTCTCAGCCATTTCTTTAGCTGCTTGTAACACATCACGGGTAGATGCTGGTTGTTCATCAATCATTACAAATCTACATATTTTCTTTGAATCAGGACCAGTATCAACAACATTAACCCTTGAATGAATAATTTAATTAATTAAAATGTTCATACATAAAATTACCAAACTTCATCAACTTCCAGTTCAGCAAAAAGGTAATTTAATGGACCAAGCAATTTTTTTGAGTCAAAAATAAGTCCAAATTGGGGATTATTGTAGAGTTGACCAAAAGTATCCGAAAGAAATAAACGAATTTGTATCTTAAATAATTTTTGATAAATAATTAAATTGATTTAAAACCGTGGTTTTCTCAGCTTCGTCCTCATCCATATCCACCCAACAGACTTCATCAATAGTAATATCTTCATAATAATAGGCCTAAAATTTAAATCTTTAATTTTTCATTTATAATCATTTTTATAAAATATTTACAATATAAATTTGAAGAATATCATTGAAATAAACATCAAATCTAAATTTACATCCTAAAGGAAGATTTTCAAATTTACTCAAATATTTCTCCCATAAACCAATGTGTACACGATTGTGACGAAGTTCTGGACAAAATAACTCTCTACGTCCAATTAAATAACCTTCTAATTTAAGTTTAACCTAAAAAGAAAAAATAATTTTAATTATTCTAAACTTTTTTAAAAAGAAATTACATCCAAAACCTCCCCTTCTTTCTTTTCGATAATAACACTCCTAATTTCTTCCTCATCATCAGTTGTGTCCCAAGTATATTTGCTTGTGTTAGGATTTATTTTTTTATCATTCCAATCCTATAAAATTTAAAACATTTTAGATAAATAAATTAAAATACTGTTTCCCAAGCTATTTTCCTTTCATCAACAGCAACCTCAATAAATTCATCAAATTCAGGTAAAATCTTTAGTCTAATTGTATCAACTTGAATTGAGACCCAGGTAAAAATAGGAACATCATTATTTGCCTAAAATTTTTATTTTAAAACATTAAAAAAAGAATTAAATATTTAACTTGTAAATTAGCTTCATTCCATTTTTCCTGTGAAAGTTGAATATTTCCAAAGAGATCTGACCAACATTTCATTGCATGTCCAAATGGTGGTAAAACACAAATTGTTTTAATCTTAAAATTGTATCATTTATTTATTTTTATTATTTAAAATTAATTTTAAAAAATCTCACCAAATTTTTATCATAATTACAATTTGTTTCATAAACCTTCATTGACTTTTCATAATCTAGAACAACACCACGATTATCAGCAGTAAAATAAATTCCATCACCAAATTCAAGAGTACGCTCACGACGAATTATTTCAGTATTTTTCATTCCAATTAAGTCTTTACATCGAAACCTAAATTTTAGTTAAATTTTAATAAATTAAATGTTTACAATTTAATAGGCATTTTAAAAAGATTGCTATTCTTATCACAGAAAACATAATGAACATATTCTCCTGCAAGTGGAGAGGTAACTATAAATCCACTATTCACAACATTAGCAAAAGGCCTTAAACGACGGTTTGGAATACAATCTAAAATTGAATAAATAATAATATTATTAAATAGAAAAAAAATCTTACGATTCATTCATTTAATTAGAAACGAGCCATTAAGGGAATATAAAGCCAAAAATTTTAAATTAAATAAAAATGTTAAAATCAAAAAGTAAATTAAAAGTTAATATATTTTAACAAGTGTTCTTAATTTCTAAGGTATTTTTTAAATTATTTTAAATAATATAAAAATATTAGTGAAGTTATAACAAAAATTGCAGATGAAAGACAACATTTTAACATAAGTTTATTCCATTCCCATTCAGTTTTAAGAATCAGCTCATCAACTTTTTTCTCTAACTCGTCAATAGTTCCTATAATTTAATTAATTAACAACTAAATTTTTGATTTTTTAACTACCGTTGTTTGTAATAACAAAATCTGCACGGTTTACTTTCTCAATCAAAGGCATTTGAGCGTTAACTCTTTGTTTTGCTTGCTCGTCTGTTAATCCATCTCTTTCAATAATTCTCTGTATTTGAATATCTTTAACGCTGTAAAGTATTTATATGAAAGATTTAACATATAAAAAATTACCAATTAATGACAACAACCCTAGAGACAAATTTCTCCATTTTTGTTTCATAAAGAAGAGGAATGTCGACAAATATAATTTTGTTGAATTTTAAAATCCCAAATATAACTTCCTGTACAACTTTTTTAATAATCTCTGGGTGGACTATCGCATTTAATTTTACGCGCATCTAAAAATAGTTAGTGGATGTAAAAAATGTCATATAATAAAATTTATATTAAAAAACCTCATTATCACCAAACACCTTATCTCCCAACTTTACTCTGTCAAGTTGATCATCACCATTAAAGAATTCATTGCCAAACTCTTCTTTTATCTTTTTATGTGCCCTCTTTCCAGGTTCAACAACTGGATAGAAAAATCAAAATTAAATATATTCTAATGTAAGAAAACCTGATCTTGCAATTTTATCCGTATCAATAACCGTGTATTTTTTCCTTCTTAAAATATTTGTCACTGAACTTTTGCCTGTTCCAATCCCACCAGTTAAACCAACTAATAACAGCATTTTGATAAGTTTTAGTATTTAGAGTGAATCATTAAAATTCCTTATATAATTATGAAATATGGTGTTATAATAAAAACAGCAGAGTTCTAATGTTGACTCATCCAACAGATTCCCAATTTTTATTCAAACAAATATTTTATCACAAAAAAGAACTTCGTTTAAATAAAAGTATTTTAAAAAATTTGATCACATAAATATGTAAAAAATGCGTTATAGAATGCCCATAAAAATTAATAGAGACCATTAAATTTAGAAATACAAATAGGAAAATAAAATGTATAAACAAAGTTAAAAAGCACCAAATTATATACTAATGGAATAAAGAATTACTGCCATCACTAAGTCCACTTGCGTCAAGCAAATTAACCATTATTCGTGACATAATTGCAGGTTTTTTTGTTGATGCTGTTGATTGAGAGTTTGAAATAGAAGAATTTAAAAGAGCACCTGTCTGGCTTAATGTATATTCCTGAACAAAATAAAATTATAAAATTACTTTAAAAAATTAAACAACCGTGTGTTCAACAATCCACTGATTTAACTTATCACTAGGTAAGAAGAAGGCCTTCACATAATTTTCAACGTAAAGACGATGAGGGAATGGCCTTAAGCCTATAAGATCCTCTAGTTTTTTAAATAAATGTTCAACATCCATTAGTTGAAGAGCCCTCCCTTCATTACTGCATTTATTACATCCTGAATAGCTAAAAGGAAAATATCGAAATATTTTATTTCATTTAAAAGGCATTGAAAGTAACAAATCAATAATTTTATAAAATTAGCATTACTTACCCTCTCACGAGAAAACGAACTGTACACATAGACATCATTGACCAAAATAATATATTAATTTCATCATTGATACATACATAAACAGATAATTTTTTAATCACTTCTTTGGTAAATTCAAACTCCTAAAAAATTTCTAACAATAAACATATCGCAAATATTTCACGTGTTTTGAACAAAAGATACCTTTAAAATAATATAAACATAAGTAGAATGTTCAGAAGGTATTTCAATAATATTCCAGTCAATTAATGGTATTTGATTGAGTATCTGAGTATAATTCAACAATTTTGCTGAAATACATCCAATTGTTGCTTCCATCAGATCAAAAGTTGCAGGCAATGAATTGTAAAAAAGTTCCAAATCTTGTTTGCATTTCTTACTTACAACCAGTGTTTCTAGCGTTGGACGGATAAGTTCAAGTTGTTTTGAAAGGAAAATACTAAAAATTAACAACATTACATTTAGTTTAATAAATAAAAGTTACGCTGATTCAATCCCTATTAGCCTCTCAGTAAACGAAAACAGTGATTCTTTGTTATTCAAATCTGGACACAAATGTGGAAGTACAGGCACATGGTTAGTCGCCTGGATACAGATTTTAATATTTAAAAACCTATTGATTACTTGCCCTAGTTTTAATGTCAGCACCAATCAAATCTTGTGAAAAATAATTATTATAAACAGAATCCATCAACTGACGAAGCCTCAAGGAGACAAAAGTAGTTCCAAGCTCCAGTTGCTGCTGTTGAATCGAAACATCCAAACAAAAAAACTTGTACATCTAAAAACTATTTTAGACAATTTTAAAAAAATAAAAAGGATACCGAATAAATAAAGTAATAAAAAAGTTCCAAAATAGCATCAAAAACTTGTTCAGATGTGGACTTTAAGATTTTCGCCAATCGCAAATATTTTCCTAAACATTAAAATTTCATAAAATTCCTTTAATCAACCAATGATTCTAAGTAGATTTAAAGCGGTATTGCACAAATTAGGCATAATCTTAGTTTGAGAATCCAATTCATCATCTGCTGAATCATATGAGGGGGAGCTGCTGAATTTACTATCACAACTATGCGTCGGCTATAAATTTATTTATAAATGTTTTTAAAATCTATTTAAATAGAAAATAATTGACTTTCAATTAATATTTTTGCTATATTTTAACCGTATAAATAATTCATAATTAAAAGGGTAACAGCCCTAACACTTTTTTTTGTCCAGTTACTTATATTCTTCCCATAAAAATTATGTTATTTTATCATAAATATGTATGTTACTTTCAAAATTATTTTTAAAGTGTAAAATTATGATCTACTAATAACTTTACAATAATAAAAATATTTATTACACTTACACTTTTTTCTATGTCCTCCAGTGTAGGAAAAACATCAAGAGTTGATTTATCTATCAAAATGAAATCTAATTGCCTATCGAGTTCAATAGAATTGGCATGAAGACAGTTTTCCATTACAAGAGGTGATTCAAACTGATTATTTGAATGTTTGAGGAAATAAAATTCCTGAAAAATAAATTTTAAAATTACAAACCCCAAAAACAATTAATACTATGTATTTTACTCATTCCCTACATTTAATTCATTATACAAAGAATAGGTATAAAATTTTTTAAATAAAAGAAGTTGCTTCTATTACGTTATGTATACATACTACATATGTATAAATCGGTTTTATTCTTCTTATACATATACATATATTAGGACCCGTATTGAATTGTAAATCGATTTGAGCGAAAAATATAATAGGTCCATTGAACATACGTACAATAACTTTTTGACTCATTTTATGTTCACTAATTAAACTAGATACATACATATGGTATGTACGTACAAAATCAAAGTACCACAAAAAATAATATTCAAACCATAAAACCTAACCATTAATATAAACAATATTATCCTTCTTTAAGTCCAAATAACAGCGCGCGTATATTTGTTTTGGAATTATACATGCGCACTTTTAATAATTCAAAACTATTCAAACATATTTTATACATACTATGTATGTACATTTGATAAGGAATCAATTTTGCTATCATTGCTTTCCCAACGCAATATAAAAATTTATACACACATTGTATGTGCAAAATTTTCTTATCTCTTTGTTTTCCACAACTTTTATGGTTTTATTTTCATATTTATTTCCATTTGGCTTTGTTTTTCTTAAGTTCCCAAATAACACCTTATAACTCTTGCCTTAGTTTATTTATTTACAATGCATTTAATAAATTCCGACCTGAAGAACCGTTCATAATTTTATTTTCCTCCTTTCTAGGGTACAAAGAACGAAGAACATAAAATTATCCAAGTCTCCACTTCTAATTCATGTGTGAAAAATACCCCCTTCATATCGACCTACTTCATTCTCTTTTCTTTAAGATAAACTGATATTAATAACAGCTCTTAAATTTAGCGAATTAAGATTCAATTAAATTTTCACAACTAAAAAATAACTAAATCTCTGATTTGCATTTTATTTTATTAATTAATGAACACGATTGTAGCTACAGGAAACCTTGGTTTTGGTGCTAGTCTTGCTGCTACTCAGGTTGGACTTTGTGTTGGTATTTCTGCAACTAATATTGTCCTGGACTGCATAATTGCTGCTAAAAATGCTGGCAAGGCGGGGACTTACGCCATCTATTCATGCGAACAGGCTGTTGAGCAAGTGATTTTCAACGCCATAGGGGCTACAAGCGATCTTGTGCAAGTAATTTTTGTGTAGGTACACTTTAATTTAATCTCACCTAGCATCCAACGCTGAAACTGACTGAGCATGCGAACACTACAATTGACTTCTTACATACCATTACTAACAAGCTTTTTCGTCTTCAACCAGCCGTCGAAAATCCTGTTAGTACGCTCTCGGAACGCGTTAAACTTTTAGCTATGCGCATCGGAGGAGCTCTGAAGGAGTGCGCCAGCACTTTTGTTTTTGACCCTGTCTGCTACACTGTTGGTATAGTTGTTCAACAACTGGGACGATGCCTTATTCTGGTATGCTATCTCAACTAAAATTCCAAAAAAACACCAATCTGTTCTAGATTGAGTACATGCGTAATGGTAGAGACTGGACTTATAATAAGATTAGTAATGCAACAACAACGACGATCTCACTCTGCCGTTCAGTTCAAAATCAGGCTATTCGGGTTGGCACTACCCCTGGTGAAGTCCTTTTAGGCATTATTCGTCACAGTTCTTCGCGTCTATCTGAACTGCTTGGAAGTATGAACGACCGCGGATCTGAAGTATCTAACATATTACATTCTCTAAAAATTATTGTGGCTATTGCAAATAACTTTTAATCTACAGCTTCTCACTTCTGGACTGCAGTATCGTGTTCAAGAAATTATTGCGCACTGCCAACGCATGTGTGATGCATTTGCTGCGGCCCGTAGCATTGAACAAGTGAAGATTGAAGTAAGACATTTTATTAACAAAACAAATATATAAATTTTCAAGGTGTTTGATGAGGTGAAAATTCGAGTGACCGAGATGTTGACTTACGTGATGCATGCAAGTATTGGTGGCGGCTCATCGGGAAGGCGAGGTAATAGCGTTGCGGATAAGGTGGACGGGAATCGCTAAGTTACATCAGACAAGATGAAACCAAAAAGGAACAAACATTGACTCTATTTAAAGATAATTATGGTGTTAATTCTCACATCATATTTTAATTTAATTACTAGACATATACTATGTAATGCTCGTTTTAACTAAATTTGTTCTGGTTACTTTCTATATATTTTTCAATTTTAATAAATGTTCAGGTTATTTTAACAACGAGTGCTAAAGTAAATCTAAGTTTCTTTTATCCTTGCCTGTTTTGTATCTGGAAATGTTAAACTGTGGTAGAAAATTGTTTATGGAATTTTACTAAGGAATTAAATATGAAAAGAATCTATTATTGGCAGTAGTTATCTTATAAATTTTTGTCTCTACCAATAAACCCATATTTTTACAATATTGGTCTTCAATATAAGGGAACGCGCACTTTACTAAATATTTATGCACTCTTTCCTCATTATATGAATCAAATACTTATTGGTTAGAATTAAAACATGAATAAAATTATTAATGGAACTAACCGGCAAATCGAAAAGCGTAAATTGCGTTGAAACTGGACAGATTGTAAACGTTTCGCTTTCTAAGAACATGTGTATTTCATCAATCCTTTCCATGTGATAATGAGCAAAAAATGATTTAGATTTGCTTTCTAATGTAGACGCTATTGTTGTACACGGATTACCAAAATGTTTTTGTCCAAATGATCTAAATCTGTTTTTAAACGTTACTAATTCTGTAATAATTTATAAGTAAACCTTTCTGAAATTTCTATAATTCTTAAAAATTGATCAATTTTCAACTGTGCAAGATCCATACTAGATAATAGACTATCATAGAAAGCAGCTGCATAATTGAAGGTTTGAAACAAATTGTCAAGCATAGCTTTTTGTGAAACTCCCTTATCTAATTATATCAAAAATTTAACTGAAAATTAAAAAAACCTATAATCGGATAATCGAAACATTCAGAAAATTCTGAATTATAAGTAGATGTCAAAACTTTCTTTTTATCGTCTTCTATATGAAATTGTAAAATTAAGTGATAATTTATAAGAAGATTCACAAGTGAAGTGCCAATCTCGATAAGTGATCGATTAAAATATTTTTGTTCCATTAACTTAATACAAATTTATTTGAAAAAGATTTTAGTAATAAAGAGATCATGTAAGCTCATTGTCAAGGAACAAATTTTTGAATTATTATAACTAATACCTGGTAATTAAGTTATAGTAATAAATAGATCAAACACGTTAGGTAATTTATTAGAATAATTATAAATTTTAATAAATAAATTCATACCTTACACAATTCATCATAACTTGGTCGATCATTTGATTCTGAATAATTAGCCATTGAATCCTTGCAAATTTCAAAAAGTATTGTCCATGAAGCGTTTTGAAAACCAGATTTAAAAAAGTTTTGCAATTTGCTAGATGTTACCTACTTTAAAAAAATAAGGTTCAAAAAATATTAAAGACCTCCAAATTTCCTATAAATTCATATGCAGAATAAATATATTTGTAATATTCTAAGTTAAAAGAGTAGATTTGTTCTTCTAATAATGTATCGATTTTTAACACCTCTTTTCTCAAAATTGACAAAATATTAATTGATAATTGTCTAAATTAATTATTAAATAAATATTAAAAAATTAAATTTAGAAACTTGATTGACGAATACTCGATATATTTTTTTGATGTAGAAAGTATTTCAACTGACATTTGTACAAATTTGAATAAATTTCCTTTCTTAAATAGAATATAATATTTTATCTTTTAATAAAATTTCCCTACTTCAATCAATTCACCTAGTCTAAACTGAGTTTTGTAGAGATTTTGAATAATGAACAGTTCTTCCTTTATTTTAAACAATAATTGCCGTTTAAATTCTGTCGTAAGAATAATGGAATGTGTCCTGCATCTTTTCCGACATGAATCAACTAATCTTAATTAATTAAAATATTAAAAAGAATTTATTTATGAGAATACGTTCTCAATTTCTTGACCAAATTTAGAAAAGATTCTGCTTCATTCAAGATCACATCAAGATTTTCAACATTTTTATTAAATTCAAAAGAATTTTTTACAACAAAAGAAGTTATCTTTTTTGACACAAGTTGCATTTGTTTTTTTAATTTAAAAATTTCTTTCTGCAAATCGTCTACTTCAAAAAAAGTATCAGAAAGTTTCTGAAAAGTTTAATAAAAATCATTATAAACTATCCATGAATTATTAAAAGCTATAAAAACCTTTAATTCATGAGAGACCGCTTTGAAACCAACTTCTAGGAAATAAATTGCATCAATTCCTTCAAAAAGCTCTGTTGAGGCGTCTTCGGTGGCTGGCATATACTTCTCATCAACCTTTAATTTTAAATAACGGATTAAATAATTTACACTAACAGCAAAGTCAGTTTCAGGCATGATATGACCGCTGTAATAAAAGAAGGAAGATTTAATAAAAATACATGTTCATTATTGAAAATGGATTTTAAAGAAAATAAAGTATTATCTATAAAAAATCTAATGTAAAATACTATTTTGTCGAGACTCATTTGGCGAAAAATTGTCCTTACCGTTAAAAGCTGATTTAAATTGTTGTCATAGAAATATTTTCTCAAATTGTTTTAGCTTTATTTTTGTCAAATTTCCTTTTTTAATTAAAATTATACTAACAATAAATATTAACTTAGGCTAAACTACACTTTCCGTCCTTTTTTAAAAATATGTTTTTTGGTATTTAATCGCTTTAGTATGTTCTTTTATTTGAATAAAAAAAAATTAAGAGGCGGAAAGGATTGAGAAAGATTTTATATTGTTTCTGATTTTTGGAAAAATCACGTCGATTAAACACAAAATCCCAGTTTTAAAAAGAGGACAGAAAGTGTAGTGCGGCCTTAGCTTATTTAACATCAATTATAGAAAATGCAGCAAACTGATTTAGCCGAATCTAAATTAATTTCTGAGATATTTTTGGCCTTACATGGGGAACAGTGCATGTTGACTTCTTTAAAAGTTTCACGGTTAGAATTTCGAGCAAATGAGGTTTGTTTTTTACATTTTACAGAGAATTACTAATTTTTAGAATTTCATTAACGAGGTTATGCCATTTAACATAGCCTTGGAGATGAACAAGATAGTTGAAACTTCAAGTTATGTTAGATTTATTGAATTCTTTAAGGTTTGTTTTTATTTTATATTTTTACTATTTTTTAAGAATAATGATTCAAGCGTACATAGAGCCGATTTTGCTTTATTTGAATTACCCCTTGATCCTAAACAGGTCTTGGAAGAAAGTCATCCAATTAAAAGAGCAATTGTTGAATCAATTCTTGATGATTATGGGCAATACCAAAAGACAATCAACCATATGCGTTCTGAGGTTTTCTTTAGTTTTGTCTATTATCCAGTATCAATTTAGCACATTTCTTTACGACGAATTAAAACTCTCAATGAACTTTTGACTTTCGCTCATGTTTGGTGTAAACGTTTACGATTTATTAGATCCTTATTTTCACTGATTGGAGCAAAAGATGGAATGCAACTTATGAATTACATTTATCAAGAATCCACTTTAGTGTGTCATTTGGATTGGGAATATGGGTAAAATTAATTTTAGAGATTTATTTAATTTAAACATTTTAGTCTTTTAATGAATGCGCTAACTCATTCTTCAAGCGAATTAAATTTCATTTGCTCAAAATGGTTACTTGATGCACAGTTTTCTGATCAGATCAGTTGGATGGTTAAAATCGCAAACAATGTTCTAAAACCTTCTCCTGCTCGTTCTACTAGTACTTTTGATGTTTCCATTAGTTCATTACAAAGCATGGAATTGGATTTATCACAACAGACTGTATACAAATCAGAGCTTATGAAGTATGATTTCTCCAAGAATTTGACACTTCCCGTAGCAATTCAACTGGAAAATGTTCCTATAACTTTTCTTAACTGTAAAGAGCTTACTGAACTGGTCTGTTTAAGATTATATTTAATTTTGTTATATACAAAGTTTTAGATTATGGATATTGGTAGAAAAGTTCACTTCCTTAAAGTTCTCCGCTCTTCTCGTTTTTATGAATATGTCAGAGATGAACGCTTTGAAATTATTCAGCACTGGGTAATTCCTTCTGTTTGGCATGATCCTTCACATCGGGCCTCACTTTGTATTGCCCTTCATAAACTAAATTCTATTATTTGTGAGGATCTGCGTGTTGAACTTTTTGTCAATCATCGGATGATTGATCATTTAACTCTTGTACATGGTTATTTTTTTATGCTTCGGGGTGATTTATTTGCAGAACTTGAACGATTAACTCGGTTAATTTTACATTGAAAATATAGTTTTTACAATAATTAAGATTTCATTACACATATGTATTTCTATTATATTTATTTATTAGGATATCCTTTGGAAATTCGGCAGTTCATTATCAAACACCAAAATCGTTACGTAAACGGTCAGCTTCTTCAACAATGAAAAAGATTGAGGATATCTTAAACAATGCTCTAAAATTCTGTGAACCACCTCAAAATTTAAACGATTTGATTAGGCTTCTTTCTTCAGAGAAATGCCGAGACCGTACAAAAACTTTTCTCGAATTATTTGGTCTTAGCTTTAATACTGCAAGTAAAAAATTAACCGATGCTGGTCATCCATTATATAATCCAATGAGCGAATTTTTTTCTAAACAAGTAATGAAGGTTTACAAGAAAGTGTTCTATCTTGTATCAAATTTTCAGGTTAGTTTTAATTAAATGTATTAAAATATTTTCATTCTTCAGATGCTACGATTTCAATTAGATGAACTTGCATTTCGTTTTTTAAACAATATAATAAGGAATAAATTAAAGTGTCAAAATTGTATTTAAATTTGTTTTTTATTTCAGCTTCTTAATTTATAGATAATTCTCCTCAACCTTCTTCTCGTTTGATCTTTGTTGTACTTCACAAATTAAGACTTTTTCTAGCACGCCTCGGCAATTATATTTTTGATGAAGTTTGTTTTAATGAGAATTTTTACATTTATTTTATTTATTAATCAAAATATTATAAAAAGATACTTATACTGCAAAGTACATCAATTGTAAAAACTGTTCAGTCCAGCCAAGATCCATACAGTTTGATAAATCGTCATCAAAATCTATTAAATGGTGTTTTACGTTCACTTTTTATTTATCCTGACGCTGCATATATTTATACAATTTTTATGAAATCGATCCGAGATGGACGTTCTCTTCTATTTGAAGGTTAGTGTTTTAAATGATTAATTAAAATTATATTTTCCTATTTTTAAATTAAATTTTGAGTATGTTTTTTTATTGCTCATACAAAATTGGTATTTATTTAATTACTTAATATTAATGGTTATTTAAGTAAAAGACTTGCATAATTATTTCCTTAATGGATGAATTATTATTTAATTTAAATTCTAATGTATTTAATTAATTCTGAATTTGACAAATAACCGAGGTGTAAAAAATTGAAAGACTTTTACTGACAATGTTACTATAAAAAAAATAATTTTTGAACGAATTTAAATTATTATTCATTTTTTTAGTAATTAAAAATAAATAATTTTTAATGATTATTTTCACTAGGTTACGCAGTTAAAAGATTAAAGTTTTTTTTCTTTAGATCAAATATTGTTATTTTATTATTTTAAATTAAACTAGTTTAACCACTTTTAATTTAAAAAAATATCTAAAATTAACTACAAACAATAAATATATTTTTCTCTAGTAGAAAAAATGTGCAATCTGATCGAAGAAAGAAAGGATACAAATCACTGTTATCAACAAATTGTACACAACCATTGGAAATTACAGACTACAATTGTGTTACTAAATTTACGTTCAACTAATTCAAACTTTACTTCATGTTTTGATTTAAATTCATTTAATTGTCAATATCAAAATGAGGATATTATGAAAGATGCTGGTGGTTAATTAATTTAGATAAAACTATCACTTTTAAATTTAAATCATTTTATTTGATTGTGCATTAAAAAAAGACTCATTTGATCTAATTTTATTAAAAATTTTTATTTAATAATTCTTTTTGTAAAAAATTTTGTAAATTAGGTTTGTAAGAATTAAGTTAATTGAATAGAATTTTGTATTAAATATTAATTGGTTATTTTTTAGAAAAATGATTTATTGTTTTTTCATTTTGAAGAAGGTGAATACATTCATATACTTTTCTAAAATTGTTTACTAATTAAAAATTGAGGTTTTACTGTTTTTGCATTTAAAAACTATTAAATAGTTTTAATATTTTTCTAGTAATACATAATTATTTGGAATTATCAATTTCTAAATAATTTTTAAAATAATTAAATTTTAAATTAAATTTCTAATTATTTATTTTAAGATTTAAATAAGGAAGTTAAGAGTTTATAATAATTTTGTTTATTATTTTTATTTGTCTAAATAATAGTTCCTTTATTTTTTAACATTTTAATACACAACATTTGTTATACTTAAGATTAAAAAAATAAATAAAAAAACAATTTGGTATTTTTAAACTAAATAAAAGTGAATATAAGAAATTAAAAATTAATAGGTTTATAAATTAAATATTAAAGGAAGTTCAATTTTTTAAAATAAGGAAGTTTTATTACCTAAAATGTTTATATATTTTCATTTAAAAGTTTGTTTATATTCGCAATTTTATATTTAATTTATTTATTAAGTTCATGTCTCTCTTTATTTTCTTTAATTTTAATGTCCTTCTGAAATTTTTTTTGTTGGTTTAATAAATTAATTAGGGGAAAGAAAAGACGATTTAAAATATTTTTTTCTCTCGTTTTTTTATTCTAAAAATCTATTAATCATTTATTCGAAAAATATTTTTTTTAATTCTTAAAATATTCTTAAAAATATGCATTTTGATTTTTCACCTTCTTATTAAGCTAATTAAATTAAATTAATTATATGTATTAATTGAGAACGTAAATTTTAAGAAAAACTTTTTAAATTAATTATTTAGTTAATTTTTAATTTAAAACACCCACGCTCTCCTTTTTTTCATTTTCATTAATAAAATAATTTAATTATCTTTTTAATTAAAAATAAATAATTATAATAAAATATATTTTGTTTAAAAAAACATTTTTATTTAAATTTATTTTGAATTAAAATTTAATTTTTGTAACAATTTTTATTAATTTTATTATTATTAAAAATTAAATAATTATTATTTATTTAACAATTAATTAGTTAATTCTAGCACATATAAATATATTTTTAATTTATATAATAAGAGACGTTCTTTTAGCATTTTTCTCTTTTTGTTTTATTTTGTTTCATTTTATTCGTTTAAATCATTTTTGGTTCCAATTAATTAATTCTTTTCTTATTTTGGTTTTTTTCGGAGTTTTATTTATTAATTAAATGAACAAACTTTATTTTTTGAGTAAATTTAACTTTATTTTTAAATTAAAAAATATTTTAAAAATAATTATTATTTTCATTTCTTTTATTTAAAAATATTTATTAAATCAAATGTTCATTTAAAAAAAATTTAATTTTTATTTTTGTTTTATTTTTTAATTATTTATTTATTATTATTTCTTTTAAATTAATAAGTTTAATTAATTCTTAAGAAAAAGAAACATTTACTTTGATTCTTTTTCTCTTTTTTTTTATTTAATTTTCATTTTAATTTAATTTATTTAAACATTCATTTAATTTATTACACTATTTGAAATTAAATATTTATTTTATTTTAACTCTTCTTTTTTCTGTTTTAATTCTCCTTCTTCTTTTTTTAAATTAATTCATTTAATTTAAATTAATTTTCTTTTTTATTTCTTTTAAATTAGTAAATAATTATGGGTTCACTCCGTGCTTTACCAACAAGTATTGCTATGAATAATAAATCAGCTATAATATTATGTCAATCAAAACAACCTTCTATTAATAGGTCAGAACTTCCAATGAGACCAACAAATAAAATTAAAGGTTTTATTTATTTATTTTAATTATTAAATTGTTATTAAATATTTGTTTTTTAAAAGGAAAAAATTTAACAAATATTTCAACTTCTTCTTCTTCATCTACTTCTGAATCATCTAATTGGTCTGATCGCTTTCATGCTTATGTTGTCAGTTTTTATAAACATTGGGCTAAATTTGTAATTGCTCATCCTATGAAAATAATTATTTTTTGTTTTATATTGACTGTTATATGCTCAATAAAAATGATTAAAACAAAGTAAAAGTTTTTAATTAAAATTTTCTTTTATTTATTAAAAATAGACGTGAAAATAATATCCGTGGATATACTCCTTATGGATCTAGAGCATTATATGAATTTGATGTTCGTGATGAATTTTTTGGGCAATCCGGTACAGGAATACGTTTCTTTATTTTGGTATTACCTTTAAAAGAGAATGGAACTATGTTAGATGAAAAAGTACTTGAAGAGACAGTTGAGGTTAGAGAGAGATTTTAAATAAAAATAATTGTTAATTAAATATTAAAATTTAATTTTTAGGTGGATACAATTGTGCAAAAAAATTTAACAATTTTTAATCGAAAAACAAATCAGGAAGAATCATTTTCTCAAATTTGTCGACGTTTTTGTAAAATAAATGATGCTGTTGGTCTTTTTTCTGTAAGATTGGACATTTTTATTTTCTTTTTTTTTAATTAAATTAAAGAAAAACTCAATACGAAAGTTTAAAAAAAATAACCTTGAATAAATTTAAAAAATTATTTTTATTTTTTTAAATTAAATTTAAACAGAATGGCTGGAAAGAACAACAGGAAAGACTTAGAAATAAAGAACCATTAAATGAAAACACAAAATTAAATTATCCATTTTCTAAAATTATGGGAATGAATATTAATATTCAAGTAATATTAAATTTAAATTAATTAATTAAATTTAATAATTTAGCCAAGTTTCTTTGGTATTCACTTTGGAAAAAATAAAAATTATACAAATATGGAAAGTGTAGAAATGATTGTTCTCCTTTACCGTGCTGAACGTATTGGAGGGTAATTACTATAAATAAATTTAAAAAATATTTTAATTTCTTTTTTAAAGTTGGAGTGATGAGGATATTGCAAACTATGAATTAAGTGTTTCTGATTATTTTAAAAAGTAAGAGAATTTAAACATTTTATAAGACTATGTTTTCCTTCCAACGTCTAGATAATAAATTTTAAAGAAAATCCTTTGATCAGTTTGGGGGAAAATTGTTTGGATTAAATTATTGTTAAATCTTTTAATATTATGTATTTCCTTTTGTGATACTTAGATACCTTTATTAATTCATTTTACTTAAATAACCTCAAACCTCTCTCATTTACTACCCCTTAACTTCTAGAGACTCTTATTAATTTATTTCTTTTAGTGAATATATTGGAAAGCACATTAGAGTACTTACTATATCTTCAAAGTAAATTTTATTTTTTATTTATTTAATTATTATTTTTTTAAAAGTTATGTTCAAAAAGAATTTGACCGTTCTGGCAAAATTTTAGTTTCTTTTGTAAGTATTGGCCTTGTAGTTATGTGCTTTTGTTCTTTAACAAGTAATTCATTATCTGCAACATTTATGAAACAATTCTCTATATTTAAAGTAATTCTTCTTTTTTTTCTTTTATTTAATTTAAATTTTATTTAAAGCTTCCAATTGCTCTTTTTTCTTGTCTTTGCCCTTTAATGGCAAGTGGAACAGCTTTGGGTTTACTTTTCTTTACTGGCCTTGTTAGAAATTCGTAAAAATAACATTTTTATAATTTTTTAAATTTATTTATTTTTTTTAGTTCAATTCTTGGAATTACTCCTTTCCTTATTTTAGCCATAGGTAAAAAATAATATATTTTAATTCCAAATATTTAACAAAAAAAACTTTAATTTAAAGGTATTGATGATGCTTTTTTAATGATCCATTCTTGGCAAATGGCAACCGCTAAAAGAAGAAAAAAGAATACTTTACCTGCAGATATAATTAGTAATGATAATATATTGACAATGGAAGATGAAAAAAAGCTTAAAGAGAAACAAAAAAATCAAATTGATTTAACCTTAGCTAAACAATTAACTGAGGTTTTTTTAATTAATTTTTTTAATTCATTAATTAATTTTTTAAAGGTATTAGAGGAAACAGGTCCAGCTATAATGATATCAGCATTAACCAATATAAGTTCTGATATTATTGGTTCTTTTACTGGATCACCAGAAATTACACTTTTATGTGTTGGAAATATTGCTTCTGTTTGTTTTATATTTTTTTAATTATTAAATAATAATTATTTTTTAAATATGTACGTATATAATTTAAATAAATATTCAAATTTTATAAGAAAGAAATTAATTTATTCGTTTAGATTATGGTTGATTTCTTTTATCAAATTACTTTATTTACTTCAGGTATTTTATATTTACTTAAATTAATTTATTTTTATATTTTTCCTTTTATTTTAAAGTTTTAATTATTTGTTCTCGTTTTGAATTATTTGAAGAAATTAAAAATGCTCAAAATAATAAAATGCCAACAACAATTGAAAATACTCATATTAATAATAATAATAATAAATATAGCTTTAGAAATAAAATTGAAAATATTTTTAATAAATTTACTAATTTTTATGTTAAAATTGTTTCAAATATTTGGGCTTCTATATTTATTTGTATTATTTGGATAATTGTTCTTTTAATTTGTGTTAAGGTAATATTAAAATATTAATTAATTTTTTTATATTTTTTTATTCTAGGCATTGCTTAAATTTGATATTAATTTATCTACTAAAAAATTATTTCCTCCAGATTCTCCTTTATTGGAAATTGAAAATTATAGAGAAGAAAAGGTTTTAATTAATTATTTTATTTTTTAATTAAAAATATTTAGGTTCTTCCTTTTTATACACAAGCACAGATATTTATTGAAAATCCTGGTGATTTAACAAATAAAATAAGAAGAAGGCATTTAAATTCTTTAATTGAAGAAATGGAACATTTGTATGAATTTCTTTCTTCCTTTTTTAAAAATTAATTCATTTAAAGGCCAAATGCTTATCCACCAGAAAGTACTCTTTATTTTGTTAGAGCATATGAAGATTTTGAAAAAAAATCAATTGAAAATGATGAAGGAGAAGATTTTGGAGAAGAAGGAGGAAATTTGACTTCTATTACCACAACTAATAAAATTATTTCTTCAACGAAAATGGAAAATTCACCAAACTTTGATTTATCTTATTTAGATAATTGTTTGTCTATTTTGAGTTTTAATTAATTCTTTTCTAGTTCTTGAATTTCCTGAAAATGAACATTGGGCTGGTCTTATTAATTATCACACTAATAATAACATAAAAAATTCAACTGAAGAATTAAACCATTTAGACAGTATGATGGTTACTGTAGCTTATCATGGTGAAGAATTAAAAGATTGGCATTATAGGGCTTTAATGTTAATTCAATGGAGATCAGTTATTGATAAATATAATAAAGAATTTAATGTTAGTGTTCTACATGATGATGGTAAATTAATATATTTAATTTAAAAAATATTTTATTTTAATATAAATATAGGTCTTTATTTGGATTTATTGGAAAATATGGTTAGTTTATTTATTTATTTCTTTAAAAATAAAAAGGAATTTCTGAAAATTAATTTTAATTACTAATTAAATATATTTAGCCTACAGATATTTGGCAATCTGCAGCAGCTACTTTAGTTTGTATGGCAATTATTTGTGCTATTTTTATGGGTAGTAATTTCTTTGTTGTTTGTGTTACTACAGGGGTTATTGCTTCAATTTGTGCAGGTTTATTTATTTTAATTTTAAACTTTTTTTTTCTTAAAGAAACTCTTGGAATATTAGCTTTAACAGGAATGTCAATGGACCCAGTTTTAATGTCTGCTGTAATAATTTCAATTGGATTTAGTGTAGATATTCCTGCACATGTTTCTTATCATTTTCATACTGCAAAATGGGAGGATGAAGATATTAATGGAAATCATAAAATTAGAAAAACACCTAGAAGTATTCCAGAAAGAGTTCAAAAGGCATTTTCTTCTGTTGGATTTCCTGCACTTCAAGCATCAGCTTGTTAATTTATTTTTAATCTATTAAATTAATTAATTATTTTTAAAGGTACAAATGCTTGTGCAATTGCTTTATTATTTTTACCTTTATATATTGCACAAGTCTTTGCTCGTGTTATTTTTACTTGTATTACTCTGGGAACAATTCATTCATTATTTCTTTTACCAGCACTTTTTACAATTGTAGCAAGTATTGAAAAATTAGTTGACAAATGTACTGGAAAAGAAATTAAAGTAATGGGAGGAAAGAAAGCATTAAAGAAACAAAATTCTTCATTTCGGATATAAAAACAAACAATGTGCCATTTTTAACAATTTTACACACCCAAAAAGTTATTTAAAAATTAATTAAAAATTTTTTAATTTATTAAAGAATAATTAAATTAAAATTAAAAAATTTGGTCATTAAAATTTAATTTTACTCCCAACCTCTAATAAAATTATAATTTCATTTTAAGCCATTTTTTATATCACAAATATTTTAATTATTTTTAAATAAATTTTTATTTTTTTACTGTAAAATTATAAAAAAAAAAAGAAAAAGAGAAATAACAGTAAAACATAATACATATAAATATAACTTATCCTATTTTCTAAAGCAAAGCTCTTAAATTTAAACCTATAAACCAACGCTGAAATTTTCTCAATAAATTTTCTTCATCCCGAATATTTGCCAGTTGATATATATTTTCTTTACTACAAATTAATTGTTGAATTCCTGATGATGAAGATTCTGATAATCTTTAATTAAATTTAATTATTATAATTAATTAATTATTTAAATAACTTTATAGTAATTCCTTCAATATTTAATAAAGTTGCTTTTCGACTACAAAGTTGTTCTTTACGTAATTTTAATCCTTTGGTATTAATTTCAAGTTCATAACATTTTTGTTGATTAATTGAAATAATTCCATTAGTATTTTGATTATTTATTACTTCACCCCCTTCATTGTTTTGTCCTGATTTAGCCAATAAATGAACATTAAAATAACTTTCCTCTGAAAAAATTTATTAGAAATGTTCTTTTTAAATAAAATTAATTTAAAAAATAAACTAACTTATATTTGCAAAATAAGTTGAAAAAATTTTTTGTCCATTTTTATCAACAATTAATACATTATTTGTAGTTGAACGATGTAATACATTAATTAAACTATGGGCAAATGATATTTGTTCTGATAAATGTAAAGATTCAATACAAAAATTAACCTTTAAATATTTAATAAATTTAATTTTATTAAATTAAAAAATAATTAAACTTTAATTTTAAGATCCATTTCTTCAGCACTAAGGTTTAATTCGTTAACATCACCAACTGCTAAAGATATCATTAAATTCATTAAAAGTATTACAGTAATAATTTCAAAAAGGATTAATAATAAATTAGCTATCCATTCCTTCATTCCAAGAATATCATTTGCCTCAACTTCTCCAATCATCTTTTAATTTTTAAGAAAAATTTTAATGAATATAAATTAAAAATAACCATAGCTGATGTTTTAGTAAATGATTGAAATAATGCAAGCATAAAAGAAGTTGAGGAAATATTATTATTTTTTCCTTCAGAATCATCCCAAGGACGAGCACCAGAATGACGCATAATTAATAAAAAGGCAAATGCAAATGTAAAAAGTGTTGGAATCCATACAGCACATGTCTTAATTTAATGCTTTTAATTAAAAGATTCTTGTTAACCCTTAAAATCACAATTAAAAAGTAATCTCATTTCTTATTTACTCGGTGTCAACGCAGAAGACCCACACATAAAAGACCCACAGACAGAAGACCCACGGTCAAAAGACCCACAGACAGAAGACCCACACAGACAGAAGACCCACAGACAAAAGACCCACAATATGTATTTATTATTTTAACCGTCTTTTTTAATTTATTCTACTTAAAATCTAAAATGTGGGAAATTTTTTTTTACAAAAATGAGAACACTTCGTGTTTTGATTTTTCCCTGATTTGCATTTTATTTTTACTATGTATTTTGTCACACCAGCTAGGTAAAATAGCCTTCCTTGTAGTATTTATTTTATTACAATCATAAAACAAAAATGGCTTCCTTTGTTAATTCTCAAAAGGGTGGTATAAAACTTGAATATGAAGGTAATCTATATCAAAAACATTTTCAAAGAGGACCAAATATTTACTGGAGATGTGATCAGTATAAATCAAGTGGATGTGTAGGAAGAGCAAAAACAACATCAATGGAAGAGGGTACGCCCGTAGAATTAGGGAATGAACACAATCATGGGCCGTCTCCAAACCGATGTGAGGCTTGGCGAATAAATCGTTCCATTAGAGCAACAGCAATATCCTCACTTGGAAATGCACCTCGAACTGTTACTAATGAATGCATTGCAGGTGCAAGTGATGCTACAATTGTCGCTTTACCTAATATTTCTTCTATGGAAAAAGCTGTTTGCCGCGCACGTCATACACATGGGGTTCAGATAAGAATTCCAAAAACTTTACAAGAAATTGACATTCCTCAGGTTTGAATTATAGTTTGATCTTTAAAATCTTTATATTTTTCTAAATATAGGAATTACAACTTGACATGCGTGGAGCCAATTTCTTAATGTATGACAGTGAAGCTGCTGATCCCCACCGTATTCTAATATTTGCATCGCAGCTTGATTGTGCACGTTTGAGTCAATGTGAGACTTGGCTTGCTGATGGAACCTTTAGTGCATCTCCCTCAATGTTCTATCAAGTATGGGTATTACACGGCTTATATAGAGGCCGCGTTTTACCTTTTATATTCTGTCTACTTCCAAATAAGCAGCAGCAAACATATTGCCGCGCGCTTGAACGTATTATTAGAAATGTGCCGACTCGTCCAACAACCATAATAATAGATTTTGAGAAAGCTGTAGAGAACTCTTTCAGGTAATTTAAGTTGTTTGAAACTTATTACAAATTTTAGAAATTACATCCCACAAGCAGCCATTCATGGTTGTTATTTCCATTTCTCACAAGCTGTATGGCGAAAGGCACAACAATTAGGGTTAAAACAGAGATACATTGAGGATGAGCATTACCGTACATTAATTAAAAAATGTTTACAGCACTTACCTTTTGTCTTCCATGCGATGTTACGGGTAATAAACTTTATATTTTTTTTATATTCACTAGTATTTTTTATTACAGCTCGTTTCAATGCATTAGCAGAACACTTTATTGCAAATGCAGGAAATGAAGACAATCATATAAGCTTTCTTAATTATTTTGAAGAAACCTGGGTTGGTCGTCCTGGCCGTCCTTCATTGTTTACTAAAGAAATGTGGAATAACAATGTTGTCACGCTTTTGGATCTTCCTCGCACAACAAATTCTGTAGAGAGCTGGCACAATCAAATACAATCAAAATTCAATACACCACATCCAAATATTTACAAATTCATTGAAGATAAATATTTTAAAATTTTTTCTGTCTAATTTAATTATTATAGGCATTCGTGAAGAGAATGTACGAATTAATGCAATTTGTATAAAACTGGACGCAGGTCAAGAGGTTCCATTATATAGTCGTAGAGAATATCAAGAGTCGAATCAACGGTTAATTAATATTTTGCAGCGTTATAGAAATATGGATGCTGAAGGTTTTTTACGTGCTACAAGTTATTACATTAAATATCGAGGTAATACTTTTTCTTGTTTTACTCAAAAATATTTTTTAGGAGTTGATCCAGTAGAAGCTAATGAAGAAGTGATGATGCAAGAAGAAATGGAGCATATTTAAGTTTAAAAAATAAAAATAGTTTAGTTAAAACTAATTGTTGATAAAAATTTGTTTTTTTATTTTTGTGGGTCTTTTGTCTGTGGGTCTTCTGTCTGTGTGGTTCTTCTGTCTGTGGGTCTTTTGACCGTGGGTCTTCTGTCTGTGGGTCTTTTATGTGTGGGTCTTCTGTCACCACGCCTATTTACTCTTATAATTTATTAAAAAAAAAAACTTACTCCAAGAAATGAATAAAGTATTTTGCTCATCATCAAAATATAAGGTCCACATGGTGCCTTTCTTAACACATAAAGGCAATTTATCCATGAACTTTAAAGATTTTTAAACTAATTTTAAAATAAATTTACATACGCAATAATAGCCACAATAGGTAAAAGCCAAACAACTGTTTTCTTTAAAAAAACAGGTTAAAAAAATATATCTTCAAAAAACCTTTTCTTCTTCATTAAAATTATCAAAATTAAATATATACCAACTCCAAATATAAAATAAAGCAATTAAAGAAGTAATTACTGTCCATGTATAAGAGAAATAAAACCATAAACTTAATTTTGTACAGCCTTTAGTTTGAAGTTTAAGCGAAGCTTTAACTACCTACAAAATAATAAATATTTAATTAATTAAAAAAGAAATACCAAAATAAAAATAAAAAAGAATATTATCGCAGTCACTAAAAGATTTTTAGTTACAGATGGCGGCCCTTCAGCATATGAAAACAGTAATCCAAGAAAAACAAAATAAACAATAACATGAAATAGGTAGAAAAATGCACAAGAAAGGAGCTAAAAAGTAAAAAGAATTTTTAATTATGTAGAAACTCCACTCTGTTCCCTTATTAGAAATCAACAGAAAGAATTATAACCTTTTCATTGACGAAATTCAAGACTAAAGGATGTCTCACTAAACGCCATTGATCATAATCTCTAAGCTTTTGAAGCAAATGTCTATCAATAAATTCACGCCGATTATTTGCTTTCCTTTCTGATTTAATATTCTTTGAATAATCAAATATATAAACTGTCCTTTCACCATCTTCATCCTCCCAAAAAAGTGAACGTTCATTAAATAGATCCAAAAGTTCTCTTAAAGAATAATGTTAAGATCGAAAGTAAATTAATCATAATGGATATTTTAATAAATAAGATTTAAAAAAATACAAATGTTTTATTCAATTTATTTTAAATTATTTACTTACTTTGCTTCTTGTTTTCTATGTTTTGTATGATGATGTTCGATGTTACTTGTTGTTAATGATTGTGTTTGTTCAACATCAGAAGCAGTTGGTTCCAAATACATTAAAAACTTGATTGAATCTAGAAAATAGAATACTCTAGACTAGAAAAATAAAGAATTTAAATGAATAATCTTTAAATGTATTTAAAATGAAAAAATATCGCAATTTGTACGATAGAACAAATTGATAAGGATCATTCTTGTAAATTTTGTCAATCACGAAAAGAAACTTTCAAAAAAAAAAAGGAAAATAAAAACAATATTTGGTCGTTTAAAGAGACTCGACTGACGGTACTCAAATTCGGAAGCAAATTTTCCTTCAGCGTTAGTAATGGTCTAGCGCTTTTTCTCTCCATCTTTAATTCTCCTTATTTTTCACACTATTTAAATTTTGACCTAACCATTTTATACAAATTTTGCTTCATGACCATTTTGTCTAAAATTATGAATTACATTTTGTCAAAATCCTATACCCGTAGGTTTGTAAAATTTTGTAAAATCAATTTGAGTATCAAATAATTTTAGGTATTCCAGATGTTACTAAAAATCATGAAACAATACTTAGTCATTAGAAAGAGCTAGTCAAGCTGAGTCCTTTAAGATCAAAATCACCTCTATCTATCAAATTTGAACTGATTTAAAAAATAATTTCATTCAAACTTTAAGACTCAAATAGGTATATTCTCAATCCTGAAGGTATAGAGCAATTTTTTTGACCATTTTGAGAAATCCTGAAGGTACAGGTTTAAGATTAAATCCTGTACCTTCAGGCTTTGTTTAAAAGTGAAGGATTGTGAAAATTAAGAGAGTGGAAAAGAAAAAGAGTAAAATGAGAGAGAATTATTAATGCGTTTTTCTATTTGCTAGGCGGTTAGATTTCCTTTAATTTCCCAAAAAATTCGTGATTTTATTTAATTTTATTTGGCTGATCTAAGTTAAATTATCTGTTCTTTTTTAGATACCTGTAAATTAGAATACCAAGATTGATGATCTACATAAACTGGTTTGTTAGATCATGTTCCGTAATTTTTGAAGCTTAATCCAAAAATCTAGAATGAACAGATATATTTATTTATTTAAAATTTTTCCACATTTTTTTAAATAAAAATAATTAAAGTATATGTATTTGTTTTAAAGAAAATTTGAAATATAGATAAAACCTAATGTTTGGATTTAATATATGATTCATTCCTTTGTTGATTTTAACTATAGTAATGGAAAAATAACAAAAATGTGAGGTAAAAAAGAACATTAAAATCGAAGTATATTTTATATGTGTTAGCATGTTTGTGACAGGAAATATATTAAAAAAACTGCAAACATTAAATACTAACTAACACAGGATGTAGGAAATGATATAAAAAAATAATAAAATGTGATGAGGTCGGAGATTTCGGGCAGACCTCCTAAAAATAAATATATTTATTATTTGAGAAGGCCACAACCACCACACAAAGCCAGTAAAATTGCAGATCAATACCACTGGGACATAATAGAGAAGTAGAGAAAAGAGGAATAAAAATATTTAAACTAAAATGACTGTCAGGAAAATGTAAGGCTTTTGGCATTTTTGCAGAAAAAACAAAAACAAATGGTGGTAAAATGGCAATTATATTGAAGTCTTACTTATCCCATTAAAACATAGTATAATAATAAAAAGGATTTAATTCTAATGTTTATAAATACATTTTTTTGATTAAAATAAATATGTGAGGAGTATTAAAATAAAATATTCTCGCAAAATCCTTTGTTTGCATATTACTCACTAAGTAGAATTTATTTTTGGAATTAAAAAATAATATTTATTTCCAACAAAATATATAATAAATTTAAATTAATTCATTTTTTATTACGTATTAAATAAGTTAAAAAAAATATATGTGTAAATATTTTTATATAATTTGTCCAAAATCCTTTTTTTCTCTCATATGTATCAATGTAAAACTCAGGATAGATATTTATTTGGCTTAAAATTATTATTTATTTTTGAAAATTATCAAACAAAAAGACGACAGAAAAACTGCATACTTTGTTAATTAAAATCCATTTATTTTTTAGAACAATAAAAAAATATATTTTGTGTTATTCAGCAATTAAAAAAAGAAAATAAATTAAAATTTATTATTTTAAAGTAGAAATCGATTAGATTTAAAATAAAAATATAATATAATAAATAAATGTAGAATAAATAAAATTAAAAATGAATTCATTTCTTTAAATTTTAAAAGAATGATTTTAAAGAAATTTAATTTTTAAATTTTATAAATAATATAGAATGGACTGACAAATAATTTTAAAATTAATAAACTTTAAAGAAATTTAAAAAAATTTTAATCTTTTTAATTTTAAATACTTTAAACTGAAATGCTTTAAAAATTTATAAAATTATTTTATATCAAAGTGAGACCAAAAAAATATTTTATATGCTAATTTAGGATACAAATATAAGGAAGAGAATATTAATTTTTTAATTTGATTTTAATTAATCTAATAAATAATTAATAAAATATTTTTCTATTAAAAAGAAATATTCTTTCCCTTTTAAAATAATAAATTTTAATTTTTAATAATTAAATAAATAAATATAATTGCATTTCTGGGTAAAATAAGAAAAAATATTTTAAACAAAAAAGCATAGCAAAAGAAGCAAAGAAAAAGTTTTATTTTTTAAATTAATTTAACAACAATAGCAACAGAGATAAATTATCAGAAAATAAAAGACCAAAAACGAAGTTAACAAATATAAACCTGGCATTGAAGTTATTGAATTATTAGATATTTTAGTAGATACAGAAGATGATGATTGTAAAGCAGCTGGATCTGGCCAACATTCTGAACAAGTATCTTCAAGTGAACGACTTACCCCAAGTTGCTTAAGAAGAAGATTATTTATTTAATATTTATTTAAAGTTAACCTGATTTCCCCCATAATTTGATTTAAATTGTTGATCAGGTTGGTAATAATCATAAAGAAGATATTGAGCAGGCTTTTGTTCTGCTACCTTTTTAAAAGAATTTTAAAAAATAAATCAATAAAAGAAAATTGTTACTTGATAAACAAGATCACTAGAAAGACTTAAACAAACAGGGACATCACCCAACTAAATTAAATAGTATTTAAATTTATATTAATAAAAATTCTAACCGAATTAAAATAAATATTAGCTTTAGTATCATCTTTTTCTAATTCAACTCTTTGTAAATCATTAATTCCAGTTAATCTTCCAACTTCTTCTTCATCAAATTTAAACCCGCTAAGTGCTTGAATTTCAGCAACAGCCATATTTGAATGTCCAGAACGTGTCCAATTACAGCAAAGGTTTAATTGAAGTTTTTGACCATTTTTTTGTTCTTTTAGGTCATCTTCACAATAAAAAGATAATTCATCATTTTCAGAAGGTAAAAGGTAATAAGAATAGTCTAATTGAACAGATGCTAAAGAAGAACCAAAAGCTTCAATTTCAACTGGAGAATCCAAATTGGGAAGCTATATAAATAAATATGAAAATATCAAAAAATTACCCTATTTTTATATTTTAATTATTTTTAAAAATAAATAGAATTTTAAAAAAAACTTTAAAAATTATTTTAAAATAAAAACCTCATAATTTTGTAAAACTAATGAATTTGTTGGATTCACATTAAAAGAATGAGAATCTCCACCATTATGTATTTTTATAGTTACATTAAACGCTGCCCCGTATGAACGTTCAGCATACAAACCCAAAGCTTGTAAAGCCATAACCTTTAAATTTAAAAAATAATATTCCTTCAAAAAATACTACCGTGTCCTGTGTACTTGTAAAACCTCCTAATGAATTTCTTTGTGCTGTAAGCCATTTAACAATAGGTAAAGCATGTATTTTGTCATCAATAAGCATATAAGTTAGAAGGACATAACTATATAGAATTTAAAAAATAATTTAAATAAGATAGGATTGGTTTATTCAATTTTAATTATTTAACTAATTTTATTCTTATAAAAAAAGAACTTTAATTAATAAAAAACATTTACGAGCTAGTTTCAATGTCTACAGGTTGGCTTTGTTGATATAAAGAATTTGTTGACTTTTCCTTTTTTATTACTGACCAATGGACAGATCCATCATTTGAAGAAATTTGATGTGTTTCTAATAATTTTAAAGCATCTGTTTTCTTTTCACTATTAGCCAAATGCAAAGCATAACAAGCAATCTAAATAATATTATTAATTTAAAAAAATCTTTTTAATTACAGCTAATGCATAAACATCAGTTTTTTGTTCTTCTAATTTTGATTCCAAAAATGTTTGTGCCTTTTCTGTTACTCTATAAAAATATGAAATTTAAAAAAAATAAATTTAAATAAAACCTATTCTGAACATGATTTTGAAGTAAAACAATTAAAACATAAGCTGTTAAAGAATAACCACCCTCAGAAGCACCTCCTTGCATTGCTTTATGAATTACTTCTCCACGTTCCATAAATGCTCCTCCTTCTTGCTGTTGGGCTATTAAAAAGGCTATTGAATCCTAAACAATTAGAATATTAATATAATTTATTTAAAAAAATCCTCCTCCTACTTCTAATATTTTTTCCTCAACAAAAATAAATGGCTGTGCTTGTTTAAACGAATTAATAACAAAAGCAGTTAACCAGGTAGAACCATGAGGGTCATGTTCTCCAAAAGCAGAAAAAGAATTGTCAGAATGTCTTTAAAATAAATATAATTAAGTAAAAATATCTACCTATAAGTTAATTCTCTTTGATAACCAGTTTCAATATATTTTTTTATTTTTAATTCCATTTGTGGAGATGAACGATGGGTAGCACGTAAATATTTCAAAACAACAATATTAGGAACTAACTAAAAATAAAAATTTATTCAAATTAAAAATAAATTTAAAAAAAAAAGACATACCGTTACCATATTTTGTTCTCCACATCCGTAAGGCATTCTAACAAGAGAATCTAGATTGGCAAGAACAGGACCCATTATATCACCAATTACTTCGAAATGAGCCTTAAATTTTAGAAAATTAAAAAAAAAATATATTTATTTTAAAAGAATCAATTATTTCCACCTTTCTAGATCCAGGAACATAATCAGCAGGGAATTGCATTTCAATAGTTTGATGAAATTGTGGTATTTGTCGTTCTCCTTTTTGCTGTTGTGGCAATTCATTTGTTTGAATATCTTCATTAATTTCAGTTGTTCTAATTGTTTGATTTGTAAGGTCAATAATTAAAGGAACATTTTTATTTATTTTATGGCCTTCTGGTTCTACAATTAAAGTTTGTTCAATTGCATCACTTGCCTTTTTATTTAAAAAAATATTTAAAATTTTATTTAATTAAAACTTGTTCAGCTCTTCCTTGTAAAGAAATACGTATATGCCCAATTTCAGTAAACTTTAATGGAAAATAGACTGCTTTAGTAACACCCCCACCAGGAACAGAAATTGAACGAGAATATAAAGCAATATTTCTTTTATTATTTCCTTGTCTTGAAGGTCTTAGACCATCCTTTTGAATTAATTCTAATCCTGGAGTTGGTTTTAAAGTAACAGTTACCTTTTTATAAAAAATAAAAAAAAAATTTTTAAAAATTAAACTTCTTGTTCAGTTTCCATATAATTAAAGATAAGAACTTGTAAAGCCATTTTTTCGCCTCTCTTCACAGAATAAGGCAATTCTAGACGAAGGAAGAATGGGCGAAATACCCTAAGTTTTAATTGTGAAGGTGCTAACTTTAAAAGAAAAAATAAATAAATTTTATATAAATTAAGACCCCAAGTCCAGCTTGTTCATTTATTGCAAATGCTGAAGCAACCCAAGAAGTAATAGTATCAGGAGCTGTTGCTTCATAAACAGCTTCTCCATTTTCACTGAAAAAAAAACAATTATAATTAAGATTTTGAAATAATTAAATTTTAATTTTAAAAGAAAAAAAAAGAATTTTAAGAAAAAGTTCTCTTATTTTGTCTTTTGTTTTCAACAACTTTGTTGTAAAATTAGTATCAGTCCAAATCCAGGTCTCCGGAAATTCACTTCTAACTCGTTGAATAGTTTGTTTCATTTGAAGACCTGATGATTTATTAAATTTAAAAGAACGAAAATTCATCTTTTTCCAACGTGGATGAGGACCAAATAAAGGCATTGCAAAGGAAACAAATTTTGCCACTTAAGTAAATTATACATAAAAATAAATAATAAAGTAAAAGTGGCGCATCCAAAACAATATTTAAATAAATTAAAAAATGACAAGAGAACAACAACAAATTAAAACAATACAAAAAAAGTTAAGCACGAATGAAAAAGTGAGATGAAAAAATTAAAAACAACAAAAAGTGAAAACAAATATAAAATAATAAAACTAGGAAAAAATATTTATTTTTAGTGCTAAATAAAAAATAATTTAATAATAAATATTTAATATTTTTTTAAAATTTAAATAGAATTATTACCTTGTAATAAAATCTTCCTGTGTCCAAATCCATGTTTCTGGAAAGTTTTTCCTTGGTTGTGTTGCAGTAGGAGAAATAGAATTAACATTGGGAATTCCTCCATCATCAACTCTTTTAACTCCTGCTGATGCTGCTGCAGAGAACATTACTCCATCAGGTATTGCTAATTTTAAATGTGCAAAAAAGGGAAACAAATAAAGCCAAAATTATTAAAAGTTAAAATATTTTTTCTAAAAAGCAAAAGAAAATTAAAACGAATACAGAGTGCAAAAAAAAACATTAATTTTCTTTTAATTTTTTTAATTTTAAAGTCAGCGCCACTATTATAGTTTTAAAAATAGTTTTTAAAAATTTACATGGTTCAGGTTCTGAATATAAATAAGCATCAGTTAAAACAACAAGACCAGAATTCTATAAAAAAAAATATATATATATTAAAATAAATAGAAAATAAACCTTAAATATAGAACTAGCATCTCTTCCACCAACACCCCACCATGGGTACCAAATTGACCTAAATAATTTTTAAAAAATATTACATATGTAATAAATAAAAGGGAAATTAATATATTTTCTTTTCAACTTAAATCAACCTTTTGTCTGATTGTAAGACTCTAATGCAAATATTTTAAATAAAAATTAATTATAAAATAATAAGAAGGAAAAACAATTAAAATTAAATAAACCTAGCACGACGTTTCATTCGAAAATCTCCCCAAAACATATTTCCTCCGCTTGTTGTATCATATCTAAATATAAATAAATTAAAAATATTATTTAATTCCTACTCTTCCAAATCTTGTTCAATTAATTCTTTAGTTAAATCATTTCCACTTTTTAATAATAAAACAGATTGATCTATAGCTAAAAGTCCAACAAAAGAATCTGGATGTGCATGAACAGTAAATTTAATTTGTTCCCCTGGAATTGCTTGATTAACTGAACTAGTTAAAGCAACATTATTTTTAAAAATTCCTTCAACTCTAAAATCAACTGCGTCAACAATTATTTCTTTATTTTTTGATCTAAAAAATTAATTAATTATTTAAAAAGAAATTAAACAACCTAATAGAATAAACAACAAGTCTAGCTTTAGGGGACATTTGTGATGTTGCTTCAAAGTTAATTATTGCATTAGTTTGCCCTTCAGATGAAAAAGTAATTTGTTCAGTTAAAATAATTATTCCTCGAGCAACAACCTTAAAATTAAAAAATATTTCCAATTTTTTAAAGGAATATTAAAAAAGAATAAAATATTAAAAATAAACTTGATATATTAATGAAGTCAAAGGTTCAGTACATTTAACACTAAATGAAAGAGTTTTCCCTATAAAAATTAAATATTCTAATAAAGATTATTTTTATTTAATTACCACTATCAATAATTCCTTGATTATCTGCATTTACTTGTAAAAATGATTGAGAAGGACTACTTGCAGCTTCAACATATAAAGATGAATAAATAGGTGAATCTGTAAAATTATCATGACCTGAACGGTCATAAGAAGCTTCCACACGAAAGTTTGAACAATTTAACGGAGGCTAAAAATTATATATTGCTCTATTAAATAATTTAAAAGAACCAATAATTGCATTATAGCAGTTCCATGTGCATCTAATTCTAATATTTTACTTTCTTTTTCTTCTTGTCCATTACCAAAGTTAAAAAAATAAAATATTGTTAAATGAACACGTCTAGGTAGTGAAGACTTTATTGGACTAAAAAAAACAATTCAAAATTAATTAAAGAAGAATAATAACCTGTTATCCATTTGTTTAAGAGCAACAACAACAGAGTATGAAAGTCCAGGTTTAAATGTTTCTCCTTGTTTTTCTAATTCTAATTTAACATCATATTCATAAATTGTTAACTATAATATTTAATTTAAAAAAATCAAATATATTAAAATAAACCTGTGCTGTATTATTTCTTGTTTGTTCAGTTAATTCTTCAATAACTTGTGCTATTATTCTTAAAGTACTTCCACCATAATCCATTATTAATTTTTTATCTCTCAGTTCTTTATTATCAAAATGGACAAATGTTTCGCCAATTGGATTTAATTTTAATATTTTTTCAATTCCTCCTTCTTCTAATTTTGGTTGTGTTCCTAATGAATTAATTGACCACCGAGGGAAAGGTAATTCTAAACGAAGTTTTAATTTCCCAGCAACACCATTTCCATAGGTATATTTTGAAATAATTGAAATATCTAAGGAATCATTAATTGTTATAAATGTTGGTGTTTTTATATTTACTTCAAATTTTGGAAGAACATAACTATTTAAAATAAATAAAAATAAATTATTTTATGAAGTAAATATATACCGTTCAACAGTAAATTCTTTATTAAATTTTTGTCCAGATTTTGTTGCCACAAAGATATGCCAAATACCAAGGGGAGGTTCAGAAGAAAGGGTTAAATCACCAGAATAAATTCCTTTTTTTAATTCAATTTTTGGTACATCAACAATTCTGTTTTGATTGGGATCTTCAATATATAAACTAACAAGCTCTTTATATGGCAATAATTCTGGAGTTACCACAATGACACGATAATGAACTTTATGAAAAAATTATAGGGTTTAATTAAAATTTTTAATTAAGAATTAACCTTCAGATCCAGGTTTATAAATCGCTTTGTCAGTTTGAACAAAAATACTAACACTCTTTTGACTAGAACGAATTGAAGCAGAATCTTCAAAAACTGTTCGAGAAGCAATCTAAAAAATTCTTTAAAATATAATTAAAATTAATTTTACAGTTTCAGCCTTAACATAAACTGAATATTGTTCATCTGATAATAAACCTTCTTCTGGTAAAGTATCAATAGTTATTGTTTGTGGAATACCTTTAAACAAATTTATATATTTAATTTTAATGTATATTTTAACCTGTCTTTACATTTCTAACAACTTTAGCAACAATTGTTTCATTTTTAGAATCTCTAATCTCAACACGGACAATATGGTCAGGTTCGGAACTTCTCAAAATATTAACAGATACTGCATATGGTAATTTAGACCTAACTATGTTCGGTGCAATAACCAAATAAGAACCGACACTGGAAAAAATGAATTAAAAATGACATAATGCCAAGAGCAAAAATGTTTATTTCAAAATTAATAATTCTTTTTAAATTAATTTTTAAGAATTTAAGACAAACTAATTTTTTGGAATAGCTGTTGTTGTTAAACTATTAATTATTTGTGTAGAAGAAGGTTCATCATGTTGTTGAATATTTTCTTCTTTTTGTTCTTCAATTGCAAATGAAAAATTAATTAATAAAAAAATAAGAAAAATAATTGCAATTTTGGACATTAATATTTTTTAAATAACTGTAAAAAAGAGGATTAAAATTAATTTTTAAAATAGAGAGAAGTGTGAAGAAATTAAAAATATTTTTAAAAATAAAGAAAAGGTTATTCACATAAGAGAAAAAAAAATATTTATAAAAAAATGTGTTGAATAATTCAAATAAAATAAAAACATTTTATTTACCATAATCTAAAAATGTAAATAAAAAGTTTTTTTTTTAAAAAGTTTAAAAAAGATGAGTGGACAAGTTTAAGGGATGTAAAAATTGACAGAAAACGACGCAAAAAAAAATAAAGAAATGAACGTTGCGCTTTTGTTTTGTGAAGTGCTCAGAAGGAGAAAGAGAGGAGGAGAGGGTTTTTTGTTTTTATTTATAACCAAAATTAAAATATTTATCGACCGATCAGTCTTTGATTTTTCCTTTTAAAAACTGAGGTTTAAAAAATTAATTAATTTTTTTAATTACAATTTGGAAAACTTTTTAATTAAAAATTAACTCATGTCCTCAACTAGAAGTCTTCAACTTTTAATCTAAAATATTAAATTTTCTTTAATTAAAATATTCTTAATTAAGGACATTAAATTTAAAAAATAAAATATATTTTTTATGATATATTCCTAACAAAAATATTTTTAAAAGAAAAAAAAATAAATAAATTATGTAGAGTAGTAGTTAATATGTTCTCTGACTTCAATCATTTTCTTCATTTTTTTTTATTTTTTCTTTTTCTGTGTCATCGCATTTAAATCGTTAAATATGTGCTTCTCCTTTACTTAACTAACAAATCTTTAATATTTTTTGAATCCCACTTAATGATTCGGGACATTTACTGGACGTAATTGAGAAGAAGATTTAATATATAATAATGAAGAAGGTCATAAAATAAAAAAAAATCAGTAAAAGAAAATATTTTTTGATTAAAAAAAGGAGGAACAAATCAAATAATATATTTAAATAAATAATTCAAAAAATATAATTAATAGTAATATTTAAAAAAAACTATTAAATAACCATTAATTAGAGAAACAATACTTAAATATCACATATTAATTATTTAAAGATGTTATTAAAAAATTAATTAACAAATTAATAAAATAGTTGATTAAAAAAGTTTTTTTTATTAAATTATTCAATTATAGCTAAAATTAAAGAATTAATTAAAAAAAATATTTATACAATTAAAATATTTTAGGTCAATATTTTGTCTTAATTTTAAAAGAATTGTTGGTATAATTGCGGAGAATAAAGGAAAAAGAAGAAAAAAAAAGAAAATTTTTACTGATTTAAATAAAGAATAAATTGTGAGAATTTGGAAGAGGAAAAAGGAAGAAGGGGAAAATATTTTGAAAAATAAAAGAAATAAAAAAGGTTCTTTTCTTTTAAACTAATTTTTAATGTTTTTCTTAAATTGTTGCGTAATTTAAAAACAAAAAAATAAAAGAAACAATTAAAAATAATTAGAAAAATAAAATAAATATTAATTAATTTATTTATTTATTTAAAAAATAAAATAAATATATTTATGGTTTTTGTTATTTTTGCAAGTTTAAAGATTAAAATAAATAAAAAGGAAAGGGTTTTTATGGATTATTATTATTATGTAAAAATAGCAAAAGCTGCTTAAAAGTAAAAATAAAAGAAACTGAAATTTTATGTGTTCTCTTAAAATAACAAGTCAAGAATTAAATAAAAATAAACCAAAAATTGAAAAAGTAAATTTTAATAAATTTTTAAATAAAAAATAAATCTTAAAATAAAGATAATTATTTTATTTATTTTATTTAATAATAGAAAGAATAAAATAATATTTTTAACAAAGAACAAATTAATTTGAAAATTAATTTTTATTAAAAATAAATTATAAAATATATTTTTAAATATAAAATTTTTGTTAAAACAAAAGAAGAAATACATAATAGAGAAAGAGAATAAAATAATTTTTTTAAAAATGTTTTAATTTATTTTATATGACAAGTATTTATTGGACAAAACTTTTTTTTTTATTTTCTATTTATTTTTATTTGTCAGCCAACAAGGAACTGTTTTTTGTAATTTTATTAAATTTACAATTATTTATACCATTTAGCAGAAATAATGTTATTTGTTAAATAAATCTAAAATATATTAAAAATTTTATGAATCATATGTACCAGGGGTGTGGTCTCGTCTCGTTCTCGTTCTCGTTTCTCGTATATTCTCGTGTTTTTTGGCACTCTCGTCTCTCGTTTCTCGTGCTCGTATTTTTCGAAAAAAACGAGAATTAAAAACGAGATTTTTTAAGAATTATTCTACTAATTTTTATTCTTGAGATATACTAGATAACTTAATTAACAAAAAGATTATATGGATTATTATGAATTAACAGATCCATTTAATTTACCAAAATAAAATTTTGAAATGCTTAACCTATAGCGGCCTTTTTCTGTGTGGTTCGACATGGATGAACCTGGTGTCATTCGAAAGAGCTTTTCAATCTGAAACTGAGAGGAAAAAAGATGAATAAAACGAAAAGGAATAGAGGGAAAACGGAATGAGAAGAAAAGTAAAGAAAGGAAGACTTGGAGAAAAGGAAAGAGTGGAAGGAAGAGAAAAAAAAGACTTCACCCGAACTGGGGTTTTCAGACCGTTTTCAACTTTTTTGCCCCATTTTCCGGGTTCTACCCCCTTTCTGTCAAAATCACTTATTTTGGCAGAAAAATAATAATAAACAAAGACTAATAACCAGATTTTCCTAAGGCTATAAGTACAATAAAATCATAAAAAGATTATTCTTAAAAATTTCACCCGTCTGTATCTCGGCTCCGGATGATTGGACTGCCATCCATTCACTTTCGACTTAGCTTGAAGAGCTTTTTCAAATGAGTTGTAACCAGTGTTGGGTATTGGATGTTTTCTGGCTCCGGCTCAGGGCATTTCTAAAATTAAGCTCAAGCTCCGGAGCCAAAATCCGGAGCCATACCCAGCACTGGTTGTAGCACCCTCTTGCAATTTTTAGGCCCAAAATTAAGCTTACTCCCCCTTCACTTTTTCAATTTTCGGAAGTCTGTAACTCGGTCCCTAATTGTCAGATCGACACCATTTACTCCTAGTTCGACTAAACTCGAAGAGCTCTTTCGAATGACACCACAATCATCCGTTTCGAACACGCAGAAAAAGCCCGAAATAAGTTAAGAATTGTGAAATTTTTTATAAATTCTCGTTCTCGTCTCTCGTTTCTCGTGCTCGTATTTTATTTTGCAATCTCGTTTCTCGTATTCTCGTTCTCGTTTTAAAAAATTCGATTCGCCACACCCCTGATATGTATGTATGTACATTTAAAAATGAATGGTTTGTTTATATATTAAAATAAATAAATAAATATATTTAATCTTTCAATCAATTGTTTTTGTTAAAAAAGAGAGATAAAAGATTAACTATTTTTGACAATAATTGAAGTAAACATTTATAAAAATGAACAACTGTGGCAAAAGAAAATTTAAATTGGGTGGAGAATAAATAAATTGTTGTTTACTAATTTTTACGAGAATTTGGAAAATAAAGGAAAAAATATAAACAAAAAGATTTATGTATTATTTATATAAAAATATTTTTTTTTAAATAATAATAACAAAAAAACTATAATAGAGCATTGAGAAGTTTTTTATTTTGTAAGTTAATTAAAAAATTAACAAATACCAAAAGAAGCATGAACTTCTCTTTTTTTTTAGTATAATAATTTATTTAGGTTCATTTCACCTTATAAAAAAGTTTAAAAAAAATTATTCTATAGAAGGACGAAGATTAATGATTAAAAAAAGTAATTGAAGGACATTATGTGGCTTTTCTAATATTTAGATTGATTTGGATAGATATGCACGCATTAAATTATTGAATAAATAAAAATGGACATTTGCGGTATATATAAGGGTATGTATATAAGATAAAAAATTAAAGCAATATATTCAAGGCCAATTTTTTTTATATGTTCTGATTGTGAGGAGAAAAATAGGTAAATTATTAATTATTAAATAAGAATATTTAGTATATATTTTTAACGCAACATTTAAAGAAAAATAAATAATGAGAAAACATTTAATTTATAAGATAATTTGGGAACAATAATATCCATTCAAAATAATAATTTAAAGGAAGGAATAATTTCTAATTAAACCTTTTAATTATTTTATAATTCCTTCCCTTAAATATTGAAAGTTATTTAACTTTAAAATTTTAAATTCAAATAAAAAATTAAACATCCAAAAAAAAAAAAATGCACGAATATCAAAAATCCACTTTCTTATAAAAATTTCTTAAATTTTATTCTCTTATTCATTTTTTTCCACATATTTATTTCCTTCTTTCATATTTTCTTCAGCCAAATGACTTATTGCTTCTTTTGTTTTCCAATTTTCAATTGATTTATCCGCTACAAATTTTATTGGTATTTTAATGGTTTTTGGTTCCTCTTTTGATTTAATTAATTCTGCTTCAACATTTAAATGCCCTTTTGAATCAACATTACATTCAATTGTTTCTTTTTTAACCGTTTTTGGTAATGAAATTCGCCTAGTGAATGAACGATGAAATGACTGATTTTTATCTTCCTTTTTATGTTCTCCAGTGATTACTAATTCATCCCCTTCAATTTTAACATAAATTTCTCCAGGTTGATAATCAGAAACATCACAATAAAATTTAAATGAAGAATCGTCAGTTTGCCCAAATGTCCCAAAGGAAGAGCTGTTTTTTAACTCACGACTAGAAAAATTTTAAATATTGAACTTTGTTTAAAAACAAAATTTAAATTAATTTACGTTTGACGATCCTTAAAAAATAAAAATATTATTTAATTTCAAATTTGATTAAAAAAACCTGAAAGTTAATAGATTTGTCTTCAGAAACTTTTGGAAGTAAAAAAGATAAATGATGCATAGAATGATCCTTTTTCTGATTTATCTCATTTACTCCATTTGTTGTGACAGAAGAAATGCCATTAGTTGTCTCAGAGAATAAATTAGTATCTGTAGATGTTCTAGCACTTCCAAAATGATTATTTCTACAAGGAATATTTTCTTCATCTCCAAAATCATTTTTTCGTTGAAAATTAGATTTAATGAGAGAATTTTCGAGAGGCCAACGCTTTGGTAGAGACTAAAATTTGAATTAAATAGTTAAAAAGGCCAATTATTTAATTTGAAAAAAAATAATTGGAATTAGATGTTTTAACTAGAGACCGGCGCCGAGACGAGACTCGACGAGATTTTCCGAGATACCGCTCCCGAAATCTCGACTTTTTTGGATTTTTGGGATTTTTCGAGATCCGAGATTTTCCGAGATTTATCTCACGAGATCTCGTCTCGGTTTTGGTTTTTATAAATAATCTCGGTTCGAGATCTCTCTCGATTAGGACTGAAATGTCGGGATCTTTAAAACATCATTTTTGTTAAAACTTTTAAAAATTTAATTTGGCAAAATGTTTTTTATTTAGAATGAATGCGACAAGTATCGATAGTGTTAGGCTTTTTAGCACAGCTAGAGACCTTTACGACTATTGTCGCTACAATATTAGTACAGAAAACGGAGAGATTTTGCTTTTTTTTAAATAAGGCCATTCCAATAATTAAAAAATATTAACAAACACATATTGATACATTCAGAATAGTTTATTTAATTTATACATTATTTTTTTATTAATAAATGTTGAAATTTTTTAAAATTAATCCCGAATCTCGAATCTCGGTCAAAAATTTGTCGAGATTTTCCGAGATTTGTTCCGCGGGATCTCGTCTCGGTTCTGATTTTTAGAGGTAATCTCGGTTCGAGATCTCGGAAATGCAATTTTACCGGTCTCTAGTTTTAACCCCACAAAACCCAAAAAGACCTTATACCTCAATTTCAACCTGGCAATTGTTTTCCTTCATTTTAATCGGTAAATTGCTTGCATAGTTTTGTTTGTTTACATTATCAAGCAAAGCACGTACTGTCGCACCATAAGATGTTTCTTCTTTAAGAGGCTGTGATGCTGCGAGACGTTTCCAAGGCTAATAAATAGATTTTAAAAAATTTAGAAAAACCATTAAAGAAGTGAGACGACGAATTTCATCTTCATTATCAATCATAGTAAGTGGATGATCAACTAAGACGAACATTGTCCCAAGCCTTTTAATAGACCAATCATTTTGAAGTGGAAAACTAAAAAATTATTAAAAATATTTTTTAATTTAACCGTTCAATGTGAGCAGTATAGAAATGACCAGGTTCAAAATGAAGAGAATCAAAAGATACTAATTTTCCGAATTCAGGACAATAACAATAAAAGACAACACCATAATCCAAAGTATCAGCCAAGTCCTTATCAAAATAATTAGTATCACGAGGAGGAAAGCCAACTTGAACGATAATCTAAAACAACAATTAAAACCAGTCAAAGGTTAAGTCAACCAAAACTCTCAATGTCAGCTTACATTAATCGGCGCTGGATCTTTGTCAACAACTGTTAAGGTTCGCGGAACTTTAACTTTCTTGATTGAATCATACGTTTGAATATGGTCTAAAGGTGCTGTGAGTCTGAAACTAATAAAATCGCCAGGCTAAAACAAAATAAATTTTTTTAGAGAAGTAATCAAAAAACAAAATTACACTATATTGTAATCCCTCATCAATAAACCGTAATTCATTCAATGGATAATTAGGCGACCAAACATAAATAGTAAAATCACCATCAGTTCGTAATACAATTCCTTTCAGCTTATCATTATCTTGTCGCGTAAGTTGAGACGCCATTAAATTTTAATTCGAATCTTCAAAATAGAAAATCTATAAAGATTAAAGTTCATTAACACAAAGAAAATTCAAATAAAGCTTTACTTCAAATTTCAATCTAAAAATAATGGCTCCCCTACAAAACGCCGATTCTCAAAAAGCCGTCGCACAAAATCGTTCAATACGCCAAATCACAGAGATCGTTCAAAACCCCGAATAACTCTTTGATACATACATTAAAGGAACACACGGTTTTCCATAAAAGCCTGATAAATTTCAAATCGATCTCCTTTAATTTAACTTTACTCGTGATATTTTTCAAATTTAATACAAGTTCCAACAAATATATTACGATTTAAGATAAAGGTATATTCAAAGTTTGTCGGCAATATTTTTGTATTTCTCTGCAATTTCCCAATTGCCAATAAATCCAGATATTTCAGTGCTCTTAATGCCATCTTTGTCAATTATAGTCAAATCAAAGTTATTTCCTGTCCGTGTATTGCGATACAAGGAAACCTTTAAAATTAGTAAAAATTAAAAAAAGTAAGCATTGAATTTAAGTGCTCGAAAGGCAGCTTAAATTTAAAACGAAAAAAGCAGCACGTAATATAAAAGTTAATTGTAACTAATTTTTCTTGAATTTTAATCATTCCTAAGGTTTATTTCTAAATTAACCTCCATAGCTTCCTTCAACAGTGAAACAGCCTCTTCTCTTGAAAACTCCTCTTTTCGCCGATTCTCTAGCATCTGTCGAAGTAGAAACATCCCGATTTCAGTAGCTGCAAATTTGTCTTCATAGGCAATTCCATACTTAATGTAGTTAAAATTAAGTTAGTATATTAAAAGTTACAAGATTGACAATTCCAATAAATGGGTCATATTCAAATGCTTCAAAAGGAACTGCTTCCATCCCTAAAAAAATCCATAATGATTTACTTTTAATCTTAAAAAATACCACAAACAATAACAGTATTCCAAAGCGGGCTCATTTTAGAACGTCGACCGTAAAAAAGCGTAGCTAAAAACGAATGAACCATTCTCGGTGACATTAAAAAGTCTACATCCCCTTGTTGTAATTCCATCTGTCTGCGTATAATCAAATTCTTTACCCATTGAAAGTCAGCAAAATCACCAGAAAAAACTATTACACAACGATCATTTACAAGAAAATGGCGTGAAACATCATTAAACCGTTGCATACTAGAGAAGAAGGCACTTCGATCAGAAGCTAAAACAACTCCACCATTAAAAGAAACAGCCATAGCAATTGTACCAGTTATTGTCGGGTTTCTGAACAAAACAAAAATTATCAAAATAATTCTTGATGACAACAAGATGTTAAAAAACACTTACAAAGTATTTGTCTTAATTTTAGGCATTGCAGAATCTCCATCTTGATGGTAAAACACCATATTAGAAGAAAAATATTTATGAAATTGAAATTTATCTTAAATTAAAATAGAAAATAAATTGTAATCAATTTTCTCGAAGACTCAAAAATCCAAAAATAACAACGCCAATTAACAAAAACTTAAAAATGTCATTTAGCTTTGCCAAGTTACAGATCAAAAATAACAGAAAATCGCAAGTACTAGTTAATAAGTACATATATACTAATAACTTTATATTAATTAAATAAAAATAAATTAAAAAGGAAAAGTCAAGAGCAAATTTATTCAAAGAAAATATATATTTATGTAAAAATTATTAAAACAACAAGAGAGCAAATAAATGGACAGAGAATTTTGTTTGTCTTTAAACCATTTTACGAAGAATGATGTGGCGATGGAGGCGAGTAGAAAATTATTATTATATGGGCTTCAATGTCCAATCAGAACATATTCATGGAAACATCTGCAGAGAAATCTTCTGTACGACCTCCACGTTTAGAGGCCGGCCCAGCATAATCAACACCTGCACGCTTAGAGCCGCCTCTACTCATACCTCGTTTTCCTGCTCCTGATCGTGGCATTCCTGAGGATTCACTTGGTTTACCGCCTCGTCCACGTGCGACAGTCCCGCTGTAACCGTAACTTCCGACCTAAAATTTATTTACGCCTATATCAGTTTAATATTTAAAATAATTACCGCTGGTCCTCGCATTGATGACCCAGCAGCACTATAAGCTGGCATTTGTTGTGCAAAGTAAGGGTCATGAGCATATCCTGGTCCATACATGTCATAGGCAGCTCCATAAGCAGTGCCATATGCAGGATAGTAAGGATCATAGGGTGCACCATAAGAACCAACAGGAGGATACGCACCTGGATAGACTTGTTGATAGGCCCCTCCTCGTTGACCCCCTCCACTACGTCCCATACGAGAGTTCCGATTACGAGAGCCGAGACCGGGTGTTGCTAAAAGTTTGAATCAAATTCATTCTCATACATTAAAAATGAACCATATTCAGCACCATATGTTGGCAAAGGGAAACGTTTTACACCCTGCTTTTTCTTCTGACCTGGATCAGACTGTGGTTTTGCCAACGAAACTTCAATCTCTACACCTTGGACATCAGCTTTGTTTAAAGCTCTCAACGCCTGAAAAAAGTATAAATTACTAAACTAATAGTTAAATGTCTCTTTATAAAAAGATCAAATTTAATGCAAACAACCTTCAATGATGACTCCCTCTCCTCAAAATGAATGAAAGCATAATCCTTAATCCTCTTAACTTTCTCTACTTTACCATGAGCTTCGAACAGTTTCGTTAATTCCTCCTCAGTAACAGCTTCTTTCAAATTACGTACATAAAGAACTTTTACTTGCTGCATTGTTTCATCGTCTGGTTCATCCTGTTGTTCTGCCCAGTCAACAACTAAGTCAGTATTCCAAGGCCGGATTTTTCCCATTGTAATTCTTCTTCTGAAAATTTTAATTTTGGATGAACAAAAACAATTACAAACTTTACATCTGAAGCAGTCTTATGGTCACTAAAGTCAATAAAACAAAACCCTCTGTTTTTACGTCCATCTTGGGAATCAGGATTAGAATAAATAATCACATCAACTATATTATCTAAAATTGAAACAAAATAAAATTACACATTGATTACATTAATTTAGGCGTCTATCCTCTTTCTTTTTTTTAATTTTTTAAAGGACCCAGGCGCCTAAAATTACCTGCGTGCTTTTTCAACTCATCAAGAATTTCTTCTTTTGATTTTGATTTTGGGATATTTCCGAGAAAAAGTCGAGTGTTCGCGACGGATACATTCACTTTAAGTGGTTTTCCAGGCAGAATTTCGTGTCCGTCAAACTAAAATTCGTACGTTTTAGTGTAATTTTCTCTGCAAATTTCAAAAATTTGAATAAAATAGCGGCTTTTACCGCTTTTAATTGAAATCACGAAAATATAATATCTCTGAAAATAATTGCAAAAAAGTGTGTTACGTTTATGTGCCAAAAGATATTAATTAAAAAAGATTCGGTGTTTGGGTGAATCGAGTATGACCGTCGTGTACTCGAAATGGGAGGTAAGAGAGATAAGGACAAAATTAAAATTAAGATATGAAAAAGCATTATATAAGAAGAAATATATTGAGGTTAAAAATATATATCAAAAATTATACCATGCAAATCCACTAAAATAAACCCGTATTATAAAACAATAAATGGCATGGTTAAGAATAATAACAAAATGTACCTTTTACAAACAATGAACAAAACCATGCCAAAAAATAAAACTTACAAAAGACAAAACTGACCTTTTTAGCTGCTTCAATTGCAGCGGCTTTCTTACAAAAAATAAGGAAACCATATCCACGACTTTTGCCAAGGACAGGATCCATCATAATGCCTTAAGGTTTTAGATATAAAAAAATAGGAGTAAAACTAACGAAGATCATATAGTTGGCCTGCTTCTTCAAACAAAGGGACCAAAGTATCCTCGTAAATATCTTTAGGAATCTGACCAATGTAAACCTAAGAATTTAGAAAATAAATCCTGGAGAATATCAGATCACTTACACAACCCCCTTCGCCAGATTGATTTGGATCAGGACCCTCATATCCAGGAGGTGAATGATACTTCCGCTGACCAACAGTAACTTCAAGCTGATAATGTGTACGATCTAGTTAAATATTTAATAGCACTAATTAAGGTAAAGGCTAACCAATTAAAGCTTTAATTTTAACAGGATCAGGACCAGGTATAAGCGGTAACTCCATTGCCGATTGTTGACCCATTGAGCGAAGTCGATCACGAAAATTACGCATAACAGACCTTAATTAAAATTTCCGTAAAAAACATTCTATACTAGTCCAACATTAAATATTGTGGTACATTTTGCACTCCAAATAGGTGGGAATTCTGTAAAGTATAATTTAAGTACAAAAAAGAAGTTACATGAAGCTCATTGACAATGTAGTTTCCTTGTTCAGCTGGAAATGTTGCTAACATTTCGACAGCTCTGTCGTCAAACTCCTGTGTTGTAGTTCCAATTTCTTCAAACATTTTCATCAAACTGTCTGCAACAAGTTTCGGTAGATTCTTCGACATAAACATCTTATAGGCTTCATTGTCATCGTAATGTTTTTCAGGCTAACATAAGATAAAACAAAATAAATTAGAATTTAAATGAGTACAAACCAATTGTGAATCCATTTGCTCTTCTTTTGTTTCTTCAACCTTACAATTAACATCATTGGCAGAATGTTCACCATCCAATTGTTCACTACTCAATTGCTCACCACTCAACTGACCATTATCATCTGTAGCTCCATTAGTAGTTGTAGCACAAGGTTCATCTTCTTCTAATTTTGCTTCAATTTTGGTTTCAACATTCTCGGACGTTTTGTTGTCATTTTCATTTGACTGAACCACATTTAAATCCATTATTTCAATATCTGACATGTAATAAAATACACTAAAACAAATAGAACGTTAAGCTACTCGAATAAAAGATAGAAAATAATTTGAGAAAAATTGAATGTATCAAAAGGTTTCAAGTCGAAAACCACAGTAGAAAATTAATCGATAAAAGGAATCGTTCCAAAAATAAATGTATGAAATCAACCTAAATAAACAAAAATCCGGGACGCAAAAAGTATATATCTGACGTGGAAACTGTGATAATCATTCCTAATTGAATGTCAAAAAATATTGAAGTTAATTGTATGGGGGCAAACAAAGTTCAGAATAAAAATTAATCATAATACTTCGACAATTACCTATATCTTACATTAACTGTTTGGTAATTTCAATTAAACTTTTGTGGAATTATGCGTAGACGTCTGAAGAGGATTAACAGTCGAAATTGGTTTTGAATATGTTGCTTGACGGTTATGCATTTGTACAAGAACCATTTGGACCAAAACAATTAGATCAGAGAATTCTATCAATGCTGGATCAAATTTCATTCTTATTACATTCCTATCGCGGCATGGCACACAAAAGAAAGCAAAATTGTTTCCAGATTTAAATTGAACACATTCTTTGTCATTCATACTGGCGCTGATAACTGGACTTCGCCCCCACATTCGAGCATTGACTGTACAACAAACTTCCTTCTTAAAATTTGCAAAAAATAGCAACCAAATTAAAAATAAATACATCTGAATCGTCACATTGAAACTCTGCAACAGCAACAAATAATACATAGGCATGTTTTGAATCAGGCAATTGTGGTTGTGTGTTCAAAGTAAAGTTTTGTATCATTTCCCCTTCGTGTAATGGACTAACAAAAACTTGAGAAACATTCCGCAATGTCATCTCCCTTTAAATAAATCTTATTTATTGAATAAATGTAAAGAGAAACATTGTAACATTAGTTCTTGCAGAGTTAAAGGCTCGTTTAATCCTACTTTCATGTTCAGAAATAATTCGTAGTTGTTTTTTATACTTATCTTTGTCTTTATAGGCTTTATCCATTACTAAAATTAATAAGTTACTAAATTAAGCAACCACAATTATACGTTGAGTAAATGATGCCCCAAAAGACAGAAGTAATTTTAAATAATCAAAATCACTGCTACATTCCAATGCTTGCATTGCTGGTGTTTTACCACTTCTATCCGGCGAATTAAGAGGTGATTGCAAAGAAAGAAGTGTCTTGACATGGCAAATGCGACGATTTGCGATTGCCAGCTTAAAAGATGATAAAAAATTATTAATTAAAGAAAATAAATAATAAAATAAAAAAAGTTTATCAAACATGGAGAGGAATCTGTCCATTGCTGTGTTCTGCCATATCTAAACGTGCACCATTTTTGACCAATAAATTTATCAGTTCGCATTGTGCATGTAAAACTCCACATCTAATTTCACAAAGCTTAAAGAAAAAATGTTAAAAATCGTTAGGTAAAAAACCTTATGTATAAGAGCTTTACCCAAGTCATCGCACCGATTGAGATCCAAAAAAGGTTTTTGAACATTTAATAGTAACAAATCATGAACTTTCTCGACTTTTCCATCAAGCACTAGCTCATCAAACTCCTAGAGATAAAGTTAAATTTAATTATTAACTACCTAATAAGCAAATAACAACAAAATACAAACCTCCTGAGTTACAGACACGGTCTCTGTTTTCTTTGTCAGTCTCTTTTTGATAAGCCTTTCTGCTTCCAAAACAATATTTGCTTCTTCAGGTAATAATTTAAGAGGCAAATCAGTACTTGCAAATGGTCCAATAGCCTTGGTCCTTGTAAGCTTCTTCAATATTAATAAAAAAAATAATAATTCACAAACTTTTTTCCCGTTTCTTTTTAGTAGTTTCAAATTTCCGCTAATTCCGAATTGTTTTCCTTCTTTCAATTCAGGTTTTTTTTCTATTCTTGAACACGGGAAGGATGGGACCTTGGCTATCGGTGGAGATAATTGCTTCCCCTGAGGATGAGCTTCCTCAATTGCAGCTTTCGATTTTAAATCCAAAGCAGACCCCTGTGACTGATTGTGAATTATTGTACTTTTAGATGCTAATGAAGAATCTTCCACATCAAACTCAGGTTTTTGAAGAGAATCAGTTGTTTTAACAATTTTTGAGGATCTCCTTTGACGTTTCTTAAAAAAGGAATTGTTGATAAATATTTCAAAAAGAAGGTGAAGGTCACAAATTAAAATTCATAAAATCAACTTAATCTTATTATGTTATACATAGAATAATTTCTAGAAACTTATTTTTACATTTATTTAAAAAGGAATGTTTATACCTTAACAATCTTTTTGGTTGCCCTTTCTTCATTAGTAGATGTTTTTTGTAATGCTTCGAGTGCTGGAGAAGACTCGGAAGTGAAAACATCAGAAGAAGCAATTAGTTTTTCTACTGTAGATTCTAAAAAAACAGACTTTATTTCGTTAATCCTTCTATTATTGTTCAAATCGTAAGTGACATATTTGTCTTATTGATAATTGAATTAAAAATAAGACTTTTTGAAGGACGTCCACGCTTTGAAGGAGATGAAGATGAGGTTGTAAGTACACCTATATCTTTAGAATGAGGCTTTAGCTGGTTACGAAGCACACGGACACCAGGTGAACAATTAATCTCACTCAACAACTAATTAAGAAAAGAAAATTAAAACAAAATTAAAACAACCTTTTCTGTTTTTGATAAGCGCCTGTCCGGTACAAATAAACGTTGCTGCTCTCTTGATCCTTCTCCAGGCTTAATTCCAAACCATCCTTCAGAGTTAGTGCCATCAACCTCATTTCCGCTTTCAGATTCCTCAGTCTCTGTGTGTACGGATTGAATGGCCTCTTCAGTTTTTACTTTTTTATCAGTAGGAGTATGTTTTTGAGGTGTCTAAGGAAATAAAAGAAAAATCAAAATATAAACTAAAAACCCTCCTCAATTCCTGTCTTTTTCGACCTCTCTCCGTATTTTTATTGTCATCCAAAAATTGTTTGCACATCTCTCTAACATGCTCACTTAATAAATTTCCGGTAGGCTCCCATGTGTCATTTTCTGGCCCATAACCAGACCAACGGACCAGCCAAAGATCCCTTCCACGAGACTTTTTATGCCCTATGATTGCTTCAACCTGACTGGTCCAAAATACTGATAGAAAATAATTAAAAATAACCTCAAAAAGGTGGTCATCTTCCTCTTCTGTTGTGTTGGAATTTTGAGAAGTTATTTCCTCATGTTCAACTTTCTCCGATTCTTGGTCAGCCTTGAACTCTTTTTCTCTAATATCCTTAAGAAAAATAATACATAAAGTAAAATTATTTAACCTTCACCACGTGCTCCTCTTCTGATGGAGTAAGAGAAGAAAGACTTGTAGATGATGAACTATCACTTTCGGCCATAATAAGTATAATTTAAAAAATAAAAAAATATATTCAAATTTAATTAAAAAGTATGGAATTATCGCCCCGTTCGCTTCGAGATTTTTTAAAATACTTCCATTTCCCATAAAATGATCAAATAAATTAGTAATAATTAACATTTAAAATTTAATAACAACATAAAAGCATATTTATCAAAGAGGTAAAATCGTGGCAGATCATATAGCATTTTTACATTGCATATGTGGATTATAAAATGAATAAATTGAATTAAAAAAATATTAAGCCAGATTAAGCCCCTGAATAGAATTAAAAAAATTTTGAGGAATAAAAATTTTGAGAAGTTAAAAATGTTCCCAGAAAAAATCCACAGTTAAGAGCATTGGCCGGACTATACATAAAAATAGGGAAGAAAGAAAGGTTAGGGAAATATATACAAAAGGGAATCGCTCATTAGAATCAAATTTATTACGAGCGAAATTTAAGGTGAAGAGGAGTAAAAATAATTTATAATATATATCATTGTCGTCGTACAAAACAATCAAATATTTTGTAATTTCAACCTTCGAGATTAAAGTATTTTAAATATAAGACAAAGACAATGATACATAATATACAAGACATTTTTATAAATACAATTTTGATTTAAAAATTCCTTGTCATTCAGTCCCCATTAATATTAGAAGGAGAAAGCCATTGAGATGGTGGAAGTGGAAGACTTTTAGCAGAAGGAGAACCAGTGAACTTAGAACCAGCAAAAATTGATGATGATAAACCTGAACAAAAAACATTTCAAATATTTTAGTTACCTTTGTACAAACGCTAAAATGTGGAAACATAATAACGTACCCTGTTTCATATTTGCTGTTGTTTCCAGCTGATATAGTTGATGTAGAAACTTAGAAGCAGAAGCTAAAATGGTTGAATATAAATATACTAAAATAGTTAATTCCATAAAAACAAAAGGTTAAAAACCATAAAATAAATTATGACACATAACAATAAAAGTTATTGAAAAATAAGTAGTAGAATTTTCGCTTATAAAATTCTCAAAAATAAATTCAACCTGTCATTTTTGATGGAGAATTAAGTTTTTGCGGTGTTTTAATGTTGCTCGGAGGTGTTACTGGCCAAAATTGTTGTAAAGAATTCGGAGGAGCAGAAGAGGGACCTATCGGGATGGAATGTTTATTAAAATGTGTTTGATGATATTGAAGTATACGCGCTGATGGTGAAAGTGGTTGAACTAAATTTTAAACAATTGAAAATGTATTTAAAGATTTTAAGTCAAATTTAATTTTGGGAGCTAATTTTAGTCACACTATATTTTGATTTAAGTCCTTTATTTCAAAATACAAGTGATTACATATAGCAGAGATAGAGAGAGTACTTTAATTTAAGCTAGTGATTTTAACTTATCTTTGAGAACTAAACTTATGATTATTCTGATTAGCCTCTTATTAAGTATATAATTTTAAATAAGCAAAAATATTAATAAACCTTTTACATTCTCAAGAGCGGTTCTTGTTTTCTTCGAAGTTTGTTGAATGATAGAGTTATTGTTTCCATTATCAGTATAACCATTCTTTAATCCAGCAGAAACTCTTAATTTCTCAGCGTGTTTCCATTCAGTTGGCTTTTCCCATTGTGATGCTTTTGTAACAATATTGTAGTAATAGCTTAACGATAATTATTAATAAATTATAGAAATATATTTATTCTTTTTAGTTAATTGTTCGTTTAGATTTTATCAGTTATGTAATAGTTTCGAATTCGAAACAGTCTCTAAATCTTATTTAAAAATATGCACCGTCTACCGAAGCCTATCTTTTCCTTCCAGTTACCGAATTCTTTTAATCGAGTAGTTGTTGGTGAAGTATCCTATTAAATAAAACGACTTAGGTTTTAACATGTAAGAAACCATGCTATCTGTTTGTGTTGTCCTCAAAGAAGTTATTGACATTGACTGTAGATTAAATATCTATATTAAAAAATTAAATATCTAAAAATAATATGTATGAATTATGTATGTACAAATGTAGCATAAAATCATTTTTACGTTAGTCATATTGATTGAAACATATGCGCACCCTCCAGGTAGAAAAAGATAGTTAAAATGTCACTTAATAGAAATAGTGTGTTAAATTCCACTACAAGAGAACAAAAGAAATAATATTATTCCAAAATATCAACGTCTTATGAATCAACGGTTTTTATTTAGCTATCATTGATCAAGTGAAAACCGTTCCCAGTTAAAGAAAATATTAAATTATTAGTTTTATGTAATTATTTTTAATTTAATATATTAGGAATAAAACTTTAAAATAATCACAACGTGAGAATTTTTGTCAAAAAATTTTTAATAAATCAACAAAATATATTCTAAGACACTGGAAAAGAAAAAATATTTAGGTCATATTCTCTTATTTAAATTTATGCCTTTTTCTTATCACCTCAATGTTTGGTTTAACATCTTTCTCCATTTCCTCCTCATCGCTAACTTCTTCCTCATTAATTTGAGGGACTCCATGAGGCTTTAATCGTTCTTTCAACTTCTTTAAGCTTAAACGTGGTTTACGTCGGATGGAATGGAATTTAATGTTTCCAATATCTGGATCTTGGAATTCATCTATACCCGTAAGAAAAGATAATTCGCTTGAAGTCGCTGAAGTGCTGCTAGAACTGCAATTCTCCGATGGTAATATTTCACTAATCCAAGCCGTTCCTCTAATGAAATCACCTTAATCAATACAAGACTATTTTTCTAATAAAAAATATAAAAACCTGGAATCATTTTTGGTTTTTGATTAGTAGTTTCTTCACTCGTAGCATGCAGCATTGAACAAGTTGGCCTCGCAAGTTTACATTCAAATTTTGTAGCTATTTCATTTTCTTCATTTTCTATTGAGAATTTTTGTTCACAATATTTTGGTTTCCTTGAAAAGCGTAATCCATTTAGGTATTCAATTGGCATCTAAATAAAAATTTGAATAAAAAATATCAAAAAACATTAATGATTATATAAAATACCCACATTTTTTGGTTTCCTCACAAGCCAAATTGCTTTCTTAACTTTCTTCTCTGGAATGCAACCATTTAATTGAGTAAAATGATCTGCTGTTCCATTTATTCCATCTCCACCTGTCAAAACTTTTTCTCTTTTGCTCCATTTTAGAGGTGGTGAAATGAACAAATCATCATTTCTACTCGTAGAGCTTGATGTTGCAGCGAAGGCTTCATTGTCATCCAAAGCATCGTCGTCATCATGGTGGTGCTTTCTTTTGCCCATTTAATTAATGGAATCTAAAATATTTAAAATTATAAATGTTATAATTAATTCATCTTCTTTTTCTCTCTCATTTTTAAATTTAATTGTGTATTTAAAAATGACTGCAAATATTTATCATATTTGCATTTAAAGATGTGAAATCTCTTTAAAAATTCAGTAATTATGAAAGATAAGTATTGAGAATGCGATGCAAACTCCTTTAAAAACAAAAATAAACACATAAATTATTTTAATAACGATTAATTTTATATAGACTTCGTATATTCTTAATTTTGTTTGTAAATTTTGTATATCGCAATCAGAATATGTTTTAATACAATAGTAAGCATGTCTGCTGTGTAATTGTCATCGAGTGGAGGAATGTGAACAAAAATTGATTGTCCTTTTGTAGCAAATAGTGAGCAATAATAAATGTAGGCACAAAGATATCTGAATAATAATTGATAAAATTTGGCTCTAATACTTCATAAGATTTAAATGTTTATCCAAACCTTCCTGGGTTATCAGAAACTTCAATTTGAAGAAGTGGAAATACACCATCTCCCAATAAATCAAAAACAACTTGTTTTATCCTCTCACAATCAATACAAGTCTCAAGCTCTGATTTCTTGTCACTTCCAACATTACAACAGTTCATAAGAGGTACAGAACCTGAGTAAATAATTTAAATCTAAAATAAAAAACCTTTGATGTCCTGAAGAATGTACCCATCATTAAAGGACTTCGACTCCAGAATCAGTTTGCCTGGAGTCGGCTGGACACCAACATGGACAGTAAACTAAAAATTATAGAAATTAGAAAGTAAGAATGAATCTTAAAAAAAATTACATCGCTGTCAGCATCAAGGACCCATTCCAAACATTTTTGTGCATCCTCGTAATCTACGGCTACAATTCTTGTAATCAAGTCAATGCCCTCAACATCGAACACTTCTCTTAATCCATTTACAACAAGTTCACTTGGATTTGTGGGAAAGTTGCCAAAAGGACCGAATCCAGTAACACCAATTCTCATGCAAAATTTAATTCAAAAGTAGAAATTTTTCGTAATCAGATATTTATGAAATTAAAAACAACGAAAAATAATTAAAAGAAAGATAAAAACTTTAACACATTTATAATTCAGTCAACAATAATAAGATAAAAAGAATTTCAATTAGTCATTTTTAACCCAAAAAAATTGAAAAAAAGGACCAAGAAAACAGAAAATAGCGATAATTCATTTAAAAGCAGGATCAAGTAATGTAACAAGATCTTCCACAACGAAATTTTGTGTACATCACTCACATATGTTAGATAGTCAAAGGCAAAAGAAAAAAGATCATAATTTAAAATATCTCGAAGAGAAAGATAAAAAAATAAAAATTACATAAAAGCTGGGATTCATTCCAATAATTAAAATCGACCAGAAACATAATTGGACGGAAATTTTACAACAAACTGACCATCTCCTTGTGCATCTTCTAGGCGCCCAGCGTTTGGCACAATATTCCATTTGAGGACAAGTGTTACATTTTGGTGACTAAGCAGGTTTGATCCGTCATCCAAAAAATAATACTTTGGATGGATCTATTGAAAAAAGATTTAAAGTTTAGATATTACAACAAACCGATTCTTCAAGGATCACTTGAGAATCGGGACGCTTTACAATCCTGTCCCAAAGCACAACTTGATTTAAGACCTAAATAAAGATTAATAAAAAAAATGAAATAAAAACATTTTTCATTGTTGAGTACTCTGCGACCAAAAAGATAAACAATTGTTTGCTGAAAATATCAAATTTAATATTTTTTAAACTTCTTACACATTCCAGTTGAAGATTGGTGACATATCTGCATGAATATTTAATGAGATCATCGCAAGATCACTCTTTCCTTCCTCATTTGTGTAGTCTGACATACTTCTTCTAAAATTATTTACTTAAAAAATATCATCAAAAAACTGACATCCGAGGGTTTGATGCACCTAATTCAACTTTAATAGTTTTAACAGCAAACATAGATGTCAAGAATGCCATCTAAATTTAAAGATGAAGACTTAAACAGCTTTTAAACATACCAAAGTAACAGCACTAAGCACAGTCAATGTAAAAGCAAAGATTGTATTTCCTCTACTCCAAATAGAATGCATCTGAAACAAATATTAAAAAAGTTAAACGAATTAAATGACTAAACTTTAGAAATATCTGTTATTAACAAATAATAAAAATTAAAACTTGTTTGTATCAATATGAAATCAAAAGGTCATAACATAAGTAAAGAATATTCTTATATTAAATGAAGTATATCATTGGAAAAAATAATTAGTTAATTCAAAGTGTGGATAACATGGTCACTCTCTCGAACAGATTTTAAATCATCAAGTTTATTCCACCACAAATTGAGCCAATGAAATTTATAGAAAAGTGAAAACCATGGAGAGAATAGTTCTTTGCCACCAGAGAACATTTTAGTCAACTCATCAGGGGTAACAAAACAAACTTCAGAGACCTCTTCTGGGTTCGGTTTGAACGGAGCATCAAAATCGGTAATTCTGAATGTTTTAAACAAAATAAAGAGTTAAATGATTTAAGAAAATTAAACATTAGTGCATAGTCCAATTCATGTTCAACCCAGATAGGATCAGATCTAGCCAAATAAATAAAACGTCCCATTTCCTGAATATCAGCAACATCTACACTATCAATTCCAAGCTCATGGAACAACTTTCTTTTCGCAGCAGCTTTTACACCATCAACGCCATTTTGTTCAATTCCAAAAAGTGGATGACTAAGAATATTTAAGCTAATTAAAATAAATTCTAATAAAACCTGCAACAAGAATTTGTCCAAACCAAAGGAAAAGTAATTTTAGTAGACGAACGTTTTTGTAAAAGCATACGCTTTTCCTTGTCAAAAATGAACACACTAAAGGCTCTATGCAATAATGCTAAAAAATCTTCAATATAATAAAATGCTTGACTAACGATTCATGTGACATTCTCGTTTCGAAACTTGTCCTAAAATTAAGAAAAATAAAAAATTAAAGTTCCATAACTACCAATTATTTGATCATTACGATCAACTTGTATACAATTCTCCATCAAATATTTTTCCTGGGTTGGGTCAACAGATTCGGAAGAGATTTGTGTAGAAGTCATCATTTTATTCAGTTGTTTTAATTGAAGATAATTGTTAAAAGATGAAAATTTTAAATGAAAATTGCGCAACATCAAAAAAAATAAAACTTTTTTTAATAAAATTTCATAAAGCAAAGAATTATGGGCAAAAAATAATAACGAGTCATCATCTTAAACCAATCACCAATAATAATTATTGTAAATAATTTTTTGACGAATAATTGATTGGTAAATAGAATAATATTGAAATTTTATTTTAAGTAAAACACATTTTGCCAATGGAACTTTAGCCATGAACTTATCTTTTTTCAGTATTTTTTTTATTTTCTTTATTAAATATTTATTGTTTCAGCTTTGATAGATTGATATGACAGATATTGAAACACAATTTACTGATGCTCAAAATTATGTTAATGATCCAAATATTGAAATTGCTTGGGCAATAAAATCTAGTGAAATTGCTTCAGTTCATGTAAAAATTATTTCTAAATAAAATAACATTTTAAAATTAGATGAATATTCTAATGTCAGTTGATACAACAAAACTTAAACTAAATAAATATCAAGATAACGTTTACAAACATTTTAGAGAAGTTTTCCCTGATATGGACGTTTTTGAGGTTGCTTTCCTTTTATTCTGTTTTGATTTTTTGAACATCTTTAGACAAATGAAGTTAAATTGAAGGGGGATAATAAAGAAAAATGGAGGCAATTTTGTGAGCATTATAAGGAAACAATGGAAGACTACAATTTTGGAACAATGCTAAGGATACGAGCAGATGGAATTTATGATGAAATAAATACAATTATTACACCAAAGGTATAGAAAATATTTTTTGGTTACTTTTTGTTTTTTCTAAGATTTCCAAACATAAGGTTGATATTATTACATTTAACAATTTCTTTCGTTTTTAATTAGTTTTTCTTCCTTAATCGACGTGTTTTTAATTTAGTAACCTATTTTCAGATAATTTTCATGGCAATTGAAGGTGCACGTAACATTGAAGGAATAAATGAAAAGTCAAAAGAAAAATATAAATTATTATATAATCAAAACAATTCTGAAGGTATTGGTGAAAGTAGTTAATAAAAATAAGTATATTTATTTAATTTTTTTTTATATTCAAAAAACTGAATTTATGTTTTCTTTTTAAAGGTATAAATTTTTAAATATTTAAATTTTAATATCAATTTTCTATTATTTTTTTAAGATTCCAATTTGAGTATTTTTGCCTTTGACATTTTATCTTTTTAATTTACATTTTTTTACTTTTTTTTTTATAAGAAAAGATGGGTAGATGTTTGGACTAACTGATAAAGCAATTCTTTATCAGAACATATTATTTTTGTTTGATAAAGTCCAAATGTGCTCATTCATTTACTGCATTAAAAGAAGAGGAAAAGATTTACTGGCTAATTTTTTACAACAAATAAAAAGGAAATGAAGTAGGTTTTTTAATTATTAAGATGCAAAATTTCTTTAGAAATTAAACCTTTATAGAGTTTATTAACTAAAATTTATACTAATTATCTAATATAGTTTTTAAAAATATTATTGAATTTTTGGGTGATTATGTGGTTGTTTTTGATTTTTTAGAATTCTTTAGCAATGAGGGGTTTATTTATGTATAAAGAACTGCGCATTCTTTTTATTGATTTTTTCTAACAATTAAAGTAAAAAAAAAAAGTTAATGAACATTTTCTTATTCCTGAGAATTTTAAAATTAAAAACAAATTCAGCACAAAAATTAACAAACAGATTTTCTGAATTGTAGGGAAACTTTAGAAAATAAAATATTTATTATTTTTAGCGATCAAGTACCTCTATTAGTAGATGGTACAGATACAATTTTGCCAAATGAAGAAGAGTCAAATTATCTTAAATGGATTAGAAAAATTAGGTAAAAATCTAATATCAATGCAAATAAATTAATTTTTAGTGTTGTAAATTGTGTTGGTTTATTCTTTCTTTTTGTACTTATTATCTCCAATCTTGTTTTTGCTTTGTTATATTTCTCAGCATTAAACGAAGTTCTATAATTTTTATTTAATAAAAACATTTTTTTAGTCTTCTTTTTCTTCTCGTTTACCAGAATGGCCATCTCCCTCAAACAGTCTTTTAGGTGAATATTCTTCTGCTTCAGTTGCTGCTGATAATGAACTTTGCTCTACAATCGGAAGGTTTTTCTTTAACTTTTTGATTATAAAATATTTAAAATTTAGAGACATTTTGTTACAAGGAGGTAATGCTGTAGATGCTGCAATTTCTGTTGTTTTTTGTATTGGAGTAATAAATTCTCAATCGTCAGGGCTTGGTGGTGGACATTTTATGACTATTTTTAATTCGTAATTATTCTAAATAATTTTTAAAAAATATTTGTTAATTGTAGTACAACTCGTAAATGCAGTGTAGTTGATGCCAGAGAAGTTGCACCATTAGCCGCTACAGAGAATATGTTTAAGGGACGTTGGAATCGTTCAAAATATGGTTATTATAAATAAACCTTTAAAGAATATTTTTCTTCTTTTTTTAGGTTGGGAAGCTGTTGCAGTCCCAGGAGAACTAAATGGACTCTGGACTGAATATAAAAATTTTGGGGGAAAACTTCCTTGGAATTCTCTTATAAAACCAATAATTGATCTCATGGAAGAAGGTATTTTATTATTATTTAATATTTCTAAATTTATTAGGCTATCCAACATCTCATGCTTTTGCTTATGCTCTAAAAACCCATGAAAAACAAATTAAAAATGACTCAATTTTGAGTAAAGCTTTTATTAATCCAAAAACACGTGAATTATACAAAATTGGTGAACAGATTACTACAAGGTTTTTTTTTTAATATTTATAAACTTTTAATTAAATGTTAAGAAAAAATTTAATTCAAACACTAAAGGGAATTGCCTATTCTAATGATCCAATTGAATTCTTTTATCGAAGTAATTTTACAAGATCAATTGTTAAAGAATTTAAAAATAATGGTTGTTAAATATTTTTAATAAAAATAAATAGGAGACCTTTCCTGAATACACAAACAAGATATTCTATTTAGATACTCTGTAATAATGTTAAGTATTGCCCAAATAACTTTATTATTATTATTATATAATTTTGTTTCTTCTATATGTACATATAGGTGGAATACTTACTTTTGATGATTTTGCAAAATACCAAGCTATTGTAAGGCCAGAATCTCAAATTGTTTACACTAAATTATCAAATCATAAAATAATTTGTGGTCCTCCACCGCCTTCTGGTTCAGCAGTTACACAGTCAATACTTTCCATTCTTGATCAGTATATAATATTTAAATAAATAAATAATTAATTTATTTTTTATAATTCATTTTAATACGAGCACTTTTAATGGAAATGTTGATCTTTTACATCGTTTTATTGAAGCATCAAAGTTTGCTTATGCGGTTAGGAGTTCATTAGGTGATATTGATTTTGTTAAAAATGCTTCAGAAATTGTCAAAAATATAACTAGCGCTGAATGGGCACAAATGGTTAGGTAAAATAATTAATATTTATTTAATAGAATTATTAATAGAATAAGAAACTTATTTTAGATCAAAAATAAATTGGGGAACACATCCTGATGAGTTTTATGGTGGTAGTTTTCAGGCACTCCCAGAAGATCATGGAACTACACATATTAGTGTTATTGATAAATTTGGAAATGCAGTTAGTGTTACATCTACAATTAATTTAATGTATATTTTATTTTGGTTTTAAGAATATAATTATTCCTTTTTAATTAAGCCTTGGATCTCAAGTAATGAGTGAAAGTTCTGGAATTATTTGGAATGACCAAATGGATGATTTTTCTTCTCCTGGACATCCTAATTATTATGGATTTCCACCTTCACCTTCCAATTTTATTAAACCTGGAAAAAGGCCAATGTCTTCAACTAGCCCTTTAATTATTTTTAATAAAAATGTTTGTTTATTCTTCTAATTTTATTTAAAATTATTTTAAAAAGGATAATGGATCTGTTATGACAATTGGTGCTGCTGGAGGTTCTACGGTTTTATTTAAATCTATTTTTAATTTATTAATATTCCCCAGATTATTTCTGGAGTTGCAGGAGCTGCTTTTCATTCTCTTTGGTTAAATAATAATATTAAACAAGCAATTGGTTAATTTATTTTAATTTATTTTTTTTAATTTAATTTTTAAAGATTTTCCTCGTCTTCACAATCAACTTCGACCAAATGTTACTAAATTTGAACCTAATATGCCTAATAGTTATATAAATGCTCTTAAAGAACGTGGACATATATTTAAAAGTGAAAAGAAAATAACTGTTGTGGTAAACATTTTAAATAAAAAATAAAATAATTTTCTCTTCTTTCTTTCTTTTAAAAAGACTGCTGTACAAAGAATGTCAAATGGAACAATTTTTGCAAATAGTGATTGGAGAAAAGGTACTGAAAGTGAACCTTCTGGTTATTAAAATAAATATTTGTTAGTTCTAATAATGAAGAAAAAAAAAAAATTTTTTATTTGTAATTTTATCATTTTTTGTATTTTAAAAAATTTTTTATATTTAAATAAATTTAAAAGTTCTAAATTTTGTGATTTTTTTTGTTAATTTAGTTTTGACGTAGTAAATAATTATTTGTTTACTTAACTCTTATAAATTGCTTTATTTTTTTGTATTTTATTTATTTTTAAGTTCAATGGGTGACAATAAATCTTTTATGTAGTTTTATATTATATAAGAGTGAAGAAAGCAGAGAATATATTTTTGATTGAAATATTTAATTTTTATTTATTTTTTTATTTTATTTTATTAATTTAAATTTTTATTCTTCTAACAATAAGAGGAAAATAATTATTAATAAATATTAAAAAATTTAATTAATTATACTACAAAATGTCTAAAATAAATTTAAAAAAATTTCTTTTTTAAAATTCTTTAAACTAAAATAAATAAATATTTACAATTTTTAAATGAAATTTAATCTAAAAATATATTTATATTATACAATTTCTTTTTATTTATTTTCTTTTCTTAGAAGTTTTTTTTAAAAAAGTGTCAGTTATACGTCTACTAAAACACAACAATGATAAAAAGAAGAATAAAAGGACCAACAACATTAACACTTTCATTTAAAATTGAATCGGGTTTTTAATAATAATTTAAATTAAAATTTAATTAAATTCAATTTTTAGTAAAAGGAAGTGGACCAAAAATTTTAAATTTATTAAATACCTCAAATAATAATTTATTTAATCAAAAGAGAATATTATTAAAATATTCAGAAAATTCAATAGATTTTAGTAAAAGTATTATGGCTTCAAGGGTTGATTTAGCACCAAGACATTTTTCTTCAGGTTTTAAAAATTAAGTTTAAAAAAATTGTTTTTTTAGCTCAAAATGTTCAACGAGCAGTTCAAAAAATGCGTGAAAAAGAGCAAAAAGCAATTAATGAAAGAATAAATGATGTTTATTCAAAATATTATATTCCAACAAAATATTCAAAAAATTCATTAGAATATGGAAAACCAGTTAGTATTTTTATTTAATTTTTTTTAATTATAATTTTAAGCCTCCAGGTTCATTAACTGAAATGAGGGCAAAAAAAGCTGGTTATTTATTTTTAATTTTATTTAATTATTTTTTAAAACAAATATATTTAAATATTAAAGCAAAACATATTGCCAAAGAAATGCTACAACTCTGTGAAATAATTGAAGAATATGGTCATTCAAATGAAGATAAATTAATAATTACCTTTGGACATTTATTTAGTATTTATGAATATATTTCTGATAAAGTAATTTTTAATTTTAATTATTTAAATATTATAAAGGTTGTTGGAATATTACTTAGAGCAAGGAAACATGGAATGGTTGATTTTGAAGGAGAAATACTTTATCAAAGAAGAGATGATGAAAAAATTATTAAATTACTTTTAAGCCATGAAAAGATTGAAGAATATTTAAAAGAATTAAATAATTAAATTGTTTAAATAATTAAAAGGAAAGTTTATTGATAATTTTAAAGTTTTTCTTTCAAAAGAAAAAAAAAAGTTTTATTTAAAAAAATCTTTATAAAAATTGTTAAACTTTCTTTATGTATAATTTTCTTTTGATAAAAAAAAATAATTTTATATTTATTTATTAAAGTATTATTTAATTAAATTAAAACAAGATATACAAAAAAAAAATAAATAATTTGTATTTACCTACCATTTTAATTATTTAATTAATTAAAGTTCCTCCACCACTTTTCCTTCAGATAATAATAACCAATTGTATTTAATAATAAAAGAAGACAAAAAAATACAGAAAAGTACCAATTGTAAGAGAAGCTGGAAGTGCCGGGAAATAACCAAGATTCTCATCATCATCACTATTATTTTTCTCAAATTCCTCAGATAAATACAAAGTATAGAATAAACTTTAAATTAATTAAAATTAAAAATTAAATTTAATTATTACCCAATCAAAACTCCAATAATTGCAAAAAGAACAGGCAAATTATACCAACCATTCATATCTGAAGCTGCTTTTCCAACCAATAATCCATAAATTATAAAATCACCCATTCCAATTATTGTTTGATCTTAAAATATTTTTTTTTTTAATGTATAAAAAATAATTTAATTAAAAAAATACCAGAAGCATTAAGTGCATCAAAAGCTGTCCTCTCTTCACTACTTTCTATTGTTAATGTATTCTCATCAGTAGTAGTATTATTATCATTAGAATTTAAACTCAAATCAGAATAAGGAGCTTCATCATTAAGTTCTTCATCAAAATAAATAGACGTTAAAGTATCATCTGTTGAATAATTTTCCTCAGAATTTTCACTACTAATTTCTTCTTCATCTTCATCATCAGAGTCTTCATCATCTTCTTCTTCATCAGAATCCTCTTCATTTTTTCCATTCTTTGCTATGAAAAACAAAAAACGAAGAATTCCTTCATTATAATTTTGAGCATTTAATGCAGCTATTTTAAGAGGACCAAATGATGAATTTACAGCAAATAAATCTTTTATTTTTAATTAATTAATTAAAAATTTTAAAAATTAAAAAACCCCATAAAATAACAGCAATCATTAAAAACCAAATTGTATGACGAGGAAGAAATCTCAAATAATAAATAGAAATAGAAGAACAATTAAAAACACAAAAAATTTGTTGGAGAAAAGGAGGAAAATAATCGGTAAAATATGCCTAAAAATTAAAAGAAATTTAGAAAATTAAATTAAAAAATTACCATAATAATTAATGAGGTAAGGAACAATGAAGTAATAATTGTATATAAATAAACAAAAGAATTGTCAGCGCCAAGAAATTTTATGTAGATATCACTGAAAAAATCAAACTGTTTTCTTTTTAATTATTTTTAGGTTTAAAAATATAAAAAGATTTCTTTTAATTTATTTTAAGACTAAATAAATTCCAAATAAATAAGAGAAGTTTCCAAAAATTATTTATTTACTAAATAATATTTGCAGGCATAAGATAAGCCATCATCATAAATGAAGATTTAACAAAGAAAATAACATAAGAAGTTAATTGACGAGAAATACATTGACTCAATATAATGCTCATTAAAGCAATAATTGTAACAATAAAAAGACCATTTAACTTTAAAAATAAAAATAATTAAAAATTAAATAAAATTAATTAATTACACTTCCATCAATTAAAGCATTTCCAGTTGTTATATTATTATCAATATCAAGCAAAGCTGCACTATTAGAATAAGATTCACATTTCATTTCATAAACAAAACACCAAATAAATAACTTTAAATAAATTATTTTAATTTAAATTAAAAAATTTAAGAACTTACGGTAAGAACCATATTAAACAAAACAAAACCAGAAACAATAAAAGCACCTCTATCAAAAGCCATTTTAAGTAAAATTTTATTTCTTAAAACAGCAGCAATTCACTCCAAATATAAAATTATACGATATAAGTTGTTTAATTTGAATATACCCTTTTTTAGGTTTAAAAATAAATAAATAAAAATTAATTAAAAATATTAAAACAAATATATAAAATTGTTTAAATTTAGAAAAAAATAATTATTATTAAATTTATTTAAAAATACACATTTACATATTATAATAAAAACAATACAAAATAAAGATTAATTAATTAATGTTTAGGTTAATGTTCTAAAAATAATTATATAAATATTTAGTATTAATAATTAGAGATCAACATATTAGTTTTATTTTTAATTTGATCCTTTCCTTTTTCTTTATTAGTAAAAATAGAATTCCCTGTTTTCAATACGTTCACGAATTAAATATTGACTCATTGCCTTATAGTGAACATAAGCACCAGAATTAACAAATAAATGCCAAATAGCATGTGAGAATGGCAAATAACCTTCAGAATAATAGAAGATAAGTCCAAAAATGTAGAGACCACCACCAGCTGCTAAAGGTAATAGACCTGCAGTATCAGTCTTTCCAAACAATAAAATTATTTTAAATTCAAATACTTACAGTAAAGGCACAAATAAATGTTCCAGGCAAAACTCCAAGTATTAAATACATTGTTAAGGCAAACAATTCACTATCAATTGTTAAGTTAAAGGAAAGATTTTGAGCAATTATACTAAAAATAGCAAAAACCCATACCTTAACATTTTGTTTTTTTTTAATGTTTAAAAACATACTGCTTTGCAAATATCTTCCGAAAATGGTCCATTATCACGCAATAAAAGCCAAGGAGTATAACAAGAGGCAATAAATAAATGAATCATTGAACGATCAGCTGTTCGAAGGAATGAACGCAAATATCTTAAATAAAGGATTTTATGTAATAAAAGAGTTTAAAATAAACATGTAGCAACGACCGCTTGGGTATATTCGTACAAGTAAACAAGTAAAATGGTAAATAGCAGAAACTGCAAACAATGAAAGCATCATTCCATCATATAATGCAAGAACAAAAAATTCTCTTGCAGTATTTGTATGTAATTCAAGTTCTAAGAAAGCATATACAACAGCTGGAACAGAAACCTTTTTTTAAAAAAAGGTAATTTTTAAATTAAAGAATAAAGAAAAATAAATTACAGCATGGGTTACAATATTTGCTATATCATCAGCAATTGCTAAACATCCAGAACCTCTTGTTGCTGGAGAATATGTTGCAATACATTCAGCTGTTTCAACGGCCTTTGCATGCCTTCGTCTGCGAGAACTTTCTAAAATATATTTTTAAACAACTGTGTAACAAATAGAGAATAACTCTACCCGACATTGATGGTAGAAATCAAGAGGATACAACAAAAGTAAATAGATAACAATGAAGGAACGAAGGAAGTTTTTAACATATTCTGAATTAGTTAGGCTTTTATAAAGTTCGAAATTAAAAAAGATTTTCTGTGAATGTTATTGTGTTAGAGAAATTTAGAATTTTCTTTAGTTAAATTTGGCATTCTGTTTATAATTTTTCTAAATAAATATTTATTCGCGAGAGAAAAATAAATTGTAAACAATAATTTCTCACTTTTTTTTTGTTACACGTTTTTGGTTAACGTGTTAAGCAAATTTTCACTAATAAATAATTAATTTAGAAACAATATTAGAATGTATAAATTACAATTATTTAATATTCAAATGTATTTTTTTCCTTTATTTTTATTTTCTTTAATTACATTGTTTTTAAATGCTTCCGAATTAACTTTTGAGCTTGATGATAATGCTGAACAATGTTTTTTTGATGAATTAAAGAAAGGAATTGATTCTGTTTTGGAATATCAGGTTTTTTCTAAATAAATATATGATTATGTATGTCTTTTCTTTTAAGGTTGTTACTGGAGGTCAATATGATGTAGATGTTGTTTTGGAAGATCCAAATGGAAATGTACTTTATAAAGAATTAAGAAAACAACTTGACAGTTATTCTTATAAGGTTATTATTAAAAATTTAATTTAACTATTTTTTTAGACTTCTATGGATGGAACTTATAAAGTTTGCTTTTCTAATGAATTTTCCACCTTTTCTCATAAGGTTTTATTAATAAATTTTTTGTTTTTTTTAATTTATTTATAATTTATTTATTTAAGGTTGTTTATATGGACTGGCAGGTTGGTGAGCCAGAATTCAAAGGAATGCCTGTACCTCGTGTTGGAACTAGTATGACACAAATGGAACGAAGTGTTGGGACATTAGCAGATCGTTTAAGGCTTTAATTTAAACTTAATAGGTTTTGTAAACGATTAGTTTCTATATTCTCTATCGACTTTGATGATCTTACAATAGGTTCAGAATTTTTCGGCCAAGATCTTACAATAAAAACACTAGAATATCATTTTTTCATTTTCTAGAATTGTGGATGACTATCAAACACATCATCGTCTCCGTGAGGCAACCGGAAGAAAACGTGCCGAGGATTTGAGTGAACGTGTCGCTTACTGGTCACTTGGTCAAACGGCTGTTGTTGTGATTATAGGTGTTGGACAGGTTTGGAAATCTTAACGTTTTCAATTTAAATCTTCGTTAAGGTTCTCGTTCTGAGGTCTTTCTTTTCTGATAGAAAATCCGGTAGTATTTGAGAATAAAGTTGGATTATTTAAAATGAAATTGTTTAATATAAAAATATGTTATTTATTTTATGTAAATTTTTTTGTTTAAAGACTTTAAATAAATAGAGTAATTTAAATTATAAAATCAGTTGTTATATTTTATTATTATTATCAATTCTTTTTAGGGATTTTCTTAAAAATATCAAGGCTTCAAATCTGGAAATTCTAGAGATTTTTTATACCGCTCCAGACGTAAGATATTTTTATCATTTGCTCTCAATAATTCTTGAATACCGTCCACAAGTGTCTTTCGACATTCACGGCTTCGTTGATTTTGTTCTTCTGTTGAATTTTCTGTGTAGATTTGAAGACCATCAATTGCTTCTAAATGCTGGAGCGAGCGTTCAGTAAATTCATGTAATCTTTTATCCATTCTTCTAATCATTTCATTAAGCATCTCGCCTTAATAAATGAAATTAATTAATATTGAATAATAAATGGAACCTAAAAATGTTCTTTAAAGTTTAAATATAAAAAGAAACCTTCAAGGAAATTTCTCTCAATTTCAGACAAATCCTCATCAATTGTCTTGAAAAGACTGCTAAGTTTCGTTAAATGAGTCTTTTCATATGCTATTAATACTTCTTTGCCAGTATTATCGGATTTTGCAGAACCTATTACCTTTATTTTATCATTCTCGTTGAATCCAATATTCTCTAAAGATTCTTCCATTGGAGCGACAATAAATTTACCTTTCAAAAATGAGCTTTAGTAATGAAATAGAAATACCTTTTCTTATTAATTTCATTGTCGTTATTTCACATCCAGTCTCTTGAGAAATTCGTTCACGAAGTTCGCCCAGTGTAGAAGGTAATGGTTGACTCGATTCTCCAGTTCCTTCATCACCTTCCCTCGCTTTAATCTCTATTTTTATCTCCTTTGTATTGTATTTAAAAATAAGTAACATTTTTAATAAGTTAATGAAAAAATTGTAAAAGTAAGTAGGTAAATATAAATAAAGACTTTAATTTATATAACTCTAATTATCGGTGGGGGACGAAAGAGTCTCGCCAAAAGAGTCTCGCCGAAAGAGTCTCGCCGAAAGAGTCTTGGCCAAAAGAGTCTTTGCCAAAAGAGTCTCCGCCAAAAGAGTCTCGCCGAAAGAGTCTTCATTGAAAATGGCCATATGAGTCTCCATCGATGTTTTCTAATTAATTTGCTTAAAACACCCAGTTTTTCTTAAATTTCCTAAAAAAAACTATTGAAAACGCTTCTAAAATAAAAAAAAAATACAAAAATTAAACGTGGTTGACTTTATTAAATAAAAATAAAATATTAAAAATCCAAAATATCACGTGAAAAATAAAAAATAATTAAAAAAAAAACAAATTCATATAATTAATAATTATAGGCAATTATTTGAAGAAAATTAAGAATATGTTGATGGTAAACCTTGTTCGGATTCCCGTGATTGAAGAAGAGAACTACCATCCCCATATTGAATGCTGTTTCTATGCCGAGTATCCAACGGACTAATGAAACCTTTATTAAAAAATCGAGAAAATTATTTAGTTAGGATAGAGCTAACCGGTCCAAGAACCTGCATCATATGCTTATTCAAATACAAAAAGTTAAAATATGAACCATAAGCTGCTCCCAATGATGCCCAAAAGAGAAAAATATGAAATAGCGCTAAAAATTGCAATAAAGTGTTCCCTTGACTTTAGTTATACGCACTTGACAAGTCCGGCACAACCACCTAACATGAGACAATGATGATCTTTACGAAGGACACAAATACCACAGAGAGGACAATGATGACAGCGACGAGGTACAACTCAAAAACATTAATGGTCAGTTTACATAAGAAAAGAGAAAACCTGTTTGCATTGGTGACAATATTTACAGAGAATTTCTGCTAGTATTTATTTGATCAGCAGAGTCACCATAAAACTCTTTTCTCAAAAAAATCAGTCCCATCTTCACAAATCTTTAAAATCCCGTTTTGTACTGATCCATTTTCTCTTTTACTCATAAACTTGCCATTTAATGCAAGATCGGCTTTTTATTCAAAGCAGCCTGTCCAGAAGGGAACTGCTTTTAGCTGTCCAATAACGAACCTACTATTTTTAATAATTATTTTATAAAATTGATAACCTGATTTATTTCTCTTATTATAATAGTGAAAAAGAGCTATATTGGCAAATATTTCAACAAGAATAATAACAGCAAATAAATTAATTGGAACTGCTGGCGGTGCATCTAATTTTCCCCTTATTCTTTTAATTATCTTAAATAACCTTGCTGTTTTAATTCTTAACGTAAAAATAACAGCATCTTCTGCCCTTCTTTTAAACGTTGTTATAACTCGTTTTGTTTCAACACTTTCAGCACCTGACGGGCAATTATGTTTATTCAATTGATGAATATTTCCATAAAGACCAGTATGAAGTCTTGCCTTACATTTGAAATCTTTGTTGTTGAAAAATTCGCACCTATAGAATTTCATATTCTGATCTTTGCTGAACATGTGGAATACATAAAGAAATCCGTTATGCTCAATTTTAGGCTTGCCTTTTTGTGATTCAATATCCATCTAAAAATAAAAATTAAAAGAAGAAAATATTGTTAATTACTAAAGAAATATTTAAAAATTCATAAAAACGTCGATGGAGACTCATATGGCCATTTTCAATGAAGACTCTTTCGGCGAGACTCTTTTGGCGGAGACTCTTTTGGCAAAGACTCTTTTGGCCAAGACTCTTTTGGCGAGACTCTTTCGGCGAGACTCTTTTGGCGAGACTCTTTCGGCGAGACTCTTTTGGCGAGACTCTTTTGGGACGTTCCCCTAATTATTGGCATTATGAATTAAGGGAGTAGTATTAAATTGGAGACAGAAGAGAAAAAAGTGATTAAATTCTGTGCATTTTCCTCGTTTATTTTCCTTTTTTTTATGTATTTATCATCATTATTTTCCAAATAATTTTTATTTTTAAGAAAAAAATATTTGATACAAAATGGGATCATCTTATGATCGTGCAATTACAATTTTCTCGCCAGATGGTCGTTTGTTTCAAGTTGATTATGCACAGGAAGCAGTTAAGAAAGGATCTACAGCTGTTGGTGTCAAAGGAAAGGATTGTATTGTTATTGGAGTAGAGAAGGTATTATTAGAATTTTATTCCGTATTATAATTTTTGTCTCAGAAATCTGTTCCTATCCTCCAAGATGATCGTACGATTCGAAAAATTCACAAGCTTGATGATGTAGTTTTTCTTTATTTTAAATAATTTTTAAATTATAGCATGTTATGGCTGCATTTGCCGGTTTGAGTGCAGACGCTCGAATTTTGATTGATCGTGCTAGGTTTGTCTAAATACTGATTTGGGACCTTTTTTGTTAAATTAATTTTTTTTCATAAATCTATAAAAAAAGTTAACATTTAATTCTTACCTTATTTTTTCTAATTCATTTATAAAATTATTTTGATTTATTAATATTTAGAGTTTCATGTGAAAACTACAAGTTGACATTGGAGGATCCTGTTACCCTCGAACACATTTCACGTTCTATTGCTGACCTAAAACATGTTGGTTTAAATTCCTTATTTTAATTTTAAAAAATGTAGGAATACACACAAACGACTGGGCGTCGCCCTTTCGGTGTATCAATGATAATTGGTGGGTTTGATCCAGACGGGACTCCTCATCTTTTCATTAGTGAGCCATCCGGAGTTTATTATGAATTGTTGGCTGGTTCTATTGGGCGAAATGAGAAGGTTGTTAAAGAATATCTGGAGAGAACTTTCAAGGATGAAACTGTTGCCAATGAAAACTTAGCTTTGAAATTGGTTATTAAAGCATTAGTTCCTGTTGTACAGACTGGAGCACGGAATATGGAAATTGCGGTAAAAAGTTTTGATTAAGATGTTTTTATTTCGTTTAAATTAGATAATGACGCGTGACAATGACCAAAATTGTGTTCAACGTTTGCTTACAACCGAGGAAATTGCATCTATTCTTCAACAAATTGAAGCTGAACCGATGGAGACAGAATAGGATATATCTTTTAAGTCCTTGCCTGTTTTTATGTGTCGTTAATTTCAGTTTTCATTTTTTGTTTAATTGGCTATTAATAAAAATTATGTAAAAACTTTTTTAGAATATTTTGGGAAATCAAGAGCCTTTGTTTTCTTTTTTTTATAATTCTAATTAAAAATTAATATTTGAGTTTATGTTTATTAAGCGTTTTTCTGCATTTGAAAAATTGATGGAAGATCCAACATTAGCTTATGAAGGTTTATTTTTTAATTTTGTTATCTTAAATATTATTTTAATTTTAAAAGATATGCTTTTCTTTGAGCATCGTTTAACTGAAGTTATAACAGGAATGCAACCTAGAGTGCGTAAATGGAAAAGTATGTTTTTAATATTTTAGATTTTACTTAAAATTGAGTTTCTTCTCTTGTTATATTCTCTTGTGTTAGAATAATATATTTTTACTATTAATTGAATTTATAGCTCTACTAATGTTTTTGCTTATTTCAACTGCTTGTAGTGCATATTATTGGATATTAGATCCTTCATTAAAATCTGTATTTTTTTTAAGTAATTATTAAAAGTTTATATTCCAATTTAGATTTCATTTTTTGAATCTCTTGTTCTACATCCTTTTTTTACCGCAAGCATTTCGCTTTTGTTAATATTGTTTATTGTTTTTGGTGTTCATAAACGGGTTGTTGCACCTCGAATGTTTGTTATAATAACCTAATTTTATACATTTAAGATTTTAGAATTGCAAATAGATGTAGCGCTGTCTTAAGCGATTTTTGTTTGAGTTGTGATGAAGTAAATTTTTAAATTGGTTCTCATGTTTTATTTTGTAATAAGGGGAATACATCTTATTTTTAATTTTTTATAATTTTTTATTTTTAAGCAAGGAAAATTGATTGTTCGGCCAGCATATTCACCAGCTGTGTCTCCAGTTATTTCAACTAATTCAAAGAAGTCAACATCAAGAATATCAATGTGTTCTTCTCCTTCACCTTCTTCACCTATTTCTAATTTAACTGAAGAAAGTGACAATAATTCAGATAATTCTTATTATTTCCGAAAAAAAATGTTTAAAAGTGAAAAAGAAGAGGATAATGATGACAAAAGTATTTTAAAATTAGATTTTACAAATAAAAATTTACTTGAAACATTTTAATTTTTTTTTAGCTCAAATAAATTATTTTTATATATTTACATAAAATTATTTTTATAATAAAATTAAAAAATTAAGTTAAAATATTTAAAATAAAATTATAAAAAATTAGTTCAATGATAAGTTAAGTAGATTGTAAAAAATTAGGTAAAAGAGAAGATCGATCCTCTTATGATTCATCCAAGTAAAAAAGTAGTGTGTGTTTGTTTTACTTACATAGTAGGTGTTGTTTGTCAAATAAAAGTTTTCTATGTTATGTAAATACTTTAAATATTTTGTACGTTGTCATCACAACGATCTTTTGGTTCTAAAAAAAAGTCCTCTAAAAATTGTTAATCTTTTTACCTATCCTTTATTTAAATTTTTTTTACCAGTGATTGATCGATTTTAGTCAGCTTTCCCCTATTTATTGACTGCCACAAATTAAAACATTTTTTTTATTTGTTAGTTAACATTTTGATTTTTCTATGAAACATGATTTTTAGATTAATCATTTTTAAATTATTCTTTTTTTTTTTAATTTTAATTTTAGATAAACTTGGTTTTTTACATTATTAAATAAAAAAATCCTTTCTTCACTAGCAAGCCATTATTGATTTGTGAAATAGTTTCACCATATTTTCATGAGGTCTTTGTCATCCTTTTTTTAGTGTTAAAAATTAATTGTTTTACTTAAGAAATAGTCGAATTAAATTTAGAATAGTTGGATGATTTTTTAAGAAAAAGACAATTTATTGAAATTAATTTTTATCAAGAATTTATTGTTACAAAATAAATTTAAAAAAATCTTCTAATAATTAAATACATATTTATAAATAAATAAATAATTTATTCTAATTAATTTTCTCTTTTTTTTATTTTCATTGATTTTCAGTTTGTATGACGCACTGCACCAAATCAGGATTGCAAGAGAAACTAGTCAAGCATTGTCTGCTTTGAATGAGAAAACTGCTTTTAATATTTCTTCTACACCTATTTTGGTAAATTTTTTTTCGTTTTTTACTTTAATATATTTTCAAATTAAAAAAAAGAAGGATAATTCAGCAGCAGTCGTTGACTCACCAATTGATTCAGTTGTTCACCTGTTTAGTCAATCAAACGAAACTAACACAATGTTTGTAGTTGAGCAGAAAGGAATTCAGACAATTCCACTAGACGTTAGTAGAGTTTGTTTTGAATTTTTTTACTTTAATTTAAAATTTCTTCAAAAACTGAAAATTCTATTACAGTTATAACCTCTAATCTTTTTATTTTCATTAAATTTTTAATTTAGTGTCTTTAATACGATTAAATCTTTTAAACATATACCTTTCATTGGTAGTTGATTTTAACTAAAATTTGTAGTACTTTCTAGGGCCTATTAAATATGATACTTCTTGGTCTAGCTGTCAGTTTTATTGTCATTGGAGGGGCAATTCCTTATGTCTTCCAATATGCAGAAATTTATCAAAGGAAAAGTGCTGCAGGATTTTCTCTTCTTGTTTGTTTGGCACTTTGTATTGCAAATATTTTAAGGATTGAATTTTGGTATAATTTTGTTTATAAAGAATTTATTTTTTAATTTTAAAAGGTTTGGAAAACAATTCGAAACTCCTCTTCTTGTTCAGAGTATTATTATGTTGCTAGTCATGGTTTGTTTTTTCATATTTAAAGAATAGTATTAGTTTCGTTTTGGTCATAGAAATGGTTTTTAGTTAGGTATATTTTTTGATAAATACTTAATTGGATTTTTACTAATCCCGAACCTAAACATGGGGTATGGAGTTAATTTGTTAACCTGTTTTGGATTATTTGATTGGAGATTATATGTATAATATATCAAAAACTAGAGAAATAAATTAAATGATTATCTTAAACTTTATCTATTAAAACCCCAAATTTACAGATAGGAATGCTCGAAATTTCTGTTAGAATGAATAGGCGTTTAATTCCTGCCTATCAACGCTCATCTATTTGGAGTAAGTCATTTCCTTTTTAATTTAATTTTATTCATTAAAGAAAAATTAAACATTAATTTCGTTTGTATTACAAACAATATAAAAATTAAAATTATTAGAATTTAAATTATTTTTATCATTTTTTGTCTCTTCTATTTTTTTAATTTTATTTTCTTCTAAATAATCTTCCTTTCCTTCTTGTATTTTCTAAATATTTTTTTTTAAATATATTCTTTATTTTTAATTTACCAAATTATTTTCTTTAATTTCATCAACCTTCTTTGTCTTTTCTATAAAAGAAGATTCAATATTATTACTACTTCTACTACGAATAAATTGATTTCTAAAAGCTAAGGCTCTTGCTGTTGCTTTACGTAAAAGTCCTATAGGAGAAGACGTTGTTCTTGTATGTGAATGATCGTCGTTTGTTTGTTGAATTTTTTTAATTTTTGAAAAAAATAATTTATTTCCTTCTTTTTCTTCTTTAAATTCTTCTTTCTTTTTTAATTTTTCTGATTTAATTCCTGGAAGGGAAGAGTGTCTTCTTTTCTTCTTTTTGTTCCTTCTGACTGACATTTTACAAGGCATTCTAAAAGTTGTTTCTTCTGTTGGAAAAGATTCTGATTCATTTTCCTCGTCAGTATTTTCTGGTGCTGGAAGTGAAGTGGCCGTGACAACTTTAATAGAATTTAAAAATAAATAAAATTATTTTTATTTATATTTTCCTTACATTTTCTATTAGTTATTCTATTTGATGTAGCTAATAAAAGTGTTGTTGTGACCATTCCATTACGATTAAGTAATTGACTTTCTTCAAATTCCTTATTTTCTTTAATAATATTTTGGTCATTTTTATTAATTTTTCTTTCACATTTTGTCTCTTCATCATTTCCTATCAAAACAGAGGTAACACAATTTGTACTAACCATTAATGAAGAAATTGCCCCATTTTCTTTTTCTCTAGGGGGGACATATCTTCTATTATTAGAATACTTTTCTGGTAATAGAAAATGTTGTTTTTTAGTAATTGTCCATGTTTGTTGTTGTGTCTTGGTCAATTGTTGTTGTTTTTTTCTAATAATTCTTTGTTGTTGATCAGGTGGTTTACAAAAACTTTTTGGACAAAGTTGATAAATTCCTTTCCATAAGGGAAGTATTGTACATAAAGCTGAACGTTTAAATTCTCGTACAGTGAAGGAATAAATAATTGGGTTAAACATTGAATTGCAATAACCTAACCAAGAGGCTATATCAATAATTAAAGAAGGAAAACATCCACTACATTTGTAATCTGAAAGAGAAATAATTAACTAATTTTTAAGGTTTAATAAAGGACTGTAAATCCAAAGAATAATTTTAAAAAAATTTAGTAAAAGACTTAATTAAATACCCCTTAAGAGAATAACTTTTCTTACTAAAAAGATAAAGAGTAAAAAAAGGTAACCAACAAAAGAGAAATGAACATGAAATTACTCCAAGTGTTTTAGCAATACCTTTAAAAAATTAATTAATTAATTAGATTTTACTTCTTTTTTTTTTCTCTTACGTTCATGTGTTCTTAAAACTCTTCTTTGTTGTTCTACCATTCCTTTATTTTTTCCAACATGTACTCTAAGTGCTGTTGTTTGTGATAATGTATTGGTTAAAAAATTCATATTATGACCAAGAATCATTAAAAATCCTCTATCTAAGGCTTTTTGGCGATTTTGTGCAAGTCTATAAATTCTCCAATAAAGCGTTAATGTAACAGATGCTGGGAGAAAGAATGCAAAAACAACACTGTGTGCCAAATAACGAATCTCATGGCCAGCGAAACAAGTCTTAAAAAATGGGATTTTATTTAAATTAACGACTTTTTTTTTCTTATTCCCCTCTCTTTTTATAAAATTATTAATTAACATAATTATTTTGGTTTAATTCCAAATCCCATCTTATTGTACAAAGCAAAACTCCAAAAGAGAATATCCAAATACAAATAATTACAACAATTATTTTAAATGAAGTAACCACTGATTTATAACGAAGAGGTTTTGTTACAGCAAAATATCTGTCTACAGATATAACACAAATTGTTACTACAGAACATGTACAAAATATAACATCAGCTCCAACCTTTAAAAAGAAATAAACAAAAAAGAAAGAATTCTCTTACCCAAATTCTGCACATTAATCTTCCAAATATCCATTTTCTTTGTGTTAAATAAATAGCTCCAATAGGAAGAACAAAAAGTCCAACTAAAAAATCAGTTAATCCTAAATTCCAAACTAGAAGTGTTGTATTTTTTCTTCCAACTTTTGCTTTAAATAATAGAACTAAAAGATTTCCAAAAACAGTTAAAGAAATAATTAACAAAGAAGGAATTGTTAATATAAATATTATAAATGTTGGTAATGCTGTTGTTGTTGTTGTATTTATTTGTTCTTTTGTTAATAATGATTGATTTGTTTGATTATTAAACATTAAAAAGACTAAACAATTTTTTAAATTATTTTATTTTTTTTTCTTAAATAAAATTTTTAGTTAAAAATTTTAAATTATTTAACACATTTAATTATTTAGTCTTCTTTTTCTTTCAACATTTTATTATAAAAAAAGGGGTGATCAGATTTCTTTTTTTTTTATATTAAATAAAAAGTTCCTATGAAAATAAAATATAATACAAAAGTAAAAACTTTTATTTCTATTTTTTTCTGGTTAAAATAATTTTTTTTTAATTAAATTTTTTAAGTCAAAAATTAATTTTTTTCCAGTTTTTTAAATTAAAAATAATTAATTAATTTTTTTTATTTAAAGATGGTGACTTTATTCAAGATTTTTGGAAATGGAATGATTTGTCAAGTTTTATTGTGGCACTACTATTTTTCACAATAATATTCTCTTTGCTTAATGGAATTTTTTATACGGTGAGGGAAATAATATTTGAAGTGCTTTTTTTTTTAAAGGGGAAAAAAAATATTTTTATACCCAATAAAGTGTAAAAATGTCAATCAAATTAATTTAAAAATTTATTAAAAAATATATTCTTTAATTAAATATTCTGAAATAATACATATTTTAAAAATTAATATTCCACAATTGTTGCAATATTAAACAAAAAAATAAGGTTTTTGCAATTATTTAATCTTTGATTTTTGTTAAATTCAGAGAGAAAAAAAATAAAATTTAATAGAAAAAAATAAATCTGAATTTTAAACTTTTTTATTTATAAATTTGATTATTTTTAGGGGTTATTTGCCCCTTTTGTGTATTTTTTTTTATTCTTTTTTTATTTTCAATTTAATTTCCTTTAAAAAAACATTTTTTTTTGAGAAGAGTAATCTCCTAAAAACTTTTTTTTACAATTGAAATTAAAAACTTAGAAAAAAAAGTTTTAAAAGAAAATAAAAAGAACAAAAAGTTTCTTTTATTTTTTATTTATCTGGTCAATTTAAAAAAAATGTGACAAAAAATGACGTTATTTTTAGGTTTTATTCATTTAATAAAATTAAATTAATTTTTTATGACATTAGACGTTTGGTGTAGTGGTGTAGGCTTTAGTTTACTTTTACGCTTATTAAAAATTATCTAATTTTTTAAATATTTTAAGTAGTGTAACAATATTTTCTTTTAATTTGATTGACATTTTATATTTAATAATAATAATAATAATATCCATTTATTTATTTGTTCTTTAAATAATTTAAAAATCTTTTCTTTTTTAATTATTATTATATTTATAGAATGTCTACTTTGTTGAAGCACTTGGTTTAAGCGCATTACTTGTTGAAGCATGTCTTGGAATTCCACAACTTTTGCGTAATTTTCAGAGAAAATCAACTGTTGGAATGAGGTTTTAATTTAAACTATTTTTTATTTTTTAATTTTTAGCGTAAAAATGGTATTAATGTGGTTAATTGGTGATGTTGGAAAAACAATTTATTTTATTGTTAGAGCAAGTCCTGCACAGTTTTGGATTTGTTCTTGTCTTCAAGTTATTTTTTTTAATATTTAAATTATTTAATTTTTAAAGATTACAATTGATATTTTAATTCTCCTTCAAGTTTGGATTTATGGACGTAAACATCCTCATTCAACTGATTTGCATAATATTCCTAATAGTTTTGAGCCCAATACAACATCAAAAATTTAAATATTGAAAATTTTGTTTTCATTTTTTGAGACTTTTTTTTCTGTTTAAAATGTCTAATTTCCATCACTTTTTTCATATAAGATATACATAAATATATATGTTATATATTTAAATTAGAGAAGAAAATTCTTTTATTTTGGCAAGTTTTTTAAAAATTCTTGAAGCAATTCAAATTTGAATTTTTTAAAATTATTTTTGTCAAAATAACAGAGAATTATAAAATACCTTTTTATAATTTCCTCAATGTTACCAACAGATTTTTTTTTAAAAGAAGATGTGATTTTTTTATATTTAAATTTTTCTGAAAAAAGCATCGCAAATATAAATTTAAAAATTTCATAAATATATTCCTTTTGTTTTTTTTTGTCACTTTATAGACGTACTATTCTATCTATTTATGTATATTAATTTTTATTTTCTTTCTTTAATTTTGCCCAATTTTCTCTTAAGCATATTTTATTTTTAAAGATAAATCTGGGGTTATTTTTTCTCATGTGAATCTCTTTATTAAAAAAATAAAACATTTAAAAGTTGAATTGTTTTAAATTTTATAATAAAAACAATTTAATTAAATAAATATAATTTATACTAATGGTTATATATTTATTTTTAATATTTAATTTAATTTTTAAAAATTAAATAATAATAATTTTAAATATTAAAACAAGTTATTTGATAAAACTAAAAAGTAAATTAAATTTTTATTTGAACTTAACCGTTATTTTTCCAGAATTTTCAAAAAGCATTTTTTAATTGACACGTTCTACATACATACCTTTGGCATAATGCTTCTATTTAAAATAATTTTTTGTTTGATGGATCTTTGTAAAATTTATAAGAATTTGCCTTAATTAAAGTTTTTTGAAATACTAAATAAATAAATATTTATTTTTAAATATGATTCATATTTCAATTCCCTCTACTCGTACACAGACAGAGCCTGATGATCCATTCAACAAATACACCGTAAATTTTGTTTAATAAATAAAAATGATTAAAATTTAAAGGTTTATGATATTCATGTAAATGGGTCTTTTCATGCAAGTGTTCGTTATAATTTGCTTTATACTCTCCATGAGAAGTTAGTAGAAACTTTTGGACATCGTTTGGAAGCACCTGAATTTCCTCCTAAGAAAATTTGGAGACTAGACAACAAATCTTTAAACGAGAGAAGAGAAGCTCTTTCTAAATATTTACATGGAGGTTAAATTTTAAACTCTGTAATTTAACAAGTTTTATTATGAAAGTTTTTTTTTAATGATCATTTGACTTAGCAGCGATTTTTTCAAATTTCTAAAAAATTTTAAATAATATTAATAAACGAAAATTTTTTAAGTAATTGCTAACCCTGATGTTGCCAGACACGTAATTGTTGAAAATGCATTCCTTGAATTTCAAGTTAGATCATTTTCTGCATCAATTAGTAGAGTAATTAAACTTGAAATATTACTTCCTGATGGAAGACCTATATATGTTGAATGTTGCGCTGATGATTCAACAGATCGTGTTATGTTGGTTAGTTTTTTAATTTAAAAAAGAAGAAAAGAATATTTGTATTTATTCAGAAACTTTGTAGAGCAATAGTTATGAACGAAAGAAATATTAAATATTTTGGTCTTTTTCTTGCTCATTGTAGACCAGAAGTTTGTGATAATTTTAGTGAAAATTCATCAAGTAGTGAAAATTCTTTGTCTGCTCGTTTCAATATGCTTTGTATTCTAGAAAATGTTTTTTATTCTTTACCTATTTTTAGGTGTTCGTTGGCTTAAGAATTTTGAGTCCCCTTTTATTTCTCAACAACTTGCTAATCAATCAAAAGAGTCATTTCAACATAAGATTCTTATTCGTCGTGTTTCTTGGGATCCATCTCTTGAAGAACCTTTATTGGACGATCCTGGGTCATTAAAAGTTCTCTATTTACAGGTTTAAATTATTAAATGTTCTATAAAATGTAGAATAATTTTAGGCCTTAAATGATATTCAAAAAGGACTTTTACAAGTTCCTTTTGATGTAAAAAGTAAACTTACATCATTACAAGAGTTTGGAGAATTTAAACAGGTTTTTAAAATTATTTTGAGAGTATTTTTATATTTTAATTAGTTTGTTCGTCTATGTCATCTACAGGTTGGTTATGGTTATGAATGGTTAGCACCTGTTAGGGCAGAACTTACTTCAAAAGGAGAAACAACGCTTTGTGAACTAAAAGTTGGAAGAAGACAACTATTACTTGAATATAGGGATTTGGAAGATAATGAGGTTTTTCTTAATATTAAAGAATTATTTTGTTCTTTATTTTCTGACTATATTCTTTAAGACAATCCGTACATGTAAATTATTATCGAAAAGAATTCGTATTTGGAGAGTATCTCATCTAGACACTCAAAATAATCAATTATTAAATAATACCTCAATGATGACTTTTCAAATAGAATATTTAGTTCGTAAAGATGAATTTTCTCTTTTTACATTAGAAATGGAATCAACAAATGCTGTTTTACTTTCTTTGTTTTTACAATCAATTGCTGATGAAATTTTACGCTCTCTTGAGGGATCAACAGTAATTTTGTTTATTTAAATAAAAGATTTAAACAAATTTTAAAGTCTCCATCATATAAATTTAATGATTGTATTTCTATACGTGCTGTAGAATCATTAGAAGCATCAAAGGCTAATTCAATTTTGTCTGATCAATTGAGTATTAAATCAGCTAGTGGTTCTTCAATCTCTAATGGAATAGAAGGAGAAACAATTCAAAATGGTTATGGAAATTTTGTTATTAAATTAATATCTTATCAAATGCCTTTTATGGAAAATGAAAGTTTTGAGAATATTGGTGATGAAGATTTGTAAAAGAAAAAGTTAAAAATTTTTATTTTCTTGTTTAATATTTTTGCATTTATTTATCTAAAAATAGGTAGATTAGTTGTGATATTTTTAATTAAGAAATACTTAAAATTTTTAATTTATTGAGAATATTCCCCATCAAATCTCGCATTTATTATTGTTTTTATTTTGCATAATATATTCTATTATAGAAGAATCTTTTTATTTTTAATGATTTTTGTTTATTCTAAATTTAATAATTATTTATGATTTAAAATGTCAATTTTATTTCTTTATATTTTTATTTTCTCAAAAATTATTTTAGATTTTAATGCAAAATAATCAAATTATTCAAAAAATTAACGTTACCGCAAAGGTTTATTTTTATTTAATTTTTTCCAATATTTTTTTTCAGCTCGTTTCTGCAGTGGATACATTGCCTAAGAATTTCACTCCATTAATTCAGCTTTCATTTTCCACTGATAAGCGTCAATTTGTATTTGAATTTACATTTGAAGAGGTTAAAAACTTTTAGGAAATTCTTTAAATTATTTCCTTTAGGCCCGTGATTTTCTCAACCAATTAAACTTTTTGTAATATTAAAATGGTTTATCGTTTATATTCACATCTTCCACCTGGTTATATGGTAAATATCAATCTAATTTTATTAATTAATTTTTATTCAGACACGTTCTGCTGCCATTGTTTTAGCTAGTTCTGGTTGTTTATTTTGTGCTCTTGAATTAATAAATGGAAATGAATTATTTTATAAAAACTGGGTATTCTTTATAGAAGATAGCTTTTAAATGTTAAAAAAATGTTTTTAAAAGGTAATGCCTGCCGTTCATCGGTTTTTTGAACCTGAAAGTGCACATCAATTAGGAGTCTTTTTAGCTAGTTATGGAGCTTTTTTGGGTTCTCGTGAATCTTTAAAAAATTATAAAGAATTAAAATGTTCATTATTTGGTAAAGAACTTGACAGTCCTATTGGTATAATTATTATTAAATTAATTACTATTTAAAAATTATTTTTTAAAGGATTAGCTGCTGGTTTTGACAAAGATGGAAAAGCGATAGAAGGCCTTAGAAAGAGTGGATTTTCTTTTATAGAAATTGGTTCAGTTACTCCTCTACCACAACCTGGTAATCCAAAGAAAAGATTGTTTAGATATCCTAATGAAGAGGTTATTTTTTCTTTTTTTTAATCTTTTTTAACATTTAAAGGCTGTAATTAATTCATATGGATTTAACAGTGAAGGAGTTGGTGCAGTTTCTTCTAGGTTAAAAAATGGTACATATTTAATTATATTTATTAGAAATTATTTTTTAAAATATTTTTATTTATTTAGTTTATAATCCAAATTCCCCAATTGCTCTTGGAGTTAATATTGGTAATTTTAATTATTTTTTAAATATTTATTTAACTTTAAAAATTTTTAAATATTCTATAGGTAAAAATAAAGAAACAATAGAAGCTGTCCATGATTTTGAAATTGGAATTCAACATTTTTCTCAATATTGTGATTATTTAGTAATTAATATATCTTCACCTAATACACCTGGACTTAGAGAATATCAAAATAAAAATGAATTAATTAAGGTTTATTTAATTTAATGTTTTAGAATAAATATTTTAAAATTAATTAAGCTTCTTTCTGGTATTAAAAGTTCTTTTCTTCAAGGGTCAAAAGATAATGAGAGGATACCAAAATTATTTATTAAAATCTCCCCAGATCTTCAAGATGAGGAATTGAAACAAATTTCGGAGGTTTTTCTTTTTAAATAAAATTTAAGTTATTTTAATTAATTAATTTAAGATATGTTTAAATCCTCGTTATTGTGTAGATGGACTTATTGTCACAAATACAACAATTGAAAGACCAGAATCATTAGGTGGAATTTTATCAAAAGATCTTCCCTATGGTGGCCTTTCTGGAGTACCATTACGCGAATTAAGCACAAAATTCGTTTCAAAAATGTTTCGATTGACAGAAGGAAAAATTCCAATTATTGGTATTTTTTAATTATTTTTTTAAGACAAACAAATTGTTTGTTCTTTTAAGGCTGTGGCGGTATATCTTCAGGTGCAGATGCCTATAAAAAAATACGTGCTGGTGCCTCAGGCGTTCAAATTTATACAGCATTAGTCTATCAAGGATTCCCTGTAGTTGGACGTGTTAAACGAGAATTAGCAGATTTACTTAAAAAAGATGGGTTTACTAATGTAAAAGATGCTGTTGGAGTTGACAAAGATAAAATTTAGATATAGAAATTTTACAAAAATTAAAATAAATATAAATAAATAAATTTATAAAATTAATAATTTAAATAAATAAATAAATATATTTTATTTTGTTAGTTTAGTAAGATTAAAATTATTAGAAATTTTACAAAAATTAAAATAAATATAAATAAATAAATTTATAAAATTAATAATTTAAATAAATAAATAAATATATTTTATTTTGTTAGTTTAGTAAGATTAAAATTATTAGAAATTTTACAAAAATTAAAATAAATATAAATAAATAAATTTATAAAATTAATAATTTAAATAAATAAATAAATATACTGGAATATTATTGAAATACCTTCTGAACATTCTACCTATGTTTATATTATTTTAAAGGTATTTTGTTCAAAACGCGTGAAATATTTGTGATATGTTTATTGTTAGAAATTTTTTAGGAGTTTGAATTTACCAAAGAAGTGATTAACAGACGAGCAAGCAAAACAAAGAGTTAACGCTCAAATGCCTTTGATTGAGAAAGTAAACCGTGCAGATTTTGTTATTATAAACAACGGTAGTTAAAAAATCAAAAATTTAGTTGTTAATTAATTAAATTATAGGAACTATTGACGAGTTAGAGAAAAAAGTTGATGAGCTGATTCTTAAAACTGAATGGGAATGGAATAAACTTATGTTAAAATGTTGTCTTTCATCTGCAATTTTTGTTATAACTTCACTAATATTTTTATATTATTTAAAATAATTTAAAAAATACCTTAGAAATTAAGAACACTTGTTAAAATATATTAACTTTTAATTTACTTTTTGATTTTAACATTTTTATTTAATTTAAAATTTTTGGCTTTATATTCCCTTAATGGCTCGTTTCTAATTAAAATGAATCGTAAGATTTTTTTTCTATTTAATAATATTATTATTTATTCAATTTTAGATTGTATTCCAAACCGTCGTTTAAGGCCTTTTGCTAATGTTGTGAATAGTGGATTTATAGTTACCTCTCCACTTGCAGGAGAATATGTTCATTATGTTTTCTGTGATAAGAATAGCAATCTTTTTAAAATGCCTATTAAATTGTAAACATTTAATTTATTAAAATTTAACTAAAATTTAGGTTTCGATGTAAAGACTTAATTGGAATGAAAAATACTGAAATAATTCGTCGTGAGCGTACTCTTGAATTTGGTGATGGAATTTATTTTACTGCTGATAATCGTGGTGTTGTTCTAGATTATGAAAAGTCAATGAAGGTTTATGAAACAAATTGTAATTATGATAAAAATTTGGTGAGATTTTTTAAAATTAATTTTAAATAATAAAAATAAATAAATGATACAATTTTAAGATTAAAACAATTTGTGTTTTACCACCATTTGGACATGCAATGAAATGTTGGTCAGATCTCTTTGGAAATATTCAACTTTCACAGGAAAAATGGAATGAAGCTAATTTACAAGTTAAATATTTAATTCTTTTTTTAATGTTTTAAAATAAAAATTTTAGGCAAATAATGATGTTCCTATTTTTACCTGGGTCTCAATTCAAGTTGATACAATTAGACTAAAGATTTTACCTGAATTTGATGAATTTATTGAGGTTGCTGTTGATGAAAGGAAAATAGCTTGGGAAACAGTATTTTAATTTATTTATCTAAAATGTTTTAAATTTTATAGGATTGGAATGATAAAAAAATAAATCCTAACACAAGCAAATATACTTGGGACACAACTGATGATGAGGAAGAAATTAGGAGTGTTATTATCGAAAAGAAAGAAGGGGAGGTTTTGGATGTAATTTCTTTTTAAAAAAGTTTAGAATAATTAAAATTATTTTTTCTTTTTAGGTTAAACTTAAATTAGAAGGTTATTTAATTGGACGTAGAGAGTTATTTTGTCCAGAACTTCGTCACAATCGTGTACACATTGGTTTATGGGAGAAATATTTGAGTAAATTTGAAAATCTTCCTTTAGGATGTAAATTTAGATTTGATGTTTATTTCAATGATATTCTTCAAATTTATATTGTAAATATTTTATAAAAATGATTATAAATGAAAAATTAAAGATTTAAATTTTAGGCCTATTATTATGAAGATATTACTATTGATGAAGTCTGTTGGGTGGATATGGATGAGGACGAAGCTGAGAAAACCACGGTTTTAAATCAATTTAATTATTTATCAAAAATTATTTAAGATACAAATTCGTTTATTTCTTTCGGATACTTTTGGTCAACTCTACAATAATCCCCAATTTGGACTTATTTTTGACTCAAAAAAATTGCTTGGTCCATTAAATTACCTTTTTGCTGAACTGGAAGTTGATGAAGTTTGGTAATTTTATGTATGAACATTTTAATTAATTAAATTATTCATTCAAGGGTTAATGTTGTTGATACTGGTCCTGATTCAAAGAAAATATGTAGATTTGTAATGATTGATGAACAACCAGCATCTACCCGTGATGTGTTACAAGCAGCTAAAGAAATGGCTGAGAAAGTATTTTTTCATTAAATTTAAAATTTAAAATTTAAAACCTTTATAGTCTGAAAATAATATTATTGATGAAGGTTTTATAATTGATAATAATGGAACATTCTTTTCACCAAGAAATGCTACTTTAAATTTTGTATTTCCAGAAAGTGAAAGGGAGAATTTCCCTGTCGGTCATTGGACTAAATTTGAAGCTAAATATGATTCTGTTACAAATAAATATATTATTATTGGAGGAGAATTAATTCTTGAAAAGAGAATGGTACCAAATAGTTTAATTGAATATACTAATACTACAGATGATAATCAAAAGAAAACAAAATATCAGGTATTTTTTTTTTTTTTTAATTATTTAATTTATTATGTCTTTAAGTTTAAAATTGATGCTGAATTAATTTCAAATAATTCTAATGTTTTTGTTAATGGACACCTTTATAATCCAATGTATGGATTAATAGCTGATCCAGAGGGGAGATTTGTTAAGAAAAAGCGTGTTAAATGTTATAAATTAATTGTTGAATTTGAAACTGATGAAAAAGCACAAGCTCTAATTAAATTAATTCGAATGGCTAAACCAAATGAATTAATGAATGTTTGTCCTTTTTAATAATTTTACAAAATATTTTTATTTATTCTAGTCAGAAAAAGTGCAAAAATGCTGTCATTCCATTTAGCAATCAAGTAGACGATTCTGAAGAGGAAATAGGTTTAGAAAACCCAGATGAAATGGAAGAAGATCCCGGGCCAATCTCGCAGGCATTTTTAAAGATAAATAAAATAAATTTTAAAAATTAAATTTCTAGGTCGATTATCTTTCAAAATGTGCAATTAGGGAACGCAAAATGCTTGCAAGGGAGCGGAAGCGTGCTCGTGATAAATTGGAGAAACAAATGTTGGAACAGCAAAAACAACTTTTCGAAGAAGCAAAACCGCAGGGAGATTAAATAATTTATTAAAAAATGTTCTTATAATTTATTAAGTTTTTAAAATTAAGTAAATATCCCAAATAAAATAAATGCCATAGATTTAAAGATTGTTTCATAAAGTTAAATAAATTATTTTTAATAATATTAATATAAACAATTAAAAAATCCACATTCTTTTATTACAATATAAACTTGATTAATTGCTTCCTTTGAAAAGAAATCTTTTAAATCATAAGCTCTTAAAAGAGCATATTTATTAGTCCTACAAATCTGACAAAAATTACAATCCAAATAACATTTAGGGTGACTATTAAATCCTTCTTCTTTTAAAAGTTCACAATTAATATTTCCAGCTTTTTCCTTTTTTAATGTTTAATTAATTAAATTATGTGAAAAAAACCTGAATATAATTATTCATATTATTAATAAGACATTTCCCAGTACAATTTATAAATATTTTTCCAAGTTCATCAAATCTTTCAAATTTACCAGGATTATAAAAGTTTTTACAATTTTTCTCTCCATAAGCAATTAAATAACCATTTGGACCACAATGTGCAACATCTTCCATACATTTATAAGCATTACAACCTTCACATTCAGAAATTTCTTCAGAATTATAAATAAAAATAGAGAAGAGTAGAAATAAAAAAAATTTATTCATTTTATTTTATTTGATCAGTTATCTATTAATTACTACAAAATTTTATAAAAGTAAAATAGATAATAAATAAAGATAATATTAAACGTTATGTCTTCTCCTTTTCCACCTTTTTAATTTTTTAATATCTCAGAAAGTCAAGAATAATAAAAATAAAGAAATAATTATTATTGAGAAGTAAGTTTAATAGTTTTAATTAATATTTATAATAAAAATTGTTTATTATTTTTTTATTAATTAATTAATTTATAATTATTTTAATTTTTTAAAAATTTCTAATAAATTTAATTTCAATAAACAAATAAATAAAAAGTTATTTTATTAATAATTTTTTCTTTTTAAATAAATAAAAGTAAATAAAATTATTTTTTTTTTTATTAATTAATTAATTTATAATTATTTTAATTTTTTAAAAATTTCTAATAAATTTAATTTCAATAAACAAATAAATAAAAAGTTATTTTATTAATAATTTTTTCTTTTTAAATAAATAAAAGTAAATAAAATTATTTTTTTTTTTATTAATTAATTAATTTATAATTATTTTAATTTTTTAAAAATTTCTAATAAATTTAATTTTAATAAACTAACAAAATTAAATATATCTATTTATTTATTTAAATTATTAATTTTATTAATTAATTAATTTATAATTATTTTAATTTTTATAGCACATAAATACATATATTTACCAAGTAGTTTTGTCATAATTATTTGAAAATAAAAAATAAATATTCATTTTGATCGCAACGTTTAAAATGATGAAAAATAAATAAATATACAAAGAATTATTTAAGTGTGTATGTCTGTGTCTATCAAATATCGTCTGGCCGAGAGAAGGGTCATTTCCTTTAATCTTGACCTAGAGTTACTGAACTAATCCACAAAAAAATGTACGTGGATATTTTTATACAAACAAAAGAAGGAAAAAAATAGGTGAAGTATAAAATGGATGGATACAACGGAAAATTCGTAGTTCATTTAAATTTTTATTTGTATTTTATGATCCTTAAAAAATAATTAAAAAAAGTTTTTTTACAAAATATTTGATAAAAGATGTCAAAAATTTGTCGTAATGTTTTAATTTCTCCTTTGGTCATTAATGAAAAATCTAAATATTTGGAGGATACATGTTCCTTATTAAATGAACATAAAAGGCTAACAAACAGTCGGTAAGAGAGAATATTAGGGAATTAAAAAAGATTTTTGAGATCAAAACTATCAAAGGAATTAAATAATTATCAAAAAAAGTTAAATTAAAATAAAATATTTTAAAAAGAATTTCTACGCGTGGTGCTTCAAAACAAAGAAGAGACCAAATAAATAATGAAATAGCAGAAATTCGAAATATTTTACCTTTAACTCCTCAAATGAGAAGAAATCTTTATCAATTACAAATATTATCATTAAGTTGTACATATATAAGATGTTATCATTATTTAAACAATGTAATTTTAATTAATATTTTTTTAGATTAGGTATTTTGTTAAATAAAATATTTATTTAGAAAAATATAACTTTGCCCAGTTCATCATTTAATTTTAAAGCTACTGTATTAAATGATAATTTTTTACTTGGAATTACTGAAGAGGGAAAATTATTGGCTTTGAGTGAAAGTTTTAGTCAGGATAAAGAACCAATATCAACAGTATGAAGAAACTATTTTTAAAGAAGCAATAATTAAATAAACTTTAAAGGTTGAATGGATGGCACAGAGTGATTCTTTCTTTGATTTAATAAATCCAAGTGATCACCAAACAGTTCAAGAAATTCTTTTAAACGAAAATAAAACTGACAAAAATATTGCTTTTATATGTCGTTGGAGAGCACCAAAATTAGGTGGAATTACTAAACGACAGCCTGATTGGAATGGAAAAGTTTTAGAAAACTTTATTTAAATATTAATTAATATTTTTAGCCAACAATTGTTAATGGACGTTTTGCCTCTTCTAAAATTGTGAATAAAAAATTTTTTATTGCATTATGTCGTCCACTTTTATTTAGTGAAAGTTGTTTTTATAAATTAAACAAAGATCCAACAATAATGAGATTTTGTTTAAATAAAAACTTTGAAATAGAATCATTATGCCAAAGGTAAGTCAATAAGAATTTAAATAAAATGGAAGGGGAAAAACTGAAGACTTGACAAATAGGGGAATTGATATTAGGGAAGGGAAAAGCAACAAATTTAAACAATCTTAAGAAAACTGAAAGGTTTAGCTAAGGAGTTCATCTAAAAACTAAGCAACTAAATAAACTCAAACTATAGATAAAAGAAAAAAACAACAACAAAAACACATATTTATTTTGGTTATATACATAATACATACATATAGATAATTACATACATTATTACACAAAAAAATATAAGGAAAACAATTAACAATGGGGAAGGGAAATACATAGAAAATAATTATCAAGGGGAACAACTAGAAAGGGGGAAAACATCATCCTTTGCCTGTTTCTTCTTATTGTTAGCGGAAGAAGGATTTCGTGAGCCACAGAAACCAATAGTGGCATTGAACGCAGCAGGGGTCGCCTTCAGGGAGAATATTTTCCTCATCGTTGTCGAGTGTAGACGTGAGAAGCAGAGCATCTTCCTGTAAACGAAAAAAAAATAAAATTAATTTTTTAAAAATATATTTTCAAATAATTTACCTTTCCAATCTCGAGGCTTCCAATCTTCGTGTCGTCGCTCAGAACCTTTTTCTGATAGGTGAGAATCTGTTGTGTTGGAGGCATCATCTTCTCCTTCTTTATCTTCTCCTTCAGGCTGGCCACGGTCTCGTTTTCGCCGACTTCCACGCTGAATTTGAGGTTTTCATGCTCCATATCAACCAGCTGACCTTCCGAAGTTCCTGTGAAGTGACCATTGGCGAGAATTTTGACCTTCAGTCCACCACGAAGACGAAGCACCAAGTGGAGAGTGGATTCTTTCTTAAAAAGGGAAAAAGATTAATTAGCATTAACGAAAAATAATTTATTAGCACCTGGATGTTGTAGTCAGCCAGCGTTCTGCCATCCTCCAATTGCTTTCCGGCGAAGATGAGGCGTTGTTGTTCTGGCGGGATACCCTCCTTCTCTTGAATTTTGGCCTTGACGTTCTCGATTGTGTCCGACGCCTCCACATCGAGCGTGATGGTCTTTCCGGTGAGCGTTTTGACGAAGACTTGCATGGCAACGATGAGTTGGTGTAGAAGATGTGTTGTTGAGTAGTCGATCTGGGTTACTCCATCAGAAAATTAACAGATTTTTATAGTATTTTTACCATTCTGATATGCTTTTGGTTACATAAAGTATAAAAGCAAGTATCTAGTAATGTTTCTTTGCTTACCAGCCTCCGTTCAATCATCAGAAGTTGTCTGACCCATCCTCATACGGGCAGAGCAACTTTTTGCATTCGTTTTGTTGATAATAATTCTATTACCTAGTTACTCCTAGTTACCACCATTATTTCCATTAAATTAGTTCTTTATTGCTAGAATTGTTTCTTATTCCCTCCAAAATCCTATTGTTAAAGCTACCATTTTTGAGTGTTGTCCTTTGTTCACTTAATGGTCGAATTTTTAAAAAACGCAAATAAATGTGAAGATTTGGATTTTCGATTTTTTCTAGCTTTATAGGCTGTAGTTAATGTCTTAGTAAATAATTTATTCCATTTACTAAATGGACACATTGTTTAGATTCTAAAGGGGTTGTTCATTTACTAACAGGGAAATAATTAATTAATTTTGTATTTTTTAGAGCACATTATTTTCTTTTTGGCCATTTGAAACCTTTTAAAACAAGACTTCCTTCGTTTTACAATTTTGTTCATCCGTAAATATTTTTAAACAAAAATTTTATTAAATTTTAATTTTCAGTTCTTCTCTTAATTCATTAACTAAACTACATAAAAAATGTAAGAAAATTAAAAATTATTTTTCTTTAAATTTCTTTAAAAAAAAAGTATTAAATAATACAAAATTATCTTCATTTGTCTGTCGTTTATTATTGCCATTTATATGTTTTGATTATTCTATTCAATATGCTCATTTTATTTTTATAATTAAAAATGATAATTTAATAGAAGCAATTTGTCAACAAATAAAGTTTTTCTTTTAAATTTATTTTAAAAGGTTTTAATTTTTTAAATAGTGATTTGGAAGCTTTAACATTAAAAAAATGTAATTGGATTTATGACAATAATTATAATGAAGAAAATGTTTCTGTTGAGTCTTTTAATTTTAGTAATACTACAATAAAAAAATCTGGAAATTGGACAAAAAAGATTGAAAATAAACAAGTAATTTAATTTTTAATAAATTTAATTTTCAAACAAAAATAAAATAAAAATTTCTCTTTAAAAAAGGATTTTAATAACAACAATATTAATAATTTAAATATTAATTGGCCTATTACTACTAATTCAGACAATGAAAATAAACCTTTGGAGAATTTTAATAATACATTTGATGAATTACCTTCCTTATCAATACTTCCAGAATTGGATGATAAAGATTTGGATGAATTTTTTAGACTTGTAGAACAATAAATATAACCAATTTAAATTTTCTTAATTTTTATTTTTTTTTAATTTTATTAAATAAAGGGAGGATCTATGTATTTTCTAAAGATTTATTTAAGGAAAGAAAAATAAAATAAGTAAACAACTGTTTCCCTTTTAGTATTTTATAAAAGAAATAATAATTGTAGAGTAAAAATTAATCTGTTTAAATAAAAAAAGATATTGGTGCTATTTTGTTTTTATTTATTTATTTAAATGACTACTTTATTTAAAAGAAAGTTGCAAAATTATAAAAACAAAAAATTTCAATTTGTTCTTTATCTGAATAAATGGAAAGAATTCCTTTTTTTTAAGTAAAAAAATATTAAAATAAATTTATATTTTAAAGAACCTTTATTTTTATTTTTTTGACATTTTTAAATTTAAAAATATATTATTTAAAAAGATTTATTTATTTTCTCATTTTCATTAAAATGTCTCATCGCCCACACAATAAATAGCCCACAAATGTTATAATACATACCATCTTCTCACGCCTTACAATTTTCAATATATATATAAATACTAGTAGCTAAACACTAGTTTGTATATATCAATTTACACATCAAAAAATAAATAAAACCAACATTTTTTTCTTTTTTTAAACCTTAAGGATAATAATAAAAAAGGAAAATAAAAGGATATTTTAATTAATTGACTTAACAAAATAATCATTTCCAAGGCTATCTGATATATTTAATTAATTAAATATATTCATTTAATATTTTGTTTTTTTCTGTTAAAATAAAATGTTTTTATAAAATAATAATAAATAATTGTTATATATGTATTTATGTAGTAGTAAGTAAATACGTGGGTGAAAACAAAAGATGAGTAGACTAATAACTATTATATATATATTATATACTAGAATATGTACATACATATGTAGAGAGAGAATAAATATTTAGTACAAAGAAAAGAATAAAAAAGAAAAAAAAATTTCCTGGCTGTCACGAGAAAAAAAGAAACGTTCTTTTGGTCTTTTCTTTTATTTCTACTACTCCTCCTTCACCTTCATTATTTGGGGTTTTTTTAATTTTTCTTTTACCAATTATTTTATCACACTTTTTTTTGTCCTCAATCAGAGATGTTTAATTATTTAAATATAAATTAATTAACAGATTCTCAATTATCTTTTTGTCTCTTATTGTCTTAAAAGATTTAAAACCAAAAATATTAAATTTAATTCTTTATTTTTAGTGAATTATTATTATTTAATGGACTATTCCAACATTAATTTTTATTTTCATATCAAATCGATGGCCGCAGCTGTCAATTCCACCCTATTCACATTTATACGCACGCTTTTATCTTTCATTTCTTTTCTAAATATTCTCTACACCCTCACACACACACACACACAACACTTTTTCCCCTTATATTTTCCACCCTCCTTTTATTTAGCAGTTTTGCTAACAAAACCACTACTACTATTACTACTTTTTTTTCTTTTTATCATTTTTTTTTGTTGGAATTAAAAAAACCGTTGTTAGTAGTAGCCAAAAGCTTTTGCGTCATATAACTAAAATCCTCAATAAAGTTTTTTCAAGGAAAAAGGTTTCTTTTTAGAAAGCTCTTAAATCCCTTATATATAAAAATTAAATAATATTTCAAAACACACATTAATTTATATTTAAATAAATATTATTTTAATTATTATTTTTATTAATTTCTTTTTTTTTTCTTTTTTACATAGAGTTTCTTTAATTAAATTAAATAAATAAATAATTTATTAATTAAAATTTAGTTTTACTTCTTATTCTTTTATTTTTCTATTTTTTTAACTTTATAAATAAATAAATCCAGAAAAAATAATTATCTTATAAATAAATTATTTTTAATATTTAAACTAAAACTTAAAGTTTATTTAATCTTTTCTTTAATATTTTCATAATTGAATTATAAACTTATTTTCTTAAAAATAATTTAAAAATATTAATCTTCCTTTTTTCTTAAAAAATAATAATTAATAAGTATTTATTTAATATATATAAATATTTATCCTTTTTTTTTTAAAGATTATTTAAATTATTTTACGTAACTCTGGCGTCGAAAACATTCCCTCTACTTTTTATTATTTCTTTCTTTTTTTTCCAACTTATTAGTAAGTGCAAAATAAAAAATTTTTTAAATTTAATTTGATCTAATTTATTATTTTTTTTTAAATTTAATTTTTGTCTATTAAATAATATTTGGATTTAAAAATTTTTTAATTTTTTAATTAATTAATTAATTAAAAAAAAATAAATTTTTATTTAATTTATTTATTCTCTCAATCCTTCAAGTTATGCGCATATAATGTCCAATTAGCCATATTCTCATTTCAATTTTGTTGTTAAAAGGAAGGAGAGGGAATGAGGGGCTGTTTCCGTTTACGTCAAAGGGCGCATGTACATATTAATTTTGCACAAGTGGTTAAAGCTTTTCTCTTTTTTTTAACCGCCTCCTCAATAATAGTATGTAATAATAAAAATATTTTCTGATAAACCAGAAATTAAATTTTTTAGTTTTTTCTAACATTTATATTTTAATTTAAAAGAAAATTAATTTTTATTATTTTAATTAATTTTGTTTTAATATTTAATTTAAATTGATTATTTTTAATTGATTTTAATATTTATTTGACTAATTAATTGGTTATTATATTTCCCTTTAACAACATTTGATTTATTTATTTTTACATATGTACTCTCCTATTCACATAATATATTTGGAAATATATTTTAATTTAATTTAAAATTATTTTTATTTCCAGTTAATATAAGCATCAATAAATAATTTATTTAATAAATCCTTTTTTTTAAAAATTATTTTTAGATTTTTATACGAATAAATAAATAATTTCTTTTAAAGCTCAATTTCTTCTTCCTTTTTAATAAATAAATGTCTTCTAATAAATTAAATAATAGTAATGGAGGTGGAGGAAGTATAAAAAATACATTAAAATTAACATTACCTGGAAGTAATTGTTTACATTCTGTTGATACAATAATGTTTTCTAAAAATATTAAAAATGAAGAAAATAATAAATTTTATAATGTAAAAATTACCAATGAAGAAGAAATGGATAATGAAGAAAAAGAAGAAAAACAACAATTAATATTTAATGAAAATAATAATAATGGATTAATCTATGGAAATATAAAAAATAATTTATTAAAGGTAAAAAATTAAAATTTAAAATAAACTTGGAGATCCTTAAAGTTTTAAGTTATTAGTCATTATTTAAATTAAATAATAAAAATTCTATAATTTTAATTATTTTAAAAATATTTTCTGATTTTTTTGGAGGAGTTGTTTTTAATTATTTTATTTTTATTATAATATATTTTTAAAATATTTAAAAACAATTATATTTAATTATTAAAAAGGAATTGTAGTTTATTTAATATTAACAAAAATACTTAAGAAGTTAATTTATTTTTCCTATTTTTAGTCAATTTCCACTTTAAAACGGTTATTTTTCTTTTACGGAAATTGGTCAAAAATAACATATTTATGTGTATGTGTGTGTGGGTGTTTTTTAAAGATATATAAGAATTTATTTACCTATTTTTGAATTAAATAAAAGAAGCCTTTTTATTTATAAAAAGTGTTCTTTTTCATATAAATAAAAAAAAAGAAAAAAAAATATTTAAAATTCAGTTTTTTTTATGTAAATATTTATTTAAAAAACATCATTTTTAAAGAATCAGGAAAAGCTTAAAAAGGTAGTAAAAAATAATTATTTTTATAAAAGTACATAAAATAGTATTAATTTCAACCTTTGATATTTGTCTAAAAAAAGAAATACTTAAAATAGAAAAAAATTAATAGTTAACCAAACAATTCTCCAAAGAATCATAAAACATACCAAGTGCAAAAAATTGAACACTTTTTGCTAAAAAAATTAAAAAAAACCCTCCCAATAAATAAATATATTAAAAACAATTGTCTGATTTATTTTCTATTTATGTCACGGGAATGGAGAAATAAAAGCTATAATTCTTTAAAAACCTTTACTATTTAAAAAAGCCAAAAATAGAACAGCTAAAAGTAATAAAAAACCCCTCTTCCATAAATATAATTGAAAAGTTTAAATATATTGCCCTAGTGTTTTTTACTTACTATTAAGGGAATTATTTTTTTTATAAACTACATATTTAGTTCTTTTTATTGGCCAATTATTTATGTTTAGAAAAGTGGTAATAAAATAGAAAATAAAATACTTAAATAATATTTATTTATTTATTTATTTAAAGACACCTCCACTAATTTGTGAACAAGGACCTTCTGCTCCTTCATCTCCAACTACTTCAAGTCCAAGTGCACGTTCTGCTAAAAGGCCTTGTCCACTATCTGTTGATGCATTACAGAGAATTAATTTGGTATTTATTTTTAAATTTAAAATAATAATTATTTAATTTTTTTAGTTAAGTCCAAACTATGTTCCACCTCCTCTTTCTTGTTATTCTTTATCTGGAACAATGATGGATTCAACAAAAGTTCCCCCACCTTCTTCACCAAGTTATCCAACATCTGATTTAGGTTCTAGTCCACGTTCTTCTATTTCTACTAGTCATTATTCTTCTCTTGGAATTAGTGCAGCAAATTGGAGTGCTTTTAGAGATATTGCTTATAATGGAAGTTTAAGGTATTTATTTAAATAAATGTATTATTTATTAATAAAAGGTCAACAACATGTATTGATGATGAATCATCTGATTATGGAGGTTGTAATGGAAGTAATAATAATAGTAATAATGAAGACAAAACAGATACACATAGATTTCTTCTTTCACCACAATTATTACTTTCTCCTTTACTTTCCCCTTTTTCTGATTGTGGAGTTGCTGATTTACATATTGGATGTTCTGCTTCAGCAACACCCTATTCTAGATCACCAAATATGTCACCATCTCCTATTAGAAGAATGAGAGGAAGTGTTGGAGGAGAAAGAGGAGATCTTATGCATTTTAGGTAATTATAAATTATTTTAAATAATTTTTCTTTCTTTTTTAGTTTTGAACAAATGCGAAGTCGAAGTTCTTTATCAAATCATGCAAGTAATAGTGCTCAAGAAGCATATATTCCGAATAACACAGAAAATTTAAATTATCATCAACGAATCTTAGCTGTTAAAAATACAATTACTCAGCCTAGATCCTTAGATTTAGATGCTAGGGAACGTAGTCGTTCTGAAGGAGAAGCATTATCCTCTACTAATGTTGGTAAAAGAAATAAATTATCAGGAAATTTTGAAGAAGATGATGATGATGATGATGATGGAGAAGAAGAAGATGAAAGAATGGATACAGGACATGGATATTCTACACTTTCTGTCCCTACTGGAACAACTGGAATTAATGGAAATTTACATGCTGGATTAAAAAGAAGAAGACTGCAATTATTACAAAAGAATAAAGAAAAACAACAAAATAATAATAATAAAAAAGAAAATGAATTAAATAATAATAATATTTGTGTTAAAATAACAACAACATTTGATGATAATAATAATAGTAAAGGACAATTATTAAATAATAATAATAATAAACCAACAATTGAAGAACCACCTCCATCACCTACTTTAACTGAATTATTTCAACCAGGAGATGTATTTATTTATTTATTTTTTCTTTTTAAAGAAACTTTAAAATAAACTTGTAAAAGATGTTCAAAAACAAATAAACATGCTTTATTTGTTTTTGGAGTTATTTTTGTTTTTAAAACATATTATGTATGTTTTTTATCAAGTTTATATTTTCAGTTTTTCCTAAATTTTAATGAGTGATTGAGAAAGAAATTTTAAATAATTTTTTTTTTCAATAAAAATATTTAAATAATCCTTAATATATTTTCCTTTCTAAAGTTGGACAATAATCGCCGAAAACAAGTAGAGGAATGGATACGTCAACAAACAGCTGCCCTTGAAGCAATTAGACATTCTCTAGTACCAGCACATCAAGAGGCTAATCTTTTACAGGTTTTTAAAAAATATTTTTATATATTTTTATTAAAAAAAAGGTCCCAAGTGTTATGCCTCAAAATTCATTAGAACAATTATGGCCACAACCAACAGCTGAATGTCCTCAAGTTGGGCCAATTAGGCCAATGCTTGCTTCTTTATGGAGACGTAGTAGATCAGAATCTGAATTGTCCGGAGGAGGAGGGAAAACAATTTCTTCTTTTATGGGTAATTAAAATAATTAATTAAAGTATTTATTTTTGTTTAAAGATAATTCTTCTTCTTCTAATTTTGACCATCAGAATTCTTCTAATAATAAATCAATTGTTGAGGCTAATAATAGAAAGACTTTAAATGATATTATTACTACCAATCGTCGTAGACAAAGTCAACCACAAGCACCTTTATTAGTTCCATTAAATGAGGCAACACATCTTTGTGAACATTGTGGACAAGTAACTTTATATTTTAAATATTTTAATTAATTAATTTTAAAGGGGTTTTCAATGCATGATCGCCTAGCTAAACATATTGCAAGTAGACATAGAGATCGTTCAGCTTCAGCAAATGATGAAGGAAATCGTGTTCATAAATGTCAACTTTGTCCAAAGAGTTTTGGACGTTCTGATATGTTAACTAGGTAATTAAATTAATTAATTAAATGAATTAAATGAATTTTTTTTAATCTAAAGACATATGAGACTACATACTGGTCTAAAACCTTATGCTTGTCAACTATGTGGACAAGTATTTTCTAGAAGTGATCATTTAAGTACGCATCAAAGAACACATACTGGGGAAAAACCTTATCGTTGTCCACAATGTAGTTATGCTGCGGTAAATTTTTTAACTTATTTATTCATATATTTTTGTAAATTAAAGAGCCGTCGTGACATGATAAATAGGTAAGTAAATAATTAAAAATTAAATAAAAAAATATTATGAATGAAAAATACTGGGATGACTAGGAATAGGGGATCTTGAAGAAAAACATCTAAATGTTCTATTAAGAGACCATTAACTATAAAAAGTGTTTAAAATCTCCCATTTCTTCTTTCAATTGTTCAATTATATTTCTGTTCTTTCAAAGCTCAAAAGCTCCTTTTTAAATTTAAATTATTTTCTTTCTAAATAGGCATATGAGAACACATTTAATAGGAACAGAAGTTCCTTCTTCTTCTTCTACTACTACTGCTACTAATATTGATAATGAACTTCAAATTCCTCCAATTAATGAATTAACAATTTCTCCTCCTCCTCCTCCTCCACAACCACCACCACCACCATTATTAATAACAAAATCTCAACAAATAATTCCCAGTAATAATATATCACCAACTAAAACAACACTTCAACAACAACAAATAAATAATTTAAATAATTTAGTTTGTGGTCGTTATTCTCCTCCCCCTCCCCCTTCTCTTCCTTATATATTAAATCAAAATATATTTAATGGATACTCTTCATTAATTCAACAACAACAACAATCAACATCTAATAATAATAATTTAAATACTCATTTAGCTAAACTTTTCTCTGCAGCTATAAATTTAAATAATTCTTCTTCCTCTTCTGAAGGAATAAATAATTCAACAAATTTATTAAATTCTTCCTTATTATTAGCAGCACAACAATTACCTGTTAATTTATGTAGATCATCACCAAATTTATTTAATACCCAAGATTATCCAAGTGCTTTTAAACCCCCAACAATTAATACAACAAATATAAATCCATCAACAATTGCTGCAGCTGTTAAAGTACAACAATTAATACAACAACAACAACAACAATCAAATAATGGAGGAGGAAGTTCTTCATCAAATAATTTACCATTATTATTTAGGCAACATTCTTTTGATGGTGGATTTGGTGGTAATCAACAATAACCAAATTATGACAAAAATATTTTATTTAATAGATAAATAAATTTAAATTCAAGTTTATTTAATATATATTCTCTCTATTTAGCATAATTATTATTTTAAAATACTAAATACAATTAATTATAATATTATTTAATAATAATAATATTTTTATGTTTTTGTTATTCTCTTTTTTATTAATTAAAAATAAAATATTTATATCAATTTATTGCCACTTCAAAAAAAATTTTAAAAAAATATGAAAATTTTTATAATCCAAAATTATTAAAATTAATTAATTAATAAAGAAATATTAAAAAAAAAACAATGAGGAAAAAAGGAAATATTTTTAATAATTCATTTCATTAAAAAATATAAAAAAAGAGATGTTTATTTTTATTAAATGAATTATTATATAAATTCTAAAATAAAAACATTTAAATATAAAGCTAAAGAAAAATAACACAACTTTAATATTTATAGGGTTAATTTTAATAATTAAATATTATTAGTACAGTTTCTGACCATTCTTTTTTAAAAGAAAATCTAAATAAAAATAGAGAAAGGTAATTTAAAAAAAATTAAAATTATTTATATTTAATAAAAAAGTGAAGCAATTTATTTATTTTAACAAAAAATATATTTTGCGAAAGACAAAAAATTTTTGTGCCAATTTCAGAAGGTTAAGGGGGATATTAATAATATCGTTGTTGTTTTTATTGAAAAAATAGTGAGAGGGAGAGAGAGAGAAAAAATAATAAATTGACGAGAATATATATTTTAAATGTCCTGCTGATTTTGAGGCTTTCAGTGGTAAAATTAAAAATAATATTTAAATAAAATGAAATACTTTAAATAAAAAAAAAGGAATGAGAAGATAAAAAAAACAAAAATTTAAAAGAAACAAAATTTAAAGCTAAACACCAGAGCAAAACCGGTAAAAAAAATGTATTTAATTTTTGTAGCAATTACTTAAAAAAAGTTTAAATATTCTTTTTTTTTTTAATTATTAAAAATAAATAAATATTATTATTATTATTATTTTAATTGCTACAAAAAAATAAATAAATGAAAATAAAAAATAAAATACATAAAATAATAATAATATATTATAAAAGAAGAGATCTTTTTTTAATTCTTTTTATTTGCAGGAGACAAGAGTTGGCCAAAAAATAGAATAAAATAAAAAATAGAAAAGGAAATCTTTATATATTTTTAACAATGCATTTTGTGCTCTTCAGAAATACAATGAGCACAGAAATCATCCTTTTAAAAATTTAATTTTAATTTAAAAAAAAAGAAAATATATTTATTTTCTCAATATTTCTTTTAAAGAAATTAATTATTTTTAAATAATTATTTACCTGAGTTCCAAATTTTTTCTGACAAGGATTACATTGATAATGTGTTTGTATTAATCTAAAAGCACCAATATCTTCTGCATTTGGGCAAATTAATTTCCAATGATTTTGAAGTAATTCAGGTTGTTGAAAAACATTATTACAATTTGAACAACCCCAACCAACCTATATATAAAAATTAATTTTAATTTAATTAAAAAATAAACCTCCAAATCCACACAACTAAAAATTTTAAAATTTTCTCCCAATTTATTTTCCAATTCATTAATATCCAGGCCATCTTGTGTGAAATGACTTTCTCCTTTGCCTGAGGCCATATCATTAACAATTTGTGTTGAAACAGATTCAGGGACTTTAAGTGCTGAGACTGGTGTTCCAAACAAAAGAGGATCATAAAGTAAAGGTAAACCTTTTAAAATAAAAATTAAATAATTATTTTAATAATTAAATATTTATTTATTACCATTTATACTAGGAATTGACCCAATTCCTCCAGAAGCAGCAGCAGCAGCTGCTAATGCATAATAAGGTAATTGAGCTGCAGCAACAGAAGCTAATGACTGCCCTGGAGATAAAGGAGAAGATGTTGATTGATTATTATTTTTTTCTTCTTCTAAAATTACTTCATTATTATTATTCCATTCAGAATTTTCTTGAATTTTTTCTTCTTCTTCTTCATCACCTTCCTCTCTTTTTTCTTCCAAAAAAGAAAAATTTTGATCTCCAAAACCTTTTATTGTTGTTTTTAATTGAGAACAACGTTCTTTTATTTTTTCTATATGTTTATCTGTAAATATATGTTCTTGAAGTAATTGTTGTTGTTGTTGTTGATTATTATTTCCAATAGGTAAATCACAAAGTTGACAATGAACAGAAGAACCACAAAAAGGAATTAATTCTTCTTGTTCTAAAAATTGAATTTTTAATTAATTAATTAAATAAATTACCTCCACCAGTACCAGTTTTCCTTTCCTTTGCCCTTGTATTTTGAAACCAAACTTGAACAACTCTTTTAGTTAATCCAATCTTTTTACCCAAAGAATCACATTCTTGCATTGAAGGAGTTTTATAATCATGAAATAATGACTTCATTACCTTTATTTATTTTTAATTAAAAAATAAAAAGGAAAAGAAAACTTACAAAAACTTGCATAGGTGTTAAATGGGTCCTAAAACGTTTAGAATTATTATTTCCTCCACTTAATTGGCGTTGTTGATTTCCATCAATTATTGCTTTTTGTCCTCCAAATAAAGAAGGTAATAAAAGTGTAGCTGCTAAAGAAGAAGAAGATTCTGCTGATATATTTTCACAATTAAAGTTAGGTGAAAGTGAGGGATCATTAGAAATAAAATATTCATCTTCTCCATTATAATTATTTTCTCTTTCTTCATCTTCTACTAATAAATGTTCTTCTAGTATTTTATTATTAACACTTAAATCAAGTGGAATAGAATTGTTTTTATTATTTTCTGGAGTTATTATTGAATTAAATTGGGGTATTGTTAAATGATTATCAGAAATATGTTTAATAAGTTGATCATTACAATTAAACTGTAAAGTACAAAAAGGACATTGTCCTCCTATAGAAGAAGAAGAAGATGAAGTAATGTCATTATTGGTAATGGTTGGTTCTATTTTAATCTAAAAATTAATTAAAGGAAACAATTAAGTATAAAAATAAGTGTTAAATTATTCTTTTATTTAATATATTTACTTGATTTAATTGTTGCTTTTGTTCTTGTTGTGGTGGTGGTTGAGGACAACCAGCAGCAGCTAATAATTGATTAAATAAAATAAGTTCATTTGAATTATTTTCAGGTGATGAAGAAGATTGTATTAATTTCCTTTCTTCATCCCCTTCCTCTTCACCGATTCCATTTTCTTCCTCATTTTGTTGTTTTGTTGTTAACTTTCCATTTAAAAAATCAGAAATATTAAAATCTCCAATTTCATTATTATTTTGTTCTTCAAGTTTAATAGAAGAAGAAGAAGAAGAAAAACAACAAATCTTTTGTTGATGTTGAATTAATTCTAAATAACGTTGAAATATTTGACCACAAACTTTACATTGAAAATTAGTGGAAGGAGTACGAGAATAACGACCTTCTGTTACCTAAAAAAATATAAAAGAATTATAAATATTTAAATTTAATTTTACTTGTTCAATAATTGAAGAATGATGTGCTAATAAATGAGGTTGTTGTTCAAAAACTTTACGAGCTTTTTGACGAGCATTCTTTAAAAAAATATTGTTAGACTAATTTTCTCTTTATATAAATAAATAAATATTTTACCTGAAACCAAACAACAATAACACGTGGAGAAAGTCCTTATAAAAAAAAATAAATTTATTTATTTAATTTTATTATTATTTATTTTTACCAAGTTTTTTGCTTAGCATTTCAAGATCATCATCCTTTGGATATGCTTGTTTATCAAAAAACTCTTGCATTGTTCTTAATTGAAAATCGGTAAATCTAGTACGATTTGCCCTTCGACCAGAAGAACCTCCACCATTACCTCCACTACCCCCACTACTATTGTTATTAGTCATCATAACTACATTATTTGAAGAATTATTTGATTGTTGTTGTATTCTTTGATTAATTGAATTTATTGAAGCTGTAGAAGAACAAGAAGGTACTGAAGAAGAATTTATTTGTTGATTAGTAGAGGAACAAGAAATAAATGGATTAATAATATCCACTAAAATATTAAAAATAATATTTAAATATAATCCAAATATTAAAAATTATTTTTAAAATTTTAATTCAAACTTTGTTGAATATTATTTGTCGATTCATTAATTGAAGAAGAAGAAGAAGATGTTGTTGTTGTTTGAATAAAAGGATTAAATAAACCAAATGATGAAAGTGAAGGAGAAATTCCAGCAGCAGCAACAGCAGCAGCAGCAGCTGAAGAAAACATCATTTGGGCAAATTGTCCAGCTGTATCAAAACAATTAGTAAAAGAATTTTCATCAATTAAAGGAGGTATTATTTGTTGATTTTCTTGTCCTATAATTAAATAAATTAATTAAATAAATTAAATTAAATAAATTACCATAATCAACTATTTTTGAACTATTTATTCTCTCATCTTCATCATTACCATTATTTATTTGTTGTTGTTTTCCAATGTTCGCTAATAAATCAGCTGCTACCGTTTCTATACTCTTTAATTGACTTGTTTGTTTATTAATATTAATTAATTCATTCTCTAAATTAATTTCTTTATTATTATTTAATTTATTTCCTTTTTGATTATTTTTTTCAATTACTTCCTCTTCTTCTTCTTCATTATTTTCTTGTTCATCTTCAGAATAGTCTTTAATTTCATTTTGATAATTTTGAATAATTTTTGAATTTTCTTCAATATTTTTTTCTTCATTTATTTCATCAAAGATCTCATTTTCTTCCTTCTAAAAAATATTTAATTAAATAAAATTGAATTAATTTATTTAACCTCTTGTTTAATTAATGGAACAATTTTAGCTTCTCCAGTTTTATGATAAGTAGCTAAATCAATACTCATTTGTGGAGGTATACTAAAATTATATGGAGAATCTTTATCTCTTTGACGTTCTTTAAATAAAGTATTTCTAAACCAATGCTTTATTACCTTTAAAATAAAATATATTTAATTATTTAAATTCCCCCCTTCTTCCTTACTTTTTCTGCTAAATTTGTTCTTTTTGCCATTTCTTTAATTTGTTCTTCACTTGGAGAATTATTAATATCAAAATACTTAAAATAATTAAATATTTATTTATATTTTATTTTTATTTATTTATTTTACCTGACGTAAAATCTTTACATGATCATCTCCAATCCTTGTTCTAGCTCTTTTTTGTTGTTGTGTTGTTGGAGATTGATTTCCACTATTTGCTGTTATTTGTTGATTTATTTGATTATTTTCTCCATTATTATTATTGCTAATATTTCCATTATTTTGTGCTACTGCAGCAGCCATTGTTGCCATTAAAAAAGCTGTTGGATCATCTAATTGATTGTTTGAAGAGAAATTTGAAGAAAATTGTGAAGAAAGAGGATCAGAAGATTCTGTTATTAATTGATCATTAAAACCTCCAGTCGAGGAAGAGGTAAGTGCTCTCAAAATAGAAGCAAAGTTTATATCCCCAAAGGTTGAATTATTTTGACCAAAACAGTTATTCAGATCAGAATTCTCGTTAATTTGATTATTATTTAGGTTATTTTTCTTAATTTCATTGCTTCCTGATTTTTCAGAAAATTTTCGTTCTGTTTTAGCTTTTTTAGCTTTAGGCTCTTCATATGAAATTTTATTTAATTCATTATTAAATTCTGATTCTTTAACATTTATTAATTCTTCTTCATTTTTAATTCCAAAAAGGTCTAATAAACCTTAAAAAATTAATTAAATATTTTAAATTTATTGTTTAATATTTTTAAATTATTTTAACACATATTGAATTTAATTAAATAAAATTAAATAATTAAATTAATTTTATTTTTTTACCTATTTTTCCATTTTCAGAATTTAAGGAATTTATTTGTGCAGCTGCAGCAGTCATTTGTGCATTTAACATCATTTGTGCTATTTGTGCCATTTGTGATGTACAAAAATTATCAACAACAATATCATCATTATTCTTTTGTTGTATTTCTTCTTCTTCTTCTCCTTGTTGTTGTTGTTGTAAATTATCATTATTATTATTAAATAATTGTGTCATAAAATTAATCATTAAATTATTTGATTGTTCAGAAGAATTTTTCCACCATTCAAGAATATTATTATTTTGTTCTGAAGAATTCTTTGTTGTTGTTGTTGTAGTTGATGTTGAGGGAATTGATGGTTGTTGTGCTGTTTGAATTGCAGTTAATTTTCCCATTTTTTGTTGCTAAAAAAAAGAAAAAAATAATTAAATTTTTTTCCTTCAAATAAATATTGTTATATTATTTAATTTAAAAATAATTATTTTTAATTATTTTTATTAAAAAATATTTTTGTGGCATTATTAACTATTAAAATAATTTTTTTATAAATAATAAATTGGACAGTAAAAAAAAAGTCAAAAAATAGAAAAGGTAATTGGTGGAGGTGTGCACATTTTAATAATAAGTTTAGAGAAAATTGGACTTGTTGGTATTCTAAAGGTAAAAATAAAATTTTGGCGCAAAATTTGTGCCCACTAAAATTTTAATGATAGTCAGACACCTACTCTAACTACTACTAACTACTTATATATAAATATTCTATATAGTAGTAATATATTGTGCTTTTTAAAGTAAAATGACAGAAAATTATTTTTATTAAATCAAAAATGTTTGCACCTTTTTCCAATTTATTATTATTATTAGAGCATTACGAGAGAGAAAATAAGGGGAAGGGAGGGCGTGTAAATAAATAAATATATTATTTAAAGTTGAGAGAAGAAATTAGTGGGAGGGGCAAAAAACATTAAAAAATAAAAAATAAACGCGACGGGAATATTTTTTGAAATATATAATTTTTGTTTGAAGGCGAGAATTGGCGCTGGCAAAAGATGAAAGAAAATTAGGCCCTGGGAGAAATGAATTGGCCTAAATTGGATATTTTTTTAGAAAAAAAGGAAGGGGAAAGTAACAACAACAAAAAATATGGGCGGATGTAATAAATTGGGGGAATTGGTAAGTTTTAAAGGAAAATAAAAGGGTAATTGAAGAAAAAAGAGGAAAAGAAATATTTATTTATTTAATATATGACTTATTAAACATTTCTTCTTTTATTTATTTAAAATCTTTCTATGCTTTTAAAGGAAATAAAATGCCATAAAAATTAGAATAAACTGAATAAGAAGAATGACTGTAAATGTAATAAATATAAAAAAGGAAAAAAAAAGTTTTTAATTTCTCGGATGAATGGATGTGCAAATTAAGCACACAATAAATATAAATAAATAATTAAGATTAATACCAAAAATAAATAAATAATTAATTTTTCTAATTTTAATTATTATATAAATTTTACAAAAATGAAAATAAATTTAAAATTTATTTTTAAAAAAAAAGAAGGATTTTTGGTAGGTAATTAAACATAGTAGACATAGACATAAATATCTTTTTTTGGAGGATGTTGTTGTCTACAACAGTTGTTGATTTTCTAGTTATGGCATTGATTGGGCGCAAGTAATTAAAAATAAATAAAAATAACCCAGGCAATCCCTTCTCTCTTTCTATTTCTTTCTTTTTATATAACAATTAATTCACCCGACTGGTAATTAAGAGCGCGGTAAAATAGGAAACAAAAGAAGAGTCAAAACAAAAAAAATAAATAAATGAGTTAAAAAATAAATAAATAAGAAAGAAGGGTAATGAATGAGTAAGGAAATGAATAAATAAATTTAAAAAATAAATAAATTAAAATAAAAATTAATTTCTATAAAGCCAAACAATAATTAAATAAATTCTTTTCTTTTTTTAATTATTTTTTTTTCTTTTTTATTTTCCAAACTTGTCTTTTCCCTCATTTACAAATTAATTAGTCCTTTCTCCCTCAATTGCGAAAAACGCAATTAAACGATTATTTTCCTTTCTTCGTACCACTCTGTCAGATTTAAATCAGATCAAGGTCGACAAGGAATTGCTTGTAGCAATTTAAAAATAAATTTATTAAAAATGAGGTAAAATTAATTAATTAATTAAAAAGAAAATAAATTAATTAAAAATAAAATATTTAAATTTGTCATTTCTCTTTAATAAAATAAAATAAATATTATTTATTATTTAAAATTAATTCTCTTTTATTCTCAAAATGATGAGGAGATTATTTTTAATAGAGAAAATAATTTAAAATATTTTTATTAATAAAAAGTGTGTGTGACAGAAATTGTCAATTTATTAATATATATTATAGAGAGACACCGCTGCTGCTGCTGTTGTTGATCGTCATTAAATTTGCTGTGATTATTCGTGGCTTCCATCAATTGAGGCACACATTCCTTCTCCTAATATGCTTTCCCCCCTTCTCTTTTTATATATTATTTCATCATTTGCCTCATTTCAGCCAAAAATTAAGAGAAATATTTATGGTGGGCCTAGTGAGCGAAAATAAAATAATAAATCTTTTTTTTTTCTTTTTTCTTCTTTTGGATGGTGAAAATAAATAAAATTTATTATTTTATTAATGAATAAATAAATAAATAATTAAGCTTAGAAATTAATAATAAAATAAATAACAAAATAAATACAAGAAAGGAATTAAATAAAGAAAGTAATGTACATATTTAGTAGATTATATATAGTTTTAGGTGTAAAATAATGAAAAAAGAAATTAAATAAAAAAGAATAAAATTAGGCAATTGAGGTAAAAAAAAAAGAAAATAAATTAAAAATTAAGGAAAAGATTATTTTTAAAAGAAAGAAGAGAAAAAATAGGTTGTTTGTTTGTTGTCTTCTTAAGGAGGGCGCAAGTGTTTAAAAGTCTTTTTCTCTCTTTTTTTAATAAAAAAAAATTGTTAAAAAAAAAGAAGAAAATAAAGGGAAGGCCAGGTTTCTATAATGGGCCAAAATTAATGACACGGCGAGAAGAAAGCATATAAATAAATAAATAAATTTAAAATAAAGGTGTGTGTGTGTGTGTATATTTTTAAGGTTGGAAAAAATTAAAAAATAATTTTTTATAAGAAAGACGGGCATATTTTTATTTAAAAGAAGAAAAAAGCCAGAAAATGAGGGTGATTATTTTTGGTGGTTGAGCATTTTTTCATTTAAGGAAATGAATGAATGAGCTGTCAATTTAAGAAAATTAATGGTTTTTTCTATTTATTTAACAATATTAAAAAAATTAATTGAAAAAGAAATGAATAAAAAATAACAATAAATTAAATAATAAATAAATAAATGTATGTACATACATACATATAATTATTTAAAAATATTTCTTTTAAAAATATGTTTAATAAAGTTTATTTAAAAAAATAAAACTTTTTTTTTTTTTATTTGAATGCCCTTTAATGCTGTAAATTTATTTTCACCGTAATCTATCCCCCCAATAAGCTTTTTACTCAACTATTTATTTATTTTACTTAACACTTTCACTTTATTTTATTTTCTCTCTATTTTCTCTTCTTTTATTTTCTTTTTTCTCCATTCATTTACTTTCCTTTTATTTTAGCTCTACACAACTTTTATCTAATTGGCTAAAAATATAATTGTTAATTAAAGAGAATATTTTCATTTTTTAATATTAAAATAATAAATAAATATATTTAAAATAAAGTACTTTAAAATAATTATTTAAAAAAAAATTAAAAGAATAGAATGCCAAAATACTTGACAGTCTTTATTTTGGCCAAGGTAACAATAAAAGAATATTTAGTAGTAAAATAAATAATAGTGACAGTTAGTTCCTGGCAATTTAAAGGTAAAAAAGGAAAAGATTGTTTAGTAAATATATAAAATAAATAAATAAAAAGTTAATGGAGGAGGGATTTCAACCAATTGGCCAAAGTTGAAGTATTACACATACACACATAATAATAATAGTAAGGATTGGTTGGTTGGCAATAATAGAAAAAATAGGATAAAATTTAGATTGAAAAAAGGTGAGAAATTAAATAAATAAATAAATAAAAAGTCAACAAATTGAGAAATTCAAGGAGTGGTTATTTGAATGAAATGAGATATATATATATATTTAGGGGTATTACTTAAATTTAGGGAGTTAAAATAAAATAAAAAATATTTATTTTCACTTTAATATATAACCAAATTTATTTTAAAGAATTGTTTATTTAGGTAAACAATTGTTTTTAAAATAATAAATAAATATTTAATGTGAGATACTTATATTTTCAATTATTTTATTTTATTTAATACATATACATAAAATAAATATATTCTCATTTTTACCTTTCTCTCCTTATTTCCTAATTTTCTCAATTCTGCGCGTGTAGAAGAGCAATTGCTCTTGCTCATTATTTATTTATTTACTAACCTTAAAATACTCACGGCTCATTATTTGCCCAATTTTGGGCTCATCTAAATTTTTTTATTTTTTTATTTTCCTTTTAACCCTTTTCTTTTTTCAAACAATAAAAACTCAAAATTTATTATTCACCGCTGGATGCTTATATATATATTTATATATATATTAATGTCTCCGTTTCAACGTATAAACAAATTACCGTCTCCAATGAGTACATATAAAAAATATTAAAATAATGCTTGTAATATCTCCTATGGAGAAAACTAAAAAAGAGGTAAAATAATTTTTAAATTGAAGCTGTTTTGGGTGGTAAAAATAAAAATAAAAGAGAGTATAAAAGAAGAAAAAAAAGACTCTTTTCTCTCTCTCTTAAGATGGCAGTCGTTGCCGACAAAAATAAATGTACACAGTACGTATAGAGGTATTTTAAATAAAATTGGGGTTAAAATATATTTAAAATGAGAAGAATGAAACAAATAAAAATGTTATTGTTTGAAGGATCGCGCACTAAAAATACAAAATTCAAAGAAAATGGGTGTAAATATATGTATATATTTGATTAATATAAGTGGACGAAAGGAGATGAAAAGGGTTGATGAGTGTACTGACCCAAAGGAAAAGAAAATCAAAAACTTGATAATTAAAAAAAAAATATTTTTGTGAAAAAAAAATCCATAAACTGGCTAAAAAATAATTAATATTTTAAATTAAATTTAAAAAATAAATTAAAAACCCTGCCTTGTTAAAATAAATAAAAACTTTTTTTTTAATAAAATTTTCCTCAAATAATAATATGTAAAATTTAATTAAATAATAAATATTTAAAATTACCATTTTCTTTTCACGTAAAAGTTCCCCAATACTTTTTTGAGGTGGATGGGGTTCAGGTTGTTCAAAAACAGGCATTTGTGGATTTAATTCTCCAGATTTAATTAATTCATTTAATTTAACAATTCTTTGTGCATGTGCTGTTGATCTATTTAAAATAAATATTATTTAATAATTAAATAATAAAAATAACCTTAAATGAGTATCTAAAGTTCCTGGTTGACCAAAAGAAAGTAAACAAATATTACAAATATAAGGTAAATGTTTATTATTAGAATTGGTACGGCGTGAATTTAAAAATTGTTTAGAAGATTTTGAATGTTTTGATGTAGTAGATAATTGTTTCTAAAAAATTAAATTAAAATTTAAAAATTAAAAAAAAATCAAACAGAATATGAATTTAATTTATTTGTAGATTTAATAGTTTCTTCTTCTTCCATTTCCTCTTTTTGTTCTGCAATTTTTTGTAAATGTTTTTCTGAATTAAAATGTTCAATAAGTAAAGAATTTGAGTCAAAATTCTCTTGACAAATATCACAAATAGTTCCAGATATTTTTTCATTTTTAGACTTAAATTAATTAATTTAATTAATTAAATTAATTAAAATACCAAATTATTTCCATTTTTACGTTTTAATCGAAAATTAGAAGAAGAATGACAAAGTGAATGAGCACGTAATTGTTCTTCAGAACGAAAAGCAATATTTAAACATTGTTTACATTTATACAAAAATATATTTTCTGATTCTTTTTCATTTAATAATAATAAAGAAGAAGAAGAAGTTGAAGGAATATTTTTATTATTAACAAATTTATCTTCTTCTTTAATTTTATCTGATGAAAATAATTTTGATTGGTTAGGTAATAACATTGTTGTAGATGTAGAAGCACTAAAAATTATTTAAATTAAATAAATTATTTTTCCCATTTATATTTTCAAAAATGGATGTGTTGTCCTTCTTCTTTTTCCTTTATTTATTTATTTTTTTTTGTTCACCCAACCTCATTATACATAAATACTACAATTTAATTTTAAATAAATAAATAAATTTATATGCATATTCACACATTTATTTTTTGTCAAAATATTTATGCGCAGATTCGGCAACCAATATTTATTTATTTATTTTTTATAAATTAATTTTTTGGCCTATTTGGGTAGGAAAAAAAAGAAATTAATGAAAAAAAAAGAGAAGAATTAAATATTTATTTTTATTATTAAATAATTATTTAAGGAACCAACCTGTAACTAATGGATTCTTCTAATAATTTATTTAAATTATTTGTAGAATTAATTTGTTCTTGTTCTTGTTGTTGATTATCTTTGTCTTTAATATTTTCTTGGGTTAAACTTTGGGCAATATTTAAAGGAATATTATGATCCTTAGAAATTAATTAATTAATTAAATAATTATTTTATTTTACCTCTGACATATGTTTTGGTAAATCTAATAAATCAAATTCAGAAGGGCAAAATGAACATTTAACTAGAAAATAAATAAATAAATATTTATTTTTATTTAATTAAAAAATAAATTATAAGAAAAGGTAAAATAGAATAAAATAATAATAATAACACTTAAAAATAGTAAAGGGCCATAGGTATATTTATTTATTATTTTAAGGTCGACCGGCTGTTGTGTTAATGGATGTGTTGTGTTGCAATGGCCTTACTTTTTTTTTTTTTTTTCCTTTTTACTAATATTTTCTTTTGTTTGTACGAAAACAATCGAGGCGGCAATGGATTGTATTTTAATAATAATAATAAAAATAAAAACTTTCTCTTTTTTTTTAAATCAATTACAGTTAAAAATAAAGAGAAAGTTATATGTATATAGTAGAGGTAATTAAAAAAATAATAATTAAATAATTAGTCTTCATAATAAAATATTGTTCTATATTTCTATTAAAAAAAAAGACTATTTATTTTAATTAATAGCTATTTTTTAAATTAAATTAAATTAAAAAGTAGCTAAAAATTGGACACACATTAAATATTATTTTTTTTTATTGTTTTTATGAAGAGCCTATATGCCGATGAAAGGTGTGAAGTGGTGGAAGATAAAAAGAGAAAATTGTCTTAAGAAAATAGGGACACAAATATTTTTAAAAGAAAAAAAAATAGGCACGCGCAGGGTGAAGAAAAGAACAAAGAGGTGTTAACCGCCATAAAGTAAACAAAAAAAAAGTAAATGTGAAAAAAAATATTTATTTAGTACATAAATGGTTTGTAAAAATTAAAAAATAAATAAATAAATGTTAAAATGTTTTTTCTTTTTTAAATAAAATTATTTATTTTTTAATTAAAACATTTATTTATAAAAAAAAATTAATTTAAAATAAAATAGTAAAAATACTAATGGAAAGTATTTCTCCTTATAAATTAACAAACAGAAGAGTAGTTAGTTAATTTTATTATAAAGAATTTAATTAAATAATTTTTTACATTTAATTAAATTGAAAAATAAAAAAGGAGAAAATTAAATTTTAAAAAATTAATTAAATAATATTTTTATTGATTTAAATTAATTTAAATTAAATTAAAAAAAAATAAATTTAAAAAATAATTAAAATGATTTTCGACTTTTGCTCATTTTTCTAAACATTTATTTTAATAATTTAAAATAAATTATTAAATCTCTCAAATTTCAAATTGATTAAAAAACTAACCAACTGTTTACAAGAAAAGAAAATTAAAAAAAAATAAAAAATGATAAAAGAACATTTTCAGAATAATTATAATTAAAAAAAATGAATTTAAAAAATAAATTACCAATTGAAGTAGAAGTAAAAGAATTGTTCATACAATAATTAATTAAATTAATATCTTCATCAATATTTAAATATTTAGCTAATTTTATTTTAATTAAATATTTATCAAAATTATTCCAACAAAAGAATATTTCTTCTTCTTTTTCTTCTTTTAATTTATTCAAATTTTTTATTTTTTTATTAATTTTGTTGTCTATTTTATTTTTATTTTCATTAATTTCTTTTTCAACTATAAAATAAAAATTTATTTAAATAATAAATAATATTTTAAATAAAATGTCCTTAAATATATACCGGAATTTAATGAGAAAAAAAAATTAAGAAAATTTGGGGTTTATTTTTTCCCGAAGGTTTTCTTTCATTTACTACATTTATTTGGTTTGCCGGCATTTTTTTTATTTTTTTCCCTCTTTTCTCTTTATTTCAATATCTTGGGAGCAAACACTTTAAAAAATAAAATAAAAAGTTATTGGTCTTGCTGCCGACAAAAAGGTCTGTTAACAGATGGAGGCGATTAGCGCGATCAAATTATGGATGATGAAATAAAAAAATAAATAAATAAAGAGAAGCGGTTAAGATGTTGAGGGGAAAAGAATAAAAATAAATAAATAGCAGGTGCAGATATCTATTGGAATTAAAATAAATTTAAAAAAAAAGAAGAATGAGGGAAAAATAAATTAATTAAATTAATATATTTTAATTAAAAAACAATAAAAATTTAAAAAAAAATAAAATTATTTATTAAATAAATTAAAAAAGGAAGAAAATAATGCTACTCTGTAGGGATTTTAAAAATTTAAATCTTTTAACCAACAATTGATTAATTACCTAAAAATCACCGCCAAAACAAAAAGAAAACTTTATTTTTAAAAGTACTGGGTTAGTGTGTGGGCAATATATATATATATCCTCCTTCTCTTTTTGTTTTTTTTCTTTCTCACTCATCAGTCACACCAAAAAGTTTGGACCCAACTAATTTCGCAGTGTGCCAAGATTAATGTGCGTGTTTGGGTGGGGAAAGAAAATAAAAAAGAAAAGAAAGATTTTAAAAACGTTTTTTTGGTTTTTCTAAAAATCTTCTTCTTTTCCTTAGAGAACAGATAAATAAATAAATATATCCCTAGAGATTAAATATATATAAATATTAGTCCTTTTATATTTGAAGAAATTAAAAATAAAAAAAAGAAAATTAAAAATTAGGCCAAATATATTTTTTAAAAATTAATTTAAACTCTTTTCTTTCTTCCTCTTTTTTAATAAATAATAAAATAAAAGAAATTTTAATTAAATATATTATTTTGATTAAAAAAAAAAGTTTTAAATTAATTAAAAAAATATGTTTATTTTTTAAAAAAAGAAGAAACTTTTTAACAAAGAAGAAGAAGAAGATCAAATCAATAAAAATAAAGAAAATAAATAATTGTTGTAGTAGATTAAGGCCATAAAATTGAGAGAAAAATAAAAAGATAAAAATCAGTGAATAAATTGTAATAAAATAAATAAATAAATAAAGTGCTTACAGATGTAACTAATTAATTATTTATTTTATTTAAAAAAAAGAATTTAATTAGTTTAAATTAAAAAAAAAATATTTTTAATTTTTGATCATTTGATTAAATTAAATTTTTTAAAATAATTTTTAATTAGAAAAAGGTTTTTTTTAATTAAAAATAAAATTGAAAGAATGTTTAAAATAATTAATTAAATTTAATAAATAATTATTTTTTAATTGATTTAATTCTTTTTTAATATTAATTAAATAATTAATTTAAATAAATATTTAATTCTCTAATATTTTTAATTATAAGAGGGTAATCAATTTAAATTAATTATTTTTTTTATAAAAATATTTTTTAATTAATTAAAAAATAAAATGTATTGGTTTATTGGCGTAAAGAATAAATAAAAGTATAGTAAAAATTAAAGAATGGTTTAAAAAAAGAAAAAAGAAGAGTGAGGGAGTGAGAAAAGAGTAAAATTACTACGGTAGCAATAATCAAACAAAAAAGCATTTAATGTTTTTAAGTTAAAAGAAAATTAATAAAATAATTTATTTATTATTTTTAATTATAATTATATAAATAAATATATTTTTGAAAAAAATAATTAATTTTTACAGACAACTTTTTATTTTTTGTATTATTTAATAAAATAAAAATATTTATGTCATCAAAGACATTAACCGTGATTCCCAGGCTTTTTTTAATATTTGAGGAAAAAAGGCCTCGTTTAAAGCCGGGAAAAATCAAAAAAGGTTATGGGAGAAAAAAGGGGAAATTGTGGTGAATATGTAAAGAATTTATTATTTTTAAGGAAGAGAAGAGAAGAAGAAGAGAAAAAAGGTTGGTTGGTTGGTTTATCATATTTATTTTATTCATTTTTTTTAAATAAATTTATATTTGTTAATAAAGCATTTAAAAGGAATAATGAATAAATAAATTATTTAATAACAATTTAGGAGAAAGCCAAATAAAATAATTAAAATAAGGTATTAAATAGATGGGAATGCAAAAATATTATTTAGGTGACAAATAATGAAAAAAAAAGGTGTAAATATATTTATTGGTGTTTAAGTATTAAAATTGGATTATTTAAAGAGAGAGAAAGAGAGGAAAAAAAGACAAAACTATTAAATACTTTAAATTTCTTCATTTGCCCCAAAAATTCATCACGCATCATTGACAAATAAAATTTATATTCGTTATAAAACGCTTATTTATATTTTTAATGAAAATATAAAGTTTTCTTTTTTTTTTTTGGTTTAATTCCGAAATTATTTAAATTACTGTAAATATGAATAATTAATTAATTTTTATTTAATTAAATTAATTATCTAAATAACAATTAATTTAGAATTAAAATAAAATATTAAAAATTAATTAGAATAATTGTAAATTAATTTTTTAAAAGTTTTTATTTGAGTGTTTTAGTAGACAGCATAGTCAGTTAATAATAATAATAATAATAATAATAAATGTGTGCGCGTAAAATTATAAAAATAAATAAAAATTGAATGAATGAATGAGTTGATGATGAAAAGATTTAATGAAAAAAAAATAATTTTAATTCATTTATTTATTTATGATTGAATAGAAAATATATTAAAATAAAATTATAATTTGATATTTATTTCATGCTGGCAATGAGAAAATAAATGAGAATAAAAATTTAAAGTTTTGTTGACAAAAAAAAAAGAAATTAAAATAAAAAATTAAAATTATTTTAATAAAAATAAATAAAAGAAAAGGTTATCTTCATTCTATTAAAATTAATTATTAATTTAGGAATTAATAATTATTAAATAGTAGTATATTAACTAAAATAATTAAAATAAATTAACATATATATTTAATAAATTATAAAATTCAAGGCTAATTTAATGAAAATAATTTATTTTTAGATAATAATAGTAGTCAGTTTTAAAGAATTTACATATATTAATTTATTTAAATAAATAGAAAAGAGAAAGAGAAATGCTCGGTCAAAATAATCCCAAATATATAATCTATTGTTGTTCTTGTTTGGTTTTATTTTTAATGGCCGGACACTCATTTAATGAATGAATTTTTAGGGGTTTTATTTATTTATTTATTAAGGGTGTGAAGGGATGACAATAAAAAAATAAAAGAAGAGAAGAACAATTAACATAATAACAACATATCTACAACCCCCAAAAAATGTGTCTCTAATTGAGAAAAAGAATAGGGAAAGGGGGAGTAAATATATATATATTGCCTCTAATAAGCTCTGTTGTTGGTGTGTTTTAGAAGGGCAACAAGTCGGAAAAGAGGATTAAGAAGATTATTTTTTAATGAATAAAAATTTAGGGGATTTGGAAGGGAAGGGGGTATTTTTTAATGCTTTTTAATGAAAAGTAAATAATAATAAATAAATAAATAAATTTAATATAAAGATTTGTATTGAAAAAATAAATCCTAGAATTGTATTTATTTAATAAATGTTAATTTTACTATAGAGAGAAAATACAAAAATAATAATAATTACTATGTAGTATTCTAGAGTTAAAAAAATAATTAAATTAATTTTATAGGAAAAATAAATAAAAATAATTTTTTTTTTAAATAATTAATATATAGGTAGTACATTGTAATTTTAATAATTATGTGTGTAGGTAAATAAATATTGTTTGACCTTGTAATTGTAAAATATAATAAACAATTGTTTAAAAGAGTATATATTCAACAAAAATTAATTAAATAAAGAGAATTGGAAAGAAATAATATTTAAATTATTTTAATTTAATTAAATAAGTCCTTTCCTTTTAATTAAAAAAAAGACAAATATTTAATATATTTAGATTCAATAAAATAATATTTCTCGCCTTAAAAAATATTTATTTTAAAAAGGAAACCGAAAAAGAAAATAAAAGAATAAAAAGGAAGTTAAAAAAGGTGAAAAAAAGGAAATGTGTCCGGGTCAACAAATTTTTAAATTATTTTGGCCATTATTTTGTTTGCGGCACAGATTTCCTGCCGCGCAATTTCTTTTCTATTTTTAATGTTTTTAACCATTAAAATAAACAAGAAAAATAACAATTTTTAATTTACAATAATGCTCTAAGTAAAAATAAAACAAAGTTTTCTTACCTTTATTATTTTCTTCAGATAAAGAATTATTTTCATTTAAATTATTTAATTGATTAGAATGAGTATTTGAATGTTCTATAATTAAAATAAATTAAATTAAATATTTAAATAAAAACCAAAAGCTAAATTAATAATTTCTAATCCATTTCCATTCCAATCACATAATCCACAATAAATGGTTAATTCATTTAAAAATAGTTCAAAAATATTTTCTTCATTAATAGAAGATGATGATGATTGAGGGGATAAATAAATATTATTTTCATTATTATTATTAAGGAAATTCCTGCCACTAGCAAGCATTCTAAGTTGGTGTGATTGGGATAAACAATGTTCACGAAGAGTTGGAATACTTAAAATAATTTAAATTAATTCCTTTTTTTTCATTTAAATAATTAAAAATTAAAAATATTTTTAAAAGTACATTTTTTTATAAATTTTAAAATAAATATTTAATAAAAATCATAAAAAAAATAAGAGAATATTTTCTCTCTTTCTCTCTCTTGCTATCATTAATTTATTATGTTTGCTCTCATCTTTAGCAAACAAAAAAATAAATAAATCTTTTTTTCTCCTTACGGTAAAAATGCTTGTCGTTTTTATCGGTTTTTTTTGTTTAGCTTTACGATCGCGACAAGATTTTTTATATGAATAAATAAATAGAAACCGACAAAAAATAAAAGGTTTTAGATTTAATTAAATTATTTTTAAATATTACCAGGAAAGTATTTCTTCACATTCTTGACAACGAACTTGAACAGAACTTTTAAGAGTTCCAAGTCTAGCAAATTGTTCAGATTGTCCAAAAAGTCCACTTACACCCTCACGGAGATGATTAATCTTTTTTTTTTATTTAAATATTTATTTAATTTTATTTTTAAGGATATATTTTAAAGAGAATATCAACAAATGCTACACCTCATTTAACAAATATAAATGCTCTCATAAAATCTTTTTCTTTTTTAATTAGAAATAAATATCCGAAAATTCCCAAACAGAACAAAAATGGTTTGTTATTTTTCTTTCATTTTATTTTTTAAATTAAGAATTAAATAATAAAACCATTTGAACACGTTGAAGATGTTTATCTGTTCTAGTATGTAATTGAAAATTAGCTTTTAAATTAGTATTATATGGACATATCATACACTAAAAATAATTAAATATTTAACATATTTAATTTTAAATACTTGGAAATATCCATTAATTGAATTAATATCACATTCTTGTATTTGGCTTCTGTCTTTCTCAAAATGTTCAATCATTGTTTCAATTATATCAGTATAAAAATTAAAACAAATTAAACATTGTAATGATCCACCAATTATTTTTGAATTATTTTGAGTGAATGAAGTATTAGAAATATCTAATTCTTTATTTAAATTATTTCCAATAATTAATTGAGAAGAACCTTTTTATTAAAATTAATAATTAATTAATTAATTACCTGCTGCAACAGCAGCAGCAGCCAATGATTGAGGAATTTCTTGTAAAGCATGTAAATGTTTATCAGATTGCATATGAATTGAAAGATTTCCTTTAGTTGTTGTTGAATATTTACAAAGTTCACATCTTTAAATAAATTAATTAATTATAATTAATTAATTAATTAATTACCTATAAGGTTTATAACCACAGGAATAAGTTTCTCCTCTAGCAAGTTTTGGATGTGTTTGATTTTCTAAACAAAAAATACAGAGAACCTAAAAATAAATAAATTAATTTAATTAATTAATTAATTAAAATAAACATCTTGATCAGAATGTTTTTCTTTCATATGAATTTCAAGGGTTTCTTGATATTTATAATGCCAATTACATTTTGGACATTTTAATGTTTTTGTACTATTTCTAGCAAGAATATTAGTTCCTCCATTATAATTAAATGTATTATTATTAGAACAATTAATTCCAGGTGAAAAAAGCAATGAAGAAGAAGTAGAAGGAATTGATGAAACAACCAATGAAGAAGAATTAAATAAATTATCTAATTAATTTTTAGATTTAATATTTAAATATTTATTACCTTTAGTAGTTAATGAAGAAAATAAATTTTCATTAGAAGAAATATTTATATCTTCAGTATTTTTTGTTAAATTAACAGATAAATCTTGACTTAAATTAATTGGGGATAATGGAGATTTTTGTTGATTATTTACTTTTTTCATAACTAAAAAAAAAGAAATAAAGATAATTAATTTTAATTATTTAAATAAATGTTTAATATTTTATTAATTCTACAGTATTTATCTTTAATAAAATATTTTTTTTAATAAAAAGATTTAATAAAATGATGAAGAAAACATCTTTTTCTTTTTAAACTTAAACTTTTTAAGCAAACAAATTAAGGAAAAATTTGGCACGTAAAATTATGCGCTTTTTCTCATCAATTCATCGTTTACGCAGCCTAATTTCTTTAAAAAAATGTAAAACTCGTAAAAAAAAGGGGAAAAAGTGTGTGGAAGAATAAAATAAATAAGGCAAATTGGGAAAAGCAAAATTTAATTTTAAAACCTCTTACTAACTAAAAAATCGTCGTAATTCGTAAATACAAGTGGCTGATAAATTAAGGAGGAAATAACTTTTTAAAAAGAAAATTTTGCCTTTAAATTACTAAAGGGGGGGTGACAAAGATTTTTATGATGAGATGAAAGGCCTTCTCTTCCTTTATATAAATAAACCAATTGGATTTGTTCAGAGAAGAACAGAAAATGAATTTGCAAATGACGAGCCAAGGCATTTATGTGCAATTTAAAAGGAGAAAAAAAAAAGAAGGGAAAAGAAGGGGGTGGCTGGCTGCTAATCAACTACTACTACTACTACTAACTACTAATATATATACAACTTAAATAAATAAATAAATAAATACTCTAATATATATATTTAGAGTTTATTAAAACTGCCAAAATTCCCCCCTCCTTTTAATAAATTCTTTTTTTTTAACTAGATAAACATTTATTCTAGAAAAAATTGAGATGAATATATATTTATAAAAATTATTATTAATATTGAGGGTGAAGATTAGGAAATTTGAGAGAAAAAAAGAAAATTAAAAAAAAAGAAATTTGTGTATGAGGCCATTATTTTATTTATTTTACAAGGTTATAAAGTCTTTTATTAAAAAAAAAAAGAAATATTGCCAATTTAGAAAATTATTATATTTTTTTATTATCAAATAATTTCAATTTATATATTCAAGTATAATTTTCTAAAATTAGGGAAAATTATTTATTTTATTACAATAAATAAATAAAATTAAAAATAAATAAATATATTTAAATAAATGTTTAAAATAAAATATTTTCTCATTTATTAAAGGTTTTAAGTATTAAAAATAAAATAAATATTATTTTAAAAACCCTTCCATTATTTGAATTGGCCGATTTTTAAAACAAACTCTGACCGACAATTTTACCACTTTTTGCCACATTTGTTTCACGGCCGGGCGCGCACTAAACTTAAAATTAAGTTGTTATAGTTGTGTGTAAATGCTTAAAATTATTTACTAAATAAATGGCATTAATGGGAGTTTTGGTAAAAAAAAATAAATAAATATAATTTTTTTAATATAATAGTTTAAATTGCCCTCCACACATCCAAACATTCTCTACCTATTTAGTATTTTTATTATTTAAAGTATATATATTTGGCATTAAATAAATATTTAAAAAGAATTTCGTTTAATGATTTAAAAAATAAATTTAAACAAATTAATAATATACTTAATAATTATTTAATAAAATTAATAATTGTAGTATTTTAAAAAATTAAAATATTTTAAAAAATAATTCTAATTCTTAAATGTATTTAGATCAAATAAAAATATCTTAAAGAATTTTCTTAAAATTATTTTTATTTTTAAATAACCAAAAAATATTCTCTTCTTATTTTAAATATTTAATACCAATTATTCCCGCTACATCATTAACGCCTTTTTTTATATAAAAAAAAAGAAATTGAAAAATATTATTTTTGCGAGAAAAACTTTTTTGTATAAATTACAATTATTATTTTCTTTATTACCATCAGAATTGGTTTAAATAATCGAGAAAATATTTAAATCAGGCGTAAATATATTTATTAATAATATATACTTATATAGAGAACATTAAAAAAAAGAATTAAAAAAAAAGCTGTTGTACATTTAATAAAGGATATATTCTATATCGTTTAAAGAAGAAGAAGGAAAAAAGTTTTTTAAAATTATTAGGTATAAAAATTATTTTTTGAGAAGGTCAAAATAATTAAAATATATTTAGAAAATAAATAAATTAATTAAATAAATAAAAATTCTAATAATTAAACTTTAATTTAGAAAAATTAAAAAAAAGAATTACCAAATAATTTAAATATAAAAGTATTTATTTATTTATTTACTTAAAAGAATGTTAAAATTATTTTAAAATTAAATTAAAAAAGAAAAAAAATAAATTTAGGGATAAATGTAGTAAATTGAGGTCCCTTCTACTACTATTCTATTTATTTTCTAATTTTATATTTATTTATATTACTTTATAATATTATTACTTTTTTTTTTTTAACTCATTTTCCCTCTCTTTCTTTTTCATCAACAAAATTATCAACAAAAATAAAAAAATTAAAGTCTTTCTCTCTTTTAAATAACTAAATAAGCTTTACAAAGTCATTCCCTAATTGGCCCAGCTAATCAGCGGCCAAATAAAGTCTTTCAACATTTTTTGACAACAACAGGAGGGGAAAAGTTGAAGAAAATGAAATAAAAAAAGAAAATGAAAATAATGCTTAATTCCATTGGCCTGCAGATTTTTAGAAGAAAAGAAAAAAGATATATAAATGAATGAATGTTTTATTTGTAGTCATTGCTAATTTTGTGGTTATTCGGAAACAAATATATATAACGGCAATGTGTACTACTCTAAAACTATGAAAATTAATGAAAATATGTGTGTATGTTTTTATAAAAATATTTTAATTGAAAAAACATTTAAAAGAACAACAAAATATTTAAAAGAAGATTAAATATAAAAGAGTGGGGGGATTTATTTAATTTAAATAAATAAATAATTAATTAACCTTTATTTTAATTAAATCCAAATTTTTTGCACTTTTTTCTTATTAAACAAATTAAAAATTATTTTTTCTAGCCTAACAACTAAAAAGCCATTTTTCTCTCATTAAGCAATCTCGCGGCGCTTGTTAATGAGCCAACAACAGAGACAAAAATAAAAATAACTGAATGAAGGAATGAGACGCTAAAAAGGCTGAAATGACCGTGGGATGTGGTGAATGTTACTAATTACACGTTGCGGATTAAAAAAAAGATGTTTCGATTTTGTAAATATTAAATATATAAATATACATATAGTAGTATATATGTAGCTATTATTTTATTAAATAAAAAGTAAATTAAAAAAGTACATTTAAAAGAAATTAATTAAAATAAAAGGAAATAAAATTTAAAAAAAAAGAGAAAGAGAAAAAGTTTTTTATTTTTTTAAAAAGGCTTTTTGAGGTTAAAAAAAGAAAGGGAGAGAAAATTAAATAATACTAAAAAACCTTTCTCTTTTTTGTTTCTTCCTTTTTTGAGGTTCTTTTCATCAATAACAAAATCTTTACTCATTTATAAGGTTTTGGAGGTGTTGGGGTGTTTTGTCCTATGCTCTGTGTGAGAGCGCGCGCGATCGATTCGCTAATTGGATTAATTTCGTAGGGGGCACATAAATATATGCTTTTTTGTGTACTGCTACTACTTCTACTTCTACTAAATACTTTTTCCTTGCTGTCAGCCTGATGACTCCTTAACTCTTTTATAGTCAGCCATGTGTGTATGTATGTTGTTGTTGTTGTTGTTTTTGTGTGTATACGCCAATTTCAATCTGTTGGGGGGCTCGCTCTCCTAATTGGGGCCGAATTAATTAAGTAACAACATAAAAGGAAAAAAAGGGGGTGGAAAGAACTGTGCAGACAGAAGACAAGTATTTGAAGAAAGGCAGGAAATGCATTGAGAGAAATGAGGCGCGTATTGAGGCCGATGATATATATGAAAATGAATGTGAATAGAAAATTTAAGGAAAATGTAGAAAAAAAAAGAATATCCATAAAGGCATAGAGAATTATAAAATAATTAAAAAAATATTTTTTTAATTAATTCAAGATTACCAAAATTATTTAGAAGAGAAAAAGAGCTAAATAAATGACCAAATTTTCTTTCTTATAGAAAATAAAAGGGTCTAGTAAATAAATTAATTTTTAGAATAAAATTGATAAAAATAATTTTTAAATAATTAAAAATAAATATTATTTGTTAGAAAAAGACTAAAATCAAACAAAAATATAAGTATTAATTTATTCAATTTTTAATTAATTTAAGGAAAATAGCCAGAATATTTGTGTGTCAGGAAAAAAAAATATATAAAAATATATATATTTTTAGTATAAAGAGGAGGGAGTCTAACTAACTAACTAACTAACTAACTAGTATCTAATAAAATTAATTAAAGCGGTCCGAATTCAATGTATTTACATGTGGCGGGCGCGAAATAAACATTTGGCACACACGCACTTGGGGGCCATTTAACAGAGGAGAAGCAGCATCACAACAGAAGATAAGGGGATGGGCACACGCACAAAGTGAATGCATTAGACAAATTAAAAGAGCTTAAGAGCTGCTCAAAATATGGAAAAGAAGGGGGGAAAGGATGTAGCGTTGATAATTAATGTTGGAGGGAGAAGAGGAGGAAGAGGAATTGTTTTAATTGCTGCTGTTGAAAGGAAAAAATTTTTTTAAATTAATTAATTAATTATTGAGTTTTTAATTAATATTGACATTTAATTAAATTTTTTTTCTTTCCTTTAAGACAATAATTAATTTTTATATAAATAATTAAATTAATTATTTATTTTCTCTTTCTCATTTTATTTTTATTTAATTAATATAATTTGACTAAAATAAATTTAAATTAAAAAAAAATAAAAATGAGTGGGAATATATAAAATAGTAGTTGAGGGGCAAATAAATAAATTCAATTAAAAATTGGTTAATTTGTGGTAATAACATTTTTTTAAAAAATAAATTAAATAATTAAAAATTAAATTAAGAAAATTAAAAGAAGGAAAATAAATGAAAAAAAAATTGTTTAATTAAAAATAATTAAATTTTTTACTCTTTAAATTAATTTATCGAAAAATAAATAGTTTTATTTTAATTAATTAGTTACTGAAAAATAAAAGAAAATTAGAAAAAAAAATATAAAAATGTTTAAACAATAATAATATTTTAATTAATTAATTAATTAAACAAAGAAAAATAATTATATTTTAATTAAATATGTACATAAATAAATAAATAATTATTTAATAAATTAAAAGTAAAAGTTAAAATAAATAAATATTTAATTATTAGGTTTTTATTTATTTTAATAAAAAGGGAGTTAATTAACTGAGAGAGAAATATTCGAAATATTATGAAAAAAAAATATTTTATTTACTTTAAAATATTTTTAATTAATTAATTCTGCCAATATTAAAGAAATAAAATCCATAAAAAATAATTAATTTTTTTTCAAAAGAATTAAATAATTTTTTTGTTTTATTTGTAAGGACAATAATTAGCAAAAATAAAATGCTAAAAAAATAAAAACTTTTTTTTTTATTTACTTATGTATTAGTTAGTTAGTTAGTAGTTTATATATTTATGTCAGTTGCTTCCATACATTCAGTTTATTTGAATGGCATCTATACCGGTGTGTGTGCCGATGGTTAGTAATTGGATATGGGAGGAGGGGAATATTTTAGTAATTAATATGGGAAAATAAAGGAGGAAAAGGCTGCAATGACAAAACACAGGGCAGTTGTTTAGACTTGGAAAATAAAATTAGTAAATAAAAATAAATAAATATAATGAACGTCTCGGAAGTAGATTTACTCTCTCTTTTCTTTTTTCTTTCTTTCTAATAAATTTATTTATAAGATTGTCATTTAATTACCTATTTAATTGGACTCTCAGAACCTTTTTTTAATGTGGTAAAAATAAAAAATATTTAATTGATACATTTATTGTCTAATAAATAAATAAATAAATAAATTAAATATAAAATAATAATCAATATATTATGTAAGTATATATTAGCTTTTAATTTAATTTTATTAATTTAATATTCTTTTAAAAGATATAATTATTTGCTTTAAAATAATATTTATTAAAAATAAATAAATTAATTAAATTTCTTTTTATTTTAATAAATTAAAATATTTAAAAGTTTATTTCAATTAAGTAAATAGTAAATATAATTTTTTTAAAATTATTATTTATTTACATAATAAATAAATACCTAAAATATTAATTAAAAATAATTTTATTTATTTAATATTTAAATAATTTATAAAATTTATTCAAAGGTTGTTTGTTTATTTCCCTTTTAGTCTTTGTTTTTCTTCTTTTATTAAAAATAAAGGATTTAAATTAAATTAAAAAAAGTAATTTAATTTAAAGTTTATTTTTTTTATTATTAATTTTTACTTTTATTAATAACTTTTCTTAAAAATAAATAAAAACTTCTTTAGGCGCCTAATTGATGTTATGCATATATAACTTTGAAGCAAATAAAAAGACAACTTCTTTTGCTTTATATATCTACATATATGTCTATATATATGTATATATACATATATTTACTTGCATTCTTTTTTTAAGTATTTTCTTTTTTATTCATTTTTTAAAAATTGAATATTTATTATTTTTATATAAATCTTTTATTTAAATTTTAAAATAATGTTTAATCGTTTAATTAATTTTATTCAACAACCTTTAATTTTAATTTTTTTAATTTTAATTATTTTATTAATATTAATATTTGGTTTTAATTATTACAGGTATTTTTTAATTAATTAGTTAATTATAATTTTTAAAATTAAAAGACGTAAATCTAATGGTAGCAGTTATGAACTTGGCCAAAATATTCAAAAAAATCAACGTAACATTGAAAAAGAATTTTTTGTTTAAAAAAATATTTTTTTAATTTAATATTTTAATTAATTAATTTGTGTTCAAATAATTTTAAGAAAATTAAATTATTTTTGTTTTAATATTTAATTTAGATATTTACACAAATAAACAACATTTTCTGTACTTTTAACATTTTTTTTATTAAAAAAAAAGTCACATTATTTTTTACTTTAAAAATTAATTAATTTCTTTTTATGGGTAATTTTAATTTAATTAAATAAAATATATTCTCTTATTTATCACATTTAATTAAGACATAAATAAATATATAAAGATGCTAAAAATAAAAAAGAAAAAAAAAAGTTTTTTAATTAATAAATGTAAACAAATTTAAAAAAAATAATATTTATTGTTTATTAAAAAATACATAAATATTTTTAAAAATAAGCGAAAGATATTAAATAATTTTAATAAATTAAAATTTAATCTTTTTTAAATTAATTTTCTAAATACTATAATTTAAAATAATAAATTATTTATTTTTTTTAATTAATTTAAAACTCTCTTTTCATTATTTTTTAATTATTTTAATTATTTTTTAATAAATAAATATATTTTTTTATTTCAATTTTATTAAAAATAAAAATTAAAAAAAAAAATATTTATTAAATAATTTTCTTGATTTGCTTTGGGTTTTGTTGTTGTTTCTACCACTATTATATTACAAACAACATTGTATATTAGAATAAATAAATGTCTTTGCTGAGACCTAGTTTTTACTTTTTTTTTTAAATTTTCTTTTTAATTTCCACCCACACACAATTAAATAATTTCTCTTTTTCTTTACTTTATTTTCCCTCTCATTCCCCGAAAATATTCTTGGCCTAACAAATCATTTTATTTTTCTAAACACACAAAAATGTCGCGCAGTCGTTTACAACAATAACAACTTTTGTGTTGCGCGGTTTTCTTCTTATCCTTTCACTTTTTTTTCTTTTAATTTAATTTCTTCTTGTCTCTCTTCTTTTCTCTTTTTTAATGTTTAACACACAATTTCCGTTTGTCCAATTTACCCAACAAAATACATATTTGTATGTATGTATGTTGTGGCGGCATCTTCATTTTTATTTAAACATTTATTTATTTTTTACCAATATAATCAAGCAATTTTTGACGTGTTCTTGTCAGTTAAAATAATTTCTCGTTTAATTTATTTTTTCAAATAAATTTTATAAAAAACTTTATTTTTGATTTTTGCTTCTTTTCTTTTAAAATTACTTTTTTTTTTATTAATTAATTAATTATATATTACAAAAAATTATGGTCTAAATTTTTTATGATTTTTAAAGTTGTCATCAACTTTTTTAAAAATTAAAGGCCACCAATCAAAAAATTATTCGTCGAAAAAAAAGAAAATATTTTTTTAATATTTACTTCGTTTTTAACCATCACAAATTATTATTTTATTTTTTAATATTTATATAATATCTGTAGTAGATATTTAATTTTTTTTAAATTAATTATATTAATATTTAATTATTAAATTAATTTAATATTTATTTACTTGTTTGCACAACACATTAAAGAATAATTTAGATTAAAACAAAATTGATTATTCCGCGTAGATTAGCAAAGATGCGCAATAGAAAATGATTGGATTAAGTTAGGAGTATCCTCTCAATAAATTGATTTATTCATTTATTTATTTATTATAATAATAATTCTTTTTTGCTTTTATTTAGTAAATCCCTTTTATTATTTATTTTCACTTTCATGTTTTATTTTTAATAATTTATTATATTTTAAATAAATAAATAAATTAATTTAAAATAAATAAAAACTTTAATTTAATTAATTCTTTATCTATTTATTTATTTCAGTGTTTATATTATTAAATATAATTTAATTAAATGACAGAGGATTTACCAATGGGTTCACGTTCACTCTCCCCTACTACTACAACTAAACAAGAACAACAAATACCTTCTAATGCAAATAATACCCCACCACCTGTTACCCGTCCAGGTTCCCCTATTTCACCAGAATTACGGCACCGTGTCCCAGCCATTTTTGGTGGTCATCCTCCTTCCTTTATGGAAAGAAAACGAAGTTCTATAATTATGGGACAGGTTTTAAATTTTTTAATTAAATTTTTATTAAATTATTAATTAGCGTTCCGTAGATTTACTTATGGAACAACCAGGGGAACCTATGCCTCGTTTTGTAATTTTTATTATTCGATGCTATCGGAGATGGGGGTATTTTTAATTAATTAATATTACTAGTTGGGTATATAAATAATTACTTTTTTGTATTTTATAAGTTATACAAGGCCATTTTTAATTAAATATGTAATAGTAGAAAGAAGAGGAATTAAATAAAATATTTATTTTTTAGGAAAAAGAAAATAATATTTAATTAAATAATTTAATTAATTTTAGTTATTTTATTGCTGATCATGGTTTAATTGCAATTATTATTTGTGTATTAATAAGTATTCTTGGCCTGTAAGTTTTTGAAAAAAATATTTTATTTTTAATTAATTAATTAATTTCTGTTTAGTTATGTTGTATTAACTACAAAGTAAGTTAAGGTTTTAAAATTAAAATTTTATTTTTATTTAATTTAGACAACAAAATGACATAACAGGTTATTCACCATATGAAGCTAGAGGTATTTTTATATTTTAATTTTAAATTAATTTAAATAATTATAGCTAGAACAGAATTTAGTCGTTATCAGGTTATTTTATTATTTTAAATTAATTAATTAATTAAGGAATTCTTTTCTCATGATGGCCCTGGTATTACAGTTTATATTTTTGCATTAGCTTCTGATGGAGGTAGTATGCTTAGAGAAAAATATTTAAATGAAACTATTGAAGTAAAAATTAATATTTTAAAAAATAAAACATTTTTATAATTAATAAAAATAGATATTAAATTTGGCAAATGAAGAAGTAAAATTAGAAGATATTGGTGGCCATAAAAAAAGTTTTTCTCAATTTTGTCGAAGTTTTTGTAAAATTAATGAACCTGTTAGAGCATTTTATGTTTGTATTTTTATAATAAATATTTAATTAATTTAAATTTAAAAGAATGGTTTTAAACTTCAATTAGAAGCTTTGTCTTTAGGAAATAAACCAAATTCAAGAATTAATTTAAATTATCCAATGTCACAAATTCTTGGACATTCTTTTACATTACAAGTAAATATATTTATTTATTTAATTAAATATTTATTTTATAGCAAAGCTTTTTTGGTATTGAACGTTATAATAATACAAATAATATTAATAATGATGTTGATAATAATAATAAAAATAATTTTAATTTAACTGAAACATTAATAAATGTTAATGAAGAAGAAGAAAAAGAAAATAAAAAAGAAAATAAAAAAGAAAAAGAATTAAAAAAAGGTAGAAATGTGAGAGATATATTAAATAATAATACTAATAATTTACAAATAAATAATACAACAATTGGAATTACAAATATTAAAGAGGTTATTTATTAATTAATTTAAAAAATATTATATTTAATTAATTAAAAAGGTTAAAATGGTTGTTTTACAATTCCGAGCAGAACATGAACAAGGATGGACTAGTGAAATTGTTAAGGCTTATGAAATGTCAATGGTTAAACGTTTTGAAAAGTAATTTAAATAAAAATAAAAATTAATTATTTAATTACTTTTAAAAGAGAATATAAATCAAAACAATTAAAATTATATGTATTATCAACAAGTTATGTAGAAGAAGAAATGGTAATTAATATTAAAGCTTTTAATTTTAATTAAATTAATTAAAAAAAAGGTCCGTGCTGGGAAATCAATGATTCCCTATTTATCTATTGGGTTCTTAGTTATGGTTGCTTGTTCTGTATTTTTTGTTTTAAATCGTGCCATTTATATGCATCAAAATAGTCCTCCAAAGGTTTAAAAAATAATTATTTTTAATTAAAGTTTTCTTTATTTTTTAAGATATTTTTAGCTATAGCAATTTGTTTTTTGCCATTTATGTCTTGTGCCACAGCTTTAGGATTAATGTTTATTTGTAAAATCAGATTTGCTTCAATTTTATGTGTTATTCCTTTTTTGGTTCTTTCAATAGGTGTTGATTCTTCTTATTTAATGAATCATGAATGGCAAAGTGTTATTAAACATTGCCGTGAACAACCAAATAGGAAAAATTTAAATGTTGGTTATAGAGTATCTCAGGTAATAAATTATATATATTTAAATTATCTTAACAATCAAATGTTTATTTACAAATGCGTGTAGGCGATGCCAGTAATTCTGTCATATTTTTTTTTATTAAATTCTGAACATTTTAAAAATTATAAATATTTAATTAAGAAAATACATTAAGTAAAATTCTTAAACATATTTACTCTAATTTACATATTGTACAAGCTTTAGAACAATTGTTCCCTTAGCGCTACCCCTAATGTTCCCTTAGCTCTACTTTTGTTCCTTTTAACTTTTAATCAACAATAACCTTTATATTTTATTTTTTCTAAATAAATATTTGTTTAGGTTCTTTCTGAAGTTGGACCAGCTATTCTTATTTCATTATTAACCAATGTTTTTGCTGATGGAATGGGTGCATTTACCTCTTCCCCAGAAATAACACTTTTATGTGTTGGAAATCTTATTTCAATGATTATTGCTTTTATTTTTCAAGTAAATTATTAAATAATAATTATTTAATTAAAAATAGATGACCTGTTATGCTGGTTTAATGTCACTTGTAGGTAGATATGAAATTGCTAGAGAAAAAAGAGAAAGACGTGAAATACAAGAAAGTATAAAAAAAGCTATTTCAAATGGAACATCAACTACAGGAATTAATAATAATAATATTGAATTTGGAAAACATCAATCATTAAATGTAAATAAAATAAACATTTTTAATTTTATTCTTTTATTTAGAGACAACAAAGCAAATTTCATGAACATACTAAACATTATATTAGTAAAACAATTACCTTTTATATTAAAGTAATTTCAAAAAGAGTTGTTGCATTATTTGTTATTTTTATTTATTTTATTTATGTTGGATTTTCTATTTTTGGAATAACTAAAATGAATATTAATTTAACTACTCAAAAATTATTTACTGAAGATTCTCCTTTATTAGAAGTAAATTAATTTAATTTTTATATTTTTTTTTAAACAGTTGGATAAATTACGTGTAAAATATCAAGTACCTCATTTTATGATGGCAACAGTTTTTATTTGTTCACCAGGAAATTTAAGTAATCCTGAAAGGCTTAGAAGAATGAACAATTTTGTTAATGAAATGGAACAATTAAATGGAAGTTGGGGTACTTCTTGGGGATCTGTTGGTACTCAATACTTTGTTAGGGATTTTCTTACATTTGAAGCTAATTTTGGAGGCAAATAATTAATTTAATTTTTTAATTAAATTATTTAAAAGAGTATTTTTTATTAATTATTTAATAAATTTAAGGAGATACAGACCCTGATGAATTAGAAGCTTCAGAATTAGAAAATGAAATAAATAATTTACCTCAACATACCCAAGGAATTAATTCAGAGAATTCTGTCCTTTTTAAAGAAGAAGATTTATCTGCATTTTTACGTTGGCCAGAATATAACCAATGGAGTGGATTTTTAAAATTAGAAAATAAAACGTTATTATTTTTAAAATAAAATTTTTTAATTTAAATTTATAGGGGACGTTTAGAACGTTTTTTCTTTACAACAGGATATCATGGAGATAAACTTGAAATTTGGACAGAACGTGGAAAACTTTTAAAAGAATGGAGGTCTATTATAGACAAATATTCGTTTAGTTAATTATTTATTTTTTAAAATTAAATTAACTTTTTAAAGGGATTTTGATGCTTCAGTTTTTCATGAAGATTCTGTATTTTTTGATTTAATAGATAATATGCCTAAAGATACTTGGCAATCTGTTCTTGGAACTTTGGTAATTTAATAATTATATTTTCTCTTTGGTATATAAATAAATTAAATTATAAAATATTTATTTATTTTTAATAAATACTCTTTAAAAATACTTCTTTTATATAAAATAATTTATTTAAATAATTTAATCCTTTTTTATTAGGTTTGTATGGCTGTTGTTTGTTTTGTTTTTTTGAGTAGTTTATTCACTGTAATATTTGCATCCAGTTGTGTTTTATCAATTTGTTGTGGAATTTTGGGTATTTTAAGTTGGTGGAGTATTGATTTAGATCCTATTACAATGGTTATTTATTTATTTATTTAATTAATTAATTATTTATTTAGGCTGCTATGATTATTTCTATTGGTTTTAGTGTTGATATACCTGCACATGTTTCTTATCATTATTATCAAGCTTGTAAATATATTTTCTCCTAAATAAATAAAAATTAATTTTAAGCAATTAGAGAATTAAATGCAACACCAGAAATGAAATTGGTTTTTAAATAAAATATTATTTTTTAATTAAATTAATTAATTAATTAACAGGTAAATTGTCTTTCCTCTGTAGCATTTCCTGCACTTCAAGCAGCCTTATCTACAATATTTTGTGTTTGTTCTTTACTTTTTGTTAAACTTTATATGGCTGAAGTTTTTGTTAAAACAATGGTTTATTTTTTAATTTTTCTCTTTTATTTTATTTTAAAGGTTTTATGTGTTGTTCTTTGTAATTTACATGGTCTTCTTTTTTTGCCTGCATTTTTAATTGTTTTTGATCCAGTTGTGTATTCCTGTAGACAAAGAATTAAAAAAAATAATAAATTAAATAATAACAATAGAATACATCAACAAATAATTCCAGAAGAATCACCAAGTCAAGAAAGTTCACTTAAAGAAACTGAAAAAAATAAAAAGAAAGAATTAAAAAAGAATAATTCACAAAATGGACAAAATAATAATATTGAAAAAACATCAAATATTACTGATCGGTTTAATTAATTTAATTTAAATTTAATAAAAATATTTTAGCCCTAATTTGGATAGATTTCATTCAATTGAATTAGAAGGGGATAATAGTAGATCAAAACAAGAAGAAAATGAAAAAGAAAATAATAATAAAGATACTCCAAAATAAATAATAAATAATTAATTTTAATAAATATATTTTTTTTCAATTTATTTTAATATGTATATAATTAATTAATTTGTTTTTCTCTTTGTTAATAATACCTACATATTTAAAAAAAAAAGTGGAGAATTATTTTTCTTTTTATTCATTTATTTAAACAATTAAAAAAAAAACAATTATTTAATTAATTTAATTTTGTTAACTTTTAATACATTTTCTTTGATAAATTGAATATAATTTAAATAAAATTCCATCTGTTAATACAATTAATGAAGGAATAATAATTAATGAATGTATAATACATAAAATAATACAAGTAAACATTATTTTAACAAATATTTGTGCCATATAAAGAGGTACTAATAATAATGCTAAAACACAAAAAGATGTTGATATTGCAGCTTGTAATGCTGGTATTCCAACAGAAATTAAGGTAATAGTTAAACGTTGTTTAAGAATATTTTTATTTTTATTATTATTGTTTAATTCAAAACCTTTAAATTAAAAATTAAATAATTTTAAAAATAAATAAAATTTACTAGAACTATAAAAATGATATGTAACATGTGCTGGTATATCAATACTAAAACCAATAGAAATTACTAAAGCAGCCTTTAAAATAAAAAAATTAATTTAATTTAATTTAATTTCTAAACCATCATTATTGGATCCATTGTAACATCCATCCATGCAAGAATACCCAAAGTACCCAAAATAATTGAGCCAATACTTATACCAGCTAAAAGAACTGTTCTCCATTCTCCACTAATAAATAAAGCACAAATAGCTGTCATACAAAATAAAGTAGCTAATGCTGATTGCCAGGCATCTGTTGGCATATTATTAATTAAATCCAGGAATAAACCCTCATCATTAAAAACAGTAGCATTTAAATCATTATATTTATCAACAATATCACGTAATTTATTCTGAAGTTTTGCACGTCTTTAAATTAAAAAAGACAATAAAATAATTAAATTCTTACTCTGCCCATTCTTTAAGGTTTTCTCCATGATAAGCAGTTGTAAAGAAAAAACGTTTTAATGTTCCATTATTATTATTTTCATCATCTATTTTTATAAATGCTTTCCAATGTTTATATTCTGGCCAATTTAAAAATTCATTTAATTCATTATTTAATTCTTCTTTTGTTAAAAAAGGTTCTTCTCCCAAAAAATCAAAAAAATCACGAATAAAATAATTTGTACTTTTATTACCCCAACTTTGGGGTAAATTTTCTAATTCATTAACAAGTTGATTTAAACGTTGAATTTGTAAAGGATTAGATAAATTACCAGGATTATTAACAAATATTGTAGCCATAGTAAAAAATGGAACTATTTGTTCTTCACGATAATGATCAATCTAAATATAAATAAATAATTAAATATTTAATTAATTAATTAATTAAATAAATACATAAATAAATTATTAAAATATTTAAATTAAATAAATTAAAAAAAAAAAGTATTTTAATATATTTACCTCAAGTAATAATGAATCACTAGCAAAAAGTTTTTTTGTACTCAAATTTACTTTAAAATGCGAAACTTCCTTTTAAAAAAAATATAAATATAATTAATTTTTAAAAAACAAACAATTGCAGTAAAAATAACAAAAATAATCCAAAATAAGCAAATAATAAAAGAAATAAAAGGATTAATTATTAATTGAATATATTGCTTTGTTATATTATTAATTAATTTATTTTTAAAAGAAATCTAAAAAAAAAGAATAATTAAATTAAATAAAATTAATACATTATTATTTAATATTTCTTCTTTTTTATTATTATTTATTTGACCAATTTGCTTTTGTGTTGTTGAGTTAATTGAAATACATAAACAAAAGTTTTTATTTTCTTTTATTTTTTCTGCTTTTAATTCTGATTTATCTAATAATGAAATAACTGCCTTAATTAAAATTAATTTATTTATTTTAATTAATTAATTAAACTGCATAAAAAGTTATTTGATAAATAAAATCAACAGTAATTGCAGCCATACTTCCAATACATAAAAGAGTAATTTCTGGTGATCCAGTAAAAGAACCAATTGCATCAGCACAAACATTTGTTAAAGCTGAAATTAAAATTGCAGGTCCAGTGTCTACTAATACCTTTAAAAATTAAAAAAATTAATTTTTAAATTAAAACCATTGCCATTCTTTTAGTAACTTTTTCTTTTATTTTAATATTTTCATTAAAATTTTCTTTTTCTTTTGCTTTAATTCTTTGCCATGTATGTATCATTAAATAAGCATCATCAACACCAATTGCAAGAACAAGAAAAGGAGTCACACAAAGGACAGTTCCAAAACGAACACCAAAAATAAATAAAAGACCTAAAGCTGTTCCACTGGCCATTAATGGACATAAACAACCCATTAATGCTAACCAAAGCCTTTTAAAATTAAATTGGTTCATATAAGAAGCAGATAAAAAAACAAAAACAGAAGAACAACAAAGCATAATTATAAAACCAACCTTTAAATTATTTTTAATAATTAATTAAATTAATAATATTATTTATAATTAAAAAAAAAATAAAAACAAACAATAATAAAAGGAAGCATAGTTAATCCAGCACGGACAACCTCTATTTCAACATATGCTGTAGAAACAGTCAAAACACGAATTAAGGAACTTTTAAATTCTCTTAAAAAACAATTAATTAATTTAATAAATAAATAAAAACTTTTCAAAATATTTAGATATAGATAATTGCCAATTTTTAACTTCATCATCTGACCATCCACCAACTCTTTCAGCTTTATATATTAATGCAATTATTTCAACTTTTTCCATATTGGATATTGATACATTATTAGTTTTGTTTAGTTTATTAAATTGAATACCAAAAAAATTAAGCTTTAAAAATAAATTAAATTAAATTAAATTAAATTAAATTAAATTAAATTAAATTAAATTAAATTAAATTAAATTAAATTAAATTAAATTAAATTAAATTAAATTAAATTAAATTAAATTAAATTAAATTAAATTAAATTAAATTAAATTACCTGAATATTAAAACTTCTTCCAAAAATACTACTTAAAGGATAATTTAATTTAATATTATTATTTAATGATTCATTAGATTCTAATCTTTGTGATTGATGATCAAAACCTTCCTAAAATAAATATTTAATAAAATTAATAATAAATAAAACCTGAAATTTAATTAAAGGTTCATTTAATTCACAAAAATCACGACAAAATTGTTCAAAAGTTTCAGAACGATTTTTATTAAAATTAAATAAAGGAAAATTTTTATTAACAATTTCATCAACTTTAATTGCTTCTTTTAACATTTTATCATTTAAAAAATTATTATTTTCTTTATTATTTGGTAAAAGAAGTAGTAAAATACTAAAAGGAGATCCTTCATCATTTTCATTAAAAAAATGTTCTCTAATGGCCTTTTTAATTTTAAAATTAATTTAAATTATTCCTTCTTTACCAATTCTTGTCTAGATCTAGCTCCATATGGAGTATAACCTGTTATATCATTTTTATATCTATAAAAGTATTAAAGAAGAATTAAAAATTAAAAATAAACTCTGTTGAAATAATTTTTAAAGTACATAAAGCAGACAATAATGTACACAATGTTATAATTATTTTAGAATTATTTACTATAAAAATAGCCCAATAATTATAAGCAATATGTACTCCATTAAGTAATGAAAATTTTATTTTGTTGTTTTTTGAAGATTTTAAATCTATAAATATAAAATAAATTAATTTAATTAATTTTTAAAAAAATAACCATGATTGAAATTAACAAAAGATGAATTATTTAATGAATTTTCAGTTTTATTCATCTAAAATAAATATTAATTTTTAATAAAATATTAAATTTAAAAATAAATAAACAATAATATTTATTGTTTAATTTTCAATTAATATAAACAAAATAATTAAATGTTTCCTTTAATTAATAAAAAAAATTAAATAATTCTTTAAATTTAAAAATAATTATTTTATTTTATTTTAATTAAATTAAAATATTTAAAATTAATTATACACCTAAATTTCTTTTAAATAAATTTTTATTTAAAAATGTTTACGTAAAAGGCGGTCTAAAAAATTAAAATCAAAGGAAGTATTTTTTATTAAATAAATTAAAATTTAATTAATTGATAATTTAATTTAAAAAATTAATAAATAAAATAAAAAATAAAAAATCTAAATATGTTGTGTATTTGCAAAATGCGTAAATAATTCTTTTAAGAAAAGAAAATTGCTCTAAAAAATAGTTTTTTAATTTTAAAGAGTAATCAATTTCCTGACAAAAAAATATTTTTTTTTCTAAACTTCAAACTTTATTTATAAAATAAATTTAAACAAATTAACCGGTTTTTCATTTTATTTTCTTTATTTTTTAATAAAAAAGAACACAAAAATTTTTTGATATTTATGTAAAGGTTATGTGTGTGGTGGTAGGAAATTAATAGTATTTAGAGTAGTTTGTTTTAAAAGAGTTTTAATTAAATATTTAATTAAATTTTATTCTAACGTTTATATGTATATACACACTACAAATGTTATACACTACAACAATAAAATATATACATACATAATTAAATTAATTATTTAAATAAAAGTACTCAGTCTAAAAAATAATTAATTTAATTAATTAATTTAATTCATTTAATTTTGTCATAAATTTGTGTAATTCATTATCACCTAAAATAAATAATTCTAACCGATCATCAGCACAATTTAAGGCTATTTGTCTTTGGCGAGAAGGCGCCGACGCGCCTGCACTGTACACAAAAGTAGAATCATCAAATTGAAGCTTAAATTAATTTTAATTTTAATTAATTACTATTAATATGTAGAGGGTTTTTTCCTCTTCTTTATTCCAAAATTAATTTTAAAAAAATAAAAATAACCCAAATTCTCCATGTTAAATTAGAAGCATCATCAGGTAATTGATCATATTGAACAATAGCAGAATATAAAGAATTTACACAAAAAAGTGTTTGAGAAAGTTCTGGGTCAATTTTAAATCTTTTTTTTTTAATAAAAAATAAATATTAAATAATAAAAAATTTTTTTTTAAATTTATTTACGGTGTATTTAAACATTTTTCATCTTTTGGAGAATAAAAATCATTAGTAGGATTTAATTCTTCACGATTTTGAATAAATTGGCATAATCGAAAATATTCACCAACTCTAACTTAAATATAAATAATTAATTTAAATTAAAATAATTATTTTACCTAATTCAATTAATTCATTTGCTGTAGCTTTAGGAAAATAAAATCCATGAGAAATATAATTATTTGGAAGATATTCTTCTTTAATATTATGTAAACTTTAAAAATTAATTTAATTAAATTATTTTAAAATTAATTAATTTACATATTTCTTTTTAAATCTAAAATTGCATGTTTTTTAGAATTATGTACAACTAAAAGTGATTCTCCATCAATTAATGTTTGATAACGAGGAATAAAATCATAAAAGGAAGCAGTTGATATTTTAATATTATCTAATTAAATAAATAAAAGAAAATACTTTAATATTAATTAAATACCTTTAGTTTCCAGAAAACATTTAGTTAAATGCATATGCCCATTTCCTTGTGATGAACAACAAACTAAATGTGGAGTAAACCTAATACAATTACGATAATTAGTTGATTCAATTTGGCCCTCAATATTTTCTTCAACACTTGAAACATGAAATTTATTTTTCCTTTATTTTTAATAAAAAGAAAATAATTAATTTAAAAAAAAAGGAAATACTTAAATCCATTTAAATATTCATCAACTTTAATTGTTTCAGTTTGTAACATTTGTGTATTTGAATCAAAAATAGAAATAATAATAATATTATTTTGTTCATCAAAACTTATCCAATCTCTTTAGAAAAAAAAAAGTTGGAAATATTAAATTCAAAGTTTATTTATTTATTTATTTATTTTACCTATTCCCATTAACAGCACCTAAACCTTCATGAGTAAATATTAAAGGTTTATGTCCATCCTCTAATGCTTTATTTGAATTTAAATTTTGATCAGATTTATTTGAATTGTAAATAAAAAATATAAAAATTTTTAATAAAATAATAGCTAATATAATTCCAATTAAAATAAATAAATTTTTAATTGTTAAATAATTACGAAATCCTTAAAAATATAAACAAAATATATTTATTTATTTATTGAGAAATACCTGGTGGTCTAACAATTCTACGATTTGTAGTATTATTATTATTTCCTTGTGTTGAAGTACACCCCAAAAGAGATGAATTCTGAATTTCTCCACCAAAAGGACTAAAATTAAATATTAATTAATTTAATTAAAATATATTACGTATAAGGTGGAGGATGTTCAGATGGAGGTGGGGGAATTTTTAATGGTAATTGTGGGGGTCTTGGTGGTTGTTGTTTAGAAAAAGAATTTAAAGGGGAAGATGATGAAGAAGAAGAATCAGAAGAAGCCTTATTATTTTCATTATCCATTTTAATTAATATATAATTAATAAAATATTTATTTTAAGTTCTTTTTCTTTATTTAAAAAAACGAATAATTTAATTAAAAATATTATTCCATGAAAATTATGAAATAAATTATATAAATATATATTCATGTATTTGATTGATTGAACAAATAATAAAAGAAAAGAAAAAGAAAAAAATCGGAAGAGATGAAAATAAAAACGTCCAAAGTGCGAGCGACTGGAAATACTATTCTGTTGAATACCTATTAGTCATAAACACAACAGTTAAATTGGTAATTGATTTTAAATTAAATATAATTTTTAGTTTAATATTTAAATAAATAAATTAATTTAAATTTATATTTAATTAATCAATAATTTATATTTAGTTAATAAAAAGAGAATGTCATAAATTTTAAAGATATATTTAATGTATATTAATTTAATTTAATAAAAATATTTAAAAATAATCATTTAATAATTATAAATTAAATACTTATATTTAGATAAAATCTATAAATAATTAAATTAAATTTCTTTAGTATTTTCTAGTTTTGAAATAAATATTTTTTATAATAAATAATTTAAATAAATGATACAAATTTTATTTTTAATAATTAAAATAGATTAATTAAATTAAAAACATTTAAACCTTTTGTTTTTGTGAAATTTTATTTTTTTATAATTTTTAAATAATTGTTTAATTATAATAATTTAATTATTTTTTATTAAATAATTTTGTTCAACTTAGAATTATTTAATTTTTAATAAACATATTTATTTATAATTAATTAACATTAATTATTTTTAGATTAAATATAGGAGATCTTTTCTTAATTATTTTATTTTTTTTCCTTTTAAATTAAATAATTATATTTAATATTTAATTAAATATTTTAATATAAATTTATTTAAAAAAAAAAGTATTTTTATATAATAAATAAATAAATAAAAATCTTTTCCCGTAACTATTACTATTAAAATATTCCTTCTTCTTTTTCTTCTTTTTTTTCACTTTAATAATTTCTCTCATCATCAAAAGTGGTGGTGGTTTGAGAAATTAAAATAAAAAATAAAAAAGCCGGAAATTCTTTCTCTTTTCTTTCCATTATTTTTTATAATGGCACAATAAAAAAAAGAAAAAAAAATTATCAAAAGCTTCTTCATATAACTAAAACTTCCAATAACGTTTTTATTTATTTGGCCTTCCATTGAGAGAGTTTTTTTATTCGTTAAAAATGAAAGCAATGAATATTAAAATAAAAGGAAATTTTTCAACGTCAATAAATTTATTAAGGCTTTATAAAATTTTTAAATAAATAAATTATTTAATTTTATATACAAATTAATTTAATTAAATTAATTAATTTTATTAAAGCAGTCTTTTAGAAATTTATTCTTTAATTAAAAAGAATTGTCTTTTTTTTAAATTAAATATTCTTTTAGATAATAAAAAGGTCTTATTATGTTAATTAAAAAAAAACATAAATATTTTATTAATTAATTTTATTCTTTTTTTTTATTCTAAAATAAAGGGTAACTATTTAAAAATAATTTAACACAGTTGATTACTTTTTTATGAGTCTTTTAGTGACAAATATACATATTATTAATTTAAATTTAGCTATTTTCTTCCTTTATTTTATAATATACCAAAATGAATTTTCTTTAAAAAAAAATTATTTTTTTTTTACAAATAGAATATATATACATATTGTTACTAAAAAAAGGAAAATAATCCCTTGTTCTTCTTCTTTATTTTATTTTAAATAATCAAATAATCTTTTTTTCTTTTTTTTTTAACAAATATAAATCCATTAAAGAAATTAGTTTTTTTTATTTAATTTTTAATTAAAAAAAAAGGAATTAATTAAAATATATTTTTAACCTTTTTTTAGTTATTTTATTTAAAACATATTTATTAATTAAAAATAAAAATATAATTATTTATTTAATTTAATTAATTATTTAAAATAAAATTAAAATAATTTATTTATTAAAATTAATTTTAAAAATAAAAGATCTTTTTTTTTTGTTTAATGAACTGCTCTACAATAAATCTTTTACTATTATTTTTATTTATTTATTTTTTAACTAAACTTAAATTTATTTTCTATAAAAATAATAAATTCTTTTCTAAATGCAATTAATTCTATTTCCGCTACAATGCATTCAAATATACTACGTTTGCCTTTATATATCCCCCTTAAACTATATATATATTTATATATACTATTAACAAAAAAGCTGAATAGAGAAAATAAAGGGTTAAAGTTTTTTTTTAGTAAAATTTTAAAAAAATAAATTACAATGTAAAACGATTGGGTATATTTTTTTATATTCATTAAAAAGAAAGGAATAAATAAGGAGAGTATGTAGTTGTTGTTTTTGTTATTCTTTATTAAAATTTAAATAAAAAATAATTAGATATAGTATATATTAAAATAATTTATTTGGCATTATTTAATTGATTTTCTTTTTTATTTTAATAAATAGACGGCTGTTCTTTCCCTTCAAATCAATCCCCTTATCCTTTTTTTTCTTTATTTCCAATTTATTATTTATAAAATAAAAAGATAAGAATGTCCAGAAAATTCTAATTAAAACCAAATAAATATAAAATGAACAATTAAATAAATATATTTAATTTTAATTATTAAAATAAATATAAGATTAAACAAAATATAACAATAATTATTAAATCCCTAATAATTCCACAAATCTTTTGTAATTAATATTTGTTTCTGTTAAATAATTTAAATATTATTTATTTTCTAAAAAATTAATTTAAATTCTAAAAATTATTCCATTTAATTTTAATCTTTTTATTTATAATTTTTAAATAATTTTATTTTTAATTTTTTGATCTTTAGAGGGTTTCCATTTCTGGGTTTCCTTTTTAATTTTTTTTAAGTTTTTTATTTTTAAATTTAACATTTTTAAAAATTAAATATATAATTTTTAAACTATTTTTTACACTTCTGTCACCAGCTGGTTCTTTAAAGTATTTAATAGTAATTAAAAAAGTTGTCTGATTGTGACAGCTTTTTAGCAAAACTATTTTTAAAACATTTTTTTTTCTTTTCTTTTTTTTTCCTGCTGTGCCCACTTTTTAATGTTTTATTTTGTGGATTTATATGTATATATTAATGTTAAATATATTATTTATATAAATTGAAAATAAATAGAAAAATTGAAAATTCTCTGAACATATAACGTTTTTTGGTTTTAAAATTACTTTTATATTTAATTATTAAATAATACACAATATTTAAATAATTTAATATATTAATTGATTAATAAATATTTAAATTAATTATTTTTATTTTAATAATTTTATATTTATTAAAATTTAATTATTTTTTTACCTTTATATATAAAATTGTTTTTCCTTTTTTTTATAAAATATACCTATCTTGGAATAAATAAATCTTTTTATTCAAATAATTATTGGCATTGTTTCTAATTAAGTTTTATTTTTTAAAATTAATTAATTTATTTAATCTTCTCACGCAATTCTTTTTTTTTTCCTTATTTTTCTTAAATATAAATTTTATAATTTCCCAGAAATGTTTTTTTTCTTTATTTTTTTTTTTTTGGGGGAGGATAACAAATGTCAAAAAGCAAATAAACGAAGTCTTACTACTCAAATAAAGACATGTATATGTATTCACAAATACTACATACATATGTACATACTTCTTGTTCTTCTTCTTTTTTTTTTATTTTCTTTTCTTCCTTTTTATGGAATGAAAAAAAATGAAAAAAAAAGAGGAAGTTTAGTAGGTAAAAAATTGAAATTGGAGGAGAAGATACGCGCATTTTATGTTCAATTTTTATTTTATATATTATTTAAGGTATAGTAGTAGAAGTACATTTTAATAAATAGAAAAAGAATATTTTGAGTAAACAATAAAAATTAAAATTTTAATTAATTCTTTTATAAGAAAATAATTTATTTTTAAAATTAATTTTATTTTTATTTATTGTTTTTTTAGAATTTTTAATTAAAAATGAATCCACCAATAGAAACTAATACAGGTCAACAATTAAATAATGATCTATCTGATAATTCTCAAAAAAATATTTTAAAATTTACTGATCAACAATCAAATTGGACAGAAATGGATTGTGGATGGCTTGATGAAATTAGAGATATACAGGTATAATTATATCTAATATTTTTAAAGAATTACTATTTAATTATTTAATTGTTTAGAATCATTTTTATTGGCGTCATACAAATCCTGCCCTTTTATTGTGTCTTTATGCGGCTGTTTGTTTTTTTGGAGCATTAGCTAATCTTTTTGTTTTATTATCATTTGCTAAAGTTGCACAAGTATATTAATTAAATTTAATTGAATTAATTTAATTTATTTAAAGTTAAGAAATCTAAGAAATTATTTTATTGCTAATTTGGCCTTTTCTGATCTTCTAATGTGTACAATTACTGCACCTGTTACTTTATATTTATCTTTAAACTTCTTTTGGCCTTTTGGAAAGGTAATGGAATTATCTATTTATAAAACAATTATTTCATTTAATTAAATTAAAGTTTGCTTGTCAATTAGTTGCATCAATTCAAGCAGTTAATATGTTTGTATCTTGCCTTACTTTGGTATAATTAATTTATTTAATTATTAATTTCCTTTTCTTAAGGTATTAATTGCTATGGACAGATTTTTATTAACTTTATGTCCATTAAAGTGGAGATTGGCTGCAAAAGCTCCATTAATTTGTTATTTATTTGTTTGGATATGTTCTTTTATTGTTGCTGCCCCATATGGAGCAGCTGTTTCAGCAGAATATGCAAAAATGTTAGATCCTTGGAATTCAGCAAATGTTGAATTATTGGTTATTTTTAGATTTATTATTATTTCTAAAAAAAAAGTTTATTTATTTTAGTTACCCTTATGTGATAGAGAACAACCACAGATTTGTATGGAAGATGTTAAAAGATGGGATAGATTACCCTTTTCAAGGAAGACATATACATTGACTGTTTTAGCTATACAGTAGATATTTTAATTATAGAATTTTTTTATAAATATTTTAAATTAATTTCCTTTTAATTTCTCTTTTTAATTAAATTAATTTAAAAATTAATTAATTTTGTTTAAAGGTATTTACTTCCATTATCTGCTTTAGCAATAGCTTATTCACAAATTGGTTCAACTATAAGGCGTAGGGGTAAAGCTAGTACAACAATACATGGTGAACGTAAACAACAAATACAACGAAGAAATAGGTTTTTTTAAAATAATATATTTATTTATTTTAATTTAATTTAATTTAAAAAAATAGAAAAGCTATGATTTTATTACTTGGTTTAGTTCTTGTTTATGCAATTGCATGGGCACCAATGAATATTTATAATGTTTTACATGTTTTAGAATTAATTGCTTTTTCTCAATATAATTATTTATTTTGTCATTTATTAGGAATGGTTTCAGCTTTTTTAAATCCTTTACTTTATGCTTTAATTAATGTAATAATTTATTTTTATTTAAAGTTTCTTTAAATTATTTAATTTAATTTATTAATTATTTATTTTTTAAAGGAGGCATTTAGAGCAGCATTTTTACAATTAATTCAACCTTTATTAAAACTTTGTTTTTTTAATTTCCAAACAATTAGAAATATAAGAGAAGTAACTACTAATAATAATATTCCTCAACATGAAACTATTTCTTCTGCATTAATACAACAAAAAAAAGTTTTATTTTTGTTTAAATATTTATTTTTTAATTTTTTAGATTGAAACTCCTCCAACTAAAAGAACAACATTAATTGAAAAGAATGAAGGAAAAAATAATGAAAAAATTAATGGAAATAATAATAATTTAAAACAAAATTTTATTATGAATGAATTTGAAAGAAAAAATGAAAATAAAAGAAGAAATGAAGATAAAGATACTAAATTATAAAGAATTAAATTTTGTTAATTAATTAATTTATTTTTTAATTTAATAAAGACACAAAAAATTAATTATTTAAAATAAATTAAATTTATATAATTTTTAAAGAATTTATTACCAGAATATAATATTTAAATATAATTATTTTTTGATTGAATATTTGCTCAATAAAATTTAATTTGGCTATTTATTTTCATAAAATTAAATATTTTAAAAAGTAAATTTTAATCTTTACTCATTTTATCAAAAGAAATTTTATCTAATTCATTACTGACAATTTAAATAAAACTTTGTTTCTCCTTTGACTTTTTAGACGTTCTTCTGTTACGTAAAATAATACCACACCCACACGTAAAATAAAAACAATTTCCTATATATTTTATATTAATTTTTAAATACCTCCAAATTTTTTAATATTTATACATATATACTTCTTACCTTAACGATTCTTACAATTAGAGGAGATTAAAATAATAGTTATATACATACTTATAAGTAGTACACAATATTTACTTCGCTCATTATTTTGGTTTATACTAATTTAAATATTAATAATTATTAATATTTAATTACTCTTTTGTATTTAAAATAACTAATATTTTTATATAACCAAATAATTAATTCCTCTTAAATAAATTCATAATTGTTTATTTTAAAACAATTATGATTTAAAATTATTTTGCCGAATTAATAAAGTCCAGATTTATGCAAATTTGTTTGTATAATCATAGAAATAACAGAATCAAGAATCATTTCAACTTGGTCTGTATCCTTAAATAATAAAAATATTAAAAGAATAAAATTAATTAATTATTTAACTGTTGCACATGTTTGGTGTACATAAACTGTCTTCCTTGGATTTGCATTTAATATTTCAAATTTTCTTCTAATAAAATTAATTGAATCATCATATGTTTGAGGGCCTAAAGAAAAATTATTCATTTTATTTAAAATTAAAATTAAACCATCATAATCTTTAAAACATGTTCGAATAGAAACAAAGGTAATCTTTTCAGCAAATATATCTTTTTTATTTAAAAATAAAATCATTGAAGTTTGGAGAAACCAACGAGAATTACAAATACTTTCAAAAAGTCTCATACTTTCAATCATTCGATTCTTTATTTAAATAAAACAAAAAATTAATTAATTAAATATTAAATAAATTACAGTAGTTTCATCTTCAAATAGCACCTTAAATTTAAAAATAATTTTTAAAAAATAAATTATAAAAAATTACCTCATCATACTCAGATACAGCTACCATAAAAATAACAGCATTAACATCTTCAAAGCAATGAATCCATTTCTTTCTTTCAGAACGTTGACCTCCAACATCAAAAACCCTTTAATTAATTAATAAAATTATTAATAATTAATTACCTAAATTTTACACCTCTGATAAGAAAAGAAATTTCTACAATTCCTGTTGTTTTCTTTAATAAAATAATATATATTTTAATTTTAATTAATTAATTAAAATATACAAACAATTCTGGTAAGAAGAATATCTTGTTGTGAAGGTCTATAACTTGTATTACTAATTCTGTCTAAACTGTCCATAAAACTAAAGAATTAATTAATAAAAGGTTAAAAATCCTTAATTAAATTAAACTGTTTAGCAGAATCATGTAAATGAAATTCTAAACGTTTAGAATAAGTATGTGTATTTAATGCTGGATCACTCCAAAGCCTTTTCATTGCAGCTGCTAATTCATCACTAAATGGTTCACTTTCCTCTTCATTTCTTATTGTTTCCATAACTATACGAGCATCTTCCTTTAATTAAATAATATTTTATAATTAATTTATCTAACCATTCTTTTTGGTTCTGTAAATCCAATTTTATATAAATTCATTCCACGAAGTAATTCCGCCATAGCATGAACTAAAACAAAAGAAATAAATTAAATAAATAAATATTTAATTTACCTGTATTTGAATAAACAACAGAACGTTGTTGTAAAAGTTCCTTAAAAATAATTAATTAAATATTAAATTTAAGTACTTCTTCTGCAAATCCATCACTGTGAAGTATTCTAAAATTTTAAATAAATAAATTAATTATTTTGATTTTAACCTCATTTGTTTCATTAATGTACTTTTTCCACATTCTCCAGCACCTATTTAATTAATTAATTAATTGATAAGAATATTAAAATAAATACCAAGTAAAAGTAATTTAATTTGTTTATCTTCTCCTTCAGCTATTTCACGGATACTTTTGTCTATCATTTTGCTATTTTTTGTTTGTTTTTTTTCTTCTTCACTTTGACATAATCCCATTATTATTTTTAATAATTTATTAAATATAATAATCTCTTTTTATTTATTTAAGCTTTGAATAAATATATAAAATAATTAAATTAATTTAATAATAAATTAAAAAATGTCTATAAATAATTTTAGACATTATATATTATTTATTTAATTAAATTTAGAATAAAAAAAATATTTAAATTAATATTCATAGGGAATAAATAATTATAAAATTTATATGAAATATGAAAGTAAAAACATTAAGATATAAATAAAAATTAAAAAAGAATATTTTTTGGAAATTAATAATCTAAATAATTTTTAAATAAATAAATTATAAACAAAGTTTATTTATTAATAAATAAGGTACCAAATAATTGGTTAAATAATTAAATAATATTTAGTAAAATATGGTAGAAATATTTTGTCTCGTTTATTGTCTTTTATTTTTTTTTTATTTATTTTACTTATAAAAGAATTAAAAAAAGTTTTTTTTAAATGTCTTCTCTAATTATTTTAAAAAATGAATGTTAAAGATATGTATATGCACAGCATTGTTTATAATAAATAAACTTTTCCGTTTAACTATGCCACTTTTTTATTATTTAATTTTTTTAAATAAAAAGAGTCAAAGAAAAAGAATATTTATTAGTTGTCAAGGTAATATAATTTTAAAAATTTTTCTCATTAAAATTTCTCTATATTTTTCCTTTTCTTTAGTGAAATAAATAATTTAATTTAATCAAATAAGCTCAAAGAACTATAAAATTTCGCAATAAATTAAAGAATTTAATCAACAAAAAAGATACATTTTATTTTTGGCATTTTTAAATCAAATAAATTTATTTAAATAAATTTTAAAAAATTAAAAATGTTGCTTATTTCTTCTCACTATTAATTTAATTTAATTTAATTAATATTTTGTTTTTTTTTCAGCGTTTAATTTAAAATAATTAAAGTTTTTTAATTAAAATACAACCTTTAATTCTAATTATTTTTCTATTTATGTCTTTGTACAATTTTAAATAAATAAAATTTAATTATTTAAAGATTTATGCAAATAACCAATTAATTATTAAATATATTACTTTTTTTGGAATATGTGTGCATAAATAATTAAAGAAATTTTTAAATTTAAATTTAAATTAAATAAATATATTTATTAATTTTTATTAATATTAAATAATATATTTATAAAAAAATATATGTACATAAGAAAATAAATTAACAAAATACAAATAACTAAATTATGTCCTTCCTTACCTTTTAAATATTGCATGTTTAATATAAAAAAATACTCAATCATTCTAAAACCTATACATTTAGTATTTTTTAAATTAATTTATTTAAATTCTTCCACATCCCAATGAATTATTAAAAAAATTTTCTTTTTGTGAAAGTTCATTATTTTGTTTTAAATTAAATGCTGTTCCTATTATCTTTAATTGTTCTACACGTTTCATTGTAGCACCAAAAGCTCGGCACCCATAAAGAAGTAAACTAAAAGCTGTAGCCATCTGAAATAATTTTAAAGAAATTAGTTTTCAATAATCTTTGATATTCTGTTAATTTTTTGTTTATTCTAATTTAAAAAATAATTAGTGTTTGCCTGCATTAATGCCAAAACAGCTAATCCAATATCAACTTCCACCGGTTCTTTTGTATTAGTAAGGCTAATATGCGGTTTATTATTTGTTGAAAATAAGGGAACAAGGGGAAGAATGCCTTTTATTTAAAAAATTTAAAATAATTTAAATAATACCTGAAAGAAATGGTACAAAAATAAATACAACATTAAGGGCACATAATAAAAAAGTAGCAACAAACATTGAATAACTTCTATTATGACTGGCAAAAAAACCAACTAAACCATTACAAATAGCAGAAATTCCATAAAAAAGTTCTTGGCCTTTAGCAAAATCTGCTCTCCAATAAAGGCGAACACCTCCTAAACAAAATATAGCAGCACCAAAAACTATCTATTTAATTTATATTATTTAATTAATTTACAATAATCAACTTATTTAAGATACTTACAGTTAACCAACTAGTTAAAGAAATTGTACTCCAAGGAATAATAGTTTCTGTTTCATGATCAGGTGACCATTTAATATCAAAAGTGTTATTTTCTGTGTGGTTAACAAATCCTCCACCATATGGTAAATTATTAGGTAAAAAATTTACTGATGGATTTTTGGAGCGGGAAGCACTCCTAATTGGTGGTCTAATTATCTACAAATATAATTTATAAAATTTTTAAATTTAATTATTTAGGAGCACCTGTGAATGAATATCCTCTTGTACACCATATATTTGATTATTTTTGTTATTGTAGTTAAGTTCATCTAACAATTCAGGTTCTGGACGAGGCAATGTTGTATACGATTGACAACGGGACGGCATCATTTTATCTTAGAAAAGCCTTAAAATATTCAAGTACTTGTAAAACTTACACATTCCTAAATCACTTCCAGGTCTAGAACCATTAATTTGATTATTTTGAAAAGGAGCTTCAACACCCACATCCTGATGTTGCATTTGAAGACCTCGAAAAACTGTTCCATTATCACTGTGACGAATTTGACGAACCATATTTGGAGGAGCATAAACTATTTTCATTAAAACAATTATGTCTATTTAATTCATTTACTGGAATGCAAGAAATTATTATCTGGAGGTTTTTGAGGACTAGGCCTTATTGCTGTACCATATAAAGATGTTTTAGTTGAATCCTTTACAGGTACAAAGCCATATATTTGTTGTGGTTGTTTATTTACTTCATGCTAAAATTTACGTAAATAATTAAATATATTATTTAAATTTAAATAAAACAAAAAACTTCAACTCTTGGTCTCCAAAGAGGATTAGTATTTTGATGACGAATAGGTTGAAATTCACGGCTAAAGGCTGAACCAGGCCTTTTTTGTTGTTTTTCGCCATCCTCTACTAATTCAACCTTTTTTTCTTTATCTGTTTTTTGGCCCATATATTTTTACTTTACAATAATAATTTTTATAATAGAAGAAATACAATTAATTGAAAATCCAATTGAATTAATCAAAATGGGGAGAATAAATTCCGCAGATATACTTATGATTGGATATAAACTTTTCGGAGTCCATTTTGCTTCGAGAAAATAAGACAAGAGGAATGAGCGAGAATATCTTTTGAGTGAATCCAAAAAGTCATAACCAACTAATAAAGGAAGTACATATTAGTAGCGATAACTTCATTTTACCTCTTCAACACACACTTCCGCAGTAAAAGAATAACAAGCAATATGACCCAGATATTAAGGGATTGTTATAGACGGGCGAATTAACGCAAAAACAAAAAAAATGGTGGTGATATATTTGTTTAGGGAAAGATTTAAGATTTATATAATTTAAAATCTAAATTGACATTTTTTGAAGGTTATCTTAAAATAGATCAATTAATAATTAATTTTTACATGAAAGTATTAGGCAAAGTTTAATTTAAAACAATACCCATTATTTACTGTCTCTTCATTAAATTAGTTCATTAAATGTTATATACTTAAATAAGTTCATAGTTATGTATTTAAAATTTATAATCTGATATTTAACAAAATTTTTTGAAATAGAAATTTTTTTGAATAATTTGAGGATTAAAATATTTAAAAATATTTGTGTCAAAATCATCCCACTTATCTACAATCCAGTTTCTCAAAATGTCTTCGCGCATTCCGTATGTTCCTGCAAAGGACAAAATTTTATTGTTGGAAATATGCATAAATTTAGGATTGAGAATATATTTTGTATTCATATTAATAAAAGAAATTAATATCTAATAATGTACCGTATTTATTCGAATAGAACGACATCTCGATTAGAACGACAGTTTCGATTAGAGCGACTTCCAGAAGGAGGTTGAAAAATAGAACGACTGTCGTTCTATTCGAATAAATACGGTAATTATATTATGCAATTTAAATCCAAAGTTATTACCTTACTTATAAATAAATATTATTAGAAATATATAACTTAAATATAACCCTAATAATAATTAATATTTTAGATATTAAAGAAATTCTTACATCATAACAGCAGCAGAAGAAACATTTGCGTCTGAAAGGACCAACATAATATAACTAAATAATACTTTGTATAGAATTTAAATTTTATTATTACGTATTGTTGGTGAATGAGTCGATAAACGCAGCAAATGTACTGTTACGTATCTAAAATAAAATAAAAATAACAAAAAATAAATAATAAAAAAACAACAATTTTAAACTTTTTAAACCAAAAATACCTGAATTGTCTCAAATTGTGAACCCATACGACTAAATTAATATTAACAAATTCTTATGTATTAATGAAAAAGTCAATCACCTGCAAGAAAGTTTAAATTGTTTGATGATATTAGAAACCTTTTCGAATCTATGAATATCATCATGAACTACTCGCTGAGCTTGGGCAATCACCAAAAATGTTGCCTTTTCAAATAACAAAACCTTAAAATGGGATTTTTTTAAGGTTCTAATCTATATAAAAATTTCATCAATAAAAATTGCCTCATCTGCATCCACAATTTCTGTAAACTTTTTCAACTTTTGCTCCATCGATGTAATCTGAGGACAAAATATCTGTAGTTTATTATTAATTTATTTATACATTTGGTATAAGCTGATAAACAATTGCAGACCAAGCCTTATACAAGGTTTCATCCCAAATTGAGGAACGAAAACATTGAATTGTAACTGTTGATGTTTGTTGCCGAACTGTAATATTTTCTGACAATTGTTTAATATCCTTTTCTTTATCTTGAAAAACCTAAAAGAAATTTTTAAATAATATTCTCATAAAATAACAAACTTTTTCTCGCATTTCTTCTTGAATTAAGTCCATTTTATGAATAAGGCAAAAAACTTTAGCAGCTGGCGAATTTTGTAATAATGCCTCCAAACAAGATTGATAATTTCCATAATCTTTGTCGACCTCTCTACTTTCAACATCAAAAACATAAATTAGTACCTTAGAGAGAAATATTCTAGTACTGAATAAAATTAAATTTTAAAAAAGAACCTGAACATTTTTAAAGATTTGGTCACGCTGGGCGGTCATATAATTTTCCATAAAAATCTCCTGGCCACCACAATCCCATAGGTGCAAAACCATATTTCCGAGAAATCTTAACAGGTTTAAATACAATAATATAATCGAGTCACTAAAAAGTTACTTCACATGAGCGTGCTCAACCTCCATTGTGGCTAAATTAGAAGACATTTTTAGGAAGTTTAACAGAAAACTCACGTCCAAGCCGACTTGTGTCCCGCGCAATATAATTAGCAAATATAATAGACCTCATACTCGTCTTACCAGCCCCCGCCTTTCCCATAAGTAAAACCTTCCTTTTGGACATAAGAAATAATCACTCTTAAGTAATAAAAGAAAATTAATACAATTAAATTATAAAATTTGTAGTAAGTTGAGAATATTCAAAATATGCTTAAACATGTCATAAGATGAATTATAACATAAAAAATTTAGCTTTAAATTTTATATAATTATCAGAATTGAAGTGAAATAAGAGGTTGAACAATATAAAGTCATGCAGATTCATGTTTATTATTTATATAATCCTCATATTTTATGGGGAAGGTCTCTCAATCGTTTCTAAAAAAAATTATTATAATAGTATAAATTAAAAACAAGAGTTTTCAGGTTCCTTGACAGTTGGAAATAGCTGACTTGGCTTGTCAATTCCTAAAGACTCTCTCCTTGCTGCATCGTCTACTATTAAATGAGACATCTTAAATAAAAAATATTCTAAGTAATTTACTTTAGGTAAATTAACCTGTTGGTCAAGAGTAATATTTGGAAGAGTCAAAATGTTGTCATTTGGCAACTCATCAACTTCAATAAAATTGCTTGTTCGTGCACTGACTGAGATAGAATTAATTTTTTCTGAGCGATTCTGGTCGATGAATGACTGAACAGAACTTGTACAGAAATCATGCCATTTCTCATAAACAGATGATTCTAAAAACAGAAAAAAAGATAATACAGGAGATCATAAGTTCGGCGCGAAATTTAAGCGACATCACCTTAAAAATATCAAAATTATTCGATAAATTGAAATAAGAATTCTGATTATATATTATCATAATTTATTCCAATTTACCAATATTTTATTATTTATCAGGATAATTTTGATATTTTTAAAATTAATAGCGCCAGATGTCGCGTTGAAATTACGATCCGCAACACATAATTATCATCAAGATGTACGCCAGAAAAATAAAAATTAGCTTATTTTAGTTTTGATACCTTTAATTATGTCATCTATATACTCCGCCGCTGGAGAATTTTGTTGAGATAAAAGCAAACGATTGGCAAGATGAAGGAATAAACTTCGCTTAGAAACTGAATAAAGTTTGTCCGAATAAACATTGTTGTTGCTTGATGTGACAAAACTTTCATTCAATAATGAATCTGGCAGAGCATTCAAAATAAAGGCAGGTAGATTGAATTCCTAAAATTTTAATGAATTAATTAAAAAATTAATTTAGAGTACCTTGATAAGAAAGTCAATGAGAGGTTGTTGTGTTGGTCCAGTATTCGAATAAAGGATATGTAAAATGAAAGTAACGAATTGTGCATTAAAAATTGAGCGGCAAGGATTAACTTCAATCTGATCACAAAAACGACTAAAAGATGTTTCAGGAACTAAGAAAGCTCTAAGCAGTTCAAAATGTGTAGGAAGGAAATTTGTGTTTGTTAAGTTAACAAACAATTGCATACAATTGTGAACAATATCATCACAAAATTCATCAAGTATTACGTCATAAAAATTATATTATTTTAAAGAATAAATAAAATTTTACTTCATGTTCCTCCAACTTGGATGGAGTAATTATTCGAACAGAGTCATTATGCCGAAGAATGATTTCAGGATTTCTGATAGGATCAAGACCATAAAGAATTAAACTTAATAAGCTAGCTGCATATTCAGAACAGCGAGTTTCTACAACCCTTTTCGGATCCATCAAGTTATTCCCAGTAGATGATGTTGTATTGTCTGTACTGTTAAACGAACAATTTTGATATCCATCAAGTAATGAATTATTATTGACGCCTGAAGTCCCCTGAATAAAACATTAATTCAAAGTTGTTTAAATGAAAAAGCCTGAAATTCTTGAGCCAAAATTGAACTAGGTGAATTCCTTATCTGATTTGTTTCCAAAAGAACATTTAAAATCAACGCACCGTTTGAAACAATCTAAATTAAGCAACAAAATTATTTAATTTGTAATAAACATCGAACCGATGCAGAGAATTTACCACCTTCAAGTGGAAACATAAGTGAAAGTAAATTGACAACAATCTCTTCAGACTGTATTGATTCGAGAAGAGGATCTTAAAGAAATTAATATAAAAATTAAAGAAAGTTACCATAGATCTGTTCAACATTGTATTGGAATTCACGTAATGCTCTAATAAATTCTACCCAGAGAGCTGACACATTCTCGTGAACAAATGATGGGTTTTCAGGAGAAAAAAGAGACAGAAGCCTTTGAGCAAAACCTTTAGCAACATACCACTAAATTAGAAGATTAAAATTATTCTAAAATGAAACAGCTAACATTCTTTATTCTCTCTCTAATTACAGGATCCGGAGTACAATTCATAAATGTACAAAGAAGCTCAAAAAGAGAACAAAATTTAAGACCATTCATACAACTTTCAAGAAAGTTACTATGTTCAAGAACAGAAAGAAATTTTTCTGGGTCAGTGGAAAGAAAAGAAACAACTACACGGCTATAAAAACTGAAAAAAGTAATTAATAATAAAACATTTTAGTTAATTTTATAAAGTTGAAATTTAAAGATTATGATTACCTGACAATTAATGGATTAAGATGGGCATTGCCATCCAAGAAATTTGCAAAATTTTGAAGTAGATGAGGATATTTCTCACATTCAGGATAAAATTCCCTAGCTCCAACACACAAAGCCTCACAGCATTGAGAAATAATCCTATTCGAGCAATAAACCATAAATATTTTAAATAAGGAAAAACCTGTATTCGTCTTTGAGACGCTGTTCATCTGCTTCATCATCTACCGGAGTAATTATTGTCATTATTAATTTTTTTAGATTTTCCTCCCTTTTCAGACTGAAATTATGTTAATTATTTAAATAATAACGCTAAATTCGGTTACTAACAAGTCCATTAATTGTCCATTTGAATTTCTGATTTCTTGAAGGCAATGAACATCACTTAGAATTGAGTCCAGTTTTGGGTTGTCAGAATTTAATTTGATATCAATTTCACGCTCCTCTATTGCCATTGTACTCCAAAACATTTCGGAATTTAATAAAATATAATTTAAATTTACTAAATCAAGAGAAAATTAAGAATTTGAATATTAAATAGGCCAATTATATAAATGAAAATAGCAAATATGTTAATTAAAATTGACCTATATGCACATTCTCGCGTTATCATTTAATCATTTAAAGAATAGTGTTCAGCAAATAAGTTTTTTCTGTACATAGTACCGAAAAGTACCGGTACAGGGAAATGTAAGAAATTTTCAAAATTTGACCTGTACAATTCCGATACCAGTAGTACCTTTTAATACCGATTCGGTATTTTCGCTAGTACGAACCGTGATGAACACTATTAAAGAGTGGATAAAAACTTAATGTAAAAATGCGGAAGAATGCTCAGAGGAAATCAATCCTTCTAGTGAAGAGAAATGAGATTCGCGAGCCGCTTTGTCGCAACCATATCTGCCTCAAAGTCAATATTCTGTAGAAGTCTAATAGTAAATACTTATTTAAATTTTATTTCTTTTGAAGTTCAGACTGATTTAAAAATTTGGATTAGAAATAAGAAGAGTTCGAAATTAATTTAATAATAATTTATACATATTATTTTTCGTATTCAATCACAATTTCTCTTGTTTATCTTGTTCCTGTTAATGCAAATTAGCTAATGTGCTATATCTCCATTTTTTAATGAAATAGCAATTCAATTTATGGTAAATAGAAATATATATATATAATATATATATGTATGTTAAATTACTGGTCTTCATAATGTATTTTTTTACATTTTTATTAGCATAATCCTCGGCTATTACCTATAATATATTTACATACATTTGTACATATTTATTCAATTTTTCGTATCTTCTATAGATTTTAGTTGGATTTTTTATTATCAAATAAAATTTCCAAATTATTTTTATGTTTTTTAGGAGATTTATTTTACTCCAATTAAAGAATTTTACTACAGTTCATTTTCTTGATAAGGACACTTTGTTTTTCGTGTCCTTATAATGAGAGTCAACTATAAGCAGTATTAATGTTTAATTTCTCATAAAATAACTTCATATACATATTACTAGAATTTTCTAAAAAATCTGTTAAAAATAAAAATATTTAAGTCTAAAAAATCTCTTAAAAAATGCATAAAATACTTAGTATTAACTACATTTATTTAATTATTTTAATTGGCCCACAATTGCAAAATGCAAATTGCCATCAGAAAAGAGATAAAGCATCCCATAATATTCGTTTTATTGTTAAAAATGGTTTTATTTTCCTTTAATAATTTTAAAAATTTAGCTTTAATTGAATGTAAAATTCCTAAAAACTGTCAACAAAACATTAATTCTGCATTAATTAATAAAAATCAAGTACCACATTGCGATGGTTTTGATTATTTTGACTTACTTAAATGTTTAGATAATGGTTAATTAGAAATTAATTATTTTAATATCTTGTATAGAAATATTACCTAAAACAAATTTAACCAATTTAAATTCAAAATCTGGGCATGTTTGTTGTAATATTGAAGAATCAAGCCTAACATGTCAGATGGCCTGTAAGTCTGCACTTTTTGCTCCAACGCTGAGTCATAAACAGAAACTGAATCGTATAGAAATGTTTTGCTATAAAGAACACGGAAATGAATTTCAGGGAGATAAGGTGAACTTATACGAATTCTTTGTAAAATAAAAATTTTATTATTTTTATTAGGGGTTATTAAACTGTCTGGCTACATCAAATGAATGGATTTCATAATTAATTAACAGTCTACTAACAATTAAAGTTTTAATTTATATTAAAAGGATTCCTATAAGAATATAAAATTTTATTATTTAAATAATATAAAATAATTTTATTTCAGGATTAAAATATAAAGATCATAATAATTGGGAGAGTATTACCAATATGAATGATCTTTTTATCTAACATAATCTTTTCCGTTTGTCTTCTTTTTATTTTGCAATCATTTATTTTTTTTTTTTGAGGCTTAAAAATTGATATTAAAAATATTTAGTATAGGTATGTAGTAGGGTTATTCACGGTGCGGTATTACCGATGTACTTTTCGGTATTAAAGCGATATTACCGATACCGTACCGATAAATTTTGGAACAAATCGGTACCAAAAACGCATATGAATAACACTAATAGGTATGTAGTATGTACATAAGTATATGTAGGTACATATTTATTTGGGTTTCTTTAAAATATTAAAAAAAAAAGTTATAAATTACTTAAAGTCTTGGTTATTTTAATATTTTAATAATCGTTATCATTTCCCTGTAAGTTACCATTAAGTTCACCTAATTGTGACTAAACCATAGTCTCATGACATAAAAAATTAAGAAATTAAAATAATCAAATATGTAATTACTGTGTAAATAGTCATATTTTGAACTACCAATTGTACAACTAAATATTATATGAAATATGTACATGTATTTTTTTAAACAATTTTCTCGATTAAATTGAAATATTTTTTTTGTATCTTAAAATTCTTCAATTTTATTTCTCCTTTGTCTGATGAATTTCTTTTATTTTATTTGTGAAAATTGATGTTGTTTACTGGCATCTATTCTCCCATGAGAGAAATAAAAAACGTCGAGGGAATTTATATATATTAAAAGTAACCCTGTGTATATTTATTTTATACTTTGAAATTGTTTAAAATTTTATTTCAGATTTAAAAACTAAAAAAGTCCAACCTTTGAAATAAATTTAAAAATAAAAAAATCTGTTAAAAAAATTGTATGACTATTAAAGGAAGAAATGAGCAATTAGCTAATAAAAATAAAGAGGAACTACATAAAATAAAAATAATAATATTTACTACAAGTTTTTTATTTAATATGTAAATTATGCTAATAAAAACTATAGAAGTACCATACGAAAAATAATAGGTATAAATTATTATAAAATTAATTCTAAACTCTTAATATTTCTAACTACAAATTTAAAATCAGTCTGAGATTCTAAAGCAATAAATATTTCAATAAATACTATTAGACATTTACAGAATATTAACTTTGAGACAAATATGGTTGCGACAAATCGGCTCGCGAACCTTATTTCCTAGAAGAAGGATTGATTTAAATTAGAGACCGGCACGGGACGGGATCCCGACGGGATTTTCCGGGATCCAGGTCCCGAAATCCCGTCTTTTTTTGGATTTTCGGGATTTTTCGGGATACGGGATTTTTCTGGATTTATCCCGCGGGATCCCGTCCCGTTCTTATTTTTTGAAAAAATCCCGTTACGGGATCCCTCCCGGTTAGGACTGAAATTCGGGATTTTTAAAGTACACCCCATTTTTTAAAGTATTTTGGCAAAATGTTTTTTAGATAGAAGAAGGATAGGAAATTTAATTTTAAATAAGATTATACTTTAAAAAATATTACATTAAAAGATTCCAGAAATATTCATTATGGATATAGATAGCAAAACAACATTTATTTTTATTCAGATGAATAGCCACATTTGGAAAATTAATTTATTTAAAAGGATTAATAAAAATGAAGCTGAGTGCTGCGTATGCAAGGAAAATGGATTTAAATATTTGTTCAAGCTTTCTGATGGGAGCGCTAAAGGGCTTATTACACATGTAAGAAGCAGAATCCATAAGGATTCTGAATATTCGAATAAATATGAAAGGCTTGTAAATAGTGATCAGTCATCAAGTGACAATACTCAAATTGATAAATTTTTCAATCAGCATAGTAGCGGGTTTGTTTTAAATTAGATATAAGCTTTTAGTTTTTAGGAACTTGAGTCAATTGGATAAAAAAATAATAAATTTGATTGCATGTGAAAATCTGCCCTTCCTTCTGATTAACAGCCCTTTCTTCCATTCTTTAGTTAAACAAAATGTTGAAAAACTAAAAGACGAGAGCCATTACCGTAAATTGTTGCCTGATGTTTATAAAGCAGTTAAAAACAAAATTCTACTGGAAATAGAAAATTGTCAACTTTCTTTTACAACAGATATTTGGTGCAATAAAACAAACGGATTCCTCAGGTTTCTAATCAAATATTTATGTATTAACCAAAATACTAGTCTTACCGCGCAGGGCATCTCTAAAAATTTTTCTTTTAAAAACTTTACATTAGCAATTAGAGAATTTTCAACGACACATACAGCAGCAAATATAAAAAATAAATTAAATGAAATTTTGAAAGAATGGGGAATCACTAGAGAGTCTATTCATTCCTTTGTTACAGACTCAGCGGCAAATATGGTGAAGGTAAATTATAAATAAACACACAATTTAATTAAAAGGCGTTTGAGGAAATTAGTGATGTGTATTGTTGTGTTAGGTTTAGCTGTGCAGCACATTTACTGAATAGGGCCGTACAACAGAGTTTTGGAAATAAGGATGGTGCCATTTCTCAATTATTTGGTTTGTTAATTTCCAAGAATAATTATTATTAAAGATTATTTTAAGCAAGTTGCCGAAGAGTAGTGTCACACGTTAAACATTCTATCAAGGCAATGAATGACTTACGAATAGTTCAGCTAGAAGAAAATTTACCACAACATCAATTGTTACAATCAATGGCTGTTCGCTGGAACTCTACCTTAGTTATGATTGAACGTCTGTTGGAACAAAGATCTGCAATAGATAGAATGGCTTTTGAAAAACGAGATTTTGAAAAAATAACTCTTTCTGTTGGGGAATGGAATTTACTTGAACCATTAAAACAGCTTCTCAAACCAATAGAAGAACTTTCTCTTCTTTTTTGTAAATCAAGGTTTGAAATTTTTGTGTTTTAATATTATTATCTTTAATCAAGGATCTCAGTAATTATTCCATATACAAAGGCAATAGTTTCAACAATATCAAAAATTGATTTACGTATTGATACTGAAAATGGAAGGGTAGAAATTATCGAAATTGAAACTATGCGAAGAAAACTGGTCGATGAGATAAGGACTCGTTTCTTTTGTCTACAGGATATTAGGTTTTATATTTATAAAAAGTACAAATTTATTCAAAGAGCACATGCTATTTCAATGTTCATTGACCCACGTTTCAAAGCGGAGTTTTTTGACGACAAGCAAATTTCAATATTTCGGTTTAATTAATTTTTTTCAATTCTTCTAAATTCAGAATTATCTCATGGTTGAAAGCAGAACAAAGAAGGGATGATACCCCTGAACGTCAGATAGATTGTTTGTCGCAACTTGATGATGATGAACCACCGTCTGCAAAAAAAACATTTTATGACATTGTTTCAGAGTTAGTAAAAACACTCCTACAGGTTATTTTAAAATTTCCCGAATATAATGTATTATATAATTAAGAGTCTGAGAATAATGATGAAATTGATGATGAGGTGAGAAGATACGTAAGTCAAGGATGCATTGAGCAAAAGACAGATCCAATTGCATGGTGGGGTAGTAATGAAGGAAGTTTCAAAATTTTATCTCAATTTGCAATAAAATATTTGTCGTCTCCTGCAACGAGTATCGATAGTGAAAGACTTTTTAGCACAGCTAGGGATCTGTACGACTATCGTCGCTACAATATTAGTCCAGAAAACGGTGAGATGTTGCTTTTTTTAAATAAGGCCATTCCAATAATTAAAAAATATTAACAAACACATATTAATACATTCAACACAATTTATTTTAGTTTACACATTTTTTTTATTAATAAATGTTGAAATTTTTTATTTTAAAATTAATCCCGAATCCCGGCGGGATCCCGGGTAAAAATTTTCGGGATTTTTCTAAATTCGGGATTTTCCTGGATTTATCCCGAGGGATCCCTCCCGCTCATAGTTTTAGCAAAAAATCCCGTTACGGGATCCCGTAAATGAGATTTTACCGGTCTCTAATTTAAATTATATTTTATTAAATTCCGAAATGTTTTGGAGTACAATGGCAATAGAGGAGCGTGAAATTGATATCAAATTAAATTCTGACAACCCAAAACTGGACTCAATTCTAAGTGATGTTCATTGCCTTCAAGAAATCAGAAATTCAAATGGACAATTAATGGACTTGTTAGTAACCGAATTTAGCGTTATTATTTAAATAATTAACATAATTTCAGTCTGAAAAGGGAGGAAAATCTAAAAAAATTAATAATGACAATAATTACTCCGGTAGATGATGAAGCAGATGAACAGCGTCTCAAAGACGAATACAGGTTTTTCCTTATTTAAAATATTTATGGTTTATTGCTCGAATAGGATTATTTCTCAATGCTGTGAGGCTTTGTGTGTTGGAGCTAGGGAATTTTATCCTGAATGTGAGAAATATCCTCATCTACTTCAAAATTTTGCAAATTTCTTGGATGGCAATGCCCATCTTAATCCATTAATTGTCAGGTAATCATAATCTTTAAATTTCAACTTTATAAAATTAACTAAAATGTTTTATTATTAATTACTTTTTCAGTTTTTATAGCCGTGTAGTTGTTTCTTTTCTTTCCACTGACCCAGAAAAAATTTCTTTCTGTTCTTGAACATAGTAACTTTCTTGAAAGTTGTATGAATGGTCTTAAATTTTGTTCTCTTTTTGAGCTTCTTTGTACATTTATGAATTGTACTCCGGATCCTGTAATTAGAGAGAGAATAAAGAATGTTAGCTGTTTCATTTTAGAATAATTTTAATCTTCTAATTTAGTGGTATGTTGCTAAAGGTTTTGCTCAAAGGCTTCTGTCTCTTTTTTCTCCTGAAAACCCATCATTTGTTCACGAGAATGTGTCAGCTCTCTGGGTAGAATTTATTAGAGCATTACGTGAATTCCAATACAATGTTGAACAGATCTATGGTAACTTTCTTTAATTTTTATATTAATTTCTTTAAGATCCTCTTCTCGAATCAATACAGTCTGAAGAGATTGTTGTCAATTTACTTTCACTTATGTTTCCACTTGAAGGTGGTAAATTCTCTGCATCGGTTCGATGTTTATTACAAATTAAATAATTTTGTTGCTTAATTTAGATTGTTTCAAACGGTGCGTTGATTTTAAATGTTCTTTTGGAAACAAATCAGATAAGGAATTCACCTAGTTCAATTTTGGCTCAAGAATTTCAGGCTTTTTCATTTAAACAACTTTGAATTAATGTTTTATTCAGGGGACTTCAGGCGTCAATAATAATTCATTACTTGATGGATATCAAAATTGTTCGTTTAACAGTACAGACAATACAACATCATCTACTGGGAATAACTTGATGGATCCGAAAAGGGTTGTAGAAACTCGCTGTTCTGAATATGCAGCTAGCTTATTAAGTTTAATTCTTTATGGTCTTGATCCTATCAGAAATCCTGAAATCATTCTTCGGCATAATGACTCTGTTCGAATAATTACTCCATCCAAGTTGGAGGAACATGAAGTAAAATTTTATTTATTCTTTAAAATAATATAATTTTTATGACGTAATACTTGATGAATTTTGTGATGATATTGTTCACAATTGTATGCAATTGTTTGTTAACTTAACAAACACAAATTTCCTTCCTACACATTTTGAACTGCTTAGAGCTTTCTTAGTTCCTGAAACATCTTTTAGTCGTTTTTGTGATCAGATTGAAGTTAATCCTTGCCGCTCAATTTTTAATGCACAATTCGTTACTTTCATTTTACATATCCTTTATTCGAATACTGGACCAACACAACAACCTCTCATTGACTTTCTTATCAAGGTACTCTAAATTAATTTTTTAATTAATTCATTAAAATTTTAGGAATTCAATCTACCTGCCTTTATTTTGAATGCTCTGCCAGATTCATTATTGAATGAAAGTTTTGTCACATCAAGCAACAACAATGTTTATTCGGACAAACTTTATTCAGTTTCTAAGCGAAGTTTATTCCTTCATCTTGCCAATCGTTTGCTTTTATCTCAACAAAATTCTCCAGCGGCGGAGTATATAGATGACATAATTAAAGGTATCAAAACTAAAATAAGCTAATTTTTATTTTTCTGGCGTACATCTTGATGATAATTATGTGTTGCGGATCGTAATTTCAACGCGACATCTGGCGCTATTAATTTTAAAAATATCAAAATTATCCTGATAAATAATAAAATATTGGTAAATTGGAATAAATTATGATAATATATAATCAGAATTCTTATTTCAATTTATCGAATAATTTTGATATTTTTAAGGTGATGTCGCTTAAATTTCGCGCCGAACTTATGATCTCCTGTATTATCTTTTTTTCTGTTTTTAGAATCATCTGTTTATGAGAAATGGCATGATTTCTGTACAAGTTCTGTTCAGTCATTCATCGACCAGAATCGCTCAGAAAAAATTAATTCTATCTCAGTCAGTGCACGAACAAGCAATTTTATTGAAGTTGATGAGTTGCCAAATGACAACATTTTGACTCTTCCAAATATTACTCTTGACCAACAGGTTAATTTACCTAAAGTAAATTACTTAGAATATTTTTTATTTAAGATGTCTCATTTAATAGTAGACGATGCAGCAAGGAGAGAGTCTTTAGGAATTGACAAGCCAAGTCAGTTCAATCCTAGAGACTCTGATGTGAATATTTCAACAGATACGACTACAAAGCAAAATTGTGGTGCATTGATTGATCGAGATGTGGCTGATAAAACATTTACAGGTTGGTTTATTAAAATTTTGTTTGAGAAACTAGGAATTGAGTAAATTTGTTTTGTTATATATTATCAAAATAAATTTCACTAAATGATATTTTACGTTTTGTTATTTCCTTTGTTCATTGTTCTCCTTACCCTTCTCAACAGACTCCTTATGTTTTCTTATATAACATCCATCAATCCACATTTTTATTATTCTTTTCCTTCTTCAACTGTCTGTAACTAAAAAAACCTTTTGTACTTGCGCATTTCTCCACTTTCATAGCTTCGTGACCGCCGTTATTGTGTTGCAAAAAGTGAGGTGTTAATAGTAGATCTTGGGGTAGCAAGCATTTATTCATTCATTTTTATTTCGCATAAAGTATTCACTCTTTTTTAAATCATTCATCGCTCCTTTTTTATGATTTACCATTATTCTTGTAAAAGAGCAGCTACCTTTGCATAAAAACGGTCAATGTAAACTAAAACAACCCAAGAAACAAACGTACTAATGATATAGAGAGTTTACGTGACCAATTGATTTTAGCGAAAATACTTTTTCAATTAACCTTTATAAATCTAATTACTGACGTAAAATTTCTTAATCAATGATTAATTTCTGTTATCTATAAATGACTAAGATTGACCAATCCTTTTTGTTTTCTTTATTCTTAATTCACAATTTAAAATTCTACCTGAAAAGTAAATGAAATATTCTCATTATTTTAAAATAAGCGACTGGCACACAAATTAAAAAACGAAATGTTGACCGTGTTATTTTGAAAGTAATTGTTTACCTAACGGATTTATTTACTACCACAAGATTTCTTAAACACATCAATAAACGGATGAATTATTTGTTTATTCATTTAAGCGGCCGCCCGGAATTTTTTTTATTTATGACAAGGCAAAGGTTGAATATTATACATAACCTCGCAAAAGGCGGCTGGCAATAAAAATGATAAACGACTTTTTATATTCTAACTAAAATACGCACAGTAGTCAACAACATTTTACGTTATTAATAGGCCTCATTTCTTTTAATAGGCCAAAACGTCGAGAGCATTGAACAGTTTCTTTTCAATAAAACTAAATACATACATAACCTTTAAATTAAATTGACCTTGAAAGCAAGAAATGATTGAAAACTTTGCAATCGATTCTAAACAAATGGAAATTTCAAATTCTACTAACAATAAGAAGCGTTCACTCGATTCTTCCGTCCATATGCTACTTAATGAAAATAAAAGTAAAAGCCGCATCTCATTTCAAGCTAAAAAAATGTGGTGGCTCTTTTGATCGGAAATTAACAACAGGAATCTTTGGTTCTAAATATTCAACGTCTCATCCTGGAGGAAGTAATGTTACCTGTTTTCCTATTCCCCCAGTTCCCAAAAACTTGCTCTCTTTTTGATTCCACCTTTAGTGGAGGTGCTTTTACCGACCACAATGAAGACAAAAAATTAATGGAGGCACTTGTGGATGTGAGGACAAAACTTAAGAATATGAAGAAGGTTGAACTTCCAAATACGGAGGATAATGATCAAACAACAGTAGAAGAATTAGCAAATTTTTCTTCTGACAGCGGGAATTCATCTCTTAGTCATTCCTCCTTTTTTATTGACTCTACTACACAAAGCACATTAAATTCTAAGAAAAATTTATCTAAAACCACATCTACTTATAATTCCTCTAAAGATTCATCTTTAAAACTAAAAAACACTGAAAGCAGTTTTAACACAATTTTAAAAAGAAAGAGCGATTTAGCAGTTACTATTCCAAAGAGCGAAAGAGTTCTTTTATTTAGACAACGAACAAAAGCTAAGAAAAGCTATCAGGAAGAAGATGAAGGAACAACAAAACACTGGACAATCCATGAGTCTAAAGAGAGGACTCCTTGGAAACATAAGCTTTTTAGAGCATTTTCCATAAATGGGGTTAATATGATTGCAGGAGATAATGAAGGAAAAGGCAAGGAATTTTTTCGTTTATTCCAAGTAATTGTTTCAAAATTGTTTAAAAATAATTACCTTAACAATGTTTACCATTTTTATTAAATATTCGTTCATGTATTATAAACCTGTATTCAGGTTTGGGAAGATAAAAAAATTGATTATGTATTTGTTTTTAACAATATTTTTAGGTGAAAAACCATCTCATCATCACTTTGGAAAGTTGGATAAGGAATGGGAGGTCTGCGATGTTCGTGATATTTGTCGTCGTCTTTCATTAGAAGATTCTTTAGAGCCATCCGAATTGCCTTTACCAGATGGTGATTGATTATGTTTTTATATATAAATTTTTAGTATTAAATATTTCAAAAATGAAATTAATATAAGAAATTATTCTCTTTGCATTTAATTATAAATGTTTTTACAATAAACAGGTGCACTTCAGTCACAAGTGCTTGATGAGTTTATGGTTAGACAGGTGATTGATTGTATTTTATTATTAACTATTAATTAAAAAAAATAAAGGGATTTTAAGAAGAATAATTTTAATCTTACTACAGAGAAAAAAATAAAAAATTCCTCTACATCTTTTGAAAGAATTTCCCCCTTCCTTTTTTTACCTTCCATAAAATTTATACTTATTTTTTTAGATAGTTGATATTCTTCCCCCACGTGCTGAGGTAATATATTAGTTTAAATAAATTTTTAAAAATAAATATTTAGGGATATCCTTGGGTGAATATTTATAGTTCCCAAAAGCATGGATTTTCTCTAGCTACACTGTACAGGTAATCAAATATATTTAACTTTTTAATTTTTTTAGAAAAATGTCCGGATGGAAAGAAGAATTGTCTCCAGTCCTTTTGGTAATTCGTGACGTTGTAGGCCATGTTTTTGGTGCAGTATGTTCATCTGGTTTGTTATTCTAATATTAAATTTTAAAAATCATTTATTTTTGACATTTTCTTTATGTTATAAAAAGAACTTTTTCACACAATTTAAATTATTTTTATCTTTGACCAATTTGAACATCTTTTTTAAATATTATTAAAATTTATTTAGCCTTACAACCCTTAACTCCACCACATTATGTTGGAACCGGTGATTCTTGTTTGCTTTTTCGGTTTAATGGAGAATATCCACACATTAGGTTAATTAATTATTTTAATTGTAATGTTTGTATTTTTTAGTGAGTTACGTACATTTCATTGGACTGGAGACAATCAATTTTTTGTTAACGCAACTAAAGATTTTTTGTCTATTGGAGCGGGTGGCTTAAGTGCACTTGCAAAGTGAGTATACAACAATTAATGTTCTTTTCTTGATCTCTTCCCTTTATGAGCTTTTGAGTTCAATTTCTGAATTAATTGTTTTTAATTTATTATAAGAGGAGGCATTTATACATATTTAGCTACTAATTCCTTTTTATGTTAATTAAATTTAGTTCTCATTCTTCTTGCCCAACTGCTGTTGGTCTTTGGTTAGATGCTGATTTGGTCCTTTAATTTTTATTCTTAAATTAAATGTTTAATTTTAAGAATAATGGACGATCACAAAATTGTGCTACTTTCAATAATGAACCTCTTGCCGGTGGTCTTGAAGGAGATTTTGTAATTCAATTTGTTGAAGCATTTGGTTTCAGTATGTCCTAATAAAATGTTAAAATATAAAAAACAATGATCGTCCAATTTTGTGCCGATTTAACTTATTTGCTCTAATTTTATTTTGAGAGGATATTTAATTTTTAGAATTTTTTTTTCTCTAAATACCTAATATATATTTGTTTTATTTTATATATCCCCTATATATTCCAATTCAATCATTCCTTTTTTGACTAAATATTTCGAAATAGTTTTAATATATATTATTAATTTATATATTCTTCTGTAAATAATTTCTCTATTTAATTGCTTAATTATTTTGACTTCTAATCTATTCTTTAATTGTGATTAATTTTTATTAATCAAAAAATTTTTAAAATAATTATTATGGAGAATAAAAGCGCAATATTTTTTTATTCTTAAAGTAATTAAAATGTAGTATATAAATATAATGCATTAAATAATATTTTTATACTTTTTATTTAAAATAAATTGACTAATTATTTAAGATGTAAATAGTTTTGTTTATTTAATAATATGTTGAAAATAATTAAATATATTTAAATTACCTAGTTTTTCTCGTCAGATTAATTGTATAGTTAAATATGTAATTTTATAGGGTTAACTACCTTGTAACTTATTCTGTTCTACTATGATAATATTTTATGAAAATATTAAAATAAGTAACAATATTGGGAACTAACTTCAAAATGTATTATATTCATTAATATACCAATAGGAAAATTATAAAAAACAAAGTTTATTTTTGGTTAAGAAATTAAACTTTTTTAGATTATTTGTCTATTATATAACCTGATTGTAAGATAATTAAATTAAATTTATAATTGCTCATATACTAATAAAATATCTACTAATTAATTGATAAAACAAATAAAAATAAACAAAATTTTATGTTAATTTTGAGTAAATAACTATTAAATAGAGTACAATTTAATTTTAATTTTGTTAATAACCTTATTAATTTTTTAAATTCTGTTATTTTTAATTAAATAATTATATTTAATTATTTTTAAAAAATATTTTTTAATTTTAATGTTTAAAGGTTAAAAAAAATTAAGATTAGATTGTAGATAAACCTGCATTTTTAAGAAACAAAGTTGTGAATTATAATAAGAAAAATAAATCTTTGGAAACAAAAAAAGAATTGCACCGGATTATTTAGAAATACAAATGAAAGTTAGAAAAAACAAAAAAAAATTATAACTAAATAAATAAAAATTAATTAATTTAAAAAATAAAAACATTTTCTATTTAATTTTTCTATATAATATTATTTTATAAAAGTCCAAATCCTGATTGAAGAATATTATTAAAAGTTGATTGTAATTGGTGTTGTTCATTATTTTGAAAATATTCATTATTATTTTGTAATAATCCTTGTTGTAAAAAATTTAAATTTGTTGTTGATTGGTCATTTATTAAATTTCCATTTAAAATTAAATTTCTTAAAAATGCTTGATTTTGTGCTCCAATAATTGTTTCAGTTATTTTACTTTTTTGTTGTTCTTGTAATAATAATTGAGAAATAATTTGAAGTAAAAAATTTTTTTGAAAATTATTATTTTCATTTTCATTATTTTTATTAAATAATTTATTATTAGAAGATAAAATTGAAGGTAATAATAATAAATCATTATTTTTTGGTAAAATTGAATTATTTAAATAATTAAATAAAAATTGATCTAATAATGTTAAATTTCCATTTTCTGTTAATTTATTTGGTTGTAACAATAATAATAATTGTTGTTGTTGTTCATTTGGTAAAATATTAGTTGGTAATGATAAAGTTTGTTGTGAGGAAAGTAGTTCATTTTGTTGTTGATTTATATTTGTTAAAGGAGAAATTAAATTATTAAATAATAATGAATAATTAGAAGAAGAAGAGGAAGAAGATGATGATAATGAAGAAGAAGAAGATAATTCTTTTTGTTGTTGTTGTTCAGATATAGAAGAAACATCAAGTAATGTAGAAGAATTATCAAAAGAGGAGAATGAAGAATTACGTGATGACTACAAATTTAAACAAATCTATTACTGTATTTATAATTATATATTTTTAATAAGAATATTAAAAGTACTTTTAAAAAGTTAATTAAAATTGGATATAAAAATTAGATGTTTTAAAATACAAAATAAAAAAAGGATTAATGAGTAGAATAATTATTACGTTTATAAGGGTAATAAATGTTTGTTTATTTAAAAAATAAACTTTAAATAAATAAAACTTACTTTATTATCTATTTCCTGTTTCTGATTTTGAATTCGCCATATCTGTTCATTTAAAGCTTCTAATGGTTCTTTGTGTTGTATATCTTCTTTATTTTGTTTAATTGAAGTACCTTCATTATTCTCTTCTAAATAAACCGAAGATTTCTTTTTTGGAGGTTCTTCTTCTAACAAAATATTTTCTTCATCTTCAGAATTTGATTTAATATAAATTTCTTCTTCTTTTTGTTTATTACGTAATTTACCTTTATTAATATATTCGTTTTTTTGTCTTGTAACTACTAATATAAATAAATAAATATTTATTTAATTTAATTAATTTAATTACCTAAATGTTGATCAAGACGACGTCTTGTTTCAATTAATTCACAAAAATCACAATTACAATTTGTAAAAGGACATTGACGTTTATGTTGCTAAAAAAAAAAGAATAAAACTCTAAATATTTTATTAAATTATTTGAGGAATTATTTAAGCATTAGACATAAAAACCCTCTAGAAATATCTAATTTTAAAAAAAATTACTGTAAAGGGTGTTATTTTTTGATAAAATTAAAAAAATATTTTTTACCTTTTTCCATACTAAAACTCCATGATTTTTACATTTTTGACAAAAATAGCACATATTTTTTCCATTAATATCTAATAATTGTTGTTGTGTTTCATCTTCAATTAATAAATTATTAGGTGATGGAGATTTATTAGAATTTTCAATTAATTGTTGTTGGCATTGTGTTGTAAGTAAAGGAACAACATCTGCATCTTCTGGACGATCTGTTCGTTGAAAACGTTTATCCTTTAATTTTTAATATTAAACAATTAATTAAATATTATTTAATTAATTAAAAAGGTTTACCTGTGCTCTTCTAAGACGAATTTGTTGACTCATTACAAGACGTCTACTTCTAACCAAATTACACTAAAATAAATAAATTAATTAAATAATTAAAAAATAAATAAACTTTTTGACATTCACAGTCTTTAAATTGACAAATATGTCCCCTTGTTTCTTCCATTTTACCATGTTGACGACAAATACCACAAAATCTTTTTACATCTTAAATTAAATTAAATTAATTTAATTTTTTAAATTTATTTTACCTTTAGGAACTCTTTTACTAAAAGCAAAAAAACGTTGACATGAAGCTTCATCAGTTGACATTTTATAATTATTAAAATATATTTTAAATTAACTAGAAAATAAAATATAAAATAATTAAAAAAGAACAAATAAAATAAATATAAAAAATAAATTAATTAATTAATTAAAGATTTAGCTACATAAATATACATATAAAGAAAAAATTGGCAAAAAGGTAAAAAAGAATGAAGAGAGAGTAGAAGGAGAGGGGAAAAAATTAAAATGTAGAAAATTGATAAAATTGATTAATATTTTGAAAATTTTAATAAAAAATAATTTTAAAAATTATTTAAAGTTTTAAATAATTTAAACTTTAAAAATTAAAGTTTTAACAATCTTTATTCTTTTTAACACATTAAATAATTGATTTATTAATTTAATTTAATTAAAAATTAAATAAAGCTTATTATTTAAACAAACATTTATTTATTTTTAATTTCTAAAAATATAAAATATCCAGAAAAATTAAATATTTTTAAATTAAAATAATTGCAAAAATTAAAAAAAAAGGAAAAAAATTTTTACCAAATATTTTCTCTTTTGCATATAAAATTAAAAAAAAATAATTAGAATTAATTTTTTAACAAATAATTAAAAAAAGAAGAGAAAGAATATTTTTATTATCAGAGAGTTTCTGGAAGGAGATGTATTATTTAATTAAAAAGGAATTATTTTTTGTGCCGAAATTTCCCTCAATTTTTGGTCTTTTTATTTTAAAAAAGAACTGATAAAAATAATTATTTATTTATTTAATTATTTATGTGATTGACAGAATAATTAAATTAAAATTAAATAAATATTTTTAATTTTATTTAAAAAATTAAAAAATATAAAAGAATTAAAATGAGAACAAAACAAGATTTAAAAATGAACAATTTTAATATTAAAAAAATAAAAAAAAGAAGAGAAATATGTTGTTGATTAATATTTAAATTTATTTAAATTTTAAGTTTTAAAAGAGAATAAATAAATAAATATTTAAATATAAATAATATTTTTATTTAAATTTTAGAGTACATATACATATATATATGTATATTAGTATTTAAATATAAAATAATAATAATAATTTTAACAATTAAATAAAATTAAAAAATATTTATTAAATATCTTTCATTTTAATAAAAATAATTAATTAAAATATTTTTTAATTTTAATTAAAATAAATATATTTTTATTTTATAATTACAGTAATATATTTATTTATTTATATTTTTCTTTTTAAATTTGTTATTAGAAAAAAAAGAAGATTTTATTTTTAAATAAATTATTAGGTTTGAGATTTATTCTTTTACGGTAAATAAAAATAAAAATATTTTTATTATTTAAATAAAAAGGATTTATTTTTAAAAAAATATTTAAATAAATATAATTATTTTATTTAATATTTATTCGCAACACTCTTCTTACTAAGAAGTTAAAAAAATAAATAAAAATATTAAGAAAAAAGACAATTAAGATTTTTTTGTTTTTATTTTATTTTTTAATGACAATATTAAATATTAATATTTTTATTATAATTTTGTTAAATTTATAAGGTTATTTAATAAATAATTTAAATAATAAATAATTAAATAAATAAATATTTATTTAATTTAAATAAATTACCTACAAAATAATTAAAATGAAAAAAAAAAGTTTCTCAATAAAAATACATTTAAATAAGTTTCTAAACATAATATTAATAGTAAAATAAAGTAAAATAATTATTTATACTTGAAAAAAAAATATATTTTTATTAAACTACATTTTTACATTTTACTAAGCAACAAAGATTTTTTAATATAAGAAAATGAGACTTTTAAAATATTTAATTTAATGATAATAAAAAATAATTAATAAAAATAAAAAATAGGTAATTTATTTAAAAATAATTAAATTAATTAATTAAAAGGTTTACTAAATAAAGATAAAAGAAAAACAAAATAATAAAATATTTATTTAAATAAAATAAAATTAAAATAATTAATTAAATAATTATTTATTTATTTATTTATTATAAATAGTAGCTTTAATAATTTCTACAACTAAATAAAGTTTTCTTTTTAGCCTTTTTGAGGATTTTCTATTTCTCTAAATAAATAGAGAATATATTTTTGCAAAAAAAAGAAAAAGTTATTTTAGCTTAATTTCTATTAAATTTTAATTTTTTGTGTTATGTGTTATGTATATTTTTAATAAAATTTATTTAAATAAAAGATAGGGGGTGGACCTGTCAATTTTTTTAAAATAATTATTTTTTAGATTTTTGCTAAAAATATTTTTTTTTTAAATATTCATTGTATTTAATATGTAAAAGAGAAAGAAATATATTTTTACATTAATAAGTTTATTTATTTTTAATTAATGTATGGATATATATTTGTGTGTGGAAATCATCCTTTTGACTTTATCTATTTTTAAATAATAAAAGAGAGGTAAAAAAAAGAAAAAAAAAAGCTGAACAAACGTTGCAGGAAAGTGAAAATTATTCATTGGCCATTGGCCTTTGAGAAGAAAATAAGTAGAAAAAAAAACCCCTTTTTTAATTTTTTATCCTCTAAAATAAAGGCTGCAACATAAATAGAAAATAATAAAATAATAATAAAGTCTAAATTTATAGTTTGATTATATTTAATAAAATATTTATTTTTTAAAAGGATTATTTTCTTTGCAAAATATTTAATGACTAATAAAATTATAGAAATTAAATAGATTAAATTAAAATATAATTATTTATATTATTTTCTAATTAAAGAATATCTAAATTCGTCAAATAATATAAAACAAAAAAATTAATTAAAATATTTATTTACTTATTATTAGTACAAAAATTAAATTATCTTTTTAAAATTTGCTGACTAATTTTTATTTTATTAAAAAAAAAAAGTTCTAAAAAAACAATCTAATTATTTAAATTTAAAAAATAAATAAATAAATTTTAATTAATCTAACTTTAAATATACTTTAGAATATTAAATAATATTAAAAATAAATAATGTCTAAGTTTATTTATATTTAAAATTACTTAAGAAAGTTTAGAAAAAGTTTTAAAACTCCTCCTCTTTATCTTCTGAATGAAAGGAAAAGTTTTAAGTTTATTTTAGTCTATATATATTTGTACATACATAAATATATATATATATTTTGGCCTTTAAGCTTTTCTTCTACTTAAAAAATAAATATAAATATATTTACTTTTTTTCTTCTTCTTATTTTCGTCAGCAACATTTGTATTTATTTATAAGCTATTTTCGGCACAAAACACAACATATATATTCTATTTATTTTCCCTTTTCTCTCCAACTGTGTTCTTTGCATTTTCCCGCGCCTTTCTTGTTTTTTTTTCTTTAAAAATTTTCCCCTCATTTCAACATGCTCCCACGCGCATTCCTTCTATTCTTTTTTTTTAAGTCCATTTTTTGCACTGCTAAAAAGAAGCAAAATAAAAATAGTAGAATAGAAGCGCGAGCGGAAATAACATTATTGTTGTAAAGGCTTTTTAGAGAAAATAAAAAAATTGACGCAAAGACTGTCACAAAAATAAAAAAAAAGAAGAATTATTTTTTAGAGCAAAGGACTTGCAAAAAAAAAACTAAAGAAAAAAGTAACGAAAATATTTTTGGAAAATCTAATAATGAGAGAAAAAGGAAAAGAACCTTTGGCCAAAATAATTTTTTTTTGGACATAACAAAACTAAATAAATATTTTTTTTAGCTTTTTAAGGGTGAAGAAGAAGAAGTTGAGTGAGAAATGTTGGTTAGTTTTAGTCTTTTTCCGCTTATGTAGTAGATGTCCCTTTTTCTTTATTTTCTAATTTTGGCATTTTCTAAAATTGTTCTGTCATGCCATTTTTAGCAAAATATAAAAAAAGGTCCTTGTTCATTCAATTGGCCTTGTCAAGTTTTTTTTAAAAGAATTTTTAGTGATGACATAAATATTTTTAAAATAAAAAAGAAAATGTTGCATTTATTTTTAAATAAAATGAGTTCATTTTTTTAATTATTTAAAATAAAGAAAATTATTTAAATATTTTAAATTAAATAAGAAGAACTTTTTTAGTTGAAAATTAATTAAATTAAAAAAAAAAAATTTATAATTTCTTAAAAATAATAATAATTGATTTATTATTATATTTTAAATAAATAAATAAATAATGGAAATAAAAATATTATTTTTGTACAAAATTATTTTGTGTTTTTTTCTTTTAATAAATATTTGGACATTTTAATATATTTATTTGTATAAAATTCTCTTTTAATTTTTTTTAAATAATATTTATAAGGGGGTTTTTTAACTGAATCATTTTATTATACCCTTGACGTGGAACGCGGAAGAAAGTAAAAAAGAGTAATTAAAAAAATATTTGGTGAGGAAAAGAATAAATTATAAATTTTTATTTAAAGAAATATCTTCTCTTTTAAATTAATTACAAGTAAAAAGACGTAATAATTTTGTTAAAAATAATTACAAAATTATTTATTGTGTCAAAATTAAAATAAAAATTAATTAAAAATATTTATTTATTAAAATTAATTAATTAAATATATTTAATTAATTAATTATATTAATTAAATTAATTAAATTAAATTAATTAATTAAATTAATTAAAAGGGGGAAAATTAAATTTTAAACTTAAAAATAAATTAAAATTAATTAATTTATTTATTACCAACTCCCTTTTATACATTTATTTACCAGAGATCGGGGAGAATTTACGAAAATTTAAAAAAAAAATTAAAATAAATAATAAAATTTGCAAAAAAAATTAAAAGACGTAATTACCATATATATTAGATAATAAAAAATAATTATAAAATTTAAAACTTTAACCAATGATCATTTTGCAGAAATTTAAATTAATAAAATAAATAAATAAATAATTATATTTATAATAAAAACAAAGAAGAAATTATTTATTAATTTAAAGGATAATTTGTGTTTATTTAATAAATTAGTTTAAAGATGTTTTTAGGTCATTTAGGTGTTAAATTATAATTTTTAAAAATAATTTTAAATTAATTAAATAAAAATAAAATTATATTTTAATTTACTTATTTAATAATAATAAAAAAGAATCTTTTAAAAAATTATTAAAATAACTGGATTTTAATTTAAATATATTTATTTTTAATTTTTAGGCGTATGCTGTGTGAATATTTGTGTGTAATTTAAAGACATTTTTAATCAAGAAAAAAAAAACAAAAAGAAGAAGAAGGAAAAGAAAAAGAAGAATATTTGGGTGTTGTAAATAAATGTTATAAAGAAATATTTTTTATAAATTGAGTTGATTGGGGCGTGGCAAAATTATTTAAAAAAATTGTGACAGTGACGTTAATAATAAAATAATAATAATTTAAAAATTAAATAATTAAATAAAAATAAATATTTTTATTTTTATTTTCCCTCTACAAATATAAATATATATACGTAATTAATTCGGCCAATTACTAAAATATTTTTTAATTTTTATTTTTAATTAAATTGCACTAAATATATAATAATAAAAATAATTAAAAATATCACAAAATTTTTGCAAAATGATTAAATTAATAAATTAATTAACGTCACAGAATTAAAAAAAAAAATAAAAGAAAAAAACTTCCTTGTTGTTTTTGACCAATACATTTATTTTATTTTCTTCATTTTTGGCATTCTTTAACAAATATAGAGAAGAATATTATTTTAAAAAAATATTTTAAATTTTATTTGTTTTTTATTATTAATTAAGAAAAATATTTTTTTTAATAAAAAATATATTTTTTATTTTTTTATTTTTTATTAAAAAAAATAAATTTTTGACAATCAAAACAATTATTTAATTAAATTTTTTTTTTACTTTATAATTATTGTGTTGTAATATTAAATAAAAATTAATATTATTTATTTTGACTTCTTTTTGAGTGAATTAAAAAATATTGAAAATAAAAATGAAATAAATATTTATATTTTGATTATTATTATTTTGTAAATAAATAAAAAGAAAATAAATTTTAATCAAAATATATATTTTTTAAATTAAAAATATGTAAAATAATTTAATATTAAATAATAAAAAAAATTTTTAAATTAAATTTTAATTTTAAAATTAAAATAAATAAACTATTATTAATTAATATTTTTATTTTTATTCATTTAATTAAATTTTAGACTTTTAATTATTTATTTATTTAAAATAATTTAAAAAATCCCCCTCATAAAAGTCTTACTTTTTTCTTAAAAATATATACTTATATAAATAAATAAATAATATTTAATACATTTATTATTATATTTTAATTTTAAACTTTTCAACAATGATCCTTTTAATATTTATTTTCTTCTTTATCTCTTTTTTATTCTTCAATCGAACTTTATTATTAAAAAATAAAAATTCGTGAAATTATTTAAAATAGAGAGAAATAAATTAAAATATAAAATGTACTAAATACATATTTATTTAAATATTTTCACTTTTTTATCAACCAATATATTTAAATAAAATAAATAATATAGAATATATTTATGACTAAACAAGGATTAATATTAAATAGAGACTAATTGAGAGTATGTATGTATTTTATTCTCTCCTTTTTTTAGGGTAAGCTCTAAAATTTTTGTCTAGTAGATCCCTTTATTTGATTCATTCTTTATTTTTATATTTTTAATCGATTAAATTTTAATAATTAATCCATAATTTAATTAAAAAATAATTTTTTAAAATATATATTAATTTAGGTAAATAAAAAGTCTGAGTCCTTATTTATTTGTTTTTTTATATCTTTCTTTTATATCAATTACAATTAGCTTTATTAAATAAATATATTTAATTATAATTAATATTGTAGTATATAAATAAATATTATTTTATTTATTATTTTTTTTTAATTATAGGGTCAAATAATGAATCAATTAATAAAAGATCTAAATTAATTATGCTTTATTATAAATATCAAATTGAGATTTTCTTTTTATTTTTCTCATTGTTTTTAATTTTTCCTTATGGTTTTCTTCAGACAATAGGTATTTGTCAAAGTATTGGTCAATGGGGAGATTGGGGAGATTGGCAATCTTGTATGAATGCAGCCCCTATTAATGTAAACATTCAACGACGGATAAGAACATGTATTGGTCAACCAAATGGTTGTAATGATGTACAATCTGTTTTCGAATGCACGTATGAATTAATTATTAAATTAAATATATTTATTATTAATTTAATTAAAAATTAATTAATTAATTTTTCTATCTGAAGAGGACCCTATTCACAAGTAGTTCCATGCAATACAACATCAACAATAATACCAACAACATTATTAACTACAACAATAACAACAATTCTACCTTCAACAACAACATCTTTAGCAGCAACTAGATTAACAACTACCCTACCTTTATCAACAATAACAACAATTCCTTCAATATCTACTACTACAACTACTTTAAGATCTTTACCAACAACAATAAGTTTTATAGTAATAAATAATACAACATTTGCTACAACAACTGTTCCTTGTGGTACCTGGAATAATTGGATGGATTGGGTTTGTTTATATAATAAATAAATTAATTAATTATTTCAGTCAGACTGTACTTTAAATTGTGGTGGTTGTGGTACTACTCAACGTTTTCGTTCTTGTGCTACAGCTCCAACATGTAATTGTACTGGGTTTGTAATACATACATTTATTTATTTTAATTTCTACATAGAACTGCTTTTGAAAAACAATTATGTAATACACAAGTTTGTATATATCCAACACCTGCTTGTTGTTCTGGTTATTCACCATCTTCTGTTAATAATACTTTTACTTGTGTACCTTCAAATACTTTAACAACAACAAGTCCAAAGACAGGAAAAAGAAGATAAAAAAGAAATGAATTTATTAATTATTATTTTAAATTTATTTAATAGGCTGTTGAGAAATAAATAATAAATTATTTTGGATAGGTAATAATTTAATATTAAAATTAATTAAAACATTTTATTTTATTAACAACAGCTAATAATATATTAATCTATTTTATTATGTAAAATTGTTTTAAAATTAAATTTAAAAAAATGTTAAATTAATATTTCTAAATAGTAAAGGTAAATAAAAATTAAATTATTAAAGATTTAATTCTTTAAATTATTGAAGGTAATTTTCGTTTAAATAATCGGCAGCCATATTTCTTTATTAAAAAAATAATTAATTAAATAAAAATAAATACCCAGCATAACCACCAGCAATAACTCCAGCAGGCCCTAATGCTCCACCTAAGGTTGCAGTCATTCCAGGTACAACTTTTTTAACAACATTTTTACCAACTTTTTTAATTATTGGTTTCATATAAGGATTAACTTTATTTTTAGTTTCTTCTAATAAATTAATATTATTATTTTCTTTTTTATCCTTTTCTTCACTTTTTGAATGAGAAGAAGTTTTATTATTTAATTCAATTGATGAAGAAGATTTTTTTGATAATTTATTTTTATTTAATTTTTTAAAATTATTATTCTTTTCTTTAATTTTTATTTTTTTATTAATATATTCTCTTTTATTAAAAAAATCTTTTTTTAAATTATTTTTATTTTTTAAAATTAATTTTCTTTTGTAATATTTATTTTTATTATTTTCTAAAAAATTAATTAAAAATAATTAAATAAATATTTATATACTTTTTAAATGTTTTCCTAAAGCATAACCTCCACTAAATAATAAAGCACCAACAAGTAAGTCAATGAAACGTTTTTCTCTTTTTTGAAATTGAAAATATTCTTAATAATTAATTAGAATAATTAATTTTAAATTAAATAAACCTTTTGATTGAACATTTAAAAAAATAATAAAACAAAAAATAAAAATTAAATTAAAATTATATAATTTCATATTAAATATATTAATAATTTAGACAAAATAAAATAAAAAGATAGAGTAATTAATCAATTAATTTAGATAAATAATAATCAATTAAAGTACTAATAATGATTTTTTATTTAAAATTTAAAAAATAATAATTTAAAGAATTAACCAAAAACAAGGATTTATTTTATTTTATTTATTGTTTTTAATCCTTTTCCTTTCTCTCTTTTTCTCTCTCTCTCTATAACATTTAATATTTATTTATTTAGATTTTTAGGTTCATTTAGAACCAAGTTTGTACTCATTTTTAAATTAAATATTCAACACTGATTTCTGTTTAATTCTTTCCCTGTTGGCCATTTTATTTTATTTTTCTATTTCAAATAAATAATAAAATATTTATTATTGCACATTAATTTATTTTAAAATAATTTTTCCTCAATTTCAGTTTTATGTAAATCTATTTTTAATTTATTTTTATTTAGATTATCAAAAGTTTTGATTATATGTACATACATATGTATTGTCATATTATTGTCAACAAAATGAAAGAAAATAAGGTTCTTTTATTTTCTCTTTTTTTAATTTTAATTTTTATTTTTGTTTTAAAAATATTTAATTTTTAAATAAACTTGAAAAAGCTTTTTCAATTTCATTATTTCCTTTTAATTTTATAGAACGATTAAAATAATTCCTTTAAATTAAATAATTATTTTTTAATATAAAATTAGCTTTAAAAAAGAACAAAAATAATTTCAAAATTTTTTTTAAAAAGAATAAAAACTACCAAAAAACTAATTATTTATTATTTTCTAAAAATATTTATTATAAACAAATTATGACAGAAAAAGTTTTATTTGCAGCAAAGAAAGGTTGTTCAGGTTCTAATGAAGTTTTAAGAAATGAACTTGATCAATTAGATCAACAATATAGCTATGAACATACTGTGGTAAAATAATAATTATTTTATTTTAAATATTTAAAAGTAAAAGAAAATAAAAATAATTTTTAATTATTTATTAGAATTTAAATTAGAAAAAGAAAAAGAAAAATAGGTCATAAAATAAAAACTAGTTAATGTTCTAGTAATTATTTTATTTTATTTAAATATATTTATTTATTTGTAGTTAGGAAGTTACCGGTTAGAGCCGAGTGGGGCCGAACAAATTACTGAAGGTAATAATGCCCCAACAATATTAACTAATACTTTGGTAGTTCCTTCTTCTTCAAGTTTTAATAATAATAATAATAATGGAGGACAACAACAAAATGAAGCAAAAATAAGTATTCAATCAACAATAAGTAAAAAAAGCGTTAGATTTCAAGAATTAAATGTTCCAGAATTATGGGTAAATGAAGGTTCTAATAATAATACTTTTACTTCAAAAACAAATAATAAAAATAAATTGTGTATAACAATTAAAGAAATGGCTAAAAAAATAAGAAAAGGTTTAAAAATTAATTTAAATTAATTAATTTAAAATTAATTAGCACTTTCATGGAAAAATCTTCGACTTATGGTAGTACATTTTTATTAAAAATTAAATCTTATTATTTTTAATTAGTTAATTGATTGGTTATTTCTTACAATCCTTGGCATTGGAATGGTAAATAAATAATTTTATTTAATTAATTTAATTAGGCTCTTACTTCAATGTTTATTGATGGAATAGTTGAATATTTACAAACATGTAATTAATTAATTAATTTTTAATTAATTAATTTTTATAGTTCAATTAGTTTTAATGACAATAAGTGGAAATACTGGAAATATTTATTTTGATTATTTTTGTACTTATTTATCTTGGCTTGGATATACAGAATTACTTGTTATTTGTTCAGCTATTTTTGTTCATTATATTGCACCTCAAGCAATTGGTATTTAATTAATTAATTAATAAATTTTTATTTATTTTTAAAGGTTCTGGTATTCCAGAAATGAAATGTTCACTTCGTGGTGTTGTTTTAAAAGTAAAAATAAAAAATAAGATTAAATTTATTTTATTTAAGGATTATTTAGCTGCTAGAACTTTAATATCAAAAATTGTTGGTTTAACATTTTCTCTTGGTTCAGGTATTCCAATTGGAAAAATGGTAAAAATAATTATTTTAAATACTTATAATCAAAACAAATAAAAGGGTCCATTTGTTCATGTTGCTGCAAGTACAGCTAATTTATTAAGTAATATTGCTGCTAGATTTGAAGGTGCTTATGGTAATGAATGTAGAAAATCAGAAATGTTAGCAGCTGCTTGTGCTACAGGTGTTGCTTGTTGTTTTAGTTCACCTATTGGTGGTTAGTTTTATTTAAAATAAATATACCTATCTTCTTTTTCTTTTTTTAGGTGTTCTATTCTCAATTGAAGTATATTATATTATTCCAATTTATAATTAAAATTAATTAATTAGACAACAACTATGCACTTTTCTGTTCGTAATTATTGGCGTGGTTTTTTTGCTGCTGCCTGTGGTGCTACAGTTTTTAGGTTTAAAAATGGATAATAAAATATTAAATATTTTTTATAGATTACTTAGAGTTGTAGTCTTTGAAACTGAAGGTATATAATTAATTAATTAATTAAAATTAATTAATTTAGTTACACTTGTTGCCTTTTATCAAACACATTTCCCTGAAGATGCATTTGAACCAGAAGAATTACCTTTCTTTGCACTTATAGGGTAATTTATAAATTAATAATTTTAATTAATTTTTAGATTACTCTGTGGTTTTATTGGTGCTGGTTTTATTGTTTTTTATCGAAGTTTTGTAATATTTTTAAGACAAAATTCTTTTGTGAAGGAACAAATTAGAAAAAAGTATTATTATTATAATTAATTTATTAAAAATATTTGGGGGAAAATTAAAATAATAAAAATGTTCTTTTCCTTATAAAAATAAAATTACTTATTTAGCTGGCTTATTTATCCAGCTATAATTGCCTTTTTAGTAGCAACTGTAAGGTTATTAAATAAATTATATATATTTTATAATTTAAAAGGTTACATACCCTAGAGGATATGGAAGATTTCTTTCTGGAAGAGTATTAATTAATTATAATTTAATTAATTAATTAATATTAGTATAAATTTACTCGAACTGTAATTGATTTCTTTTCTAATTGTACTTGGTCAAAAGGTCTTCATCATCCAATTTATTCTCCTCATGGATGTCATTCTGAATTGTAAATTTAAATTATAAAATATATTTTAATTAATTTTTAATTAAGGCTTGGTTCATGGAGTAATCATGAAGGATATGGGTAATTTATAATTTTAACTTTATTATTTCTTAATTATTAGTCCATACAATGTATTTTTGGTTTTAACATTATTTGCCTTCACATTTGTATGTTTTTATTTAATTTTTTTAAAAATTAAAAAAAGTTAATACTTTCTGCCCTTTGTAATACAATGCCAATTCCTTGTGGAATGTTTATGCCATTATTTGTTGTTGGTGCTGCATTTGGGCGGTAATCTTTAATTAATTAATTTTATTTATATATTTATAGTTTAATTGGTGAAATTATTGCAACTATTTTCCCTGATGGAATCCCTGGAGGAACAGATCAAGTTTTAATTAATTAAATAATATTGTATAATTGTTTATAGCCTATATTTCCTGGAATATATGCTGTAGTAGGAGCAGCATCATTAACTGGTGCAATAACCCATTCTGTATCTGTTGCAATGATTTGTTGTGAAATAACTGGACAATTAATTTATATAATACCTTTAATGGTATATTTATTTATAGGCAATAAAAGTAATTTTAAAGATTGCTGTAATTATTGCTAATGCAGTTTGTGCTTATATTCAACCATCTATATATGGTAATTATTTAAATTAAATTATTATTTCCTTATAGATGTAATGATTGGAATCAAAAATCTACCTTATTTACCTGATATTCCACCATCAAATGCAGAGTTTATATTTTTATTAAGAAAATTATTTATTTATTATTTCCCAGGGTTCATCTCTATACTGCAGAAAATATTATGGAAGCTAATGTCTGTTAATTACCTATTTCTAAACTGATAATTTTGTATTACTAGGTACGATATATTTGTCGGTTAACTAGATATGAGGAAATAAGAAATTTAATTATTCAAATGCCGAAATTAAGATCATTTCCAGTTGTTGATGATCCAAGTAAAAAATAAAATTAAATAATAATTTTATTTTTTATTAGACTCCTTAATGTTGTTAGGGTCAATTTCTAGAAGAACAATGCTGGAACTTTTGAATGCTCAAATAGGTGAAGAAGCAAGAAAAAGAGAAGCAGAAAGAAGAATTCGAATGGCTATAGAAACAATTGATAAACATTTCCGTGAGTCACAAATGGATGATTCTGTTAGTTTTATTAGAAAATAAGATTTCTTTATTGTAATTTGTTTAGAAATCTGAATCTGATAGCATAACAATGGATATAATATGTCGATCATCTGGAGGAGAACAATTAGAAGAAGGAGAAGATGGCCGTAGAAGAGTTTTTAGTCATGGAGCTAATGATATGTTAAGAATATTACCTAATGGTAATTCTAAGAATGAAGATAAAAAACATAGAATGATGGGTAGATGTTCTTTGTCTGAAAGTGCTCTTGTACAAAAAATGAAAAATTATGATGATTTTAAGAGTAAAAAATCAAAAGAACATAAATCTAAAAAAGAACAAAAAACAAGTTTAAGCAGTCAAGTATTTCCAATAGTTGAACAGGAAAAGAATAATAATATAGAAGATCGGAGAGATAGCAGGTAGATATATTCTTTAATTTAATAAAATATATTTAGATTTATCGTTGAACCAGTAATTTCACCGAAAACAAGAAACTTAAGTTCTGGACAACTCTTTCCACCAGCTAAACATGGTCGTCGAAATGCCTTTGCTTTAATGCCTTGGAAGACAATAAGTGACAGTGATGGTTTTTTTTTAATCAATTTAAGAAAATTACTATTAATAACTTAAGAAAGTTTTGAAGCAACTACACCTCCGTTAAAGAAAATTTCATGCCCAGACCTAAAAATGGCTTCTGTACATTCTCAATGGGGGCATTTTGATAATCAGTTATCAATATCAAGTAATGAAGTTTTTTTAAATTATAATTAGAATACTAGCGGAGGTAGAATCGCTAACAAAAATGAAAAAACTCTCACTTTCTAAAGGACAAAGAGAAAACTCTTCTCATTTGTAGATGAAATATTAAAATTTAAATTAATTAGGAAATATTTCTGAATATGTACGATCAGTAAAAAGAAAATTAAGAATGATGCAAAATAAACACCTAGCAGAACCAGTTGATTATGATTTACATGATGATGAAGTAAAATTAAAATTAATTTAATGAAAAATTCTTTTATTTTTAGCGTAGAGAATGGGAATTAACTAAATTAAATGAAGTAGTTGAAATTGAAGAGAAACTGATTGATCCTGCACCTTTTCAAGTAAATAAATAAACAAAAGGATAATAATTAAAAATTTAATTATTTTTAAGCTAGTAAGAAGAACATCAGTCTATAAAGTACATTCATTATTCTCACTTTTAGACTTGAACCGAGCATATGTAACTGGTTAGTGTTATTTAATATATTTTAATTATTCTATTTAAAGATCGAGGTCATTTAGTTGGAGTTGTTGCTTTAAGGGATGTAAGGATTTTTAGAATTTTAATTATAAATATTAGGTGAAATTAGAGAAGTTTTATTTTGATACAATTAATTTATTTTTAAATTAAGTTACGTATTGCTATTCAAAAATCTCAAAGTGGTCTACCCATGCACCGTTCAAATTTGGATATACAAAAAAATAAACTAAGAAACTCAATATTTGCCGTTAAATCTGAAAATATTTTAAATACTTCTGGAAGAAATTCGTTCCAAAAAAATTATTTGGAAAGTGCAAGAAAATGCGGGGATTATGCAAAGACAATGGGAAATGGTCAAATCATTGGAACAAACTTGGATGGAGTTTTCACTGAAGAAAACAATAAGAATTCGAGTGAATTGGAGGAAAACGAGAGAATTGTAGAGGAACAAACGGTTCATTCAATTTATTATTTTAATCTTAAATTTAAGGGAAGACCAACTAGTCTGCAAATTATTAGTGAAGAATTTGAACCAAAAGAATTTATTAATAATGAAATAAGACTTCGGCTAGGTAGTCGGATATTTGACCATCAGACTACTCCAATGTCTGAGCATATACCCCCAACAGATCAAAATAATGTGGCTCAGGCTGTAGAATATTTAAGGAGAAGGTCTGTGGCTGTTGAAGATTTAAAGACACTTGAAGAAACACCATTACCTACAAATGATTTACAAAAAGATAATATTGATTAATTTTTAAAAATTTAAATACAACTTATTTCGCTAGTTTTAAATTAAAATTATTTTTATTTGACTGACAAACTTTTTATCTAGTAATTTTAGACAAGAGATCTTAATTTTATACATTAAAAAACAAATCAAAAAATAAAAAATTTTAAGTGAAAGTGTTAAAAAGAATTTGAGAATTAAGTGAGATCAAACAATTCAATAAATTAGTGTTTTAGTCTTTTAATATAAAACATTAAATGTGTTAAAATTCTATTTTATTTAATCATCGTCAGTAATAAACCCTTCATTTGAATTATCTTCTTCAGCTTGACAATAAATATCAGAATGGTAACTAAATTCCATTGCTGAAACATGATCACTATCTCCAGTTATAAAACTAGCCATCCTTTAATAAAATAAAAAATAATTTATTTTTTCAAATATCTTTTAAAGACTTATTTGGTTTTTGAAGACGTGAAACAAGCTTCCAATGTGTTTTTGAATTTTGAGAGTTGCAGAATTGTCTTAATCGTTCTAATTCCATTCTTGTATAAATTTTTGACTAAAAAGTAAGAAAATAAATGACTTTTTAACACATGAACAATTTAAGAATATTTAATAGAATATATCATTTTAATAATACCTCTTCCAAATATTCCTCCTCAGAGAGAAGTTTACGCGGTTCCGGCCCGTAGAAAAATTCCCTTTTATTAAAAATACAAAAAATAAAAGTTAAGATTAACCTTATTTTTGTTACAGTTATTCTAAAAAATTTTAATATATTGTCTGCATTTCTTGTCCAGAATAATGTAAAAATAGTAAAAAATATCAACGCAAAAACAACTTCTTGGACCTACAAACAATAAAGAAATATTTAAAAATTAATAAATAACCTTATTGATTAAATAAATTAAAGCCAAGGATACTATTTGTAGTGTCCATTCCATTAAATTTAAAGACCGTTCATCTTCTGGGGGGCCCATTCTATAGCAAACTGCGAGTGAAATAATTGTAAAAATTCCCTAATATATATGAATTTTATATATTTTAAACTTAAAAATACCAAATAAAGCATTGCATAAAACTGGTATTCATTAAATATTATCCCAATATTCTTCCAAGTTAAATAATAAATATAAGCAGAAAAAGGCCAACCACCAAATAGGAATGGAAATCTTGCAATCCAAAATTTAAAACCTTATTGATAAAATTTTATTTAAAATAATAAACCTTTGGTATAAATTTTTGAAGTAAATAACCAAAAATTAAAAAAGATGCTAAAATTCCAAATAAAACTCCAGTGAAGTAAAATACATAAACACTCCTGACTAATTTTCTAGCATAAAGAAAAATAAAAATTAGTAATATAGATGCCAACACTTGAGAATTTAAAAAGTATTCTTTTATTTTTTCTTCCCAAGACATCTATATAAAATAAAAAAAATTTTTAAATTAATCTGTAATTAAAATAAAAATTATAATAAATTTTTAGCAAATTCTGAAATTTATTCTAGAACCATGACAGGTCGTTCGTTCATTTTGTCAGCACCAAAATGGGAATGTTTAAAATTGGCATTATATTTAATTAATTTATTTATGTTTTTGAATTTTTCTTTAATTTATTTCTTGAATTAATTTAATGAAAATAATTTTTATCTATTCAAATGCCTATGTCTGTTTGATTTATATATTTTTATCGAAATTTAATTAATCGATTCCGATTTGTTTTATTCATGTTTTAACAATGGGCCTTTTCATAATTTCCATTTAAATATTTATTTCCCTTTTATTTCATGAATAAAAACGGACTTTTTTTTCGCCTGCCATTTAATTTATATATAAAGTATTTTCACCCTATTTGTAAAATTTTTCCCTTTAAAAATTTATCTATGTATTTATACTTATTTTGCAATTTTTCTGATTTACGTAATTGCTCAAAATTTATTATTATTCGTTGCTCATTGTCAGTAAAATCTTTAATTTAAGATAAGTATACTACAAAATGACACGATCTTATACTGTTTGCGAACGAATAGAATTAAACATGGACAGTATGCCACGGGAAGATAGTAGAATGAGCGGTAGAATAGGATGCTCTAATTTTGGTACGAGCGAACGAGTGTTCAGACGTGATCACCTTGAAGAAGAATTGGACCCTTGTCTGTCAGCTGCTGTTCGCTTTAATAAATCGAAAAGCAAGGGACTGATGTAAGTTTTATTTAGTAATTAATTTTCGTAATTGTAAGGATAGGTTTGCTGGTCCACAGGGAGATGAAAGATTTTGTTTTTATTTGCCAACTTTCAGTATTTTTTTCAGTCGCGAAACAAAATTTTTCATCTTTTCTTATTGGAAGTAACCCTCGTTCTTTTTTAGTGGATTGAAATACGTTCTCCTTTGTTTAATTGCTCTTCTTGCAATAATTCTTCTTGCTGTTGCTCTCTTCATCATATTTAATCAAAGAAACAATACGTCTGTTTATGCTAGTAATAATGGAAATCAGGTCCAAGAGAAATTAAACATACCTTATGAAACAGAGCGATGGACTGAGGCATACCAAAAAAATTTTGTTAATGATGTTACAAATACTAAGCTTGGCGACGATGAACTTATGGAAACTTTTCATGATGTTTTATTTCAGAATAAGATGCCTAAAGTTGAGTCACGTTTTCTTCAGGCAGAACACATTCGAACTGGACATCGTCCTTCATCCGATCATCATTCTACTGTTCTCATTTCAAGCGTGTCAATACCTACAACAACAATGACCGAACGTCTGCCGATTTATCATAAAAAATTTAAGTCGACTTCTATGGCTGCGAATAAATTATCCTCATTGATGACCACGACAATTTCGTCGACAACACCGACTTTGACAACACAAAAAAACAAAATAGTGAGTAATAATTTGTATTCCTCTTATAGTTTTAGCATTTTATATTTACTTAAAATATTAATTTTTAGATTCAATCTCCAGTGAGGGAAGTGATCGACTGTGAACATTTCCGGACTAAAGGCAAAGGGTCAGGTGTCTATCAACTTTCAGTGCCCGATTATGGTGATTTTTATGCTTATTGTGAGATGGAAGCTGAGGAGGGCTGGATCGTTTTACAAAGGTTTTTTTTATTATGATGAAAGGAACATTTTTTAAGACGTACAAGTGGAAAATGGCCGTTTTGGAATGCAAGTTTTGAGGAATATGCTTATGGATTTGGTGACTTACCGGATGCCGATCATTGGCTTGGCTTGGACCGTGTTTCTGCATTTGTTGAAAGAAAATGTCGTTTAGAAATGCGTATCCGGCTTCATGGCGATTTTTGTGTTTCAAAAGCATGTAGTGGATTTGGTGATTCTGGTAGTTGGTGGGGTGACTGGAAGTTTAACGTATGACTATTCTATTTTTTAAATTTTTTCTTTTTAAAATTAAAATTTCATAATAAAGATTCTGAACCGCTCTGAAGGATACCGAATAAGAGATTTACAATATCTGCGTGGAAATATTAGTGAGCCAGAGTTGGACCTCTTCACACAATTGTGCAATAATCGAAGTTTCACTACGGTTGATGTGGATAATGATGAAAATACGAGCGAGAATTGTGCTAAATTTCGTCGACGAGGGTATTATTTATTTTATTTTTACTTAATACATTTTTAAACCTAAATGTTATAGAGCCTGGTGGCATGGGAGTTGCGCTTATACCTCGCTTAATGGGCTCTACGGTGATTCCGGTAATAAACCAAGCGGACAATTTTGGCATTGGAGATCAGCTATCGAAAATATCACTCACAAGTCTTACGAGATAAAACCAATGAAGTCTTTGATACTATTCAGGGTCGTGCAATGAAGGAAATTTGACGGTTATTTAGAAAATGAGTGTCTCATTAGTGAATATTCAATATTTGTTATCTCCCAAAATTGAATCTCATTTTTAACTAAAATTTCTATACTCGGTTTATGAAACTACATCTTTAAATAAAATTTTATATATATATTTTTATTATATTTGTTGAAAATTCATGTCTATTTAGAATACTTTTAATACACATATGTAAATATTTAGAACCCGATTTAAATATTTTCTACACATTACCATTTATGCATGTATGGATGTACATATATTGAGCAAGGTAGTTAATTTTTATATTTGGATGTGCTTTAAAAATCTATCGACTGGATTCGACTATGCATTGTGTGATGTCAACCTTCCATTTCATTATGTCCTTTTTCAAAATAAATAAGTTAAACAAGAAAACTTTTTGTTTAATTCTTGATGTATTTTAATAGATTTATTGGTCTTATTGGTTTAAATATTTTTTAATTTAGATATGACTCAAAATATTTTTACTAAAGTATTCAATTCACAATTTGCTCACATATATGATCGAAATTTTAGTGATCCTCTTAAAGCATTAATGTCAATGAATAGGTTAAGAGTACCATGGATATTATCTTATATATGCAAGGTTTTATTTTAAATCCTTTAGATTTTTTTCTCAAGAATGACAGGATTGATCTTTCTCTTCAAGGAAAAAAAATACTTGATGTTGGATGTGGCCCAGGAATTCTCTCACTTGCGCTTGCCCGACTTGGTGCGGATGTTGTTGGAATTGATGCCGTTCAGAGTGGAATTAATTTGGCCCAGAAATCTTGCATTACACTAGCTCCAAATATTCGTTCCAAAACAAAATTTATAGCAGATACTTTAGAGAATTATGTTATGGATGAGAACAACAACCATGGTTTTATATAAATTAAATTTATTTATGAATTTTTTAAAGCATTTGATGCAGTGGTAGCTTCCGAGGTTGTAGAGCATGTTGATGACCTTCCTCTCTTTGTTAAAAATTGCTGCAAACTTACAAAGCCGAATTCACCTATATTCTTTACTACAATAAATAGGACAATATGTAGTTGGCTTTTTGCTATTAAAATTGCCGAGGTTTCTACTTTTTTCATTATTTACATATATGCTAATTCTCTTTATTTTAGGATGTCTTAAGACTTTTACCAAAAGGACTTCATAAATATGAACAATTTGTTAAGCCTGAGGATCTTCGTAGACTGCTTGTTGACGAACAATGTCGCCTTGGACATACACGTGGAATGTTTTACAATCCGTTCACAGATAATTGGGGTTGGACAGATTTTACAGGAATAAATTATGGTTTAGTTGCATTCACGAAAACACATTAGCTTTACAGTTTCGTAATAAATTATTTATCAAATCATTGTCTATTATATGTTATTTATTCATTTTTTATTTTTATACTTTATTAACACTTTTAATACATTCCTTAAGAATTTGACAAATTTAATATATTTTCTAATTGCATACTTGAAATATGGATGAGCAATATGATGCAATTGTACTTGGAACCGGACTTAAGGTTTTAGTTTAGTTATTATATCTTATCCTATTTATAGGAATGTATCCTCTCTGGTATGCTTTCGGTATCCGGAAAAAAAGTATTACATATTGACCGAAATAACTACTATGGTGCCGATTCTGCCTCATTGACCCCACTTGATGAGCTTTATCAAAAGTTTCGAGGTTAGTATTATTTCGTTTTATATATTCCTTGATTAGGTGCAGGTGCTAAGGCTCCGGAAGAAATGGGGAGAGGTCGCGATTGGAATGTTGACTTGATTCCAAAATTTCTTATGGCAAATGGACAACTAGTTAGTTTTTCCGTTTAGAAGGCTAGTTAATTTAAAAACTTTCCAGGTCAAGATTCTCATCCACACTGGAGTAACTCGTTATTTGGAGTTTAAATCAATAGAGGGATCTTATGTATACAAGGGAGGGAAGATTTATAAGGTTCCAGCTGATGAAATGGAGGCTCTTTCTACAAGTAAATCGTCTTTAAATGAATTAGGTTTTTACTATTTTAGGCCTTATGGGAATGTTTGAGAAGCGACGTTTCAAAAAATTTTTGGTTTGGGTGCAAGGATTTGATAAGAATGATTCAAAAACATGGGAAGGAATGGATCCAAACAATACTATGATGCAACAAGTGAGCTTTTATGTTTCATGCGTATCTTTGTTAAAGTCATCATACATTTCCTACATTAAAGAGCAAAATTTATAAAAATTTTATTAACTAGGTTTATGAAAAGTTTGGTTTGGATGATAACACTGCTGATTTCACTGGCCATGCTTTAGCGCTCTATCGTGATGACAATTACAAGTCTCAGCCATACGAGCAAACTGTGGCTCGTATTCGTCTTTACAGCGACTCGTTGGCTCGTTATGGCAAATCACCTTATCTTTATCCGCTTTATGGTCTTGGTGAATTGCCACAGGGTTTTGCTCGTCTCTCAAGTATTTATGGCGGAACTTACATGTTGGACAAGCCTGTTGATGAGATTGTTTATGAGGGAGGTAAAGCAGTTGGAGTTCGAAGTGGTGACGAAGTTGCCAAATGCAAACAGGTTTTTGATCTTTTAAGTAATATTCCTATATATTATAATTAGGTCTATTGCGACCCATCATATGTAGAAAGTACACGCATCAAGAAGGTTGGGCAAGTTGTTCGAGCAATTTGTTTGTTAAACCATCCAATTGCTAATACTAATGATGCGGCTAGTTGCCAAATTATCATTCCACAAAAACAAGTTGGACGTCACTCTGGTTTATTAAACATTTAATTTTAAAAAGATATTTATACTTATAGATATTTATATATCTTGTGTTTCAAACTCAAACCAAGTTGCACCTAAAACTTGGTACATTGCTAACGTTTCAACTACTGTTGAGACGCAAACTCCTGAAGCTGAAATTCAACCGGCTCTGCAGTTGTTAGGTGCAATTACGGAAAAGTTTGTTATTTGGATTTAAAAATTGGAATGTAATTTTTAGGTTTGTAACTATCTCTGACATATATGAACCCACAGACATGGTAATTTATATTTTAAATAATTATTTTATATCTATTTTTAACTGACCCATTAGGATGTTGAGGTTTCAGGGGGCTTGGGCAACACGAGAAGCTTAGACATTTAGAAAATTTAGTTTTTTTATTAATAGTGGATTACTAATTAGTATTAAAATTTTTAATTTATAGGGATATAACTCACAAGTGTTCATCTCGCGATCGTATGTCTATTATATTTAATATGGAATTAAGTTTCCTTAACTACCTTTTTTAATCAAGATTAAATCTATTTCTGATAAAGGAATTCCATTTTTGAGTCTAACTTTTAACTTAAATACGAATGTTAATTGAATGAACTTGTTTTTATTATTCTATTTAATTTTCTTTTATTTTAAGATTTGATGCAACAACTCACTTTGAGACTACTTGTTTGGATGTGCTTGATATTTTTAAACGCGGCACTACAGAGGAATTTGACTTTACAAAGATTACACATTTGAGCTTAGAAGATAATAATGAGTAAATAAGGAGGTAAATGATGTTTTGGATAAATGAGATATATTAAAACAAATCCTACTATTGGCATTGATATTTGTTGGGAAGTATATTTAAATATTTTTTTAAGGATTAATAGTTTTCAAAAATTTTAGTAGTTTACTTTCTTTTGCTCTTTTTCTTTCCTTTCTATATATCGACATTTTTTAAGGTTATGGTTTAATTAAAATACTCATAAGAAAATATTCCTTTCTTTCCTACTTTATGCTTTTAATTAATTGTAAGTGTTGCAAAAAAATTCCAAACTTATAGTGATTGTTTCTAATTTTGGATTTAATTTATATAAATGCTTTCTTTAAATATTTGGTCATTTTTAAAAATACTTGAGTATAATCCGTATTTCCAAAAATAAACTAGAATTGTTACTTTGATGCGATTCTTTTATAGAAAATGAGGTAAACCCCTAATATTAAATTTTTTGGTTTTTGACTTTAGAAAGAACAGCTTAATTATGTATAAAGCTTATTTTTAATAATTGACTTTTTTAACATTGCTTTGTCGTTGCTAAGGATTGAAGAATGTATATATATGTATATTCCGTTTCCTCATTCTCATACATATAGCATTTTATCTAGTATAACATGTATTTTCTAAATTTTGGCTGGTTTATTATTCTAAACTAATCCTTGTAAAATTAAGTTTATGATCTTTAAGTTTACTCTCTAACAGTTAAATATTCTGTTTACATTAACATAAAAAGGTTATAAACCGTTATAATTTGATTTATCATAACATATTTATTGTTTCTTTAATAATTACTAAAATAATCAAATTATTTTCTTTCTAGAATATTAATTTTTGTTTAATTAATTATTATCTAACATACCATCTATTTATCATTCCTTTTCTGTTGCCTTATCAATTAATTACATGCAATAAGTAACTTTTTAACAGAAGAACAAATTAACAAATTTTTTGTCCCGAGAATTAAAATTTTGAAATTGAACAAATCTCATTCTCTCTCTTTTATCTTCTTATATTAATTATTCCTTTAAGTTATATTGATTAAATAAAAATCTCTTCAAATCAATTACAACCTAATTTTTTAAACAAAAATTTTAAACAATTGGTCTTATTTTTATTGATAGAAAAGAACAACTTTTTATGAACTACAATCAATTTGTTTGTAGTTGAGGTTATGGCTACTTTTTCATCTAACGACAGTAGATTCTCCTCTGTTTCTAAAATTCCCAAAAATAATATAAACTCACCCGAAGAAAATAAAATGTTGAATAATAATAATTTGGAAAATAATTCCACAATAAGACCGCCACGGTGGGGGCCAACCCACGTTGGAGCAAAAGAATTAGCATCTATGTATGGTCAAGGTCTAGTTACCCTTTGATCAGACTAATAATATTCTAATTAATCTAATAAATTTTAGGAAAACGATTGCAGGAAATTCTTTGCATTTTGTTTGGCTCTGGTCTTTTTCTATTTCTTTTAATCTCACTACTTCTTCAAATACAGAATGTACATCCTGGAAAGATACTTTTTGCAGCTATTTTTGGTGTTTTAGCTGCTGATTTTAGTTCTGGCCTCATCCATTGGGGTTTTTTTTAATTGAAAAATTTACATTGTTTAATATAATTTTTTAACTTTTATTTATTTAATATATTTACATAGTAACTTTAAATAATTTAAAATTTAAACCGTTAAATAAATATGGGGTGGATGATAACAAATAATTTTAATTATAAATGATTAGAAGATAATAATAATAATAATAATAATGAAAATGCATTTATTTTAATAAACCTATTAGGTGCTGACACATGGGGAACGGTCGACACATTTATTGGAAGGGTACTTATTTTTTAAAAATATTTTTAATTTTATTTTTAGAATTTTATTCGTTCATTTCGAGAACATCACGTTGATCCAACAGCAATTACCAGACATGATTTTGTTGAAGTTAATGGTGATAATTTCATGTTGTGTATTCCAAAACTTTTATTAATTGCTTGGCAACATTTTAATTCTCTTCCTCAAGGAAACTTAGAGTTAGAGGAATTATTAGTTTGGCATTGGTTTTGGTTTCTTTTTGGTGTTTATGTAGCTATGACTAATCAAGTAATTCATTAAATATTTTTATTTTATTATTATTTTTTTAAAGATTCATAAATGGTCACACAGTTATTCTGGATTAGCTAATTGGGTATTGGCACTACAGGTATTTTATTATATCGAGATTTAATTAAAAAATAATATCCGGTCTGAACTCATTGTAAATATCTAATGATAGAGAAATTGATAGTCTGCGAAGGGTTTATCCAAATAAAATACCCATAAACAAATGCAGATATACTGTATCTTTAAGGATTATTAAATATTTTAAGTAAAGAAAAATTAGATAAATAAATACACATAAAATATCCCTATTGCTTTTCAAAATAACTTCCATTTTTCACTAATTTACGACAATTATTCTAAAAAGACACATAAATTATTACATAAATGCTAGAATGAACTATGATGCATCTTTATATTATTTCTTGGAATCTTCTTAAGGATTTTTATCATGTCCTGAAGACCTCTTGATATCTTCTGGAGGTTTGGTCGTCATCTCATTCTCTGCGATTCCCTTCTCTTGTGTTGCTTTGATCGATTCTATATTCATTATTTTTTTGTCAGGTGGCATATTCTCAATAGTGTCGTCGTACTCGACAGTGCTTCCATCTTCCTCGTCTGAAACAGCCAATGTAGTGAAGAGACTGACATCCGTCTGCACAGTTTCGGACTTTACCTGCAATTTATTTTATGTTTAGAGGTCACGCAAACATCTCTGAAAATACTTGCCTCTGTACCACTTTCAACCTCTTCAGCCTTAACACGGGACACTGACTGACCGGTTCGCTGCCATTCGAAATCGTTTTCCTTTTCTGGATCAGCTTGCAAGTCTTCACTAAGCCATTTAATGATGGCATTATAGTTGGGCTCATCAGAGAATCCTATCGTAGGCAAATGCTGCATGATACGAGCAAAGGAAGGAGGACATTCCTAAAAAATATTTTTGATTTTGTTAGTAATAGAAGAATAATTTACCTCAAGCAACTCAGCACTTGTAATAGTTTCCTTCATTTCCTGGCATTCCTTTGGTTTAATTCCAGTCCAAGGCAGCTTCCGTTTTCGGCATTCAACCAATGTATACTAAATAGTTAACATATTAAAAGGATTTATTATTCTCACCAAAACTCCCCAGAGATCATCTACTCGGCCTTGGTCCATACACTTTTGTGCATTCAGCGAGCAGTAGCGATAAGTCCCCCGAAATTGGATCTAAAAAAGGAACAAAGATTAAAAATATTTCTGCAAAAATGTTTCATTTTTACCTTTTTGCGACGTGGCCTTAGAATTAATTTGTTCTCATTTGTGTAGATGAAGCGTGCCAATCCAAAGTCAAAGAGATAGATAATATCCGGCCGTTTGTGGCCTGCAGCCATATTCGCTGGCTTCACATCACGATGGACAAATCCAGCCTTATGTAGAGAGGAAAAGGCCTTTAAAGAATAAATAAATTTAAATTCTTCTCTTACATTAATAAGCTGAATTCCAATCCGAAGAGTGGTGACGGCCGAAAACCTTCTTTTTGGCTGCATCCGACGAAGATCGTCTACGGGCTTTCCGAGCAAGGTCATCACAACAAAACTAAAATTTAATTATGTAAATTTGACTAAAATCATTTGTCTCTTAATACGTAAATTCCGAAGTCTGTCCCAAAGTGTAGATCGTACAGAATGAAGGACTTCCTTGAAGTTTTGACAGAACCCAAACTTCCATTCGTAGTACTTCCTCCTCTCTGTGTTTTCTACGTTTTTCCACTTTCATAGCGGCATAGCCAAACTTTTTATTGCTTTTCACATCTGTTCGGACAAGGAAAACACTGCCAAAGGCACCAGTACCAATCAAAGCCTGAACTGACCATTTCCCAACATTCTTTGGTATTTTTAGTTGGCCCATCTAAAAAATAATAAAAATTATTAATAGCTAATAATCACAAAGGCTAAAATTAAAAATCCACCTGTGAGAAAGGGACCGTAGTTTAGAAAAGCAAGTAGAACAATAGAATAGAACAATAGAATAGAACAATATTAGACTTCTAGTTTATTAAAGTGTTAATTAGTTTATTACGCTTTTATATTGTCTATTAAAAAGTTTATTAAATAATTTAAGGATTTATGTTTTAATTTTCTACTTAAAAATTGACATTATTAATAATTAAGACTATATTAAAAAATAATTACTAATTTAATTCAATTATTAATTCTGATCTTATATTTTATTTTCTTCCACTTTAATCTAACAAAATACATATTATTTTATAAATATACATACTTTTAGAAATGCCAATTAATATTACCAAGGCATCATCATAAACTTCATCACATTTCTCCTCATGCTTGCCGTTATTGGTTAACATTTTAAACATTAATAATAAATAAATAAATAATTATTTATTTATTTAAGTATAACCACTGGATGGCTAAATCCATTACTTGATGCAATAGACTTTTGGAGAGGATTAGAATTTATTGTTAGTAGTTTAACTGGTTGGAAGCCTAGAGATGATGATTTAAAATGGGCAATTAAAACAGAATATAATTAAAAAATATTTAATAATTTCTTTTATCTTTTGTTTTTAATTTTTACAAAAAAAAATTTATTTAAATAAGCAAAATATTGATTTTATACAAAGTTTATATGTTAGTACATATTGTCTAAAAAAATAACCAGAATTAATTAAAATAAAAGAAAAGAATTGTTGAATTATTTATTAATTCTTTTTTTAACTATTTTACTAGCTACTATTTAATTCAAAATATTTTATTTTAAAAATTAATTTATACGTACCTATAATAAAGATATTTTTATTTTTTTATTCTAAACATAAAAATATAATTATTTATATATAAAGGCATTCTCTCAAGCTGTGAGCTGCTCTTCTAGTTGCATCTTTCTTTTTATGTTCACAACCTATAAAGAATGGCTGTAATAAAATGAATCGCCGCCTTTATTATATTCTACATACGGACAATAAAAAAAAGATTCTTCTTCTCCCTTATATCATTTTTTTATTTTTTATTTATTTATTTTATTACCCTTTACATATGTCACAAACCTCCATAAAAATACCGAGGGTATTTTTTAGATTGTTTTTACTCAAAAATTCTCATAAGAAATCAATTTTTAATCAAAACATTATTTTTTCCCTTTTATTATTTAAGGAATTAAATTTAAAAGAAAAATAAATTCTTAATTAAAAAAACAATTAATTAAAAAATAAACAACAATGATTGGTTATGTAATTGAGAATTTATCTAATAAAAAACTTTTTTTCTTATTATCAGCTTTATTTTTCCTTCAATGTATTTTCTTTTTATTAGGAGCTATTTTTGGTTAATTTATAAAATATTTAATATTTAATAATTATTTTTATAGCTCCTGGACCTTCTTCTTCTATGGAATTTTTGTTAAATACTTGTAAAGACAAAGATGCTGGAAAAACAAATAAATGGTTTTATTTACGTCCAAATAAAGGGGTAAAATTAAATAAAAGAAAATTTTTTAAAAATTTTATTAAAAAAAAAAGAATTGTGAAATAATTAATGATTTAAAACATCATAATCCAACAACAGATGATGCTAGAGATTTAGTTTTTGTTGTAAGTTATCTTTAACTTAAAAATATTTTTTTATTAAAAAAAAGGCACAAATGCCACATATGAGGGATGGAATTCAATTAGAATATTCTCCTCTTTTTCAATTTTTGTTTGGATTTTTAGATGTTGATTTTGAATATACACCAGAAACTAAACAATTTGGTAAAAAAGAATTTAAAATTAAAATTTAAATTAATTTAAAATAAAGAAGAAACAATTCTTTTGGAATTTGAAGTTAGAATTGGTTATAAAGAAAAAGGAGAAGATTTAAATGATTGGAAAGAATTAGTTCCTATTCAAAGAATACAAAGAACTACTGAATGCTTAATTAATTCTGAAATGGTTTTAATTTTAATTTAATTTAATTAAATTATTTTTTTAGAAATATTCTGGTTTATCCTTTAATTGTTCTCTTATTGATTTCTTTCAAGTATTTTTATATATAATTTAATTATATTTTTTAATTTTTTAGTTAAGTTCAGTTCAATATCCTTATTATCTTTTAAATATTCGAATACCTGCTAATCAAAGTCTTTGCCTTTCTATATATAATAAAGGTCCAAATTGTGCATTTCCTGGTCCTTTACGTGAACTTAGACTTATTGTATTTATTTTATTTTTTTTTAATTAAAATTAATTAAAAGGTAATTCATCAAAATGGTGGTTTTACCCTTATTTGGTTATGGATGAAGACATTCCTATTTATTTTAATTTTTTTAGTTCTTTGGTGGTATTGGCAAAGAATTAAATTATTACCTAGAAATTCTGTATTAATTGAAAAGGCAATTGCTTGTTTAGGATTTTCTTTATTTTTACTTGATTGTTTAGTTTTTAATTTTTTTTTTTAATTCTATTTTTATAATTAAAGTTCCAATTGAATGGATATCTCTTTGGATTAATTTACCTTTTTTATTAATTATTAGTGATATTAGACAAGGATTATTTTATACAATTCTTTTTTCTTTTTGGTTAATATTTTCTGGAGAACATTTAATTGATAATCCATCAAGGAATAATTTAGTTAAAAAATTCTTTTTTTTTTTTTAATTTTTTTTAGAAAAATTATTGGCGTAATTTAACTCTTGTATTTATTTCATGTTTTGCTTTACTTCTTTTTGATATTTTTGAAAGAGGTTATCAATTAATTAATCCATTTCATTCAATTTGGTCACCAAATAATGGTTCACCAACTTTTGCTTTTTTCTCTATTTTTCTTGGAATTATTTCTTTTTTAATTTATTTTATATTTTTTTGTTTTAAAATTTACAAAGTATGGATTGGAATAAGGTATTTACTTGATTTAATTTATATTTATTTTTAAAAATAGATCTAAACGTGAAGCACAATTATATCATTTAAGGTAATATTTTTTAAAAAAAACATTAAAATATATATTTAATTTTATTTATTTATTCTTTAGTGAATCTAGACGTTTTCGTGTTGAAAATGTAATTTATAGATTTAAATTTTTAATGATTTTAAGTATTTTTTGTTCTTTTACAACAATTATATCTTTTTTAATACAAAGACAAAATAATAATAATAATGAAGATAATTTTAATTATTTATTTGAACAAGAAGAATTAAACAATAAATTAATTATTAATAAAGAAAATAATAATTATTTTAATAATTTTAAAAAATTAATTTATATATCAACAAGTGCTTTTATGTTTGGAATTTTTGGTCAATGGAATTTATATGTTTTATTATTATTAATATTATATGCTCCTTCACATAAACATTATAATAAAAGAAATAATAATTTACAAAGTAGTTAATTAATTAATTAAAATAATAATAATTATATTTATTTATTTTTAAAGCTTTAAATAATAATGAAGAAGAAGAAGAAGATTATTCTGTTGGTATTATGGATTCAACACCTATGACTACATTTTTAAAACAATCAACTGATTAAAAGCATTTTATTATTAAATTAAAATTATTTTAATTAATTTTTATTTATTTGCCCTTGTTCTAATTTTATTTGAAAATTACTATTTTTTTATTTCTTTAGTTATTTGTATCTTTTCATTGATCTTCTCTGTTAAAATAATTAAAAATACTTATTTTTTCTTTTTAAATATTTAATTTTTCTAATTATTATTTTTCAGTCTAAATAAAATAAACTTATTAATAATTTTATTTATTTAATAGAGAGAAAGAATGATTTCTTTTAATTTATTTTTATTTTTTAATTATTTATTTATATTTATTAAATGTCAACGTTGTCCTTTTTTTGGTGAATTTGAATGTCCTATTGGTTATCAATGCCAATTTGACCGTTGTTTAGATGAAATGGGTAAAGAACCTTTTGGAGATTGTTCAAAGGTATTCTTTTTTATTTTCTTTTATTCTTTAATAAAAAAAAAAGATTCAATGTGGAAGAGATTCAATTTGTACAAATTCTGGTAAATGTATTCCATTTTCTGGACGTTTATGTGGACGTAATGTTCTTGTAGGGAGAGGATTAGCACGTAATATAGTTTCTGATTGTGGTCCAAGAGGAAAATGTATGAATGGCCGTTGTAGTATTGACAGTAAATTTACAATTAAATGAACCTTCTTTCTTATTAAATTAAATTATTTTTTAAAATAAAAGAATGTGCTGATATGCTTTGTGATGAAACTAATGAAATTTGTCGTGATGGAATGTGTATGTCCATAACATCAATTTTGTGTTTTTCCCCATTTGATTGTGGGCCACCATCACTTTATGAATGTAAACAACAAAAATGTCAACGTCGTTTTGATACTTTAGGATCTTCTTTAACACATCCTTCACCAAAATGTGATCCTGGTGAAATTTTAAATGGAGATAAATGTGTAACAAATTATGGAGAAGGTTATAAAGAATAAATAGATTAATTTTTAAATAAAACTTTAGCTTGTACAAAAATTGTTTGTCCTTCAGGGAATAGTTGCTTTAATGGCCTTTGTGTTCCTTCTAGTGGTATAAATTGTGTTAATTCTGGTGAATGTTCTGATTTACAAATATGTCGTGATGGTCGTTGTATTTCTGATATTTGTACAATAAATGGAAGAATTAAATGTCCACCAGAACATTCTTGTTCACCAACTAGTATTCCTGAAGGAGAATGTAGACATTATCAAGTTTTAATTATTTAATTTTAATTTATTTCTTTTTATTTATATTTAAAGGGATTAATTTGTTCACATACAGCAGCAATTGAAGATTGTCCTCCACCTTATTATTGTATTGGGGGTATTTGTACAAAAGATGAATGTTATAGAAAAGCATGTCAAATTGGTAATATTAATTATTTTATTAAAATTTAAAAAAAAAGGTGAAAGATGTGATTCTGGAATTTGTATTCGAATTGAAGGTAATCCATGTTCTGATGCAGTAAAAGAATGTGGAGAACAATTTACTTGTGAAAAGGGTATTTGTCGTGATCAAATTGATGCTCAACCAGAAACTAATACTAATTCTTCTCTTTCTAAAAATATTTCTAATAATTTTTCTTCTTCTAGTAGTATTGGTGGTGGTATTTGGAGTTAAATATTAATAGACAAATTTTAATATTATAATAATTATTAATTTATATTTAATTATTAATTTATTTATATATTTTTTAAATTCTTTATTTTTTAACCCTTTCTAATAAAAAAAAGTACGTAATATCAATATAATTTAACCAATAATAATTTTTTTAAAATTTTATTCTAAAGCAAGAGATAAAGACAGAAAGAGAGAGAACGTTAATATTATATATGATGGATAATACTAATTATTTATTTATTATTAATTATATCAGTGATTTTTCTCTTTAATAAATCCAACACTTTTTTTTTTAAATAAGAATAATAAATCCGCAATTAAATAAGAGTAAAAAAATTTTTTTGCGATAATTTGTCATTATATGTTATTTAGACATACACGTAAATGATAGAAAATAACAAAAATAGTTTAATAAATAACTCTTATGTTTGGCGAGTTATTTTACTTTACTGAAACTCGCGCAGTCCATTTTTAATGTGATATGATTGTATGTTAATAATAATAAAATAATAATAAGAAAAAAAAGGACAAAAATTTCTGTTTGACCTCTTTATTTTTCTTAAAAAAAAAAAAGACTGGTAAAAATAAATTAAATATAAATGGATATTAATACAGAGGTACAAAAACAATCCATGACTGAATTTAAAATCCAAGTTGATAGAAAACAATTAGAGGCAATGATAATAGGTAATTAATTAAATAATTAAATTATATTTTTAAAATTAATTTTTAGGTGAAATAAAAGGAGAAAATGCCGAAATATTTTTTAATCGTGTTGAACAAATAACTGGGGTTAAAGTTTTTTGGCCATCAAGACTAAAAATTAAAGCAAAAACAAAAAAAAGGTATTTTATATTAAAATATTTATTTTAAACTTTAAATTAAAGATGTAATTATTAAATTAATTGGAAATAATTTAAATATTCAAAATGCTTCAAAGCTTATTGAGGAACGATTAAAAATTAAAGTAATTAAATAAATTAATTAAATTTAATTAATTAAAAAAGAAAGAAAAAGCAACATTAAAAATGGAAATTAGTCATTGTCTTCATTCACAAATAATTGGAAAATCAGGAAGAAATACTCAACAAGTAAATATAAATATATTTGTTTATTTAAATGTTTTTAATTTTTAAAATTAAAAGATAATGAAAGATACTGGTTGTCACATACATTTCCCTGATTCTAATAAAGTAAAATTTATTTTTTAAATAATTAATTAATTAATTATATTATTTAGATATTAAATCCAATAATTCCTCATTCAAAGAATGATCAAGTATCAATTTCTGGATTTATTAAAAATGTTGAAAAAGCTAAAGAAATGCTTAGGGTAAAAGAGAATATTATTTTAAATAATTATTTTTAATTTTATTTTCTAGTCAAGTGTTCCTTTAATAATTTCTGTAAATATTCAATTATCATTATCTCGTAGTCTTCAATCTATTCAACCTAGATTAGATCCTGGTAATTTAATTAATTAATTAAATTTAAATTAAAGTTAATTTACAACGTCATTTCCCTTCTTCTTCAAATAATGATTTATCTATTCAATTTACTCAAAGTTCAATATCTTTTGGTTCTCTACATTTTATTATGCGTTCAAGTACTAAAAATGAATTAGAAATGCTCAAAGCATTTGGAAAAATCTGTCAATTAATTGGAATTTTTGTTTGAAAATAATTTTTATTTTTTAAATTTATTTATTTACATATAGCCAACAGGAGAAGAACTTTTTTGTTATTCACAATTTGAAATTAGAACATCAGCACTTCCTTCTTTAAATTCTATTAGATGGATTGCTTATAGGTAAAATTTAATAATTATTATTTAAAGAAAAAAATAATAATAAAGAACAAATACACAAATTCAATTAAATACCCAAGGAGTATTAATATCTGGACAACTTGAAGGAATTTTTGTTGCAAGAAAATTTATAACAGTAAATAAATCTAAAAAATAAAAAATTAATTTAAAATTTAAGGGTCTTTTGCCTGTTATTTTTCAGTTTGATAAACCAAATAAATTACCTAGTCAATCTAATTCTTTTTTGAGAATATTAGAAAATGAATTAGATTTAAGAATATTTGAAAAAAGAAAACGTAAAATAACAACAACTAAAATAAATGAAAAAAATAAAATTAATTTATTAAATGAAGAAAAAGAATATATTATTAGTACATATGAAGTAAAGATTATAAATTAAATTAAATTAAATTAAATTAAAGGCCAATTTATTTAATGCTTATTTGGCCAGAAATCGTCTTCTTCAATTAAATGATTCAAATAAGACATCTCAAGAATTTTCTGATAAATTTAATGAAGAAATTAATTCAAATGAACAATTTCCTTTAGATAATGATAAAGCAGCATTAATGCGTAGTTTATGTCGTCAAAGTCTTTTAATAAGTTTTTTAATTTATTTTAATTTAATATAAATATTTGTAATTAATTAAAATAATTTTAATTATTCTATTTTAAGCAGATCAACTTCCATTACCTTCATCTATTTTATCAGTTTCTGTTAATGATAATATTTTACAAAATAATAAAAATAATAATTGGATAGAGAATAATTTAAATTGTAATGAAATTGTAGTAGTAGAAAATGAAGAACCTAAATCACCAGATCCTCAAGTAATTAATTAATTAATTTAATTTAATTTAATCTTTAGGAATCACCTATAGCTGCTGGTTTATTAGCTGGTGCTAAAAGTGTTAATTTACAAAAAGGAGAATTTCGTAAAATTTTGGATCATGAACGTTTAAGAAATACATCAATAACTAGTCAATGTATAAATTAAATATTTTTTTTTTAATAATTTCTTTTATTTTTTAAAGCGATTTTTGATCAATTTCAACAAAATAATAATAAAAAATTAAATGAACTATCATTAATTAATTCTAATGATATTTTTTCTATTTATGGATTTAGTAATTCATTACCAACAGAATTGTTTTGTAATAATAATTCAAAAAATATTTGGAAACAAAATTATGAAGAAAATAAAAAATTAAAAGGAAGGCCAATTGTTGGAAGAGGAAATTATGAAAATGAAAAAGAAGAAGAAGAAAAAGAAGAAGATAATAATAATAAAGAAAAGGTTTTTAACTTTTTAATAATTATTTAATTTAAATTAATTTTTTGTCTAGAAACCTTCAACTATTATTATTACTAGTAGTAATAGTAGCAATAATATTTTTAATGAAAATATTCCCCTTTCTTCACAATCTTGTTCTTCAGAATTATTTAATAAAAATAGAGAAAAAGAAAATGAAGATGAAAAAATTAATAATAATAATAATAAAATAATAATAAAAAAAGAAATAAAAAAAAGCAACAGCATTAGTTCATCCAAGAGTAGCAGCTTTACAAGCAAGTGAACAACAAAAAAGGAAAAAGTCTTCAAGTTTAATTAATTTAAATTTAAATAAATTTATAAATATTAGAATTTACAATGTCTGCTGGAAATTGTTGTCTTTTTGAAATTAATTCTTTTTCTAATTTAAAAAATGAAAATAATCAATTTAAATTAGAACAAGAACAATCTTCTCTTCCTATTTCAACTAAATGGGATATCCATATATTAACTGAACCTTCAATTATTTTAAAACAATTAGGTTTATCTGAATATATTAAATTATTTAATGAACAGGAAATTGATATGCAGGTAAATTATTTTAAATTAAATTAAATTTAATTTAATTCAAAAAAGGCATTTTTATTATTGGATGAACAATGTTTATTAAATAATCTTGGAATCTCTAAATTAGGTGTTAGAAAGAAAATAATGCATTCTATAACAAGTTTATTTAAATTAATTATTAAATTATTATTTAATTTTAGAACTACGTGAATCAGCTAATTTTCATGGAATTTATTCTCTTTAAAATAATAATATAGAAAAATATATTTTATTAAATTAATTCTTTTAAATTTTTATTTAAATTTAATTGTTAAGAATTAATTTAATTACAAATTATATTAAAATTTTAATTTTTAATTTAAATGTTAATATTATTTTATTAATTAATTAAAAAGAAAAAAAAGAAACAAAAATTAGTATTTTAAATTAATTTTTTTAAACAAACTTTACAAAATTCACATTACAAAAAATATGCGAGAATAACAATTTTCATGAGTTACACAACCAAAATATTAATAAACTTTTCTAATTCCCGAAAAAAACGACTTTTTTAAATTAATTATTAAATAAATGCATGTTATGATTTAAATAATATTTTTATAAAAAAATGTTTTATATTCTTCAAATTTTAATTATTTTATTTTTAATAATTAATCAATATTTTGCACCAAAACTTAATAAACATTTGGTTGGAATTAATAGGTTTAACATATTAAATTAAATTAATTAAATTAATTAGAAATAAATTAATTATTATTGAAAATATACTAAATAATTCTTCTACTAATTATTTAACAAAATTAGAAATTAAAAGGAAAAATAGGAAAAATAAAAAAAAAATAAAAAGACATTCTGCTATATCAAATGTTCTTATTGAAATGGGTAAGTAATTAAATGAGAAAATAAAATAATTAATTTAATTAATTAATTAATAGCTAATTGTGAACATGCAGACTTAATTGATTGTAGTGATTATACAAATAAAGAAATGTTATGTATGTTAACTGCAACAGAAATGATTTGGTTATTTTGGAATTTTATTTTAAAAGTTAAAAATAATCTTTTTCCTTCACAGTTGTATTTGTAAAGAAAGATTAAGATTAATTAGACATATTAATAAATTATGGCACAAACATTTAGAATAATATAAAATAAAAATAATTATTATCTTTAATAAATATTTTCCTTTCCAATTGTTGATAAAATATTGTAGCAAATCCACTAACGTAGAAATACTTATTATTAGCTAATAAATAGTAAATACCGTATTTCTTCTAATACAAGCGCGCGCGCTTCTATTTTTCTACCTCTTCGTTGGGTTCGCTTCTATTGGAGCATGCGCTTCAAATAGAGCGTGCGCTTGTATTTTTCAACTAGTGTCTAACTAATTCCGTTAATAATCCTATTATATAGTTGAGAAGTGGTGTCTGTTTGTTTGTTTGTCCCTTTATAGTAAAGTTATTTGAAGGGAGAGAAAGTGAGGGGTTTTAAGTATAAAAGCAAAGTTCTTTTCTTTATTTTTAACCTAACAAAATCATCATCAAAACCAATGGCATCTACATAAACCCAAACAACAGCACTTCATGCTCTTCTTCTGCCTGCATCCAATAGAGCTCAACACCGGACGGACACGAAGTCTTCAAGCGAGCGCTCTATCAATATGGAGTTCTTTCCTGGTGCCTGTGATGTTTAAATCAAGTATTGTCTTAGGTAAGATTATTTTTCTTATTTTTAAAACCACCTATAATTTTTATTCATTCTTTAGAGAAGTTCTGTACGATGGAAAGTGCTTCATTGTGGATCTGCTTAGTGATTTCAACAACAAGATCAAATTCAAGGCGGGTTGAGAAGCAACGATGGAGAAAGGAGAAGGGAAGATAGCCAGGTGTGTGATTTTTCTTAATTTATTGTATTGTCAAGTTAATTTTAGTTTGCTCTTAGTCTACAGCAAAAACTAGAAGTGGTTCTTCCCGGTGTTTCTCAACGCTGATGTGCACATCTGTTTACGTGCCAGGACTGCTTTTGTTCATTGGCTTTGGTTTGAGTTTGGATTTGCCAATTTCAGTGCAGATGGAATTCTGCTCACTGAATCTAATCTTCCTACTCTGGTGGGACTTTTCTGGGGATCTATCACTCTTGGCTGCATTCGCTGGTTGGAGGCACGCCCCGTGGTGGAAAATGGATCCTACTGGTAGGTACTTCATAGTGTCGACGTCTATTGCTTCGCGCTTTAGTTCGTGAATAAGGACCAAGGGGATATCTCCGTGGGTGAAGTCCAAACACCCAGTGGTGATGTCTTCGCTGGTTTGTGTGCAGTTTAAGAGTAGATCGATCTACAGAAAAGCCCACCAAAGCTGGAAGATTATATTCAATGAGTAAAATTCCATACTCACTGAAATTGACAAATTTAATTCAAGACAACAATAAACAAAAACAACCCTCGCATTTAAACAAGAGAAATGCAACAATGATGAGAAACGCTCGAAAGAGACACCACCCTACTGAGGCATCTTCTCTGCTACTGGCCACATTCTTTGTATTTGAACAAACCGGACAAGACTATGGTGGAACTCCATAAAAACCTTAACTGCATCTTCATTAGCGTCAAGGCATCAGTCTTAACACGCAAGAAGCTTTCTCTATGTTTATATTATTTTTTGTATTTATTTGATTTTTTTGTTTCTGTTCGTGCATTTCCATTTCATTTATTTATTTTCTAACTTAATTTTTCAGATTACTAATAAGATGGAATCTAAAAATGAAAGTAAACAAAAGCGTTCAGCAAATGAATATCGAATAAATGAAGACAATGAACTTCGTCTAGAAGTTGTGAATGAAGTTATTGGTGAACTACTGAAGGAAAGGCAGAAGTATATGGATCTTAATTATTAAATTGTCTGAATATCGTCCATCCAAATTTTACCACTCCATGATAAAATGAGCCTTCCCTGTATCTTTAAAGATTGCCTACAGCAATGTCTGAACATTCTCTAACAACATCAATTTCCCAACCGGAAGTTGAATCCATGTACAAAAATGCGAAATCAAGTATAATAAAAGGTGTATATAATATTTTAAAGAATGCTGGGCGTTTTATATTAATTTGCGCTTCTATTAGAGCGTGCGCTTCTATTTCTCAAACTCTTCGTAGGGTGCGCTTCTATTGGAGCGTGCGCTTCTAATGGAACGTGTGCTTGTATTAGAAGAAATACGGTATGTATGAGGATTGCCTGACCATTTTTCCATTGGTCTTTTAACTTTGTAAAATGAAGATAGTGTCGCGTTGAAACGTGTGAAAGATTTTTAAACGCGAGTAAATTTATTTAACGAATTAAAATTTTAATTTTGTGTTTTTATTCGTACTGACGCAAGTTCTTTTTAAAGTTCTTTTTACCAGAAAAATGGAAAAGATTCCAGAAGATGTCATCAAAAAATTATCTGATTTTGATAAAGCTTTAACTTCGTTTGAAGATGCTCTTGATGATCATTTACAAACACAACATTCAGAACAGGTTTTTAATTTTTAAACTATTTATTTTTATTTCTTAGACTTCTACATTGGATAAAGCTAAATCTGAGGTGGCAACTCTTTTTGCCGTTAATTCTCTCTATTGGGCATATCTTCATTGTAAAGGAAAGGATCCAAATCAAGATACTGAACTTTCTGTTGAATTGGTTTTTTTAATAAAATATTAAATTACAATTTATATGTATTTAGAAAAGAACTAAGGAATATATGTCAAAATTAAAGGAATATGAAGATTTAGATAAAAGACCAAAATATGATGGAAAAACTGCTAAGCGTTTTGTTAAGCATGCTTTATTTGATTTAAATTCTGATATTCAGTCTTCATCCAATTCAACTGAGGTTAATATTTTTTTAAAATTTATTTGTGTTTAAAAAGAACTAAATATTATATTTATTATATTCCAAATTTTTATTTAAAGTCTGTGTATTATTTTGAAATTTTGCTGTTAAATTTCTTGTTAAAATCAAGGGATACCTCTATTTTTTGCATAAGTTTTGGTACTTACAATGAGTTTACCACATAAATATAGTTTGATTTACATATTTTCTTTACTTTTTGTATGAGTCTTAGACCTTAAATTCTAATAGAAAATGGCATGGTTTATTGATAGGAATCAAATAAAGTCCATACATAGATTTCTTTATTCATTATTTTTTAAGGATATAAATTTTTTTCTCTATTAATGTTTATATTCATTTTTTTAATTAAAAAAAAATTATTAAAATATTTTATTTAGTTTTTCCAATCATCAATTAACAAAGAAAATAATCGAAATACAGGAACCTTAAATAATTCTGTTGAAATTACTGTTCTTTCAGACAGTGATTCTGATGATATTGAGGTTATTGAAAATGGTGAAAGAAGATTTCAAAATATTCCAAAGAAGAGAAGTCGAAAAAGTTTTTAATTTTTTTAATTAAAGAGAAAATTATATATTTTCATTTAAACAAAAATAAATAAATTTTTAATGGGGTAATTGATTGTATTTTTATAATTTAATATAAATTATCTGTCTGGCATTTTGTCTTCCTTAAGAGACTAAAAGATGGAAAATGCTTTGTTGTCTGAATATATTCTATTATTTTATTTAAATCTTTATATGTAAAGTATTGATAAAAAAAAATTATAGACAAATTTAAATATTTAAAAAATCATTTGTTAAAATATTTAAAAATTCTTTTTATTAAAATAACCTTAAAAATTAATTAAGTTTTATTAATTTTCTAGTAAAATCACGGGGTAATTTTCTACTAGGTTGACATTATATTTAATTAATTTTTATTTATTTGACATTTTTTAATTAATTTTTCTTTTATTTTATAAAGGTTAACTATTTAATTGATTAATTGATGACATAAATAATTAATTAAAATTTTTAAAAATGAAGTACCTATCTTAGTAATTTAAATTAATTTTATTGTTAGTATTTAAAATGTTAATTTATTTATGTAAATAAATTTAATTTATTTGTTAATTTATCCTTTTCTTTTCTACGTAATTAAAGGAAAAATTATTTTTACTTTTCTATAAACACAGACATTTTATTTTAAGTTTAAAAAAAATAATTAAGTCAAAAAACTTAGTCATAAATAAACAATTTAGAAATTACCTCAAATTAATTATTTTATTTATTATTTTTGAATTAAAAAATTAGCAATTAACTAATTATATAAAAAAAATTAATTAATATTTATATATTTATAGCTAAAATAATTGAAAAATATCCAAATAAATATTTTCTTTAATTTTAATTATTTTAAGTGGAAATAAATAAAAATTAAAACAATGTTTTATATTTATTTAAAAAAAGGTTATTTTTGGTTTCTTTTATTTTATTTAAAATTAAATAAAAATATTATTAAATGTTTTTTATTTATTAAAAATAAATAAACAAAAAAAAATATTTTAAAGTTTATAAAATTATTTAAAGAATAATATGTATGTATGTTGTTTACATTATTTATTTTTATAAATAAAATTCTTTAAATTATTTTTGGAATTTCCAATTTATTTTTTTTTATTAATTTTAAAAACATTCCTTTTTAATTTCTATTTTTATAATTAAATATATTTACGTAATTATTCTCTTTCTATTTTTTAGATTATTTTAATATTTGCATATACATATATCAATATTTTTTACCTAAAAACATTAATTAATGGATTTATTTTAATTAATTAAAATTAATTTCTTCTTCTTTGATTTTTTAAAAAATATTTTTATTTTAAATATTTAAATTTATTTTTATTTTTTTAAAATTTATTCATAGAGTAAAAAAATAAAAAGATTAATAATTGAGAAGTAAAATTAATTCTTTTGTGGGAAATATTTAAATAGAGAATAAGTATGTAGTAGTTTTATTTTATTTATTTATGTTTGTCTGAAGGAAATAAAATTTTAATTTTATTTTTTTAATTTTTTTATAGTTCAATATAAACTCTTTTTTTTTTTTTTAAATTAATGTTACTTTTCTTATTAAAATAAATAATTTTAATTAAATTAAATTATTTTTAATTATTATTTTATTTTTCTTTTTAAATTTTGTTTCCACGAATTATTTATTTAGGTAGTGTTTCAGTATATACCTTTTTTTCTTTTTTTTTAATTTACGCGCACAATTTTTAGTTTTTCTTTTATTATTAAATTATTTTCTCTTTATGTTCATTTCTTTCTTCTTTTTAAATAAAATAAAAATAATTAATTTTAAAATTAAAATTAATTATATTTATTCAAACCTTAATTAATTAATTTTTATTCTTTTTTTTATTCAAATAAAAAATAAAATTAAAAAAAACTTTAATTTGGCTATTTGCTTCATTTTAATAAAAAATTAATATTTTTTAAAATTTTTACCGAGAGTTTTTTCGTTTTAAATAAAATTGTGTCTACTACATTTTTACCTTATTTTTACAAAATTGTAAAAAAATCTGTGTTTAATTAAAAAAAAAGCATTTTTCTTTATTTTTTTAAATTAATTTTGATTGACTAAATTTAGCATTTTTATTTTTTTAGAAAATTAATTAATTATTTATCTATTTACATTATACAGGTGCAAAATAAATATTTATTTATTTTCTTTAAAAAAACTCTTTTTAGTTTTTATTGTTAAAAAATATATTTCTTATTTAAATTCAATATTTTTAATTATTTTTTAATTTTTAAAAACTTTTTTAAATTATTTATTTTATGAAATGAACAAAATTAAAATTAATGAGAATATTCTTAAAAAATAAATTTTAAATTAAAAATTTTTAATAATTAAAAAATATTTTTATTTTAATTATTTTTTGCCTCCCTTAATTTAAATCCATACATTTTAATTTATTTTTTAATTTACCTAAATATATTCTCAACCATTTTTATTAAATTTTTTATAAATTTTATTTTTTAATCATGAGTAATTGATAAAAAAAAATAAATAATATTATCAGTAAATTAAATAATTAATTTTTAGGTCATTTAAAATTAATTAAAATATTTTATTTATTTTACTTAAAATAGAAAATTAAAGGAAAAGGATGTGTTCAAAAATAAATTTAATAATGTTACACTTTCTAATAAACATGTGCTTAAAATAATTAAATTAATATTTTAAATATTTATTTTATTTATTTTTTATAAAAAAGGCAGAAAATGTCCTTTATAAAATAAAATAAAAATTTTACCTTGAGAGAATGTTATTATTATTATATTTAGTACAAATAAATAAATAAAAATAAATATATTTATTTTTAAAAATTATTAATTAATTAATAAAAGAGAATAATTTTTTTTCTTTTTTTCTTTTTATTAAATAAATAATATTTAATTTTATAAAATATACTATTACTACTAGTACATACATTTTTTTAAATTAATTTATTCTATTTTTATTTTATTTATTTTATTTTCATTTATTTATTTAGCCTTTTAATTATTTATTTATAAAAAATGTCTTTCCATTTATTTTGTACTTTATTTAAAATTTTTGTCTGTTATTTTATCTAGTTGGCAATTATATATTTAAATGTAAATATTTTATATACTTAAATAATTATATATTTATATATATTATATTTAAATTAATTAATATATATATTTTTAAAAAATAATAATTATTATTTTATTTTCTCAAGTACTATTTACACTTAAATTAAAAATAAATTAAAAAAAAAAGAGACCAAACTACACAAAAATAATTATTAAAATATTATTTGTTAAATTTCTTTATTATTTTTTAAATATTAAAAAGGAATATTTCTTTTAAAAACAATTTTTAATTATTTATTTTTTTAACAAAATATTCTTTTTTCTTATTATACACAAACTATAAATTCTAAATAAATAAATAAATATATTATTTAATATATTTATTTTCTTAAACAAAAATTTTTAATATTTTTATTTTGCAAGAATATTTATTTTTATTTTTACAAGGAAATAAAAAAATAATAAATAAATTGCCAACGTTACAAAAAAATATTTTAATAATAAATAAATAAATATTTAATTTTAGATTATTTAAAAATAAAAATAAAATGTTTTATTCAAATACTCATAATTTATCAACATCTATTGGTTGTATTCCAACAAGTAGTAATAAATTACAACAACAAAAACAACAACAACAATTAATTTCTTCAAAATTACCTAAAGTTCGTTATGGATCTTTTTTTTCAGAAATTGTTTATTCTGTTGTATGTCAGGAAGAAGAAAATGAACAAAAAAAATTAAAAAATTTAAAAAGAAAAAATGAAGAAAAATTAAAAGAAGAAGAACAATTAAATAAACGAAATAATACTACAACAGCAACTACTAATATTAGTGGTGGCGGTGGTAGTTTAAGTAGAAAATTATTTGGAAAATTTATTCGATTAATTAATGTTAAAGGTAAAAGAGAAAATTAAATAATTATTTATTTTTTTATTTTTATAGAAATTCCTTTTTTTGCGAATATTAAAACATTTCCAAGTCGTAATTCTGATAATAAAAGAATATTATTAAATAATAAATTATTAAATAAACGTAATAATAATAAACGTCAATATTCTAGTCAATCAAGTAATTTATATTTTGAACCAATGCCAACAATTGAAGAAGAAAAAGAAGAAGAAGAAGAAGAAGAAGAGGAAGAAGAATATTTTGAAAATAAATTAAATAAATTTGTTAAACAAATTATTTTAAATAATAATAAATATTCAACAACTACAACAACTACAACAACAAATAATAATAATAATATCACTAATAATATAGAAGAAACAACAACAAAAATTATACAGGCAGTTGTTGCTTAATAAAAAAAAAAAAAGACTTTTAAACTTATGTATTTATTTCTGTATTTAATTTCATTATTTTATTTATTATTTTTTTAAATATTTATAAAGCAATTTTATTTAAATTTATATTTCTCTAATATATATATTTTAATTGTATTGTTAAAAATAAATAAATATTTTTTTAATTTATTTAATTTAAATAAATAATTAATTTTTTAAAATATTTTGATAAATAAAATAACAATATATTTTAATAAATATCATGCAATTTTGTTTAAAATTGAAGGATAAAATGAGTGAAAATAAATGTGAATAAAAAATGAAGATATTAAAATAAATGTCAAGAAAATAAATAAAATTTATATTTTGTATTTGACAAGTATATTTATTTATTTATTTAAAAGGAAAAAAAAAGATTTATTTATTATTTTATTTTTAAATAAATATTTAGTTAAATAATTAAAAAAATATATTTTAGCAATATTTTTAATTAAATATTATTTTTAATTAATTAATTAAAATATAATAATAATAAATAAAATTAAAATAAAATAAAATTCTTTTTATTTATTTTTTTAAATTTCCAATTTTTATATTTCCAACAATTTTTTATCTAAAATTTTCATGCATTTTTAATTAATTTTAAAAGAAAATGTTTTTTTTTATTTTTCAGAAATTTTTTTTTTAAATGTTTTTATTAAAATAATAATTTATTTTATAGATTATTTAAAATAAAATTAAAATTTTTTTTAATTTAATTTATTTAATAATGCCTGTACAAAGAAATAAGAAAATTAATTTAATAAATAAAAAGCAAAAACAATTAAAAAGAAAACAAACAAAATTATTTATAATTAAAGTAAATTTTTAAATAATTAATTAAATTTTTTAAATTAATTATTGTTTAATTAGCTTTTATTTCTTTTTATTAAAATTTAATTTAAAAATGTTTATAAAATAATTAATATTTTATTTAAATTTATTTAGCTTTTTTTTATTTAAATAAAATTAAATTTATTTTTTAGTGTAATTATCAATCATTTAATAATATACATAAATGTACAATATGTGGTGAACCTATAATGGATAAACATTTAGCACAGGTAATAATATTTATTTTAAATATCTTTAAATAATTTAATATTATTACCTTTATAATTATAATTATTAAAATAAAATAAATATTAATTTATTATTTAATAAAGGTAAATAAATTATTATTAAAAAAGTAATTATTTATTTAATTATATTTTAAAATAAATTATTTTTATTTAATTTTTAAAATTTAATTTAATTTAAAAAAAAAAGAGATTTCACCTGAACGTTATTTACATGAATATTGTGCTTGTTGTTCTGTTTGTAATTGTCCTCTTATTTTAAATTTTGAAAATAATAATAATATTACTTCTAATAATTCTTTAATATTTAATAATTTAATTAATTCACAAAAATGTTTTGAAAGAGAAGGAAAATTATTTTGTTCTGTTCATTATATTAAGTAAATTTATTTATTTATTTAATTAATTATTTAATTAATTATTTATTTATATTTTAGTGAGTTTTGTTCTAATTTAACAACATTTTGTGTTGGTTGTAATAATCCTATTAAATCAAATGATTTTGTTTATAAATTAAAAGTAAATTTTAATTTAAATTTAATAATTATTATTTTTAAGTCTGGGATAATTTTTCATGTTAATTGTCATCGTTGTTTTAATTGTGGATGTTTATTATCTCCAGGAGAACAAATTATAATTAACGAACAAAATAAAACAATTTCTTGTGCTTCCCATTTCTTAAATGAAGAAAATAATAATTTAAATAATTTATTTAATTATTCTTCTCTTACAATATCTTCTCCAATAATTAATAATTTAAATAATAATTTTATTGAAGTATTAAATAAAGAAAAGGTAAAAAATAAAAAAAAAAAAAGAATTTAATTTAATTATTTAATTTAAAAGAAAAATGAAGAAAATGGAACAGATCTTGCAGAACAAATTTTAAGAGAAAATGTATTTAAAATGGCATTAGAAGAAATTAAAGGAAACAATAATAATCCTTCAACTAGTAGTACTAATTTAGAAAATAATTATGAACAAGTTTAAAAATTAAAAAAGAAATATTTAAAATTTATTTTTTTATTTTAAAGGTTTTACCTTCAACAAAAAAAGAAATAACAACAATTTTACAAAATAATAATATTTTAGATAATAATAAACAAAAAAATAAAACATTATCTGATAATTTAACTAATAAAAAAGAAAAATCAGAAAAACAAAGAAAATTACCAAAACAAAATTTAATAAATATTCCAAATATTCCACAATATCCATTTGAAGTATATTTTAATTATTTTAAAAGAAATAATTTTAGTTTAGATGTATACAGTTGGTGAACAATTTTCTCGTCAAGAAGAGGAATTTCAACAATTAATGCAAGGATCTAAACGACGTGGTCCAAGTAAAATTTAAAAAAAAATATTTTATTTTATTTTTAAAGGAACAACAATTAGTCAAGAACAGGTTTTTTAAATTTAAAAATAATTATGTAAATATATACTATGTAGTTGGATATACTTAATAATATTTTTGAAACAACACCTAAACCATCAAAACATGCCAGGGCAATGTTATCAATTGATTCAGGTTTAAATATGCGAGTTATTCAGGTTTTTAATTTAATTTTTAATTTATATTCTAATAATTAAAAGGTTTGGTTCCAAAATCGTCGAAGTAAAGAAAGACGTTTAAAACATTTATGTAATTATCTACGCCATTGTGATGAAGACATTATTTTAAATAAAACAAATAATAATAAAATAAATGAAAATAATAAAATAAAAGAAAGAATTGAAATATTAAATGAAGAAGAAATTAATTAATTAATTATAAATACATAGATGACCTCTTTAAAAATTATTTTAAATAACACCTTTTATTCAATATTTATATGTATTTGTTTTTACTAATAAATAAAATGCTTAAAATTTTGTTTGTTGTTTATTTATTTGTAAAGTAAAATATTTGGTTTAAGGAGTAAATATTATGATACATATTAGAGTATTTGTATAAGTTTATATTCTGCTTATTTTCACTGTAGGTAGGATTTTTTAAAATTAATTAATCGTAGTCGAAGTACAAGGCAAAAAATAGGTTTGGTACGAAACATTGTTAATTATTTTAAATTAAGAATTTTACAGTTTTAAATCTTTTGTTTTAATTAAATTCTTATTTTTAGATATTTATTTTTTAACGGAATTGAATACTTTTATTATTTATTCTTAAATTTCCACAAAGATCTGAAATGTCAATGATTAAAAAGGAAGAGTTTACACAAATGATAGACAATACTTTAATCCAAACAATTGATGATGATTTAGTTATTAATGTTGGGACGATTAAAGCTTTAATTCCTTTTATTTCACAAGGAATTCTTGAAAGGGATCAATTACCTATAATTCTTACAGTTCTCGATGTTAATTAATTAATATTCTAAATTTAGAAAACTAAATTAATTTAGGATGCTACAGTTGAAAATCGTTTGGCTTTACATGACCTACTTGTTAGAGCTAATTTTTCAGACTCTTTATCTTTAATGCATTGCCTTAAGAAACTTATTCAATCTCTTAAACGTTTTCCAATGGATAAATACTCAATTTACAGGTTTGTTATAGAATAATTATTACATATTAAATTAATTTTTATTAGTTGTTTGGGTGGTATTGGTAAGAGACATGCACCTATGGTAGAAGCTTATGTTTCTGAACTGCTTGAAATTCATCCTATTTTTGATTTACCTGAACAAAATATTGATGACGATTTTTGTATATTTTTTGGCTTTAAATTTCTCTTCTTATTCTAAAGATGTGGCTAAACTTATTTTTGTACTTAATGCTGCTTCTCAATACTCGGTTATTTGCTCTTTAATTCCCAATTATGTATTGAAGCATTATCGTTATTTACAACGTGTTTGGCCAAGTTTAATACCTCCAATTGAGGTTATTTTGTTATTTTAATTATATTTATTTTTGGTTGATTTAAGGAATTTGAAGACAAAAAACGCCCATTAATTGAATTACAAACAGTTGCGGATGGAGGCGAAAAACTTTGGACTAGCCCTGGCATTCCTTCACAGAATTGTGTTGAAAAAAACATTAAAACAATTAGGGTAATATAAAATAATTTTTATTTCTTAAAACCTCTCAACTGAGTCTCATTTTGTTTTAAAATTTTCAAAATGACAATAAAAAAGAGGTAAATAAAAAGATAACTTTGTCTTTTCAATAAGTCTGTGTTTCTTATTAGAAAAACAAAAATTTTAACAATTTAATTTAAATTAACCTTTTTTTTTAGGTTTTTGAACCTACCAAAGAATTTCAAAACAATGAAATTATCCGTTTTGTAGCAGGTCTTCCAACAAGTATTTTAGTTAGATGTTTACTTGAAAAGGTTACAGATGACGAATTAAAAAGATTTCGATTTCAGGTTATTTTAAATTAAATAAAATTAAAGAATATTTAAAGATTGAATACCCTGACCATACAATTGATTATTGTCGTCCAAGATTTGGGGATTTTCTTCGTCTTGGTACTCACTCTGTTCATTTACAAACAAAAGTTATTGTTTCTGCACAACGTTGGGCAATACCTGCAAGTATTTATATTATAGCAGGAATTTGTTCAGAAAGTTTTCTCTACACAACTGTAAAAAGGCCTTCATTAAAAGAAGCAAAAGAAAGTTTTTTTCCTTTAAAATGTTTTGAAAATTTAATTAAGGATAATAAAATATCTATAAATATTCATCCAGTTCTTCAAGCCTAAATATTTTATAAATATAATATTTCTCATATTTTTGTAATTAAATAGCAGATAATAAAATTATATTATGTATTTTTTAAGAAAATGTTCTGAATTTGTTATATTTTGATTATTTAGTGATTCTTTACTGAAATATTTTGTTTTTATTTATTTTTGATTATGTTTTCTTATTTATTGTGATTTTAACAAGCCTTTTTTTTTTAATGTATTTTTACATAATTTTATATCAGGATATAAATAAATACTGATGCTATTTTAATTATTTAATTTTAATGTATTTTATATAATTTTAACATATTTCTTTCTATTCATTTATTAAATTTATTCTTTTCTTTATATAAATTAAATTCTTTATGGCCCAACAATCAGGATCAGGCAATCCATCTTCACAAAATGTTAGTCTATTTCCCCCACCTCCAATTTTTGCAGAGTTTTATACAAGTGAAAATATTACAAAAGGATTGGTTTTATCACCACCTCCAGTTCCTGCTAAATTTGAAGTATTTGGTGAGCCCATGGACTTGGAAGGAGTTAGTTACTATATTTAGACGTACATTTTTTTAGGCATTATTACCTTCATTAACTGATACTGGTTGTCAACAATTATATTCTGCAAGTGGAAATTGGCGTTCAGAATTACTTAAATTAAATAGAAGTTTAGTTGCTGCTTTTCTAGATCTTATAGAAGTTCTTATTAGATGTCCAGATAATGAAGAACGTCTTGAAAAAATTGAAACAATTCGAACTCTTTTTATAAATATTCATCATTTAATTAATGAATATAGACCTGTGCAAGCAAGGGATACTTTACGCCAACTTATAAAACACCAAAACTTGGAGATTACCGTTAGATACCTTCCTTTTAATAAATATTGTTTTTTTTTAATTTTTTTAGCGTATAACAGATAAACTTAATAAATATACTGAAACAGGGAAAGCAGCACTCGAAACACTTAATAATGCTTTACGCAGTTTTTCATTTGATGGGACAATTCCAAAAATTCCCTCTAATTGTTTTGAAGAAGATAAAGCAATGGAATTAGGTTAAAAAAAATAATTTTTATAAATTGATAAAATTATTCAAAATAGATGAAGAAAAGGCAATTTCTCCTGTACTCCAACCATCTGTTACAAAACTTCCTCAACCAAAATTAGTTGAATTATTACCTGGTGTTCGGTTAATGAGACGAGATATTGGTGGTGCTATTCAAATTCTCAATAAATTTCAATTCTTTTAAAATCTTTAAATAAATCTATTCTATAATATGTATGTAGTATTAAATTTTCCCTTTTATTTATCTTTTTTTGTTAATATTAAATATTTACATACAACATTATTTTAATTATATAAGTAAAAACAAAAATATTATTTTTAGTTTTAATTGAATTTCTTATTATATATCCTTAGTTGAGCTGACATTCTTTTAAGACGCTTCTTACCGCAACCACAACCTCCCCCGCAACCACCACCACATGATGGAGCTGGAGGAGGAGGAGGGGGCGCAGGGACAGGAGCGGCACATCCTTATTTTATAAAAATTTTTGAAAATATTTTTAAATACGATTACCAGGTTCACATCCAATCTTCAATGTTAAAGAAGGAGATGGTGGGGGAGGTGCTGGTGGTGCTGGAGCTGAACAACCTGAAATAGTAAAATTATTCTCGGTTCTTGATCATTCCATAAATCAATCCTATCTATTACTCTTACTCAATTTATTTTAATAAATATTATAGATTCTAACTGGTTTCTTGCTTAAAATCTAGCATTAAAATCACCGCATCCTCCTCCGCCTCCTCCACATCCACCTCCACCACCTCCTCCACATCCTCCTCCACATCCTCCTCCACATCCGCCTCCACATCCGCCTCCACCGCCTCCTCCTCCACATCCGCCTCCACCACCTCCTCCACATCCGCCTCCACATCCTCCTCCACCGCCTCCTCCACATCCTCCTCCACATCCGCCTCCACATCCTCCTCCACCGCCTCCTCCACATCCTCCTCCACCGCCTCCTCCACATCCGCCTCCACCGCCTCCACTACTTCCTCCACAACAATTCACTACTACACAATTAAAATGAAATTAAAATTAAAAATTTTTGAATGTATACAAACCAACAACTTTTCCTCCCCCACCGCCCCCGCCGCAGCCTCCCCCGCCTCCTCCACAGCCTCCGCCACAAGATGGCGGTGGACAACAAGGAGGGGGTGGCGGTGGCGCACCACCCCCGCAACAGCTTGGATAAAAATTTTTGTCAATTATTTAAAGTTCCAAACAAACCAGCATGTACTACCTCCTCCTCCACCACAACCGAAAAGGAAAGCATTTGTTCCGAATTTTGATAATGAAAGCAGTAATATTATTATGAAGTGAATGAATGGATTAACCGAAAATGAAACAAAATTTAATGACTGCCTTGGCTTGCTGATCTTCATGCTTACTTTTTTTTAAAGGTAAAATATATTTTCTACAGAGAAATGAGGTCAGAATGCAGATAGAAGATGATTTTATATAGGTGTTCGACTGCAAAAATAATTATCTTCAGTCTTTTGCTTCTTAATTTCCATTAAGGCGATAAGACATATTGCGCACATAATTACGTGAAAACCGGATAAACAGGCAATTACAGAATGAGTTAATGAATAAAGCATAGTTAAAAGCCAAAAAAACAATTTCAATATTTATGCCAAATTCTAATTTAAAACTGTTAGGAAAATCCAATAGAACCAGCCAGTCATTAAGTAATTTCATTATAATTTTTTAACATTATTATTCATTGATTTGTTAATTACTACTTTAAAACATTACTCTAAATAAATTAAATAGAACAAAAGCGGATATAAGTCCTAAAAATGTCCCAACAACTTGCTTTAAACATGAAAATGCTTTAAAAAAATACTTAGAAATTACGTTAATTTATTATGTATTTTTTTTTAATATAAATCTTTATTATTTTATCCATTAAAAGATTAATGTAACTAATTATTTAGTTCCTCTTTTTTCCCTTTTGTTTAAAACTTTAATATTATATACAACAGAACATTTTTTACACGAAATATATTTTTTTAAATTATGCATAAATATTAATCTTTTTTTCCCAACTTTCTAAAAAAACATTAAAAAGTATTTATTATTTTAATTATTAAAAAAAATAATTTGTTCCAATAAATGGCTTATTTCCATTTCTAGTCAAATAATTGTCAGTTTCACAATTTATTTGGAAGAATGCAATAAATAAATAAATATAATTTGATAATCTATAAAACATATTTATTGGAAACAAATAAAATAATTTAATTCCGTCAATGTTTTCCCTTCGATCTTTTGGTAATTTTCATTTCTCTCCAGGTAATGACTGCGCATGACAAAAAAAACAAAACCAGCTTTTTGCCCGATCGCGCCATTTCATTCAGAGTGCAAATAAATGGATGTTTTCTCTAAAAATGTCTTTCGTTTAGCCTTTCATGGAAAAAAATACAGGAAGGAAATAATAAAAGTAATGAAAAAAAAAACATGATAATGGAAAAACTTTGAAGATGGAAGCAAATGATGAATGTTTCATAGGCCAAGGGGCACAAATAATAAAAAAAACTGTTAAAAATGATTCGAAAAGAATGTTGTTTCTTAGAGTATCCATAAACTGTTATTGTGTATTCAACCAACGTTTTTTAATTCCTTTGTCTCTAAATAATAAGACAACAATCATCAATGAAGTGGTGTTAAACCAGGTTTTTTCTTGGAGAAGGCGGGCAATTTAACGGCGTATTTTGGACAACACTCAGAAAAATTAAAAAGGGTTGGATCGTTTGTTAATGCGCACATAAACCTTTCTTGGCAAACAAATAAAATATTCTCCTATAAATTTGTAGAACAAACCAAAAAAGTATAACGCATTGTAAAAATATCTCCAAATTATTCATTCATTTAAAAAATCGAGAAAGATTACAAAGAAAAGCTAGGTAATGTGTAAGAGTATTTTTTTATTATTCCTGATATTTGCGTTGACAAGTTTAGGGTATGTTTTTGATTTAGATTGATCAAGTTTTTTTAATTTTAGAGATGGACAATGCGGCGGAAGTAGTTGTGGAGGGGGATGTAGTAGTAGCTGCGGTGGAGGCGGAGGAGGATGTGGTAGTAGTTGTGGAGGAGGTTGTAGCTCTGGAGGAGGTGGCGGTTGCGCAAGCAGTTGTGGTAGTATGTTAAAGTGAGTACTAAAATATATAACTTCTTAAACAAAACGCTTGAGCCAAGAAATATAATAGATTCCCATTAATTGAATTTTTATATACATATATGATTCATTTTTAAGAGCAATTGGTTATACAAGTGGCAGTTGTGGTGGAGGGGGTGGCGGTTGCAGTAGTAGTGGAAGTTGCGGAAGTTGCAGTGGTGGTTGCAGCAGTGGAGGAGGTGGTGGTGGTTGTGGAAGTAGTAGCTGTGGGAGCAATAGCTGTGGAAGCAGCTGCGGTAGTAGTGGAGGGAGCTGTGGAAGTAGTTGCGGTAGTGGAGGCGGTGGCGGAGGAGGAGGAGGCGGCTATGCTTCTTCTGGAGGCGGTGGTGGAGGAGGAGGATATGCTTCTGCCCCATCGAGCGGCTATGCTTCTTCTGGAGGTGGTGGTGGAGGAGGAGGATATGCTTCTGCCCCATCGAGCGGCTATGCTTCTTCTGGAGGCGGTGGTGGAGGAGGATATGCTGCATCTCCAAGTGGTTATGCTTCTTCTGGAGGTGGTGGAGGAGGAGGAGGAGGAGGATACGCTTCTGCCCCATCGAGCGGCTATGCTTCTTCTGGTGGAGGTGGTGGAGGAGGAGGAGGATATGCTTCTGCCCCATCGAGCGGCTATGCTTCTTCTGGTGGAGGTGGTGGAGGAGGAGGAGGATATGCTTCTGCCCCATCGAGCGGCTATGCTTCTTCTGGTGGAGGTGGTGGAGGAGGAGGAGGATATGCTTCTGCCCCATCGAGCGGCTATGCTTCTTCTGGTGGAGGAGGAGGAGGAGGATACGCCTCTGCCCCATCGAGCGGCTATGCTTCTTCTGGTGGAGGTGGTGGAGGAGGAGGAGGATATGCTTCGTCAGGAGGTGGGTGTGGAAAAAGTAGTGGTTGCGGAAGTAGCAGTAGCTGCGGAAGCAGCAGTGGATGCGGAAGTAGTAGTGGATGTGGGAGCAGTGGATGTGGAGGTGGTGGAGGTGGTGGTGGTGGTGGGGGAGGCGGGTATTCTTCCTCTAACAATAAATATGCAGCACCTTCTGGATACTCTTCATCTTCCTCTGGAGGTTACTCAGGCGGTGGAGGCGGCGGTTATTCAAGCGGCGGGGGAGGTGGTGGTTATTCAAGTGGACAAGGAAACAGCGGTGGTTACCAAAGCAGCAGTAGCTACTCAAGCGGTGGAGGTGGTGGCGGTGGAGGCGGTGGTTATTCAAGCGGAAAAGGAAACAGCGGTGGTTACCAAAGCAGCAGTAGCTACTCAAGCGGTGGAGGTGGTGGTGGTGGAGGCGGTGGTTATTCAAGCGGAAAAGGAAACAGTGGTGGTTACCAAAGCAGCAGTAGCTACTCAAGCGGTGGAGGTGGTGGCGGTGGAGGCGGTGGTTATTCAAGCGGAAAAGGGAACAGCGGTGGTTACCAAAGCAGCAGTAGCTACTCAAGCGGTGGAGGTGGTGGAGGCGGTGGTTATTCAAGCGGAAAAGGAAACAGCGGTGGTTACCAAAGCAGCAGTAGCTATTCAAGCAGTGGAAGTGGAGCAAGCAGCTACCAAGGCAGTAGCGGCAGTTATCAAGGGGGTGCTGGAGAGGTTGGAGGACAAAGCTACCAGGCACAACAACAACCTGTCCCTGCAGCACCTGCACCTCAACCTACGTATACTGAATCCGCACCACCACCTGCAGCATCAGCAGCTCCAGTTTCTCAATCATATCAGTCAGAAGCAGTTGCTGCTGCTCCACAGGAGTCATATAATACTGGCGGTTCAAAAAAAGTGCTCAAGCATGCGAAGGCTGCAAAGCTAACATCAATTAAATCAAAAAAGGCATAGGGAATTTTTCATTTAAAAGCAATAATTTGAAAGCGACGACAAGGTTTGCTGATTGGTTAAATGGTATAAAAAACAATTTTAACTCTTGCCATATTTGTATAATTGTCATTCATAACTGTTTCATCTTATAGACAAATAAATGTAAAAGAAATCTTGTTATAAACCGTTTTTAAAATCCTTAAAATATGTATTATAATTAAAACAAAAACCAGAATAAAAATAAATATATTTACTTTTATATTACCAACAAAAAGCATTATTTAAAATTTCTATTTCATATTTAAGTGAAAATACAAAACAATTATTTAAGAATTAACAAACCAAAAAATTTTAAACTCGCCGGTATCCAACCCATTTATTTGCATCCTTTGATTTAGAAAAAAACTATAGAGAGATAGTTAAAATTTATTCATATTTTATTTTCTAACCTTATTGTCAATATGATTACGTGCCAGATCAATAAAGAAAGGATACACAGGAATAGAATCTGCCTTCAATTTTTGCTTCTTTTTTGTCGTTAATGGAAGAGCGAACTTCTGAATTTATTTAAAAAATAATAATGATCGTGTTCAAACTGATATTAAAATAATTTTCATAATATATTTTTTAATATATTTCCAAAAATTAGATTTACTATTAATATAATAAAAATAAATCTGTAATTTTTGAATCTTATTGTTAGTAAAATAAAAAATTTTGACATAACTTCTTATGGACATTTCGGGTGAAAAAATTTTAAGAACAACTTCTCCTGTATAATATTGTAAAAATACCTCATTATCAATTTCGGTCATTTGTTCATTTTCATTCTCTGATGCATTTAATTTCATTGAACTAATAGTAGAGATCAAAACATTCGCGTCACCAGATTCACTTCGACATAATTTTAAAAGATTTTCAACTTCGCGGCATCTAAAATAAAAAAAATTATCTTGAGTTTTATGGAAAAATCACTCTACTTCGTTAAGTAAAGTTCAGAAAAACTTGGCTCCTTCTGCTGTGCCAACAAGGCAATATATGCAGTCCTAAATACTAACTTTAAAAGTTATTTTATTAATTTTTATTTCCTTTGGTCGAATAGGATAGTCAAAAATTTTAAAAACAATTGCTTCCGGATAAAAAAAATTTAGGAATTCCACGAAAAATCTAATAATTTTCGAATAAAAACTATAATTTAAAAATTATTAAGAACAATAATCTTTGTTTTCGTTTTAAAGTCAAATAACCTGGAAGAGTTAAATTGTTCGGCTGCTTTCTTCCAATTCCTAAGTTCTAATTCTAGACTGGCATAAATAAACGTAGTATAAGCCTCCGACTCCAATCTTGTGATTTCTAGAACCTATTAAAGAAAATATGAAAAATAAAAATATTAAAACACCAATTCGTTGTCTTTAACAAGCGAACTCAAAAACTGCGCCCTTTTCGCTGCCTTCCGGAATTTTTGCCGCATTCTAAACTTCTTTCGAGATAAGGGATTATCAAGAGCTTCGAGCTTGAATTGCATAGCATATGCCCAACATCGTTCAATTTCGAAAACAATAAGTTCCAAATATCTGGAAGTTTAAAATTAATTCTGGTTTAGTTTAGAAAATATGGAAGAAAAATTTAAAGAAAACATTAAAAACCTTATATCGCCAACAATTTCAGGTGTAACTGTTCTGGCTATAAATTTACCCAGCCGTTTGGGTAGGCATTTGTATTGATGGGTAAATTTAAGCGATTTCCTGATCCTTTCCACCCTCCTAGAACAATAACCCCTAAAATGGTAAATAATAATAAAAGTTTTAAAGATTATAAGCGACCTATAACGCTGATAATTTTCATGCCGAAGCCCATGCTTTTGCTGAGCAGTTCTGATAATTTGAAGAATTTGTAAAGAATTATGTATCGGTTTCGGCTCCTTCGAAGTCATAGAAAGTAGACGCCTTTAACACAAACGTATATAATTAACTAAAACAGATTAGGTATTAAGCATTTAATAAATAAACAGATAGCCAAGAGACTACAATTTTTAAATGTAAATTGTCTAATAATGAGTCCAAAAAACTGGAAACTATGAAATTAATTTTATTAAAAAATTCACCGTTAATTATAAGGAAAATAACAAAAGAAATTGTTTATGAATAAATGTCAAACTAATAACTACAATTTTCCACTAGTTTTAATGTTTGTGGACTAAGTTCAATCCAAATTTTTTCACAAATTTGTTCAGGTACATCTAGAATGTTAAGTTTCGCCATCATTTTTGCATTAAATTCTGCTAATGTATAACTTGATTTTAACATTTTCCACACCAAATAGACTAAATCCTCATCTCGCACAAAACCATAATATTTTGACATTATTGTATTTATTTGATCCTTGAGTCTACACTCCTGTTTCGTGAAAATTTTATTTTATGTAGAATATAAGGAAGATAGGAAAGTATTCTTGAATCCCAAGTTATATGTACTAAATTTCCTTTGACTACTATTATAACCTTCCAGCTTACCTGATTATACTCAAAGCTTTATAAAAGACAAACCGTAATTAGATTACCAACTTCTACTTGATCTTCCATCTGGTCGCTTTGTACTTTGCTAACGTTTACGCATGGATAGAGACTCTTACATTTCCTGTTATTTATACGTGATGAAAGACGAAGAAGAAAACTAAAAATATTATAAATGTATAAAGATACTAACAACAACCTTGAACCTAAAGCAATAGATTTAAGTTTTAAAGCAACATCCCTGTGACTCTTACCAACCATCTAAAAATTAACGATTAAAATAATATTTCAATAATTTACAGATTCTCCGTTGATCTTTTCAATTGCATCGCCTTTACGAATTGCATGAGGAGCATCAGCAGCAATTGAACCAGGGGTAATATGTCGCACAACTACCTGACCATCTTCGTTACATAGTGTAATGCCAATAATTCTGTAATACATATATTTACAAAGCAATTTGTGGGGAAGAAACGGATACTAGAATATAAATCAGATTATTAATCTTGAGGTTAAGATAAATGGTTTTAAATTATGAAAATTTTAACATACTCCGAGGACTTTATTAGGCTGATCTCTTTCTTTTGTGTTCTTGCTTCAATAGAATGCATAGCTTGTTGGGACGTTGGCGAAATTAAAATACTATAAATCTTTTTTCAAAAATATGTATTATAAATATTAGATTATAAAAACTTATTTTAAAAATTCTCGCTAATTAATATTTCAAAATAAGGATGAAACAAACATCTAATACATATTAATATCTTGTCACTAAACATACTCAGAAAATACTTTATAGATCTAAAGTTAAATTCAAAAAAATGGCAGAAGTTCTGGGTAAACAATTAAATATAGATACAATTTATATTAAATAACAGATGATATCAAATCCTTGCAAATTTGTCTTCTAAAATAGGGAATGTGTTGTTGAGTGAAATCTAACAATCGTCCTTCAATTTCATAACGCGCAAATAATAAAGCAAAAATTCCGCAGTCTGTTCCGTTCTGTTGTTGCGGGACATCTAAAATTTCTGTTAGAGTCCAATCCTCTCTTGTACCAATGTAAATTGTAAATTGATTAGCGGCCGCCATGAGGATGTCCCTGACATAAAAGATAAGAAGGATAATTGAAAGGAAAAATACATATTAGCAAAAGAACATACAAGAATGTGTCCATAAATTCTTTTCTATCGCTCCCAGCAAACCCATGATTCATCGAATCCATTAAAATAATTTGCCTCTTCTCAATTCTTGCCACTGACATGGCCCAATGATTGTTGTTCAAATGTACAGGAGCCAAGATAAGTTTGACGCCTTCCATCTTCCAATACCATTTTGTAGGGATTTCCTTCTTTTTTTCGTAGCTAAGAATGCCATATGTCGGTATATATTGTACAACATTATCAGGAGCATAATCTTTGTCTGGAACATTTTCTTTATCGTCGTTTGTGTGCAAAGGTGTATGTCTACACAGTTGATGAAGATATGCATCAACCAGATCTGCATTAAGCCATTCGCCATCCCGAAGACAAAGGAGACCATCCATTGTTAGGTGTTCGTCCTTACCCAAAAATTTAAAAAATAATTTATATTTAAGAAAATTAAGAATTCAAACCTTCACCCATTCTCCGCAAACTCCTGTCCTAATTTCCTTGTCATCCTTTAATCTAGTCCAGAAGTCATAAAGAGTATAAGTATGAGGAAGTTGTTGCTCTCCAGGTGGAACAATAATTTGTGGAGTACAACTTCGTATTGGTGTTAAATCATCTTCTCCTTTCTTAAATATAATTGTTTAATGGTTAATTGAATTGTTACCTTTACCATTGACCTATGTGGATGTCGACTAGACTCTTCTTCGCTATCCTGGTCCACTCGAGAATATAATAAACTTGGCGTTTTGGCTTCTTTTTGGGCTACTACAACCGAAGCTAATCGCAGTTTCTTTCCTGGTTGAGAACATTTAGGAGGAGATCTTTGTCGTCTTGGTGGAGAAGATAAACACATATTTTGCTGAACATTATTTGCAATAAAAGGTGTTGCAAGACTGAGATCATTGATGAAAATTGGCTTATGTAACATCTTCTTTTTAACTAAAAAACGAAAATAAAATTAAATGATTAAAGTACAAAATTTAATAATCAAAATTTTATATAATTACAAAACAAACCTCCTACAGTTTTGAGAATTGTTGAATGGAGCAGACGCATATCACCCTCAGTAACTGATTTGAGATAGCATTCTTTATACATCATATTTGGCACCTCAAATTCTAATATATATTTACAACCACGAGGACATTGCTCTTTCAACAATGGCTTGATGTTGTTTATTGGTATAACGAACTTAAAAATGTTTAGTAAATAATTCTCTATATTAAAAATAAAAAGAAACTAACAGGATCACGATTAATATTCTCAAGTTTAATATAAAAAACATTCAATTTTGAATCGAAGGTTACAGAACCAGTTCTGTATGTTGTATGGTTACAATTAGTAGAAGATTTAGAAAGACTAATAGATGCACAAATTTTAAAGTTTTTTATCTCACAAGCAGTAATAGTAGCCATTATAAAGATGATATTTAAAGAAGAACTTCTTTACCTATGTAAAAATAATAAAATAAAAAAATCTAACAATAAGCAACACGCAACAAATAGTTAAAGGATAAATAAGAACAAAAATTAAGCGGGCATTTTTTTTAAATATTTCCAGAACGCGACGTTTCACATCCACATTAAAACCTCCTACCGTTTCAGTTCCGCAAAGTTTATTTGATACATATTTATATTTATTACAGCAATTTTAGAATGAAAAACAAAACATTTAATGAATACATATAATACTTATTTCAACGTTTTATTTTTATTGTTTATGGAATCGTCTTTTGTATTGTTGTGAAGAAGAGAGTATTTGTTTTCTAAGTTGTTGACGGTCTTCTACTTTTCTTTCTACCCCGTCATTTTCTCCTTTCTTTGATGATTCTTTTTTTATAGAATTAAAAAGTGGAGAATTTCGGCTTGGGCACGGACAATATTCAGCTGTTTTGACGATAAGATATTAAAGGAAAATTTTAAAATCTCACCATCCCCTCCGGGTTCTCCTTCATCCCCACCTTGGCCGGGTTCACCCTTTAAATATAATTAATAATTTATATTTTTAGATGTACATAATAAATTTACATCCTCTCCATTCTTTCCATCAATGCCAGGTTCACCCTTATCTCCTTCAGGTCCTTGAGGACCAAGCATTCCTTCAGGACCTGAAGGTCCTAAATCACCTTGTTCGCCAATTGGACCTGGAGGTCCTTTCAATCCAGGCCTTCCATGAAAGATTTTTGTGTCCTCACCAGGAATTCCTTAATAGACTTAATTCTTAATTAAAATAAAGAATTTCCCATACCTGTCTCTCCAATTGGACCAACTGGACCAGGTTTTCCAGGTGGACCAAGCTTAAAATTTGGATAATTAACACTTATTTTTTAAAATTAATACCCCGCCAGGAAATCCAGGTTGCCCATCGCGTCCAGGCACTCCTGGTTGTCCTTTTCCTCCACGCATTCCTCTTGGCCCTATAATTTTAATATTTTATTTTTCATAAAATATAATAAAAGTTTTTACCTGATCGTCCAGGAAGTCCAGGAGGACCTATTTTTAATATTTTTTAATAAAAATTTAATTGTAAATTTACCAGCAGGTCCCTGAGGACAATGAAAACATTTGTCTAATTGTTGAACATGAGCTTGAACATCATCTGCAGAGGCTCCAGATAATCCTGGCTATATTAATTTTATTAAATTTTCTCTATTAACTTAAACAAAACCTCTCCAGATATTCCATCTAATCCTTTAGCCCCGGGAGGTCCTCTAGGCCCTTTAGGTCCAGCAGGGCATTTTCTTTCTGAACATTTACAGTTATTTGCAGGGGAATGTTGTGATGATACCAATATTTGTTGTTTAATTAATTTTTCATTTTCTTCTTTTTTATTCTCCTTGTCATTGTCATAATTATTAGAAGCAGCTCTACGTTCTCTCTTCTCTTTATTATTTATTAAATTATTCCAAATATAATCAGATTGTTCTTTAAATTGTTTCATTTCTTCATTTAATTCAATTTTTATTTGTTTTATTTCATTATATAACCAAGTACCAGAATAAAGACAGAAAATACTTATTAAAAGGCCTAGAAGAGAACAAATTGTTGCAGCTATTTTAATTCCCATTTTTAAAGAAAATAAATAATATTTTAGAAAAATATTTAAATTTAACTAAGCCTTTTAAACTAAAATTATTTTAAAAGAAAAACTAGATTTTATTAATTTATTGCGCAAAATTATTTATAAAAAGAGAAATTAAAAGAAAAAAATTCCAAAAAAGGTCATCATTAAAATTATAAAAAATTAAAAATTAAAACAAGTTTAATTATTTGAAACTGATAATAAAACAAGATAAATAAATAAATTTATATTTTGAATTTAATTCATTAAATTAATCTAAAAAATAACAATTATATATTTATTGTATATATGTAGACATACATATATTTGGAAAAAAATGAATGAAATATTTAAATATTTCTATTATAAATTTGAATAAAATAAAAAATAAAAGATGAAATTAAGAAATTAAAATAAAATAATTATTTTCTAACAAAAACAATAAAACTATTATTTCTAAATATAAATATGTAATATATTTATATAAATAAAGGTAAAGTAATATTTTTTTTATTTTAAATAATTTTAGTTTTTTTTGTTTCATCAGCTTATAATTTTTTAAACATTTTTAACCTTTAGTATTGAACCGATAACTTTTAAAATAAATTCTTTTTTAATATAACTTTTTTCTTTTAATAAAATCTTTGTATTTACCTTAAAAAATAATTAATATTAAAATTAAATTTAACTTAAAAATTGTTTAAAAATATTTTCTTTAAAAATTCTTTTTATTCTATTTATGATTCATTTATATCAGATGAAATTGATTTTTGGTTAAAAATTTCCTTATTTAGGCCAAAAGAATAAAAAATGGTTTTTATCATTATTCTTTTAAATTCTTTTTTTTTTAATTAAATTAATTCTTTTTTAAATGAAATAATTAAATAATTTTTCAACTTTTATAAAAGTTAATTATGTAATTAATTTTTTAAAATAATTTATTAATATATTTTTTTCAAAAATTAAATAAATATTATTTTTATTAAAAAAATTTAATAATTCTTCAAAGAAAATCAATCTAAAAAATTCCACGTCTTTTTATCATTATTCAGCATTTACTAATATTTATATATGTATTTTAAGCTAAAATAAAAAAAAGGCATACATACATACATGAGTTCACAAAATATTTCTTCTTCTCCTTCTTTAAATATTAATTTAAATAATTTTACAGTTTCTTCATTAACTAATAAAGAAAAAAATAAAAATTCAAGTAATCAATTCTGGAAAATGATTAAAAAATCAAGGAAAAAAGAGTCTAATAAATCACCTGTTTATACAATTAGTCCAGCTGGGCGGTCTATTGGAATATTTAATTTACAACTTAAAAAACCTGGTAATAAATTTAAATTTTAATTTAATATTATTTAAAAAAAGAACCAACAATTTTTGTTTATTCACAAAGAAAAACTAAAAAATATCGTATTTGGATTCGACGTGGAATATTAGTTACAAGTTTAATATTTTTATTGTGTGGATTACTTTTTTTAATAATTTGGGAAATACAGCCAATACAACAAAAGAATGATCAAATAATTACTTCAACAGAAATATATTACAACAAATAAATAAATAAATTTATTATTTATTTAAATAAAGCCATGACATTTTTGAAGTTAAAGAAATAAATATCTCCAAATTATTTTTTAAATAATTACTTAAAGATTTTTTTAAATTTATTGTTTAATTCATTTTTAAATAAAATTTTATTTTCTTTATATTTTTATACTAAAAAATTATTTTAAAAAGTTTTTCTTTTAAAATTAATTTAATTAAAAGAATTTTTTTTAACTTTACATTTCCTTTTTATTATTTTTTAAATAATATGACTAGATAAATAAATAGAACAAACAATTTATATTTGGGAGTGCTATATTATAATAAAGCTTTATCAGAAAAAGAATTTTTATTCTTTTTTTTTTAATAATTTTTATATTTAGTTTATACCCTCTTTCTCAATTTAACTCTATTTTTAGACACAAAAATAGTTAAAAAGAAAATATATAAAATTTAAATATTTTAAATATTTAATTAAAAAGAAAAGATTTTTAATTAATTTAAATAAAAGTATTTTTAAGCAAATAAATTTTAATTTAATTTTATTTCTCCTATTTACTATTTTTAATTATTTTTCCAATTATTATCAATTTATTGAAAATACTTTATTTAAGAAAACAAATATATAAATACCCATTTGTATGTAATCAATTACGTTAATAAAAATTAAAAAAACTAGGCAAACAAAATTAGTTTGTGCGGTAGTGATATCATTATTTAATAACAATATTATTAAAAACATTCTTATCATACTAATTAATTAATTATTATATTATCATATTTATGATCTATTATTGTATTTTCCAGCAAATTTTTTTAAAGTAATAATAAGAGCCAATACATACATATATAATAAAAAAGGGAATTTATAAAATATTTCTTAGAATTAAAATTTTTTTCCAATTAAAAAAATGTCTGACAATGAGCCAAGAATAGAAGGAAATAATAATAATAATATTGTTCAATCACAACAACAACAACAGCCATCAATATTAACAAATAACACAATTATTACACCCCCAATTGAATTACTTGTTGATGAACTATATAAATGTGCACATCCTCCACCTTCTTACAGTAAAGCTACTGGTATTTCTAATATTAGAAGAACATATGAAAGACAAAGAGAATTAACATTTATTGCCCCATTTGGTGGTTCTCTTTGTCGAATATTTCCTTTTTCATCTAATAATAATACCTCAACATCAACTCCTTCACCACCACCAATTTATACAGAATCACCCTCTATTTATATAAGAAATTCACCCGAAGTTAACAGAAATAGATGCCAATCTTTAAGATGTTCAGGTAATTAAAATAAATATTCTAATTTATTTGATCAAAAAATGTAATTATATATAAGCAAACTTTCTATTAATTAACATTTCACCTTATCCTTTTGTTTTTCATCGATAGGAGGGATTCTTAAAATAATAAATATGTATATGTTTTTATATTTATTTATGTATTTTAACAATTTTAGGATTGCAGTTTCCTCAATTAAGACTTCGATTAACGAATAACAACAATATTAGTTCAACAAATAAAAAACGACTTTTGTCTTGTATTACTTGCCTTGTATTTATATTAATCACAATACTTTTCTTTGTGATACTTGACAGATTACTCTTAGACTAGAAAAATAAATATAAAATGTCTCAATAAATATATATATCCAAAATACATTTTAATATGTTTTCTTTTTGAAAAATATTTAATTTTAGACATAAAAATATTTAAAAAAATTTTATCATTGTTTCAATAATTTATAATTGGAATAATACCAAATTAAAAAATATTTTTCCCGTTCTTTGCTTTTTTGTGTTAAATTTATTAAATAAATTAAAATTGTCGACAAATTTAAACAAGAAGATTATTACCAATTAATAATACAAAAAACTTGAATTTTATGTGAATTATGAAGGAATAACAATTGACTCAATCGTCGTCCTCTTCTTCTGAAGCCTCGCTAAGAGTACCCTGGTCATCACTTAATATAAAAATAGAATTTATTTATTATATTAAATTTAACCTTTCAGTCCCAGGATCAACGAATCCAAATGGTTCAGCAAATTTTAAAAAAGATGAAAATTCTGATCCAAAACAATTAACGCCAATTTTAAGAGAGTTAAGGCTAGTTAAAGTGTGAAGAGTTTTAACAATATTTTTGGCAGCATCTGTAGTTATTTCTCCACCAGATAAGTTTAGTTCTTTGAGCGGACACTTAGAGGAAGATAAACTATGGGCAATTGCCATAGAACCTTGATCACGGCAAAGACAGTCACTAAAATCAACAACTTCAAGTTGTGTAAGATCCTTCAATACAGCAGCCATTCCAATAGCCCCAGGAGTACCAAAAGTATTGTCACCCAAATTGAGTCTTTTTAAAGAAGGATTTTGTTTTATAGCCTCCGTCAAAAGAATAATTCCTTCAGCTCTTATTCCATTTTGTTGCATTGAAATCTCTTCAAGAGTCCCAATCACCTTTAATAAGGATATAATTTTAAAATTTTATTTTACCTTAAATGTCTCTGCTAAAGCTGCTGTAGATTCATATTCTAGACGATTTCGGCCGGCAACAAATATTTTCAATTGGAGAGGTTTTTCGTTATGGAGAGATTTTTTATGACATTCCATTAGGCTTTGTGCAACAGTCTGAAATAGAAACAAGAAAATTCAGATTTATTTAAGATAAAAATATTACTTTTTAACAAGAAATTTTTTTTTTTTGAAATATGTATAATTATCAAAAAAACCTTTCCAGCAATTCCAAGGCCACAGTTATTTAATTTAAGAATTTCAAGCTCAAAAGCTGATTCGCTAGCAAGAAAATCTTTAATGCCTGGAACAGCCATTGGGCCTATAGCATTATCACTTAAATCCAACTCCTTAAGCCTTGCTCCACTAAGATCTATAGCATCACAAAGACGTTTCTAAAATAAAAAAGTAAAATAAATTATAATCTAATTAATACCAGTATCCTCGGTATTTCTTCTTTTAACCTTCCAGTGAACATGTCACTCCACAATGCCCTCTAAACATTTTTTTAAATAATCTAGTAAAAAACCTTTAAATAAGGCTGCATTTCAAGTGCTGAGGCAATTGGAATAGCTGCATCGAATCCAAGTGTATTTCCACGCATCTCAAAAGTTTCCAATCTTGGAAAATCACGAATTTTTTCAGCTATTGATTCGCCTATGAAAAGTTATCAAGTGACAGAAAAACAAGGTAACCTTCATACTCTGTATTCAATTTTAATTGTTGTCCTTGAAATGAAAGTATTGCATCATTGTCTCGTTCATTTTTATTTTCATTATCACCATTATTACTAGTCATCTTAATAACAAAAAAAGGTTAAAAAATATAAAGAATTCGTAAATTGTGCCTATAAATAATGACAAGTTGACATGTTTCTATTTATTGTTAATTAGGGCTGTTTTTGCATAATCAATTATTGTGGAAGATTTAAGGCTGTGGCTCAAGAAGAGGTATAAAACGTATCTTGTATACCTATTAATACTTTGTACCGAAATTCATGATTTAACTCTTCTGTACCGAAAGGTGTGGAGGAAAATTTGTTTTAAATTTGGGTTACGTCCCGGTTAGCTACTGGCCGGTTAACAGCGATTACTTCACAAAAATATAAAATTGTGCGCTATAACGAAACTTTATCTAAATAGTTTGTTTCATTTTATCAACTTTATTAAGAGATATCATGAATTTATCTAACAAGAATGCTATTTCCGAAACATCTTCAAAAGAATCAAGACGCCTTAGAAGATCGACTGCTTCTGACAATGAGGCAAATGTTAGAAAAAATACTTTAGAGCGTTTAAAGCAAGCAAGATTGGCTGGGAAAGGTTTTCGTGCTCGGGTAATTTTTATAAAGATTTTAACAATTTTTAAATTTTTTAGGTTGATGACTTAATACAGGATGTATATGTTGAAGTTGATGATGAAGAGTATCATGCTAATAAACAATGCCATCGGGAATTTGTCGAAGATGATGGTAAAAATATTTTATCACTGTTTATTAGCTTATCTTTTCCGATTGTATCCAACATCTCTTTAAAAAATTGATTTTTCACTTAAATTTATTTACAAAAAGTAACTAGGGATAACGGGAGTCTACCCCCACACTTTCTCAAAAGTTACTTATTATTGTAGTTGGTTCTTCTTATTTTGACGAAGATTCTGAAGGAGAGGAAAATGATCGACAACCTAAAAAGAAAAAAGAAGGGAAAAAAGGTTCTTAAATTGTTTATTTTTATTCAAAAATTAATTTTAGCCAATATTGGATCAATTAAACAACATTTTCAATCAATTGCCAATAATAAAAAACTAGATGAGGTAATTTTTACTGTTTTATAAAAGATATTTTATTAGAAATTCACAACTTTTTAGAGAATTCGAGTTGAGGACGACGATATTTTAAATGAATGTTTGGCAGATATTGTTGGGACAGGCACTAGCAATTTAGTTACTGACGACACTATTTTTACAAAATCTCCTTCGATTGAGCCTTTGACTATACACAGAACAAGTGAGTCTCCTTCACTAGTTTCAACTCCTGAGAGACCTACAAAATCTGCTTCGATTGAACTATTAACTACTCATTGTCAACGGAAAAGAGATGCCCCTTTACCAAATCCTGAGAGACCAATAAAATGTTTACGTACTGATAGTGATTCTTTAAAATTTTATTTCCTTGATGCTTTTGAAAATATTTACAAAAATCCAGGTAACATTTATTCGTAAAAAGTGCTCAAATTTGTTTTTAGGGACAGTTTATTTATTCGGACATTTAAATTCATCGGATGGGAAGTCTCAAAGTTGTTGCATTATTTTAAAAAATATTACAAGACAGCTTTTTTTCTTAAAGCGACAAAGCGTACGTTTCCAGATATGTTTTTATTTTTTCTTTCATATTTTTCTTTAAGTCATTAGCGACTAAAACGACTATTTCGAAGGATGATCTCCAGCTAGATGTACAAAAAACATTAAAGTCTCTTGGAATTAATAAATTTAGGATAAACCCTGAGGTTTCTTATTTTTTAATTTTTAATCTATTTCCAGCTTGTTATGAAACGTTTTATTTCTCCGGATAAATCTGTTCCTAAAGAATGTGAAGCACTTGAAGTTTTTGCTAATGTATCACAACATACATTAATTCCTATTAATCTTTCTGGTGATTGTTTTAGCCATGTGATGAATTCAACAACTAATTCTTTGGAACGATTTTTAATTGAGTGTGAAATCTATGGCCCATGTTGGCTTGATGTTCGTAATGCAGGTTAATTTATATTAACACATTTTTTATTAGAATATTTTTAAGAGTATGTTGATTCACACATTTCTTACTGTCATCACGAATATTCTTTAAACATGGATCTGCTTGACTATATTTCGATGAGTCCTGCTTCCTCTTCTCCAATACCCCCGCCTTCAATTAATTTGGTTGCCTTTAATGTTTTAACTGCTTTGAATCCAGAAACGAAGAATATCCAGATTGTTATGATTTCATTGATTCACCATTCTGGAAATCTGGAATTATCTACAAAGTTCGAGCCAAAATCTTTAATAACTAAACGTTTTTGTAGTAAGTGAATATCTTTTTGGATTAATTAAATGGTTTTTAAGTTGTTTCTAAATTCAACAAGGGGTTAACTCTTCCTTTTGATTTGGATGATCAATTAAAAAAGAACGGAATTTCAACAATGGTACGCAGAGTAGGAGATGAATTGTCTTTATTAAATATTTTCTTATCAAAAATTGCAGAACTTGATCCTGATCTGATTTTGGTATTCTTATATTATTAAACAATTATAACGTTCGTAACCAGACTTGAAAATTTTCGATAATTTTTAGAACAACTAATATGTAGATAAATTAAATTTTTATGTATACTTTAGGCTCATGATCTAAATGCCCAATTAAATTTGCTACAAACAAGAATGGAAAAATATAAACTCAAAAAATGGGATAGACTTGGTCGGTTGAAGAGGAGTGTGCAAATTCATAAAATTGGTCATTCCAAATCTGCTCAATGGGAATTAACTGCTGGAAGACTTTGCCTTGATACAAAGTTGAATTTTCTTAAAGGTCAAAAAATATACATATTTCTTTTAGAGTAGCTGCTTCTGAGTTAATACATTGCCGAAGTTATGAAATGGAAGAATTGGTTGAAACTTTATTAAAGATGAACAGACAACATCTTAGCGTAGAACAGATATCAGAACCATTTTTGTAATCTTTAAAACTTTATTTTTTAATTATTTTTAAAAGAATAACAAATCCGAAAATAAAATTAATTGATTTAATTAAATGGAATTGGAATGAAAATTTATATACACTTAAACTAGTTGAGCATCTTAATTGTATTCCATTGTTTGTGCAAATTACTCAAATTGTTGGCGGTGTTCTGGTATTTAGAGTTTTTTAAATTTTATATCTGAAATTTATTTTTGGAATGTTTTTTAATTAATTTAACCCATTTTCAGTCTCGTACATTAATGGGTGGTCGTTCAGAACGTAATGAATATTTACTATTACATGCCTGTCATCGAAATGATTGTATTCCTCCTGACAAACATAATTTTAATTGTATAATCTTAAAGTTTATTAAAAATAGTTTTCATATATTTAGCACAAGGAACTTCAAAATTAACGGAGGGAAAGAAACAAATTACCAACAAAAAAGTGCCTTTAATAACTGGAGTTTCTAATAAAGAATTACATGATAGTGATATTGAAGAAGTAGTTATGGCACCTGAACCGATTTCTGTTCACGAAGAGGAAATTCAAAACGAAAACGATTTTCCAACTAATAAACAAGAAGAGAAAATAAACAATAAGAAGACACAATATACTGGCGGATTAGTTTTAGAACCTAAAACAGGTAAAATACTATTTTATTATATTTTTTTAAATTATTTTATTAATTTCCTTTTTGTTCAAGAAAATTTTTTAAGACAAAATACTTTTTAATCCATCTCGAAATAATTTTACTTGACTCTGATGTGAGACAAGTCGAAATTTAAATATACATACAAACATTTCATTTGTTATAATTTACAATAATTTATTATTTATTTTTAACAGGACTTTATGAAACATTTATTATACTTTTGGACTTTAACAGTCTTTATCCAAGTATTATTCAAGAATTTAACATTTGCTTTACTACTGTCGAACAGGCTTTTGATTATTTGGTTATTTAATTTTAAAAATATTTTTAAGCGAATTCTAATTGAATGTTTTTAGTCCGAAGCAGATTTGCCCATTGCGCCTGGATCAGGTAAACCAGATGGAATTTTAAAAAGTGAAATACATAAACTTGTTAATCGACGACGTGAAGTCAAAAAATTAATGAGTAAAGAGAAACAGGACACCGAAAAATATCAACAGGTTTGCCTAGCCTAACCTAATATTTATTTTTTAGTATAATATAAGACAACTAGGTTTAAAATTAACTGCAAACAGTATGTACGGATGTTTAGGCCTTCAGCAATCCCGCTTTTCTGCTAAAACACTTGCATCCATGATTACAGCAAAGGGAAGAGAGGTAAAATAGAAAAATTAAGTTATTTCTATTAAATATTTTTAAGTTACTTTTACATACCAAAACATTGATAGAGAATGAAAACTTCTCTGTTATATATGGTGACACAGATTCTCTCATGATTAATACAAACACCACGAATTTTCAAGAAGCAAAACAAATTGGACAAAAGGTTAACAAGTTGATTATTTTTAATTCCATTCTTATTATTTTTCTCAGCTTAAACAAATTGTCAATAAAAATTATTCTCTTCTAGAGTTGGACATTGATGGAATTTACAAACGACTTCTTTTGTTGAAGAAAAAGAAATATGCAGCTCTCTCTGTTGATTGTAATGATGAAAATTTGTCAAAGGCTGAATTGAAAGGATTAGATATTGTACGACGTGATTGGTCAGAATTGGCTAAGGATATTGGATTGTAAGCTTTTTACTTATTTTTTACTCATTATTGTCAGTGTTAGGGATTTAAATTTCTATTCGTAAAAGAGGATTCTTATTGTGTTAAATATTGATTAACAATAGCTAAAAATTAAAGAATGCTTTTAGGGAAATTGTTAATCTCATTCTTTCACCCATCGACCGAAACACATTGATTGAAAGAATAACTTGTGTTTTAGCTTTGCGACGGGAAGATTTAGAGGAAGGAAGATTTCCATTGGAAAAATTTGAAATTCTAAAGCAATTGACCAGAGACCCAAATGACTACAAGGATATAAAATCACAACCTCATGTAGCACTTGCACGACGATTAAATAAATCAAAAAAATTCAGACTACGACAGGGTGATATTGTGAAATACATCATTTGTACGGTTAGAACTTATTTTAATTATAGTAAGTATAGTTTAAAAAAAATAATTTAGGACGGGACAAACAATCCTCCAATGCAACGTGGATATCATTCATCAGAAATTTTAGATAACGATCTGTTGTCAGTTGGTAAATCTTTTATTTTTAATTTTGAATGACATTTTGCAGATAAGAATTACTACATTTCCCAGCAAATTCACCCAGTTATTATGCGCCTTTGTGAGCCAATTGTTGAGATGGATTCCTACAAAGTTGCAGAAATTTTAGGTAACAAAACAGTTTTCTAAAAATAGTTCTATTTTATTAACTTTAGGTCTTGATTCATTTGCATATCGAAAACGTGTCTCAGAATTTGACAAGTCTGATACATTCTGGACAAATAAGGACGAGAAAATTGATCTTTCTTCTATTTTTGCGCCTTTTCTTAAATAAAAACTTTATACATTTTTGGATCTTTTACTATAGTTAGTTTTATACTAACAATTTTTCTAAAAATTAACGATTATTAAGCTTAAGAAACTTAACAAATAATTCAGATAAAAAGAATAATTTATTCCAAAAAATTGAAAATAAAACAAAAACACCATAAAAGTAATAAAATAGGCGTTAAGGTGTAGATTATCTCATAAAATCAATTTTTGTTCATTTCGAACTTTCTGCAATACTGGCCTTTTTAGCCTTTTTCTTCAATTTATTTGCCTTTCTCTTCTTTGATGTTTCTTCTTTTCTTTCGTTAATTCTTACCATTCCAGCAGCTTCAGCAGCTCTCATACAAGCTAATTTTCTTTTTAATTGATCTTTAAATTCTGGATGTAATGCTTCATTTTTCAAGTTATTTTCAATTGATTCAATTGAATTATTGAGTTTGCAAAAGGTGTTCTAAAATAAATTTAAAATTCTTTTTAATTTATAAAAAATTAAAACCTTTAATTCGTCTAGTCCATATTTGTAAGCCAACTCAATTTTTTGTTGAAAATTAAAGTGTATACATTTTCGGCTGTTTATAAGAGAATCTTCTATTTTATTTAAAATTGCCAGAATTTTGTATTCATATGCAAAATCTAAAAGTTTAACCACATCTGTGCCTGAGAAATTAAAAATTATTTTTTAAAAATATGCAAAATTATTTACATGGAATTCGCGCTTTATTATGATCAAAAATAACTTTTAAAGCCAGACGAACATGTGATGGTTTAAATTTATCATCAATTTTAATTGGATTTTTGAGATCATCTCCATGTCCCTCATCAAAAATATTTTTATAAAACACCGAAGAGTACATTGCCAACTTAAAATTTATTTTTATATAAATTAATTAAATCTAATTTTCAAAAATTTTTTAAATATAATTTCACATATGTAATAATTTATTATTTAATACAAAACCTGTGATTTGTTAACGTGAAAATATTCATTGACACATTTAAGACAAACTGACTGATTATCAGGAAGTTTTTTGTCAAAATTAAAAGGCGGAATAAGTCTAAAAAGGAAAATATATATAATGAAGAAAAACGAAGAAACAAACCTAAGTGCTCTGATTTTATTTACCCACATATGAACAATTAACGATCGATTCTTTTTGATATGTTTTATTCCATAACTACGGACTGGTGTTGCTGGCAAAAGTGACGTAAAAACAGAAGGTCTCTTAAATAATTTTAATAAATTGTAGTAAAACTAAAATGAGTGTATTAAATCTCTAATTTATTTTTATTGCAAGTGTTGCACAACCTTATAAAACGCCTACTTTTTCTCCGATTAATGCCCCTGCTTCCCGTTTTGAGCCTTTCCAAACAGTTTTGAAGGATGAAATCACACCCCATTCATAAATATCATTTCCGTGGATATCCGTTGAAAAAATTGAATTTGGACGACATTCAGCAAAAATAATAAAAGAATTTTTATTTTTCCATTCTACAAGTTTACGTGAACTTCCCGATATAAAACCGGCTACAATATTTCTTCTTTTTGCCTTTTTTCGCCGGTTTTTTAAGAGATTTTTCCGCAAATTTTTCTTAAAATTCTTCCCTCTAGGAGCAATCATTTTTTCAAATGAAGAAATTACTGAACTGAAAAAATCTTCACTGTGAGGAGCATTGTTGAAGAAGAACGAAAAAGTCCTGAAAAAAATAATAGCTAGATTATTTTTACAACCATGTAAAAAGGTATCTATTTGGTCTATTGAAGGATAAAAAACCAAATGGAATCATAAAATTAATATTATAAGGACTTTAATAATTAAAAACTAACCAATCAAAAAATCCACAACTTAATTTCTTCACAACAATATCAGTAAGACCAGAAGGTACGTCTAATTCGAACGTTACGTGATCGATGAAGTTGTTATTGTTTTTCTTCAATACTCCCTTTGCTTTAAGAATCTTAGCTACATTTCCCCATTTAGTTTGCTTCCTTTTCTTTTCAATTTTCTCTTCTTTTTTCTGCTCGCTTTTTTTGTCCTCGGTAATTTTTTCCGGCTCCGGGTTTTTCCTTGACATGAAAGGCATGTGATCTAAAAGATCATCTAACCATCCACCATCTCCAAAATCAAGGACTTCTTCAAAATCATCTCCGAAGTCTTCTTCTCCATAGTCATCATCATCATCAACATCAAAATCGTTTAAATCCATTTCTAAAGTATAAATTTATAAACAATGTAAAAATTTTACAGCAACAAAGAATTTTAATGTAAAAAAAATTTTTGATGGATAAAGCGCATCCGACAGTTTAATTGCAAAAAATGAGGACTTAAATAATGAGAATTAAAAATCAAATTAAAGACCACTACAACGTCTAAAAGCAAAATTTATGTATATTTACCATTTTGTCCATACCTGGGTTTTATGTATTTTCAATAAAGAAAAAAAAGAACGTTTTTTGCAATATTTTAAGATCCAATTAGAAGCAACAGTTAATTAAATGGACTAACGCATTATTAATTATTAATCATTTGAGAATTAGACGAGTGAACAATGTATTTATTTTTTACTAAAATATTAAAGAAAATTATCAATATTTGAATGAATCATGATGGAGTGATTTAGGTAGATTATTTTTTTCTCTACTTAATATTCAAGAAGAAAAAATATTATAAAATGTATTTAATTGTTTACTTCTTTATTTTAATTTTTCTTATAAATTTAAAATTGTGGCCATTAAAAAGAGTTTAAGGACCTGTTTTTTAGAATTTCTTTTATTTATTTGAAGTCTTTTTATTAAAAATATTTTAATTCATTTATATTTTTAGTTAAAAAAAATGTCATCAGAACAATGTATAACAGAACAACCTAAACTTAATGGACACATAATAGAACAAACTAATGAAAATGAGGAAAGGAATAAAAATTATACACATGGACAAGACTGTTGTTGTCCTTCAGATTGTTCTTGTTTTGATTATTGTGGTGATTGTGGTAAGTCTTTTAAAATAAAAAAGGGGGAAAATACAGAATATTAATTTAGGTATTTGTTTTGCTGATTGTAGTTCATCAGATTTGATGGAATGTTTTGGTCATATCTTTTGTTGTTTTTCATTATTTTCTAATCCAAATTGCTGCGACTGTTCTTGTGCTGATTGTAGTGATTGTGGAGGAATCTTTGAAATTTGTTTCTGTTGTTTAAATTAAAATAAAGAGAATTGTTTAATTTTTTAAATTTTAAATAAATAATTTTATATATTATTATTTGTATTAAATAATTTTGGGAATTTATATTCTTTTGTTTCTTGAAGCCAATTTGAATTATCCCATTCTTCATTCTCATCCAAATCTACCAAATGAAATGCATAAACATGTCTAGGTAAATTACTTGTATTCTTTTCTGATTTATGAAGAACATTTCCATGAATTAAAATTAAAGAACCTTTTTTAATTTAAATAAATAATTATTTTAAAAAATATATAAAATAAATAACCACTTTCACATTCGACAGGAATATATTCTGCATTAATTTGTGGTTTTTTACCAATAATCTCCAATAAAGGTCCTTCATTTTTTTCGATATTTTCTTGATTTCTAACAAGTTTGTAATTTTTTATTTGTTCAACAAATTCTTTTTAAAAAATTAAAAAATAATTAAATATTCAAAAAAAAAAGAAAAACCATTATGTGATCCAGGTACAAACCATAAACAACCATTTTCTTTTTTTGAATTATCTAAAGCAATCCAAATACCAATTAAACTTTCAGGTCTTTTTGTATGTAAGAATGTTGAATCAACATGTTCAATTACATCTCCACCAATTTTTGGTTGTTTAAAAATATACATTGATTGGACTATATAAGGATTTTTTTCAATTAAAATTAATTGAATTATTTGCTTAGAAATTTATTTTATTTTTATTTTTAAAAAGAAGAGAAGAAGAAAAAACCTTAATTTTCTCATGAAAGGTGAATTGTTTAAATACTGGATTTATCCAATGAAGAGCTACATATTATTAAATTAAAATTAAATTTAAATTTTAAAGAAAAACCATGTCCAACTTTATTTAATGCTTTCTCTTTTTCTACTAATAATTTTCCATTATTTTCATCGATTGCTCCTTCTTCATAGAAAAAACTAATTTTATCAACACTGTCAAGGAAATAATGATCAGATAAGTGCTTAATTAAATTAATATAATTTTTTTTAATAAAATAAAACTTTTTTATTATTTTTTGTGTTAAAGATGGATTTTGGATGTTTTTCTGGTTCAAAATTTTTAACAATTTTTTTCATTTCTTCAAGCATTTCCTCAATTTCTTTTTTATTAAAAACTCCATCAATTCGAACAAATCCATTTTTATTAAAAAATGAAATAATTTTAGAAAATTCAGATTTTTCAAGAGAAGAAAATTGAATTTTGGGAATTGAAGGAAAATTTAACATTTTTCTATCTTTTGAAGGCTTAAAAATAAAAATGAAATTTAATTAATGAAAATTGTAAAGAATTATTTATTTTTATCAATAATGAAAATTATGTAATACATATTAATTTTTAATTTATTTATAAGAGTATGTACTACTAAATACATATTATTTAATTAATAATATTAAAATAATAATTGTTTTTTCTATCAATTTTTGATAAAAGAAAAATATTAATTACCTACATGTTTTGTTTAAAAAATATTCTTAATAGCATTTCTGTCTTAGACATATAACTTATTTACATAAAATAAATATTTAAAAAATATTTTTTTCTCTTATCTTTATTTTTTTTCATGAGACTTTTTATTTATTTAATTTTTATTTTTATTTCCTTTAATTGATAACATTAAAGAAAATGATCTAAAAAAAAAAAATTTTTTTTATTTTTTAATAAAATGTCTTTCCCAAAATCTGATACTTTTAAATCATTATCAACTTGTGATTTAAATAATTTAATTCCTGGAACTGAACTTTCTTTTCAAAAATTAATTAATTCATTTAATTCTTCAATTAATTTAAATGGATTTAAAAATAATAAAATTAAATTAATTAAAGCAATACCAATTGATGGACAAGGATTAATGTCAAAAACATTTAAAATTTGTATTTTATTCGAAAATGAAGATAAAGAATTTAATTCAATTTTAAAAATTACAACAACACAAAAATTGGAAAAATTTAGGCCTGGAGAAATTAAAGCATTTAATGACAATAAGAATTCTTTTGATAAAGTAAAAGTCTTTTAATTTAATTAAAAAATTTATTTTAAAGGTATTAGATATAATATTTGAATTATGTCAAGCAGAGGCTAATTTTTATGAATTAGTAATTATTGAATTAATTAAAAATAATATTTTTTTTTTTTTAATTAAAAATAAAGGTTCTTCCTCATTTTTTAAATAATAAAGAAATTTGTAATATTTTACCAAAACTTTATACAATTAAAAGAAGTCCAAATAAAATACAAATTGAAAAAGGATTTATTTTAATTGAAGATATGTCTAATAAAGGAATATCACCAAATATTTATGAAGGATTAAATAATGAACAAGTTTTAATTATTTAATTAATTATTTAATAAATTAAATTATTTAATTATTTAATTAATTAATTATTTATTTAATTAAATAATTAATTATTTATTTTATTATTTAATTAAATTATCTAATTATATAATTGAGAAAAGGTGTGTGTTTGTTTGTTTGTTTGTCCTTTTATAGTAAGATTGTTTGGAGTGAAAGAAAATGAAGGTTTTTATAGTAAAATGTTTGGAGGGAAGTGAAGGTGGGATAAGATAAAGTGCGATAAGGTAGAGTGGGGGATGATACTTAAGTTTGTGAACTTGAGTCTGTGGCACTTGAGGCTGTGGCACTTTTGTCTGTTGCACTTGAGTATGTGCCGATTGAGTCTGTGCCACTAGAGTCTGCGATCTTGAGTTTGTGGCGCTTGAGTTTGTGCCGCTTGAGTCTGTGTCACTTGAGTCTATGACACTTGAGTCTGTGGACTTGAGTTTGTGCCGTTTGAGTCTGCGATCTTGAGTTTGTGGCGCTTGAGTCTGTGCCACATGAGTCCGTGGCACTTGAATCTGTGACGCTTGAGTCTGTGAACTTAAGTCTGTGAATTGAGTCTGTAACTTAAGTCTGTGCCATTTGAGTCTGTGATACTTGAGTCCGTGAGCTTGATTCTTTGAACTTAAGTCTGTGCCGCTTGAGTTTAAGATACATGACTATGACAAGTTAATTTTTGTTGCCTTAGAACTTCACTATATAAACCGTTATTTTACTCAGTCTCTGATACTATAAAAGTCCGCATTTTTTCATTTCTCAACCGCCACACATTCTTCATACTACATAAACAACGCTGTATTTTCAAAATCTTCTGTTCCGCTTTATTGCCGACACCTTTGCTGAATTTGCTCATGGAGGACGACCAATGCTGTTCCAGTGCCGCCAACGATCAATGCTGCTCCAGTGCCGCCAACGACCAATGCTGCTCCAGTACCGCCAACTACCAATGCTGCTCCAGTGCTGCCAACGACCAAAGCTGCTTCAATGCCGTCAACAACCAATGCTACTCCACTGCCGCCGACTACCAAACCTGCTCCAGTGCCGTCAACGACCAAAGCTGCTTCAGTGCCGTCAACGAACAAAGCTTCTCCAGTGCCGCCGCCAGGAAAAGAAGATGCCGTGCTGAGGAACCTGAGTATCTTAGAAATATTAGATTAAATAGTCAAAAAGAGAGACAGCAGTCTCTGAGATCCCTTGAGGATGAGAATATTAGAAATCTTAGATTAAATAGTCAAAAAGAGAGACAGCAGTCTCTGAGATCTCTTGAGGGTAAGAATCTTGGAAATCGTAGATTAAACAGTGATAGAGAGAGACATGAGTATCTTAGATCCCTTGAGGATGAGAATCCTAGAAATCTTAGATTGAACAGTCAAAAAGAGAGACAGCTGTCTCTAAGATCCCTTGAGGATGAGAATCTTAGAAATATTAGACTTGAGAAAGATAGACAGAGGAGAGCGGTTAAAAGATCGCTTGAATCGAGTCAAGAAAGAGAAAAGAGACTAGAAGAGCGAAGAGTTAAAAGAAAAAACTTTTTAAAGTTTGATTAGTTTTAAGTTATTTTTGTTAAACTTTGTTTATTTTTTGATGAAAATGTTTTATACACTTTTGTTTAGTTTATATTTTGAAGTTTTATTGTTATAATGTTTTAGATGTTTTTTTTTTATTGATGATGGTTGTTTTGTTTTGTGTTTTTGTTTAGTTTGGAAATGTGTTTAAGTTTGTATGTTTTATTGTTTAGGTTCTTTAAGTTTTTGCTAGCGAAGAAGGCCGCCGATAGGCGGCCTACTCCGCTAGTTTATTTAAATAATTAATTAATTAATTATTTTTATATATTTAGATTAAATCATCAATTCTACATTTAGCTAAATTTCATGCTTCTTCGATTAATTTATCTTCTAAAATAATTAATTGTTTTAATTTAAAATATTATGGAGATTTAGAAGGATTAGAAGAAGATATTTTTAATAGAATATTAAATATTGGATCTTCTTATTTTCTTTGTCACCAAAAAATACTTTTTGCTTTTTTAAAAAAACATAATAAAATTTTAACTAATTTACATATTAAATATAGTTTAGTTTATTTTAAGAATTAATTATTTATTTTTTTAGATATTCCTCCAATTCTATGTCATGGAGATTTTTGGGCTAATAATTTATTCTTTTCAGAAAATGAAGAAATTTCTGCTATTTTAGATTGGCAAACACCTCATACAAGTTTAATTATTTTAAATTAATTTATTTAAAATATATTTTAGATACTGGTTTAAATGATATTCTTCGATTAATTTTTACTGGAGTTAATGCAAAACTAAGAAAAGAAAAATTATGGGAATGGGTGGTAATTAAATAAAATTAATTTTTAAATTAATTAATTTTATAAAGAATCTTTATTTTGATACTTTACAAAATGAAAGTAAACAATTAGGTATTTTATTTAATTATTCAAAAGAATTAAGACAATTACTTTATTCAGAACAGGTAAATTAAAATTAAAATTTAATTAATTTTTAAAATTATTTAAAAGTGTCATTTTGAATTAACAATTTCATTTTTAATAATAACTACAATATTCCCTGGAGCTAAAACATTTAAATATCAAAGAGATTTACAAGAACGTATTGAAACAATTTTTGAAGAAAATAAAAAAGAATATAAAAAATTAATTAAATGAGCTCTAAATAAATAAATAATTATTTTCGATAAAAATTATTAGAATAACACAAAATTTATTAAAAAAAGGAAAAAAAAAAAAGATAAGAAAAAATATTTAAAATAAATAAATAAATATATGTCTAATATTTTATTTATATTTTAATTAAAAAAACAAATAAATTTATTATTTATTTATTTATAAATACCTACATATATTTATTACAAATTGTTATTTATATACATATTATTGATTTTTACATTCAATTAATAAAATAAATTATTTTTTTACTTTTTAGTAACAAATGAATTTTCTTCAACAACAAATAGATAATTCTAATCCAAATTTTACAATTAATTTTATTTTGGATAATTTAATTAAATCAGATCAGAATAAACTAACTTTAGAATTAAAAAATAAAATTAAAAATGTTAATATTAAATCACTTGGAATTGGTGGTTTTATTTCAAAATTATATAAAATTAATATTGAATTTAATAATGACAATGAAATAAAAGAATTTAATTGTATATTTAAGGTAAAATTTAAATTTAAATAAAAAATGTTTTTATTTATTTTTAGATACCTACAATTGAAAAATTAAATGGAGAAATAAAATATGACACTAAAGGAGTAAATAAATAAATAAAATTAAATTTAAAAAAATATATTTCTTCTTTAGCTTAAAGAATTAATTGAATGGATAGATCATGTACATAAATCAGAATGTAGATTTTATAATGAAGTAAAATTAATTTTAATTTAATTTTAATTTAAATTTTAAATTAAAAAAGATTTCTCCACTTTTACAAAAAGCACCAATTCCTTTAAATTTTCGAATTCCAAAAGTTTATTCCTCAGAATATTTAGAACAGTCTGAACGTTATTTACTTATGGAGGATTTATGTTTTAACAATAAAAATGAAAAAATATTTCAAATAGAATTATCTGATGGACTTAATAATGAACAAGTTTATTTTTATTTATTTTTAATTAAAAAAGCAAAAAAAAGGTTGAATCTGCTATTATTTCAATTGCTCATTTTCATGCTATTAGTTTATGGCTTCCGTCAGAATTAATTAATTCTTTTAAAAATCATCCAGATTTAGATATAAATGATAAAAGTTTAAAAATTATTGAACGTATATTTTCTACCCCAGACACAAAAGAATTATTTAAAGGAAAAGAAAAAGAATTAAAAAATTTATTTGAAAATTCTGGTATTTACCAAATTGATCAACATAAAATATTTAAAATAGATCAAGTTATTGTACATGGAGATACTTGGTTAATTAAATAAATAAAAATATTCTTTTTCTTTTTTAAGGACAAATAATTTCTTTTTTAAACAAATTGAAGGAAATAATTGTGTAAAATTTGATTCTTTATTTGATTGGTATTTAAATAAATATTTTCTTCTTTTAAAAATTATTCTTTCAAAGGCAAGTAGTTCATACAGGTACAGGTATTAATGATATTGTTCGTCTTATATTTGTTTGTGTTGATGCTGAATTGCGTCGAAAAAATTCAATTAAATGGCTAAAAATTTATGGAGAATCATTTAATAATATAATTAATAAATTAGGAAATAATTTTATTACAAAATTAAAATCCTTTGAATTAATTAAAAAAATAGCAAATTATCATAGTGAATATGAATGTTGTTTTCAATTATTTTTAATTGCAAATATTTTGGGACAAGAAAATGATCAAATAAAAAGACAAAAACTTATAAAAAGAATGAAGTATTTATTTGATGATTGTTTTAAAGAAGAATTTTTTAAAGAAGATTAAGTTTTTTTTTAATAATTTAAAAATATTTTTTTTACATATTTACAAAATTATTATTTTTAATGAAATAAAGAAAAAGGATAATTTATTATTATATGTATGTATGCATAATTATTTACATAACAAATAATCAACCTACAATATATTTATCAATGTCAATTTATTTATTCTTTGTTGATTACATCTATTCACTGCATCATCGCGGATCAATAGTTGGATCTACTCCTTTGGGCAGCTTCCAGACACCTGCAGTTCCTCGACGCCTTTGCTGCTCATCCTTATTGTCTTCAATGCTGCATGCACTATTGTCTATAAAATTAAATACGTTAAATTAAGTATATTAAATTAAATATAGGTATATATTTATTAACCACTGTCGGTCCCCTTCGCTGACAAGTTAGCAACTGGCAATGGTCTGAGCTGTATTGATGGAGTTACGACTCTAGGAGAAGTTGTCGACATCTTCCTTTCACCAATAAACGAATTCGACGGTGAAGAGAAGATCAGATCACTTTCTTGTTTAGTTGCCTTCTGCAGTTGTTCATTTCCTCTACCTTTGCCTTCAGAACTGTTGGATTTTGCAGTGCCAGACTTCATCTTAATAATAAAATGTAGAAAATTATTGTTAAAAAAAGATAAAAATTACCTTGAAGAAGTAGAGCAAAGCAGGAAAGGAACTGTAAACTGTAGTACCTATATTAGGTGTGAATGACTGTTTAGATATTTAATAAAAATATATTTTAAGTAATTAGTCTTTTATATTACTACAAAGATTGAACAATAAATACAAACTTTAATGTTGAACAATTAATAGAACCTTAAGAGGGGCTTTATTATTCCTTTAAACCTAATTTTAAATACGGCTCTTCACTCATTTTTGTCTTCTTATTGATGAAAAGTTTGTTGTCGTTGCGTTTTGACGGAAGGGCCATCGAGAAGATTCCATTGACCAGAATTCGCCATATTTTTATTTTATTGTCGTTTTGTTTTTTGAGAGTCAATTAGAGTCTCCTTTATTTTATATTTAATTCACTGTGACTTTCTTTTATGTTTTTTAGTGATTGAAATCTCTTGTGATGGGACTTTGTCATAAATTTTCTGAAATTGCGGCAGATTGTGCAATACCAGCTTATTGTATTAGAACAATTGGTAGTCGCCATATAATCATTGGAGGAGGCGGTGGAAGTGCAAAAACTGGGGTGCTTAATAAACTAGAAGTGATTTATAATTTATTTTGTAAATAATATATTTATCTTTATTAGCTTTATCTTCTCAAATATGGAAGTGATTTTAATTCTAAATCTTCAACTGTTATAGATCAACCACAAAAACTTAGTGCCCATTTAAATTATAGTGTAGATACTTCTGATTTTGCAAATATGAATTTAGATTGTATTGTTTTAAATAATCAACCAGAAAAAGGCAACTATCTTTTGGCTGTCGGTCAGGATAAGGTTTTTAAATTAAAAGTTTGTTGTCTTATTTAACTATTAGTTTTGTACTTTGTATGAAACGACCAGTTTCTGCTTGGATAAAGAGACAAATTCTGGGTGTCTTGCACTAAATTTTCGAAGCTTGGTTCGTGTTGAGACTGACAAACGTACGGGTGATGATTCTTATCAGGTTCTTTTTTGTTAATTATTACACGCAAATGCTTAGTCCATATTAAATTATTTGTTTTGTTTAAATTTTTGTTTGGTTTAATTACAAAATGATAACTTTAATATATTTTTTACTACATATAATTTAATTTTATACATAGAAATGTGTCCGTCTTTTCCGTACAAAAAGTCAACCCCAACAAATAAAAATGATTACAGCTGGGACAGATGGTCATGCTCGTTGTTGGTCAATTTCTTTGGATTTAATTGAAGATTCTCGTCATCAAAACAACAAATATACTTCAACTGATATTCCTTCAATTCTGGATACTTTTTTACCTGAAATAGAAATAAAAACTGGAAAAACTCCTATTGAAGAAATTGATGTTTCTGATTGTGGGAGGATTTTGGCGACAGTTTTGGCGCAATCAACTGTTTTATGGAGCTTAGAAAAAAATGATGGCGAAGAATTTCGTTTATTAACTCTTCCAACTGATAGTGGTCCAGAAGAAATAAATACTAAAAAGTTTAAGGTAGTTAATTTTTATTTTTTGGCTCCTTCTTTGAAATTTTTTAGGTTCGTTCACTTCGTTTTACTTCACTCGATAAAACTGGTAGATATTCTATCTTTGTTACCATACATAATCAACGCATTAGAAGTTCAAAAGAATTATCAGGCCTTGCTTTATGGTCTTATAATAAAGAAAATAATGATTGTAAATTAATTAAATGGAGGAAGGCCTGCAATGAAGTTAATTAATATTTTGCTTTAAATTTAATTAGTTTTTAATATATATTTAGTGTATATCCTGTGCTGAATTAAGTGAATGTTCTAAATTTATTGGTATTGGAACAATGAGTGGAAGTATTGGTATTTTTGACACACAATCACTTGAACAGTTAATGTTCTTGCGTTCTGTTCATTCTTCCTTTGTGACATCTCTTGCTTTCTTTTCACACCGAACTTATGATGCCAAAGACATTGGGCGTATTGGGGGGGGAGATGATAAAAAAGGTCATTGTTTTTTACCTGGAATTTGTGCAACTTCAAAAGCTTCTATTATTTCAATTAGTGTAGATAAAAGAATTATTGTATGTTTTTTAAATAATTTAGACTTATTTCCTTTTATTTTTAGATTCATCAATTACCTTTTCCAACTCCTGGCACATTCACTGGTTCAGTTCTTCGTCTTTCACTTTTTGCTGCATTTTTTTATTTCTTGTTTTGGCTAATATTTGTATATTAAATTATCTTTTAAATGACTTTTAATTATCTAATACTTGTGTATTTTTGTGATTTTTTAACAATTTTTAGGTGATAAAGTTTTATTGTTTAATAATTTTCTTAGAAATAATTATTGTTATTAAAACCATATTTTTATTTCTTATTGTTAGTTTTTTCAATTTATATTCTTTGCTATTGGGGAATATATGTACCTAATGTCACATACCTACTCTACGCACTAACCAAAATATCTAACAATAAATATCTTATTTAATAGCGGATGGTTTGGATTTCTTCTAACAACCATCCCCTGCAAATAAATGTTTTATTCCTAACGTATTCTTTTTAGATAAAAAATTAGAAATGCTCACTAATTTGAATATTAATATTGCAAATAATACTCCGAAATCTACACCAAGAAACATTACTGTCATCAAAAAATCTCAAAAGCATATTAATTTTGATGATGATAATGTAGAAAATGATGTAGTAGATTCACAGAATAAAAAATCAGAAGTGAATCAGAAGCAGTCTCAAAATAATACTATCACTAAGGAGAATGAAAAGAAAAAGGTTAAGGAAAAGAAGGTCTTAAATCCAGACCCGGATATGCGATTTACTTATACTGGAGTTGAGAAACCAGGTATATTTCTTTTTTAATTATTTTAATTTATAAGATACATATATGAACATTCTTTAATTATTTTAATGTTTTATTTAAAGATTTGTATGAGGACACTTTCATCCGTATGTTGGAGAAGAAACCGTTTGAGGTTCTTGAGGATGATTGGCCTCGTGATTCTGATCTGGATGCTTATGATAATTACAACATATTTGAGAAATTGGATGGTGAAAACTTTATGTATCCAATCTAGAATAATAATCGTTTGCATATCTTTCTTTTGCTTAAGTATATGCCTTTCAATATATTTTTCGTTCCTATTATTTTTCATTTAATTTTTTGACTCATGTGATGGAGTAGAGAAAATTCGTTCAAATTCTAATTATTTGAGATAGAATTCTTGTTCTTTTTTTGTTTTTCTAAAAATATTTAAATTTTGAAATAAAAAACACGGCCAAATTTTCGTTTTGGCCCTGAAAAGAATTTTTGATCTTTATTAAGTAATATTAAATTAAATTATTTTTGATCAACAGAGTTTGTAATTTTTCTTTTCCTACATCATTGCTGTTGCAAAAAATTTTTTTGATTATGAATAAAAACATTGATCTTTATTAAACTTTTATTTGATTAAATAAAAAAAAACTGGGAATTATTTTATGATAAATACATACGAATTGCTTTATTTAATATCAGTGAGTTGATTACAGTTCTATCCTTCAAAGACCCTACAATTTAATTAATTAAAAATGTGAATTACTTAAATAATTAATCAATTCTTCTATTTAATTTTAATATTTATTATCATTTATTTAATAATTAAATATTTAAAAAAATCAATCTTTGCCTCAACCTTTAAATTTTCTTTCAAATTATTTTCCGTTTTCTTCGCCCATTTTTAGTGAGTAAACCTTAAATAAAAGAAGATCAATATATTGCATACATACACTTCTTAAAATAATTTTAAATAAGATTATTTAGTGTTTAATTTTGTATAAATATTTAGCCTAATTTAGTATTTTTTAATTAAGCAAAAGACTGATTTTAATTTATTATAATTTAATAGTCATAAAGTCCAGGTTTTTTTAATTTTATAATTAATTTAAAGGTTTATTTAAAATTAAAAGAAGAATTAATTTTAAAAAATAAAATGTTTTTTGGTCCGCCACCAAGTTATTTAGAAGCTATATCATCAACATCATCCTCTTTAAATCAATTAACAACAACAAATAATTCTAACAATAATTTAATACCATCTAGTAATCAACAACAAATATGGTCAATTATAATTCCTTTACAATGTAAGGGAATATTTTTTTTTAATTTTTAAAATATAATTTAATAAAAAGGTACTCCTCCACCAAGTTATTCTACTACTAATGTTAGAACAACAACAACAACAAATAATAATAATAGACAAAATAATCAGTCAAATAATAGAAGACAACAACAACAACAACATTCTTGTTCATGTACTTCTCATTCTTTTACACAACAACAAAATCAAAGAAACAACAGTAATAAATTATTTTTTAATTATAATAATATATTTAATAAAAATAGTTTTATTAAAAAATTAAATTTAAAATAAAAATATTATTTTTAAAGGTAATAATAGATTAAATCAATTAATATTTCCTTCATACAATATTTCTAATAATTATCAACAACAAAATAATCAAACAGAAAATTCTTTAAATAATAATTTAGAATCATCAACATATAGAGCTGATAAAATTAGAGATTTATTTTTGTCTATTTTAGCTAGAATTTTAGTCGTTTTCCTTTTTGTTGTTTTTATTCGTTTAATGATTGCACAATTAAATTAAAAAATAAACTTTTTATTATATTTATGTATAACAATCATTAAAAATAATTAATCTTTCATAAAATAATGTATTTTTAATTTCCATTTTATTTTTAAATTAATTAGTTAAATAATTGAATAAATACATACATTTAAAAATATAAAGAAAAACAAGAGACAGAAAAGAAAAAGAGAAAAGAAAAGACTAGTAAAAGATTAATAAAACATTAATTTTATATTTAATTTAATTAAATAGTTAAACTTAATAATAATAAATCAATAACAAATAAAAGAATTATCCCCCCAATAAAGTCAATTTTACGTCCAATATTTATTACTAAATTTCCATCTTTTTTATAAATTCTTTTAAATCCAATTGCTGAAGAGGAACTATTATTTTGTGTTGTTGATGTTAAAAAAAGATGTCTTCCAACTGCTGGATTACCCGGAGTTGGACGATTTTGGTTTTGTTTAAATCTAAAAATTAAAAAGAATTTAATTTAGAAATTTTATTAACCCAAAATTTTGAGAAAAATGTGAAGAATTTAATGTATTTTGTTGAAAAGAATTTAAAGGAGAAGATGATGGATTAGAAGAAGAAAATCCAAAAATTGAAGAAGGTGATTTAAATAAATCAGAATTAAAAAAAAGAAGATTTTAAATTATCTAAAAATAAATTAAATATATTTAAATATTATAAAACAACCATTTTTATTTTCATTATTATTATTTGATTGTATCCAAGTAGATTTAAATAAACTATTATTATTATTATTAAATAATGTATTAAATGATTGTTTTTGATTATTTATTTGCTGATTTTGTTGTTGACTAAATTAATTAATTAATTTTATTTATTTTATATACCAAGAACAAAATGTCTGATCTTTTTGTATTTCACCCATAAATGAAAAACATTTGTGTGCTTGATTTTGATTTGGTCCACATTTTGTATTACAACAATTAGTAAATATTCCACAGTTATTATTATTTGCCTTAAAAATTAATTTAATTAAATTTAAAGAATAAAACTTGTTCTAAGCAAAGTTTTGTCAGTTCATTATTATTTATTAATTCATCAGAATTAATTAAAATAAATAAATTAATAAAGAAAAATAAAATTTTAAACATTTCTATTTAAAAAAAAATAATTATTTTTATTTAAAATGAAGGTATTTAAATATGTATGAATAAATAATTAAATTAAATGAATTTGAAGGAAAAAAATTTAAAATAAAATAAATAATTTTTATTTATTTAGCTGATTTTTTTTTATTAAAAATTATTTCTCATTTTAATTTAATTCCTGAAATTAAAATAAAATAAATTTAAAAATATTTAATTTTCTTTTAAAATATAAATTGTAATAAATAATAAATAAATAAAATTTTAAAAAATTGGGCAGATGTCCTTTCCTTCTCTTTCCCCAACACTTTAAGTGTTGAGGAGTGTTTACTCATAATCGTGACCTCCTTATTATATAAAAAAGCTTTTTTTTTTTAATTAGGTATATAAATTAATTTTAAATATTTTATTTAAAAAATATTAAAAAATTAATTATTTGTTTATGCTATTATTGGACTAAAAATAAATTAATATATTTAAATATTTATATTAAATGAAGTTTAATTTATTTTTTAATTTAATTTTAATTAATTTTACTACTTAATATAAATTAATTGTTTGTATTGTACGTATAAAAAGAATTAAAAAATAAAAGAATTTAAAGGAAAAAAGGCCAAATAAATTTGCGCAAATATTTGTAAATGAAGAAAGGAAAGTAAAAAATAAAAGAATAAATAAATAAATAAATAGTATATGTATTTATTTATTTATTTATGTTGTAATAATTACATAATAATAATTATTTAAATTAATTAAAGTTTAAATATCTAATAAAATATAATTAAAAATACCGGTTATTTAATTAAAAAAGTCAATTAATAATTAAAAGGATATAAATTAATTTTAATTAAATTAAATTATATCCTTTATAAATAATATGTCAAATTAAAATATTTCTTTCTCTTTCTCTCTTTTAATTATTCTATGCAAAACAAACAATTAAAGAACCAACAACAATATTTAAAAAAGTTGCAATAGCTGCACCACAACCCAAATAAAATGAATAAGAAACTTTATTATTAACATTTCCTTGATTATTATTATTTCCATTCTTTTATAAAAAATAATATTTTAATTAATTTAATTTAAAATTAACCTCATCTAAATTATTAACAAATTTAACCAAATCAATAGCTGAAGATTTGAATGAATTAATATCCAAATCATTAACTTTAACTTTAATTTGAGCTTTAAAAAAATAAATAAAATAATTAAATAATTAATTAAATTAAACCAATATAATCTTGATTTTTAATCCAAAATAATCCAAGTCCAACAACTAAACAAATAAATGTAAATCCAGAAAGTAAAGGAAGTGGTCTCAATAAAAGAGATAAATGACAAGTACAAGAACAAAATGAAAAGAAATTTAAAATAAAAGAAATTAAAGCAATTAGAAGAGCCAAAACCATTGAAATAATTACAATCTTTTCCCAATCAGAACGTAACTTTAAAAAATAAAATTTAATTAATTTATTTCTAACCTTAAACCATTGTTCACAATAATTTAAAGTTTTTTTCCAAGAATCTTCATTTTCTTCTTTTTTATTAGAAGAAGAAGAAGAAAATAAATTATTTTCATTATTTTGTGTTGTTGTTGTTGGTATTTGACAAATAAATATTCCAAAATTCATATTAGTTATATTTTGGACAGCATTTGGATTTCCATTTTTAAGAGAATCAAATGAATCATTAACATGAAGAGTTAAACGACGCCAACCTTTTTTTTATTAAAAATTATTTTAATTTAATTACCTGGAGTAAACATTGATGCACAAATAAGTGCAATTGTTATTCCAGATAAAATACCATAAATAATTTGACCAATACGGGAAATACACATATTTAAATAAAATTAATTAATTATTTGTTTTTTAATTAAAAAAATAATTTTTAGTTAAAATACAAGAAGAAAAAAAAGAGCATTTTAAATAGCTTTTTACAAAAGAATAAATATTACATAAATATATATATTTATTTATTTATTCTTTTTTTTTTACTTAAAAAAATATTAATGTCAATGAATGACTCTTAAATTAGTAAAGAGTTTATATTAGTCAAACTAGAAAATATTTTTATTTAAAAAATAAACTTAATTTATTTTTAAATAAATATATTGAAATATTTAATTATTAATTAATTAAAATCAAATAAGATTTAATTGATTTTTTGATTTTTAATAATCATATGTATGTATAAACGTCAATAAATAATTAAATAAATGTTTAATAAAATTAAATATAAAAAACTCTTTTAGAGAAAAAATTTTAAAAAAATAGAAAAAAGCATTTATTTTAAATATTTTAAAAATGCTGAATAAATATAAAAAAATAATAAATAAATATAGATTTATTTATTCTCGATCGAAATTGAAGAAGAAAAAAAAATAAGGCTTTTTCAAAAAAAAATATGCGCATAATTTTGTTAAATCAAAACGTTAATAGAGAAAAATCAATTTTACTGTTTCATTGCGTTGCGGTCAAGGAGAAAAGACAAATATTTTTTTTTGTAATAATAAAAAGTATTATTTTATTTATTTTCTTTGTTTTAACCTTTGTGTTAATTTTTTATTGTTTTTTAATTTTAGTTAATAAAATATTTTGACTAATTATGAATAAAGTTTAAAAAAAAAGAAAATTAAGGGGAAATTGTTTAAGAAGTTATAAAAGGTCAGAAAAATTTAATTTAAATTAATTTTAACAAATAAATAATAATTTTATTCATTTAAAGTCAGAAAATTAAATTAAAAGTCAAAGAGGTAAATATTAATGAAATTAATTATTTTTTAATCAAAAATTATATTTTAAAAAATATTTTTTCTTTAAATTAACATTTATTATAAAATTAGTCTTTTCTATTTTTTAGTAATAGCTCTTAACCAAAGTGAGAAAAATGCAATAAGTCTAAATCCTTTAAAAAAAATAATTATAATTTTATTATTTAAATTAAAAAATACCTAAAATCATTGAAAATAATGCTGTATAATCAAAAGTAATATTTTCTGGTTCAAACCCCAAAGAGTCAAGTACATCCATTCCAGTCATATAACAAGTATTATATTCAGTTAAATTATTATAGATTAATGTCTGATTAGAACTACTACAACCTTAAAATTTAAAAAAAAAATTTTAAAAAAATTAAAAAAAGAATTAAATTTAAAAATTAATAAAAAAATTGGTAGAACCACAATTAAATAAATATTACCAGGTATTTTGTCTACACGTGTCCATTGACTAATTGATGCACTTTCATAAGCATAACCAAAATAAGAAATAAATTTAATTGGATAAAAATATTTGGGTAAAGATTGCTAAAAAAAATTAAAAAATAATTTTTAATTTCTTTTAAAAAATAACTTGATTAATATAAAAACCCCCAAAAGCTAATAAAGGAATAACAACAACAGGAAGCATTGCAATAGCTAAATCAGTTGTTCCAAATATACAAGAAGCAGCATAAGAAAGAGAAACAGCTACATTAGTAACACAAATACAACTTAAAACAAATGAAGTATATGCTAAAGTATTGTGAACAAAACCTTTAAAAAATATAAAATAAAAAAAAGAATAAAAAATAACACAAAACAAACCAGACATCCAATAAACAATTGAAGAAAAAATAAATGGATAAATTATATATTGAATTAACTAAAATAAATAAATAAATGTAATTTTAAATTAAAAATACCTCAGCAATATTTTTTGCAAGAAAATAAGTATCAACTCTATATAAATTAGATAAATGTTCCCTCATAAAAATAGGTAATTCATCACAAAAAATCTTTTTAAAAAAAAAAAAAAAAAATAATTTAAATAATATTTTTTAAAACAAACATGAGCAGCAGCAAATTGAAACCTTTAATTTAAAAAAATAAATAAAGATTTATATTTTTTATTTACATAAAGTTCATATTTGCAATTGACTGAAAAATTAATCCATTAATATTCATAACAGTTGTCTGACGAATTGGTGTTTGAAAATAAATAATTCCAAGAATTAGACTTATTAATAATGTTTGAAATAATCTAACTTTTAAAAGCATTGGTTCACGAATTGTAACAAAAAAAGAACGTCTAGTAAGGGCAACAAATTGTTGTAACCAACTAAATTAAAAAAAAGAATTTTATATATTTAATAATTTAAAAATATACGTTGATTTATATCGTTGCATTTCTTTTGATTTATATAATCCTTCTAATTTTGAAATTGTTTTATTTGTAGATGTTGTTGTTGTCATAAAAAGAGGAAAATCTTCATTCTTTTCTCCATTTTCCTCCATTACTTCTTCTACATATTCTGGAGTAGAATAAATACTTTCATCTGTTGAAATATCAAATATTTGAAGTCCTCCCTCATTATTTTCATTAGAAGAATTAATTCCTGTCAATTCTTTTGTATCATTATTTAATGGAGGAGAAGAACCTCCACTACTATTACTTGATAATTCAAGCATTAATTGCTTCCCTGTGTCACTTTTAATAAAAGTAGAACAGATTTTCTGGAAAGAAAATAAAATTTAATTTTTAAAGATTTTTTTGTTGTTTATTATTAAGTACATTAATTTTAGAATAAATTCTTCTTTTAGATCCCTTTGATTTTGCTGCATCTGCCAAAATACCAATAAAGAAGTCAGCAGGATTAAAATTATCAGGAAGAGTATGTCCCAAACTATTATATTATTCTAATTTAATATTTTTAGTTAAAAAATAAAAACCTTTCAAAGAAAGGAATAGCCTCAGCTGTTGTACCAAGAAATGCTAATTTTCCTTCAGCCAAAAGGCAAATTCTTAAAAATATAAAATTATTTATTTATTAATAAACAATTAACTTGTCAAACATTTCAAATAATTGGGAACTTGGTTGGTGTATTGTAACGACTAAAAAAAAAAAAAAATAAAATTAAAGATATTCTTTAACTGATTGTCATATTTTTTCGTCTAGCCAAATCTTTAAGTACTTGAATAACTTGTTTTGCTAAATATGAGTCTAAACCAGAGGTAGGCTCATCACAAAAAAGAATTGGAGGTCCAGTCATTATCTACAAAAATTTAATTAAATTAATGTTTATTTTAGTTTTCAAAAAAAAATTCCCCCACACTAATACAATAACCTTTAAGCATACATCATTTAAAATATTTAAGGTTAAGGAAGGAAGCCATGTAGGTATATTTTTTTACAAAATTGTTAGATTAAAATATAAATAGATATAAAAATTATTAACCTCAGAAGCAAAAGCCAAACGTTTTCTTTCTCCTCCAGATAAACCTTTCAATCTATTTGGCCAACCAATAAGTGTATTTGCACAATTTTTAAGTCCAAGTTCTGTCATAACTCCTTGAACACGACGTTCACGTTCTCTAGCCGAATATTGTTTACCCATTCTCATTATAGCCTTTTATATTATTTTAAATAAATAAAATTTAAAAATTAATTAACCATAAATCTTAAATGTTCAACAACAGTCATAGAGCCAATAAATAAGTCTTCTTGTTGTACATAAGCAGAAATTTTACGTAAAGCTTGTTTTCCAAGATCTACTCCATTTATTCGAATATGTCCAGATATACGAAGAGAAGAAAGATTTCTTTGAGTAAGAACATTTAAAAGTGAAGTTTTACCAGCCCCACTAAAATAAAATAAAGAAAATAAAAGAAAATTTAAAAGTTTAACATAACTAGCTCCCATTAATGCAAGAACTTCCCCTGGATATGCAACACCATAAACTAAAAAAAATATTATATTAATTAAAATAAATAAATATATAGTTGCCATTATTTAAAATATATTTCTTTCTAAATGATAAAGAAGAAATTCCATTTTCAATATCATCACAACTTCCAGTAAATTTTGAAAAAACATTTGAAAGAGATGAAGGAAATAGGCTTTTCTCATGTCGTGGTTTTGCTATAATAGAATGCCATGAAATTACAAGAGAAGGAGCTACACTACATAATGATACCTTAATTAAATTAAAACTAATTATTTTAAAATTAAAAAAAACTTGTTTACGACGATTGTTTATTGTTAGAATCCTTGAATTACATTCATTTTCTCCTAATCCAAGAATTGATTCCATTTCTGGAATATTAGAAGAAGACGAAGAAGATGAACGTATATCATAATTATTGTAACTTTGTGTACCCATTATTAGTTTTAAACAATAAAATCTTATATAAAAAATTATATACAAAATAAAAGTCAATATATGTTATTTAAAATTATCGTTTAATTACGCATAAACATGTCTAAAAGAAGTCAAAATTAAGATAAGAAAAATAATACTACTAACTTCTTATGTATTTATTTTTAAATAATTTAACCATCTACCCCCTTTATGTATAATTGTAAATATATTTTCATTTTTATTCTACTATTTATTTAAATTAAACATATTTTTTAATTTAAAAAAAAAAGTTTAATTTTTAATTGTTCAATAATGAAAAATAAGAAAATTCAAATAACATCTTTCAGGTATCTCCTCCTAATAAATTCAAAAATACTCCTGTAGGAATAGAACAAATTGCAAATAAAAAACCAAAACAACAAATAATAAATGAATATCCAATATTTGCTCCTTTTGCAACACTCATATTTAAATCTTTTAAAATTAATTAAATTAATTAAAATACTAACCAAATTCAATTTGTCCATTTTGTTTAAGTGAAAATAAAAGAATTACAAGTAAAAGTAAAACACAAATAATAAAAGAGAAAATTGGTAAAGGAGTAAATAAAATCCGTTTTCGTCTTGTTGTTCCTTCTTTTTTAATAAAAATAAATGAGGCAATTGACCATCCCAAAGCGATTAATTCGAATAAAAAAATAAAAATTAATAAAACACCAATTAAGGTATCTACACCACTTCTTTTCTAAACAATCTATTTTTAAAAATAAATTTTATAATTTACCCCCATACAATCAGCCATTCCTTCAGTATCACAAACAAAAATACCAGAATTAATTGTATTTGCCTTATCATATTCTCCAATTTGATTTCCTTTAATAATTGTACGCCATCCTAAAAATTAAATATTTTTTAAATAGAATATAACACAATTAATAATACCAGGAGTTAACATTGAAATAAGTGTAAAAAGTAAAGCTGTTGCTATTGTGGCTGAGTAAATGCATTGGACAATGAACTGATTAAAGGACATATTTCACAATTTTTGTAAGATTTTTTTTTTTTAAATAAAAAAAAATAAATATTTGTGAATATATTTATTTATTTTAGATGGTAATAATATATGTACATATCTTCCTTATATTTTAATTCATGAATGAATCATTCCCCGCAAGAGTATTTTTGCCCATTCTTAAATCGTTTGGATTAGGCAAAGGAAATATTTTTTCTTTAAATCTTTTAATGCTTAAAGTAAAAAAATATTTTAAAGTTCTTTAATATTAATTTTTATCAATTTGAGAATAATAGAATAAAAATAAATTAACAAACATTACATTTCCCTCAAATCAAAGCTCTTGTCTTTCTTCATTTTCGTCTCCCTGTGCATTTACACCTACTCCAGAACGACTTGCCTTGCCCTGAAGAACGGACTTAAAATTAAGATTTTGATTTAAAAAAATATTAATTTTTAAATCTATGAGTTGAAAAGAACTTACAAATTAAGAGAATATGATCAAAAATAAAAACCTGATAGTCTATAGCAGCAGCTGATTTTCCTGCAATACGACCAAAAACAACACATTCAAGAAGGGAATTTCCAGCTAAACGATTAGAACCATGTACACCTCCAGTAACTTCACCAGCAGCTAAAAGACCTTGAAATGGTTTTGACAGAAATTGACTAAATACAAAGGCCTGAAAATTAAATAATTTAAAAATAATTTGTCCAGTTTTACTTTTAAAGAGTAAATACTTTTATTATAATAAAGAACATAAAATTTTACAAACATTTTTGTCAATTTGTAAACCACCCATTGTGTAATGAATTGCACTAAAAAGAACAAAAATATTAGAAAAAATCCCATTTAAAAGCTAACGTAGTTATTCTTGCCAAATAGAAAGTATCGCTTATATTGAATTTAACAGGGGAAAACACCTCAAAATTAAAATATTCTTTTAAAATTATTATTTATCCAACTTTTTCCAAAAGAATCTTTAAAATGCTTATCAGTAACACTCATTTCGGCATAACTATTATAATCATTTATAGTTTGAAGTAATTGGTCTTCAGAGCAGTTAATCTCAACTGCGAGTTCTTTAATATTAGCTAATTCTTTGAAAAATCCTTTGATCTAATAGAATATTTTAATTTAATAATTAAAAGTCTTTTTTTTAATTATTAATAAAAAAAAAACCTTAAAATAGAAATTGAAAGCTGGTAATCCAAAATTCTCAGAAGATTCTTTATTCATTAACATCCAAGCTATAGGCATATTACCAGCTAATTTTTGACGAGCACAATTCTGAAAATATTTCTAATGTAGTTACAGCAAAATATTTTATAAAAATATTTTTAAATAAAAGTTTTAGAATTATTAATAAATATTATCTAATTAATTGAAAAATTATTTTATTAGAATAATACATACCTGGGTAATTTGTTTTGTAAGTTCATCTCTTCGTCCTAACTCATTTCCAAATCTTTTACCCTCATGATTAATCTTAAAATAAAAAAAGAAATATCAAAATAATTTCATATGCAAACAGCTCACAAGTATAGCCCCTTTGCCTCTTAATGCTTCAGCTGCCAAGAATTTGGTCATAGCCCCTGGATTCTTTGGATCAATAAATGCAGTCGGATGAACCTGAAAATGAGAATTAAAAATTAAAATCTGTCAACCTGTACTTTATCCATTCCAACTAAACCAGCCCCCATAGCACGCGCCATTTTAACTCCATCGCCTGTAGCAAATTTTCCATTTGTAGTAGGAAGTGATTGAGTTGAGGGAGCAAACTCTAAAAGTAAAGATGTTTCATCATTTTCTCTATCAGCACTGAATCCTCCTGTGGTTAAGATTACGGCCTTTCCAGTGATTTCCTCTGAATATTAATTCAATCCTTATTTTATTTAGAGCATAATTGCAAGTTTACCAATTTGTCCATTCTCTCCAAGAACTCTAACACCTGTAACAAAATCATTCCAAGTAACTAATCCTAGAACACGCCGATTTAATTTAATTTTCAGAGGAATTTCTTTTTCGGAAAAATTTTCTGGTTTTTGCCATTCTTCAAGCTTTGCCCTTAATGCTCGAATTATTGCAACTCCAACTGGTAATGGTTTTCCCTCCTTTGGTGATGACAACCTAAATTTAAATTTTTTCAAAATAAATAAAAAGTTGTTAAAACACCTAATTCATTCTACATATTCTTAAAAATTACCAATGTGTACGAGGTACGGAGTGACCGCCACAAAGGTTAACATCTGATAAAGCAACCCCATTATCAATAAGAAACTGAACAGCTAAAGCAGAATTGTGAACCTAATAAATTTGTATTTTCGAATAAAATAATAATTTGGAACCAAAATATCCACTAAAACTGGATCATTTTCACGATCACCAGCAATTAATGTATCGGAATAGAAGATCGAAGAGGAATCACTAATCCCCAATTTATCTTGTATTGGAGTACCGCATCCATTAATTCCTGAAATAATCAAAAGAAAAATAAAAAATTAAATAGAATAAATACCACTACTGGCTTTAGCACTATTTCCGCCAAGATCAGCCTCTTTATCAACAAGTACAACCCTAGCACCAGCCTTGAGCGCCCTATAAAAGAAATTCTGATAAAGAACGATTAATAAAGGAAACTCTAATGATGCCGAAATTCCTGCAAGACCACCCCCTACAATTACTACCTAAAATATTTTGTTAAAAAAATAATAAAATAAACTGGTTCAGTCGCTTTAGGTGCCTTCCCCAAAGCAATTGCAGGATCCAAAGGTTGTGGTTGCATTGTTATTACGAGTAGTTCATAACCTAAAAGTATATGTAATACTAAAGATATTTTTATCGATAGTAAAGTCATCTAAAACTCTAATTAATAGAATTAATGCATAAAAAACATAAAATAACACACAAGGTGTTTGCCAATAGCAAAATAATTGTAAGGTTTTCTTCATTAAACTTTATTTTTAAAATAAAGTATTTACAAACCAAAAATATACCTTAATATGATTACAATATGGAGATTTTAATTTTTTAAAATACAAAAAATAGATATGTATGTACATACATAAATACATAGAAACAAAAATAATGAAAAAATAAAGATCGAAAAATTAAGATATTATCCGTTTCTAAAAATCTTCAAATTAATTTATCTAAAAGGTACCGGTTCGGTTTAAATTATAAAATCACAATAAATGGGCTTTTAAATTACCCGAAGTTAATTGATATTTGAAAATATAGTTAGCATAAAATGAGCGTGAAGAAGAATGTGGGAGAGAAAGGGAAGATTTGATAGTTTCAAGAGTAGTCCTTTCCAAACAATCAAGATTTGACCAGGCAAAAATTGTGGAAAAAACTACTCTGACAATGAGTTGCTTATGAAATAAAGTGTAAATATGACAAACAGCCAAAGAAAAATAAGGAAAGGGCATGTAACATGTTTCTAATATTTTCCTTCCCCCTACAGATTAGAGACAAATTATAAATATTTTTACTAAATATTCATTGATGCTTTGACCCTCGTTGCATAAAAATAGGATGTTTACTGCGAAGGTAAATTCGTTTGAGGATTTTTCATATCAATGACAGAGATAGAATTCAGAGATGAACAATCAGAAGAGCAAGAGGATTGCGGTGGAAGCATTAACGAAGAAGATGTTTCCTTTAAGATTAAAAGTTAAAGTAAAAGATATTTAAAAAATAACATTCTCTGTTCCTGAATTGTCAAGCATTTCTGAGTGTGGCGTATCTGCTCGTGACGAAAAAGTCGTCGATGAATTAGCATCATAACCAGCCCCAGAACAGAAGGATGAATATAGTACTGATGATGAGTCATCAATCTCCCGTGATTCAATAGATTGAAAACTATAAATGGGTCTTTCATTGAAAATAATTAAATTATATGTATACCATTCAATTGAAATTTGCGGATCAACAAGTAAACGAGATATAGGAGGGGATGACTCTGATGATGTCGAAGTTGGTTTTTTAACAACCAAACTTGGTAGCAAGGACGAATCAGAGGAGAAAGTAACTGGCGTAGTCGAAACAGGCTTTGAATCTTTATCAAAATTAGTCGTTAGCCGTTCTAGTTGTTGTTGCTGATAATGTAATAAATTAATATTTGAAGTAGATTCGCGAACAAGAGGAGATGCTGCTGAGGAACTAATTACTGATCTTAACAAAGCAGTGCAACGACGTTTGGGATTCGACAGAGTAATAGAACTTGAAAATAAAAAATTATATAATTTTTTATTTAATATTTACCTGTTCTCACTGTCACTATCCAAACCTGAACTCTTATTTCCTATACCATTGCCACTGGAAGCTGTATAACGTCTTTTGGAAACTTGACGAACTGCGATCGGAGACATACTTCTAAAAATTAATGAATTAGCTCATCTCATTTTTAACTTAACCTCATTCGATTATAAGGGCTGGCAGGCGTTGTTGGGCTCGGAATTGGTGAATAAGAAATATTTGCACGAATAACCTGCTGAGTTGATGGTGAATAACATTGCTAAAAAAATTAAAATAAATTAAAAACTATGTTTTAAAACTTTTTGCATCATGTCAACTCCTGTTCTAGTCGGTGAAGGTGACGAACTTTGTGGAAGAAATGCATTTGTAAAAACAGAAATTGGTTCAGTTAAGGATTTGGCACGCTTCCGTTCCTCAAATAGTTTATCATCCTATAGAATAAAAAACACGAAAATATATCGAAATTTTTATTTTCTTACCAAACAAAAATCCTCGAATCCTAGAGAGACTTGCTGCGAAGACTTAATCATTTTTTCATGTGCTGCCTCATTCTCAGTACTACAATCAGATTCACGTCGAATTGATGCAACACGACCACGTGTAAGAATTGGCGTCCGAGAAGTAACAATAGCAGCGGGAGAATTTGGCCGACTCATCTAAATAAGAAAATTATTTAGAAAATAATACTTATTTTAGCTTTTTTTAGTTGAAATGGAGTAATGAATCCTTCTTGATTTACTGCAGTCGAAAGTGGTAAAAACATTCGAGTATCGCCCCCTTCAATGCTAATTCCAGGAATATCAGCACTTGTACCAACACTTTCACTACTTAATTTACGTTCTAGACATTGTTGTTTGCTAGAGATTGCAGAAGAAGAAAAAATTTCATGCTTCTAAAGTTAAAAAACTAATGTAAAAAATAAATCAAATATAATCAACAACCTGAAAATTTCTAGTTCCATCTAAAGGAATTTTCTTTTTGGTGCGCCATGCACTATGATAATCAATCGCAGATGCTGATAAAGTTCGACCAAGAAGAGAAGTAGGAGCTGTAAGATTATAGTCAAATGGTTTTGGTTTGTTCTCTTCATGAGAAATTTCATCTGAGGAAGATTTACACTTTGGTGTAGAATCTGAAGCAGCTGGCATCATAATTAACTTATTTTTCGCTTTAAAGAGAGAATTAAAATATTAAAATATCATGATGCTTCATTGAATTTACAGGATTTTTATGGCCAGTTACCTCATAATATGTATTCTAAATTAAATTCATTCATCATAATTATACCTAATTAGCATTATTTTAATTGTCATTATTCGTAAATCAAGTATGCCAATTCTGGCTTCTGACCATTTTATCCAAAATATTAAGTGTCATTTCGTCCAAACCTATCTTCTTGTCTTAAAAATTTGATAAAATTCATTTGAGTCTGACGTCATTCAGAGGAAATGCATCATCAGGATAAATCTCACAATCAGTACGAAGCAAGGGATCCTTTTGTTGTAAATACCCTTGATGATTCTCACATTTCATTGCGTGAACGAAAGGAAGGTATTTTTCTTTCACTTTAATTTACTTATTATTTACAATTCAGGTGAAATTGTCTATGATGAGAGACGGAAAAAATGGTACAGAGTCAAAAAGACAATATTTCCGACGCACGTTACTGCTGGTCCCATGAATTTAGGTATATTATTTTTGAAAATAATTTATATAAAACAATTTAATTTTAATTATTATTATAAAATAAAGTACAAGTTTTTACTAGGTGACCCAGAAGACAGGCAAGCTATTTTTCCATTGAGACTTAATGTCAGATATATTTTTATCCTTCAATATAACTTTTTTACGATTTGAGATCTTTAGATTTTTACGTAAATACGAAGCAAATGTAATTATTCCTGATATTATCGCTAAAAGGATTGAAAAGAATGAATGTCGTGACACATTTATGAAATTTGTTGAATGTATGGGCGTTGGTGGTGCATTAACTGGGACACATAACTGCAGGCCATTTTATAAGGAATTCCAAAATTGTAAAGTTGAAAAGTAAGCAGTTGATTTATATTCTTAAATTCATTTTGATTAATTCTTTTCACTATTCAGATTCCGAGACCAAAAACTTCGTAAAGAAATCACTGAAGAATTTATAAGAGAGCGAAGCGAGTTTAGAAAAACGGGATTAGTACGATAGTTAAGAATTTTTATTCAAACTTTATAATTTTAGGATAAGAATTCTCGTGAATTTGATCGTTATTTAGAATGGAAGAAGAATAAATTGTTAATCGAGCAAGAAAATAAAACAATGTGTTAGAAAATTTAATTATAGTTTTTTAATTCTGCGTTTTCGATAAATTTAAATAGGGTTTTTTAATTCTTGTCATTAAAATATTAACTATATATGTTTAAATGTACTTGTTTTTTTTTCAGGCTATATTTAATATTTTTTTGATGGAGTCGACATTCTTTTGCAATGTTTGTAGTGTGGAGGTTTTTAGTCAACATTTTTGGAACGACCACATTAATGGAAGAAAACATATACAAATGGTTGACAAAAAGACTAAATTGGATACTTTGGCAAGAAGATCAGTTCATTTAAATAATTTTAAAGAGGTTATTTTATACTTAAATATTTAATGGATCAAAAATACTTTTTTGGATTATTAATGGATTTTTAGATACATAAATTAAGTATCAAAAAATTTGTTAAATAAACTCTAAAAATTAATTTATTTTTTGTTGTTTATTTATAATTATCTAGAAACTATTTTTATGACTAATATTATTAGTTTTTATTCAAAAATTATAGAAAATAAATGAGGAACAATTACATCAAATATTTGATAAATTCGGGGATGTTGATAGGATTCTTGTTGATAAATCTGGCAAAAATGCTTATGCCATTGTTGAATTTAAGAAAGAGGAAGCAGCTAAAAATTTGTTAGAAGCAATGCAGCGAATTAAAATTGGAAAGGTATTTTTATATAATTATTAATTGTAAAGAGTTGCCTATAGTTTTACAACTAATTTTAAATATTTTTTAGAGTATGGTAAGAATTCGACCAAGAATGGTTGATTTTTGTAATTCAACAACCAAACAAGTTTCTTTTATGACAAATTCTAAAAATGTGCTTCAATTCCTCAAAGACCGTCCAAGTGAATTTTCTTTACAATTGGATGCACTTATTGAAAGATTTTCTTTATCAAATACTTTGGTTACTTAAAAAATAGTTACATATATATATATATATATTATATAAATTTTAGATTAATGAACGACTAGAATTTGTTCATAAATTGCAGGAACATTTTCAGCAATATTTTTTATGTCCTATTCGTATTATATTATTTGGATCTTCTTCAACTGGTTTAGGTTTTGTTGATTCAGATTTGGTAGATATATTTATATTTTCTATATTTATAAATAACTGAAAAAAAAACAAATATTTTTAGTCTTTTCACTCTAAATTGTTCAATTTTAGGATTTAAATCTTATTTTTGAAAATTTTCAATATACCGACATTGTTGATAAAAATAGTTGTTCTTCTTCATCTACTTCGAATGAATCAGAATTAGATAATATTGGATATACCATTGAGGATTTGTCAAAAACTCTATTGGATTCAAAAACATTTTTAAATCTAACAAAAACAAGTATTTTATTTAAATTATTATATTTATTATTTTCTAGATCAGATTCGTATTTTGAACACTTTAATTAATCCACTTCGTAAAAAATGTTCATCGATTGTTGCACATGTTCCAGTGAAGGATGCACGTGTTCCTGTTTTACGCTTAATGATTTGTTTGTCTCAGGGAAAAATTCCTTGTGAGCTCTCAGTGCAGAATTTATTGGGGGAATACAAAGCAAATTTAATTGGTAATTTAATCAAAGCAGAAACTTCAGGTAAAATAGAAGAATAATACTTTAACAATTATTTTTAAATTTAGGTCTTCTCTTTCGTTTATTTTTTTTTATAAAACTTTGGTCATTTTCTAATGAACTTTTTATTTCTGAAAACAATGCTGATGCATCAAATTCAAATTGGAATTCATACACACTTTCTTTATGTACAATTGGATTTTTACAGAAAATTGGTTTAGTTTCTCCTATTTCTAAGTTCTTACTTCCAAACTCAATTAAAATAAATGGATGGACAGTTGAATATAATATACCTAAATTTACACTTGAAAAGAATGAATTTCCTTTACTTTTAAAGGTAGGAAATTATTAATTAGATTTAATAAAATAATTATATTTTTGTTTTAACAGGAGCTTTTTACATTTATTTTTTTAAATCTCAAAACAAATAAAGTTTTGTCTATTCTTGAAGGCAGAATTATTGATGTAAATGACTTTAAAAAGGATTTTTTAAATAAATCAACTCAAAATGAAAAACGATGGCGTTTTTCGCTTGTTAATATTCAGGATCCTCTAGAACTTTCACATAATGTGGCAGCTAATGTAGGAAAGGGAAGTTTATCAAAATTACGTTGGAAAATTTGGTTTGTTTTTTTAATTTAATAATCTTAATTAATTAATTATTTTTAAATTATTAGTCTAATTTTTAAATTTATCGATTTTATGTTAAAGAATATTATTTAATTTAAATAATTTATAGTTATGCAATCTCTGTACTTAAACAATTCTATAAGGAACCAAATTGTATGCAAAAATTATTTCAATTACAAAATCCGAAGGATTTGAATAAAGAAAGAACAGAAAGAATAAAAAATAAACAATCAACATCAAACGAAAAGGAGAAAAAAATTGATAATGAAAATAAAAATTTTGAAGATGAAGAAGAACTTATGGAAATTGATTTGGCCATAAAATTAGAAGAAGAATTGAAAAATGGAAATAATGCTGATATTTATATGGAATAATTAGAATATATTTTAACAAATTTAATAGAATAAAGATTTAAAGAATTTGAAATTTATTAATTTTCTTAAATATTTTTATAATTATTACTAATTTTTAAATCATTTTTTTTATTATTTTTTAATTAATTTTTAGAGGAAATGTCTGATTATTTAAATAATTCTAATGAAGAAATTAATATTTCATTAATGTCAACAATTAGAAAATCCCACAAAATTGATATTAATTCTTTACCTTCAATATTTGATTATTTAGCTCAAGATTCGTTGAGAACTCAGCTTAAGCCTGGAATTTTAGCTGCAATTAAGGTTAATAAATTTAAATAAAATTTTAATTAGGGATTTATTTTTTTCTTGACTTTTATTAATAGAAGAAAGGATTTTTAGAATAAAATTTAAATTTAGGTATTGTATTTATTTTTTAAATAAATTTTATGTTAAAAATTATTTAAATGATTTACAAATTTTAATTTTAAGATATTCTCTGATCGTTTTCCCAGAAGAGAATTATTTCATTTTTTGATTAAACATTTTGATTTAATTTTTTTTATTTTTCAAACTTCACTTGAGGCTAATTATTTGCAAAGATTCTGTAATAATTTAATTATTTTAATTTATTTTTTATTTTATTTAAAAAGCTGGATCTTTCTCTGAGAATTTTTATGGAATGAAAAGAGTACCAATTAATGTAATAAAAGAAGGAAATAATAATAATAATAATACTTTACTTTCTTTAAGTCATAAAATTCGTTCTTTAATTACTTTGGTATTTTCTTTCTTATTATTTTTAATTTTTTTTAGGTTATTATTCCAAATATTTCTGAAAGAATAACAAAACTTTATGAAAATATTAAAAATAATGTTTGTTTAAAAATAATTTTAAATTTATAATTATTTAGTCTTTTGGAAATAATTTTGGTTGGCGTTATCTTCTTTTACTTCTTTTTCCTCATTTAAAAGCTTTTAATTATTTAATTATTCTTTTATTTCAAATTGGATATACTTTTTCTTTAATTAAAATTCCATCATGGATTTATTTATTATCTGGTACTCGTTTGGAAATTATTAATTCTGATAATAATATTTCTGAATTAAAGAGAAGAAAAACTACTAATTTAAGGTTTTAATTTTAATTATATTTTAATTTTAAATTTTTTTTAAAAAGTTTTTTGTCTCGTTGTTTGAGTCTTTTCTTTTGGTTACCTTTTACTATTGGTAGAATTATTTCTTTTGCACTTTTTCTTGTTCAATTTCTTGAAGTTTTTTATAAAGATGAACTGGGAAATTTATTTTCTAAAATTATTAATAAAGAAAATAAAACAATTAAATTTAATAAATTTCCAATAAATGTAAATAAAAAAAAGTTTTTTTTTTAAAATTCTTTTATTTTTAAAGAAATTACCCTTTGATCAACAAACTCTTTGCCGTACTGGGAAATGTCCAATTTGTAAACAATTACGCAATGATGAAGCTGTTTTAAGTATTTCTGGTTATGTCTTTTGCTATTCTTGTATTTATAAATTTGTTAGTTTTTTTTTCTTTTTAATTTTATTTATTTTTTATTTGTATTTATTTTATTTGTTCTAATTTAAAAAATATTTATTTAGGTACTAATTAATGGTTATTGTCCAGTTACTTCACTTCCTGCTACTAAAAATGAAATAATAAAAATATATCGTTAATTTTATTTATTTTTATTTAAATAAATTATTTTCTTTTTATATTTTTTAAAAAATATTTATAAAAATAATTTTTAAAAAATAAAGCAGTTTTTATTGCGATAATTCTCCTCTAAACATTTTTAACATATTTTTATCGTGTTCTGACGTAAATAAAAAATTGTTTAACAATGCGCAATAATTTCTCTTTTTTATATTTACATACATGTAAATAAATGAATAAAACTTTCCCTTTTTTTCCTAAAAAAACTAAAAAATAATTTAATTTATTAGAAAAAACTTTCTTGCAATAAAATTAAAAATTAACAAAAGTTTCTATTTAAAAAATATTTTCTTTTTACTAAATTTTAAATTAAAAAAAAGAATATTATTTAAGGTTTATTTTAGCGAGACTAGTTTTTATTTAACAGAAAAAAAACAGAATTTGTTTTATTTGAATGTGTCATCTCAATTATTTTACTCTGAAAAAAAAAAGAATAAATTTATTTATTTATAAATAAAATAATGTACATATTTAGATGTTTGCTTTTTATTTAAATCGATCCTCCTCTCGCGCAGTTTTTAAATAAAAATAAAAAATTATTTAAAATTTTATTTTAATATTTCTTTTTCAGATAAATAAATAGGTATATACAATTATTTGTAAATAAATAATATTAAAATATATATGACCTTGTTGATTCAAATTTACTTAAAAATATTTTGTTTTCTCGACAATTTTCTCCTTTTTATTTTTATATTAAATAAATAAAAGTCACACTAAATTTTAAAAAAGAAAATATTTTTGATTAAAGAAAAGAATTAATAAATTTTACTAAATAATTTAAATAAATTCTAAGGATAAAAAATAAATATTTTTAAAAAAATGTATTATTCTATATTAACTACTTCTAATCAAATATATAAAGAATTTATTGGAGAAATTTTTTTATATTTTTCTGGAGTTGGAGCTAATGGAGGAGAAACTAAACAACAACAACAACAATCATTTAGTGATAATATATTGGTAAATATAATTAAATATTATTTAATTAATATTTAATTAATTTCTTTTTTAATTAAAAATAATTGTACATAATAATAATAAATTTAATTCTTTTAAATTTAATTTTTATTATCAAATATAGATAAAATTAGTTGTAAGAAAATTAAAAATATTTGTTATTTAATTAATAGTGATAAGAAATTAATAACCATCTGAAATTTAATTAATTATAATTATAAAAAAAATATTTTTTTATTTATTTAATTTAAAAAATTAATTAATTAATTTTTTAACATCAAATTCTTTTTTATTTTTGGATTCGTCTCAAAACTTTATGGGAAACTTTTGGTCTTTTATTTGTTTGGTTCTTTAACAATTATAATTATTATAATATAATATTAATGATTATTAACAACTTTAATTATTTAATTATTTTAATTATTATTTTATTATTATTAATTATACTTCATAAACCACTACCTTCATTTATTGCTGATAAATTTAAAATACAAATAGTTGAATTATTAATGCGAATTTCTAACGAATATTTAGTAAATAATATTTTTAAATAAAAATATTATTTTAATGATGAAGAAAAATTTAATTAATTTTTTTTTAAAATAATTATAAATATTAATTTTAAATTAAATTAAATAATTAATTAATAAAAACATTTTGTAGGGTAATTTAATTGAATTGTTTTTTGGCCCAATTATACGTAATAAATCCACTCGTTTTTTCTCTTCTCTTCCATTTTATTTATTTCCAGTCAAACCACCTTATTGGTGCAATATTAGTGTTGGAAGAATAGCTGGAATTAAATGTCGATGTTTGTTAATTAATTAATTATTTTTTAAAATTTGTTTTGTTTTTTTAGTTTATTTACCACAAGGAAAAGTTAAAAGAAATAATTCAATTATTATTTTTATTCATGGAGGTATTTTAATAAAAATATTATTTATTTATTATTTATTAACTTTAGGTGGTTGGTGTATGGGAAAACCAAGTAATTTTCTTTTTAATTTTAATTTCTTTTTAAAAAATAATTGTTTTTAAAAAAAAGAATTTTATGATGGTGCTTTATTGTTATTAATTAAAAAATTAGGATTAACTATTATTTCCATTGATTATTCTCTTTCTCCTGAAGTTAAATTCCCAGTTGCCCTTTTGGAATGTGAAAAAGTAATTGAAGAAATTTATAACAAAAAGTATTAAATAATTAATTATTTAATTAATTAATTATTAAAAAAAGATTTAAAGAATTTGGTATTGATAGAAATAAAATAGCCCTTATGGGTGATTCAGCTGGTGGTTGTCAATGTGCAGTTCTTTGCCAAAGAGCATTAAGAATGGAAAGAAAAGAAATGATTAAAGTTTCCTTTCTTTTAAAATTTATTTAATAATTAAATTATTTTAAGTGTCAAGTACTTATTTATCCAGTTATTCATATGTTAGATTTTCAATCTTCTTCTTATCAACTTTATTATAATACTTATAAAGGCACAGGTTTATTAAATCCAAAAATGCTTGCTAGATGGTAATAGATTATTTTTAAAAGAATTAATTAATGAAAATTAATTCATTATTTTTAGGTATTTATTTTATTTGGGTATAGAACCAACAAAAGAAAATATTAATTTAATGATTAGAAATAAACATTTATCTCCTAAATTACTCAACAATAATAATTTATGTTCAATTCTTAATTCAGAAAATCTCCCTGAAGAATTTATTTTAAAAAATAATAAAAAGATTAAAAGAAATAATTATCGAAGTTCTTCCCCTATAAAATGGAAAATAATGAAAAATGGATTTAATAAAATAGAAAAAATTAAAGAAATTGAAAAACAAAATAAAGAAATAAAAAAAGAAGAAAGACAGGTAAAAAAATTAATATTTTTAATTTAATTAATTAATTAAATTTATTTATTTATTTATAGCTCCTTTACCAACAAATAGAACCATTTTTACAAAATCCAGATATTTGTCCTCTTTTAGCAAATAATTTAGAAAATCATTGTCCAACAATTATATTTACAGCAGGAATTGATGTTCTTCGTGATGAAGGATTTCAATATGCAAAAAAGTTAAATTCTAATGGAGTTAAAGTTGAATGGAAACATTATGAAAGTATACATTAAATTAATTAATAATAATTTAAAAAAAAAATTAATTTTAAGATGCATATCATGGAATATTTAATATGTGGTGTAGTAAACAAAGAGAAGAAATTATTAACAATATTTGTAATTATTTAATAAAAAATTTAATTAAATAAAAAAATTGTGAAGATATTTTTGGAAAACTATAATGATCTCTTATATGTATATTGTACATATGTATATACAAAAAATTTAACCTTATTTAATAACACTTAATATTGTAAATAAATTATAAAATAAGGAGAATTTAAAAAATGTTTTAAAAATGAGAGAGGCGAGGACCTTCTTCTGAAATTTATGTGTGTCATTTTATGCCAAAATCCTACTATTTATGTCCTCAGGAGTTGTAATAGTCCTGTAAATCCTTTTCCGTAAATTTTGTTAATCCTGACGCTAGAAGAAAATAAGAAAATTAATTGGTCATTTAAAGAGACTCGACTGACGGTACTCAAATTCGTAAGCAATTTTTCCTTCAACGTCTGTAATAGTCTTGTGCTTTTTCTCTCCATCTTTAATTCTCTTTATTTAACACACTATTAAAAGTTTGACCTGACCATTTTATACAAATTTTGCTTCATGACTATTTTGTCCAAAAACATGAAGTACATTTTGTCAAAATCCTATACCCGTAGGTTTGTAAAATTATGTAAAATTAATTTGAGTATCAAAAATTTGAGGTATTTTATGTGTTACTAAGAATCATCTAGCAATACTTAGTTATTCGAAAGAGGTCTTCAAGCTGAATCGTTTAAGATCAGAATCAACCCGATCTAGCAAATTTGAACTGATTTAAAAAATAATTTCATCCAAAATTTAAGACTCAAATAGGTACATTCTCAATCCTGAAGGTTTAGAGCAATTTTTTTGACCATTTTGAGAAACCTGAAGGTACAGGTTTAAGATTAAAACCTGTACCTTCAGGTTTAGTTTAAAAGTGAAGGATTGTGAAAATTAAGAGAGTGGAAAAGAAAAAGAGTAAAAAAGAGAGTATGATTAATGAATTTTTCTATTCTCGAGGATAGATTATTTTGAAGTTACGTTAAATTAAATTTTCTTTCTACTTTTTGCAGGTGTTAGAATAGTTTTATTGTATTTAAAATACTTCAATGGCTCTTTGGATTGACAAATATCGTCCTCGTGAGATGGCAAAGCTCACATATCACAAACAACAAGCTGAAAAATTGGCGGCGCTTGTAAATGCTGGTGATTTTTCTCATCTTTTGTTTTGTGGTCCAGCTGGTTCAGGGAAGCGAACAAGAATTCAATGTTTACTTAAAAAGATTTATGGTCGTGGCATTGAAAATATTCATGTTGAAACACATCATTTTTCAATTCCAAGCGGGAAAAAATTGCAAATTTTTGTTGTAAATAGCAATTATCATATTGAATTGACACCCAGGTAATTTTTAATTTTAGCAAATATTTTATTAAATAATTAAAGTGATGTCGGCGTTTATGATAGGGTTATTGTGCAAGAAATTATAAAAGAAATGGCACAAGTACAGCAATTGAATAGAACATCACAAAAGGCATACAAAGGTAATATAGATTGGTTAACATTTTTCTTTAATCCAATGTTAAAGTTATTGTCCTTTTGGAAGCTGAAAATCTTACAAAAGAAGCTCAACATTCATTAAGACGTACTATGGAAAAATATGCTGCCAATTGTAAAATAATTCTTTGTTGTGAATCTGCTAGTCGTATAATTGAACCACTTAGAAGTCGTTGTATGGTTATTAGGGTTCCAGCACCTTCTGATGATGAAGTTTATTTAATTTTAATTTTAAAGATTTTTTAATTTTAGTTGTTGGAATGTGTAGAGACTGTTTGTACTCGTGAGAGGGTTCAAGCATCAAAAGAATGGTTACGAATGTTGGCTGAAAAATCTCAAGGAAATTTGCGTAGAGCTCTTTGCTTGCTTGAATGTAATGTATCTCAGAAGTTAGTTTATTTTAAATTTAAACTTTAAATTATTTTATAGTGGAAATAATTTGGACAAACAACCTATCCTTGAGCCAGAATGGGAAAGCTATATTCGTGATATAGCAAAGTTAATTGTTCAATCACCAACTCAAAATGGGTATTAAATAATTTATTCATAATTTTTAAATTTTTTTTAAAAGTTTATTGGATGTTCGTAATCGTTTGTATGAATTACTTTGTCGTTGCATTCCTTCTTCAGTTATTTTTACGGTTTTTTTTAATTAAAAAATAATTATTTCTTTTATTTTTTTAGCATTTAATTTTGGAATTATCAAAAATTAGTGAAGTTTCTTCTTCGATATTTCCTTCAATTGCTTTAACAGCTGCTGAATATGAACATTATAGTCGTTTAGGTAGTAAAGATATTATACATTTGGAGGCATTTGTATCGACTGTTATGAGCTTAATTCTTGAACAAAGATATCAAAAGATGAAATGAATAAACAACAAAAAAATAAAATTAATTACCTATTTCAATTATTATTTGTTTGAATTTTAATTTATTATTATTAAAACTTTTTTTTTTCGATATTATTTTTAATATTTATTAACAATTAATAAATTTTAAATAATTTTAGAATTTACATACTAACATTTTTTTAAATTTTTTTTAAAGTCTAAGATGCAAAGTCATAATTTAAATGTTAAAAAAAGCCAACAACAACAATCTAATAAAACAATTGTTACAAAGAAATTGTTAGTTCAGGAATACAGAAATCGGTTAAAGAATAATATAAAATCATTAAATGATAATTTTGATAAAATTCTTGATTCTGTTAAGGTTTTTTTTAATATTTTTTTATAAAATATGTTTTAAGATAAATGATGATTCTTCTCATAAAGCAAATAGTGCAGGCCGTTTAAGTGATTATTATGCTATGAGAGAAGAAATGTTAGCTCGTGCTTCTTTAATGGTTAAAGCAACAGATGAAATTCAAATGCTTACAAAGTATTTTAAATATTTAAATAAAATATACTTTTAGAAGATTTAAAGGGTCTTTAAGTTTATAAATAATTTCTCTTTTTCTTTTCAGTGATATTCGTGAATTTTTAATACTTCGTGATTTTAATTTTATTAGTACCTCAATTGATCAGTTAAGAAATTTAATTAAATAATTATTTTAAAATTTATTTTTTAAGAGCAGAATCTGATTTTAAAAAGAAACAGTTAGAACATATAAAAAGTTTTAATAGATTAAGAAGTACAATTGGAGCAGTTATTAATGATGTAGATAAAGAATTAGCAGAAAATTCATTATTTCGATATTAATATATTTTTTTAAATAAAATTATTTTAAAAGAAACAATCTTTTTTAATTGTTTTTTAACAAAATATTTTTATTTTAAATTACTAGTTTAATTTAAAGAAAAAAAAAATAAATGAATGAAAATTATTCAAAATATCAAAACTTTACTAATCAATTTTATTCAATTCAATTGTCAACAAAAGGAAAATTATTAAAAAAGCCAAATTTGGAAGAAGCAATTAAAAAACTTAAACTTTTAATTCGTTCAATTGAGTTTATTTAATTTAAAAAATAATTTAAAAAGAAAACAATTTTAGAGAAAATAATGGAAATAATGAACAAAAAGTTCTTTGTAATAAAGAAATTGCTTTACTTTATGGAAATTTAGGTAATTATTTAGCATCAAATGAATATTGGTTAAATGCTGGAAATTTATATTTTGATATGGCAATTGATAGAAAACAAATGAATTTAAAAAGTTTTTTTTTCTTTTTTTAATAATAAAATAATAAAAATAATTTTAAGCTGAAAATGAATTTGAACATTTAATGGAGAATTGTTATTTAATTATTATTAAACAATTAATTAATCAAAATAATAATATTTTTGCTAGTTTTATTTATTCAGAATTAGCTAATAAATATTTAAAATTAAAACAATTTTTAAAAAGTTTTAATTTTTTAAATAAAGGTTTTTTTTTTATAATTTAATTAATTTATATATTTTTAGCCTTTAAATTGTCAGATATTAATGAAAAAATTTATTTATTAGACAAAATGTTGGATTTAATATCTAAAAATGATTCAAATTTAGGTGAAAGAGTTTGGACTGAAATCTTCTCAAATTGGAGTTTATTTTTAAAAATTTTATGGTTTTTTTTAAAATTTTTTAATTAATTTTTTAGTTTTAAAAATTTTAATTATTCTCAATGTTTAAAATTTGAATTAAAAATTATTTTATTAATTCTTAATTCATCAAAATATTTTGATTCTCAACAACAATATTTATTACAATATAGCAATAATCAATGGAAAAATATTTATTTAAGAACAAGTTTAGCAAATAAAGAAGATTTTGAATTAATTTCAGAATTTATTAAAATAATTAAAAAAGAAGATTATTTAATGGTTAATTTATTATTTTAATTTAAAAAAAATAAAATTTTATTTAAAAAAGGCTATTCAAATATATGAATTATTTTTATTTAAATTATTAGATGAAAAAGGACAATTTATTTGTAAAAAACTTTTAAATTCTAAAATGAGGAATATATTTGTTTCAATAAAGTAATTTTAATTAAAAATTAATTAATTATTTATTTATTTTAGTATTAATAATAATAATAATGAAGAAGAAGAAAAAATAGAAAAAGAAGAGGAATTAAATAATGAAATTGAAAAAAGATTAAATATTTTACAAGAATTAAACGAAAAAAAAAAATTAGAACAAAATCAGTTAGTAGTACTTCACATAAATTATCGAAATAAATATTTTATAAAATAAAATTTAATTTTATTAAAAATATATTTATTTAAATTAATTTAATTTTTATATATTTTTTTATTTTCTTTTTTTCTAAACTTTTTTCTTTATTTAATTTAATTATCTATTTTCTCCTATTTAATGAATATAATAATAATAATATTTTGCTATTTTTTATTTATTAATTTTTTAAATTTAAATAATGGATGTCAATTAATTAAAACAAAATTAAATTTTAATGTAAGTCTTTTTTTTATTAATTTAAAAATATTTTTAAAGATTTTTGGTTCTGGTTTTCATCGTCAAATTTCGATATATTTACATTTATCAAGTAAATATAGATTAATTGATTGTGTATTTTCTTATAAATTTCAAATTCCTTCAAATGCTTATATTAATATTAAAGGGTAAAATTAATATTCTTTTAACCTTTTTATTCTAAAATTAATTTTAGACTAAAAAATTATTTTAATCAAAGAAATGGTTCAAATCATTGTATTTATTCTTCTTCTGCCTTTGATGTAGAAAGTGTTCATAATTTAAATTCAAAAATATCTTCTAAAATAATTTTTATTCATTCAAATAAATTTTCAACAAAATCATTTTTATTAGATGATTATTTTAATTTACCTGTTAGAATTCGTTATCACAGTCCTTATGATGATATTACTGAGGGAATTCACTATGCAGGTAAAATATTAATTATTTTAAATTAATTTAATTTTTATTTTTATTTAGATGTTAAATTTAAAATACCCAATATATTTCTTCATTGTTCAAAAAATAATGAAACTTTATTAAATAATTTAAATTGTAAAGAATTTATTAAAAAGGTTAAAATATTTATTAAATAAATTAATTCTTTTAGATTCCTTTTGGATGTGATAATCTTATTAATAATAAAACTTATTCATCATTTTTACTTTCTCATAATTTAGAAGAAAAATTTAAAAATATACAAATACCTATAGGAAATAAATCAAATATTTTTTTAGTTTTTATTTTAACTATTTTTATTATTATTTTATGTACATTAAGTATTGTTAGAAAAATTATATTTTTTAATATAAAATAATTATTAAAATTACCTTTAATTAAAATTTGAGAAAAAATTATTTATTATTAAATGATTTTCAAATAAAAAAAAATAATACAAATTATATATAAAATTAGCTCCTATTTTTTATAAAGGCCACCAAACAATAATTTCAATTTAAAATAATCAAAATATATATTAATTTTTCTTTTTTGTTTTTATTCGACAACGTTTTTCTCTATTTTGACAATAAGCAGAGACATGAAAAAAATCAAAAGTTGTTGTTTTTTGTTGTTGTTTTTTAGAAGAATGGCTAGATAATGGCTCTGATATTAATAATAAAGAAGAATTATTAAATGATTGTTTGGTGTTAAATTGAGCAATTTTGTTACTTATCAAGTCACAGGGATGAAGACAAGAGCAATCGAGAATATTTTTAGTTGTTTTAGTTGAAAGAATTTGATCTTTTATTTTTAATTAAAAATTTAAATTAATTATTTACCTTTACATAGAAAGACTGGATGCCCAGCAAATTCTACAACTTTATTTGTAGCTAAATGTGGACATGCAAGTTGTGTATAATAACACCAATTAATACAAACTATTTTAATTATTTATAATTATTTATTTAATTAATATAACCTTTCTTTTTCCATATATCTAATAAATTAACTAATAACCATTTTCTATACCATTCCTAAAATAAATAAATAAATAAATTATTTTTTAAAATAATAACCGCGCAATTATCACATGTTGTATTAGGGGAATAAGGTCTTGTAGTTGATATTTGTTGTTGTTTTTTATTTTCTTTTTTCTTTTCAAAATATTGTTGTTGTCGACAATCAAAACGTTGTAATAATTGTGAAAATGACCAAAAAACTTTTTCTAATTTTTCTAATGATTTACCCAAACGTTCAAAACAAATTAAACATTCAGAAGAATGAGAATTACCCAAAATACATGATTGACCTAATTGGCCAATTTTAAAATTATTTTCAACAAATAAATTAAATGATGATTCTGATAAATTTATTTCTTCATTATTTAATTGAAAAATATCAGATAATTGTAAATTTGAATAACCATTGGCACAAATTGTAAATAAAGATAATTCACTAAAATAATTAATTAATTAATTAAAATAATTAATTACTTCATTCTTTTAATTCTTTCCCATTTATTTAATGAACAAAGCTCTGAAGGTGATCCTTTATTCCAAATATGACACATTTCATTCTTTTTTTGTTCTTTTATTAATCCCTTTATTTTTTATTTTTATAAAATAAATTAATTTAATTTTAAATATACCATTCTAGTAAATAATTGTTTTTTTATTTCATTCCAATTATTTCTTTTAAATCTTTGTTGTTGTTCATTATCAATTTGTTGCCAAATATTTTCTGTAAAATTTTTATAAATATTTTCTTCAAAATAATTATTTGTTTCATTCTTTAAAATTTCAGAGGCAGTTGAATATAAAATTAAAGAAAATAAAGGCTTTATTAATAAAAATAAAATGAACAATTGAAGTAAAAATAGCACCAAATTATTCTTTAAAAAATAATTAAATAAATAATTAATTAATTAAATAAATAAATACCCAAAATAATGAACATTTTCTCCTTTCTAATGGAAAAGACTTTAAAAATAATTGTTGTTTTTTTATCAAATAAACCCGTAAATTTTGATAATTTTTAAAAAATAAAATTAAATCATTATTATTTCTTCTTCTTCTTCTATGATATTTACGATGTTCTACAATTGTAAAATTAAAATTTTCATTAAATTGAACAAAAGAAAATAAAATAGAAGACTTTTTAATAATATCTTTATTATTATTATAGACTTAAAAAGTAAAATAAAAAATATATTTTTTTTTAAAAAATAATTTCATACCTTTTTTTTCAATTTCCATTTTATTTTTAAAATTATTATTTTTATTTGATTCATTTTTATAATTAATTTTGTTGTCTTTATCACAATTAATTTTTAAAAATTTATTTTTATTTAAATTTCCAACGTCGTCGTCGTTTTCGCATTCCAATGGAATGGTTGCTTCGATGCTTTTTCTGCTAACGAGCAATATTTTTAAAGAAATAAAAACCCCAACTACGTATTTTAATTATTTTATTTAATGCTGCAAAATAAATAAATAACCAAATAATAATTAATTAATTAAATTAATTCTAATAATTTTAAAAATATTATTATTTTGTATCAGTTTTAATAATTAACATAAAAAATTAAATTAAAAAATTAAAAATTAATTTTTATTTTAAATTTAAAGTTTTAAAAAGATTAAGAAATATTTTAATAAAATTTCTCTCTGTAAAATAAAATTTGAGTAATTAAATCGAAAGAAAAGTTTAAATAAAGTACTCCCGAATAATTCCAAAAATTAAAAAAAAATTTTTATTGAAAAGAATAATAAATTTAAAGAGGAATATAAAAATAAATAAAAATTTAAGATGAGTAAAATTTATTGATTTTCCAACTTTATTCTTGCTATTAAGATCGCAATTTCAGAGGCACTTTTTTGAAAAAAAGGAAAAAAAGCTTTAACCAATGCCATTGCCGCTCCTCATCATTCAATGACAAAGGGGAGATGGAAAGGAAAGGAAAGGAGAGGACATATGTACATATAACAAAAAAAGTCCCCTTCTTTTTCCCCCTTTTTTTCAAAAATGTAGTAGTAGTCGAACTACGAAATTCAAGCTGAGTTTTTAGATTGTAAGGGGAAAGAAAAGTCTTTTCTTTACTGCGTTTAACTTTGCAAAAGATGGTGGAAATAAAATAGAAAAAAGAAAAAAATTGAAAGAGAATGTGAAATAAAATTTTTACGCCTTTTTCTTTACCATTTTCTTCATTTCATGCCGTCTTTTTTACATATCCATTGTTGGACAAGATCCTATTGCCAACCGTTAGACTCATTCTTTCATATCATCTTTACTTTAACATTTTTTTTTGTATAAAGTGCCAGACACATCATAATATATAAATAGTCAGCCATTAATATGGGACATACAAAGTTGATAATGAGCAGAAAAAAGAGTAAATAGTGTGGAATAAAATAGTATAAAAAAGAAGTGAGAAAAAGTAGCCGTCATTGTTATAATAAGTGGTCAACTGACAAAACGCCCAGAACATAAATAACCAACAATTGACAAGAAGACTGAACTAAAATTAATACATATAGATTAAAGCTTATCATAAGGATTAACCAGTTCATTAGTTTATCCTTCCTTTTCAATGTAAAACATATTTACCCCTAAATTTGAGGTTTACCTTAAATATTTTTTCTTATTTACGTGAAACAATTCATATATGACATAAGGACATTCAATCATTTGCCTTTGCCATTTTTGTATTATTAACAATGAGTTGAAAGAGTCCACAATTCTTACATTAAAAGATTGTAAAAAAACCTTCATCAAATACATATATCCTCAAAAGACTTCTTCTCTCTTAAAATGTTTAAAACTCGCTTATTTCTCCATAGCAAAGCTATATTTTGTAAGAATATGTAATAGAAATAAGTCAATATAAGCATAATATTAAAGACCAGAAGACCAACATACCCTTTTAAACCAATTCAACCATTTTACTTATTTTTTTATACTTTTTGTTCTTTTGGGTGTTGACTTTCTATATATTAGTATATTTCTCTAGCATATTATATTTGGCCAGATATGCTTAAAAAGGGGACGGAAAGCTGTGTCTGCACATCCGCCCACAAAATAGGCAAAAACACATGTCCTTTTTAAAAACACTACGAAAACCTTGTGTATGACCAACAGCCCTTCATTTAATGGATTTCCCCCGAAACAGTAGTAGTAGATGATAATAAAATTTAAAAATACTGAATTGCTTCCAAGGACATTTAAAAGCAGTTCCCCTAGAGAATCCCTAAAAGGGAACTACACAACTATGGCCCAGAATATACTAATCTTTTAAACAAAAATAAATATAGTAATTTATAGTAATTACTTTAAAAAAATTAAAAAAAGGTCTGGTCAATATTTAGTCTTATAATGATTAGAATTAAAATTTTTAAAAGAAGTAAACCCTGATAAAAGAAGAAACCATTATTTAATTTAGAAAAGGGAAACAAAAATGGAGAGGTTACCAACATTTAATTGCATAACATTTAACTAAAAATTTACATTCTTTATCATCAATTTATTCCGTTAAACTATTCGCGTTTGTGGAAAAAATGAAAATAAGCAATTATGTGAGCCACTCAAGGAATTTTTAGATACGCAAAAAAAAAATAGAAAATTTCTATCTTTGATTTTATTTTAAGCATGTTTAGATATTATGCGTATTATAAAAATACCTAAAGTGTAATCTAACAACTATATTTGGTTAATATAAAGGGATTTACAAAAGTAGGAGATTTAGAATGACAGTAATTATATACTAGAGCACACTCAGCGACAGAAAGTTTTTAAATATTTTACCCATCTCCAATTTATATATGTAGTAGTAATTAATGGATAATAGTAGAAAATTAAATTTTGAGACAAATAGATAGAACAAAAAATATTTTTTAATTAGTTTTTTGGAGCGTTGAGACAAATGCATTCCTAAGAAATCACAATTAAGGTTAAACTATTAATTTTTAATACAATCGAAGCTTTATAATTTGTAAACTATTAAATAGATTAAACCTTTTTTAAAATCAATTTCTTTTCCTAATTTTTAAATTTTCGTCAAAAAGAACAAAGCTGATCGTATTTATTTTTAAAAGTGCAAATGTCATTAAAAAAGTCTGTTCACAATAAAGAGAAGAAAATAGAAAAAAAAACACGATTCTTATTAAATATTTTTAAATTGTTGAAGAGAAATGTAACCTACTTGTGAGATAACTTTTTAGGTTTTTGTGGCAATAAAAATGATTATTTTCGAATTAAAGGAAGATATAATATTTTGAAAGGTTTACCAGGATTTATACGTATTCCAAAAATAGTTGATAAAATATTATTAAATTTCAGTCAATGTTATTTTTTTATCTTATCCTGGATTAAAATACTAAAATTATTTATTTATAATAATATAATAGAAAAGAATTGTTGTAACAGTAATTTTAAATAAACAAATAAGCATGAAAATGTTTGTAAAACAAATAAATCATGCAAAAAACCCAAAACATATTCAAAAAATTAATCGCTCAACAAACATTAATTATTTAAAAATACATATATATTTTCACATGTTATACTCAAATGGATATACTAAATTGATAAGAGCAAATTAAAAGGATAAATCTTAAAGAATCTAAAATAATAATTGAAATTTGTTTTTTTCTTTTTTATTAATTTATAAGTAAATAAGAGATTAATTTGGAGAGACATTTATGAAAGAAACAAGTTATCTTAATTGTGATTAAAAATAGAAAATAAAAAGCATAAAAGTGTGATGTAATGTCATTGAGTAAATAGGTATGTAGTTTATTTTGTATTGGAGGCAAACAGCTGAATAGATGATAGAATTGTTAAATAAATTCAAAAGATATTTCTTATCAATGGAAGGATATATATATAAATTTATGTCAGAATGAAAAGTAGAAAATCCCCCGTTTTATTTGTTAATATTTTTAAGATAAAGAATAACATTTTGCAATTTATAATTATTTTTGTTCTTATCCCGTTTGTGGAATGGAGAAACTGGAAGAACACTAAACTAAACGAAACATGTATTAGTTTGATCTAATTAACAAAATAGTCAATTTGAAAACGCATTTCAGAACCAAAAATATGTAAAATAAATTGCAAAAGGTGAAATATTTGAAAAAAATATATGAAAAATATCCAAAAACTATGTAAACCATTTAAACTAACTTTAAAAAATAAAATAAGAAATTAGCAACTTAAATTTGATTAGACTAAAATTTAAAATGAAGTTTATAACGTTTTTGGTCGATCAGTGTATAAGTTCATATATAAGCTGGTTGTGTTTTGATTAAACTTAAAATGATGGAGGTGAATGATTTTTGGTTTTTTTTATAACAAGTCCAAAAGCAAAAAAACTGCATATATTGCCACCAAATTACCAAATAGAACCCCCACCAAGTCCATGAGGAGTAAGAGAGGAAAGCTCATCAGCAAGACTTACTTAAAGGAAAATTTTTTTATATAAACTTAAAATATAAACAACTTTTCTTATTCTGTTGACGTTGTGTAGTCTGATGTGATTGTCTAACAATACCTCCAAAAGAATTGCTACCATCAGACGGACTAACTATAGTCTTTATAGCAATTGACTCTCGACTTCCATTACCACCGCTAGATTGTTGATCTGTATCCAAATTCGTATGACCACTTAATGAATCAATCACCATTGAAGAGCGAAGTGAAGGTGGTTGTTGAAAGAAAGAAGATTGGCCTGTAGTAGAAACTGGAGTTTCTGACGAAGTTGGAGGCATTCCATTGAAAAATTGACCATTCCCTGCTTGTGGCATTCCATTCTGATTGAAAGATTGCTGTTGTTGATTGCATTGTTGTGGTAGAGTAGTAGTAGCCGTATGCCACTCTGTTTAATTAATGAAAACTTAATTAGTTATCAAAAAAGGCAAAGTTTAGGAACTAACATAGTGAAAAAAAATAATGGAGGTTTTATATTAGTAAGCGAGATTATCTCAAAATAAAAATTAATTAGGAGTTTAAATTTTGAAAATATTTTTAAGGTCTTAAAATAGGATTTTATAGATGATTTTAACAAAAACCTCTTGTCTCGACAGGAAGTGAATTATTTTGCATCATTTGTTGCTGATTATTTGGGGACTGTTCATGAGTGTCAAAATGTTGAGAAACATTGTTGTTTCCATTGCCATCATTAGAATTATTGTTATTCTCATTATTTTCATTGCTGTTGTTTGAGTTTGTGTTGTTGCTGACATTTGAGCCAATAGGAGGCAACTCTCCCCAACCTAAAAAGATAATGAAATATAGAGATTTGTTAATTAACAATTAAATTAATTTTCAGGAAGGATAAAAATAGAATGCTGCAGAAGGAGAATAATATTATTCGCAGGTTTCTAGATCTCACCAACCAAAAAAATATTTTAATTCTTAAAATGAAAACAAATTAATAAATGGGGCTTTATTTACTTTTCAAGCTAAAGTATTCTAGCAATTTAATTTAAAAGTTATGGTTTAAGTAAAAGCAATTGAAAAATTTAGTCTTAAAAAGTTATCCCCCCACCAGTCACGAGTTTTTGGCAGCAGGCCTGGGTAGTGCAACCTAATATAAAAATAAAAATTCTAGAATAGTTTAAAATAGGTAAATATCGTTAGTTTTAAAAAAGACTATTTTACAAATAAATAAAAAATTTTAATAGATTAAATTAAGAAAAACCTCCAGGAACAACCGCACCCACAACTTCATCAGATGTAAAGTTCGTCCAACGCTTAATAGACATGTTTGATTGCTCTATCGGATCTCCCCATATAGCTATGCCAGTATCGTGCTTCCACTTTCGAAGTTGGCCTTAAAATTGTAATGGGTGATAAGAAGACGCCAATGAGGGTCAGCGTTTTTGAGGATATTTACGTTTGACGGGACAATTGAAGACGACAAATAGGATAATAGCATACCGCGGATAAAATTTTGAATCATAATTGTTACAAGCTAACTCAACGGGCCGAGTCAATCATTAACATTCTTATGGTGTAAACGCCAACATAGTATATTACATTCTAAATTCTTCCTATCTATGTAAATTTTCTTCATATATCATGTACACATTTGTTCTGTCCTAATTTGTCATCCTCGTTAGTCCCTTCATTATGTGCCGACCCTCAATTGATGCAACACCGCTGTGTAAAAAAAAATACTATTTGGATCCTGCCAATGCCAATAAGCATCATCAACCTGACCACTAGTTTGTATAATATTGTTTTGGTCATTTGGAGGGAGACTGCTTTGGATATGCTAAAAAATATATAAGAAAATCGGTACTAGTTCAGAATCTAAATCGAAAAGATTTTTCAAATAAAATCATTCGCTTAATAGAATTTTACCTATGACAAATATTTTTTTAGGCAGATGAATCAACCCTAGTAACAAAAATTCAATGATTAACTAACCAAGGAAACATTAGCACTACCTCCAGCAAAATTTCCTATCGAATGTGTTGACTGTTGATTCAATGATGATAAAAGTGGAGTTGGTGCAGGTGGTGGTCCACCAATAAGTCCAGTAATTAATTGTGATGGCTGATTTGAAAGGGGTCGACTCGAAGGCGGTGGAGCAATATGCATTGGCGGCGGTCTAGTAGTAAGAAGAGCAGTGTTCCCACCTCCTCTAATCTGAGGTGGCCCACGATGCTGTTGGTGAGACGCATGCGGAGGCGGACCTGTATTGGTGTGAGGAAAACCACTTCCAATTGAATCACCCCAGCGTTGGGAAGGGGCACCATTTCCTCTTTGGCAATTAGAGGGAATCTGTCAAATAAAACAATAAGAGAACGCTATCAAAAAGACATTCTAGTTAATAAAAAGATTCATACCAAACGATTGTCACCAACACCTCCAAAATTCTGCACCATTCCAAAGGGTGACGTTGTGGCATAAAGATTATTATTAAAACAGGAATTAACAATTCCTTCGTCACGAAGTGGTGGTTGCTGATCCCATTTAATATTGCAATTAAATCGATATTGTTGATTTTGAGGGGGTGGGTGAGTTTGTTGCTGAGGATGGAATGATTGATCGTGAATACCTGCAAATCAATGGAGAATAATATACATAATGTGAACATTATAAAAAATACCATTGTTTTCGAGATTCCATGGTATTGTTTGGTCAATTTCTGTTCTTCCCCATTGATTGCCTGCTAAAAAATAAATCAAAAAATTTGTTCTTAGAGAAGCAGCTATATATGTATTGGCGATAGAAGTGTGTAAAGAATATAAATTCAAACCTGCAAATTTACCTTCTGTCTGCTGAAACGACAAATGATCATATTGTGGAGGCATTTGGTGAAATGCTAACGGTGGTTGTTGAGAATCGTTCCAATAAGGTCCAGCATTGTGAAAACCTGGTAAGTTAGCAGCTGCAGCAGTATAGGTAGAAGACCCAGCAGAATTTATAAGTGTTGGATGGTCAAGTTGATTTCCGTCATTATCTACTTGATGTTTCCATAAAGTAAGCTTGCTAGAATAACCTGCTCCACCGGCCCCAGAAGAGGAATCCTGAATAAGTGTAAAACACAATATTTTTATTGATTTTAATAATGTTTAGAATATATATGCTATAATACTGCAGAATTTGAGTTATAACTGAAAATGTTTAATTTATATAAAAGTATTCTTTTATAGTTAGGTAACTGAAAAATTATTTTAATATAACCTCAATTCCGCAATAAACAAATTTCTCAATAAATATTAGAACAACCAGCCCTTAAACCTTATACTTTCACTTACATTGTAAACATGATTATAATCATTCGAACTTTGGCCTATAGGCTTCCAATGTAGAATCATGTCTGATGGCGGAAGCGCAGGCGGATTACCACTTAGTGTTAGTGGAGCATAAAATGGAGGATGATTCATTTCTTCAGCAAATAACATCCGCCAAGGATGATAAATCTTAAAAGAGTAAAATTATTAGCATCAATTATAACTATAAAAATCTGAGGTCTGAATGCGTAAACTGTAGGACAAAAGCTCAGTTAACCTGCTTATGAACTTCAGAATTGTGAAAAACTACTAAAAATCGAGTTGTTAAACCGAATAACTACTAGTTTAACAAAACTCTGGGTAGAATTTTGAATCTGTAACAATTGTTTTTTGTAAATCTTCTATTAAAAAATGGTGTCAAGTTAGACACCTTAATTTCTTGACGCTCTCTTATTTTCGAAGCCTTTCTCTTCTCTATTTCTATGTATTTACATATGTATTCATTGAAAACTAAATAATGAAATCGTTTCGAAATTTTTATAACATATTCTATGCTATTTCGTCAATATACTTTTCGTCAAAAACATCGATAAGGTGATTAGAGTCTACGAATCCGAGATAATCTTAGTAATCAATAATCTAAATAATTTTTAATTCATGAAAAGAGCTATAAAAGCTAATTCTTTTCATTAATTGTATTAACAGTTTTATTAAACACTGTAACTAAGTAAAAAATCAATCTAAAGGCGTTGGCTGAAAAATGGAGGAATCGAGATCTTTTACTTTTATCTGGCGATTAAAAATTGTTAGAGCTACATACACATGTATAAAAGTTACAGTTCATTTATCGAGATTCTATATATTATTTTATCAATGGCGAAAAGTCTGTTGACGATTGCTGCAAAAGAACATTAGAAATCAATAAAAAAAATAAGTCATTTATTGGCTGTACATACATACATACGTGGTCCGCCACATACATCAACTCCCTATAGATCAACTTAACCGATTCGTTAGTTGGACATAAGGGTCAAAGCACTTTTAATCTTTGATTTCCGCAGAAACTTGAATCTATGGAGGTTGTAATTATTTTAGAGCCCTCTGCCTGATAATCTTCCCACAAGTTTGTGTCTATGGGTGTTGTTTTATTACTTACTATTAGGGCAAATGTCTTATTAGTTGATGTATATGAATTTGATATTAAGGGTTGTTCCATACGTGCATCAAAAGGAGAAATTTCGTGCTTACGTGAAGCAAACTTATTTGCTTGAAGAGGGTGGCTTATTGAATAGTATGTAATAAACAAATATTTACATCCATATAGTGGCTCCTTTGACAATAAATTTACATTTGTTTTCTTATCCTATTACAAATTTTACAAAGTTATCAGCTGATTTCAATTCTCAAAACTAGCATCAATAATTAACACATGCATATGTTTTACGTTAAGGTTTTCAATTATCATTTATCAACAGGTTAATAATTAGTAAAATTGGGTAAACCTAATTCATCGGAAGAGATTGAGAACATATGCAATAATCCTTTAAGCTTTGAATTTATTAAAGAAGTATAATACATATAAATTAATTTTGAAAAATGATTTGCAATCATTTTTAATTCCAAATTTTTTGATATATGTATGTACAACAGAAGTTTTAGTTTAAATAATTTGGATCAGAAATGTACATAATGTGAATGTAGATGTTTTTTTGTAATAATATAAATTTACAATAGTATGTATGAATTTTTTATATCCCATTGAGACAATTTTGTGTCAAAATGCGTTAAAATAAATGAAATAATAAAATAACAAAAGAAGAGTATTTTATTTTTAATGTAATTTACAGTAATTGGATTTGAGGTAGTTTTGTCTAACAATCCTTTATAATCATTAAATGTACAAAGAAGGATAACAAAAACAATATTATTATCGAATAAACAAATATTTACCTCAAAAACATAACAATATAATTTTTAAATTTTTTACAAGTTTTTTCATCTATCCATTCCCTCCTGCACTTCTTTTTAATGAATGGTTAATAGAAGAACCTCCACTTGTTGCCACCATATTAAATGCTGCTGCTGCAGCCGCTACTGCAACATTATTTCCACCATTTAACATTAAGCGTGTCATTTCCGCTGTTTGTTGTTGATTTAAATTAGAGGTACCCAAAATATTGTGAGGTGTTGTCTGGTGAGGGTGTAAATGATGATGTTGTTGTTGTTGTGTTGGTAATAAATTTGATGAAGATAAAGATGTTGGAAAACTAACAGAAGATGACGGACCATTCATTGCTCCATTGGAGATCTTTAAGTATCAAAAAAAATATAACCATCTAATCTTTCTGAGTAAAATAACCTGAATTCCTGTGGTTGGCAAAAAGGAGGATGTTGCTGTCAAAGTTGTGGACGCATGTTGTTTAAATGCGTGTTGTTGTTGGTAAAATGGATGATGAACATTCATTAGAGAAGATGTTGCAGTTCCAGGATGTAAATGATTAGTGACAGTCGCTACTGTTGATGAAGTACTTGGATTACTCTTAAAAATAATATTGTTTATTTTTTCAATTAATTATTACAGAAGCAACTTGTTCTACAACTTGGCATAATCTGTCATTATTTTGTAATTGTTGTTGATGTGAAGATCCTCCTCCCCCTCCTCTAAGTGTTTGGAGTGAAGCTGAAGAGGATGAAGAAGCTCTAGGAGGATAATTTAAAGAATGAGGAGATGGAGAAGATGGATTATTGGCATTTTGATGTTGCTGAAAATTTCTTCCTCCAACACAACTATTTATTGAAAAATCATTCCGTTCTCTACCAAATGGTTGGTTGCTTGATATATGTTGTTTATTTGATAAATTAAGTTCACTTGATCTGCAAGTTGGATTAGCTGTTGTTGTAACTAAAAAACAGATATAAATTTAAATAAACCGTGTTTTTAATATTATTATTTTAATAATCTTATTTTCAATACTTATATTTTTATTCAAAAATATACAAATTTTAAAATTCTGTTAAAACTTTAACAGATAAAATAACCCCTACTAATAAATAATATTGTATTGATAAACCAAGGTATTTGATGTTGCCCTAAGCAATGTTAAAAAATAATTTAACTTGTAATCCAACTTTAATTTATTTTAAAATACTTATTGTTAAAACATTAAAAAAGTTTATTTACCATGGTTTTGAAGAAACGAATTAGCAGAAGAGAAAGTGGACGAAGTCGTTGGAGCGATAATCGATTGATGTTGTTGGTCAGAGGATGAAGTAGTTGCCACCTGTGTTTGAGGTGTTAATCTACTGGGTGTCCTCCTTTGCTGTTGTGTCGTTTGTTGATCATTCGTTTGTCCTTGCTGTTTTTGTTGTTGTTGAATATTAGGAGTAGCTGTTGAAGTTGTAGCTACCATTATTCGACGACTTAAAGCTTTTGTTTTTGCTGAGTCACACATCGCTAAAACAAAGATTCATTTTAAAAAAGTTTAAGTTTTATATGACACAGTTGATAGAGCATTATCTAAAGATATTAGAAAAATAAACCTCAATAAGGAACACTTTTTTTTATCTTCTTTATATTCTCTACTTACCGCATTCAAGTATGGTCATACAACCAATGGCTTTTTCAAAACGTGCATCCAATTCTCCATCCGTTAATAAAGAAAACACCTCGGCTTCAGCAAATAAAACACCCTTCTGGAGTAAAGACATTAACGCACCACGAGGAATTGACATACTATCAAGGCCCGCATTTAGAACACTTGATTCATATCCAAATGTGAACGCAGAATGTCGAAATCCTTCAAAACTTTTTATTTTAAAATTAATTTAAAAAAATAGATATTATTTTATTATTTAAAAAATCAATTAAATTCATACTCTTCTTAATCTCTAAAAATCAATAAGAATTAACTAACCTGATTCTTCCAAATATCTATAAACAAGTAAATTAACTTCATCACTGTTAAAAGCCATTTGTAATATATTTTTTGATAATAGTGATTTTTAATTGATCTTGATTTTGTAATAGAAGTAAATATAAAGAATTGCAATAAATTTAGGAATTTTTAATAATAAGACGCTAAAAATAAAGGAAAAATAATTTTATTTTCGATGACTTATTTTGTGGAATAATAATTATATTTATATGTATAATAATAGTCCTGAGTCAATGAAGCAATTGTTTGGCATGTAATTTTGTTCTTAAAAATGTTTATAAAATTATAATTAAAAAAAAATATTTAGAGACTCTAAAAGCCTTAAATAATAATCAATAAATAATAAATCTTCGTTTATATTTACAATAATAAATTTAATAAAAGATATTTAAAAAAAACTAAAACTTTTTCTGTATAAAGAGATTTACCCTGCAGGTCTTTAAAAAGTCTTAAGTTTTTTTTTAAAGAATAATATAAATGAAACAAAATGTGAGTGAGCAAAACCGAGGGACCATCTTATTTTATTGACATATTTTTTATATTTTTGTTTTAAGGTCGACAGATGTGTTAAATGTAAAAAAATGCCTTATTAATTTATATTACTTAATAAACTGAATTCTTAATAAAAAAAAATGTATATAAAAATTATATTATTATTATTATTTATTTATAAATCTCTAAAAATAAATAAAAATTAATATTTAAAAGATCTTTTAAAATCGTAAAAAAAATTTTTAATTTTAACAAATTTCGACATTCTAAAAGATATAAAATTATTTTTAATTTATAATCAAATCCTGAATTATACCTCTAAATGTTTTTTTTTGCAAAGAGGAAATACTACGCCATTTTTTTCAGTCAATAAGAGCGAGAGTTCGCTTTTCTAGTTTTTCACAGAGCTGGACCGCCTCATCAATTTTTATTTTAAAAAAGGAGGGACCGTCTCATAAATATTATTTTGGCACCAACCAAGAAATCTTACAAAATACAAATCTCTCATAAAATTAATTAACAAATAAATAAATTATTCATTTTTAGGAAAAAATAAAAATCTTAATGTCAAGAATTTAATAGGTCGGTCCCTAACCCTATCCGAGAAGATCTAAATTAAGATGAATTTCTTACTAAAAAGATTATTTTGATGAAATTAAATCTTTAAAAATTAAATATCTACTAGAACTAAAAAAGAAAAAATGAATAATAAAATAAACAAATGGGCGGACTAAAATAAACAGTTATTTATTTATATAAATAAATAATGGCATTTTCCTTTTTAAATTTTATTTACCAAAAACTTGGTTGTTATGACAGGTTTTGGACTAAATTTTGTATTTTCAGTCATATAAGTAGTTATTTGAATTTAATTTTTTTTCTGAAATTAAATTCCTAAACAATTACTATTCAATTGATTTATGTAGTAATAATTAACATCTAATAAATAGTTTAAGAAAAAATAGGCATATTGTAATTAATAACAAAAAAGTGCGCAGGCTTTTCTAAAGTTGAAAAATTGTTGAGATGGTCCCTAGAATAAGGGGGGATAGTGTGAAGAAAGAAATAATAAGGAATAGTGTCTAGGGACGAGAGATATGTGTAGAGTACAATGGAGGGGGAAGTCGGTCGATAACAAATATGCGTGGAGGGACAAGGGTTATTTAGGCGCGTACATTTAGTCGGCCATTTCATGTCTAATATTCTTATCGTCGCTGGTCTGTGATGAAAAAACGACACCGAAACAATCCATGTGAAAATGGGAGAGACACGTCAATTTTGTTGCATCCATTACAAGAGAGAGAAATCATAAAAAGAATATAGTACAGGCAGACACACAAGAAAGTCAGGTGTCCAACTAGACGGGTTGAATAAGCTAGTAAACAATTATAAAATAAAATAGCTGCGTGAGTCTAAGAAAATAGAATGTAGCTAGCAGAGAGTGATGAGATGATGTTAAATGAAAGAAGTAACACAACAATGTCCAACCTAAAAGATCGAAATTATTAAGAGCAAAGAAATAAAAAAGAAAGTAGAGTTGATTTTCTTTAATTTTCGATATTTTGCGATAAACTAGTAAATGTGTAGTTGACATGGAAATGAGCAAAACATTGAAACGCGTTTTTGTCTGACGGACAAAAGATTGTAGAGAGAAGAGAAATAAAGAAATAAGAGAGTATGAGGAAAAATAAAATTAGGAATAGGATAGAAAACTCACATAAAATTTCCCCATCAATTTGCAACGTCAATAAAAATAAAAGAAAGGGACCATCCTTTAAAATTATTATTTAATAAAAATAAATTTTCAGACAAATTAAAATATTTAAAAAATTTAATATAAAATTAATTTTTATTAAAGTAATAAAAAAAGAATATATAATTATTTTTAATATAAGAATTATTTTAAAAAATTATTTATAATTCCAATTTAGCAACTACTGAAGAATAATATTTTGGTGATCTTCCAAATGCAATAGGGGGATTATAACGAGTACTATATGAACCTAAAAATAATTAATTTAATTTAATTTAAATAATTATTTTGGTAACCAGTAAGTGTAGAAACAGTTGAAGGTCTACTATATTTTGGAAAATCATTTTCTCTTCTTAAACTACTACCTTTTGTATTTAACCTTTTAAAATAAAATAAAAGTTTAATTAAATTTTATTTACCAATATTTAGACAAAGTATTTGCTGTCATACATTTCTTCTTAAATAAATCAACAGCATCATCAGTTGGAATATATCTTTAAGAGAATTAATTAAAATAATTTTATTTTTTTTAAACTTTATATATGAACGGATAGGTGCTAAGGGTCTTTCAAAAGATGTTTCTCTACAATTAAAAGGTCTTGTAAATAATCCTGTATTGTAAGCATTTAATTTCCTTTATTATTTTTTTTAAATAAATAATTAAAAATTATTTTAATAAAAAAACCCTTCAAGCCATCGTTTAGTTCCAGCATCTCTTATTCCATAATAACTTGGAAACATCTTTAAATTATTTTAAATAAATATATTAATTAATTAATTATTTTTAAATTATTTTAAAAACCAAAAAAAAAAGGGAAATACAATTAAATATATATTATAATTTCCCTTTCTTTAATTTATTTAAAAATTAACAGCTTCAGTTTGTGTTTTAAGGCCCAAACCAGCTTCAACATTTCCATAACTATAACGAACATATGGATCTTAAATAAATAGATTTTAAATATTAATAATTAAAATTAACATTTATCAGAATAGTGTGGAGTAGATCTTTGTACAGCAACATTATGAAAAGGAGAAACTTTATCTAAAGCACTTGTTTGTAAACTACGTCCAAATAAAGAAAGTGTATTTGTTGATCCTTTTAAATAATTAAAAATTTAAATTTTATTTTCTGTTATGTATTACCTGACCGGGATAATGACCTAGCCATATAACCACCTTTTAATTAAAATAATTAATTATTTTAATTAAATTAGTAATTACCTCCATAACCATAACTAGGTAATGTAAAGCCATTATTATTATTATTATTATTAGAAATTGAAGAAACTGAAGAAGATCTTCTATAAATAAATTAAATTCTTTTATGAAGAATTTAATTTAATTTTTACGCTCTAGGCATTCCAAGTACAAATGGTCTATGTTCTGAACGTGATCTTGATCTAACTAAAGATGAAATTCGATGATGTGCAGGAGTAATAATTAAATGATCCATTTTGTTTTTTTTTAATTAATTAATTAACTAATAAATTAATTAAAATATAAAAAGTTGCTAAAATAATTAGAAAAAAAAACTTTTAATCGATTCAAAAATAAAAATAAAAATTAATTTTCTTTATAAATCTCGTCATTTGTTTTTTTAGAAGATTTTTATTTGAAAGCTTAAAAAATAAAAAAATAAATAAATTGTATGTATTATATTCTCTCTTTTTGTTTCTAAATATTTTTTATTTTCTTTTTCTTCAAGAAAATGTTAAAGCTGTTGGTCTTTTTTTTTTTAAATTATTTTTATTATTATTATATTTGGACTCTTTATTCTTTTCTCTTTTTATAAAATAAAGATTTAATAAAAGATATTTTTATTGATTAAAGAAGTAATTAAAATATAAAAGAAAATTTAATTAAAAATTAATTGGTTGTAAACTTGTACAGCTCATTGTTCTTGTAGCATTAATTGGTGCTCCAAATGCATCTCTTTCTAATTGTGTTGTTGAAAGTCTTTTAAATAAATAAATATTATTAAATAAATATATATTACCTATGATTACGAAGAAGTTGTAACATTTGTTCTTTTTGCTTTTTTGTTTAAAAAAAAATAAAATTATTTAAATTTAAATAAAAATAATTTCCTTTTAGTTATATAAAAATATTTTTTTGTTCAATTTATTTACCTCTACTTTTCTTTTACCAAAACTAAAAGTATCTTTAACAGCAGCTCTAAATCTTTGTGATAAAAATGCATATAAAATTGGATTAATTGCTGAAGCAAAAAACATTAATAAAAATGTTGTTGGTTGAATTAATGCTGATAAACAATTTAAACAACGTGGAGCTTAATTTAAAAAATAAATAAATATTTTAAATTATTTTTTAAACCATTTGGTTCTCTCCAAACAGACCAAGATAAATAAATCTTTAAATTAAATTAAATAATTAAATATATATTTACATATCTAGGTAATGAAAGTAGAGCAAATGCTAAAACAATAATTGCACATAATCGAATAACACGTTTACGACTATCTACTAACTAAAAAATAAATTAAATTAAATTAAAATTACTTCAATTTTAGGTAAATTTCTTTGTTTTCTTTCTGAAGAACATTTATTAAGTCTTTTATTATTTAATTCTGAATTAATAACTATAAATAAATTTTAATTAATTAAAAATAAATTAATAACTTTGTTTATTTTGTATTTGTGATGTTCTTCTTACTATTGTATTATTATCATTAATTGTTGGACGAATTAAAACAAATCTTAATTTAATTTAATTTAATTTAATTTAATTTAATTTAATTTAATTTAATTTAATTTAATTTAATTTAATTTAATTTAATTTAATTTAATTTAATTTAATTTAATTTAATTTAATTTAATTTAATTTAATTTAATTTAATTTAATTTAATTTAATTTAATTTAATTTAATTTAATTTAATTTAATTTAATTTAATTTAATTTAATTTAATTTAATTTAATTTAATTTAATTTAATTTAATTTAATTTAATTTAATTTAATTTAATTTAATTTAATTTAATTTAATTTAATTTAATTTAATTTAATTTAATTTAATTTAATTTAATTTAATTTAATTTAATTTAATTTAATTTAATTTAATTTAATTTAATTTAATTTAATTTAATTTAATTTAATTTAATTTAATTTAATTTAATTTAATTTAATTTAATTTAATTTAATTTAATTTAATTTAATTTAATTTAATTTAATTTAATTTAATTTAATTTAATTTAATTTAATTTAATTTAATTAATTACCCAATTGTTGCATAAATTGAAAAAAGAAGAATAAGAGGTAAAATATACCAAACAATTAAATTAATAGTTGAAATAAATTTAAGAACATTAATATTTAACCAAACAAGATTATATCTAGTACATATCTTTTAATTAAAATTATTTTATTTATTTTAAAAAATTAATTAATTAACTCCATAATTTTTTTCAGAATTATTTAAATCAATATATTGAACAGCAATTAAATAAGGAATATTCATTAAAGAAGATAATGTCCAAACAAATAAAGTAGAGAAAATTAATACCTTTAAAATTAAATTATATTTTTTTAATTTTATTTTACAGATTTTGTCATTAAATTCTGAACAATCATTGGACGTAAAACAGCAATAAACCTTTCAACAGATAATAAAATCTTTTAAATCATTTAAATTAATTATTTATTAAAATTTAAACTAAAATTCCAGCAGAACTATTTGGAATTAAATGTAAAATATAAATATAGGTATGACAAAGAATTTTTCCAAAAGGCCAAGTTCCATGTGTAAATAAAGCAAAATGAACAGCATTTTGAAATAAACAAAATATTCCAACTTTTAATTAATTAATTAATTAATTTTAATTATTTAATTAATTACCTAATAAATCAGCAATTGCTAAATTAGCCAAAAAGAAATTAGTTACTGTACGCATTGAACGATTTCCAATTATACAAATAAGTACAATTAAATTACCTTTATTTTTTAAATTAAAATTAAAATATAATTAATACCAAAAACACATAAAATAAAAACAAAAATATAACCAATTAAAAAAATATTTTTAATTAAAGGTAAATTCATTAAACTAATTATTTCATTTGAATTAATAAATTCATTATTATTTAATTCTTTAATATTAATAGATATATTATTATTATTCATTTTTATTCTAAAATTAAATAAAGAATTAATAAATTCATTAGGGAATATATATTTAAATAATAAATAAATATATTTAATTAAATATTATAGAATAAATATTAGAAAAATTTTAATAATTATTTTTAGACCACCCAGATATTTTTAAACAAATTTCAAATAATTATTATTTTAGTTTAGTTTTAAAGTAAAATATATAAACAAAAGCTGTTTATTTTAAATAAATAAACTTTTTGGTTATGTATGGATTTTTTAAAAAAATTTTATTTGTTTATATTTTTTTTATAAAAAGGGAGAGAAATAATAAATTGAAAAAAATAATAAATATTAATTGGAAATACCACCTATTAAATAAATAAATATTTAAATTAAATATCAAAAAAAAAAAAAAAAAAAGAACTAAAATTATTTTTATATAAAAATAACTTTTAAATAATAAATACGTAATTATTTGGATATTTTTAGAAATTTATTTTTATTTTATTGAACAAAAGAAAAAAAAAGAGAGGTTTTTTTATTCTCTGATGGATTGTCATTTTTTTTCTTTTAAATATTATTTTTAATTAAATATTTAAATAAATATTTAAATTAAAAAATAATTTTTTTTTATTTAAAAAGAATGTTTCATTTAAATTAAAAAAAAAAAGAATTATGAATAAAAGAAGAAGAATAAAATAAATAAATAAAAGAAAATTATTTTTTTTTTGAATTAAAAAATAAAAGTGAGAAAATGATAGAAAATTAAAAATAAAAACTTTTTTTTTATTTAAAAAACTTATCAAATTACATGATTTTGTAAATTTAAAAAATAAAAAAAATTAATTAAATATATTTTTAAAATTTAATTTTTATTTTAAATTTAAACAATTTTTGTATTAAATAATTTAACGCTTGAAAAGAAAAAAAAATAAAATTTAAAGGAAAACTTATTTTTTCTCATTCCAGAAAAAAGAAAAAAAGAAAAGAAAAAACCTATTAAATAAATTTAAAAAATAAAAAGAAAATTCAATTAAGGAAATGACAAAAAAAAATATATACATATTTATGTACATATTTAGGAATAAATAGAAAGAGAATATTTAAATTAATTAAATATTTATTCTCAAATAAATAAATATTAATTAGATAAAAAAAATAAAAATTAATTAAAAAAATATTTTTTATTTTTTTTTATTATCTTTTTCTATTAATTTATTTAGATATCTTTTTATTCATTTTTAAAGTTTTTATAATAATTTATTTAAAAAAAGTTTTATTTAAAAATAAATAAATAATTTGCAGCTGCAATAATTAAAATTTATATTAATAAAATTATTTTAATTTTATGCAGGTGTAAAAAACTTTGAAAAATAAATAAATAAAGTTCTTTTATATTTAATTTCATTTTAAATAATATTATTTTTTTAATTAAAATAAATTAATTAATTTTATTTTTTAGTTTAAACATTTTTAATTTAATTAAATAAAAATTATTTAATTAATAAATGATTAAATTATTATTTTTTTTAATTTTATTTTTTATAATTTTATTAATAAAAGGAGAAAAAGAAGAAAATAAAACAGGTAATTATAATTTAAATTTAAAATTTAATTTTAAAAGAAAATATAAATAGTAAATGTTATAATAATAATTCTGGATATCCTCAATATTGTGTAACTAATACTGTTAATATTGCATTTCAAAAAAATATTGAAATTTCTCCTTCAAATGTTACTTGTGGTATTAAAAATATTAGCAAGTTATTTTAATTTTAAATTATTTAATTTTAAATTATTTTAAAGATTTTGTACACAATATGGTAATGTTGGCATTATGTCAAACATTTGTGATATTTGTGATAATAAAATAATTGTAAATTTATTTTATTATTTAAAATTAATTTAAATTAAGGAAAAATCACATCCAGCATCACTTTTAACTGATTTTAATATTCCACATAGTGAAACTTGGTGGCAGTCAATAACACTGGAAGAAGGATTAAATAAAGTTAATTTAACTATAAAATTAGGTTTAAAATTATTTTAAATTATTTAAATAAAAATAAAGGAAAATCTTTTAATATTATTCTTATTCGAATTAAATTTGCTTCTCCAAGACCAGAAAGTTTAATTATTTATAAAAAAACAAAAGAAGAAAGTTCTTGGATTCCATGGCAATATTTTAGGTATTCTAATTAATTAATTAATTAATTATTTAATTCTTTTAAAAGTTTATCCTGTAAAAAAACTTTTGGAATTTCTGAAAATGAACCAATTACTCCAGGTAAAGCTAAATGTTCAAAAGAATATTCTGATATTACTCCATTATCTGGAGGTGATATTATTTTTCAAACATTGGATGGACATTCATCTTTTAATAATTTAGAAGAAAATGAAATATTACAAGAATGGATAACTGCTACAGAAATTAAAGTTTTTTTTTAATTAAATTATTTTATTTTTAGATTTCTTTATTTAATTTAAATACATTTGGAGAAGAAATTTTTAAACATTCAAAAGTTCTTAGGTTTATTTTTAATTTTTTTTTTTAAATTTAATTAATTTTTAAAAGAACTTATTTTTATGCAATTACTGATTTAGCCATTACTGGAAAATGTAAATGTAATGGACATTCAAATAATTGTGTAAAATCTACAGGAATAGGAATTGATGAAAAATTAGTATAAATTATTCTTTAATTAAATAAATAAATAAATAAATAAAGGTTTGTGTTTGTCAACATAATACTGCTGGTATAGACTGTAATGAATGTTTACCTTTTTATATGGACAGACCTTGGAAACCAGCAACTAGTTTAGAAGCTAATGAATGTTTACCTTGTAATTGTAATGGACTTTCTGAAAAATGTTTTTTTGATTCAAAACTTTATGAAAAAACTGGGCATGGAGGACATTGTGTTGATTGTGTTGGAAATACTCAAGTAAATTAATTAATTAAAATAAAATAATTAATTTAATTAAAATAAAATAATTAAATTTAATTAATTAAAAGGGTCCAAATTGTGAAAGTTGTCTTCCAAATTATTGGCGTTCTCCTTATTATAGTCATTATTGTCAACCATGTAATTGTAATTTAAATGGTTCTCTTAATAATGGACAATGTTTAGAAAATACAGGTAACTGTATTTGTAAAGAAGGAGTTTATGGGAAATATTGTGATAAATGTAAAAATGGATTTTATGGTTTTGGACCAAATGGATGCAAGTAATTAATTAATATAAATAAATAAATATTTATTAAATAATTTAATTTAAAAGAAAATGTAAATGTAATTTAAATGGTTCAATTAATGATACTCTTAATAATATTTGTTCACCTATAAATGGTCAATGTTTTTGTAAAAAAAATGTTGAAGGTGAAAAATGTGATCGCTGTAAGCCTGGATATTTTTTAATTGAAAATAAAAATTCCTTTGGTTGTTCTCCTTGTTTTTGTTTTGGACATTCCTCTATATGTAAAGCTTCTAATAAAACATTTATTGAATATAATATTACATCTAATTTTACTAATTTATTAAAAAATAATGATGAATGGAAAGCTGAAGGTATAGAAAAGAATGGAAATTTAATTAATGTTGAGGTTTATTTAAATTTTAAATTAATAATAATTAAAATAAAAAGGTTAAATATGATTATGAAAAGAAGGCAATATTTACAAATCAAAAATGTCCTTGGTTTGTTTGTTTTTCTTTAATAATTAATTAATTATTAAAGGACTGTATATTTTGTTGCACCATCTAAATTTTTGGGAGATCAAAGACATTCATATGGTAATTAAATTAATCTTTATTTAATTAAAATTAAATTTATTTTAAGGAAAATATTTATATTTTTCTTATCACAAATTAACCTCTTATGCCCCTTGGTCTAATTTAGAATTACAATTAATTGGAGGAAATAATAATAATAATATACTTTCATTACCTTTTGGTTCTCAAAAAAATTCTAATGTTTCTACTAAAATACAAAATTATAAATTTTTATTACATTCAGACCCTAAACTTCAAGTAACTTTTTTAATTTTAATTTTATTAATTAAAAAATTAAAGTGGAATCCTCAATTAAATGAAATTAATTTTATTAATATTTTATCTAATTTATCAACAATTCGTTTACGTGCTACTTTTTCACAAGGAGATATTGGATATTTATTTAATTTTATTTTAACATCTGTTAAGGAATCTTCTTTTAGTATTTATAATTAAAATTAAATTAAATAATTTTTTTATTTTCTTCTTCTTCTTCTTCTTCTACTTTAATTGAACATTGTCAATGTCCTCCCCAATATTCTGGACAATTTTGTCAATTTTGTTCACCTGGATATAAACGTTTATTTCCTAAATTAGGTTCATTATCTAAATGTATTCCTTGTCAATGTAATGAACATTCAATTAAAGAATGTAATCAAGAGAATGGTTTAAAATTTAAATTTTAAATATAATTAAAAAAAAAGGTATTTGTTTATGTGAACATAATACAACTGGAGATATGTGTGAACGATGTGCTAATGGATATTATGGTGATGCATTAATTAAAACAAAAGAAGACTGCAAACCGTTAGTTTATTAATTTAAAATAAAAAAATAATTAAATAAAGATGTAATTGTCCTGGTGGTGGTTCTTGTATTTTTATTCAAAATAGAATAATATGTACAGAATGTCCAGAAGGTTATTCAGGTCCTAATTGTGAATTTTGTGCTGAAGATCATTTTGGAGAACCTTTAAAAGGAAAACCTTGTAAAAAATGTAATTGTAATGGAAATGTTGATTTAAATAATATAAGACAATGTGTAAGAGATTTTAATTAATTTTAATTAAATATAAAAAAAAAGGATTCATTAACTGGTAAATGTCTTAAATGTATTTATTCTACAACTGGTTTTAATTGTGAAAAATGTTTACCTGGTTATTGGATTAATTATTTAAATAATAATTCTTTAATTAAATTTAAATGTATTCCCTGTAATTGTCATCAATTAGGAACTAAACAAAATAAAATAATTAATTGTTCTCAATTATTAAATGGACAATGTGAATGTTTACCTAATGGTTTTTAATTTAAATAAATTAAATTATAATTTTATTTAAAAAGTAATTGGAAAAAGATGTGAAAAATGTGCAATTGGTTATTTTAATATTTCTTCAAAAAATGGATGTCAACCTTGTAAATGTGATCCTTTAGGAAGTTTAGATGTTAATGAATGTAATCAAATAAATGGACAATGTAAATGTAAAACTGGGGTAATATTTAAATTAAATTAATTAATTAATATTTAAATTAATTAATTAATATTTAAATTAATTAATTAATATTTAAATTAATTAATTAATATTTAAATTAATTAATTAATATTTAAATTAATTAATAATTTAAAAATAAAAAGGTTATTGGTAAAAATTGTGACAAATGTGAATCCAAATATTTTGGTTTAAATTCTAAAGGATGTACTAAATGTTCTTGTAATAAAATTGGTTCTGAAAATAATGAATGTGATATTAGAAATGGTCAATGTTTATGTCATAATTTAGTTGAAGGAATTAATTGCGAGTAAATTAATTAAAAAAAAAATTAATATTTTAATTTTTAAATTTTAGTCATTGTGTAGAAAATCATTTTAATTTATCTGCTGGTTGTTTACCTAAATGTGATAATTGTTTTTCTTTTATTTCTTTACGTAAAGATTTAATTAAAAAAACAATTAAAGAATTTAATAAACAAATAAATAATTTTTCTTTAAAGGTTTATTTTATTTTAATTATCTAATTTTATTCTTTTTATTTTTAAGATTAATCAATCTTCAATTATTTATTTTAATTATTTTATAAATAATTTAAAATTTAAATTAAATAAAAAATATGGAAAATATTCTTTTATTTTAATTAATTTAAAAAATAATTTTAATTTATTAAATAATATTTCTAATAATTTAATTATTTTTGATATTAATTTAAAAAATAATAGAAAGAAATTAAATATTCTTTTAAATAAAAAAGGTTTTTTAAAATATTAATAATTTAAATATTTAATTTAATTTAGATGATATTATTAATAAACAAATAAATATTAAAAAAGAATTATCTATTAATTATAAGGTTATTTTTTATTTAAATTTAAATTTTAAAATTTAAAGTTATCTGAACCTTGGCCTAATAAAATAGCTGGAGAAGGAAATAATGTAACTAAAATTAATTCTTTAAAAATAAAAGAAATTACTCAAGAAATTATTAAAAAAACAAAACAATCATTAAATGAAATAAATAAAATAATTAATAAAAAAAAAGAAGAAGAAAAAGGTTTATTTATTTATTTTAATTAAATATTTTTATTTATTAAGTTAATAATCAACCTTTTAATAATTTAATATTTAAAGAATTTGATTATGAAATAAATAAAACAATAAAGGTATTTTTAATTTTAATTAGGTAATTAATTTTAATTATTTTAGGAATTTTATAAAATTAATTTAAAATCAAAGAATTTAAAAGAAGAAATTAATTTATTTTTAAATAAATCTTTTTTATTATTAGAAGATGCAAAAAATAAAATTAAAATATCAGAATTAATTAAAATTAATTTATTAAATAATTCAAATAATTTTAATTTTAATTCAATTTTAGAAAAAATAAAAAAAGAAAATAATAATTTAATATTAAAATCAAATAAAGAAATTAATAAATTAAATTATAGTAAATTAATTGAAAATTCAAAGAAGGAAAAAGATTTAATTATTTTAATTGAAAAAATTAAAAATTATTTTAATATTTCTATTAATGCTTTTAATGAAACAAAGAATATTTGGAATATTCTAATAAATAGTTTAAAATATTTTTTTAAATTTAATTAATTAATATTTTTTACAGATAAAGAACAATTAAAATTTAAAAAAGAAATTATTAATTTAAATATTTTGGATAAAAAATTAATTAAATTAGAAAATAAATTAATAATTAAAGAAAAATATTTAAATAAAACAAAAATAAAAACAAATAAAGCTTTAAATTGGGCAAATAAAGCATTAAAGAATATTCAAAATTTGGTAATATTAATTAAAATTAATTAATTAATTAATTTTATTTAGACAATTAATCAATTAAATATTCAATTAATAAATATTAAAAAAGAATTATTAAATTTAACAAATCAAATAAAAGAACAAGAATTATTTAATAAAAGTTTATTATTAAATAATAATAATAATAGAAAGGAATTAATAGAAATAGTTGAAAAAAGTATTTTTAAATAATTAATTTTTAAAAGAATTATTTTTTTCTTTTCTTTTTTAAAAAAAAAAGGTTTAAATAATTCTCAATTTGGTTTAAAATCAGCAAAAATTCTTAAAGGAACAGTTGATGAACAATTTAATTTATTAACTATTTTATTAGAAAGATTAAGTAAAATTAAAATTTTAAAATTAAAAATTTTAAATTTTTTAGATTTTAATATTTCCCTACCAACAAATAATGAATTAAATGAATTAGAAAATCAATTAAATAATTTAGAACAAAATTATTATTTAAATAATATTGAAAATAATATAAAAATAAATAATTCATTAAATGAAAGAGAAGAAATTAAAAAAGAAATTAATTTATTAAAAGAAGAATTTATTCAATTAAATGAGATAAAAGAATCATTACCAGCTAATAAATGCTTTAAATTTTAACAGAATTAATTTATTTATTTAATTAATTAAATATAAAATAATTTTAAAAAATTAATTTTGTAGGGTGGTTCTTCTTTAAGGAATAATACTTTGACCAATAAAAAGCTTCAAAAATGATAAATAATTTTTTAAGGATTTTTCCCAATATTTAATTTTTGTTTTATTATTCAAAAAATAAAATTTTATTCTTGATAGTTTTAGTAATAAATAATAATAAAAAAATGGCCTAAAAATATTTGTTCTAAACTTATAGATTCAAAGCGTTCATTTTTGTAATAAGAAAATATTTAAATCGAGAACATAATTTAACAAAATGAACACCCTTGAATACTTTGAAAACTCAAATTATTTAATTTCAAACAATTTGCAAACGCAAAATGTTTTTGGCAAAGTGTTACTTTATGATTTGGACAAAATGTCACTCTAACATAGGAAATAGTATAGGTAATTTAATAATTATGGATAAAGATAAATTAGCTAGAGTATTTGAGAGTATTAGAGACAATTAAGGCTAGCACTAAATAGATTTTTATTTTACAGGATCACAGCACTTTCACTCAATGGGCGCACGCGTCAAAACTAGCTAAATCTTTTCCTTCCATTATGCCAAAATTTAAATTTACGCGAACTCTTATTTTCTCTAGTACACGTTATCTTTTGAGCGCCTAACTTCATAAAGGAAAATAGAAAACGCCAGTAAGAAAAAGGTATGAAATGGTCAGAAGAAAGAAAATATACAAAATAGGATTTTATTAGGTAAAATATAAAAAATGAAAATAAAATTTATTAAAATATTATTTTGAACAAGGTTTTTTCAATTAATCATTGAAACCTCTATCGTGAAGATAATTAAGCATAATAAAAATAAATAATAATTGAAAAATTAAAAAAAAACCTTGAATTTTTTGACCATATTCTTGACACTTATTCTTTCCTCTTCTTGCATTCTCCGCTTTTTTGTCGTTTGATTTTTTCTTTCTGTCTTTTTCATTTCCTTCCTTCCCAAGTTTAGAATAAAATCTTCTATTTTTGGTTTTTCTAGGCATTTTAATACTTCTAGAATAGAAAAAAACTTTACACTGCGTAAAATTTTATAAAAATGCGTGAATCTCTCTATTTTTGAGCTTAAAACATTTTTAAAACTATAATCTAAGAAATGGTTAACCGAAATTAAAATCTGTTAACGAAAACTTGAGATATTTGATTTTAAAGATAATTACCTCGATTTAGGATGAAAAGAATGTATGAAAAGAAGAGAGATGGTTATAGAACAAGAGAAAAAATTAGATAGTAAACAAATAGTTTTGACGCGTGCGCCCATTGAGTGAAAGTGCTGTGCAGGATTAATTTTTAACCGTCAGATTTTGATAAACCCGTTGTTATGCAGAATTCTCTTAATTCTATAAATTCTGTGTTTTTTGATCCATGCATATATAAAATTATTTAAAGGACTCTCTCAGGAATTGTTTGAGTTAAATTATTTTTCCATTATTATTCTTTAATAAACTTCTTTTTATAATAAAAACAAAAATGTTTTTCTTTCTTCTTTAAGTACTTTGCAATATTTTTAACCTTATTTATTTATTTTAACATTTTTTTAGCTTTTTTAATATGTCAGTTCATCGTTTAATATTACCTATTTTACTTCCACAAAAACATTTTTATTTATGTATTCGCCAGCTTCATTTGTGTGGATTATTGAGAAATGGACGTCACACAGCTTTTACCACCAAGAAGAATGTTGCAGATATCTCACAGAAGAGTTGGTTTGATCGAATGAATTTTTTTATGGTATTCTTTTAAATATACGTTCTGTTTAATATAGAGACTTTTGGCTGTAATTCGTGGTTTTAGTGAAAAGCTTTTATCATTATTCCAGTTTTTATTTGCCTCTTTCTTACGCATGTATTTGATTCCGCCTATAGATTAGGATTATTCTGGTTTTAGAATTTAGATGTAATTTTAGTTTTAAATCATATCCCGTCAACAAGTCCTGTTCACTAAAAAGCTTATATCTAATTATCACTTTTAAGTTATTTAATTTCTTCACTTTTATTTATTTTTTAATTCATATAATTCTTTTTATTTAGTCGCGGAAAGTAACTACCTATGATGACTACAAAACTGAGCTTGATAAAATGGATGAATCTACAAGGAAGTCTTATAATGTAAGCACTAGGTAGTTTAAGTAGTAATTAAATTAATTTTGTGATTTTTATGAAATTCATATTTTGTTTTATTTTAACAGGATGGTTTTATTAGAGCTGTCTTTGTGAGTAAACAGAATGAATCGTCTGATAAATCCAGGTTACAAAATGCTATTTACATTTTTATAAATATTTCTTTAGTAATTTAATGTCCAAAATTTTTGTATTGCTTATTGCTCTTCTCCCTGGATTTATTAGTTTCTTTTTTTTTCTTTATAATTGAAATTTTTTTAATTTTAAGTCTATAATATGTTTCGTGTTAAAGGATTAGCTTTTGATTTTGGTATTGATATGTTTACTTTGGAGAAAGAAATAGATGTAACTTTTGATGATGTTTGTGGCATTGACGAGGCAAAGCTGGAAATCGAAGAAATTGTAGAATATTTACGTAATCCTGAACGTTATACACGTCTTGGTGCTCGTCTTCCGAAAGGTTAATTTATTCTACATGACAATAAAATATGAAATAACTAATCTTATTTTTAAGGAGTTTTATTAATTGGTGAACCTGGAACTGGCAAAACTTTATTGGCACGTGCTGTCGCTGGTGAAGCGAGTGTTCCATTTTTTGTAAAATTTTAAATTATTTATAAAGTAAACAAAATAGAATATTTAATAATTTTAGCATACATCTGGTTCAGAGTTTGACGAAGTACTTGTGGGACAGGGTGCCAAACGTGTCCGTAATTTATTCAGTATGTTTTCAAGCTCTTCCTACCTTTTATTATCTTTTAGATAAGGCTCGTAAATATGCTCCCTGTGTTGTGTTTATTGATGAAATTGACTCAATCGGTTCTAAACGTACTTCAAGCGCTCTACATCCGTATGCAAATCAAACAATCAATCAGTTACTTTCTGAGATGGATGGTTTTGTCCAAAATGAAGGAGTTATAGTTATCGGGGCCACAAATAAAAGAGACAACTTGGATGCTGCTCTGACAAGACCAGGACGTTTTGATATAGAAATTAAAGTTGCCAGGCCGGATTTATCTGGAAGAGAAGATATTTTTCAGTTAGTTTAATTTTCATTCAAATAAAAAATTACTTTTAGAAATAAATTTATATATAGCATTTAATCTCCTTATTTTTTTAATTCCATTCAGACTTTACCTTGACAAAATTGTACATTCAGCTGATTGTGATGTCAATACATTAGCCCGAGGAACTACTGGTTTTACTGGAGCTGATATTGAAAATATGGTCAATCAGGCAGCATTGAGAGCGGCAACTGAGCGTGCTTCTCGTGTAACAATGAAGCATTTGGATGAATCACGTGATAGAATTATTATGGGTCCAGCTCGTTTAAAGGGATTACATGCAGATGTAGAGGCTAACAGAACTACTGGTATTTTTGTTTTTTTTGTTTTATTTTCTAAAATTTTTAGCTTATCACGAGGCCGGGCATACGATTGTCGCAATATTTACAAGACATTCGGATCCAATTCATAAAGTGACTATTACTCCACGTGGAGATTCACTTGGACTTGTAATATTTAACTTTATAAACAAAAATATTTTAATATTTTTAGACAGCTCATCTCCCAGAAAAAGACCACCTTCAATATACAAAAAGTCAGCTGCTTGCCAGACTTGATGTCCTAATGGGAGGGAGAGCAGCCGAGGAACTCATTTTTGGTGAAGATATGGTCACTACTGGTGCTTCTTCTGATATGCGAAAGGCAACAGAAATTGCTGAAAGATTAGTAAAAACATATGGAATGAGTGAACAAATTGGATTAAGAGACTTTAACTCGGATGATGATGAAAGCGCTGGCCTTGGACGGGGGCCAAATACAAACAATTTAATTGATGAGGAAATTAAACGTGTTTTGAATGAAAGCCATGAACGTGCTAAGAAATTATTGATTAAACATTCGGTTTTTTATTATGTTTTTTAATATTAGAATATCTTAGAATGAACACCACTTTTTGGCTCAAGGACTTTTGGAGCATGAAACCTTAACGAAGCAAGAAGTGGAGCATATCATAAAGGGCGAGAAATTAAAGAGGCCCACTACTTCGACTATAAAACGAGCTGGTATGAGGAGGAAAAAGCAACCACAGCAGCAGGCGGTTGGATTTATAACTGAGGCTGATTAATCAAATACCAATAGAGGCAGAAATATTCAGAAACTATATTTGATCAGTATTTTACAAAAAACCTGTATTTGTAGACGGATATGTCATATAATTGTTATATTTTGCCCGAATAAAAAAACAAAAAAATGTCAATGGACAAATAATTGTGCATTATCAACAATTTCAGTCATTTCGCCTATATAATTCGGTTCATATTCTCCTACAATATTTGCAACAGTTCTCTTCTCTATAATGTCCAGTTGATGGAGGCGTTCCTTTAATTGCCTTAGTTCCTCAGTTAGTGCTTTAGCCTCCTTGTCAATGACACGCATCTTACTCTCACGATTCTCTTTGAGACGGTTGTGAAGTTTTTCTAATTGTTTTTCCTTTTCAATGGCAATTCGACGCTTAAGTTGTACTTCGGACCAAACCTAAAAAATTAATTTTTGGCAAACAGATAATAATTTAATTCCTTCAAATTTTTGAAAATATACAGATCAAATTAAACAATTTATAATTTAATTTTATAGTAAAGTATTTAATAAAGGAACCTTTCTTGTTTTAACATGCTCTGGTTCTTTTTGCACAATGTAAGAAATCTTTAATTCATTAATACAACGTTGAAAATCCTCCTCACTTTGTTCCCTTAGTAATCGCAACCACTTTCTTCGTTGATTTATCAGCAAATACAAAGGATGCGAGATCCAAGTTGCTCGTGGCAATTTCCATCTTCTTGTAGAGGCATTTCGATTTACTTCAAATTCAGCATAAACTCGATTCCAGTTTCGAATTGTAGCCGTTGCCCAACCAACTATTGTAAAAGAATTTTTAAATTTTTAAACAAAAATATAGAAAACATTTCTTATTATTTTCCAATAAAGAATAAATTATATAAGATTTATTAAAAATGTTATTTATACTTTTTGCGGGCAATGATTTTCCATCCAACTCATCTCTACGCACTTTCTTTATCATCTCCCTAAAATCTTTATTAAATTCTACATACATTTTAATAATTACCTAATCTAATTGTAAACATTTCCTGTTAAAATAACAATATTACTTACGATTTCCATGCCATATTTATATCTCTTGACGATGCATGGGCTAAACTAAAAATTCTCTTTACACTCTCTGGCGCAGACTCTAAGACATCAATTGCTCTATAATCAAGCTTTGGATCATCCATATTTAATTTGGGAAGTCCATAGTCTGTTGAGTTACCAATTAGATTATCTTGAGCTTTAAAAATTAATTGGCGTTCACTTCCAATTTTATCCTCCCAAAGATTTTTTAATTGGTCAATGTAACGAGCATCTAAATATTCCTAACTTTTAAATAATAGAAATAAACCTAAAGGTAATTTTTCTGCTTCCTTTTCAAAATAATCAGGATCTTGTTTTACCGGATCTGTGACGTTCTTGTGTATATTAAAATATGGAAAACGTCCATATCCTAATACTTTATTGAAATGTAGTTGACGAAAACATAAATATAAATGACTTTGTGGAAGTAAAATACGTAATTTGAAGGACATAACAAAAATAATAAACTATTTTTAAAAATAAAATTTAAGGAATAAGAGGAATTCGAAATTGTTCTTATGTTCAAACGTTACTGTTGAATTGTCGTATCACCATTCAATTCTAAGGCGGCTATTGTTCAAAGATATTTTTTCAATTGATGTGAGTCTGAATTTATTTAAATACGCACGGCGGATTTTTCGGGAAATCAGCCTTAAAAAAATAGAGTAGTTAAAAATGAAAGACAGCAGGCAGTCAGCCGTTTTTCTGTTTGAGTGCGAATGACACTCAAAAAAATAATTAATGCACTCAAATGACTTTTTGAGTGTTATAAGTGAAACTCACTCATATAAAGGGAATTATTGCAATTGTAGTACTGGAGGTTCTCGCTCTATTTTTTTAAATTTTGTGTAACTGTAGCCCTATATGCGAAGAATAATTTTGCATATTTTCAGAAGATAAAAAAATTAGTTGGCTGAGTTATGACTGTTTGAATATTGATGAAAATTGATCTATTTTTGATCATAACTTTCTTCAATAGTGTTTGATCACTTTGATTTTGGTCTTAATCGACTTAGCGCCAGAAATTGAACAATTTTAAACTTAATTTCACGTTGTTTGCTGCGTGTTTTCACCATTTTTATACTTTCTATAAATTTAATGAGTGAAAATTTTTTTTCCTGAGCGGCGATCAGGCCAATTTTTTTCAAAAATATTAGTTAAAGACATTTCTACAATATTGCGGATAGATTTTCCAAAGTTCTGATAATTAGTCGAGATATTGGATTTTAAAGTTTGTAACCTCATTTCTTGGTAAAATTAAAACGAGAGTAATGCTTAAAACGAGAGAGTGAATTATAGATAGAAAGAAAAACGAGAGAGAATGATTAATGCAGTTTTTATTTTTGCAAGGCAGTAAGAGTTTCCTTAATTTCCCGAAAAATCCGCCGTGAATACGTAAATATCTATTAATTAACGTATTAATTAATTATATAATATAATAACTTATCCATTTATTTAGGTCTCCAACTTGTTGAAATTAAATTAAAAAATGCTCGATCCTAAACAAAATTCATCATCTTCTACAGGTCCCTCAAATAATAACGTAGACAATACCAATAAGAACAATATTGATGATCAGAAAGATGGGGAAACTTTAAATAAAAATGAAGCAACTTCTGACATTGAAACGTTTAAGGTTTTATTATTTTGGAGTAAAATGTGGTTTACTGGTCTCTAAGAAGATATTTCAACTGCAGGTCTCCAATTTTTTTAAATAATAGATTTTTAAGGAAGGAGTTCAGATTCTAACTCACAATCGGTGCAGAAAAACTCTATCATTAGTTTAAAAGTGTATCTTTCTAGAGACCAACCACATCTTTTCCTTTTTTTTGTTCTTATCATATTCCAAAATTTTGTTAGGAAGTTTGTGGCGTTGATGATGAGACATCTGTACGGCTGTTACGAGAATCTGGTGGAGATTTAGAAGCTGCAATTCATCAATTTTTCTTTGTAACCTTAAATCTCATCTTTTTTATTTTTCTACTTTAGTCCCGTGATTATCCAGAGGTTTTAGAAAATCAAAATAATGAGACTCATGAAGAATTACTTCGACATCGCCGTCCACACTATCCTTCTGTCTTTGAAGGAATTAATGAGGAAATAGCTGGTCATTTAAATAACAATCAACATTTGGTTGAAGGTCACCAACCTCAACTACCGGGTTATCAATCTCCTGCTCGTCAGCTCACTTGGATGGAAATGTTTAGAGCTTTAGTTCTTTTACCTTTTCGATTATTCTATTGGACTTTTTCTGAATGTATTAACTTTTTTTGTAAGTTTTTTGTTTGTTTAAATAAAAATATTTTTCTTTTATTTTTTAGATAATTTGCTGCTTGGACCTCCTTCACCTCCTGCAATTGGAATTCGTGGTCAGCACAATCATTTGCAGCATCGGGATTATGTTGGCGTTGTTGAGGATAGAATGTTTGTTTATTAATATTTCTGTCAATAATAATAATGTAAGGAACTTTAAATACCGATTATCAAAAATATATTTATTATTTTCAAATTAAAAAACATTCTAAAATACAACGAAATAGGTTCAGTTTCCAGCAGCTAAGGCCAAGGGGGACAAAAAACATGAATGAAAAATAAGTTTCTTTTCGAAGGGCGGAGTCTATTTAAATTTTCTGTTGTTCCATTTCAATAATTCTGACTAAAATATTAATATAGACTTATGAATGAACAGCAGAACGAGTATGATCGTGCACTTGCTATTGATCGTCAAAAGGCCCAGGAACGCAAGAGATTAGAACAAGAGCGTATTGAAGATGAAAAACGAATTAATGAGGCAACAGAGTTTGCTCGTGCACGCACTGAAAGACTTGCCATGTTTTTTTAATTATTTAGATTTTATATCTTTTTATTTTAGAAGGCGTGAGGAAATTAAAGCTGCTGAAAATGAGAACGATGTTACTCCAACTTTTAATGCACAATCTTCTGAGATTATTCGTATTCGGATTACATTCCCAAATGGAACAAAGACTGAACGACTTTTTCGACAACATGATAGTCTTGAAGTATTTTAATTTTTCTCCGTTTTATTTGAAATTTTTAGCGACTTTTTAATGCTGTATTTGTTCATTCTGAATGTCCTGAACATTTTTCTTTGGTTACTAATTTTCCTATTACTCGGTTAGTTTGCGCTCCTGATTGGTATTTGAATGAATTTGTAAAGAAGGGTGATGTAGAAAATATTACACAAAATGGATTACAAAATATTAAAACATTTGCAGAACAAGGATTTAATTGTTCTGCAGTTGTTATGGTACAAGATGAAGATGCCTAAAATTAAAAAATTAGATTTAGGAAATAATTGATTAATTTAAATTATGTAAAGGACTAAAAATTCATAAATGCGATTAAAAATAATATTTATTTTGTTACTATAATTCTATGTTTTATCCATTAAATTTATTTTTAATCAAACAAATATTGGGGATCGCATTCATTGGATTTTTCCTTTTATTTTCTTGACTTTTATCCTTTCCTTCATTGAGAGTTTAAATTGAAAATAAAATAAATATTTAATTTTAAGAATTAATTTAATTTTGTATTCATTCCTTTATTCGGTTTTTCTTTCGTTTTTAATTTTATGTGCTATGTAGTTAAAATTTTATGAATTTTTTCTTACAGAATAATTTATTTTTTAAATATTTTTTAATAGTTTTTAATTAAATAGGTTTATAAAATAAATGAAGAAAACACATTTTTTTATCTCAATTTTGGCTTCTTCTACTGGTGCTGCCTCTTTGGGTTTTATTGCTGGAACTCAATTTTCTGATAAAAATTCGGATTTTTGGGAAAGATGGAAATTGTTTACAAATAGTTCTGGTGGTACTAACGTTATTTTGCCTCAACCTGCACAATCATTGCCTTTGGGTCCTGTCGAAATAAAACAACCCCAAAATGTTATTAATAATGATATTTGGAAGGAACCTTCACATGCAGAAGAAATTATGCGTTTTGGATATCCAGGATTTGACAATTTAAGGACTTTTGAGGTTAAAGAAATATTTAAAATTATTTAAAAATAAAACATTTTTTAAGGATTTTGTTGTCAGTTATGATCGTCGAAATAGAGTAGCTCATTGGGTAATTGAACATCTTACAAAGGATATAATTGCTTATAATCCTGATGTTGATAGAAGTAAATGTATTTTTAAACCAGACACTTCAATTCATCCATATTTTCAATCTCAAAATGAAGATTATAAAGTAGAATATTTAAGATTATTTTTAATTATAAAATTATTTAGAGGAGTGGTTATGATCGTGGACATTTAGCAGCTGCAGCAAATCATCGCCGTACTCAGTTAGCAATGGAACAAACCTTTTTTTTGACAAATATGTCACCACAAATTGGTAAAGGATTTAATAGAGATAAATGGAATGAATTGGAGAAATATGTTAGGTTTGTTAATTTTAATTTTAAATGTTTTGTTTTTGTTTTTAAAGACATCTTGCTCTTAAAAACTTAAATGTTTATGTTTGTTCAGGTCCTCTTTATTTGCCTTATTTAGAGGAGGATGGAAATTATTATATAAAATATAAAGTTTTTTTTAAATTCTTTTATTTAAAATTATTCTTTTACAATAAAAGGTAATTGGAGCAAATCGTGTTGCTGTACCTACTCATTTCTTTAAAGTAGTTTTAATTGAAAAGACAAAAGATCATTTTGAATTAGAGGTTTTAAATATTATATTATTTAATTAATTATTTATTTAGGCTTATTTACTGCCAAATGCACAAATACCGGATGAAAAGCCTTTAACAGATTTCTTTTCTCCACTTGATGTATATTTAAATGAAATATTTATTTTAAATATTTTTATTTTTTAAAGGCAATTGAACGATCTGCAGGTTTTCTAATTTTTGAAAAATTGCCTAAAGAAAGCTTGAAAAAATTAAATGGTAAAGAATTGTTTGAGGAAAAGGGGATACTTCGAATGTTTGGATAAAAATAATATTTTTAAATTATTTACATTTTTTATAATTTATTTTTCGATTGATTTCTTTTTATTCTTTTTTTTTTAATTTTAAATGCGTGTAAGGATGCATAAAAATCGAATTGGTGGAGAGATATATTCCCAATGAAGGTCATTTTGTAAAAAAGATTTTATTTAAAACATTTTCTCTCTTCAGAAACTGACACACGGAATATTTAAATTGGCTGTTTCTTTTCTTTATTCTTTTAAAGATTAACAAGGAATTGATTGTTAGCTTTGATGTGAAAATGAAGAAAATAAAAAAAGAAGAAGGGGAAGACTTTTTAATGCTTATTTTTATCCGTCTTCTACATTCTTCTCTATATTTTTTCCCTCTCCTCTCTTTTGGACAGTAGATTTGTCGCAGTTGAGTGATTCTCTTTTTTTTTTACGTTAAAATTCTGTTGGTTAAGTTTATATTAGAATATATACGTAGAGATTTAACAATTGACCAGCGGCCATTAATTCTTCTACTCCGACCAGTTCTTTTTCAAACCCTTCCCCTCCTTTTTTTTTAAATTATTTTTAGCCTTGGCTTGCGCAAAAATGTCCTTCCCCCCTTTATTTATTCAAGCATATTTATATGTATAAACAACAAAATAAACACAAAGAAAATTAACAAAAACATTAAAGAAAAAAGAACTTTTTATTTGTTAAATATTATATTTTTTAATTAAAATATATTTATTTATTATTTTTAAGTAAATGCCTCCAGAATGTTCACCTGGAAAGCCTCCTCCTTATTTATTAAAGAAAAATAAAATAAAAATTAATTATTTTATTTCTTCAATATATTTTAAAAGAAAAAGTTTAATTAATCTATTTCTTCTTTTATTAATTTGTTTACCTTTTGGAAATGCTCAATTTGGGGAAATAGCTTCAGCAATTACATCTTTAGTTGCAGGTGGTGCTGGTTCTGGTTTAGCTGGAGGTCTTGGTTCAGCTATAGGAAGTGGTGCTGCTGCAGGTGCTGGTAGTGGAGCTGTGGGGGCTTTAGGAAATATTGGACAACGTAAATAAATTAATTAAATTAAATAAAAGAGAGAGAAAAATATAAAAATAAAATAAATTCTTGTTTAAATTTAATTTTTAAGTTAAAAAATATTTTTTTTAGTTTATCAACTTGCTCAAGCTGCTCTTCAATTAACTGGTATAATTATAATAAATATTTTAAAAAATTCAATTAAAAAAAAGGAACTGGTGTTGGAATTGCTAATCAGGCATCCGAAAGGTAAATTTAATTAATTTTAATTTAATTAATTATTTTAAAGTGCTTGGTTTCCAGTTGTTGTAGAAAATGCAGCAAGAATGAATAAAGATTTTCAAGACAGATTATTTAATGGATTTAATGGAAGAGGACATTCTTCTGTTACAACAAGTATAACACCAAATATTGGAGGAATTAATACTAAAAGTATTATTTATCAATTAATTAATTATATTAAATAAATTTTAGTTTCTTCTTCATTAATTGGAAATGAATATGGAAAAGAATTTGTTAATGGAGGAATTGAAGGAAATAATAATGAAAGAGAAGAAGAAATTATTAAAGAAATTCCTTTTTTAACAACAAAAATATTACCAATTAATAATAATAATTTAGCTAAATTATTACCTGGTAATTAATTAATTAATTTTTTATTTATTTATTTATAAAGGAGAAACTGAAAATATTAATAAAGAAAGTTTAGAAGAAAATATTAATAATTTTAAATTATTTAATAAAGAAGAAATAAATAATAAAGGAAATAAAATATCAACTGGAAAGGTATTTATTTAAATAAATTAAAATTAATTAAAAAAAAAAAAAAGAAAATTATTGGAATTGGTTCAATTGAGGAAATTCCTTTAATTAATGAAAATGAAGAAAATAATAAATTAACAACAAAAATATTAGAAGAAAAAGAAGAAGAAGAACCTTTAGTAATAAATAGAAATATATTAAATTAATTTTTAATTTTAATTTTAGTTTATTTCATCAAATTCTAATTATTTAAATATGACATTAATTGACGAAAAAGAAGAACAAAATTCTTCTAATTTAAATAAAATAATTATTCCAGCTTTAAATAAATTAATTGGAAATTTAAAAATGGGTAATTTAACAGAATTTGAATTTAAAGAATTAGAAAAACAATTAATAATAAAAGAAGAAGAAGAAGAAAATAATAAAAATGATGGAAAAAGTAATGAAATTATTAATAAAGAAGAAGAAGAAAAATTAAATAAAATAAATAAAAATAAAGGTAAATATTAAATTAATTTAAAATTAATATTTAAAGTTATTAATAAACAAAAACAAAAAGCTTCAAACAGAAATTTAGCTGCACTTAGACGAGGATTATTTAATGAAAATTTTAAAACAAATAAAGAAAATAATGAAGAAAAAAATTTTTTTGAAGAATTTATTGTTTGTTTTTTTTTAATTAATTAATTAAATTTAAAAAAAGGTTGATGGTCAAAATGATCCAATTCTTAGAAAAATAATTGATTTTAGAAAACCTCCAATTATTCTTTCATTGGAAAGGCCTAAAGTAATTAAAATTAAAATTAAATTAAAATTAATTTAAATTTTAGGAAAGAAAACATTATCATAAACATTCAATTAATTTAAATAATAAAATTATTGCTAATGCTGCAGGAGTTAAATTATTACATGAAGGAAAAGAAAATAAATTAGATAATGAAAATGGTATTTTTAATTATAATTAAATTTTAATTATTTATTTATTTAGAATTAATAACAACAACAACTACTTTAACAACAAAAATAAATAAAAATAATAAATTAATTAAAACAAATAATATTTTTAATAATAAAAAATTAAAAAAGAAACAACATAAGAAATTAAAAAATAAAGGAAATTCTGTAAGAAAAAATTCTTTTTTTTTTAGATAATAATTTATTTTATTTTAAAGACAATTATTCATCATCATAAACATAAATCCTCTAATAAAAAATTAAAACAATTATTAACTTTTAATACAACTACAAGTAATAATATTCAATTAATTTCTACTACTAATACTCCATTTATTTTGGTTGATTCAATGTCAGGAAATAATAAGTAAATAATTTATTCTATAAACAATTATTAAATAATTATTTAAATTAATTTATTAGAAATATAAGACAACAACAAAAAAGGCAACAACAACAATCTCCATTTAAAAGAATATTACCAGAACCTATTTCAATTAAAGGAAATCCTTCAACTTTGGTTTGTCTTTTTTTTTTTTAATATTTAAATTTATGTAGATAAAACATCCATTATCAAATGATGTATTAATAACAAATCAACAACCAATTAATTTAAATAATAATCAAAGGATTTCTTCAAGTTTTTATTATTTTGGTAATTAAATATAAATATAATATTAACTAAATAGATAAATATTTTAATTAAAATAAATAAATAAATATTACCTCATTTTCTCTTTTCCTAAACAAAAACAACAAAAAATATTTATTAATTTTCTTTTATTTTTTCTTTCATTTTCTGCATTGCTTTTTCATAATAATATTCATTTTCATCAACATAACCTTCTAAACCTTCCCAAAATAAAATTAGAATTTGGACTGGAAATAAAAATATTGACCAAGAAATAAAAATAAATATTATAGCCATAACCTTTATTATAAAAAGAAAATAATTTTTAAAAAAATTAATTATATTTAAACCTCTTTTCCTCCAAATTTCTTTTCTGAAGCTTTTCGTGAAAAATAATTAAATGTTGGTCTTTCACTTTTTTCATTAATTATTAACTTAAAAAAAAAATTATTTATATATTTTTAAATAAAAATAAACTTTTTGATATTGAGGATAATTTTTGTTGTTGTTTTTATTATTATTTTGTTTAAAATTATTAGAATTAAAAGAATTCTTCTCATCTTTATTATTATTACTTTTGTTACGAATATTCTATTTTAATGAAAAAAAATATTTTTTTCTTTTTTAATTAAAATAACCTCAAATATAATATTATATTTTTTATTCCAATTTAATCTTTGTTCAATTCTCTTCTCTAAAGTAATAAATGTACTAAAATTTTCAATAGTTTTCGGTAAAATATCTATAAAAAAAAAAAGAGAATAATTAATTAAAATTAAAAAAAATAACCTTTCATTCCAATAAAGAAAATTTTTGTTCGAAACATAATTAATCTTTTAAATTTTATAAAATTATTTTAACAAAGAATTATTTTTAAAAATAATATTTATATTCTAATAAATAATTTATATTCAAAAAAAAAAATTAAAAAAACAAAAACAAATTTTATTTTAAAAATAAATAATTAAAAAACTTTAATTTTAAGTCTTTTTTCTTCAATTTTTCTTTCAATAAAATTTTCATGGATTTTATCCCAATCATAATGTAAATAAATATAAAAAGACATAAATGGCCACGCTATAAATGTAAAAATAAAAACCAACATAATATAATCACAAAAGCCCATTGGAAGATCTTCAACCCTTTTTTTTGTTGATTTTTTTGGTTCTTCACCTTTAAAATTTTGAAGAATTTATTTTACATAATCCTTTCTAATTAAAAATCTTACTTTTTGTAATTAAAGTTTCTCCGTTTATATTATCATTTTCTTTATAATCATTTTCCATTTTTCTAAAAAGATTTTTTTGAAAACAATTAAAATTAATTTAAATATTTTAGAATAGTTAATAAAAGAGAAGGTTTAATATATGAATAAAAATTAGATAAAAATATAAATAAATTATTAAAAAAAAAAGTTTTACATATTATCTGTTGTAAAGGAAATATAAATAAAATTAAAGTCCTTCATTCTTCTTCTATAATCAAATTTAGTAATTAAAATATTTTGATTTAAAAATATTAAATGTTTTTTAATTGTTTCTAATAGAACATAATTCAATTTATCCATATAGCAAATAATCCCTTTTTAATGTAAATAAAATGTTAAACTTCTTTTATATTTAAAAAATATTTTAGAAAATAATTTAAAATAAACTGTTCTTAAAATATTAAAAAATAAACCTAAAGGTAATTTTTCGGCTTTCTTTTCAAAATAATCAGAATATTGTTTTAGCGGATCTGTGACGTTCTTGTGTATATTAGAATATGGAAAACGTCCATATCCTAATATTTTATTGAAATGTAGTTGACGAAAACATAAATGATTTTGTGGAAGTAAAATACGTAATTTGAAGGACATAAAATAAACTAAAAAATATTTTAATATTCCTTCTTTAATTTAAAAAAAAAAATCTGTCAATTTAAACAGTAAAACTATTTTTAAAAATATTTTCAAATAAATATATTTATATTATTCAAACAAAAAGGAACAAATTATCACGTAAAAATAAAAAGGCAGTAAATCTGAAGAGAAAATAACAAAAATTAATAAAACCCTAAATTGTAAATGCACAAATAAATAGAAAAACTAAAAAATAAATTAATCTTTATATCCATTCAAATTTAAAGAATTTATTGATTTCTGAAGATTTTCCCCATTTTCAATGAATTCGTGAGAATTATGCCAAAAATACTTTGGCCATTTCATTCGCCATTTTGGGATTTCCGCTAGTAGATCTTGCTAAAATATATTTGCTAAAAATAATTAAATAACAATTTATTTTAGCATTATGACCATAAAATACATAAATATAAATATGTAGTTATTAATAGATAATAAATTGAAGTTTTAATTAAAAAAAAAACTAACCGTCCAATAATTAATCTTTTCCCTAACCAAAGAATGTTGTTTTGCATCAAAAATATCTCTATCAAATGTTTTATCCAAAATCAAAGGATCAAAAGTGCTAATTGATTCATTGACTTTTAAATGTTTAATTTGACCATTATTAATACATTGTTTACTTAAAATATCTTTAATAAAATTTAAAAATAAATAAAAACTTTTCAAAATTATTTTCTTGACCAATATCAGGTAATTCAATTAAAAATCTGTGAATAATTGACTCTGCTTTACCATCTGGACCTTCATCGTCCTCTAATGTTTCAAGACCATAAATTTCTGCCTAAAAATAATTTGAAAGCAAAAAAAATTTTTTTTTTAATTTACTCGTGTATATTCATAATAATCTGGATAACGTCTACTATCTATGACAGGAACAATTTTAAAATATTCGTAATTTGACATAATATCAATTAGTGTAGTAGTTAAAATAGAAGACAAAAAATTAGAAGAAGAACTGACCTTATTTTAAATTATTTAATTAAAAAAAAATGAAAATATAATTGTAACCCATCCAATTTTCCAATCTTCACTCTAAACAATGAAACAGCAAATGCTTGCCATGGATGTGTATACATACTTGGATCCATTTTTGCCAGACAATTCTATAGAAAAATTAAGTAAAATATTTAGAAAAAATAACCGTATTTAACCAAACTCCAAAACCGTCATCAATAAAATGAACATAAGCAAAAAGTTTAAATTTCTTCTGGTCCTCAGTTTGAGAATTAATCTTTTTCAAATAAATTATCTAAATAATAAACTTTAATTGCCTTAAAATACCTATTTTATTTTCCTTACCCTAGCTCTTGCATAAACATAAGCCTCTAAAGGAGCTAACACATAATCATAAAGTTTAATAGAATTATTATCTTGAGGTTGTAATGCTTCTGATTCAGATAGAATAGGCACATTAATTGATGTAATTTCTGTCAAGTCATTATTTGAAGATAAAGCTGTAGAGGAAGAGATTGATGATTGTAACATAATCTCATTTTGAGTTCCAACAGAACATTCACAATTTTTGTTTCTTTTAGATAAAAGTGGTTCCAGTTTCGTACTAATAATAAAATATAAATGAAATAAAGGGAAAATCACTCACGGCCTAACAATTCGCAAATCATCACATATATGGTTCACTAATTTAAACCAAACACAATTAGGTGATTCTACATGTGCCAATTTGCAAATTGCCGGACTGCGAAGTGTAATCCGATGAATCTAAAGTGGAAATTAATTTAGTCCATTAGCCCCTATTCCATCAGATAAAAAGATTCAACAATAAAATAAAAACGAGAAAAACCTTGTAATTATCAAGTAATAATTCCATACAGCGTTCTTTTTCCTTGCGTTTCAGAACAGGAGATGGTTCTCTATTACAATGGGTCATGCTCGCCTTTATAACTATTATTTTTCTCTAAAATTTTTAGCATTTAAATAGTGATAAGTTTTAAATGTAGATATAATATAATTTTCCTAATATGTTTTCCAAAATAAAATTAAAAATGAAATTTGTTTTTAAAACAAGTAAAAAACAATAACAAATTATTTTATCAATTATAATATAAATAAATCTAATCAAAGCAACCAAACTTATTGAAATGAGAGATATGATCAAGTATTTTACATAAAATATTTTCAGACAAAAAAAGAACATTATCTCACATCAGTATTTAATTTGTTACAATAAATAAAAAATAAAGATAGTTTTAACTCATTTAGATGTGGAAAGTAAAAGAACAATACCAGCAGAACCAAGCATCGAAACAAGGCAATTAAATGGAGGTGTAATACTTGCAAGCACAAAAAAAGAAAGAAATACGAGAAGCGCAAAAAAGAGCTGAAATTTTTATTTAAATTATTATATTTAAAGATTAAAAATCGTTGAATGTAAACAATTTAAAATAAAAATATTATTAGAATGAAAGAAAGATAACCACGTTATTGTAGAAAATAGTAAAGAGTGTTGCTTCATAGTCACCAACTTCATTTTTCTTCATTAATATTCTCTCATCTCTTTCTTTTTTTGACAGTCTCTTGTCATCTGCTAGTAATCGATTCATCTCACGAGCAATTGCATCGCCTCGTTTGACAACAATTCTTTGAAAAAATTAAGAGATTTCATATAAAAAAATTTATTTTCGATAAATATTGAATATTTCTAACGAGAGAACAAAACAGGTCAATTATAATTTGCCAAATGTAAATTGGAGCAGTTTAGTTATGGAATTCGATAAGAAAACTCACTGATGTTTTAGTACGTGTTTCATATTCTTATAAGCCTGTGAAAGTAAATAAGAAACGCCAATCGAAGCAGCAAGCCAAATAAACCAAGAATCGGATAGTTCCATCTGATGGGCACCATAAAATAAATAAATAGGTGTGAACCCAACAAATGAAGAAATTCCATAGAAAACAACTTGGTTCTTTTTGGAGACAGCAGATGAAAAATCCTGAAAGGGAAATTATTAAAAATTAATTAAAAAGTATTTTAAACCTTGAGCAGTAGCTCATCTTCTTTTGTAAATTTTACAGCTCCCTTAGACATTTATGCAGTCAAAATAGTTTTATTTTATTAAAAATAAAAAAGTACAATCTAAATAAAATTTAGAAATATAACATTCAAAAGCTATATGTACTATTCCTAAATTGCATCCAATTAAAAGAATATTAAACCACGCGCACAAACTACTAATAAAACAAATTTATTTGCAGTCTGAAATTTTAAATATATTTCGCAACGAAAAATACAATAATACAAATTGATTATAATAAAAGGCCTAATTTAAGCAGTCATTCTCCCTCCATTTCTTCATTTTATTTTTACCTTCGTAGAATTTCTTTATATCCCGTGACTAATTTCATCATTTTTCTAGAAAATTCTATTCTTGCAAGAAAATTTTATCCGTTTATTAACTTTGTTTTTTCAGCTATTTCTATCTTAATCAACTCCCAACTCTGATAATATGCAGATTTTCGTGAAGACTTTGACTGGTAAAACTATTACTCTTGAAGTCGAGGCTTCGGACACCATCGAGAACGTCAAGGCAAAGATTCAAGACAAGGAGGGGATCCCACCGGATCAGCAGCGTTTGGTTAGTGTATTTATATGTTGTGAGAATACTTTTTTTAGATTTTTGCTGGCAAGCAATTGGAAGACGGTCGCACCCTCGCTGACTATAACATCCAAAAGGAGTCTACTCTTCATCTTGTCTTACGTCTCCGTGGTGGAATGCAAATCTTTGTTAAGACTTTGACTGGTAAGACTATTACTCTTGAAGTGGAGGCCTCAGATACTATCGAAAATGTCAAGGCAAAGATTCAAGACAAGGAGGGGATCCCACCGGATCAGCAGCGTTTGGTTAGTGTATTTATATGTTGTGAGAATACTTTTTTTAGATTTTTGCTGGCAAGCAATTAGAAGACGGCCGCACCCTCGCTGACTATAATATTCAAAAAGAGTCTACCTTGCATCTAGTCTTACGTCTGCGAGGTGGAATGCAGATTTTCGTCAAGACTTTGACTGGGAAGACCATTACTCTTGAAGTCGAAGCCTCAGACACAATTGAAAACGTCAAAGCAAAGATTCAAGACAAGGAGGGAATCCCACCGGATCAGCAGCGTCTGGTTAGTATATCGATATGTTACGTTAATAATTTATATTAGATTTTTGCTGGTAAGCAATTAGAAGATGGCCGCACCCTCGCCGACTATAACATACAAAAGGAATCAACTCTTCATCTTGTCTTGCGTCTCCGTGGTGGCAAATGATTGATATATAAACATAACAAGATGTATTAAGAAAAAACAAATTGTATTGAAAAGGTTCACCTTACTTTTACCATTAAAAGTTCATTTTTTAAATTTCGTTTGGTTTCCTTTACTACTAATTTTTTTTTGTTCGGCAAAAGTAAGGTTTCCCTTAAATTTAAAATTCTTGATATGCATTTGACGATGCAATTAAAATTTTTTAAATGTAGTTTGTATGTGGTGTCTCCCATTGTTTAGATGGAAATATTTATTGTGAAACAGTGTTCAAAAACAGTTTTCAGTTCATTAATGCTTAAAATAGACATATAGATCTGGTGTTCCTTCACATCCGTAATTGCATTTTCTCCAAATGCTTGTTTAAGAATTCATAGCTATCTACCAACCGTTTAGTGCAATTCTCGAGACATGCCTCTTGTCGTCTATCAGTCGATGATGGTAATTTATGTGATGCATAATCCCCATAGCAAGTATCAAAACATCTGCTTGTCAATTTTAGCACAACTTGATTGACACCAACACTCGTAAAGCTCTCTTTTAGCTGATTTGCAAATTGTGGATCCAATCGCTTTTCGGACATATTCCTGTTTCATTAGAAGTTTTAGAATTAAAATTAATAAATATATAGAATTATAATCTATGTATACTATTCAAAAGAATTAATTTAAAGAATTTAACAGTAAGCTTTAAACAATCATGAAAAATTTGCTTGTTGTTGTGCTCTTTTTCGTTTTCCTTGTGTGGTCAACTGTTTTTGTTGTTCAGCGTTGATTTGATGTCTAAGTTGTTGGAAATATCTTATTGCAAAATTTAAACGTTCTAATTCTATTTCCGCCGAAAAAAATTTATGTTCAGCACGACGAAAACGTTCCAGTTGAAGACGATCTTCATCCGTCATATAGGTACGCTCTACCTCCGCTATCTCAAAAAATTAAAAATTACCTTTCAAATAGGTAAAATAAACCTGTTCTTTTTTGGTTTCTTCATCTTCCGCAATATTTGGATTATTTTCAATACTGCTTATAATTACTTCCATTTTAAGTTGACGATCCAAAAGTGGTCTAAAAATAAGTTGATTAATACCCTAATTGTAAGTAAAATATATTAAAAAATAGATGTCAAAAATATGGAAAACAGTTTTTTCTCTATATTGTTGAAGGCTTAATTGCACAAAAAACATATTGATAACATGAGTGAAGCTAAAGTATGAACCTTCATTTTTCCATATTTTTGCATCCCTAATTAAGAAAAGTTACTCGTATTTCTCTCTTTCTACCATCCTTCTTCTAATTACATTTCGAATAGTCTAGTAAAATTGTTTGTTATCTTATTTAAAATAAAAATAAACTTACAAGTAAAGTATAGTCAATTATGGCGCTTATTACCTGAGATTTATTCACAACATATAAAAAGGTAAGTCGTGCAGGTGCAAAATCGTTGGCTCGAGCAATTTGCTAAATGCGAATAAAATTAAAATTTTTCTACAGAAATATTCAAATAATATTAACTACCCGAGTTGTAATAAAACTACTGTCCACTAATGCACAACATAATTCTTTTGTTTCTTTGGATGAAAGCATTGCCTCCTTCTCTAACTATTTACTTTATTTTTAATTTATTAAAAAATTAACTTGTTCTTCTTCAAGAAATCCTCTTGAATTTAATAATCGAAATATTCGAACAGCCTTGTCACCAATCTTCTCACGAATTGCTGATTCCACATGCTCCATACAAAAAGTTTCAATACCCTTTTCATAATCTAAAAAATATTTAATAATAAAAAATTTATTTAAAAAATAACTAATAATGTAAAGGCCGCCTCCACTATCACCGACACGACGTACAATTCCTGTCATATCTCTACCAATAATACTTAGTTTCTCGTCTAACATTTCTTTATTGTATTCAAGTTTATTTTCGTTCACATAACGACAAACATCTAAGAGCTAATTGAAAGAATGTAAATTTTTATAAAAATGAAAAAACTAACAGAAATAGGCGATGATTGACCAATAAAAAGAGTATTCTTGCTTTTTGAATCTGAGACTTTCAAAATAAGTTGCAATATTTTAGCAGTTAGCTTATCAAATAATTCATTCTGAGAACTCCCAATGAATGAATCAAGAATAATATCATCACGAAAAAACCGTTCAATACTTGCCCAATTAATTCGCCAAAGGATGTTAGCATCACTATCTAATTTATTCTTTCTAAATAAATCCTAAATTTAACTAAATTACTATTTCTACGTTCAATTTACATTTATTGTATTAAAATAAATTCAATTAAATGCTTATGTAAACTCTAACTACACAAAAATAAAACTAACAGTATTATTATCTGTTGACCCATCAAGTAACATATGCGGAATTAAATATTGATCAGGTTCTAAAGAAAAAGTTGGAATCATTACCGAAGTACCTTCGATAACTTGAGGACATCTTATAATTATTTGAGCAGAGCTAAGTTTAACAAAATCATATTTAATCTAAAAAACCAGATATTTTAAAGACAATTACATATATTAAAACCTTTTCATAAGGTAAATCATCCATACATTTAGACACTCTACGAATGCACTCTGAACAGCTGGAACGACCTTTTGCCAAAATATCCTCAAAAATAGCATCAGCAACACCCTCGTAAAGTGTTTTAATTAACTGAAAAATACCTTATAGATTAGAAGGAAATAAACCAAAATGGCACGCGGAGCTCGTATCAGTCTAAGAACTTGATCAGCATGAATTGAATACAAAATAGAACGAGAACCCAACTCAAAGATAAGCAAATTGTGTTGGTCGAGAATTGCTAACGAGTTCTTTATCTGGTAAAATCATTTAGATAAACTGTTTGTTGTTATTGCTCAAGACCGCCCAATAACTGAAAAACATATCTAAAGTAATACCTCTTTTAGTGAGATCTTTAAAGAAGCTAAATTCCTAGCCAGTAAAGCCAAAGGCAGTGATTCACGCAATAATAAATTACCAATACGGGCAAGATAATAGCCAAAATGATCTTCAAGTACAGCAACAGCTACATCAACTAAATGCCTGCTCATTTAATTTTAATAATAAAAGAGAAAAATATTACTAAAAAATAATTATTAAAACCTAAAAATTTTAAAGGAACTAAAATTATCCTATTTGATTAAAAAAAATAACAAAATATATATATTGACGTTTTATTAATAATGTTTTAAAAAATTTAACAAAGCTTCATAATTCAAAATAAATTTTGACTCAAAAAGCAACATCGGCAGAATTAAATTCCTCACTTATATGTCTAGCAACAAAAATACCAACGGCAAAACCAATAACACTTTTTGTGAGAGACCTTATTTTGAAAATTGTTTTAATTATAATAAAATTACCAATAATAAGTATCACTGTAGATGGCAGAAAATATTGCCAATTTCCCTGGAGGAGATATATATGGTCTTTGATCAGATGGTGGAACAGCTTTAAACATTTTGGATTTTAAATAATAACTGAAATTGATAAAAAAAAAAAGAAAAAATTTAAATAAGATATAAAAAAGTTAAAAACATTGAAAAATAAATAACAAGTAATAAATATAAAAAATGCAAAAATCAAAACAATAACAAAGGGAAAGCATAAAAATCTGAAATCTAAGTTTTAAATTACTTCTGACCATTAAATTCATGTCGTATCACCCATTTAAGACCTTCAGGACCCTTAAAATAAAACATTGCCTATACAAAGCTTTAACACTATTTTAACTTTAAAGAACCACTAAGAAAATTAATTTCATATTAATTTTTACCTTTTGAGCATAATGAGTGTAAATTGAAAGAAAACTCCTCTCACAAAAATCTTTCAAAAAAGGTAAGTTCACAGAAATAGTTGTTTCTTGCTTAAGACGTGTTTGTTCAGAATCTGATGTGGAAGAGTACGTCAAACGTTCATCTAAATAAGTTGTTCAGTTTCTTCATTTTTAATTCAAGAAATCAACCAACCTATACGCAAAAGGTGATAACAGTTTAACTATAATTATAAATTAATGCGTTCAAATAAGAGAACCTACATTTCTCGTAACCAGTGTCATTACACGATTTTTAGAGTCAACTTGCGTCGATTCAAGCGAATATTGATGACCACTGAACCCGCCCAACTTACGAGAAGGTTTAAAAATAAAGTTTAAATTCGAACCTTGCTTGCCCAGATGGGGATGTGAAAATTTGATTGAATTACTCTTTCAGAGTAAAGTACACCATTCTTCAAACGTTGTTTAATAACGTCTATTCCAAGAATATCCTCATTCTCTGGATTAGGATATTTCTTAAAAGCAGCACCAACAACAACATGCCAAGGATGACTAAAAATAATAATAAAAATATATGCATAATAATTAATTACTTGAAGACGTGCTCGACACTCCACCATTTCATTTGGAAAAAATAAAAATGTTTTGCAGAAAATTTAATTAAATAACGATTTAGTAAAGAATAAGATTTGATTTCACAATTCTACATAGAAATATTTAACCACTTTTAAATATAGTGTCATAAATTAAATGAAGAGCAAGACAGACCTGAACAAGAACATGAAGAAAAATGAATTTATAACATCGAGATCAAGAAAGAAAACTTTTGCTGATTGAGATAAAAATAGATAAGGAAGGAATGAGCTCATAAGAAAAGAGTTTTCAACAAGCAAAAATAAATTATGTATCTAAAGATATAAGGAATTTACTAATTCTACAAATTGATTAATCTATCATAGAGTTGTTCGGCCATTTGTGTAAAAATCTGACGACAATCACCGACAAGATTTAATGGTGCACGAACAGCTAATAGTTCCCGTAGTTTGTTTAAAGCTTGTAATTGACCCGTTGCAGAAACATAAAGACGAACAGTTTCATAACCTTAAAAAATTTAATTCTCATTACATTATATTTATTACCTTTATATTTAGGCAAATCACGAAAAACAATGTTTGTGCAGCCTGTTGCATCACAAAGTTTATTTAATAGATCATAATTATTAATGACTTGATCTTGCCGGCTTGCTGGAACTTCAATTATAAAAGGCTCACATTCTCGTTCTTGAGGACTATTAATAGCATTACGTTCACGTTGAGCCGCCGTTCCGGGTATACACTCAAGACGAAAAGTAAATGCCACTTGGTGATAAGTTTGAAGTCCAGCCCAAAATTATTAGAAAAAACATTATAAGTAGTTTACAACTAATTATTAACATTAACACACTAAAGCCTCAGAATCGATCGTCAGTTCACACAAAATTTAACAACGTTCAATTAATACATGCAATTACATTCATCATAGGCTTTTAATAAATATTCAACTTGTAAACCCACTTAACCAAACATAAATAAACTCAAAGAAATAAATAATAATACACATATTTTACCTTGTGGATGTATTCAAGTTGTGTGCTCATCAAAACAGATTGGTAATGCATTCCAAATTCACTAAAATCCAAGAATGCCAATAAATGAAATTGTCTAGACGCAATAAATTCCATAAATAAAAAGAATTTGTTCCCCAATCCCCCATGTTGACGTTCCAGGCTCACAATTTTTCGGTGATTAACATCATTTAATTGAATCTAGAAAAAAATTTTTAACAACTAATATAAAAATAACCTGCTCAAGGCCAAATGGTCGTGATTCGATTGCTTCACACGATAAATGATTAAGACCGAACAGAATAAGCAAAATACAAATATGTAATTGTGTTATTCCGCTTTGACCGTCAACCAAAAGTCGCCACATTCTTGCCCACTTAACACAAAAGAAAAGAAGTTTGTCAAGGCCTATAAATTTCAAATGGATTAAAAATTAAAACCAACTTATGAAATCATACCCTCATAACATGAGCAATAAAGGTTGAGGATTCTGTACGATTCCTGCTCTTCCGCTAGCATGTTCTCTGGAGATTGTATGTTCTTTATAAATTCCCTAAAACAACTTTATAATCTAAAATTAAAAGAACCTGAATTGTTTTTTTCTATTCAAAAGATATTCTTCGATATGCTCGGAGATCTTGTCACTCAAAGGATCGAAAGAATATCGACTAAAGGAGTTTAATGAATTTACAGCATTTACTCGCCGAAGTGCATTAATCACATCCCAAGCAAGCCATGGAAATGAAAGAAGATGATGGGTCGTAGAATCTTATAGAATTAACTCAAAATATTCAAGTCTAAAATATACTATAGGAAATTTGATAGTAAGCACAAGCCAATCTCTTAAAGTCATCAGTTGGATCAATGCATACCCGCCTAAAAACATCCTAAATATAAAAGGATTTTCTAAACCTTAAAAACAAAAATTGCACCTTTATACCGGTTGTACGTGCATAAGAATGAACAGGAACAGTGATATCCTCATAACGATAAACAGGAGAGTTACCAAAGGAAGTTTCAAAGAATTGTCGCCTAAAACGACCAAAAATGCTGAATAATTGTTGTTCTATTGCATTGGTAGTGTTGTAAAAACTAAATTAGAAAAAACCAAAAGGGTTAAAATAACCTTAAACAAACCTCATGTCATCACTATCCTTGTCACTTAACCGATTGCGTAAAGAGGCAAAATGCCCCGAAAATAGTTCTCCCTCAGTCTTAATACCATAACAATCGAGAACGTTCTTTAAACAAATTATTTAATTTAGAAACGATTAAAACTTGAATATTTGCAGAGTAAGACTCATAGTGTTGTTGAGCCATCTCTAAGAGTGCTGGATCATCACAGCCAGGGTATGTTATAAGAAGATCCAACCTATTTTAACTCTTATTTATAAATTAAAATATAATAAACTCAATATTTGCTATCTCCTCATCTTGTGTAGCGATTGTAAGAATATCATCAATTTCTTTAGCTCTCCTACAAAGATCACAAATGAAATAATTAAAATTGTCTGAACCTATAAAGTTGACCATTAAGCCGTGATGATATATACATGGGCTCATTGTTTTTTTCCATAAAATCAGGGGAACGCTCGGCTCGCTCAGGGGGCATTGCAGGTTGACCTGGTTCTCCATTTTCACCTGGTGGCATTTCAGATTCCCAATTCTTTGTAAGAGATTTCGGCGGGACCCCAGTCTTTGGAAAGTCAACAGCTTCCATGTGTTTAGCAGCTATCTATAAAAATTGGGAAAAAGTAAAGAATAAAAACTCACTCTCATGCAGATTTCACTCTTAATACCATATAAATCAGAATTAACTAAAAATGCGTTTGCAATGCGACCAATAGAGTCTTGTTTGATATAATCAACGAAGAATTCAGCCATTTTATCCCGCAAATCCTTTTCGCTGATTGCTGCAGCTTCTTGAGCTCTTAAACAGAATTTATAAAATAATAAACGAGAAAAACAAACTTGCAGGTGTAATCAAAAGCATCTTCATTTTGGTCAAGAAAAAGTTGCTCGTCCCAAATTACGGTGTATTCATCTCCATCAAGATCGGAGCCTAACTTATAAAAATTTTGAAGTCGTTACACAAACTATGTAAAAACAAACCAGCCATTTCATCAGTATGTGGTCGAGGTCCATAACGCGGAAATACCACAACATCACAAAGATGATGCAAGGCAGGAATATCTACAGCCTTAAACATGCGTATATCACCAGCAACAATAGAAGGATTTTTAGTAATCATTACAAGACCTCAAGATTAGAATATGAACGTCATCTAGTTCTACCATACATATACCTTTTAAAACTTGACGCTCGGCCGTCGGCATTGGCAATTTCAATGCAGCATTTTTTGTGTAACGAATGAATACTTGTCCATATTGTAGTTGTCCGCTTTCATCAACAATACCAAACATTGCTCGACCAAGTGTCGTCGGAATAGGAATTTGGAGTTTTAGACGTAACTTTTCTAATAAGAAAATTTAATACAGAATAATAAAACTTACGGTACTTTCCTTTTATCCCTACAAACTTTTTTTTAGCGGACAAAAAATTATAATATTTGTCCTTCATTCCACTATTTGCCATAAGCATAATTCAATCGAAAAGTTAATTTTGGGTATAAATTTTGGAAAATTTGTCTGATATTTATTGTTTAGCTAAAAATTTTATTCCTGTTTAATATAAAATGAAAATTTGGGATTTACCAAGAAGCATCGAGTTTTTCAGGATCGTGGTCTTCTACACAAAACAAGAGTGTGTAACTGCCACTAACAATAAGTGAAATTATACACAAACACCGTCCAGTTTGGGATAATTGTTTTCTTTTTATATTTTCTCTTTTAAAAAATAAAATTTGTCCGCAAAAAAAAGTCTGCAAAGTCAGTATGGATAACAGGAAAGTACCAAACTTACTTAATGAAGCTCTTACTGAAGCACTAATCATCGAGCGAAAAAAAGGTTCTTTTGTTAAATTCAAGTCAGTTAACTGATCATAAAGTATCTTAAAAGATAGAAATCATTTATAATAAAATAGCCAAAGGAGTACCACTTTAGGAAATTCACCCAAACGATTTCGTGCTTTCGTTTCGTCTACTAAGGAGCGCGTTAACATGTGTAGATGTAAATCCATAAGATGATGGATACGATTGCAGATACGCTTATGAGAAGTCTTGCTCTGCTGAGTAGATACCTAAAATTAAAAACTACTAACAATAAGTCATATGTACTGTTAATTAGACTTGATCAAGAATATTGTTAACGGGACGATTCAAACATAAAGAAACAGGTGATGAATATTTTACAATTTCCAACTTTTGATTAGCTCGAGGTGCTTTAAACTTTTTTTGCGATGGTCGGAACTGAATATGCAAATCGAGCCAACAATCACGTTTTTCCCAATTCGTAGTATCTTGCACGCCATTGCGAGTACCCCAGTCGCGAAGTTCATCCATTGATTTATCCACAGACAAAACACCTTAAGAATTATTTAATACCTAACACAACACCTAAAACTTTAGTACCTTTGTAACCACGAAAACGAATTTGAAAACATGAAGGCACACATCCATCAAGTTTAAGTTCACGACTCAACTCTCTAGCGGTTTCATAGCTAATGCGTCCCACTCCGTCAGAAAAATTGTAAGGCTCAGCATTACTATCCCTACCACCAAGATAGTCGTGAATAGTTGCATAATGACGACGCTCTAATTCCAATCCTGTTTCCTTATATAGAATATTTTAAGTTAAAAAGTTTAGACAAGAAAAAATAACTCGAGCTTGAGTGAAACATTGAGCGATACGAGACATCATTTTAGGCGCAGATTGAATTTTAAATGAACCTAGTTGTTTGCGAATATCCTCAATTTCTTCAAATGTTGCATTAATGAAATAGCATCCATTGTCACGCATCTGAGAATTTGAAGAACCAAAGTAATTGAATTTACGGCCTAAAAAGATAAAATATTCCAACAAAAAACATTACCAGCAAGTTCAATTCCATTCCTAAGTCGCAATCCAATAAAACGATCAATCAGGACACTACCAACATTAACGGAATGAACTGACTGTCCTGTTTAAACAAGGGACTAGAGAAAATAATTTAAACATATTTAAAAAGTAAAAGTTAAAAAAATCCACAAGGTATATATTTTTAGTTATTTTACCATCATCATCACGAAATACAACTCGAAGAAATTTGTCAAGAGGATATTTTTCTATATCCAATCGCAATACACGATTGCCCATTAATAATTCAGGTGCAACAAAGAGCATTCGTGTTGGAGTAATAACAACCTAAAATTTAAAAAACATATCAAACAATTAGTTATTACCTTTCTAACACGAACATAGCCTTCACGAGTCATATCCTCGTGAATCTGCTTCATTGCTTCTACATTGCGACTTAGGCGATGGTAAATCCATTCGTAAATTATTAGAGGATCAATGCAATCCAAACGCTTATCAATTTCGGCCAGAACTTGCTCAATAACCTCCAACGATAACTAAAGAATAAGCCATAAAAATGTATGTATTAAATGTTGATAACGAAACATATCTAGGTATTTAAAACATACTGCTCTATCTCTTCTAAAATCATCTGCACATCTCTCTACAAAGTCATTGCGAGGTTTCTCATTTACCATTAAATAGTCTTTAACAACTGATCCACGAGATAAAAGTGCTGCAATCATATACATCAATTTGTAGTTGTTCTCACAAAGTTGTCGACAACTATCATTTTCCAATGGGGATTGAATAAATCTAAAAATAAGATAAAAAAGGATGGAATAAACAAACTTATGGAAAGGTAAAAATAAATCAGGCGTAAATGTACGAAACTCAACATAACGCTCTGCAGACATAGCCAAACGATTGAGTAGCTAAAAAGATAGGATTAAATCATTTAAATTATAGAATACATATAATAGATATACAGGTACATATATATAGGAAAATAAAATTACTTGACAATATTCCTCGTTCGCCAAATCACACAGCATTATTCGAAAGATTGGTGATTCATTCACTTCCGCTGACAAATAGGTGTCACGCAGGTCCCAAGAAATGTATCGGTCACCTTGCCTATTTAACAAATTACCGGTTGTAGTCTTTTTTGGATCGGGAGCATAAAGTTTGATACGACGAATGACTACAGGTGAGGAAAGATGGAAGTAAAGCTCTCTAAATAAAAATTTTATAGAATTGTTGACAAATATGCAAAAGTAAATAGAAAAACACACAGACTAAATTGACCCCGTCCTTTTTCATGTCTAAAGTCAGCCAAAACTCGCTTGATTTGTCGATAGCGAATTGTAAGCGACACAACATAATCAACCTCTTCCGAACTTTCCTCACGACCTAAATACAACGGAAAAAAATAATTCTTATTGTTAGAATAAACTAACGTTGCCTATCTGTAAAAGGAAAACGGACGACCAATTGACGTTTATCATGCTCGAAATCAGTAAGCATTGGCCAAGCGATATCAGCTTTATTGTAGTAACGATTCATTACTCGACGTGGATCTCGAGTTACTGACACTCTTCTATGTAAAAAAGGCCGCGAACGGTCAACCATGTTCAAGAATGAACAATTTTGTGTAGGAATCTCAAGATTAGCAGAACTATATAAGAAATTATAAGCATTAATTTATGAAAAATGAATCAATAATCTTACTTAAAATCGACTTTAAAGAACTCTCTAGTTGTTAAAACAAAAGCACAAGTAAATGAATATTGTGCCAACTCAATCTTATGCCTCAAAAAAAGATTAAAAAAGTTAATCATATGCATCAAATGATCATTAGTCGATTTCTCTGTCAGTTTGAGTGAATATTCAATACGAGTATCTAGTTCTTCCTCGCCAAGCCTTTGTGGCTCTATGTCAATTACAATTCGAAATTGGAGAGTATTAAGCAAGTAACTGTCAGAAAGAGCACTCTATAAAAAATACAAGTATTTGTAGCCAATAATTCTATTTTTAAAACAGAAATACCTCAACTATTTCCCTGGTTTTTGCGTCAAATTCCGGAGGGATATGTTGATACTCTTGAGCAGGCCAGAAAATTAACTTAAACTTTTTAACATGTTCTTCCATCATGAAATCTTAATTAAAAAAATTATAAATAAAAAAAAAGTAATCAATGACGAGTAATCAAAAAAATAAATGTTGCAAAAAATACAGATAAAAAGGGCCAAAACCTTGCGAACTTTTTATTTTAACCTCTTTACGACATACGTAAATAATACTACGTATTCTGTAGTGATCGGTAAAATCGATTTTTCCATATTCGGACTCTGGTCCGGATTTTAGTGAGTGGAGCTGGACGATCCGGCCGGATTTTTCTGGATTAATTCAGAGCCTTCAATTTCAGGATTAAAGCAGAAATTTTTCGGATTTGGGACCGAATACGGTTTTTTCGGATTTTTAAAATTTTACCAAAATAAAGAAAATACAGGAGGTAACTGTAAGCTAAGGGTCAACCCTAGCATCAAATTTCTATACATCAACTTAGCCATTTGTTCAATTGGCCTAATACCTTGTAAGTAATTGAACAACATCCATAGATGGAAGTTTTCTAGAAAGATCAACTGTTAAATGTGATTTTGATTTAACCCATGTCCAACTGACCAATGGTTAAGTTGATGTGTAGGGAGTTGATGTATGGGGTGTGATTTTAATTTTTTAAGAAACATAGAAATTAATACATCGGTATGTATTTAATATGAATAATTCAACTAGGGCATCGCTTTATTGAAAAAAAATTTCTGATGTAGGATTAGACCTGCGTATAATCAAACACGTCCCTAATAGGCTAAAAATTTGTTCAATCTCGATACTTGGTGAATAAGGTCCTTTTTTCAATCAAGTGTAACGACTTGCAACCCCAGTTATAAACATTAAAAATTAAGAATTCTTTTCTAAGCAACTAAATGCGGAAAAGGTTGATTCGGAGCGCTTCTTTGCCTAAATTTTATTGCAGAAAAAATATTTAAAAAGTTCATTTACATACATACATAATAGAATTTAATTTTATCATAATACAAATAATTTCTTCTCACAAATCAGAATAAGATTCTTAAAATGGAAGCTTCTATGAATGGAAAATCAGTTACTAACGATGATGTTCTTTCTGTTAAAAATGAAAAAATCATGAAGCAAGTTGAGGTTAAATAAATTTTATTTAAAATACATAACAAATTTTATATTTTCTTTTCAGTATTATTTTGGAGATATTAATCTCCCACGTGATAAATTTATCCAAGAAGAGATGAAAAAGGATAATGGATGTAAGATTTATTTTTTATCTTATTCTGTTGAAAATTTCAGGGATTCCTCTCTCAACTATGTTGAAGTTTAACCGCCTAGCGGCCTTAACTAAAGATGTTGATAATATTGCTGCATCGCTTAAAAATTCTCACCTAATTGATATTTCTGATGACAATTTAAAAATTCGTCGAAATCCCGAAGTACCAATGCCTGAAAATACTCTTGAGTATTGGCAGGAGATTAAGCGACGGACCATCTATTTGGTTTATTTGATTTATACTAAAAATATCTTATATTTTTTAGAAAGGTTTTCCTCCGGAAACAACTCTTGATGAAATTTACGAATTTGTTAACAAGTTTGGCGTTATTGAAAATATTCTAATGCGCAAAACAAAAGTTGGGAAAGAAACCCCTCGAATGTTTAAAGGATCTGTTTTTGCTACGTTCAAGGACAAGAATGATGCTAAGCGCCTTGCTGACATAACAGATCTTAAATTCAATGTAATATTATTCTCTAACACAAATTAATATCCTGTTTAAGGATGAATTTACCCTTGTTAACAAAATGCAAGACACTTACTGGGCTGATAAACATGCAGAACGTATTAAACAAAAAGATTTAAAGAAACAAATGAAGAAAACTCAAATTGAACAGCAGAACAAAGCTCATTTCAAGAAGGGTGTTGTTTTGAAAATAGTTGGCTTAAAAACCAATGATGTCAATCATGTAGCACTCATTGCTAAGTTAAAATCATTCTTTGAGCCTTTTGGCAAACCAGCATATGTTAATATAGAAGGCAATATGGTAATTTTTGGATATGTATAATTCTTATTTTTCTGCTTGTTTAGGCAACAATTCGTTTCTTTTCTGTGGAAGAAAATGCGGCAAATAGTTCTTGGGAAAAAGCAGTAAATTCAGCAAAAGAAAATGGCGATTCTGAAGGCAGGGTTATTTTTGAGGGAAATGAAATTATAGGTACTGTTCTCGATGGAGAGGATGAAGAAAAATATTGGGCAGATTTTTCAAAAGCAAAGCTAGCAAAACGTGACTTTGTTGAGAAGCAGCAGAGAGGCAAAAAGCAGTTTGATCGTAACTCTTCTAAAGCTAATAGAAAGCGTCGGGCAGATAAAGGTCGTGGACATGTGACGGATGTAAAGGGAAAGGTATATTATACTAATTGTAAATTATTTTATGAGCCTAGTTTAGTTTCAAATATTTCAATTTTTTATATTTTCATTTTAACAACTAGTTAAATAACTATTTAAGAGAACTGTTTTTGATAATGCTGACGATGATGATGATAAAGACACTGAACAAGTAGACGGACAGAATTCTGGGAAAATTGATGAAAATGCAACGACTGCTAAGGGTGATAAGAAAAATATTGAAGAAGCAGAACCTGTAGAACAGAAGAAGAAAAAGGTTGAGACTTAATAAAGGATAAAATAAATCCTTTGTTTCTTTAAAAAAATTTTTAATTTTGTTTTTTCATTGATTTGTTTTACTGTTTTAAATTTTAGAATCTAATTTATAATTATGAATCATTTAACAATAAATTTTATTTTTACATAACTATAGTACATATATTTATTTTTATATAATTTTTTAGAAAATATAGAAAACTATAATTGTAATTAATGGTTTGATGTTATGAAAACGTACAACAGTAAATATTTACGTGAGCTTTTCATACAGTTTTTCGTCAATCGGTCCCATCTTATTGTTCCTCCTTGTCCTGTAATTGTTAAACACAGTTTATATAATCAAAGCGATTTCACGTGTGCGGGAGTCCAGCAGGTTAAATTTTTTTCGACAGTTTATTTAGGCATTTGAATTTTTTGTTTAAAAGCTCATTGGTACATGCAATTTTTCATTAAAACAAAAATGATAAATCTTTGAGATGGTACAAGTTGAATTTATTTTGTTTCTTTATTTTTAGTTTGTTCCAATCCTTATTGGAGAAAAAGAACCACTTGCGAATCGCCTGGTCAATTCACAGAATTGTATTCGACTTAACGACAAGGATTTGGTTGGCTACGACGATCAACATCACACATTCTTTGAGATGCTTGGAAATTGGTCATTCGGACATAGTTCTAAAGTTATTATTTATAATCTGTTTTATTTACAAAATCATATAAAAAAATTTAATTTGAAGGAAGAAACATTAGCTTTCGCTTGGGAATTTTTAACTGAGATACTTCATATTAACCCTTCATATCTTTACATAACATATTTTTGTGGTGATGAGATTCATGAGGCCGATACAGAAACAAAGGAAATTTGGCAAAGAATTGGGTAATTTATTTTATTTGTTTTAAATTTATTACAAAGGTAGAGTTCCAGCCTCCCACTTGTTCCCTTGTAATGCCGAACAGAATTTCTGGAGTTTAGGAGATATTGGTCCTTTTGGTACTTGTACAGAAATTTATTTTGACAGTCGAATGTTAAAAAAAGATGACAAAAGTAGTGTAACTCAATTTCCCATTAATGTTAATAGTCCTTCCTTGATGGAACTTTGGAATATTGTTTTTATGAAATATAATAGGTAAGTTGAATTTCTTTCCAAATTTTACTCGTTATTTTATTTTTTAGACATCCTGATGGACGCATCACACCACTTTCTTTTCCATTAATTGTGGATACCGGAATGGGACTGGAACGTTTGTGTACAATAATGCAGGATTGCAACTCTGTTTATGAGACTGACCTATTCCATCCATTAATTGAACGGATTAGTGAGGTTTTATTTAAAAGTATTTACAAATATGTATATAGAGATAGAATAATAAATTTAAAAAGCGATCCTTTTTGCTAGGCTTTCGCTCACCATAGCCAGTTGCTCTCCTAACTTAGGCACTTTCTAACATAATCTTTATAGATACATACATAATTAACTCCTTGCTTGCAATTAAACGTTTTAACTTCCCACTGTTGGATCTCACAATATTTCCATTAAAAATTTTTATTTATTATAGCTTTCTCTTCGCAATTTAATTTATAAAGGATACTGGGGAAATGAAGATATAAATGGAAATGACACTGCATTTCGGATTGTCTCCGACCATATTCGCACAATTGTTGCAACATTTGCTGAAGGACTAAATATTACTAGTACAAAGAAATATGCGTAAGTATTCCAGAAAGTTATATTTTATATTAAAAAACCTGTCTATTTTTAACTAGAAGAACTGAAATTCCTATCTCTAATATATTTGGCCTTTTTTTAACGTCTAGAACTTCCTAACTCTATTTTAAAACGTTTTTTCTAATTTTATAGGAGAAAGATTAAAGATCTGTTTAAAAAAACTTTACTAATTTCTGACGAAAAACTGGGATTGGAACGAGGATCACTTTCCAAATTAGTGCCAGTGGTAATTCAACAATTGGTTTTTCGATCTACTTTTTGAAATTTTTAAATTATTTTTTAAAGGGTGATGCTCACCCCATATTGCGGATTAACGAGAAAAAAATTATAGAAAAAGTAGCAAACGAAGAGCATCGAACGTGGATTCAACGCGACAATGGTTTTCAGGAACTGGAAAAAGTATTAGACACTTTGCCCAGAGGCAACACAGTTCCAGGCAATTCTTATTTTAGAACTTAAAAATAAATCATCCCTTAAGGCGAACATATCTACAAATTGATATATAGACACAGAATTGGATTAAATTCAATAAGGGAATTTTTAAAATATCGCGGATTCTCCATCGATGAAGAAAAATTCATTGCTTTAGAAAAAAGTAGACGAATAAAACAATGAGCATGACGATTTATAATATGACAAAAGTTAAAAACTTAAAAAACTGCCGCTATTGGGAAAGTCTAACTTAATGTTAGGTTGAGAGAGATAGAATTATAAACGTGTCTCCAGAGGAATCAGACAGACTTGAGACCAGTTATCGTAAAAATAATTTATTGTTATCCAAATTAACAGATTAAATCAGTATTTATCCTCAGAACAAACAATTTTAATTCCAACAAATTAATTTCCCAAAATAAAAGGTTCATTATTAAAATACTTAAATAACGTTGAAATTGCTAAACTGCATTTTGTTTATCTATCCAAAAAGCTTCACTAACTCACATTCTTAAATCATGCCAACTGACCACAGTCCGCAATAACAGCTTCCTAAATGAAAGTTTACAAAGAATGAATAATAATATTATTGAAATATCACCTTTGAGGGTTTGCCGCTTTGCGAGCCAATAGCCTCAACCGTTTTAACGACATCCATGCCCTCAACTACCTTCCCGAAAACGACATGTTTCCCGTCGAGCCACTACGAATTAAATATTAATTTATATTAGATATACAGATTTTAAATTAAACCTCAGTCTTGACCGTCGTAATGAAGAATTGAGATCCATTGGTATTCGGTCCGGCGTTGGCCATCGACTAAAATTCTAAAGATTAATAAATAAAAGTCGACTAGTTTAAATAAAGCGTCCTCAACAAGGAAACACCGCAACTATATTTCTCTCAAAATTAAGAAACATGAAGTCAAATAAAAATGGCTAATTTTTAGCCAGTTTCAGAGTGTATTCTGAAAGGAACAGAAAACTTACCAATTGACCAGGAGAAGTGTGCTTCTCCTTGAAATTCTCGTCAGCAAACTTCTCTCCGTAGATTGATTCTCCGCCAGTACCATTACCACGAGTGAAGTCACCTCCCTAAAAATTGTGACCGCATTTCATACTTAATAATAAAAAAAACCTGAAGCATAAAATTCGGGATAACACGATGAAATTTGGAGTTCTTGTAGTGCAAAGGCTTTCCACTTTGCCCAATTCCCTTTTCTCCTGTACACAAAGCACGAAAGTTCTCGGCAGTCTTTGGTACAATATCCGAGAAAAGTTCCATAACGATACGACCTTTAAGGCATTATTAATTAATAAAAGGAAACAACCTGCTGCCTTTCCAGCAATAGTAACATCAAAGAAAACCTTTGGCCGCGACATTTTGAACTTTTTAAAGTCAAATATAATAAATATCTAAATAGGAAAAATCAAAATAACATGTATCACCGATAAATAAACGAAAGAACTTTAAAGCTAAAGATAGAATCTGAAAAATGTCATCGAAAATAATACAGTATGTCGAAAGTTCTAGAACCGTACAAATTTTACTAAATGACATTAACAAAACGACTAAATATTTAATATCGCTAAAAATAAAACATATTTTAGTAAACGACATTTAGGTCAATTGTTGAAAAAATGTTAAAGACATTTTAGATTGACGTTTGCTAACCTAAAAATTGATTAAACTTGTATTTTTAACTTATAATTAGTTTTTTTTAGTTAGTACCTAAAATTATAATGGTTGAATCAAAACCTAAACGACGTTCTCGATCGAGTAGTTCTAGTTCCAGCTCATCAAGCAGTGGCTCTAGTTCAGCGTCCGCTTCTTCATCTACTTCCTCAAGTTCAGCTTCGCGATCACCTACTCCTAAAAAAAACAGAGCAACAACAGGACGTACTGAAAGGAATGTCGCAAATCGACGATCTCCACGGAGGTTTTAGTTTTTACTTTTTTGCTAAATTACACTATTTTGGTAATTCCTAGTACATTAGTAATGTGGTACCTTTATCAATCAATCGCTAAAATATTTTGTTATTATGTGTCCATTTTTTGATTTTTTTGGCAATTAAGCGTCCTGAAATTTTCTTTTTCCGTTCTTTTCTTAAAATGCGAAATTGAGATGGTAAATTAATTTGTTAATTGAAAATTGGCAAAAACATTTTTTGTTGTCTGGTCTAGTTAGAACTAAACAAAAACTAAGCTTGAAGTTTTATACAAAGGGTTATTTAAGAACATCTACTTAGTATGGTAGTGATTATTATATCTTATCCTTTAAAGGAATGCCAGGTCTCGTTCGCGTTCTCCACGTCGCGTACCTCAACAAAAATCTGAAAAAATGACTGTTAGTTCTTCACGCCGTTCTCCTTCGCCTGTTACTCGCCGTCGCCAGGCATCGCCACCTCCACGTCATCGTTCTCGCTCACCATTGCAACGTCGTTCACCAGCTCGTCGTGATCGCGAAAGGCCAGCTGGTTCTCCGACTCGTGAGCGCCGTGAACGAACGCCAGAACCGCAATCAAAGCGAGTTTGTGCTCGGTATTTGTTACCTTCCTTTTTTATTTTTGATTATGTGCAACTTTAGTAATCTGAGTCGAAATGTCACAAAGATACATTTGGAAGAAATTTTTTCACTTTTTGGTGTGATTAAATCATGCGAATTGCCCATGGATCGTATGCATACCCACATCCCGCGAGGTTATGGTTATATAGAATATGAAAAAGCGGAAGATGCAGAGAAGGCTATAAAGCATATGGATGGAGGTCAAATCGATGGATTGGAAATTCAGTGCGAATTGACACTTCCTTATCGTCCTGGTTTTAATTATAATATTTGTTCTTTGTTTTGCAAAAGATATAGAAAAAAGATTTATAATTTTCATTTTTATCTTTTTATTTTTTCAAATTCTTAATTTAAGGTCGAGGTAGCTCTCCACACGGCACATTCTGCAGCAACTTTGGAGGAATCAAACGTGACCGTTCACGTTCACCACGTCGTATGGGTACTACTAATCGTAGTGGAATGTCGCCTCCAGCGCGGCGACCTCGTCGTAGTCGTTCACCGCCTTCCCGTAGTACTGGCGCAAATTCTATTCCGCTTGGAAATGGAGGAGGTGGTGGCCGCTATCGTTCTCCGCCACGACGTTGATTTGAACTTGTTGCATGAGTTTTGGATTTTTCTTTTTATTTCCTTAAATTTGATATATGACGCTTACATGAAAAATCATTGTTTTTAAATACCTGATCAATCCCAACAAATTACATAATTCAACGTTCTAAATTATCTAAACCTTACATGTAATTTAGCCTTTATAATTGACTGCAGAAATTGATAATTTACATTTTATTATTGCATCTGCGTTGAATTTGTGAACTTTTTTTTAAATTATGGTTTTTTGGTCGAAAATAAATTAATTTTGTTTCTTTATATTATAATTTATGGATGAATCCCCAAATTATTTTTAGATATAGCATCAAAAAATTTTTTGTCAGTTTAGTTTTTATTATGTCAATTTTTAAAAATTTTTTTTTCTTCTTCGATTGATGATCCTCAAGGAGAATCGACAAATGCCGAGATTGTTGATAGATTGGTGGAGCGGTTGGAAAACGCTGGTAATTTGGACGATCGTCGTGACGCTTTGAGAGCACTGCGTTCATTGGCAAGGGTTTATTTTTGATATTGTTTATCTAACAGTGTGAATTGTATAACAGAATTTGCGCATGCATGTTGCTACCCGTGGAATGGACGCTTTCATGGATATTCTAGAAGAGATTGATTCCCTACCTGACTTGGTGTCACTGACGTTGGATATTTTAGATTGTGCATTGACGGAGGCTGGTGGAGATGACGATGATCCTCAGCATGTTTCAGTAGATGATGAGATTGGCGACCGGCTTGCCGAATTGATGTTGCAAAAATCGAACTTCATGTCTTCTCTAGTCAAACTACTAGCTCTTAATGATTTCGCTGTTAGAAGGTTACTATTTTTAATACACTAGCGACCATTTAGGTTTTAGGAATACAATCAAACTACTTACGTCTTTACTTCGGCACCGGCCTACTTTTGTACAGCAAGCCATTATCTGTCAACGTGGTGTTTCTAATATTGTTGATTTACTAAATGATAAGGTATTCTTTTAATAAAAAAAATTGAAATAATATGTAAATCTTAGAGAGAAGTAATCCGAAACAATGTTGTCTTGATGCTGAGCGAATTGAGTCGTGGAAACTCTCAAATACAACAGTTACTCTACTTTGAAAATACTTTTCAACTTCTTTTCGAAGTGATCGCACAGGAACCACTCGAAAGTTTTACTGTTTTTACATTATTTCAAATTTCCTCATTTAGGTATTGTGATAGAAGATTGTCTTTTTGTAATGTTAAATTTGTTGAGGAAAAACTCAAGTAATCAAGTAGGATTTCGAGAAGCAAAGTTTGTATATTTTTTACATTTTTAAATAATTTTTTAAGTTTGTCTAAACAACTTACACAATTTGGCAATATTTTTATCTATCCATCTGAAGAAGAGCAACAGTTTCAGCAACAGTTGGGTTCAATTCCTGACGATGAATGGAGTGCCCAAAAAATTGCAAATTTTATTCTTATCCTGCAGATTGTTCGTGCACTTTGTTCACCCACTGACAACATTCACAAGACTACACATTCTGCGCAACAGTCTTTATTAAAATCAGGTGGGGTCTGTTTTATTTAAAGTGTTTTGAATTGCTTTTATTATTTTGGATATATTTTTATAGAACATTTTCTTTTTCAGGAATGCTTGATCTTTTGTGTAAAGTGTTATTGTCACAGCTAGGTATTTCTATAGATGTGTTGTCTGAGTCTGTCGTTACTGTGGCAGAGATTATTCGCTCCAACTATGCTAACCAAGAATTTTTTGCTTGTTCAACAGTGACTGATCAGGATGGTGTTAGGTTTTTTTATTTTTAATGTATAAATTGTATTATGATTTAAGACCAGCACTTCTTATTCTCCTTCTTTCAATGACATCTGAGAAACAACCATTCAGACTACGTCTTGCCGTTTTTTATTGTTTTCTTTGCTATCTACATGGAAATGAAAACGGCAAACTTCGTATTATTAATACCTTGCTTCCACAAAAGGAAACCTCTAATGGACAACAACAGATTGATGATGAAGCTCAGTTACTCATTGGGCATTATTTATGTGCCGCTTTGGTTAATCATGAGCCTGTACAAGTTTGGTAAGTGAAAACAATTTATTTTATCATTTTTATTCTTGCTAGGTTTGCCTCAATCATTCTTTCTAATATCCTGCATGACGCTGATCATTTAAAGCCTCAACTTTTGCGTGTTCAGCTTTCGACTTCTTCAAGTAAAGAGCCACAATTATTGCTTTCACATTTGACTAAGATGCTCTATACATTTGGTCCAAGAAAATTGCAAGTATGTTGTGGTCTTTTGGTTTTGTTTTCTACCTGGTTCTACAATTGTACCGATGCAATCGGCTATTTCATAAAAAACGATGATAACATAAACTTTTTGATTAGCCAGCTTGGTTTGTTTAATTTTGATTAATTCTGAAACATTTTTAGTGTTTCTTTTTAAGTTGATCAGAACACAGAAATAACAGAAGCAGAAACACAATTTATTAAAGGATTAGTTGCATTTCTCATTAGTGTTTGTCTCCACTCATGGGAAATAACTGAGGATAAAACCGAGAATTTGTTTTATATAATAATTTAGAAAATTATATAAAATATCTTTTTAGTTCAAATTTCGTACAATTATTGGAACGTCGACATATTGGTAGAGAACGAATTGCGGAGTACTTAGAGGGTGTCTCTAAGTCTGAATTCTATATAAGAGCTGCGCAGAGACCGCAACCACTGGCAAAGAATCCTTCTGATTCGCTGGTCGACTATCAATTCACAAAATTTTTTAAAGGACTTGAAGGTTCGCCTTTATCTAATTATTATAATTTTTTCAATGAAGCTACTTTGCTAAAGATGTTATGCCCAAACGGAGAATTTCCCTCCAATGCCAATGCCCAATGGGAAACTGCGTTAGCACCTTACAAAAAGATTATAATGAAACAAGATGAAAAAATCGCCGAACTTACTCGCAAACTTGAGGATATGAAAACTTGTTCTGTTTCAACGAATGAAGCTGTTGAATCTAGTCAACATATAATTCAACAAAATGGAGTAAGCGTTGTTAACCTGAATTTTAGAATTAATTAATCAGTATTCGAATCTCAATGTTTCTGATGGTTTTGATGGCAATTTAGAACGTTCAACTATCGATATGATGAGCCAGCAGATCCAACAATTAAGAACTGAATTATCTGAGAAAAGTACACTATGTGTGCAGAGAGCAGATGCTGAATTTAAATTATATCAACATTCAATGTATTTATTTTAAATTGAAAGTATTTTAAATTTATTATTAACTTGTCAGAGTTATGCAGCAATGGCAGATTGAGGCAGAAAAATACAAGCAATGGGGTTTGCAGTGGCAATCTTTTCAATTATCACAAGTAACTTTTTCTAATTATTTTGTATCAACATCAAAATACTTTATAGTTTGAAAATCCTTCTGAACCTGCTTTACAACAGTTAAGACACCAACAAGATGAATTAGAGCAACAAATTAAATTTGGATGGGAAGCATTTGAGAAACAAAGCCAACAGCTTGCTGAACTAATTCGTCATAATGAAAGTATCACAGCAAAATCACAAGATCTTCAACAAAGGCTAGCTGATTCTGAACATGAGTTAAAAACATTAAGGGAACAATGTGCACATTTAAAACAACAAAAGGTTTTTTTTTAATTCTTACCACTAATTTCTTAATTATATTCTAGATACCTTCGGATAATGTCTCTTCAGAAGAATTGGATTTACTAAAAAGAGAGCATGAAGATTTGCTTTTACTTTTGGCAGAACAAGACAAAAAAATACACAACTATAGACGAGTTTTAGTTAATCATGGTGAAGTTCTTAGTGATGCTGATGAAGAGCCTTGAAAAGGGAATTTTCAGTTTTAAAATACTTGTAATACATAAATGTCAATTATATGTTTATGTAAAATATTTATTGTTATTGACAAAATTAATGAAAGATAAATTATTAGTCCAATATTAAATTATCAGACTCCTTTCAAATAGAATTTCTATTATGTTGTAATGTTCAATGGTCATCTCTCTTGGCAACTTTTTCGCCTTTTATGTTGTTGTGATTGAATAAAAATTTTTTTATAATTTTGTTACTGATTTTTAATCATTAGAATATAATATTTGTTAACTTTAATTGTCAACAAATTATTTTTAAATGATTTCACATTTCACAATTTTTTAAAACTCCTAAAATTTATTTCTCATTAAGACTAGAATTATTCTATTCTTCTTTATTAAAACATGGTTATTTCCGCTCCGGCTACAATGGAAGAGGGTCGAATTCTTCTTCTGGGCAATGAAGCTGATATTTTACATTCTGCATTTACATTTCCTCTTAATGAAGGGGGAAAACGGTTTTTTTAGATTTTATATTAAAAACAATTTGTTTAGCTATCCGAGTGCAGATCATTACGCTCATGCTCAAATTTTGACTCAGCTTGGACTAGATGAGGTTGACTAAATTATTTCACTACAATATAACTATATCAATAGGTCCATGTTTTGGCTTTATTAGCCACAACAAGCACGAATGTCTCAAGAAAGGCTAAAGAACTTTTACAAGAAAATATGCCTTCCGGGCATGATATGAACTCTCTATCGCATTATTTGACCGTTAGTGAGTGGAGCTATATTTTTACTATATTATCCTTACTACAACAATCTAGGTCGTCAATCGTATACAATGATGGGGTTAAGACTAAGAGCCGAACAGGATAAACGTTATTTTTAAAAGTGAATTTAATTTAAAACTTCATTTAGGTTTTCGTCAAACTCTTATGGAAACTGGGGATGCTTTGCTAATTGTTTGTGACCGTCGGAACTCCGAACTTGGAATTGGAATGGACGATGAGTATTTTGTACAATTTTCTCGACGACACCATGCAAACGCTGAACGGTTACTTTTTTTTCATGATTGTTTATTAATTCAATGTTGATTAATTCTAATTGTGAGTAATATTTTAGAATTAGCGCTTGGATGCATGATGATCGACAACGACCAAAAGAAATTGGTCAGAATCAGCTAGGATTTTTCCTCATGTGGCTTCGTTATGAACTTAGGTTATTTTTTACTTTGTTTATACTTCCACTTAACTGTCATTGTAAGGACCCATTTATATGCATCATAGACACAACGGTTACTCTTGTTTTCCAGTCTAATATTAAGGGGTTTTACTCATAAAAAGTATCATATGAATACGTATTTTGTATATAAGGTTATGTGTGGATCCTTATCCTGGTTTTTAACGTTATATACCTATATGTATATATATTATTTTTTAAGAGAAAAAGAGAAAGCAAAATGGCTTTCTACGTTGGAACTTAATGACGAAGGAATTTCTTTTGATCACGACGGCAATATGTCGATTTCATTTTCGAATTTTGTACTTTCTCTTCAAGGTCCATTTCAACCATTGAGCAATTATTATGCATTTACATTCGAAATGAAAGGATGTTTCTATCGTATGTTTTCATGATTTTTTTACATTTATTTAATTTATAATATAAAATCATGTATTTAGGTTCTGTAGAGCATTATGCATATCAACGTCTTTTTGAATCTTTGCATCTTTCTGAGGACGAAATAATGAAAATTCGAACTACTGTAAAGCCTGTTGATGTTTCAAAAATGGCAAAACGACTATTTAAACAATTGAATGTTTATTTTCTTTATTAAAAAATATTTTTATTAAAGATTGGTGCCAGCGAATTGGAACATAAATCTGTTCGTCTTGATCGATGGAGACAATCAGCAATGAGATACAAAATAACAAAAAATGAATATCTCCAAAACCTTCTGTTAAGTACAGGGCATGCATTTTTGCTTGAAACAACACCTGGTTTATTTTAGAAGTATTTTTAAAAACTTTAAAAATTAACAGAAGCTGATACTCAATGGGGCTGTGGAACAGATGAATTTGAGTATCAACACTTATTAAGCAAGAAGTACATAACTCCTCAATTGTTATTGCAATGGCAATCTGGTCGAGTATATCGCCCTCCTTTACTTTCACATTTAGGAGAAAACAAAGGAGGAATTTTATTAATGGAATTACGGACGAAATTAGCCTCTCAAACAACTCATAGGTAATAATAAAAAAGGTCTTTTAAATTTGTTTTTAAACTTTGAGAATTCCACTAATTACTCCTTTGGCTTCGAGTGTATTGCGATCTTCTGTATCTAACCATATGATCTGCTTTAGTCCTGAATCCGTACTTCACCCTTTCTATTCTGTAGATATAAAGGATAATGAATCTTCTGCTGTGTTTCCTTCAGCTGCGCATTTAGCTGCACAGGAAGCAATAGAGTGCGTAAAATATTCTGCGATATTCCTTTGGTTATTATTCTAAATTTTTTTATTTTAAGGTTTTTGGATATAAGCGAAAGCAATTCAGTTTGGATTATGGAACCAAGAGAAGGACCCGAATGCTGGGAGCGTTTACATACAGTAATCTGTGATTATATGCATTTACCATATGAACTTATACGACAATGGTAAGAAGCATATTTGATCAAAATTGATTTAAAAATGATAAATATAAAAAAAATTCCATCCATCAAAACTTTAAATTTTCAATTAAATATTTAACTAATAACATTTACTCACAATCAGGTATCAAGAAGAAAGGCAAAACGTTTTAAAGAGGGCAATGAGAATGCAATTTGAACAACATCCAATGCTTTTACGTGTTCTTCTTGATACCCAGGCATTTGATCTTTAAATTTGACCAAAATATTTTCTTAGGATGCATTATTAATATGTTGTTCTCGATTTTCTTCAGTTGAATCTGAATTAAATATTGGCGTTAGAGAACGAGATCTTCGTCTTTGGCTTTCCCATGTGCAACAAAATACAAAACAGGTATTAAAAATTTCTTTATTTTTAGAGTATTTCTTAAGTTAATGGATATTTGTCTTCGTCCTCTGGCTTTTCGACCACCTTATATTGGAGGAAATCGTCTTGGATTTTTATTAATGGAGCTACGGCGAGAATTTATTTTGTCTGGTGTTTTTCCACACCAATTACCTGAAATGACTCAAAAGTATTTTTTAAATTTGTCTCATTTTATTATAAACTATTTCTAAGCGTTGATATATTACTGGGGTCCGAATCACCGATGGAAAATTATGCTGTAACGACTCCATTCTCTATACTCGATGAAATCAATTTTAATGCAATTTGGGCTAGTATGTTTTTAATTAATTGTTTAGAACTAAATTAATTAGATCCATATCTTCTGTTGTTAAAACAACAATTAGATGAAGAAGGTAATAGGTCTGAGTCATCAAAATTTTTGACTGAACAATGGGAAAAGGCTGCATTGTCTAAAAAACAGGTTTGTATGTATAGAACCTATTAGTAGTAAAATTATTTTTAGCCAGCAATGCTTATTTCGAGAGATGAACCACAGATTACTGCATTTTTTAAACGTATTTTCCTTGATAATAAACCAAAAGAAAATGACGTAGAAAAATTCGCCATTCAAAATGGTGATAATAAAATTAATGGATATTGCCAACCTCAAATAGATTTGCCACCTATTGATAAAATTCCAGTTGAACTACTTCGGTCTATCTATATAAAGGTTTTTTTTTATCAATTTAAAGCTTTGATCATTTTCTGTAGATGGCAGCTCAATTTCGACTTAAACTTGTTGAAATGGATGATCTTCAACGTGAAATTGTTGTTCGTTCTCGTGATAGCAGTCGTTTGCAGGAAGTACGTCGAGCACTTACACGAAATAGAGAAAATTTGAACACAGTTAGTTTTTGATTATTTAACTAACATGGGAAATTTAAATAAAAATAAGAGTAATGGGAATAAAGACTTGATTAAACAAATAATTTAAAAAAATATAAAGGAAAATAAGAATAATTTTCGTAAAGGAAAAGGAATCAACAGCTTCTGCTTTAGCTAACCTTATAAGTATGCCGCCACCCCCACTTTTTCAAGCACATTCTGCTTCTATTACTGTTGTTTCTCAACTCCCGTCAAATCCATCCATGACATCAACACAATTTTCTTCTATACCCCAATTTGCCTCTCAACAGCCTCAAGTATCTTGTTTTTATTTAAATTAGATTTAATTAGGACTCAACGAAGCAATGTAAAAAATATTCTACTTTTCAGAGTTCTGCTCAATGGACACAGGCAGCGGCTATTTCCTCCAGCAATGGAAGAAGGCCCTCACCTATAAAAATGTATCATTTTCTGTTAAATTTATTTTATTTAAACATCTTAAACATTTTACTTATTTAAGGGGTGAATTTTCAATTTCAACAAACAATGGAGGACTATTTCCAACAAAAATTCCATCTCTTCTTCCAGAGTTGATAATGTCGCCAAACGCCCCTTCACTTCCTATAGCTGAACCTCCACCAAATTTTTCAACGCAAAGAGGTGGACATTTTCCACATTCAACTACACAAACAATTTATGGCATTAGATCTGAACCTACACAACAATCTCAAGGTTTAACACCTCTTTTATTTATAAGCCGATTGTAAATATTTGAAAAGAATGTTTATCGTTTAGACAGTGGCCGTCTTTCGTCTCGTTGGACCGATCGTACTGGATGGCGCGGTGGTGGAACTTCACGTCGTTTTGTTGGAATTCAGCGATCAGAGCATTCAGAATCGCCACCACCTTCTTCCCAATCATTTTCAAGTAGAAGAAGAGCTCGAACTCCTCCTTCACGAAGAGCACAGCCAACTCACCATCATAAAAAACAACAAAAGGAACAGGACGAAACATTTGGTTTTAAATTTAACTTTCAATAAATATTTTTGTTATAGCATCAAGTAATGAAACTAACGAGGTTCCTCCACCTCCGGAAAAAAGAACAAAACGTGTTATCGATGAGTCAGAATTAAGTGAAGGAGAAATACTTAGTGATGATGATTGATAATATGCATATTTGTTACAATATTTTTCAAGGTTTTATTTAAATAAATGTTCTCATTTTTAAAATAAATAAAATTCCTAAAAAAATTTATCAACAACGAAATTGAACAATTAGTTATATTATTTTGACTTTTTCTTTGGTTTTATCACATTCATTTTTCTGCGTATTAACAAACAAAATAGCAAATTCGTTGTCATCAACAAAGAATATGATAAATCCATTTTCCAACGTTTTTCATTCTCATCCATTTTCTAAAAATTTAATTTTAAAAAATGTATCTATAAACTGTTTTATCCAGCCATAAAATTAAAGCCAAAATTAAAACATCTACAATAAGAGCAAAACTAATCATTTTTGTAAAATTAAAGCTTTCAAACATCTTTGGAAAATATAAATCAATTAAATCTGAATAATTATTATGTTGTTTTTCTAAAGAAGTTACTCCAAGTGGTTGTCTCCTAATAGTTCCATCAAATTGTTTTATTTGGGTAGAATTGGGTAATTTTTCTATTTTTTAAGATTATATTAATAAAAAGTAATGAACAACCTTGGGTACTTGTGTGTTATCCGAGTTTTTGTGGACAAACTTTATTTTAAAAAATATATAGAAGAAAAAATCAATCAAGCGCCCAGTATTTTCCCAAAGCTCCTTGTCACCAACCATCTTTCTCTACTTAAAATGCAATTAGCTTCAAAATGAAACGTGCAGCAGTTCCCCTATATTTGGAGTTTGTATAAAGGTCAACTAATTGTAAGAAAAAAATATAATCTTGTCCGCAAAAACTCCGTAGGGATAACCCATAAGTACCCAACCTTTTCTTTGTTCTAAACAATTTGTTGATGTAGAAATATTCATTAATGTGTGATATGATTTTGCACTCAGTAAAGTAAATGAAGTTGAAGAATAATTATTTTCTCTATTTTTTTGAAGAATTCCAATAATTTGTTTATTCCTTTCATCAATGTTTTTATGTATAATTTTCATCATAAGATTCTTTTCTGATTTTAAAAGAAATTTTCGTTTAGGTACATATCTAAAAAATTTAAAAAAAGATATATTTATTAATTTAAATACCTTCTGATCGATTCTTCCCAGTCAGCTTTGTCGAAAACATCATGAAGTATATCAAGAACTTGATCTAATGTAAACAAAGGGTTTCCTCCTTTAAGAGAACTTAATTAAAATATATTTAAATATTTTATTTATTTAAAAAAACCTATAATCTAAATTGAGACGTTTACATTGAATTCCCTCCTGTAAAGCTGTTTCTAGTGAGGCTTTTAAAGGAATTCCTGGTTCAGAAAATGCATCAACAATTCCACCAATAATATAACAAGTGCTAGCCTCAACTGACTTTTTTAAAGTTTGTATTATAAATTATAATGAAAATAGCAAGAGAAAAAATAATAAAAAAAACATATTTTAATGGATAATATAGTATAAATTATTAAAAATTACTTCTAATGGTTCCTTTGAATGTGGAGAAAGGTACACTATTTTCTGTTTTTCTCTCAATTCTGGGAATAATTCCAAATAAGACTTTGAAGTAATATGTGAAGTAAATAAATTTCCATCAATAATTGAAAAATGTCTTTCAAAAAATATTTTTTAATTTTAATTAATTATTTCCTACTTTCTTTTTGCTTCTACAATCTTTTCATCATCTTCATTAATAAAATTAGTTAAAAATAAAGGCCAAGGCCATTCACGATCTCGATTTTTACCAATTAAATATTTTAATTGTTTACATGCTAAATTAAGGCCTCTTTCAGTATGTAAATGAAGCCAACGACAATCAATTGCAATAATTGGATACTTAAATTATTTAATTAAACTTAAATATAGAAATATACCTCTTCTTTTAACTGAAATGCTTGAATAATTCGAGTAGTTGCTAAACGTTTTTGTAATGAATCTGAAAATTAAAAAACATTAATGAGTAAAAGATTAAGAATTAATAGAATCGTATTCATTTATATATCAATCCCCTTGTAAAAACTTAAATATTAAGTTGCTTTATTTCTAAATTTTTCTAGTTTCTTAAGTTATCAAAATAAAATTAACCGATATGCGAATTTCGTAAGTAAAGTAATGATTGTACTTCTCTAGTATTAATTTTATTATGTTCAATAGGTTTTTGTTTTTTATTTTCTTCATAATTTAATCTTTTCATTTCTTCTTTGGTTCTTACCTTCTCACGCTTATAAAGAAAACGCAAATAATAAAAACGATCTTTTGTGTCAGACAATTTAACAAGAAATTGCCAATCTAAAATTTAATTGGTAATTATTTTCAGATTTTCTAATTATTAAGAAAAATAGTGAAGTATCAATGTAATATTAAACAAAAACAAATTTAATAAAATCTAGGTTTATAAGTAACTAAAAAACCTTTTTCTTCCAATTTTTCAGGTAATTGGTTAAATATACACGTAAGAATCTTTAATTAATTTGTTAAAAATATCTTTTAAAAATTTAAACCTTTAATTCTTCTTTTAACGCTTCAAAATTTTCTGATTCCTGTTTGTTTAATGTATGTCCAAAATTTGAAGGAGGAATGAAATTGCGGCAAGGTTCATCTTAAAATAAAAAAATATTAATATAAAATAAATATAAAATAAGACTAAACTGTAAATAATTGGATTTGGGCCTTTGTTGCGAAAATGAAGAAAATTTTTTAAATTCCACAATAATCGGTAAGAAAATGAATCTAATCGTACCATTTAGAAGCTTTAAAAATCAAAGTTTTTCAGGTGAGCAAATATCAATAAAATTTTCAAAGAGCATTGATTGTACAAATTTTTTTAAGCAGCGATGAATCGGCCGTGTGACGCTTGATGGCTGAACTTGTTTTTCTCTGATTTATTGATTTGCTTAAATTTATTTTCTAAGATTTTATTAATTTTTGATTGAGGATGGCATTGACTTCAACAAATAGTGGAATGGTTTATACTGAGAGAGTTAGAAATAAACGAATAATTAAACCAATAATTTATGGTAATTCTGCTGTAATTCTTTCCCAAAAAATTAACGAAGAACACACTCATAAATGGACGGTTTTGATTTTCTGATTTTATTTAATGTTTAAAGGTTTTTATTCGTCCTTATGATCGAGATGAAGATTTATCTCATTATATTCGAAAGGTTCAATTTCGTTTACATGAAACTTTTCCGAACAATGTTAGGATGGTTGAGAAAGCTCCATTTGAACTTACGGAGACTGGTTGGGGTGAATTTGATATTCAGGTTTTTGTTTTTTTGTTAATTAATTGATGTTTAATCTAAGATTAAGCTTTATTTCACTGATGTAAATGAAAAACCGGTATATTTCGTAACACATTTAACAATTAGCTATTTCCAAGGTTACAGTTTTTCATTATCTGCAGTTAAAACAGCCGATTATTGAATTAAAAAATGGTCAACAAATGGTATTGAAAGAACTTTATGATGAAATAATTTTCAATGAACCAACTGAACCGATGTATAGAGCGTTGATGAAGCATCAAAATTATAAAAAAGAACCTCGGTGTAAGCAAATATTTAATTTAAATGTTTTTGTAACTAGTCAAATATATTTAGTCGAAATTGAACGTCAAGAATTGCGCAATAAATTGGAAGCAGAGAATCGCCAAATTTTTGCTGAAATAGAGGACATGAAACGAACATTAAAAGATGGATGTGAATTGTTGGAGAAGCATCGCAAACTGTTTAATGAATGTGAAGAAGAAGGGAAAAACAATAAAACTTTAAATGAATTAACCGTCAAATAATTTTGAATTAAAATATAAGTTTATTGATTTATTTTGATATTTCTTAATGTTTAATAATTCCTTTTTTTATTTTAAATATTATTTATGTTTTTATTTGAACGTTTTTCAGTAGTTAGATATTTTACTTTGTACTATTCGAACAATGACCGAGTAAGTTTTAATTTTCTGAAACTATGTATTCTCATACTTCAGAGATCAGAAGAAGTTGCCAACGGTTCCCGAAACTATTCTAAAGCGAAGGAAGGTTAGAGCAGCTCAGCGTGCTTCTCTTCTTAAAAACAAACTTACTTCTCTTAAGGTTGATTTTTGGTAAATATAAGTATTTTTAATTTTTAGAAGGCTAAGGCAAAAACACAGGAAATTTTCAAACGTGCGGAGAAATATTTGATTGACTATCGTCGTAAGCAAAAACAAGAGTTGCAGCTGAAAAGACAAGCTAAGAAAGCTGGGAATTTTTATGTTCCTGATGAGCCTAAACTTGCTTTTGTTGTTCGTATTAAAGGAATTAATAAGGTTATTTTAGTCTGTTTCTATTAACTTGTATAATTCTTTAGATACACCCTCGTCCTCGAAAGGTTCTTCAACTTTTTCGTTTGCGTCAAATTAACAATGGAGTTTTTATCAAATTAAATAAGGCTACAATTCAAATGTTGCGTATTGCTGATGTAATATTAATCAATAACTAATATTTCATATAATTTTACCAAATTTTATAGCCTTACATTGCCTGGGGTTATCCAAGTCAAAAGGTCATTCGTCAGCTCATCTACAAACGAGGATATGTTAAAGTTAAAGGTCAAAGAATACCTTTGACCGATAATAATATTGTTGAGCAACATCTAGGCAAACATGATATTATTTGTGTTGAAGATATGATTAATCAAGTATTTTTATTACCAAATAAGTACTTGCTTTATTATTATTTTTTAAAGATTTGGACAGTTGGCCCTCATTTTAAACAAGTTACCAACTTTCTTTGGCCTTTCAAATTAAGCAATCCATTGGGTGGCTTTAACAAAAAGTCCAATCACTTTGTTGAGGGTGGTGACTATGGAAATCGGGAAGATCAGATTAATAAATTGTTGGAGCGAATGGTTTGAATATTTGGATAATATTTGTTTTTTCTTTGAGTTATTGATTTATTAAATTGTTATTATCGTCTATTTCGAGTTTTGATGAATAAAATGAGGCAATTGTTGTTATCTTAATTTTAAAAATTTTTGATTTTTTTCTTTTAATATACTATAATAGATCCTGTTATTAAATACTTTAATTCTGATTATTCTTCTTTTAGGTTAGGTAAAGGAATAATAATTTAATAAAATGAGTAGTAGTGAGGAAGTTTCTTGGATTTCATGGTTTTGTACTCTTCGCGGAAATGAGTTCTTCTGTGAGGTAGAATCTTTATTATTTCTTTTGATTTAGACTGAACAGGAATATTTTATTTTCTTAGGTTGAGGAGGAATACATACAAGATCGTTTTAATTTGACTGGACTTGCAGAACAAGTTCCACATTTTCGACAGGCACTGGACATGATCTTGGATTTGGAACCGGATGAAGATTATGAGGAAGGACAATCTGATTTAGTAGAGCAGGCTGCTGAGGTATTTTTTAGTTAAAAATAAAAGTGCCTTTTAATGCCTATAGATGCTTTATGGATTAATTCACTCTCGTTATATTCTCACTAATAGGGGAATTCAATTAATGCAGGCAAAATGGAAAAATGAAGAGTTTGGAACATGCCCTCGTGTGCATTGTGAGAATCAAGCTGTTCTTCCTATTGGTTTGATTTGGTTTTATATTTATTCTAATATTTCCAAATGATTTTTTAGAGAATTGTTAATTTGTAAATATTTAATCTTATTTAGGACTTTCTGACGTTCTTGGCGAATGTATGGTGCGTATTTATTGTCCTCGATGTTGTGATGTGTATTTACCTAGATCAAGTAAACATCAACATACAGAGGGGGCTTATTTCGGTCAGAAATAAATATTCTATTAAAAATTTTAAAAGTAAATATTTATAGGTACTGGTTTTCCTCATATGTTCTTTTTTGTGCACCCAGAACTTCGTCCAAAGCGTCCTGCCAAGCAATATGTACCCAGGTCTTATATTTACAAATATTTTTAACAAAATATTTTTTAGGTTATATGGTTTTAAAATTAGTCCATTAGCTTATCAAATCCAAGTAAATAATTTTATTTATTAATTCCATTCATTCATTTATTCAAAGTATCATCAAGCAACGGCTGCAGCTGTTGGCGCTCAACAACAACAAGCTGGGGGTGGTGGAAGCGTGGTAATTTTAACTATTTAAGCTCCATTTATTTTGTATTTGAAAAGGCTGTTGTCTCTCCTTCTGGTGCTCCAATTCATCAACAATTGTTAAATAATGGAGGATTGGTACGTCAAACAAACATGGTTGAGAATTACGAGTAAATAATTGATCTAAAAATTGACAATGTTGTGATCAATTTGAATTATTAAACCCAATGTATTCCAAAAATATTCATCTTTTTTGGATAATTACAAAATTTTCTTTTTTTTAATTAATTCTATCGGTTTGCTTTTCCATAAATTTAGACCCCTCTATATAATTTTTTCGAATAATTTTGCATTTTTATTTGTTTGTAGAATTAAAATAGATTGAAATTAAATTTTTTCCATTTTCACCTTTTATGTTCACCAATACTACACAAATCTTCAGTATTACAACAAAAAAAACTGACTTAAACACCACCAAACTCTGTTCTCACACAATTATGCGCTAATATTTATCAAAGCCGTTAATTATTTATTTTATATGACTCAAATATATATAAAGGAAGATAAAAACTTTAAATATAAATTTTACAAGCTATATTTAATTTAAAACCCATATTTTTGTCGACTCATTTTCTTTTGTTGTCTACCTTCTGCCCATTTTTCCTGAAGTTGCTCCTCACGTGAAATTGCCTTTAATAATACTTTTTTATTTATTTTGAGAAAGTTATCTATATAAACTAACCACTTGGGCAAGATGTGTAATCTGATGCTTTCGTTTAGCTAATCGTTCAGGCATACCTTTTCCATCCTTAGAATTTCCTTGTGGCAATTTAGGTATTGAACCACAGGCCATCTGAACCTAAAAAAACAAACAACAAATTTTTTTTTATTATTCTAACAATTTGTTTGGAGTTTAAATTTCTTAATAAATTCTCTCGAACATTTGGACCCAAAGCTGCATCCACGCTTACATCAATTAGTCCACTAATAGCCTGATCAGCTATTGCTGAATTATATACTCCATTTGGAACTAATTCTCGTTCAAATATTAATCTACTTGCTTCCTTTGAAAATTAATAATTTAATAACAAAAATCAACTAAAAATAAACACCTGGTCTGTAATCGAATGCAAAACACTGCTCATTTTTTGTTCATCCGATAGACAAGAATTAGAAGTATTATTTACTAATTCTTTGTTTGAAACTCTATACATAAATATACAAATAAATAAAAATAAAAACCTAGAAGGGCCTGGTGCAATGTCCTCAAAGAAAATTTGTGGTTCATTTATCACATCATAAGTCTCACCTTCTAATCGAATTTTCTTTGAAGAAGATAATTCTGATGAATCTTTCAGACCAAAGAAGTCAACTGGCAAAGTAGCCATATTACTTTTCGTTATTTCACTAATTTCGTCTTCATCCTCAGAATCTGAACTATAATCAACACCCAACAATTTAGTACCAATTGGCTTTTCTAATATTTTAATATTTTCTACTTTAGTAATTTCTTTAATATCGCTGTTATCCTAAATTAGAAAAAAAAATTTAACAAAATTATAAAATAAAAATTATATTCGTCAAGGTTAAAAACAAGTTTTTATTAAAAACCAATATTTAAAATATCAAAAGAAGTGCCCTAAAGTCTAGTCTCATATAAACATTTAATAAACTTATTATGATTTAGAATATAGATTTTAACCTTTGTTGTTTGTTGTACAGGTCCAAGTTTTGGCAAGGAACTATTCAATTCTGTTGCTTTAACTTCTCTTCCCTTCGGTTTTGGCAATAATGCCAAAAGACTACAACCAGACTTTTTATCAGAATTCATTAATTCTAAAATTTGATTAGAAAAATTATAATTAAAATAAACAAATAAATGTAAAAAATTGTGTATAAACTATTAAAAAAAACAAAATTCTAAAAATTAATTTTAATAAAACAAATAAAATAATTATAATAATAATTCTTGCTTTAACTTTTTACGTTCGTTAATTATTCTTTTTAAATTTTGCATTGTAAGACCATCTTTATGTTCAACATCTTTTAAAATATTTTCTACCTTAAAATTTAAATAATTAAAAAATTTATATAAAATTCTCTACTCCAAATCCAATTGTAAAATCTGTTTCCCAACTCCACCGAAAAGTAATTGCTCCATTATTTGGATGTCCCATTGGAAAAGTTTGACTAAAATAAATATTGACATATAAGTAAAGAAAACAAACATCCAAAGCTCCTTAGGTATAAATCCAATTAAAGAATCATAAAATGTTGTAAAAGGATTTTGATTAAATGATTGATTTGAAACTCTAGAAACAGGATATTCTAATTTATTTCCATTTTTGTCATGACGACATTTAAACATGAAATTAGCTTTAAAAAAAATTTTGATTAAAAATTATTTATTTTCTCTTTTATGGGACTTACGATTTAAAACATTTTGTATTCGGATACCCTTGCAATGTAAATAATGATTTGTTGGGGGTAATTCTCTTAAATCATCAGCTGCCCAAACTGGAAAAATAGCCATTTTTCCCTTAATATCTTTAATTTCAAACTGTTTCTGTGTTAAAGAATCTAATTTAATCGGATCTGCAACAATTAATTCAGGGAATTTTTTATCACAAGACCTAAATTTAATTTAATTAATATTAATATAAAAATATTAAAAAATAACCTAACAAAGAAGTTATCTCCTTTTCTTTTTGGTGGTCGTTCAAATACTCGAAAATATCTCCGATTAACAGCATTACAAAATTTCTTTGCTGCTTTTAGTCTATCATATAAACTTAATTGGCTAACATCATCACCATTAAGAACAGCAGCATCTAAAACCCAAATACAAGAATCCATTGATTTTATATGTTCAGAATTAAATTGATAAACTTTAGTAATTTGTACAAGTAAAATTGTATCCTTTGGAATTGAACAATAAAAAATATCTGCATTTGTAACATTAAAATCACTTAATCGTTGACAAAAAAGCCCATTGGAACCAGGCTAATAAAATTAATTTAAAAAACATTAGAAGAATTATTTTACATTTTGTCCTTGTGAAATAAGCAATATTGGATCTTCAACCTCAGTTAAAATTAAAGAACATAATTCGTCAATATCAGGACAAACACGGGGTTCATTTTGAGTGAATGGTACTAAACGTCGTTTTATTGGAAAATTTAGTTGCTTAAAATAAAGAAATTAAAATAATCTTTCTCTATTACATATTAATAAATATAATTAATTTATATAAATTTACTGTTCCAGCAAATCGTCTAATAGTCACAGATGCAGGTTCTCTATTTTTATTCATATATTGATCTCTTATAAATTTTCCATTTTTCCTTATTGGTTCATGAGGTCTTTCTATAAAATCAGGAAGTTCCCAATATCGAAGAGCTTCCTCTCTCAATTTTTCTTGGTCCCTATCAAAAACACCAGGTTCACTAGCATATTTTCTATATTTACGTAAATAAAAAATCTGACGCCTCGCTATCCTTAAAATTAAAAAATAAAATATAATTAATAGAGAAAACTTACTCCTCGCAATTATTTCTAATATAATTCATAAAAGTAATATCACCACGAATTATTTCATCAGGGACTAATTCAAGTATATCTTCTGTTTCTTTATTAATTACTTCAAGTCGATTGTTAATATCAATTAAATAATCAAGTACTTTTGTATGTCCAAATTGATTTAAATTTTCACAAAAAATATATCTAAAAATATTATTAGAATTTTTAAAACTAAAAGAATTAAAACCTTTCAGAATTTCCTGGACGAGAAGTTATTGGTTTATGTATTGATATTTTGTCAAAAGATATATACCTAACAATTAATTAATTAATTAATAAAAATATATTTACATTAAATAAATTAATCCCATAGAAAAAGGTGTAAAAACATCAAAAAGTTTGCATAAAAAATTTCCTCCTTGACGTTTTTCTGTTTCAGTTTTTATCTTAAAACATTCAATTAAATTTAATCAAATCTTTTTATTTACCGCAACACGACACAAGGAAAGGCCAGCAATAAATTGACAAAGATAAAGACGTTTAGAAAGAATTTCTTGAATATTTTCTTGTCCTTGAACAGAAAAACCTCCATCACACATTACTAAGTGAACACCTTTCAAATATTTATTTAATAAATGATTAAAAATTCTTTTACCTTTATTAGTTGAATGTATTCTTTGTTGAATAAATTGATGTAAAGATTCTAAATTTTCAGGGTCCATTACATTTCCATCTTCTTTAATTCCATAATAAGGTTCAAAATAATCAGAACAAGCTGCTTCAAATCTTTCCAATTTAAAATCATCACGACATAAAAAATATTATAATTAAAAAAAATTTATTATATAAAACATTAATACCTGCTAATGTAAATCCAAATCCTTTAGCATTGTAAAAACCTTTTCTCCAAAGCATATATTCACTGAAACCACCTGGCCCTGCACAAACATCGGCAAAATAGAAAAGTGAACGTTGTCTCAAAAAAGATATATTTTTGAAATAAAAACAGTTTCAAGTGAATTTATTTAAAATTAAAATAGTTCAAGAATATTATAATTAATAATCGAATACCTGTCAGCATTTTCACTTAGCCTTCCTTTTTCCAAAGGATTCTTTGCATGCCTTGAATTATCAACAAATTCCCAACTAAGTCGCCAACCAAATATCTTATCCAAATTTGCCATTTTCATTGCCGCTCTAATAGATGTATATATTAAAAAGATTAATAGATTGTTTAACTAAAAAACCTATTCTGGAAAAACCCAGCTTTGATGGTTTCATATGGATTTGCACGAGCACGAGCCTGAAATTTATAAAAAAAAATAAAAAATAAGAAAATAAACTAAACAGCATCTAAAACTCTACGGTCAACTGTATCGAAAAAGTCCTTTGATTCCAATAATTGAGTTAAAAGTTCTTGTGAACAATATCTATCTTCATCATCAATACACATTTTTGGCTTTTAGAAAGAGATAATTTGTAAATTAATTAATTAAACCTTTCCAATAAGTATCCATTGATCACTCAATTGATTCATTAACTCACCCCTAACATTATCTGAACAGATTAACCAAGCTGGAGTTTCCTCAACTGACTTTATTTCAGATTTAGAATCAAAATCAATTTCACTCAAATCCTTTAAATAAAATTATTTGTTAGATATAATTTAAATTAAAATACTTTTACAGAAATCGAATCAAACCCGAGAGCTGCTCTTCCAACTTTTTGCCTCACAGAAACAGGTTCAACTTTACCGTGTTCTCTCTTTCCAAGTCCTTTTCCTTCTTGCCAACCCATAATCTGAAGAGAAATCATTTTTATTCTAAAAGCACAAATAAACTAACACGCATCATATTCTCCGCTTTTGATGATTGTGAATCAACAACATCCGAAGATGTACTCGTACTTTTAAGTTCATCATTAATTTCAAATTCTGCATCCTCTTCATCGCTTTCCATCTCTAAAACATAATTCTAATTAAATTAAAATGTCAAAGTATTTAATAAAAAAAACAATTTAATAGAGAACAATACAATTAAATTTATTAAAATAATTAAAGATCAAAAAATATAAAATAATCTCATGTCATCTAAATTTGTTGCTCATCACACTCTGAATAACTTTTAGTACCTTTCACATCCACAATAAAATCCTCATTACCAAACTAATATTCTAAAATTAGTAAAATAAATAAATTAACCTCATCATCCTCCAAATCTATTTCCTCCGGATTTTTTTCGTCTTTATTTGTTTCAGTCTTATTGTTAGTAATTTGTTCTTCTTTAGTTGATGATTGAATATTTTCAGAAAGAAAATATGGAATTCCAAGACAATTTACAGAAGCTTGGGCAAATTGAAAATTTAAATCTTGAATCCCAAGCTTTTCACAAAATTGTTGACTTTGAGGATTCCTAACAAATATTTATTTAATTTGATAAATTAATGAAAGAGAAAATTTATTTAATCAATACTTCACATTAAATAACCAAAATTTTTAAGAATTATTTTCAAGGTTAAAGGCTTTAGAAATGCATATTACAAATAAAAAAAAAGTCAAACTGTCTGACTATTTTATAAATTAAATAAATAACCTATAATATAAACTAGGTGGCCGATACGGAGGCTTTCCTTTGCCTGTCCATGGTTCAAATTCTGGGGGTGCTGTATGTTGGAAATTTAAAGGAATTCTAAAATCTCCTGAAAAGATAGTATTGACTGTTTCCATTTCGTTTGTTGTTGGACTAAAATCGATATGTTCTTCAGTCTTTTCATAAGCAGAATTATTTATTGAAACTTCATTGGGTAAATTAATAAACTAAAAAAAATTTTTTTTAATAAATTTAGAATAAAAAACAAACACGGTCAGTAAATTTTGTTAAATGATCAGTTGTTCTAAGTAAAGAAAGCCATATTGGATCATAACATAATTCCATTGAAGCATCTAAAGAAAAATTTTATTTTTGTTTTATAAATAATCTAATTTCCAATTTATAAAATAAAATTGCTTAAAATAACAAAGTTTTTGGTTTAAATGCCTAATATGAGCATCTTTAGTTTTAATACCTTCTGAAATAGGTATGTCAATACATTCAAAAAATCGACGTCGTTTATTATCCATTGGCTTATCCAGTGCCAAAAAATGTGTAATTCTTGAAGAATTTATAGAACATTTAGTTTTTCCCTCTGTCTGGTTTTGTTCATAATCTTCTTTATTATGAAGTACAGTGGCTGTAAACCGAATATGTAAGTGAGCTGCAAACCAATAAAAAGGTTTTAGCTGATGAAGGAGACTAAAATTTTTTATATAAAAATAAAATATTAAACAAAACATTTACTTCATTGTTGCAGGATTACCAAGTCTATTATACTGAATATCTTCAGCAAAATAAGGCTTTCTCTTTAATAACCACTCACAATCTCCAAAATCAGTAATTCCAGATGGCCAGTCATGAGACAAAAAAATATCAATTTTAGAATCTTTTGTGAAAAAAATTTTAAGTACAAATAATCTTTTAGAAAATAAACCTTTTAATAGTTTTAACCGAAAAATGTCAATTGAACGAACATGATAAGCAGAAACAATAGAACCATGTTCTTGAAATGGTGGCCTCTCATAATGTCCTTTATTGTAATCATTCGATTTAAATATTCCAGAAAGGCCAACAATACGAAGACCAGCAAATTGAATAACCTAAATGCTTAAAATAATTAAAAATAAAGACTAAACCGAAGAATATCCCATATACCAAATATTCTTTGCTACCCAACCTCCATAAGGTAATTCTGCCAAAAAACCACTACTTTCGTGATTCCCACCAATAAATAATGTAAGAATTGGAGCAACCTAAATTAATGAAAAATAAAATCAAACAAGAGAAGAGAAACCTTTTCTCCACTGTAATATTTGTAGAATGTACCAAGTTTACGATGATGTGGAGGGGCATGAAAATAGTGAAGATCACCATGGTTTCTAATTGCCTAAAATAAATTTATAAAATATAATTTATTTATATATAAAATAACCTGAAAGTCTCCGCAACACAAAAGTAAGTCAATTTTTACATTTCTCTGATTTTCTATATTTTTTAAACTAAAAAAGGGTTATTTATATTTAAATTAAAGAATTTTGTTCATAACCGTTCATAAATAGTGTCCAACTGGCCATGAGAACAACCTACTACAGCAATGCGTAACAGACGGTTTTGACGTACTCGTTTAACTTCTGGTTCACCATCAGTTTCAAAGTCTTGTCCTAATGAAGATGATGTAGAAGTAGACTTCTCCAATTCTTTAACATTCATTTCTGAGGTGTTTGTTAAAATAAAATAATTTTTCTATTATGAATGTACGTAATGTAAATTAAATTAATTAAATATTAATGAAATAAAAAAAGAATTTTAGTTTAAAAATATAAAATATTATTCTATTTTTGATAAAATAAGAAATTTGCAAAGGTCAATTCCGAACTGAAAAGAACTGTTTAGTATTTCTCGTGTTGGCCTTTAGGGGTGATTTCTAATTCGGGAAAAGAATATATTAACACTATTGAAAAGTTAAAACTCTTTCATTTTTTATCTGTTTAATTAATCTCCTGAATATAGAAAGAATACCTAATTCGCCAAAACAATAATTCGTTCCATTTAAAAATTTCACAAAAGAATTGTTCCCAATACAACTAATACTTTCTACCTAAAAATAAATTAAATTTGATTATTTCTTTTAGAATCAGAAAGAAAAATATTAATTTAACACTTTTTCATTTAATATATCTGGCAAATCAAAAGGATATGGTGTAAGTTGCATTGAACATTCTTCAGGTGAAATACCCAATTGTCCATATCCATTCCATCCCCAACCGTAAATATCTCCCTAAATAGAATAAAAGAGTAGCTATTATATAAATGTTTGTTACATCATCAGTTAAAACAACATTGTGCCATGCTGATGAGGCTATATCTATTATATGAATCCCAGAATCCTTCAAATCCGAGATAATCCTTTAAAAAAAGACACAACAAATTTATAAATCTATTACTTTGGTTCAATCCATTGACCTTGTTCTATACATCCATGACCCAATTCTCCTTTTGTCCCAGTTCCAAATGTATAAACATGCCCAAAAGGATTAAATAATGCTAAATGGTCATAACCAGATGTGAGCTATTTTTGGGAAAAGGATTAAAAAGAATATGTAAAATATAAACCTTTTTAATATGAAAAGGCATTTTTATAAAAGAATAAGGAGGTTCCTTTTCAATTAAAGAATTGAAACCATCTTCATCATAAAGTTCGAATGGTTTATCAGTAAAGAGTGGGGACTAAAAATAGATATCTAATAAAATTTAAAACAACATTCACTACCTCATGTCTGTAAAGACAGCGTAGAACAGAGCCCATAGAGAAATCCATACCTCGATAATTAATTGCTAAAAATGCACCAAATGCTGTACAAGCTAATAATCGCAATGCTGGTGGTGAGTAAATGGAAGGTCTTTGATCTAATATAAGAATAAATATTATCTTAAAAATAAAAAAACAAACTTAATTTTTGATATTCATTCCAATGAGAAAATCTTTCCTCATATCTATTCGATGTTGAAAAGATTTTAGGATTCGTTTTTAAAGGCCTACTCCTAACAGTAATATTCTTGACAGGTAGAAAAACTGGAGGTTTCAAATACAAATTATTTTCATCCTCTCCTGCTTGGGACGGTGGACCAAGTGGAAGTATAAAAATTTCCTATCAGTAAAAACATTAAACAAACAATAAAATTAAAGATAAAAAAATAAATAAACCTTACTTCAGTTTTAATTTTGTATAACCAAACATAACCACTTTGAGCATTATCCAAAAACAATACATGCTGCTCTGTCACTCCAACCTGATCTATAAGAGTTGCTGGAAGAATAAACTCGACAATTTTACTAAAATAAGACTTGAAAAGATTAGAATATTATTTAAATATAACCATGAAAAGTTATCAACAACTGATACCTTTACTCCTTCTTTTAGCTTTTCTAATTCAGAATCTGTTTCAATATATCCAAAATAAGTTAAATACTTCATTATATGAATATCTTACTTGCTATAAAAAAAATTTTTTTAAATTAACTCTTAGATCAAGAGAGGAAAGTAATGCTTACCTAACAAATTGAAATTACCTAACTAAATTTAAATAAATCAGAAACAAGTTCAAATTAAAAGGTTGACAGGTTAGAGAATTTTTAGCATTATTAGAATAGCATTAAGAGCAGGTAACATATCAAACCAATCAAGTAGTGCAATACAATCGAAGACTAATATAAATATTAGTCTAATTGTACAAATTCTATGTACTAGTTAAGATTATTTTTATAAAATCACGTGACAAGGTTATCACGAAAGAATAATGTTTCAGTATAAATTGATTATAATGAGAAAACAAAAATATTAAAATGGCAATTTTTGTCACATTAATTTTTTGCAATTTTTAATCAAACAAAAAAGTCATAATTTTAATTTACTTAAATAATTTCCTTAATGACATATTCTTTTCCTGATCCTTGGCCATCACTTTTCCAACTGCCATTTCAAAATCTTCTTGAGTGACGTGTATACGACGTTCCCGAAGTGCAAACATTCCAGCCTCTGTACAAACCGCCTAAAAATTTGAAATAAGATTTGAAGAAAGATTTTCTATCACCTTTGCTTCAGCACCAGAAGCCCCTTTAATAGCCTCAGCAATTTTCCCCAAATTTATTCCTCGCATTAAGTTCATTTTTCGAGAGTGAATTTTTAAAATATCTAAACGTGCCTTCTCATCAGGCGCAGGGAACTCAATTTTTCTGTCAATTCGACCTAAAACAAATTATTTAAGGATCCAAAAGTAAATTTAACCAGGTCGAAGCAATGCTGGATCCAAAATGTCAATTCGATTTGTAGCCATAATCACTTTAATGTTTTTTGTTGCTTCAAATCCATCCAACTGATTAAGTAATTCAAGCATTGTCCGCTGAACTTCAGAATCTCCTCCATGACTTCCCTCTACTCGTGAAGAACCAATTGAATCGATTTCGTCCATAAAAATAATAGAAGGTGCATGTTCACTTAAAATAAAAACTTTGACAACAAAATAAGGTTATACCGAGCCATCACAAAAAGTTCACGAACCATCCGAGCGCCTTCTCCAATGAATTTCTGAACAAGCTCAGAGCCAGAAACTCTTATGAAAGTACATTCGGTATGGTGAGCGACGGCACGAGCTAACAGAGTCTTACCAGTACCAGGGAGACCATAAAGAAGAACACCCTAAAAAATTAAAGATTAGAACTTATGCAAAGGATATTTAAAAAAATCTAAGAATTTTTTTAATCTTAACCTTAGGCTGTGCAATACCAAGCGCTTCGAATAATTCAGGATGCTTCACTGGTAATTCAATTACTTCCTTAATTTCTTTTATTTGACTGTCCAGTCCTCCGATCATTTCATATGTAGAATCTGGGACTTTCTCCACCATCATCAAACTGACTAAAGGATCGACCTGTTTCAATCAATATAAATAAAAGCTTCAGTTTGTTTTAAGAATACTTTATTCGGCAAAACCATGTGTAGAGCGTAACTATCCGCCCGCAAAGCGACTCTGCATCCTGGGGTAAGCTTTGCCACATCAACAGAGGAGTCCAAATCGACAACATATTTTCCTTCAGGATGAACCTTAATTCAATATTAAAATACATAAAACCACTATTTATACCTTAGAAAGTACTTTCTTTTTATCCATAACCTTTACAACTTCTCCAACATTTGAGCCCTGTTCGTTAAGCTTTGAAAGCTCTTCCTTCAACATTCTAACCTGCAAATAATCATAATTATAGTGAATAAAAATCAAATAAACTTTAGCCGATTAATATAAAAAATTTTGATATTTCCAAGTGGCTTATAATTGATTCCCTAAATTCTAGGCGAGAAAAAGAAAGAATGTCTATTAAAATTAAATAAACATTTAAAGTACCAAAAGGGCACTAGAAATGAATATAAAACTTTTATTACTTTATTGTTCATTTCATTCCTCTGAGCCTGAAGTCTTCTAACATTCTGCATCTTTTCAGTGAGTTGTTGCTTTGCTTCCTGAATCTTTGAAGTATAATACTGCCGAAGAGTACTGGTTTCATTTGACTTGTAAGGTTGAACTGGTTGTGCAACCATAGTCTCACAAGAAGCTGAATTAGTCGGTGGGCCCATATTGTTATTCAAAAAAATTTAAGCTTAATAGAATAACAAGAAATATAAAATACTTAATAATAAAATAGCCATAAAAGTATCAAAATGCTGACAAAACTTTTAGGAATCATCAGGACCGGTTTATTGCGGTCACTTCATCATGGAATTTCGTTAGACTACTTTGTAGCAAGCCTTTTAGATAAACAAATGTAAATATTTAGCACTAATTTAAAATATAAAATAAACGTAACTAGCACGTTTGAGGAAATAATTTTCAAACAAATATGTATGTTGTATTTATCATTTTTTTACGAGTAATTGAGAAGAAAAAATAATATTATATGTGATAAAATTATATAAGATATACGTATATGTATATAAATCTAGTATACTAGAAAAGATTTTCCCTGAATAAATATATTTGTTTTTTAGTATTATTTTTTTAAATCAAATCATATGCTCTTCTGATCGTTTTGATCTTTTTGGAGATACAACATCATTTGAGAAAGTATCAACTTCTTGACTAAATATATATATATAATTGTAACTTAAAGCTTAAAAAAAGACTTTCTCATTAAGAAACGGCAAATCAAAGCAAAATGGTCACTTACAAAACAATTTGGACCTAAAATTTTAATAAAATTAATTTAGAACAGATTATTTACCTTTAATACGATTAATTCCATCCAATTTGAAATCCACTTTTGTATGTGGAGGTGCTTTAAAAAGAATTCGATCAAAACGGGCACGAGGCTAATTAACAGTAAAAATGTTTATAAAACTTATTAATTTAATAAAATAATAATACCTGTCCTTTACCAAATCTTCCAGCATAGTTATCGTTTCTTTTAAGGTCCCATGTGTAACGATATTGAGATTTTGAACCAGCCTCTACCCAAGCATCTCGAATCGATTCTGGCAAATTACCTATCTTTAAAATTGTTAAAACCAGAAAATACAATTAATCCTAAAAATAAATTTAAAAAATTAACCTCTTTATCGCGAATGTTCAGGTCACCTCCTAAAAAATATTTTTATAATAACAAAGAAAAATTTTTATTTTAACCAAAAATTGTAAGCGTCTTATTAGTTTGATCCATCAAATTTATCTGTTCAAGACATTTAGTAAACTGAGAACTTCTTGAATTTGAATACTCAGCAGTAGACTCCAAATGTGTATTTAATAGCTTTAATTTCAATGTTTGCCAAGAACACTTTAAAAAAGTACGAAAGAAATTAATAAAAAAAAAAAGAACCTCGACAATTAACATTCCACGTCCCATTAATGTGTTCTCAAAAGGAATAAATTCATCTTTTGTTATTTTAATATTCTAACAAGAAATATTATTCTAATAAAATTAGATTTAATCTGAAAACCTTGCTGACTAATATTATACAAAAATAGCCACAATTTGGCGTTTGAATAAAAATATTGTACATTTTGGACATCTGAAAAATAAAATATCTTAAAATTTTTATTCATGTTTTATAAAAGAATAAACCAAATCATTGAGCTGAGGCATCAACGTCTCAACCATTTCCTGTAAGAAAATCACTTCTGGGTTTGTCCTTAATTAAAATTTAAGAAAACATTGTTTAAATTTTACTTTGCAATTATAACAAGAGCAGCAGTAAAACGCTTTTGACTTTGTCTTTCATCAAGTCCATCAATATTCCATGAAAGAACTGTTAATTCTTTTGGAAATAACTCATCTTCATTCTTCTGAAATATCCTGAAAATATTTTTAAATAAAAGAATCTTTTTAGAAAAATAGAAGTAAAATAACCGTTTATTTGTTTGTTGTTGTAGCCCATTAATTCCATCCACTACATCTATTCCATTAGTATTTGATGTCGTATTTAAAGTCTGGTTGGTACTATTAAAAAATTCAGTCAATGCGCGCTAAAATACCAAAATTATATTAAAATGTTACAAGAACAAACATTAATGTCAAAATCATTTTCCTGTAACAGAAAATGTGCTAATGCTTCATCTACTTGCGTCATTTCAGAAAAACGCTTGATTGCCTTAAATAATCAAAAATAATTATTAACATCATATAAAAATAACTTCTTCACACTCTTCATCCGTCATATTGTCGACTGTAGAAGCCATTGTTATTTGAAGTCAAGATGGAGGAGTTTGATACTATTAATATACTAAAAGATTTTTTTATAAAAATAAATATCATACAAATATTTTATGTGTAAATAATAAAAGAAGGTAAATTTAATTTTTTTTAATTAAATAAACAATAGATAAACAAAATTTTAAAATTATATTTTCATTCTCTTGTTGTGCTGTTTAAATTGATCTTTTCTTCCTTTATCCTTCCTTTTAATGGATACAAATTCTTTCTGAATTTTAACATTTGTTTTCTTTTTATCTCGTATTTCTAATTTTTTGGCATTAGCTTTTTCAAGTTTTGAATGATTTGAAATAGGTAAATCAACAAATGGGGGAACATCAAATCCAAATGATTTACAAACCTTTAAATTAAAAGTTTTGGATTCTGAATTACTCTAAAAAAATTATAAACCTTAAGTAAATCCAGATTATTAACATCATATATTTGTTTAAGTGAATGAGAATCATAAGAACGAATATAACCTTTATAAGCTTCTTTAGCTGATTTATTCAAATAGTAGTTTTGTGAAATTAAACGTTCTAACTGAGGCTGGATATTTGCCAATTTGTTCCATGAAAATTCATATTCATTCAAAGTTACTTTTGCAACCTAAATTATTTTTGAAAAATAAGTAAAATATTCCTTTCAATATAAACCTTCAAAAATCGTAAAAAGCCAACTTCTTCAGGTCTCAAAATTAAAAGAGCATTTCCTGTGCCACATTCTCCTCTAGCAGTTCTCCCCACTCTATGAATATATTCACGAGGTTCATCCGGCGGATCATACTAAAATTTATAATGAAATAAACAATAAAAAAACCTGAATAATCCAATCAACAGAAGGAATGTCCAAACCACGAGCAGCTACATCTGTGCATAACAATGTCCCAGTTTTAGCCCGACAAAATTGAAAAAAAGTTGAGGTTCTTCTTTGTTGTTTTTGCTTGCCCTTAGTTTAAAAGTTTAAGAAGTTAAATAAAAAAAAACAAACATGAATACTTAACACAGGAAGATCAATAAAATTTAGTAATTCTTGATGAAATCGAACAGATGCACACGATGAGAAAAAAACCATTATCTAAAATATAAACCCATTGTCAACAAAATCCAAATTAAAATAGTAATACCTTTTGTGATTTGTTCTTTTTAAGAAAGGTAAAAAGTAAGAGAAAACGTTTGTCTGACGAGCAAACAACATAACCCTAAATAATTAAAAATAAAGTGTTTTTATTTAATTAGACACCTGTTCTAATCCCTCACGAGTTGCTAGATCATTATTATCCAAGTTGTTTAAAGCGTCTCCACTTTGACCCATCACGCCAATTTTTAAAGGGTTTGTACGCAACGCAGCACGTACCAACTCTTCGACTTTCGAAGAACACGTAGCAGAAAAAAGAACTGTTTGGCGTTTCTTAGGTAATAAACGAACAATTTGGTGCATTTCCTGTTCAAATCCTATATCAAAAATACGATCGGCCTCATCGACAACAAGCATGAGAAGATTACGAACAACAAAACTTGAAGTATTCTAAAAAATTAATTAAATCAAAGTTAGACGAAATGTATAAAAAATGCCTGTAAATGATCAAGCAAACGGCCTGGTGTTGCAACAAGGATAGAAACACCTTTTGAAAGTTTTTGTTCTTCTGTTTGTCGATTTGCACCTCCCATAACAAGCCCATGTGATAAATTTGGTTGTTTCTCCAATAACTCATAGAGAACACTGTTTAAAATAAACATAAAATAAAAATAAATTCAAACCCATATGTTTGCATTGAAAGTTCACGAGTAGGTGAAATAACTATTACACCAGTACCTAACAAGAATTATTTATGTAAGGATAAAGAATTATAACCAAGTTGTTGCTTCCACTCTGCACGAATTAAAAGTTCAATAGCAGGTATTAGGAAGGCTAATGTTTTACCACTTCCAGTTTTGGCAGCACCAAGTAGATCAGCACCCTGAAGTTAAAAAGGTAGTTTTAATTATCTAAAAATTGCGTAGAAGTATAAAAAGCTAATAAGACCTCTAAAAGTGGTGGAATACTTTTTGCTTGTATTTCTGTCATCATTTTAAATCCCATCTCATCTATTGCCTTTAAAGTTGCGGCTGCCACCCTGCCTTGAAAGGAACGGAAAGTCACATCAGTAAGAATAGAAGAAGATATTGCGGGCCCAACCTTGTTTGTCGATTCTTTCTGGTCATCATCAATCTCACCTTCCTTAATGTTTTTAGTCAAAAAACATGACACCTCTTCTTCTTTAAAACACAAGTGATAATCACCTACATTTTGTCCAGTAGCTTTATCGTTAAATTTTTCGAAGATTCCTTCTTGCTCTTGGAAATTTTCAGATGTAATTGAGTCCTCACCATTGAACAACTTTTCTTCATCCGATTTCTTAATTTTTTTTCTGCGATCCCCTCGTTTAAATTGCTCCAATTTCCTTCTAAAAACTTTTTTTGCAACATTTAATGTGGATGGCATTTTACTACTTAAAAAAAATTATTTTTAATATAAATAGATGGAAAAAACAATAAGGTAAATAAGCTTGATAAAAACAATAAATTCACTCAAACAAAAAAATTTTTAAACATCAATAATGATGAATATTTGCGTTTCATAATTTTTTCCTTTATTCATAACTTTCTGACTTTCTTCTTTAGTAGGCAAAAGCTTTTGTCCACCAACAATTAACTGCATATTAGAGTATGTAATTGCTTTTACTTCTTTAAAAAATAAAATTAACTTCAAATAGGAGTTTTTTGGCACAATTTAAATATATTTTACCATAAAAATTTCCCATTAACCTGGAAAGGAGGATGGGTTTATAAGCCACATTTCGTGGTATTTTTTAATTTTACTTGTTTTAGTTTTTTATTATTTGTGATAAACTATATGTTGTAGATAAAGAGCTACAATATATTTCCTATCTAGTCACCCTTGTATTTATCATCTGTAATATTTTTATTTTAAGGTACTAATAGGTTTTTATTAAGAGTGATTTACCTGTACCAGGTGGATGTTTTTTCAAATCAAATGATTCACCCCAAACACGAAAATGGATCTAAATTTAGAACAAATTTAATAAAATATTGCTTTGAAGTATAAAAAATACAGAGAATTCTTCCTCTCCAGAATCAGTATCATGTCGATTAAGATCAAGAACACGTGCTGAGGAACCGATAAAGAACGGCTCTGTTGAAAAATTGTATAGACATGTATCCAAAAGATTATATAGCAATGAAAACAGATCATGTCCAGTAGCATTGAAGTCCATTGAGTAAGAAAACTGTACCGATGAAATATCCAATGTCATATACCCTATATACAAAAATGGCATTATTTCTGTTATAGATCAACTTAAATTGCAATAAAAGGTTAATCTGTAATTGAAATATATCGTCCTATAATAACCAACATTATTTAAAATACAAACCATAAAGAGAAATTACAAGTTGCTGAATTGCCTCCTCCAATGAATCTCCCCATGCATGTAACTGAACATCAGCAGTATGATCTAGATATTCATAATGAACAGGTGAAAGTATAGGTCCTATTTTATCTTCATCTATTTTATTCTGTTCAGGCATTTGTTTATTCTGATATAAATATTTAAGTAAAATCTACTAAAATTAGGTGCTTAAAAACATTGAAGAAATTTACATTTATATTTTACATTTATTCACATATAGGTGTAAAGTAATGATTAACTAACACTAAAATAAATTTTCAATAATGTGCGAGAAAGTAATTGCAATAAAAGGATCAAAATTTGCGTAAAATCACTCCATTAAATCAAAAAATATGTAACTAATTGTAAGGAAAGATTTTCTACATAAATGGATATTTAATTATGAGATTAATAAAGCATATGAGTTTAATAATGAAAAGGGTTCTCTGGTTGTAATTTATCATGAGGCAAATAAATATAGAGGAGAAAATGTTTTGTGTATTGAACTAAAAAGAATTAGCAGAATTTTCCTACAAAAATAAAATATTTACAATAATAAATAATTTAAATTTCTGCTGATGATTTAAAGTCCAATCAAGATATAATACTAATTAGAGAATTGGTAAAACAGCAATCAATGCAGAGCCGTAAACAAAGATTTTGAGGTATTAAAAAGTTATAAAAATTTAGACAATATTTTTTTTTCTATTTGTTACAGCCCTTACTTAAAAGATAAAAGGAGTTGATCATGATTTAAACTAAATGTAGATCATTCGTATTTTAAGGTAATATAATATTTTCGGTTTCAAAACGCTAAAACGTTCTCCAAAAACAGGAGGAATACTTTTGCTAAGGAAATTATGAGATGCCTACAACACATCAATAAACCAAATTGACAAAATACCTATCTAATTAATCCTGTATTCCAAAAATGGTTGGCGGCGTACCCGCCTCTCGATCTGGATGTTGATTGATTGGCTGTTGCCCAATACGTTCATTGCATAATGCGCGAGAAGCAAAAAACAAAAAACGTTTAAGCGCCTAAAAAACAATAAAATTTTATTAGAATAGAAAAATTGTTTGACCTTATTAAAGAAAAAAAAATTGAAGGACCAAATACATCCATCTTCTGTAAATGGATCATCACAATATTGAGGAATATAACTGAAAAATTAGTTAAATAAATCAAAGGAGCAAAAACCTATATATGCAACAATCTCCTATATTAATGGTATCCTCAATAGTACGCCAAAGTAGATCACGAAAAAGTCCGTAATTGTGAACAGTGGCCACAAGTTTTCCGTCTACATTAACGATACAATCCTATAATAAACAACTTTAAAATTAAAGGAAAATCAAAAATGACCTGATATGTAACTTTCTTAAACGAAGCACTCTTGGTCTGTGAAAAATCATAATCTGGATAGCACTGATTAAGTAAAGCCAAAATATTAAAAAGTGTTCTGAAAAATAATATATTTAACATGGATGTATAAGAGAAACTTATACCGTTTAGAGATGGCCTCAACAAATATAACATGCTCACCACAACCATTCTCATCAGTATCATTGTCGGAAAATCCAGAATTACTCATTTCCGATAAGTGCCTGACAAACCAATTTGAATAATTAAAAATTGAAAACACCTTAATCGAACAGTTGTTAAATTTGGCGAAGAAGATAGTAATGATTCCTCCAGAGACAGCGGTTGAAGCTCACGGCCTTCTACAGGACATTTGATGCTCTTTTTCCATTCTTTTTTATCACTTGTCACCATTTTGCAAGAGTAGGATTCCAGTCTGTTTAAACAATAAAATAGTCACAATTATTAGGGATTTACCTAAGATCCAAGATTAGATCCTGAGCATTCCGTGATATTGTAGTAGCTATTTCGTCAAGTTTCTCATTGTCAAGTAACTTCATTGCGCCCTTTATAAGAAAAAGGACACTCAGTACAATGGAAAAAATAAATATATAACAAAAACATAAACAAAAAGAACGGTGTAAAAGAAGGAAAAAAACAAAAACAAACAAATTATTCGACGTAAAATAACGAATAAGAAATAAATCAAGGAACTTGTCCGTTTTCTCTCTAACTCTAATTTACTCTCTCATTTTAACCATTATTCTCGTTACAAGTTCATTCAAAAAAGAAAAAAATTGCATATTTCATATCATTTGGATCAGTCTAATTAATTAAAATAATGGAGCTTTCAATTAAATAAGGAACTGTTCAAATCGATTAAGAACTAGAAAAGGTATGGTCAGAAATAGCGGCTTAATCATCCTCCACTTTGTTACTAATCAGTAGGCGATATATTGAAATCAATAATTTTGCGAATCAGAAGCATGGGATGCAAGAAAAACACTTTTTCAGCTCAATTGGAAGCTTTTATTTAGATGGCTTTTGATTCCAATATTTTGGAATTTTTGTCACATTTCAATGTCTCAATATTTTGCCATTTTGTAATTATTTTTTTCAATATTTTGGGCTTTTTAGCTAGTGTTTGCTTTTTTCTCTGCGCTATTATATTTTAAAAAATTTTTGACGCTGTGAGTGACCCTTTACAGAAAGAACTTGAGCAGAGAACATGGGGTGTCAATCTGGAAAATTATGCAATGGTGGAAAACATTGGAAAAAGAATGAAAAGAGAAGGTGAGATGGCCAGCAAGCGTGAAACCTGCAAAAAGGTCAAAACAAGAAAAATTATAAAATAGGGTCAATGAGAAATTATTTCCGGGCAATGTTGTATATGCGAATTTTTCCAACTCCTTAGTGAACATTCTTTTCTATGTTAAAATTAATTTTAGCTTATAATTGAAGTGTTTTTCTCTAAAAAATTTAACAATGAGCCTCATTTGCAATTTTAACCAATATTCAGTTGATATTTAAAAATTTATATACCTAAATTATAACTTTAATTATTTCCTCAATATTCCCTACTTTTGTCATAATATTTTGAGTTTTATTCTTTTAATTATACATTTTTTTAGATTTATTAAAAATATTTTATATTTATTCTTTTTTATTTAATTTTTTAATGTGTGGACGAACTTCGGCAGGTAAGATTATAGAAGGTTTTTTTACTTTTAAATAATAAACAGATTTCATTTATGATTTACCAATGGAACTTAATTTTTCTTTCTATCCATTACCAAATGTTCCTTTGCCAAATCTTCAAATACCTGAGTTAAAAGAATATAAGGTTTTTCTTAAATTAAATTTTAATATTTATTTTTTAGTACAACTTCGATAACGAGAAGCTTACAATTGAAAAATATGATCGTGAAAGGCTCTGTTTAGAAGATGGTTATAATACCAAACTTTTACTTTCTAAAAGAGATGAACAAAAAAGGTTTTTAATTTCGATTTAAATATTGTTATTTTCTAAAGCACGCTCGAAACTTTTGTTAACGATATTTGCCTAAATGATAAAAATGGACAAAAAATATGTTCAATTAAATCTGTAGTTCTTTCGAAAAATTCTACTTCATCAGTATCATCTCCTTCATTTTTTAATTTCGAGAAAAACCAAATAATTGAAAGGAATTCTCAATCAAATAATTTATTACCTTCAAATGATCAATTTGAAGAAAAGCTTCGTAAGAATAATTTAAAATTTTTAAGGATTTTTTTTTATAAATTTTTAAAAACAGTACTTTTACATCCACAAAGGCCAGATGAGGAAAAGCAATATTCTAACATAAATTCAAAGCAATCCACAAAAATCAACAAAAATCAAATAATAAAAGATTTAGAGGAATTCGAAATACGCCGTCCTGATCTTTTTGACTTGGTTGAATTGCAATCAATTGATGATAGGTTAGAATTATCTAAATTAATGTTGTCTTCAACAATTTATTCTTCTTCTACTATTAATAATAATAATGATAATAAACAACCACCTTTATAGTTAATCTGTATGTTTTAATTAAAAAGATTTTTTTTATTAATCTAATTTTGTTTCCAAACACTAAATTTTATTTTTTTTAAAGATTTCCTTTTGTTTTTTGAGAACTTGAATGTAATTAATTGACTTGTTATATATTTTATTGTGATTAAATATAATATTTTTTTAATTTTTAAGAGAAGATTTTTGCCGATTTTGCCGATAATTTCCTTAAAATAAAACTGATTTTTTATACTAATTTTTAGAATGTTTTTTTTCTTGTTTTTTAATTCTCTAAATTTTGAAATTTCTTTTTTTGGTTATTATTTAAATTATTGAAGTTTTTGTTAAGTGTATAACCATTTGCCTTAAAAATATATATAACTATGTAAATAGTAGAGGCTATTTTTGCCCTTTATTGTGTTGTATAGAATTTGCCAAAAATTGGAATTCTTTATTTTGGAATGAAAAAAGAAAGGGAATTATTGATGAAACCTTTCCTTTCATTTTACATTCTTAAATTACTAAATAAAAATAATCAATTCATAAATATATTTTTTGGTTTAAATATTTAATAAATTAAAATTTTCTTGTTGTTATTTCCTGAAAAGTGTTTATACATACATAGCATGACCCTGAAAATACATAAAAAGTAATTTAAGAATGATCTTTTTTTTTTTATTAGTCGCCTGTCATTTTCTCATATATTAATTTTCGTTAGGTTTACTTGTCCATTCATCGACCGCTTTCTTTTAGTTTTTTATTAGCCTAAAACACACATTTCCTCTTCTGCTGGTCTCTTCTTCTTATTTATTCACTGTCCGAAAGCAAAAACAATTTTTAAAATTTTTTTTTCCAAAAATACATAATTAAATTTATTTTAAATTATCTAAAATAAAGAATTATTTTTTATATTAATTTTGTATTTAAATAAATATTTAATATGTTAATAATTATAACTTTATTTATTTTTTACTTCATTAATTTATGTTCCAGTTTTACTGCTCAAATATATCCAGGTTTTAATTTCTTTTCTTTAATTTTTAAATTTTCTTTTCTTTTTAGATAATATTTTTACTTGGGATGTTTTTAAACAACAAAAACAATTTGGACAAAATAGTTTACCTTCTTATTTTCCTCCTTCCTTTAGTTCAATGATTATTAATTTAAAACTTAATGCTCTTTATGTTGGTGCTAGAGGGAATTTATTTCGCCTTTGGATTTATAATATTAATGATACTTCTTCACCTGCTTTAGTATATTTTAATTTAATTTTGATTATATTTAAATTTTAAGTTTTCACATAGAATATTTTCATTAAATCAAGAAGAAAAGGAAGAATGTTTAAAGATGGGTAATAATGAAAGGGAATGTGATTTTTGGATTAGACAAATGTTTATAAAATCTAACGGAGATTTATTGGTAAATTAAACTTTGAATATTTAATTAATTTTTAGTTTTGTTCAAGTCAATCAATGAAACCACAACTTGGTTCAGTAGATGGACATTCCCTGGTTGACCAACAAGAATCTCATACCCAAATAGGTATTTGTTCTCAACATGAAGGTTTAAACATTACAGCGGTTTATACTGGTCATTATTTATTTAAAATAATTTTTTAAATAATTAAAATTTAAAGAGGAAGGTAATCCAGATGGTTTACCAGCGATCTATTCTGGAATTAAAACTGGACTTTCTTTAGAAAATCAATTAATATATAGACCTCCATTAATGAGTATTGATGGTAATAGAGAAGTACATCCAGCTTTACGTACTCCAATATATGATTCTAATTGGTTAAATGGTTTAAATTATTTATTTATTTAAAAATTATTTAATTTTTAGAACCTCAATTTGTTGGTTCTTTCTCTTTTGGTCCTTATATATTTTTCTTTTTCCGAGAACAATTAATTACATCCAATTGTAATATAAACAAGGGTTCTGTTGTGTCAAGAGTTGCAAGAATTTGTAAATCTGATTTAGGTGGTCGTCAAGTTCTACGTCAAGTTAAAATATTTTAAAAAATTAGAAAAATATTTTTAAAATAGGTTTGGACTTCCTTTGTAAAGGCTACTTTAAATTGTTCATTGAATGGATTTTATTTCAACCAAATTCGTTTGAATTATTTTTAGATTTTATTTAAAATTATATATCCTTAGAAAGTGTTACTTATGTTGATTTATCAGATGACATTGATAAAAATGTTCTCTTTTATTCAACATTTATTGCTGCGGAAAATACTCCTTATCAAGCATCATCTATTTGTGTATTTTCTCTTTTTGAAATAAATAAAGTAAATAAAATATTTCTAAAATTAATAATTATATGTTTATATTAATTAATTAAGGTTTTTGATAATAGTCCATTTTTGGAACAACAATCAGCAGAAAATGGTTGTTGGGCAACTATTTCATCAGAACAGATTTCTGCTCAAGGAAGGAGACCTGGAACTGTAAAATCTTTTTCTAAATATTTTTTTCTCTTAAATTATTTTAAATATTCAAAAAATTATTTAAAAAACATTTAAAGTGTCAAGAGGATTCTCGTCAACTTTCGGACGAGGATTTACATTTTTCTAAACAACATTTACTTATGGCAGAACAAATTCAGCCATTAGGAAATAATCCAATAATTCATAAAGGTCATGCAATATTTACTTCATTAGTGGCTAATATTATAGAAGAAAAGGAAAAAATTAAAAAAAACAAAATTGTTTTATTTGTTTATGCTCCAAAGTAAGTTTTATTTATAAATAAAAAAGGTTTAAATAAATAAAATTATTTTAAGCCAAAATGTTCTATTCAAAATATTACATGAACAAATAAATAATAAAATAAAAGGAAAAGCTTTTTTATTAGCAATTTATAAATTGTTTAATAATAATGAATTAATTAATTCAATTGAAATATTACCTGGAGAATATATTTATTTAACTAATGAAAAAAGAGTTGAACAATACAGAATAGGGCAATGTTCAATTTATGGACAAAATTGTAAACATTGTGTCCGTGATCCTTTCTGTTCTTGGTCAATCCCTAGGAGAGAATGTTTTCCTTCGGTTATTATTTTTGTTTTTTATAAATAATTTTTATTTAAAGGAAATAACACATAAAAACACAACTGGTTGGTTAACAGATGAAACATCAATTTATAGTTGTTCTAAATTAACAAAACCTGTAGAATTAATTGCATTCCCAGGAGATTCTTTACATTTAAGATGCCCAGGAGCAGATGATGAAAATAATATTGAGTGGATTTTTAATAGAAAAAAGGGTAAAATAAATAAATTTAATTTTAATAATTTTTTTTTTAAAGTTTCTAATTCTGATAAGTATATTTTAACAAAAAATGGAGGAATAGTTCTTTTTAATATAACTCAAGATTTAAATGGTATTTGGACTTGTATGGAAAATGAAAATAAATTAGTTGAATATTTAATTACTGTAGAGGCAGGTAAAATAAATTTTATTGTTAATTAAATTAGATTTATTTTTCTTTAAAGAAAATTGTGTTAAACCAAAAAGTGTCGAACAATTTCATGCAGTTCAAAGAGAATGGTGTCGACGAATGGATAATTACCGAAATAATTTATCTAAATGGCAAAGCTTATATGAACAAACAAAAGAAGAAAATATTAGAAATTGTCCAATTAGTGAAGAAAAATTGACACAATTTGAAAAAATAAATAATGATGAAAATAATAATAATATTTTTTAATTTAAAGATTAATTTTTTAATCTAAAACCATTCCTGTTTATTTATTTTTATAAATTTGAATAAAAAATATTTAATCAAAATTTTCAAAAAGAAATTTAAAATTATTTTGAAAATTAAAAGTATAAAAGTCGAGTTTTATTAAATTTTAAAAATTTATTCCTCTAACCTTTTAATTCTTTCTAATGCTTTATGAATGTTTTGACAATATGAAAACTCCAAATAGGGGAACTGTCATTATTAATATTTAATAGGACCAAGTGTTCTGAATACATGATCCCTTTTTTTAAAGAAATATTGTTTAAAAAATTAAATAAAAATAAACCAAAGTGTTGTAGAAATTCCAAATCCAGATTCAGAATCTTTAAAGTGATGATTATGATGATATATTTTTCTTTTATGCCATTTACTATTTGCTTCTGGACTTCCATGATGAAGACTATAAAAAGATTAGAAATATAAATGTTTATTAAAATAATTAACTAATAATGTGTCATATCATAAATTATATAACCAGTTAATTTTCCAGTACCAAAACAACAAAAAATCTAAAAAAATTTTTAAAATTAAATTAAAGATATTAATAACTGTATATGGAAGCAATAAACGATAAATAGCATAAAAGAATCCAATAAAAATAAGTGCAGCTGCAGGTGGAAATACTAAACGATCCCTATCAAGAGGAGTTTTATGATGAAGTCCATGCTTTTAAAAAATATTTTTAAGGTAAAATTAAAATTAAAACCAGCAAAAAATGTAACGTCAATTGTTGTTTTGAGGTTGGATTAGGATGCCAATGAAAAATAAACCGATGTAGTGAATATTCCAATAAAGTCCAAAAAAGAATGCCAAAAATAAAAAGAGAAAAAGTAAAGAAAAAGCCAATTGACTGACCTAGAAATTTTAAAAATAATTAAAATAAAAATAAATTATTTAACCAAAATCATTAATTAATAAATTAGATCCTTGTAATAAAACTATAATAACCAAAGGCAACCAAACCAAAGGAATAATCCACCATTTCTATAGAAAAACTTTTAAATAAAAAAAGAAAGTTGAAAAATACCGTTCGAGTAAGTCGCTCCAAAAAATTTGAATGAAACATACGAACAGTACCATCATAAGGCTGATGAATCCTACAGAAAAAAGAAAATAATTTAAATAGAAATGTATTATACCAAGTCCAATAACGTTCCCCTAATTCTCCAACACGCATTAAAATTGGTTCTTGACTATCAATAAAAGGATCGTTCTTTTTTAATTTAAAATTAAATATTTTATAGAATATTTTTACCCTAAATTGTTTATCAAGTGAATATCTGTTCAAAATATCATAAGCTGCATTTGAATGTTCATGAACAAAACCAAGCAATTCCTCTTTACCTTTCAAAAATGATCCAACATCTGAGCCAGCTGCTATTTGAAGCAACTTTATTCCACCTATTTTTAAAATAAATTTAATTTAAAAAATTATTATTTAAAAAGATTAACCAGGATGTCGAGGTGCAAACTCAGTAATGTCAAATAATTTATCATCAAGATAAACTAGAAGTGGTTGTCTATTAGAACTATTCGATACTTTTTTAGTCATTTCTTTCCAATTAAGAAGAAAATTTTTTTACGTTTTCTTAAAAACATAAAAGTAGATAAAAAGGAACAAAACTGTTATTTTAAATAATAAGAAAAATAAAAATGTAAAAATATTATTTTAAATTATTTTTTAAAAAATAAATTTATTTTAAATTTATATTTAGATAATTAATAAATTTTAAAATATTTGATCAATATTTCTAATAAATTATCAAAAATAATCTATCAATGGAAAAAATAATGTGTCTCTTTTAAAACAGATTAAAAAATCTAATTAATTGGTAACGAAAAAGAAGAATAATGTTGCTAAATATTAATTGTGATAGGAAATATTTTCTTTAATAATAAAAATAAGCAAAATTTATTTTTTAAAATAATTAGATTGAAAAAACCTTTTCTTACACATTTTTGTTTATTATCTCAATATTATTAATTTCTTTTCTTCAATATTTCCTCATTATTCATTTCCATCCTCAGAATGATGCTCTTTTTGTTGATTTTGAGCAGCCATAATTGATTGAAGCATTCTGAGTGCTGTGCTAACTGCATCATTTGGAAGTTTCTTTAACACAGATTCTGCAGCAGGAACATTAGATGAGGAAGTATTAACAGGAGAGGAATCACTATTACTAGTACCTGCACCATCTACAACCCAAGAACAATTATCTGAAAAGCCTTTAGAGTTAAAATTAAAATAAGTGAAAAGATTAATACCCGATTTATTTGGACTTTTATATGGTAACATAGAAACATTAGCATGTGTATCACATGAGGGAGATGGAGCAAAATACTAAGAAAGCATGTAAAAGATTAAAAAAATTTTTAAACCGTAGATTGATCATAAGTTGATGGAGGAGGTTTACGAGATGGATTAAACATAAAGCCTAATTCTCCCCTTGAAGGCAAAACATAATCAGTAGAGACATTTACTCTACTGTTTGATTCTGTATAATCTTTACTGTTTCCTTTATATGCTCCAAAATGATGTGTATTTGGTTGTTGTGGCTGATTTCTATATTTATTCCAATAAGCACCTTGTGCCCAAGTTTGTATAACAGGAGGATGACCACGCGATATTCTATTCATATGAGAATTTCCTTGTTTTGAATAAAAACCAATCTCTCGTTGATTTTGAAATGGAGTAGTAGCTATTCCAGGTGTTACCACTTCTTCAACTTTCTTTGGCATAGCAAGTGTCAACATGAAATAATGACCATCAATGAAAAAGTCTCGTTGTCTAAAATAAAATGAATGTAGAGAATGTATGTTCAAATTTATTAAAAAAATAATTACCTAAGCAATTCTCGTGCAGCAAGTGAGGTAGTAACGGTAACAAAAGCAAAATGGCGAAAGGGATTTGGATAGAACATTTCCAAAATGGCTGATCGTTTGTCAAAGCGATGAAGATGATTAAGTAAATATTCACGTAAACGTTCCCTTCCAACATCGCCAGCCAAAGCACCGACATAAAGACGAGGTTGAGAAGAAATATTTTCATAAAAACCACCACCATGTCCCTTCAAGTTGATAAATTAAATTTTTTTTAGAAATATAATAGTCTAAATTTAATCCTTAAAAAATATTTTATATAAACTTAACCTTATCTTTTACAGATAATTTCAAAATACATTCACGTCGAGCAATATTATGTATCGGAACAGAAAGTACACGGATCTGATCAAAGTAATTCGTCATTCTAACAAAAGCAAATCCTCTAGAGGTTCCGTCTGGTTTTCTTTTAATCTATGAAAATATAGAATATAATAATTTGTTTGTAATTTAAAACACATAAACAGAAAAGGTCCTTTATAATGATCAAAATAAACCATAACAAAAAACTCGTTCAACCTTTATATAATTTAAACCATCTTCAAACATAAAAATAATCTCTAATAATAGGTTTTTCTCGGAAATTATGATTATCCTTATATAAATAATCCTTTAATCTTTCAATCAGAACTTAAACATTAAAACAACGAAAGAAAAGTTCCCAAGATACAAACCTCTTTATACTCAACATCTCCAAACTGTTCAAAATATTCTTTAAATGTCTTTTCCTCAAGATCATATGGGAGACCAAAAATAATAAGGTCAGAAGGCACTTTTCCTGCAACAGAGGGTGGAAACTCAAAATTCCCATGCGAAACTTTGGAGATAAACTCATTCTTATAATCAATATTATTAGAATTATTCCTTTCTTCGTTAATAACTTTCTCAATAGTTGACTTTTCATTAAATCCTTCTACTGCTAAATTATCTTTTTTATAAACCTTAATGTCGTTATTTTCACTTTCCAATTCTTCATGTTTTCGTTTTAAAGTAGCTTCTTTTTCTATTGTCTCAGTCTTCACATCAATATCTATTAATAAATAAAACAACTTGTAACATATTTTCTTTATTCTTTACTCTATATTTATAATATATAAACTACAAAACTTCTTTTCCTTTTCAAAAAGAAGACCCACTTTCAACTTAAATATCTTATATGTAATTATTAATAAACATTGCTCATAAATGTTTAATCAAATTACGTATATAAAATACTTAAAAAAAAGTAACATTCAAGTATCCAATACAACCTTTGGTTGTAAAAATATGTTCCAACAATTTTAAATTTTCTCAAAAATCTAATCAATACAAATACTATCCCCTTATTTAGATATAAAATTTTAACAATGATTGCCTTCATTATTTTTACTTTAAATGAGTTCAATAAACCTAATAAACATTAAATAAAATAAAATTTAGATCCTAAGTCAGACATTTCTTTCCCTACAATAACCTTTTAAACTAAAATATTCTTCAACTAAAAAAAACTTACCAGACATTGTAACAATAGAAGTTTTCGGGTGAAAAATAACATCGAACAACTTTCCACTCCATCCATCGGTTTGGTGCCAAAAAAGCATTTTTCTTATCATCAAACCTATAAAAGATAAATCTACATAGCAACCAATCAAACAAACGCACGAAACAATCCGTTTACCGCCAGTATTTGGATTTCTATATTTTAAGCCATGAGCACCAGGAAATGCATGATCAAGTAATGATATTGGCAGTGTCCCATCCTTGGAAAGTAGAATCTCCACAGGATCATTATTAGTAGGATCGAGAACAAGAATAAACTTAAAAAAGGAATTATATAAAAATATATTAAGTAAATACCTGATCCTGATTGTCAGCCTCTTCAGAATGAGCTCTATTTTCATTGTTCATCATTTACAAATTACACTATTTTTTTGATTTTTTTATATTCTATATATGTATGTATAACGCCTCTAACTCCACTATTAGTAGAATAATATATAAATAAGGATATATTTAGTAAAGCTTCTATTTACAAAAAAAAACTGTCTACATGGTCTCTCAACTAAATACACTATTTCATCTATTTGAATTGGCAAATTACATAATAGCAAATTAATAATTCAACCAATTTTTAGTTTTAAAGGTATTTATATGCATATAAATGCATATTATTTGATAGATTTATTTTCTATTTATGCCCTTTAAGGATTAAGGAAGATAATAAAAATAATAAATTAGAATGCAGAAAAGTGAAGAAGTTGGTGATGGTGAAGAAAGAAATAAAATTTTAACTGACAGTCCTGATAAGAAACGTCAAAGGCATAACTCAGATCAAATTCAAGAAGTCCCGCAAAGTTCCACTAGCCAAAAAATACTTTCAGAAAATGAAGGGGATATTCCAATTTGGGTTGCAGGTTCTATTAAACATCTTATTTTCTTTTATTAAAAAAAACTCAGGGTCATCACCAGCCAAATATCTATCCTTGAGTGATTTAATTAAAGTAAATGATAGTATTGAAAAAATGGCTATTGTGCATCAAATTGCAGTAGATCCCTTATGTAAGGTGGAAGACCTTCGTCGTCAACATCCAAACACTGAACTTCATGAAGCAGTCAAAAATAATATGCAACAAGCTTTCTGGGACTTGTTGGATAAGGATTTATCCAAAAACCCACCTGAAAAGAAGGCTGTCTTCTCTCTTTTTGTTGACCTAAAAACCGTATTAATTACATGTTTTTAATTATTTTAAACTAACAAATATAACAATTGTTTTACTTGTATGCGTTATAAATTTTGAGAAAAAAAATTGTAATATTCAATATTACCCCAAAAAATAGTTTTTGGAATGCTTTATTTTTTTTCTATCTTAAAACTTTTTTTTTAATAAACAAAAAGTTGAACAAATATAAAAACATAATAAGATCACAATTTTTGTTGGACAAATATTTACCTTTTTCTTTAAGATGATTACTGAACATTTGAAATCAGCAAATTTACTAAATGCTCTTTCTGCTGTTAATGAAGCATTGGATGTTGAACATTTACAACATTTACTTGAAAAAGATACTCTAAATTTAAATGAAATACTTGGCACAATTATTTCGATATTAGAGAGGTTATGTGCTCCTATTCGAGATGAACTTATTGCAAAACTTAAGAAAACAGAGGATACGGTTGAGTTATTTAAGTATGTTATTTTATTTTTAATTAGAATAAAATTAGTGTTATTATAAATTCTAGGGGAATTTTTGAACTTGTTGAATTAATGAAAATGGATATGGCTAATTTTACCCTTTCACAAAATCGGCAGTTAATAAGCTCACAATCGTCAAAAATTGAATTTGAAGAATTTATGAAGATTTATAAAATTGATAAAAGTGAGAAACATTTTTAAAATTATTTTAAAAATTATTTTAAGCAGTTGATAATAATCTTAGACAATGGTTTCGTGAAATATTAAGAGAATTTATTAAAGTGAAATGCTCAAATAAAGAATTACTAGAGAACAAAATTACTTCCACAAATTGTACAAAATTTGTAAATAAAGAGGAGAAATGTCTTTCACGTTCTGATGTAAATGAATTAATTTTGAGATTTTATATGGAACTATTAACTTGTGTTTCTTTAAAATCTTCATTTTCTTTATTTCAATTCCCAGAAACATTAAAAATGGACGAGCAAAGGATTAAAATATTAAGAGAAAAATTATTACAATTGGAATTATTGGCCAGTTCATTATTTGCTAGTATTAATTTAGTTGGACGTTTAGCCATTGAATCAACAAAAGTGTTTAAATCTGAATTAAAAAATGAATTAATTGTGCTTTTAAATGATATAAATTTTTTGTAAGATTAATGAAAATTATTTTTTTTAATTTTAATTATTTCTAGAAATTGTTCAGAAAAGCTTGAAAGTATTTCTATTCAATGCTGTAGGCATTGTGAACGAGAATTTTCAGGAAAATTTGGATGGAATGAGGAACGTTCAAAAATACTTAAACAACAAATATTAAATTTTATAAATTCAGAGGAACCTGTCCGGAAAATCTCTAGTAAATATTTATAGAATATTTAATATTTATAACTTTTTTAAGCGTCAAGAATCTGCGAGTTTGTTCGTCAAGCACTTAAGCAGAGCGGTGAACCACTTCGAGTTCCACCAGGAATGAGTATATTACAGACAGATTTAGCTTCATTCACTTCACGTTATTATGCAATTGTAATGCATAATTGGAATACATTTGGCCGATTTTACGCTCAAATCCTCGATGAGGAGTTTCATGTATTAGAAAAATAAATATTAAAGTCTGATATAGAATATTTATGTATCTTGACTATTATGTGTATATATTTTATAAAATAAAAAATTAAGCATAGAAATAAAATTTTTATCTTTAATTAGTATCAGTAAAAAACAAAAATTAAATGTAATGAAAAGTCCATACATATGTGAAAGTCAAAAAATATATAAAAGTCACTTGTGTATTATACATACATATATCTATTAGAATATTCTTTTCTTCAAATTACCAGTCATCCTCAATATTGTTATTTTCGTCCTGATTGTTCTTTGAACCAAATTCTGATCTGTTTTTGCACATAAATGGTGGCAACTCACTGCCAGATTGCAAAATAAACTAAAAGAATACTTTAAAAGTTTTAAGATATTTTTAAATTGTTTATAAAGCAGAAAAATATTTAAGAACAAACCTCGACAAGTGATGGGATTAGAGGAGTGTCCACGTCAGTATCAACAAAGCTTGTTGCATAGCCTGTATTTAATCGTCCAGTTCTCCCAATACGGTGGACATAAGTAACACCGTCTTTAGGAAGGTCAAAATTAATAACCTGAATGAAATATTTTTAATAAATCCATTTACAAAAAGGTTAAAATAAGGAAATAAAAATAACATGATTTAAGTTCTTTATGTCAATCCCACGAGCACAAACATCTGTTGCAACAAGAATGTCAATCTCTCCTTTATCAAATTTTCGCAAAGCTGCTTCCCTCTCTGATTGTGTACGATCACTTAAATTTTATTTTTAAATTCTAAATATTAAAATGCTCACGCATTAATTGACAACGATCTAATCTCATTGAGCACTAAATAATGAGAAACTACATCGCAATCCCTTCGCGTTTCTACAAAAACCAATGCACGTTGAAGTTTAGTATTTTCTAAAATTGTAAAAAATATACTTATATATATAATAATTAACAATACAAGAAAATATCAATTAACTTACTCCTTACTCCGGTTGAATCCAATTCCTTCACTAACAACTCTAAAAGAAATTCTTTCTTTTGATTTGATGGTACTTGGAAGAAACTTTGAATAATTTTAGAATTCGGCGAGACCGGTTTCCTATTTGATGCAAAAATAAACTCCTTCCGAAGCATTTCTGTAGCTAATTGCTGAATTTCTGGAGGAAAAGTTGCAGAGAAAAGAAGAGATTGACGGTGACTTTTCTTTAAAAAAGGGAGAGAAAGTTTACTGGTTAATTAAAATACTTCTATTTTCTTAAAAAATTTGAGATAAAAAATTACCGAAGGAAATAAGTGAAAATCAAAAAGTTCACGAATATCGTCCAAAAAATTAGTATTTAACATGTGGTCCGCTTCGTCTAACACAAAAAACTTCATTTTACAAATATCAACCTGAAGTAATAATAATATTAAAAAAACAAATATTTAAAATTACACATTTCATTTTGATAATAAAATGTTTAATACGTCCAGGTGTACCAATAAGAATATCACAACCACGCTTAATTTCCATAATTGAATCGTTCATACAAGTTTCACCATATGCTTTGCATACTTTGATTAAAGTTTCTAAAATAAAAGTTGGGAAGATTAAAAGCATCCATTAACCAACTATTTGAAAATTTTCGAAATTGATCATAAACTTGACGACAGAGTTCACGAGTTGGCTCTATGACGAGCGCTAAAGGCGCAGGACCCATAAATGCACGAGTACAATCAGGAGAAGAAAGTATTTTCTTTAAAAATTAGAGTATAAAAATATATCACAGTAGTTAGAAGTAAATATTTGTATTACTCTCACTTTTTAATAATATAGACCTGAATTATAGGAATTGCAAATGCTGCGGTTTTACCACTTCCCGTCTCTGAGTGACCTTTTAAATCATAGCCTAAACAATAAATTACAAATTATAATATGTAGTTCAATATTTAAATAACCTGAAAGAATATATGGAATAACATGTGATTGGATTTTACGAGGACGCACATAATCTGATTTTTTAATATTTTCATACAATTGAAGATCCAAATTGAGTTCTTTCCATTCTCTAAATAAGGATTAAGTAACATAATTAAATAAAACAATTTGGAAAATTTTCAAATTATTAATAAAGCAAAAAGAGAGGAGAATAAAGTACCTAAAATAAGAATTTTTTACATAACACTAAAATGTAACTTAAATTACCCAAACTGTTGTAGAATATTACATTAAAAAATAATAACATTATTTAAAAAACATACTCAAATATTGTTTCTATTATAGAACTTCCAAGTCCAGTCATTTCAACCTTATCATCGCTGTCAGTCACGTCAATATACAATTCCTGGCACTGATTATCTTCAGCAAAAATTTCCTCTATTGGTTTATCAACAGGCGTATATCGAGTTGGTCGACCTCTACCAGATCCTTCATTAGAAGCGTTGGAGGAGTCTTGCGGGCTTGGTTGGTGGCGACGATCAAAATTATTTTTTGTGTTGGCACCTTCTTTATGTTTTTGTTCACTAGGAATTGTGTTCAAAAATGGGATAGAATCTGTTGCTAAAGTTAATAAAATACATATTAAAAAAATAAAAAATAAGTTTTTTGTTTCTGACAATGAGTCCAAGTATGAGTCATTCCAAAGAGTTCCAAAAATTGAGTCGAACTAGATTTGAGGAAGTCAGCGAAACTAATAGGAAACGGAATACATGCCAGGTGTTGGGGAAATATCCTGAGCCAAGGACACCCAAATGAAGGCGTAAACGGATCCCATAAATGTAAAATGTTTCAATTAATGTCATATTCTATTCTATTTGGCTAATTAATTTTATACTTTTTGCAGTTCTTCAGTATGTAACTACCTAGATTGAGCTTTGTCAATAAATAAAAAAACACCCATAATTCACACATCCAAACCACAATTTAATATATTAAATTCATACCGGAATCAAAACTCCTTAAGCTGCCACCTCTTCCACGAGATGTCTGGTTTTGTTGGTCATTTTCTATAGAAACACCCAAAAAATTTTAACAACTTAAGTTTAAACAAATACCAGAACTATATCCACCTCGTCCTCCTCGAACACCACCTCTTCCAAAGAATGTATTTTGTTGCCGATCGTTTGTTTCTGAACATAATTATTGTTCCAGACTCACAATTTTATATAAATAGATACCAGAACCAATACTCCCTCGCCCTCCGCGAACGCAACCTCTTCCACGCGATGTCTGGTTTTGTTGGTCATTTTCTGTAAAAATACCCAAAAAATTTTTAACAACTTAAGTTTAAACAAATACCAGAACTAAAGCCTCCTCGTCGTCCTCGAACACTACCTCTTTCAAAAAATATATTTTGTTGACCATCGTTTGTCTCTGAACATAATTATTGTTCCAGGATCACAATTTTATATAATAAGATACCTGAACTAAAGCCCCCTCGCCCTCCACGAATGCAACCTCTTCCAAGAGATGTCTGGTTTTGTTGGTCACTTTCTGCTGAATATCCAAAAACTTTTAACAACTTAATTATAAACAAATACCAAAACTATAGCCCCCTCGTCCTCCTTTAACACCGCCTCTTCCAAAAAATATATTTTGTTGACGATCGTTTGTTTCTAAACGAAATTATTGTTCCAGAACCACGTTTAATATCATGGAATTCATACCAGAACCAAAGTTCCCTCGGCCGCCACCTCTTCCACGGAATGCCTGTCGTTGTCGGTCATTTGTCGCAGAAGTACTATTAAGATCAGAATTGGAACTTGTTCGAGAAACAGCTAAAAATTGAATTTAGAAATGTGAACATAAAAACAATTTTGTCAAATACCAGAACCAAAGTTCCCTCGGCCGCCACCTCTTCCACGGAATGCCTGTCGTTGTCGGTCATTTGTCGCAGAAGTACTATTAAGATCAGAATTGGAACTTGTTCGAGAAACAGCTAAAAAATTGAATTTAGAAATGTGAACATAAAAACAATTTTGTCAAATACCAGAACCAAAGTTCCCTCGGCCGCCACCTCTTCCACGGAATGCCTGTCGTTGTCGGTCATTTGTCGCAGAAGTACTATTAAGATCAGAATTAGAACTTGTTCGAGAAACAGCTAAAAAATTGAATTTAGACTAAAAACAATTTCATGTCAATCAAATTCATACCAGAACCAAAGTTTCCTCGGCCGCCAAAAGAACCACCACCCCTTACACCTCGCAATAACATACTTGTTTAAAATATAAAGTTTGCTGAAATTTTAAGCATAAATCATATAGAAGGGTATAATCTAACTTAAGTATAAAAATTTGAAAAGGAAACAAGCGCAATCTAAATAAAATACATAAAATGTTTTTTTTTGACGACAGTACTGCTTTGAGATAAGTTTTCAAAAGAATTAAAAAATGAGATCTTATAATTTTAGAAGTTGTGGAAGACTAACAATGCCAAACTTTCGGTAAACAAATCCAAAGGTCCATATTGGCAATCCAGGAGAATTGGGGTCTCTTCGAAAAAAAAGTTTAAAAATAAGGAAAAGGATTTTTCTAGGGTAAAAAAATATGCTGATTACGAATCTGAGCTCAGATTTTGAAAAAGTCGAATCCCGAACCCAAATTCGGACATTTGACATTTTGATTTTTCATCGCTGCGAATTATTACAAAATATCTAATTTAAAAATGTCAACCGATGAGAAATATCGCATTTCGCTCATGTCTTATTTGCGATAACAAAAAATGCAAAAATTTTTTAATAATTCAATTATTAATAGGGTAATAATACGCAATTTGCGCTAAAAAATTATTAAATTTTCAATTTTCTTTTTGTCATCTCCACCGATCCTTCCTCTTTTCCCCTTTGATAAGCTACCAGAGGGCATCTAGGGGGCAATAATCGAAGGATTCCTCGATCTCGCAGGAATATTACAGCGTTTTCGCTAGTATTAATATATGGAATAGGTTCAAAAATATCCATTTTTACTAAAATTGTGAAATATTCTATAGATTGGGTGAGGGATTCGGTATATTGGATTTATAGAGTGGTAAGGCAAATTTGAAAATTAGGAACGGAAATAGACGAAATGCGATATTTCTCATCGGTTGACATTTTTAAATTAGATATTTTGTAATAATTCGCAGCGATGAAAAATCAAAATGTCAAATGTCCGAATTTGGGTTCGGGATTCGACTTTTTCAAAATCTGAGCTCAGATTCGTAATCAGCATATTTTTTTACCCTAGAAAAATCCTTTTCCTTGTTTTTAAACTTTTTTTCGAAGAGACCCCAATTCTCCTGGATTGCCCGTATATTCATGATGAAGAAGAATCTTGATTGAGGTATTTCTTATATGTATTATATCTATACTCTCTTAATTCCAAAACATCTTTTGAAAGTTTATTTTAAACAATAGATCGGCTTGCAAGCAAAATAGTGCTAACAAAATAAATTATTTATGAATACATCATTATTTAAATCACATCTAATTTAATAAGTATGTACTCTATGTATTTTACTTTTAAAAATATTTTCTTAAGACGAAAAGTCCGTTGACATTGAGTCTTGACGGAAGGTCCAATGACGAAGATTCCATTGACCAAAATTCGAAACACAATTAGAACGGGGCGGTTGGTCAACGAGCACCAAAATAACAATTAATTTAAAAATAATAATTAAATTTACTATCAAAAACAAATTAAAGGCTAATATGTATCCTAATTAAAATATTTAATTAATAATCATACAAAACTCGAATATTTATTTTAACTGGTGAGATCACAAATTCTTAAGGAAATTTTTTTTAACAAAATCCACAAGAACGTGCACATTGATTAGCCATAAAAATTGATACAGAATGGCAAAGATGTTTACCTTGTTTTACCCAACCTTTATTAATAAAATTTAAAATTAAAATTATTATTTTTTACGTTGACAAGCTCTTCTTCTATTTACACATTTATGATTATTATTATTATTTTGTTGTTGTTCTTTATTTAATTCTATTCTTTCATTATTTATATTCTTAATTGTTGTTATTTTTTTATTTTCTTGAATATTATTATCTTCTAAAATAAATTGGTGAATTCCTGCTTTAAAATATAATTTTATTTTAAAATTAAATCTAAAAAACCTCCAAGTTTTGAAGAAAAATTTCCATTATTATTTTCATTATTAGAAACTACTCTTCTTGCTCTATTAGCTCTTTGAATAATTGCTTCAGCAACAACACGAACACCTGCCCATGTTTCTGTGGCTGTTGGCATTAATTGACGTTCATCAAGAATAAAACCATCCCAATCTTATAATTAAAATTTAAAATATTTGATTAAAAAAAAAAAGAACTTTTTTCATCTGGTCTCAATTCTAATAAATAAACATATTTAATATTAGCATTTTCTTTTGCCCAATCTTCACTTCCACCAGATGCTGGATATCTTTTTAAATAAAATATATAATTTAGAATATAATTAAAAATATAACAAACAAAGTATCAGCACCACTACCAACAATAAATTTTGTTCCATAAAGTTGGCTAAGTGCTGTTGCTGCTTGTTGACCTACAGAAAATAAATCCTGGACATCATTTGGATAACTATCTCTTTATATATAAAATAATTAATTAATTAATTGAAAATAAAACTTTTTATGTCCATATGGATGTATCCATATTTGTGAATATGTATGTAAAGTAATAAAACCATCAATTCTTCCTCTATAACGATTAGAAAGCAAAGCATCTCTAACAGCTCTTTAAAAATAAAATAATTATTTATTTAAATTAATTACCTTGCTTCAGGTTCAGAAAAGGCATGTTTTCCCTTTTATTTTTAATTAAAAAAAAATTAATTAAATTAAAATTAAAAACTTGATAAATTTCTGAACAAGGATCATCACTAGAACCACTTTCTTTGATTAAAAAATATTTCTATCTTATATTTAATTAATTTATTATTAGAACCTTTAAAATGAAAATCAAAATTCCTATTTAAATCAACACCTTTACAACATCTATTTCTTCCCCATTGATCTCTAATACAATGAGTTGGTGAACGATTTTTTCTCCAAAGTCTTATCTTTTTATAAATAAAAATATTTATATTTTAAAATAAATTTTAAAAAAAACATTTGGATTTGTTGAAGAACGAGTAAATTCATAACCTTAAAAAAATTATATTTAATTTAAATAAATAAAAATAACCATCAGGATTTAAAAGTGGAACAATAATCCAAGTTATTTCATTTACTAAACGAGTAATTTCTTCGTCTTTTCCATACCGTGAAATTAACTATTTTTATATTTATTTTAATTAAATTATTTTATTTTTACTTGATAAATAAAATAAAGGGCTGTATGTGGAGCAGCCCACTTTTAAATAAAAAATAATTATATTTAATTTATTTTTTAAATAAACTTCTCTTGCATGAATTCCTCCATCAATCCAAAAAATTCTTTTTCTAAATCCTTTACTTCCAATCTAATTTTAATTATTTAAAGTAATTTAATTAAAAAAAAACTTCAAGTCCTTCAATTCCACGTCCTTCATGACTTTTTCCAATTGAAATAAATTGAACAAATTTTGAATTTTGTTTAGCTAATGATTTCATCCAATTAACCATTTGAGAATAAGAATTATCTTTTTTTATTTTTATTAATTAATTATATTTTTAAATCCTTACAATTATAAAAATTAATTTCTTCTTCAATTTTTGGTATATTATTATTATTATTATTAATTGGTTCATCTGCTAAACGTCTACGATGTTTATGTATAATTATTTTTGATGAATTATTTTTATTATTTCCTTCTCTTTGAATAATTAAATTTTCAACATCATTTATTATAATCTATATATTATTATTTAATTAATTAAAAATAAAAAACAAACATTTGAATTAATTTTATGTTTATTTAAAAAATGTTGTAAAATTGTTAATTTATGTTTTGGTAACATAATATCAACTCCAAATTTAATTCTAACTGGAGATGTCCAAAAGTTTAACTTTAAATTTAATATTTTTTAATTAATTAAATAAATGAATAGAATTAAAACTTCCATATCAGCTCCATTAATTTCTAATTGTTCTAATAATTTAAGATGAATGTCATTTTGTGGAATTACTCTAATAACAATATAATATTCTTCTATTTTATTAATTATTGTTTTTGTTGTCAATTCTTTTTCTTCTTTTTCTATTAATAAATTATTTAATTTTTTAATTAAATATTCATTTTTATTCTTTAAAAAAAAATAAATTATTTAATTAATTAAAAGAAAATTAACTTCTTTATTTTTATATTTTTCATTATTAATTTCTGTACTCAAATCATTTGTTGTTTTCCTTTAAATAAATTATTTATTTATTTTTTAAATTAACTTACGGCATTGCATTAATTTTAATAAAATTTAAAAATAAAAAAGAAAAAAATAAAATATTAAAAATGAACAAATTATTCATTTAATTACAATAAAAATTATATTAATTATATTTTTACCCTAAATATTAAAAAAATAAATATTATTTTTGTTAAAGTTTTTCTTTCTTCAACTAAATTTATTTAAATATATTTAATTAAAAATAATGGAAGTAAATATATATATTTTCTTAAAATTAAATTAAAACAAAGAATATACATATGTATTTAAAGAATTTAATTTTATTATAAAAATGTTTAAAATATTAAACTTTTTTTTGTTCTAAATTAAAGATATTATTAGTATATAATATTTGCAATTGGCTATATATAAAATGATGAATTAATTTTAAAACAAAAAAAAGAAACAATTGTTTTTAAATGTCAAAGAAATATTATTTTAAAAATTATTTAATTTTTAATAAAGAAAATATTTAATTATATAGCAGTCACAGATAATAAAAATATATTTAAAAAATAATATTTTAATTAATAATTTAAAAAAAAAATTATTTTTATCAATGAAAAAGGCGGACTTTTTTTTCTTTATTGGGAAAAGAATATATTTATTTAATATAACTTTTTTCTGCAGACTTTTTTTTTTTTGAATATTTATTTAGCGAATAATTAATTAATTAAAAAGCTGCTTAATATAATTATGAGTGCATACATACAACATATATTTATATATAAAGAAGATTAATTAATTAATAATTAGAAAGGAATCCTTTATTTATTTATTTTTTTGTTTAGGTAAAATAATGATCAATTAAAAGAAATAATATTTTCTTTTCTCCGGCCATGGTCATAAACGACCAACCAACCAACCAACCAACCGGTTTATCTTTGTAGAAAAGGTTAAGGAAAATAATTTTTTTTTAAAAAATAATAAAAATTAAAAAAATTTAATTTATGTGAAAAAAAGAGAAACAATTTATTTTATTTATTTTTAATTTTCTTCTGAACAAAAATTACAAGTACGTGAACAACGTTCTTTCATTGCTGGCCATTGTTGACATGTAGATGAACTCTTTAATTTAATATAATAAATTTAAAATATTATTTATTTACTTGTTGTGTCCAATATAAACATAAAGAAGAGTCAATATCTCGACAAACACGTTTTGCTCTATTTAATTGTCCATTAGAAGGAATTAATTGTTGAAATTGTTTAATTGTTGATGCCTATAGTAGAGTGTTTAAATTAATTAATTAATATTATTTTAAATATTACCCCAATAACTTTAACTGCTTCCCAAGTTTCCTTTGCTGTTGGAACAATCTTTTAAATAATTTTAAAGAAAATAAATTTCTTTATTTATTTTAAGTACCTGACTTTCAGGTAAAAGAAAACCATCATAAACACTATCTTCAGGTCTAAGTTCAAACAGAAAAGAGAATTTAACGCCCATTCTGCCTTTTGCCCAATCTTCACTGCCCCCAGATGCTGGATAGCTGCAAAGCAGCCAATTTTTTCATCTATTTTTAATTTTTACTTTAATTTTTATTTAAAAATACAATAAATCTTTTTCTATACGGACAGAGTATCGGCGCCGGTTCCAACTGTATATTTTGTTCCATAGGTTGATTGTAATGCTTGGGCTGCTTTTAATGCTACATTACTTAATTCTTCTACCTTTTATATTAAAAGAGAAATAAAATTAATTAATTATTTAATATACATCTTGTGGATATGTACGTAATGAATGACCAAATGGATACATTAATATTTGTGAATAACTTTAAAAATTAAAATTTAAATTTTAATAAAAGTAAAACCTATGAAATGTCATAAATGTTTTTATTTTTCCTTGTTGTTGAGAAATAAAATCTCTAACTGCTTGAGTTTCTGGTTCTGAGAAGGCAAAATTTCCCTTAAAAAAATAATTATTATTTTATATTTTAATTAATTTAATTAAATACAGAAAATATTTCAGAACAAGGATCAGAAGAAGAACCAACTTGACCAAAAAACCAATCAAAATTTCTATTTAAATCAACACCTTGACAACATTGAGTATTTGGAGGAGTAAAAAGACCTTATTTTTAATTAAATTAAATTAATTAATTTTTACCTGTACTTATTTGTGTGCATTGTGCTGGTGAACGATTTTTTCTCCAAAGACGAACTTCTGGGTCTGAACTACTTCGAGAATATTCATAACCTTAATTATTTAATTAATTTATTTAAATTTTTAAAACCATCAGGATTTAATAATGGAACAATAAACCAATCTAATTGATCAACAAATTGTTTAATTAAAGGTTGTGTTTCATAACCAAATACTAATTGATCAATCATAAATAAAACAACTGCTGGAGATACCCATTCTCTTGCATGTATTCCACCATCAATCTTTTTTTTATTTTAAATTATTTAAATTAATTTTAACCCAAATAGCAGGTTTTATTCCATTTATTAAATTATTATTATAAGTTCCAATTTTAATAAGAGGAATTTGTCTTCCTTCATGTGTTGACCCAATTGGAAGTACAGATACTCTATTAGGATAATTAATAGCTAAAGCATTCATATAATTAATTATTTCAGCAAAAGATCTGTTAATTAATTAATTAATTAAAAAATTAATTTACTTATATTTTCCTAAAGAAAATCTTCCAAAAAATCCATTATTGTTATTATTAGTTGCTTTTTTTAAACGTAAATTAGAAGAAGAAGAAGAATAAATTGGTTGATCATATTGACGATGAACAAAATTAAATTCTTCTTGTTTTTTATTTTCTTCAATCTCTTTTTGACGTTTAAGAATTAATCTTTAAAAAATAATTAATTAAAAAATAATTTAAAAATAACTCATTAACATCATCAATCATTATTTGAATATTTAAATTATATTCATTTAATCGATTATAAAAATTATTTAATATATTTCCTTTAGCAACCATTATATGAACATCTTCTTTTATTTTAGAAGGTTCTTTCCAAAAATCTAACTTTAATTAAAAATTAATTTAAAAAATAAATTAATTTTATTTTATTTACTTTAGCACTATTATGTAGAAATTCATTCATAAGAAAATTTAATTGAGTTTCATTTTCAGCACGTATTCGAAGAACAGAATATTTATTATTTTGTTTAATTAAATTACTATAAAATAAAATAAATATTAATAAAATATATTTTTTTTACCTTTTTTCAGAATTACAATAATAATTATTAAAAAATAAAAAAATAAATAAATTAAATAATTGATAAAAATGAATAAACATTAAATTAATTGAAAAATATATTTTTCTAAAATTAAATAAAAATAATTATTTATTTTTTATTTTTAATAAAAAATATTCTTGAGATTATTTTTTAAATATAAATAATAATTAAAAACTAGTTATATTTATATATTTAAATTGATCAAAAAGTCTGTGCTGCACAAATCCATTGAATTAATAAAATAAAAAAGAATTTTTAAAAAAAACCCGGTCTTTCAAAGTCCGATAAAAATAAAAAAAATATTTTTTAGAGAAAAAGAATTTTTATTGTCAAAAAGAATAATAAATAAATAAATAATTTTCAAATAAATATTTAATATAATTAAAATAATTTATTTAATAAAAATAAATTAAATTATTTATAAATGAAAAAGAAATATCTAAAATAATAATTATATTGTTTTTTTAGGTTAATCTTTTTTTGAGTCTCTTTTTATTGGTCAAAAAAAAAAAAAAAAAAAAATAAATTTAAAAAAGCTTTTTTATTTTTAAGTAGCTTTGCGCTAAAATGTTGATAAAAAATAATCCTTTTTTTTCTCATTTATTTGAAAAATAAAATAAATATTTATTTATAAAAGAAAAGAAAAAATATTTTTATTAAATTAACAATGACCATGAAAAATAATTTAAAAAAAAAAAGAAAAGTAAAAAACAGGAATAAATTATAAATAATATTTGTTATTAAAAAATAAAATAATTTATAATAAATATAATTATTTTATATAGGTATTTAAAAGGCCAAATAAATAAATATTATAAAATAAAAGGTTGTTTGTCAAATAAAAAATGTTTTTCTTTTAAAAAGAGTGGAAATATGTTTTTTTAAATAAAATAATGTATTTGTTCTTTTTCCTTCTCTTTTTCTTCTTTTGTAAAAAAAAAATAATAAAAATAATTCAAAACTTGTATTTATATTAATTATTTTAGCAAACATAAATACTTTTATTTAATTTTTTTTGTCTATTTAGTAGTAAAAGATTAAATAGTTAAGTAAATATAAAAATAAATCTGTAGAAAATAAATAGTATTTAAATATATATTTTAAATAATTAAAAGTATTTTTAAATAAAAAATTAATAAATTAAAATTTTAAATGTTCTAATATGTACTACTACTATATTAATCAGAAATAAAAACTTATTTTTAATATTTAAAAAAAAATTGTAAAGTTTATGAGTTAAATACATATTTTCTTCATACTATGCAAATTTAAATGAAAATATTTATAAAGATTTTTTAAAAAGTTATGGATAAAAAAAAAAAGAAAAAAAATCAATTTTCATTGTTTTTTAAATTTATTTATTTCTTAAAATTTTTATATCCAACTTATAAAACTACATCAAACAGAGAAAATCCTCTACTCCCCCCTCAAGGATTCGACTATTTTGAAGCTAAACATTAACGCTCATAAAAACTAAGGACAAAATGGTCATAGCAATTTTTGACAAAATGTCAATATAGAATTGAAAATAATTTTTTTCCATTGTATCTCTTTTTATTATACAAAAATACATACTTAAGTCTTTTTAAAAGAATTTTTTAATGTATAAATAATATTTTTACTGCAAAAATTATGTCTTCAACCTACCAACAGAAAACTTCAATTGTCATTCCATTAAGAAACAGCACAGAAGATGTAATTTTTAATAAAATTAATTTATTTTAATTTTTAGGAGATTATTGAGATTGATTTTAATGAGCTTCATGAGAGTGATGAAGTTTTACAAATTTTAAAAAGTGAAAAAGCAGCATTACATTACTGGCTTGATATTGCTGTATTTTTTAATTTATTGAGAAATGTTTGTTTCTTTCACATTTTTAGCTTGAATACTACAAACAAGGAATGGTACATGATTTTGTAAAAATTTTAGAATTAAGTGGAGGTGAGGCTGGTTTAGAATATCAGGATTATGAAAGGGATCAAATGAGGGCACTTGACATGTTGGCAGCTCATTATGTTCTTCAGGTTTTGGATCTAATTCTTTTTTAATTAAATTCTTAAAAGGGAAATAAAGAAAGAAATAAGGATAAGCGTAAAGAATGGTTTACTCGTGCCACCCTTCTCTATACTACTGCAGATAAAATAATTATGTACGACCAAAATCATTTATTGGGTCGTGCTTATTTTTGCCTTCTTGAAGGAAATAAAGTTGAACAAGCTGATGCTCAATTTTCTTTTGTTATGAATCAAGTTATTTTTTGACAATAATTATTTCTAGTTTAAAAACCTAAGGCTCAAATGGCTAATGATGGCCGTGTAATCCCAGCAATGATGGGAAAGGCTTGTATTGCTTTTAATAAAAAGGAATATAAAACAGCACTTCAATATTATAAACGTTGTCTACGTTTAAATCCAAATGCTCCAGCAGATGTTCGTGTTGGTATGGGTTATTGTTTTGCAAGGATTGGAAGAATGGACAAAGCAAGGTTTATTAATTTTTCCTTGTTTTCTTTAATACATATACTTTTAAAAATAAGATTGGCTTTTGAACGAGCACTTCAATTAGATCCAAAGAGCGTTCCCTCGATTGTTGCTTTGGCTGTTCTTGATTTAAATATAGGAACACCTGAAGGTATTCGAAGTGGAATTCAAGCCCTTGGTTTAGCTTATCATCATGAACCAGAGAATCCAATGGTTTTGAATCATTTGGCCAATCACTTTTTTTACAAACAGGTTTTGTAACTCTTTATCCTTTACTTCTACATATTATTTTGAATTTTTACAAGATAATTTTAAATCCTTCAATAAATAACTTTATAGGATATAGATAAGACTTTTAATTTGGCTCAAGTCTCCCATCAATTAGCAGACAATGATTCAATGCGTGCAGAAAGCATGTATCACATGGTTATTATATTAATTTATTTACTAAATTAAACTAGAATAGGCTCGTTGTTATCACAAAAAATTGGATTATCAACATGCATTTCAATTTTACTATCAGGCCACAACATTGTGCCATCCTAAATTTGTACTTCCTTATTATGGTCTTGGCTTAATTTATATACATCGTGAAGAATACGAAAACGTGAGTTTTTATTTTATAAAGTAACTTTTTTTTTTCAGGCAATTTCTGCATTTGAGAAAATTCTGAAAACAGTTCCTAGTGACTTAGACACACTTGCTGTTCTTGGTTCACTTTATGTTAATGTTCCACATAAAGATCTTAAAATCTGTGCCGATCGACGAGAGAAGGCTAGAGAATATCTTAAAAAAGTAGTTGAAAGCCGAACAGACAGACCGCCGATTGAAGCATTAATTGAACTTGGACAACTACTTGAACAGTTAAATCCACAGGAATCATTAAAACTTTATTTGCGTGTTGCCACACTTTTAAAGGAAGAGATTGGTGTTGATATTCCTGCAGAAATTCTTAACAATATTGGTTCACTCCATTTTATGTTGAATGAATTGGAAGAATCTAAAGTTAGCCTTTAAGTATCTAATTTCTAATATTTAATTTTTAGAAATATTTTCAAGAAGCTAGAGATCATATAATGTCAGAAGGAGTTGAAAACCTTAATGATGAGGCGGCAGCACTTTTAATCACGATTAGTTATAATCTTGGACGTGTAAATGAACAACTTTCTTTACATGATGAAGCCGAGAAATTATATAGAGATATAATTAAACAGAGGCCGAATTATATGGATTGTAAGATTTTTAAACGTTTATCTCTAATTAATAGATAATTTAAGGCATTCTTCGATTAGGTTGTCTAATTCGTGATAAAGGAGATTTACATAATGCTTCAATGCTGTTTAAAGAGTCAATTTCTGTTAATCCAACACATCCTGATCCATGGACATTAATAGGCAATATGCACATGGCCAAAGAAGAATGGGGCCCTGGACAGAAGAAATTTGAGCATATTCTCAAATTAACAAATCATACGGATGTTTACAGTTTTGTTGCTTTAGGTAATATTTGGTTGGAAATGCTTTTCTCTTCAAAGACACGCGAAAAGGTTATTTTTAAATTTTATTCTAATATTTTTATTAAAAATTTTCTACATTTCTTTTTCATTTTTTGTTAAATTCTACTAAATGAGGAATTTTATCTCTCTCTTAATAGAAAAATGATTAGTTTTCAAGTTATTTTACAATCAGTTTATTTTTTATTAGGATGCTCTTTATCGAGATCGTGCTCTCAGTTACTATACAAAAGTTATAAAACTTCGTCCTCACAATATCTGGGCTGCTAATGGTGTTGGTTGTGTACTTGCACATAAAGGTGCATTTCTCGATGCTCGTGATATATTTTCACAAGTTCGTGAGGCTACCGCCGATTTTCCTGATGTCTGGGTCAATATTGCTCATATTTATATGGAACAAAAACAATATGTCAGTGCTTTGCAAATGTACAAAAATTGTATGACAAAATTTGATAGAAACAATGATATACAATTAATGGGATATATTGCCCGTGCTTATTGGAAAGCTGGGAAAATTGTTGAATGCCGAGAATATATTGAAAAGGTATTATGATATAAAAGATTTTTTTTTAAATTTTAAGATTTTAAAAGAAGGATCAGATAAACTTGTTCATCAATTCAATCATGCTGTTGTTTTACAAAAAATGGCCACTCAAGTATTAAAAGATGTTAAATCTAATTTAGAAGAAGTAACAAATGCTGTAGAAGACTTAAAGACTGCTGAACAGTATATAATTGAAATAAAATTAAAATTATTTATTCTTTAGAACATTCAAATCAATAGCTGGAACACCACCTGAAGTTGTTGCACGAGCAAAGTACATTAGTAGAACAGTTTGTGCAAATGAAGCCCAATCATGTACAGATTTAACAAAACAGGCAAAAGTTTATCTTGAAAGAGCTCAATTAAAGGATGAGGAAGAACGTCGTCAAAGAGCTATTCAAGAGGAGCAGCGACAAAGAATATTTGCACAGCAGGCGGAGGAAGAACGTCGTAAACAAGAGGAAAGGCTTTTAGAATTAGAAAAATTGAAGCAATTAAGACAAGAATATGTGGATAAAACTAAGGAGATTCTAAAACTTAAACAGGTTTATTTAATACAGGATTTAATTATTTAAATATATTTCAACACTAGCTTCGGGAAGAACGACGTCCAGCACGTGTAGCTACACAAAAGAAACGCAGAGAAGGTGGTGAGGCTGAAGATTTTGTTAATGACAGTTCCGATTTGGGTGAATATGAGGATGAGCTAAATCCTTCTTCTTCTAGACGAAAAATAAAACGTCGACATCGTGAACGTGGTGGTGGAGAAGAAAGTGACGAAGAAGAAGAAAATGTTGATGCTTCTTTCTCAAGAAGAAAATTAAAAATAGCAGAGCGAAGGCGTACTGAAAAGGAGGACGATCTGGTCCCAGCACGTCAACGTGGGAAAAGTTTGTTTACTTTTATTTAAATGGAATTTAAATGTTGAATATTTTTATTAGTTTTTTTTTAATTCAAAATTTTTAGTCAAGAGTAAGGCATTCCTTTCTTCATCATCTTCATCCTTATCGCCATCACCTGCGCCTCGAACTGGAGAACAAAGCACAAGTGGTGAAGAGCAAGATCTTATTGTTCAAAACAAAGAGCCTAAATTTTCGACTTCTGCAGAAAAGGAACAAGAGGATGAATCTGAAAAGGAAGATGAAGAAGAAAAACAAAACACAGAGGAAGAAAGTGATGAAGAGAATGAACAAGTACAACAACAAGAATCTGAACAGCATGAAGAAAGTGATAATGATGAAAATGTTCAACAAAATCCTGAACATTCTTCCTCTGTTGAGAAAGAAGTAAATGAAGAATCTGAAAAAGATGATGAAGAAAAAGAAAGAACAGAAGAAGAAAAAGATGAAGAGGAAGAAACAATTAATCAGCAAGAAGTTGAACATTCACCTTCTGTTGAGAAAGAATTAAATGAAGAAGAATCTGGAAGAGAAGAAGAACAAAACCAATACAATAGTGATCAAGAAGAAGAAGAAGTTCAAGCTGATGAGGAAGATGAATGATATTGAGTAAAGAAGAAGAGACATTATTAAATTTTTTGCCGAAAAAGGTTGCACAAAATTATTATTATTTTCCCTGTTCTTATAATTTTTGTTAATGTAAAAGAAAATAAATTTATTTTGTAAAGATTATTGTAATTTTTTATTTAAAGTTGAAAAAAATAAAAATATCAAAAAAACTTTCAATATATTGCACATTTATTTCCTCCTTTCTCCTCAATTTTATTTTATAAAGATTGCCTGATGTCGACATTCAATAGACATACAAGTAACGACTAAAAGCATTATTAATAAAAGTCCAGCACATAAGCTTGCTGGAAATGCTAAATCTTCTATTGGGACACAACGGCTAGTTGGAAATGAAAATTTTCTTTGATTTAAAAGTTCAAGTCGTCTCAATTCTTGATTAACATTTTTATTTTTACCATTCAAAGAGGAGCGTTCAAGTCCATAACCTATTTTTAATTAACTGTAATTTAATAATTTTTCTAACCTATTTCTGGATCTAAAACATCCACTTCTTGTGCTCTTACATCAATTTGTGCAAACCCTTCTTTTTCTATAGTAGTAAATTGAGGTAATTCATTTGTTAATAATGCTCTTGTAATTCTAGGCTTTTGTTTGGTTAAATCTGGACATTTTGGAATCTGTACACAATATTTAAATTAATAAAAAATTAAAAAATTACTGGACATTCTCCATCACCACGAATATCAAGTCTAATCGAACATTGAAAATTAACAACAACTCTGTCAGCAAACTAAACTAAATTATTTAAAAAATTATATCTTAATTTACTTTAAAAGCGTGTGCTTCTTTTTGCGCTTGTAATGGACCTTTAGACAAAAAATAATTTAAGTAAAAATAGTTTACCTGGCCCATATTCCAAATTATCTAATAAATATCTGTCAATTGCACATCTTTAATTTAAAAAAAAATTATTTAAAAAATAATATTTCTTTTAAAAACCCTTCATCTGTTAAAATTTGAAATTCTGTTCCAGACCCATCCTCAACAAAACAAGAATGTACAATCATACACCAAAGATCTGTAGCTGTTGAATCACATGTCCTTTTAATATATATTTATGAATTATAAAATAATTAAATAATCCTCTTTAAAACAACATCCTTATTAAATAAATATTATTTATTTATTTTTAATTATTATTACATAAAATATTAAATTATATTTAATTTACCATTTATGTAATAATTTATTTCCAACAGAGACAACACTAACAGGTTCTTGAGTATTTACATCAACAACTTCATATCTACATCTAGGCATTTCTGCAAATTCAGTAAATGGTTGTAAAGTATTTGGCTCTACAGAAATTGGGAAAGTAACTGTTTTAGCTGCTTCCATATAAAAACAAGAAATTTCATAACCCTTTTATAATAATTAAACTAAATTAATTATAATAACTCACTCTATCTACTTTAGTAATAAATTCTTCATGAAAACTAATCATAATTTTTACATTAACAAATAATCCTGGTGGATTTTGCTTTAATTTAAATAAATAATAAAATAATTAGTATTATTATTTTTTCTAACCGAACGAATAGTAACAACTCCACAATTATCTTTTTTTACAATAATTGAAGTTGATTTTTTACCAATATCACGAGATGAACAACCTGTCTCATTTGCATGACCAACAACAAAAACACGACCCTAAATATTTGTATTTTAAAGAAACTAATTTCTTTTTTAAACTTGAAAAAGATCTTCTGTTAAAAAAACTACTTCAATTTCTTCTTGTCCACATTCTACTTCAGCTCTACCTAATTAATTACATTGTATTATTCTTTAATTAAAAAAAATAATCTCTCTCACCCACTTGCCCATTAGGTATAGGAATTTGTAAACTAGAAGAAAATAATAATAAAAATAAAAATAAATTAAATAAATTTTTGTTAAATTGTTGTTTTTTTAATTTAATAAAAAATAATTGTTTAATTAATTGAAATAACATTTTTTTTAATCTATAAAAGAATTAAAATTTTTTTTTAAATTTAATATTCCATTTAGAAAATAATCCAAATATATTTATAATTTATTTCTAAATTTCTCTAAACATTTTTTAGATTTTATGATTTAATAAAATATTACCTGCTTAAATGGGCGTGTTTTGTAGTAAATAATATAAAAAAAAAGAAAGTATTCACAAATATTTTTTAAAACTTGAAATAGCCTTTAGTTGATAAATTGGACGTTTTTTTTTTGTAAAGAAAGAATATTAAAAAAAGGTTTGAAACAAAATATATATTAAAGAAAATTAAATGGTTAAAAAAGATTGATAATAATAAATGAACGGGTCCAGTAGCATAGAAGGAAAAAAAAAATTTTTAATTATTTATGTCTTTATTTATTGCATTGTGGTTATGTGTGTGGAGTTTTTTTGATAAATAATATGTTTAGAAAATATCTTTAGGCGGATATATATATCTTTATTTATTTCTTCCTTTTTTTTCAATCTGTGTGGCTGGTTAGTTATGGTCATTTTTTTTTTGCTGGAACAACGTGAACATGTTGGCAGTAAAGAGAAAAATAAGAAAAAAAGAAGATGATTGTTCCCCTTTTTAATTAATTTCTGATAAAATAAATATTTATTTATTTATTTATTCTTTCTTCTCTCTCTCTCTCTTTCCTTTTGATGGAGAGAAAAGCTTTCATGAAAAAAATATTAAAGAAATTCAAATAAAGCTTTATTTATAAACAGCTTCTTCTTCATATAAGAAAAACATAATTTTATATACGGGGAAAATTGACCAAATAAATTAAGAAACAATAAAATATATTTATAAAAGGAAAATATTTATTTATTAAATATTAATAAAATTAATTATTGGTATCTAATATGTATATAGTATTAGATGATAAAGACTTTCTGATAAAAAAAAATTTTTATTTGGAGTTTTTTGTTAGGATGTATAAATAAATTTTTGTTTAATTTTGAAGCATTTAGGTATATAAAATTTTGTTAAAATGTCTCGTCAGTTTTCTTTCTGCAGGAACGGATATTCTTGTTAAAAGATTTAAAGAATTCTGTCTTCGATAACAATAAAGATTAAAAAAAAAAAGAATTTGACAAATTTAATTAAGGATAAAGGCACACACACCGTATTTCCTCTAATAGACCGACCCCCTCTAGTAGTAGCCGCCTCCTCCTAAGTTAATTAAAAATATTCTTATAATTAAATTATGAGACTCAAATAGGTTAATCTTAGTTATAAAGGTTCAGAGATATTTTTTTTGACCATTTTGAGTAATTCTTAGGGATTTATATCCTATACCTTTATGTTTTGTTTATAAAGCGAAGGATTGTGGAAAAAAAAAGTAAGAATGGGATTAGTATATTTCTCCATTTGTGAGGCAGTTAGAGTTCGTTTAATGTTACGTTTTATTAACAGTATTATTTTCCCGAAACCAAAAAATATTAGTAATAATCATTTATTATCAGAACAAAGCCGCAGAATGTGCCCCTTATCCTAAATAGTTTCTACAAGGGCGAGCTTTTTCTATCTCGGCCAATACACGAAGCGTGCGGTTGTATTTTTAAGAAATAAATTTATATTAACAAGAATTTTTTTTGAAGTTGTTATGTTTATTATTGTCTATATTAATAATTAATAATGTCTTTATTAAATAATGATTCTTCTAATTATCAAAATGCAATTCGTAATGTTCAGGTTTATTTATTAATTAAAATAATAAATTTTTATATTTAAGGCATTAGATGACTTGCAAATAATTGATGATCAGCCTTGCATTGAAGGTAATTCCCAATCATTATTATGCTGTTCTTCACTTGATACAAAATTTGAAGATAGAGGGGCTTTTATTACTGGATGTTCAAAGTTTATTTAATTAAACAATTACGTATTTATTTTTTATTATTAGATATATTGAAGAAGCTAATCGTCAAGCTGAATTTGTTTGAATTTTTATCTTTTTTTATTTGTTTAATTTTTAAAGAATGAAATGTTAAATAATGGATTTCAACATGCTGCTAATCTTTATACCTGGAGATGTTGTTCAAGAGCTGTTCCAATGCCCCGCTCAAATGACCAACCAAATCGTGTTGAAATCAATGAGAAAATAGTTCAAGTATTAGGCCCAGAAATTCAAAAATTGAATGATTTTATGCGATTTACAGTAAAAATCTTTTAAATATTAATTAATTAATATATTTAGACGTCATCAATTGATCGTTTTCTTGAAGAATTTCAATCAATTTGTCACCCAGAAAGACGTAGAGATTTTATTTCTGAATCTCTTTTACTTATGATTGGTAAATTATTAAATATGTTTGTTGTTTTGGATGCTTTAAAAGATATGAAGGTTTTTTATTTAAAGATTTTTTTTATCATAAATATGAAAAGTCTTCAATAGAATTTTATTAATTTAACAAAAAATATTTTTTAAGGCTTCAATAAAAAATGATCTGTCAACATTTCATAGGTTTTCTCCTCTTAATCTAATAAAAAATATTTTTAGAGCTTCTCAATCTCCTGAGCATAGTTTGACTCTTTTTCTTGCTACCCAGAACAGAATTAAACAAACATTAAGAGAAAAAATTCAAAAAGTTAATTTATCTATTTTTTCATTTTTATAAAAATATTAAGATTGATGGCTTTGAAGAAATATTAGCTGATTTAATAGATTTAAATGTTTATTTTTTTGAACAAAAACTTTATACAAGTCCTGAAGAAAAACATACACATGTTAAGGTTATTGCCTTTTGTTTTTATTTGATGAATATCGATATTTATGCTAAATTAGAGCAAAAAAGAAGAATTTCTGTTCAAAAAGTTGATAAAATTTTTAAGGTTTTTTTATTTTAAAAATATTTTTAATTTTTATTCAAAAGTCAGTAGAAGTTGTCCCTTTATTTGGAGATATGAATATTCTTCCTTTTACTTTTATTTCTCAATGTAAACATCCAAATCAATGTGCTGGTCAATGTAAATGTTATGATCCAAATAAATGGCCTTTATCTAATATTGAAGGTTTTTTTCTAAATATTTTAAAAATTAAAATAATTTTAGCTGAAAAATGTCATGTAAATATTACAAATAAATTGAGCCAAATTAGAGAACAACATGATCAATTTATTACTAATTTGGGAAGAATAAGGAATGAATTTTCAATTTATAACAGAAAAGGACCTTTAAATGATAATGAAAATAAAAAAATTGCTGAATTAACCTTAAATGGATTACAATTACTTTGTTTTTGGACTAGTGATGTTATTGAAACTGTAATACAAAAAAACCTTAAATAAAATTGATTTTGTTTTTTTTGAGATTGCATGGAAATTATTAAATCCTTCAAATCATAGAAAAAATCCAGAATGCCCAGAAAATGCTGAAACGTATGAATTAGCAACAAAATACAATTATACTTGTGAAGAAAAGTCAGCAATTATTGAAGTTTTTATTTAAAAGTTTTAAAAAATATAATAATTATTTTTTAGATAATTTCAATGGTTAAAGGTATTCAATCATTACTTGGACAAATGGAAGATGAATTCTGTGTAGCAATTAGGCAACATATTTATATAGAAATGCGTGATTTTGTTAGTGGAACATTAATTGAACTTCAAACAAAGGCCTTAAAACATAAAAAAGTTTTTTTCTCTTTTTCATTTAAAAATTAATTGTTTTAAAAAGGATGTTTTGTCTTGTATTTTAACAGCAATAATTGAGACATGTTCTGATCAATCAATAATTGTTGGTAATCAATTGGGGAAATTTAGTTCAAGATCATCAGAACTTTCCTCTTCATCAAAATTATTAAAAAAGGGGAAAAAATTAGAAAATATTGGTTCAATGTCTGACTTACGTCTTGGAAAGAGAAATGTTGTTCCTAGCAATACACAAGTTTTCTTTTTTATTAATATTTATTTTTATATTACATTTAGCTTTATTTGGCTAGAACAATGTTAGAATCTATTATTTATGAAAAATCATTGTCTAATGGCCGTCGAATTTTTAAAAAAGAAATTGATGAAAAATATAGAGAAAAAATGGTAAAAGAAATTATTAATATATTTATTGTTAAATAATTTTTTTTAGATTAATTTTCTTCGTTCTTCCTATTTCTGGTCAGCACTCTTAGAATTTAAATTTTCTTTAGAAAAATGTGCAGATTTTTCTCAACTTTGGTTTTTTTTATTTTTAATTAATATTTATTTATTTTACTTTTATTATTAAAAGGTTTCGGGAATTTTTTCTTGAAATGGCAATGGGAACTCGAATTCAGGTTTATTTTTATTTATGTCTAATATTTGTTGTTAGTTTCCAATTGATATGTCTTTGCCTTGGATTTTTGTTAATTTTATATTAGATTCTTCTGATTCTGCTCTTTTGGAATGTATTTTATTTCAATTAGATTTATATAATGATGCTGCTTCTTTTGCTTTAAAAATGTTTAAAAAACAATTTCTTTATGATGAAGTTGAGGCCGAGGTTTCTTTTTATTAATTTAAAATTTTAATAAATTAAAGGTAAATTTATGTTTTGACCAATTTATTTATAAATTATCAGAGGCTATTTTTACTCATTATAAACAATTGGCTGCAACGTAATTTTTAGAAATATTCTAAAATTTAATCTTTGTAATATTTTTAAAGAATGTTATTAGATAAAGAATTTAAATCTGATTGTACTCAATATTTTACTATTCGAACACCTTCAGCTGTTAAATTTGAAACATTATTTAGACAGCGACATTTTCAGGTTTTTAAATAAATTTGTTTAATTATGTTTTTAAAAAGCTTCTTGGTCGTTCTATTGATTTAAACAGATTAATATCTCAACGGTTAAATTCTTGTATTATTCGTTCTTTAGAAAATTCAATTACTAAATTTGAATCAGAGGCTTTATATTTTATTATTGTTTTGGATAATTTATTAGAAGTTAATCGTCTTTGTCATCGACTTTTATCAGAAAAATTAGGGTCTTTAGCTAATTTTGACGATTTACTTCTTGAAGCAAATCGTCAAGTATCTTCACAAAATGGAAGAATTACTTTACATATTTATTCTGAATTAAATGACGATTTATTTCCTAATTTTTGTTATAATACAACAACAAAACGATTTGTTAGAGGAAAAGTAAGTAAGGTTTTTATGGTTTAGTTGGTTATGGCGTTGTTTGTGGTTTAATAAATAATTTTAAATTGCCGGATATGATGATAAAAACAGACCTGTTGGGACTGTTCCATGGCCTTTTAACCTCTAAGAAGTTCTGATCCGGTTCTTTTTTTAATGAACTTGTTAATTTATATTTTCTTCTCCCTATTTTTTAGATTAATTATAGAAATCCACCTGATAGAGGACGTCCTCCTATTGTTTCCGCTCAATATGAATTTGGTTCTAAATCATTAAATGCTGCTTTTTACAACCTTTCTATGATGTATAGTGGTTTTATTGGTTTTCCTCATTTTCGAGTAATGGCAAAATTGATTGGTTATCAGGTATGAATATAAAATATATTTTAAAAATTTTTTTTTCAGGGAGTTGCTGCTGTTTTGGGTGATTTACTAAGTTCAGCAAGACGATTATTGAATGATCAAATTAAAACCCATGTTAGGGTATTAATGGGATTGGCCCCAAAGCAATGTAAATTACAACGATTTGATTATGGAATTGAAGGTAAAATATTTCTTTTAGGTTTAACCTTTAATTAGTTTAGGTAATCTTCAATATTTTGTTCATCAATTACGAACATTTTCTGGTTATTCCCCACTCCGAAAAGAATTTTGCCAATGTTTACGTGAATTTGGAAATATTTTAACATCTATTCTAAGTTTGGAAATGGGCTTAGCTCATGAAGAAATGTTTGATTTGCTTGCTGCTTCTTCTTTTACTGGACAAATTCCAAAACCTCATGCAAAATGTTTTTTTTTTAATTATTTAATTTTTATTTTTAATTTTAAGCTTCTGATGAACAAGAATTAAAAATACAAAGATTAGAAGCAAAATATTCTCATCTTCAGATTGCTTCGATTTGTCAGCAATTTGGAACTGAATCTGTGAGATGAAATAAATAAAATAATTTTATAAAATTTTAGCAAGCAAAAGTTGCTGCTGAAAGTGAATTATTAACAAGAGAAAGACTTTGTTGTGGACTTAATATTTTTGGAATGTAAAAATAAAAAATACATTTTAATAAATAAACTTCCCTTTTTAAGGGTTTTAAATCAATTAAAAGAAACTCTTTTATCAGATCCAATTTGGAGTGGCCCAAAACCTCCAAATGGTGTTATGTGGATAGATGAATGTGTAGAATTCCATAGAATTTGGTTTTTTGTTTGAATTTCTAATTAGTATTATTTATTTTTTAGGTCAGGGTTTTTATTTGTTTTATGTCTTTCTTATTCTAGCCAAACAACAAATACTAATCAAAATGTTGTTTCTGAAGATATATATAGCACTTTAAAGAAGACTAATAATAGTAATAATTCTCCAGCAATTATTGAAACAATTTGGCAAGGTTTAAGTATTGAAGAATTATTTGGTGATGGTATTTATTGGACTGGATGTGCATTAATTCGATTGTTGGGTCAGCATAGACGATTTGAAGTTTTAGATTTTTGTTATCATTTACTGCGTGTTAATAGAACAGTTGGGGGTCCAACTGAAGGAAAAGAACATTTAGAATTTGGTTCACATCAAAAAATTGTTTTGTTTTTTAAATAATTATATTTTCCTTAAATTTTAAGGCAATTAATCAACTTATTGATCGAATACGTCGTGTTCAGGCTCAAAATAACCAACTCTTCACTATTCTTAATAATTATGCTTCTAATGAACATGTAGAAACAACTGTTCAAAATTTCCCTCCACCTGTTTATCAACCACAGTCCCAACATTATGGAAATGGAGAAGCACATGAAGGAAGTGCGCTTTGACATACTAAATACTTGCCATTCACTCTAATTAATTAATTATTCTTAATTTTATTAAAATTCCTTTTTATGTTAATCTAATTCTAAGAGACACAATATTTAATAATATATATAATTTATTTACAATTATTAATTTTTTAAAATTATACGGGTCTCTAAAAATCCGGTAAACCGTTACCCGGGGGGACCGGTTATTAACCGGCTTTGAACAACCCTACTTTAACGATAAGTCGGTTTTAATTAAATGTGCAAATCTGCAGGAAGTGTATAACGTTTATGCATTGACAATGGAGATCCATATACTTCTTCCTTGCCTTCAGTAGTTCATCAATAACTACTTCATTCCCAACTTCTAGACGAAGTTCATTGTCTTCATTTATTCGATATTCATTTGCTGAACGCTTTTGTTTACTTTCATTTTTAGATTCCATCTTAATAGTAATCTGAAAAATTAAGTTAGAAAATAAATAAATGAAATGCTCGAACAAAAACAAAAAAATCAAATAAATACAAAGAAAAAAGTAAACACAAAAAATAATATAAACGTAGAGAAAGCTTCTTGCGTGTTAAGGTTGATTCCCTGACGCTAATGAAGATGCAGTTAAGGTTTTTATTTAGCTTCAGCCTAGTCTTGTCCTGTTAGTTCAAGTACAAAGAATGTGGCCAGTAGCAGACAAGATGTCTCAGTAGGGTGGTGGTTCTTCAGAGTGTTTCTCATCGTTGTTGCATTACTTCTGCATATGTACGAGGGTTGTTTTTGTTTATTGGAGTTGTTTTGAATTCAAATTTGTTCATTTAAGTGAAGAAGGAATTTTGCTCACTGAATATAACCTTCCTACTTTGGTGGGCTTTCCTGTGGAACGATCTACTCTTAAACTGCACACAAACCAGCGAAGACATCACCACTGGGTGTTTGGACTTCACCCACGGAGATATCCCCTTGGTCCTTATTCACGAACTAAAGCGCGAAGCAATAGACGTCGACACTATGAAGTACCTACCAGTAGGATCCATTTTCCACCACGGGGCGTGCCTCCAACCAGCGAATACAGTTAAGAGTGATAGATCCTCAGAAGTCCCACTAGAGTTGGAAGATTAGATACAGTGAGCAGAATTCCGCCTGCATGAAATTGGCAAATCCAAACTCAAAGCATGGCCAATGAACAAAAGCAGTCCTGGCACGCAAACAGATGTACAATCAGCGTTGAGAAACACCAAGAAGAACCACTTCTAGTTCTTGCTGTAGACTAAGAGCAACTAAAAATTAACTTGACAATACAATAAATTAAGAAAAATCACACACCTGGCTATCTTCCCTTTTCCTTTCTCCATCATTGTTTCTCATACAGGCCTTGAATTTGATCTTGTTGTTGAAGTCACTAAGCAGATCCACATATGTACGAGGGTTGTTTTTGTTTATTGGAGTTGTTTTGAATTCAAATTTGTTCATTTAAGTGCAGAAGGAATTTTTCTCACTGAATATAACCTTCCTATTTTGGTGGGCTTTCCTGTGGAACGATCTACTCTTAAACTGCACACAAACCAGCGAAGACATCACCACTGGGTGTTTGGACTTCACCCACGGAGATATCCCCTTGGTCCTTATTCACGAACTAAAGCGCGAAGCAATAGACGTCGACACTATGAAGTACCTACCAGTAGGATCCATTTTCCACCACGGGGCGTGCCTCCAACCAGCGAATGCAGCCAAGAGTGATAGATCCCCAGAAAAGTCCCACCAGAGTAGGAAGATTAGATTCAGTGAGCAGAATTCCATCTGCGCTGAAATTGGCAAATCCAAACTCAAACCAAAGCCAATGAACAAAAGCAGTCCTGGCACGTAAACAGATGTACACATCAGCGTTGAGAAACACCGGGAAGAACCACCTCTAGTTTTTGCTGTAGACTAAGAGCAACTAAAAATTAACTTGACAATACAATAAATTAAGAAAAATCACACACCTGGCTATCTTCTCTTCTCCTTTCTCCATTGTTGTTTCTCATACCGGCCTTGATTTGATCTTGTTGAAGTCACTAAGCAGATCCACAATGCAGCACTTTCATCGTACTGAACTACTCTGAAAAATGAATAAAAATATAAGTAGTTTTAAAAATAAGAAAAATAATCTTACCTAAGGCAATACTTTATTTGAACATCACAGGCACCAGGAAAGAACTCAATATTAATAGAGCGCCGCGTCGAAGACTTCGTGTCCGTCCGGTGTCGGGCTCTATTGGATGGAGGCAGTAGAAGAGCATTAAGTGCTGTTGTTTGGCTTTATGTATACGCCGTTGGTTTTGATGATGATTTTGTGGGGTTAAAAATAAAGAAAAGGACTTGGCTTTTATACTTAAAAACCCTCACTTTCTCTCCCTCCAAATAACTTTACTATAAAGGGACAAACAAACAGACAAACTCTTCTCAATTATATAATAGGATATTTCTACTCACAATCAGATGCAAATATATTTTATGTTGACACTATTCTGCATATTTATAGATTTATGATATTTTAAATTATAGAATAATATTAAATATTTGGGATACAATTATTGTCACAAATTACAATTAATATTTTTATTGGCTTTATTTGTTTCAAAATCATAAAGATGTACTAATCCTTCTACCAATTCTGTACCCATTCGTTTTAAATCAGCTATTGTTATCTAAAAAAATGATTCTTTTTTTATTTAATTAAAAATACTTGAGTTCCAGCTTTTGATCCAAAGTCAAAACCCCAATAGCTTGATTCACATGTATAAACCCTTTCAAGTTTGAATTGACGCCAAGTTGATACCCGTGCAGAAAATTCTTTAGCTTTTGTTATCGAAAAAGAACAATCTTTTAATGAAAATGAATCAGAGAACTAAAAAGAAATAAATTTAAAAATTGTATTTAAAAAACCTTGGAAAGAATTTCTGGAAGAAGGGAGAATGTTTTTAAGTTAACAGAATTATCTACTGGACACCAAGACTCCATTGGGTTATTTCCATACATAAAAATGTTTGCCTTTCTTGAATGTCCATGTAAATCAATAAAAGTAAATGGAGGCATTTTAAGAATTTCAACCTTTTTTTTTAATAATAAATTAAATAATTATTACCATATATTGTATTAATGCTTTTGTATGGAAAATAGAAGGATGAAGAATAGAAGAAGGACAATTCCATACTCTATTTAAATCCTGTCCTGCAAGTGAACAGCGATGACTATATAAAATATAAATTAAAAATAATCTTCTCTTTATTAAAAAAACCTTCCATTAATTACTCCATCTGGGTTTAACATTGGTATTAATTTAAAAATAAATATGTCACGAGCACGATTAGCTAAAGGATGTGTAGATAATAAAAATTGAATAAAACATAAAATAATAATTATTATTTAATTTATAAAGAGGTAAATAAATAACCATGAATAATCCAAGAACTATTTGATTCTCCAGGATGAACACGTGAAGTAATTAAAATTATTTGTTTTGATTTTAAATAATTATTATTATTAGTAATAGTTAAAATAGGGACAGAATTGCCAGATAAAGTACTACAAAGTTTTTGACGCCAAAAAAATAAATTATTTGGTAAAGAAGAAGAAATCCAACGTTCAAGTGTACACTAAAATTAAAAAAAAATAATTATAATTTTATTATTTATAAACTTGAAGTCTTGTATATGTGTAGGGAAAATGATATGCAATATAACAAATATCATCATTATGTGGAAAAGAAAGATTAAAATAAAGAGAAGAAAAATTCCTTTAAACGAATGAAGATAAGATTTATTTTTTTTTAATTTAATAGTTTAAATTACCTTATTTCAATTGTTTGTTGTATATTATTATTATCACAATTAATATTTTGATTATTATTTCGAATATTTTTCTAAACAAATTACCTATATATTATAATTTTTTAATTATTTTTACATTTTTTAATGGAGATCTTTTTATTTTTTTATTTTCTTTAATTAAATCCATTTCTATATTAGGAATTTTATATAAATTTTTAAAATAATTTATTTCAGTTCCAGCCCTCATCCAACCAACACGACCATATTTTTCTGCTTCAATTGTAGAGAAAATAACAGGTTGCATTCCTTATTTTTTAAATAAAAATAAATAAATAAAAATAAAAAAAACCTTTAGAAAACATTGAAATATTCTTTAAACAATTAATAATTTCAAAATTATATTTAATCCCTGCCTTCATATTAGAAATTTCAAAATAAAACCATTGAAAATGGAAAGTTTGTTGATTAATATCTGGAGAAATAATTAATTGATAATTATATTGTTCAACCTTAAATTTAAATTTTAAATTAATTAATTAAATGTATATTTACTTGTATTGCTTTCCATAAATTCCCAGACTCAAAACGACTTTCAAATTTTAAATATTCTTCATTATTATTATTTTTTATATTTATTTTATTATTATTATCAACATCAAAAACAATTCGAGGAAAAGTCTGATTTTTCTCTTCTTTTTCAAAAATATTTTCTTTTTTTACTTCTTGTTGATTAATACTTTTTTTATAATTTGATATATTTTTAGTAATTATTTCTCTTTAAAAAAAAGAATAATTTAATTTAAAAGAACAAATAACCTCATAATATTATTTGAAGAATTATCAAATTGTTGTTGTTTATTTAAATTAATTTTATCAGAACAATCAAATAATTCTGAATTAGCAATTTTAACAAAAGAACCAACAGAATTAATTTTCTAAAATTAAATAAATATTTTTAATTAAATTAATAAATATAAACCTTCCATTTATTTAAAACAATTTTATTATATTCTTTTACACATTCTTCATTAGTAATTTCATCAAAAACAAATTTTTTAACATTATTATTATTAAATTCTGGAAAGTACTTTTGATAATTCTTTAATTTTTAAATTTTAGTTTTAATGTAATTTAATACTTACAATAAGTTCATTTAAATTTAAATGATTATATTTACTTATATCAGGTAAACTATTAACATCTTTTTTTATTAATTTTGTTTTTTTAATTTCTTTTTCTTTATTATTATTTTGTTTATTAATTAAATCTTCTTCTTCTTCCTTTTCTTCTTCTTCTTCTTCATTATTTAAAGAAAATAAATTATTAAAAGGCAAAAGATTTGAATCTTCATCTAAAAATAAATTAAATAATTAATTATTAATTTCATACCACTTTCATCAAATAAATGTTTAATATTATAAGAAGAAGAAGAAGAAGAAATTAATTCATTGTCAGAAATTACTTTTTTATTTTTTCTTAAAAATAATTAATTTTTATTTTTAATTTAAAATAAAAATAACATTTTTTTATTATTTAATTGTTTATCAAAAGGAAGAACAAAATTTAAAGGAAAATCATCAAAACAATAAGGAAATTCTTTTGAAGGTAAACATCGAAGACATAATGAACAAATAGAATCCTTTAAATAAAAATAAAAATTAATTAATATATATTTTAAATACATTTAATTGAACATCACTATTATTATTTTCTTTAATATTATTTTCAAAATAATTATTATTCATTTCTTCTGATAAATCTTTAACAAATAAATTACATAATTGTAACATATTTAATTCTTCTAATAATTGTTTTCGACATTCCTCTATTTTTAATTAAATTTAATTTAAATTAAATCAAACCAATTCGTATAAATTGTTTTAAAATTGTTAAAGCAAAAAATACAATTTGTTGACAACCAAAATTAACAAAACGATTTGGAAAATAATTTTCAAAAATTAATTTTAAAATTGGTAAACAATTATATTGAATTAATTTAAATTTTATTCTTTCTAAAAAAAAAAAGATTTAATTAAAAAATAATTTTATTTTTTTATTTTCTTTTCTTTCTTTTATAATTAAAAAAAATATAAAGAGTAAAGAAAATAAATATAAAAAAAAAAAAGATTTTTTATTTAACTTTATGTGATATTGAGATTAACTAAAAAATGAACAAATGGCAGAAAATTAAAAAAAGAGAACACTTTTTTCTTCTCTTTTCTTTTTTAAAAGAAAAAATTTGTTGCATCAAAAATATAATTTTTATTAAAAAATATTTGGGAAAAAAAAAACAAAATTAATTAAAATTAAAAAAAATTTTCTCCTACCATTTTTTGAAAGAATAATTAAACATTCCATAATTTTAGCCATTTTTAGAGAAATTAAATCAATAGAAGATTGACAATTATTTAAAATTAATAAATCTTCTTCAAAAAATGAATTAATAATTAATTTTTGTTGTTCTATTAAATTATTAGATAAATTGTCCTTTTTATTAATTACTTTAAATAAATTTAAAATAATTAAATTAAATTAAATAATTACAATTTAATAAATAAGAATTAAAAGCTTCTAATGTTAATAAAAAATTTTTAATAAAATTTTGTTCATTGGATAAAATTTGAACATTTCTAACTAAAAATAAAAGAAAATATAAAAATTAATTAATTAAATAATTTACCTGAATTAAATGAAAGAAATAATAAACAAAATAAATTTAAATTTTGTAAAGAAAAAATATTTTGTTGTTTTGAAAAAGACTCAAAATTAAATAAATTATTTACCAAAAGGGAAAGAACACCACTAAAAAAGAAATTTAATTAATTAATTATTTTTTAAAATTAAATTACCTTAATCTAACTTTTAAAGCAAATTTTTTATCTAAATTTTTTTTTTTTTAATAAATTTAAATTTTTTTACCTTTTTCATAAAAAATTAAAATTGTTTTTGCTAAAATATCAAGAATAAAATAATCTAATAATTCCCAATTTTTAATTTTAAATAAATCAAAACGATTTCGAATAGCATGAAAAAAATAATTAATTATATCTAATTTTACAAGAAATTTTAAACGATTTTGTTTAACTAAAAATTAAATTTAATTATTTTAATTTTAAATAAATATAAAAATACCTAAAACATCACAATTTTCTAATAACATATAACCATTTAATAATTTACAAAATACAAATAAATTTAAAGAATCATTTGTGACCTAAAAATAATTAATTTAAAAATAATAAATAAATTAAAAAAACAAACTTTAATAGCTTTAAGAATATATTCTACCAATAATGGACTTTTATTATTATTAATTTTAATTCCTTTTTTATTTCGATCTACATAAGAAGAAGTTTGTTGTTTTTGTTGTTTAGAAATTGATGAATTTAATTTCTTTATTGTGTTTCCTAAACATGTATTTGGTCTATGTAATTTACTTTTAAAGAAAGAAAAAAAATAATTATTATTAAAAAAACCTTTTATTATTACTTTTTAATTCTGTTAATTTAATAAAATCTATTAAATTACTTTTTGACTTCTTTACTATTAATTTTTGTTTAATTTTTCTCTTTGAAGAAGGCCTTGAAAATACTTCTTCATTTTTAAATGTTTTTAAATTTTTTGATTTATTATTATTATTTCTTTCAGAAAATGATTTTAACTAAATAAAAAATATTTAATTTAATTTAAAAAATATTTAATTTAAAATAAACCTTTTTCTGATTTTCTTCTTTATAAATTTTATTTTTTTTAATTTCATTATTTTTTTCATCAATTTTTGTATTTAAAGAATTCCCAGATTTAATTATTTTTTTATATTTTTTTTCAGTTTTTTCTTCTAAAATTTGTGTAGAAAATGATGATTTTATCGAATTATTATTTTTTCTTATTTTACTTTCTTTTCCTTCAATTAATTCATATTTTGATTGAAAGAATGAAGAAAAAGAAACTGGAGATAATTCAATAAAACTAAAATAATATAAATTATTTAAAATTAAAAAAAAAAATACTTAAAAGTTGTGTCCATTTCATTATTTAATTTTTTTAAAATAAAATTAACAATTGAATGTTGTTCAGAAATATCTGAATTTGTTAAACAAAGATGAACTAAAAGAGAAACAAGAGAATCTAATTCTGCAGAATATTCTACTTGTTGTTGAATACAAATATTTAAACTTTTAAAATAAAAATTAAAAGAAAATAAATTATTTAATTAACCTATTTGTAGATGTTGAAGGAATTGCATTTTCGTTGGATTTCAAATTGGTCATAACAATAATTTAAAAATTATTAGAAAATAACCCTAAAAGAATATTTAAAAAATAACTTAAAAATTAGAATATAAATTGTAAATAAAACAAAAAAATATTTAAATAATAAAATTAAACAATTTTATTTATTTTAAATAAAAAGAATAATAATTTTTATTTATTTAAAAATCCTCTTTTTTCCTATTTATTAATATTGGAATACAAATATACTGCACTATATTTTGAGCAATAATTAAGAAAACATTTACATATTAATTGATACATCCACCACTCTGTAAAAATAAATTAAAATTTTAGGAATTCAAATAAAATTATTTTTTTAAATAAAACAAACATTAATAATTCGAATTTCTTGTTCACTCAAAGGTTTAGTCCTATAACATTCTGGTAATTGATAGAATTCAATAGATAAAGATTCATTCTTATTCTTAGAATTATTTGGTTGTTTTTCTTGTTGTTGGTTAATAGAAGAATCGAATTTTGGTTGAGGAGAACGAGGACCCAAAAACTTTATCATCGGCTTTCTTGCAGCTACCTTAATAAATATCTTTAATTACTTTTTATAAATAGATGTTAAATTAATTAACATAATCGATATTTTTTGATAAATAAAAATAAATAAATATTTTTAAAGACAAATTTAAATTAAATTAAAAAAAAAAACCATTGTTGAAGTAGTAGTAAAAAGACGATTATTTAATAGTTCTGCATTAAATTCAGAAACAGTTTTATTAATAAAATCATCTAACTTTAGACTTTGTAAAGCATTAGAGCGTCGGCTCCAAATGAGAAAAGACTCAAAGAATTTTAATGAATTCTTCATTAAAAATCTGTAGAAATAAAATGTTATAAAAATGTAATATAAAATAAAAACCTACAATTTAAGATTTTGAACATAACGCATAAAATAGTAATATGCAGTAAAGGGGAAACAAAATAATTAATACTTCAACTAAAAATATAAAAATTTTAATTTTTTGGTCATCGACTTTTAAGTCTTAAAAAATTAAATTTCGAGACTTAAATGTCATATTTTAATTAGAGCCCGGAACGGGAACGGGTTCCCGGCCCGTTTCCCGGTTTCCGGGTCCCTTTCCCGGATTTTTTTACTAAACCGGGATAGAAACGGGAACGGGAATTCCTGGTTTTCCCGGTTCCGGGTCCCTCCCGGTCATGTTTAAATCCCGTTCCCGGTTCCCGGACCCGGCATTTTTATACCGGGAAACCGGGAAAAGCTGAAAGTTTTAAAACGAAATAATTTTCTTCAAAATAATTTTTTTAAACTTTTTAGAACAATTTTTTAAAAAACATTCCTAATTTTTCTAAGTTCCGAACAGTTATTTATAGGGCTCGCCAAAGTATGCACGCAAATTCACAAAATATGCGCATATATACATATGCACCAAAAAGGTCCAAAATATGCATCAAAATTACAGAAAAGTGCCGAAATATGCATCAAAAATTGCGGAAATAGGCTTTCAAAAAAATGTATTCAAACAATGCTTAACTTTGTTTTTCACAATTACATATTAGGAATTGTTCTAAATTTTCTTCAGTAAAACTCATCTAGAGAGTATTTGTAAAAGAGAGAACATTTGGAAAAATTATAGATAAAAGTATATTAAAATTAACAAATACCAAAAATAATTCTTTTGAATTTTTAACAATTTTTCACATTTTCTGACCATTTTTCCAAATATGCACCGATATGCACATATGCCCGAATGTGCCGAAATATGCAAAAATATGCAACAAGAACCGGGTTCTAAAGTACCGGACCAAGGTAAAAACACCATTTTTGAGCGTTTCAGACCAAGGCATATCCGCATACAAAATATGCATTTGCATGTTTTAGTGAGCCCTAGTTATTTAGCACAGCACTTGATACTTACGATTCTAGAAAATCAAATCTTACTCCGGAGACTGCTGAAAAGATATTATTTTTGAACAAAGCTTTCCGAAACTTAATTACACTTATTAAATTGAATAAATTTATAAAAAATTACTCTAAAAATAATTGTTATCAACAAAATTATCATTTTTTACGTGTTTTCACGAATTTTAAAAAATTCCCATTTCCCGGCCGGGACCTGGCCATTTTTGAACCGGGAAGTAACGGGAATTCCCGGTTTCCGGTCATGTTTCAAATCCCGTTCTCGGTTCCTGGTTTTTTCAAAATTCCGAGCTCTAATTTTAATAATGATCTTTTTTCTGTTATGCCGTAGACAAAATATGTATTAGGCATAATTTTAGATATTAAAGGAATTCGTTTAATAAAAGTTGTTGAAAAAAATTATTTTTTATTTAATTTCTTTATTTGTTTAAACGACATTAAAAATTACTTAAATATTGAATAAATGGATGTAAGTTTTATATATTCATTAAATGTTTTAAATGAAATTTTTAGTTTATTGATTTGGTTGAGAGTAGTCCTGAACCTTATGATGATAATCGAAATTCAACATTTCAAATAAATGCAAGTCGATCAGTAAGGGCTGACCACAGTGGCTCTAAAATGGAAGACTGGAAAATCAATAGTAATTCTTTTAATTTTATTTGATTCAATTTTTTTTTCGTTAGAAAATATATAATTTTTAGACAGTCACAATTCATTAGCTGTTCCTGGTGAATTTGGATATGCGCGACGCAGTCGTGCTGAGGACTATACGGATTCAATTGCTAATGTTCCAGTTTCAGTAGAACCTAGACAATTCTTTAATCGATCAACAAATGAGCGGAGTTTTTATGAAAATAGATTATCTGAAGGTGGTGGGAGAGACAAAGGGATTTTTGAAAGGTTTTTGCTTAATAATTAATCAAATCTTTTACCTATATAGAATCAGAGAGAATAGACTTGTTCAGGATGGAAATGAAAGAATTGATTCTGGTGGTTATTTCTCATTAGGTCTTAAACAACAATTACTTCAACGGGTAAGTTTTTTTTATTCTAACGACCTATTCACTATTTTATTTTTAGAATCCTCGCTCTACATCTAATAATAATGGATCTCAACATCCAGATGGAAATAACCGACATGAACGTCCCAATAAGCGGCAATCTTTACCAATTATTTATGGAAATAGAAAGAGGGTAAAATCTATTTTCAAATTAATTTTAATTGTTTATCTTTTAGCAGTTCTTTGAGGATCCAATTCCAACTGGTTCTGGAAGACTGAGCTCCTTGCAATTAAATGAATCACATATGACTCCTTTTTTTCCTCCTAAACAAGCAAGATTTTCGTTTGTTTCGGTATTAATCACAAATATTTAATTATTTTAACTTTTATTTTTTATGCTATGTCAAATGCAAGACTTAATCCATTGTCTGATCGTTATGAACCAGAACTATTGCCAACAGTTAGCCCTTTAGAGAAAGAGACAAAGGTTTGAGAAATCTATAATTAGAGGTAATATTTGTTTCACTAAAGTATTTGGTACTTGAAATGCGACAGGAATCAAATTTTATGAATTCATTGGATTCACCAATAATTGAAAATCTCATTCACTCAAAAAGACTTTTAAATGGAGGTATTTTTAATTTAAAAAATACTCATTTAATTTTATTTAAGAAATTAATAAACTTGAAGAATCTTACAATTTGGAATGGTTGGAATTGGAAAAACGAATAAAAATCTGTCGTTATGTTATTGTGCCTACTTATCGATATCCTAAGGTTAAAACAGATATTTTTATTAAAAAATTATTTTTTAAGAATAATTTTGTTGGACGTTTAATTGGTTTTGGTGGATTGACCTTACAAAAGATTTGTAAAAAATATAAATGTTTTTTGTCTATTCAAGGAGCACATTCAACAAAGGATCGTGCACAGGTTTTTTTCTAACAAGGAAAGAAGGGAAATTACCAGGTTGTAATTGAAGCTTAAAAACGGAATTAATAGCTGCTCCCTATTGAAAACTAATAAAATATTAAAATAAGTTTGAATCAAAAATGAACGGTTCAACATAACTTAAATTACATTTAAATATTCTTTAAAATTTATACAATAAATATATTTTAATAATTCTCCCAAACATTTAGGAAATTGATTTACTTAATTCTGGTGACCCTCGGTATGCCCATTTTGCTGGACCGTATGTTTTATTTAATTTAAATTTTAAAATCTCTTTATATTAGATTACATATTCGTATTGATGTTACTTCTATTCCACATATTGCTCATATGCGTATGGCTTCGGTGCTAAATCTACTTTATAAAGTTTTTATTCAGGTAATTAAAAATCTTTAATTTATTAATATAAAAGTTATTTTTATTGTTTTTTAATCTTTTTCCTTTTAAGGGTCCTGACTTTGATTTGGAAGGATTTCTACAGGATGTGGATTTACAACAAAATAATAATGGTTATAAGATATAGAATATTTAAATAAATAACTAAAATTACTTTAAATAGTTAAAATATTTTTAAAAATTTTAAGCAAACATTAATAATATATTTTACAATAAAAATATATACATATAATTAATTTGAAGGTAAGGACACTCAAATATCTGACAATAAAATACGTCATGAAGCAGAAGCAGCAAATTTACAAGCAGAATTTGGAGAAATTCAAAATTATGTAAAACATCGGGATGGGAATTGTATTTAATTAATTATAGAAAAAAACTTTATTTCTTTTCATTTTTTAGTTCTAAATAGGCAACATAAAAATATTATTGATGATAAATCTGTTCCTGATAATGTTCCAACACAATCTTCTGACATTATTTCTGGAAATAAATGTGGGAGTGAATTAGTCCTTGGAAAAAAAGAATGGGGTGGCAATGAAAGGTTTGATAATAATCGTAGTGAAGTACGAAAAGAAAAGTTACGACGAGAGAATAGGTAAAAGTTATAATTTAAGAAATCTCAATTAAAATAAAAAATTTTCATAACAATTAGTAGCAACAAGGATACTATTGTCTACAATATTGATGACGATGATGATAGTGTATTTCATTAAAAAGAGAAAAAGAAACAAAGCCATAAAGATGACATTTTTATTATATTTATTACTTTTTTAATATATGTATGTATTCAAATAGTTTTTTCTTTAAATTTGGTTGAAGAGCCAGAAAATAATTATATTTAAGATTAAAACTTATTTGCTTTAATTTCATTTTTGAGGGTGATTTAAAAATAAAATTTTATCAAAAATCTGCAGGTATAAATTTTTTGAGAAATTCTTTATGGTAAATGAGGAAAAGAAGTTCATACTAAAATTGGGGGGAAAATAAGTTCAACAAATTAACATAACAGAAACTAAAATAATACTAAAAATATAATATTTGTTCTTTCATCTTTCCCTTTCCAACTGTCTAAGTACACTGTTTACTAAGCAATCATGTATTTGACCACGTTGAGGAAGAAGTTGATTTATCTATGAAAATATAATAATATCTTAATTACTTTTTTATAAAACATTTTCTATTGCAGCCTCTCCGTGTTTCCTTGCCAATTCTCTCGAACTCTTCAATCCATTTGAACGTTTAACCAATTCTAACGCTTTTTCCAAGTCACCTGATTGAGAGAAACGCCGTTCAATGAGAGGATCTAATTCAGGAAATTCATTCGCCGCGAGGAGAACCTTTTTGAAAATTAAAAGAAAAATATGTAAATAACTAACTGGACAAGTTGCCAACCCCAAACGGAGATCAGAAGATGTTGGCTTGCCTAATTCAGCGTCTGAGGCAACATAGTCAAGTACATCATCAATTAATTGAAAAGCAAGGCCTAAATTACGTCCAAATTCACTAGCTAATTGTTGGGTAGATTCTGGACAACCTTAAAAATAATTATTTTAATACTATTAAATTAATACTACCAGAAAGCATAGCAACAGATTTACAGCTATTTGAAAATAGACTGCCTGTTTTATAAAATGTTTTCATCATATAATGTTTAAATCGTGCATTTTTTGATTGAGCTAAAGAAAAAAAAGAATTATTTTAATTTTAAATTATTACGTGGAGAATTTAATTGCATTAATTCTCCTTTAACTAAATCCTCAACAATTGCAGCCATTGTTTCTATTACTTGAGGTTGTCCAATATTACATAGAACTTTTGTAGCACGAGCAAGAATAAAATCACCAATAAGAATTGCCTATAATAATTAATTTTTTATTCCGTATTTTTAATTATTTTTACTTTCTTATTTCCCCAACGGGCATTTGTTGTTGGCTGTCCACGCCTTGTATTTGATTCATCAATTACATCATCATGAACCTATTGAAGTTTTAATAAATTTAAAAAATTATATTAAAATACTAAAGTTGCACTATGTATCATCTCAGCTATAATAGCAATTCTGTATTGGTTTAGGTTAATATCAACTGTTGAATTATTAGAACAAGTCCTAAAAATATAAAATTAAAACTTTAAAACATTAAAAAGAAAAACATTTGTTGATTACAGGCAGCACTCATAAGTAGAGAGATTGTAGGCCGAACCATTTTACCACTTTTATCAAAATAATATCTAGACATTTCACGTAATTCCTTTGTGAATTTAAGAGGATTATCAGTATATGATGTAAGTCCATTCATTATTGTACGATCCATTAATGATTCAAGAATATCATCCTTTTTGTTAAAAATATAAGGAAAAACTTATTACATGAAATATTTTGCAGAAAGCAGCTAACCTTACATAAAATATTAGAGGGTTATTGATAAATAACTTTATTAACTTACTGCGAGGAAAGTCGATTTATTATTTGACCTTACAATATTACCATTATTTAAAATCATCAAAAGACAATAACCTTTTAATAGGGGACTATTAAAATATAATTCCCCTTACTTATTTTAATATTAATAAAGAATTAAATAAAATACCTTTAATGAACCAAGCATTTTTGATATCTCATTAGGAAGTTCTAATGGATATTGTTGTTGCCGATCGACTGTTGCTTCTTAAAGAAAACAATTAAAATATTATTTCTTTCAGTTTTTACCAAAAATGTGTGGAGAAAAACATCTTCTGAAAGGACTAAAACTTCTAACGAATCTTGGAAGAATGTGCATTGAATAACACTTAAATATAACCTAAATATCTTATACAAAAAAAAAGATTATATAAAAATATCAAGTTGTCTAAAGCATTTTAAAAATAAAAAAATAATTAAATATTTAAACAATGAAAGAGAAACCCGAAATAAAAGAAATTTAGCAACAAAACTTTTATCAGTAAAACTTTTATAAGAAATTTCAAAAAAGGTTTATATTCTACTATTATGCAAATTTTTAATCACAATTTTCTAACGGAGATACCTAAAAATCGGTATATACTTTTAAGGAGATAAATCTTATAAAAGCTTTACCTTTAAAAAATAGGATAACTTATAAAACGAAATAAAGAATAATATATGGCAATAAATAGACCATTCAGAAAAAATTTTAAAAGAATAATTTATAAATATATTTTTAATTTAATGACTAGCATAAATACTGATATTTAACTTTTTAAACAAATTATTTTCCAAAAAGTAATTTAAACAAGGAATTTAGAATAAGGAAGAGGATTAAATATTTTTTAGATAAACAAAAACAAAAAAATATACTTCTTGTTAAAGCCAACTATAATTAAAGTTCTGTCTTGTCCTTCATTGAATACCTTAAAATTAACTGATTTTGATCAAAAATTGAAAAAAAAGGCATACCGATTTTCAGAAGGCTTAAGTTGCTTGAATACAGAAGATGGTGGCTGAGTACCTTTATCATTAGAAACCTCTGGTGTAGTATCTGGTCCTTGGTGAAATTCACGATGAAGTTTCTAACATAAGGGAATTATACTTATATTTCAATAAAATAATCTTATAGTTACCCCAGAATGTAAATCCAAAACAAATTGACGCAAAACTCCATTAACTCTAAAAATGAAAATATTAAAAATAAATTAGTAATAAAATAATACCCAAGATTTTTAAAATCAGGAAATAGATACATATGCCTAAATGAATCAATAGCAATTAATGGTAAATCCTTTTCAGATTTTCCTAAATGATGTAATGGATGTGCAAATCTTTTTCCATTTGCAACCAGAAAATTAACTAACTCTGAAAAAATAAAAACAATTTAAAAAAATATTATTTGGCATACTTTTTTGGTCAACTAATTCATTTGTAACAACAGTGTTAAAAAGCTTGTCTGATTCAAGATCATCATTTTGACGAAAGAGAATCACAAATGGAAGTCCTTCTTCTGTTAGCTCCTCTGCATTTTCAAAAGTTATTTCTCTAACTAATGGGACACATTTGTCTGTTAACCAATTTCCAAATAATTTAAAATTCAGTTAAAAAATATATTTATAAATAAAAATACTTGAGATAAACATAATTATCCAGTGCACCAGTGTATTGAAAATTGCTCTCTTCTCCTTTCTAAAATTAAAACATTAAAAAAAATAATAAATAAAAAACATTTGGTTCACGAAAATAAATTGTTGCATTTTGCTTCATCTGCCCTTTACGTTCTAAAATCCAATTGCCAGATCCAAGCCAAAATCCACAGTCTTCCCGAAGAATTGAAGCTGACTTGTAAAAATTTGAATATAAAGGCTTAACTTGATCATTGAGAATATAGGCAATTATATTCCGTTTGGAAGTCTAAAACTTTTAATGAAGAACAATTAATTTAAAAAATACCTCTATTTTAGAAGACAATTCCTCATCAGAATTAAATAATAACACTGGAGACTCTAATTGTTTGCGAATAAAAGCTTCAATAGCCTCAACAGATCGCTGCGATCTTTAAAAGAATTACTTAAAATAATAATTAAAATAAACAAACCTATATTCCTTCTTTATAAGCTCTCCAAAGCGAAACAGCTTAATGGTAGGATATTTATTCACATTATATTTTTGTGCAATACTAGCTAGAATTTAGAAATAAATTAATTTTATAATAAATCCAAACCCTCTTTCTCACAATTAACTGCCGCAAATAATACCTGACGTTCATCCTAAAAATTATTATTGTTAATTAAAACGATTTTAAGATCATTAAGTGAATAAAAATCTATAATTATTAAAATGAAGTAAATAATAACTTTAAGTCTGTCACTAGCTTGTAGAAAGATTGGTTTTAATTGTTGAGAGAATCGGCACCAATCAGCATAAAAATTGACAATTACAAGCTCCCGATCCAACACTTGTTCAATATTATTATTGTCCATCTGCAGTACATCTTCTTGAGAATTGAAAATAAAAAAAACCTAAATGATCAAATACTCATCGTTAATTCCATCCTACAAAACAATCACAAAACTAAAAAATCAACAGCTATTATAACATAACTCGCTCTTCGCTATTAAAAAACATATAAAATTAAAACAAACCACTAACAGAAACAGCAACATTTGGCTAAAGTATTATGCGGATTCCATGTTTTTTAAAAGCTATAATAAAACAATCATTTAAATAATAAAAATTTTAATAACTATTTTTAAGTAACCTTAATTAGAAATACTCAATAAAAACGAATTAAACAAAAAAATAAAGACCCTTTTTATTAATAAAACATATAAAAATAATTTAACGATAAGAAGTACTTTGCATGGAAGTCGATGGGGAAGAAAAGTTATCATATTCACATTTTGGAGTTAAATCAGAAACATTTAAAAAAGCATTAGAATTTTCATAAACAGTTCTCGTATCAAAGTGAAGAAAATTAACATAACCTTGGATATGATGAGAAAGCATATCTAATGTGTTCAAAATATCTTGATCAGCTTCATAAGATGCTTCACTAAGAGTTAATGCGACAAGTTCTTCTCGCACAGCACTTTTCTTTTGCCTCTTTTGTCTATTAGATACAGCAGAGCGGACAGAATCATGTTGCTTCTCAAAATCCTCCCAAAACGCAATCAAATAATCAGGTAATAAAGGTTGAGTCTGTGTGGGTTCTTATATATCTTTAAAGAAGTTAAGTTTTACCTTAAATTGAAAATGTGCCGATTCAGTAGCATAATTAGTTGTTGATAATGCAGATAAGGTTCTATCATGAATATTCCAAAACTCAATTGGACAGTAAGGACGATGACGTAATGGCTGTAAACTCATTGGTAATGATATATTTGTGACGACAATCGTAGATTGTGAGGGGTCTATTTCATAATTTGGCTGATTGTTAGAAGAGTAAACATTCTCAAGATGGCTGTTTCCTTCCTCTAATTTAAAAATAAAATTAACGACTAAAAAACATTCAAAAACCGGCAAATGAAACAGTTTGTCCTATTTGCATTAAATTATCTTCAAAATTTGAACCAAATGCTAATGCTTTCATCCGGAATTCATAATCAGTTAATCCGATATACGTACATTTAAAGAAATAAATAAATTCAGCTAATTGAGGAATTGATGCAAGTTCTGCTATAATATAAAAGGCACGTATGACATATTCAACAGGAATAAGTGCCAAACAAAGAATTCGACTAAAAATATTTAATAAAAGAAGGTTAGAATAATTGTTTCCAAACGAAAACATTCTATAGTAATATAATGTATTTGTCAATACTAGTTAAAATTCCTAGAATAAGGAAAAAGAATAAAAAAAAAAATAAACCGGAATGTCATTCTAGCAATACTCCCTTCCTGTCCTCTCTCATTTCCATAAAGTGCACCAAGCTTTAACTCCCTCCATTTTCGAAACAAAGTTTGCGCCAAGCGAAGGTAGCTTCCACTGCATATAGCTTCAGGAAAAACATTCTGTGCAGCACATACCATTTCATTGTCATAATCCAACATAACTAAAATAAAAATATTTGAAAATTTAAAAGCTGAAACAATATATAATATAGAATAAAACTTTCAGTTTTATTATGAGTATACATGTAAAAAAAGTTTATCAAAAAACATACTTTTACGAGGGTTTGCCGGTTCAATTGAATTAGCAATAACATCGAGAGCTTCTTCATAAAATCTTGAACTATCACCTGTTAGAAGTGCACGCGCTGCAAAAATAACACGATTTCTTATTATAACGCCAATTACAAAAGATTGTTTAAATTGCTTAGGCGCAACGTTGGGTAAGCCACTCATTGTCCATGAAGGATGTATGGAAAGTTGTTGCAACATCTAATTTAAAAATTAAAAAATTTACTTCCAAAGAATAAACATAAGGATGAGCAAACACAAGCACAGTCTGTTCCTCATCATTTGGTCTTTGGATTCGCGAATCGTATAGCAAAATAGAATGCCCATTCCTTTCAACTAATGTTGGTGGTATCTTCATAGATGAGACCTCAACTTTTACACCAACTCTCCCAAATAGCTTAGTCCTCGCCCTAATCATGATTTAGTGGTTAATATTATAGTTAAAAGACCTATATGTCATAAGTCCCAATGCATTATCAGTACCCATAGCAATAAAAGTCTCATCATCAACTTCAGAACGGACATTAGCAATAAGCCTACTACGTACTGCATTTGGTTCTTCTAAGGCACGCTTCTTTAATTCAAAGCGTTTTAATTCAGCTTGTCTACGTTCTGGTTGAGGAAAATGAGTATGTTCTAATTTAGTTCTGCCCAAGATTCTGCCATCCTCTTGAACTCGCGCAATTGCTTTAGCTGGACATCTTCGATCAGAGCAGCGCCAATAAGGTCCTTTCAATTTTGAATAACGATAACCTAAAATACGAAAATCTCTTAAAATAATATTTTAATTGGCACCTTCATGCCAGATACAAAGATTCCCAAAGTTAGTGACCCCCCTTAGAAATTCCACAAGCTGATCATGATTTTGTCTTTCTATCGGCTCTTCAGTATCCTCCTGTAATTGTAACATTACGCTGTCATCCACCTCAACAATTTCAACATTACTTCCCTCATCTTCTTCTATTAATTGACATTTTGGTTGCTTTAAATGAGAAAGATCTAATTCGTTCTCTGGATGAATAATGGTATTTATTTGAGACTCCATTATTTATATCCTTCAAAAATGGATAAAAATCAAAATGGTTACATATGAAAAGGTGACAACTTAACCAATTGGTCAGTTGGACATGGGTCAAATCACTCTTAACTGTTGATTTCCGCAGAAGCTTGGATAGATGGATGGATATATTCTTTCTATTCTTCATTTTAGAGTCCACTACTTGTAACCTTCGGAGCAGGACAACTAGGCGCCGCCGATTAGGCGCGGAGACAATTAGGCGCGAAGACAACTAGGCGCGGGACGATTAGGCGCCAAGTTAAATATTTTTATAATTGTGAAATTTTTGAAAAATTTAGGATAATAAAGATAATTTAAATCCTATTTTTACACTCATATCCCCAAAACTTTACTGTTTCATTATTACTTGTCAAATACGTAGAGATGGCCATCGTATTTCAGCATATTCTTTCCCCTCGCAGTTTTAGTTTCACCAGTATTATTTGTCATGTTGATTAAAAATTTTTTGAACATGAAGTTACTAAAAATATAATTAAAAACGAAGAAAAAAAGTTATTAAAAAATAGCTTTAAAAAAATTGGCATAAAAAACAAAATATTTAGCTTGGCGCCTAATCGTCCCGCGCCTAGTTGTCTTCGCGCCTAATTGTCTTCGCGCCTAATCGGCGGTGCCTAGTTGTCGTGTACCGGTAACCTTCCCACAAGTTGGTGTTGTTTTTTAGTTACCCATTAGGTCATTTGACCAAATGGCTAAGTTGATGAAAGGATTTGATGTCTAGGGTTCTTGCGCTAAACCTATAATATCTCTTCTGTACTTAACTACGGATACATACTACATATGTATCTTTACTCGTTTAATATTTCTAGACTCAATTAAAATTTCCAAATTTAAACGCATTCTATAAATTCTAGATTAATTATGCAACATCCACGAGATGCTCATTCATCTTATAATAATAATAATCAACGACAACATAATTTTCCTGTAGTAACGTATAAACCATATCTCTTAAAGGAAGACGATGAACGAAGAATTCCTGCATTTCTTATCAAACTATGGAATATCGTTGAAGGTCAAGCCTATAAAGATATTGTCTGCTGGGATGAGGTTTTTTACTAACTATTTATCACTTTAATTTATTAATTCAGTCGGGTCTCAGCTTTCATATAATGGACCCGTATGCATTTTGTAGTAACGTACTTCCACAATATTTTAAGCACAAAAATTTAAACAGTCTTGTACGCCAATTAAACATGTGTATGGTTTTAATTCTATTTTTTACTTATTTGCTTTCTAATCATTTTTGCCTCATTTTTTAAATGCTATTTTTGTTACAGATGGTTTCAGAAAGAATACACCAATTGACCGTTCTGGATTGACACGTGCTGAATCCGATCAAGATCATCTAGAATTTGCTCATCCTTTCTTTCGACGTGACCATCCACATTTGCTTACAAATATTAAAAGGAAGGCGCCAGGTGGAAAGAATTCCCCGACTTCTACTCAGAATCGTTTTAATCAAATTAATGCTACTCCAATGGAGATCTCGACTGATAGTGGAGGCGGACAAAACTCCTTTGATATGAAAGAAATTCTTGAAGAGATAGGAACGTTGCGTGAAAGACAGCATCATATGGAAATTCGAATTGAAGAGCTAACTAAGTATTCTATTTATAATTAGAAATCTAAACTTTCCAACCTTAAAAATTCTAATATTAATAGAGAAAATGAAATGCTTTGGAATGAAATGGCTCATGTTCGAGTTTGTTTTCTTTCAGAAGATATAATAATTTATAATATCACAGGGAACTCATTTAAAGCAACAGCAACTGGTAAACAAACTAATTCAGTTCCTAGTAGCTCTAGTAGGGCCATGTGGAAAACAATCTACCCGGCTGGGAAAACGTCTCATGTTAATAATAAAAATTGTTTATTTTAAAATAGAGTTTTTAGCTCAGAACGTTCTGTTAATCACACCGGTGAATCTTCAAGCAATGCAATTGGTCAGCTTCAATCTATTTTACCGGTTAATGCTTCAGAAATATTGGATCGTCTTATTAATGATATTACATCTAATGATGGGTCAGCTTTAAGTTCATCAGCTGGAAATCTGGTAGGTATTGCAGTTGTGATAATTGTTTAGAACCTTCATTAGATTCTTGGTCGTTCGCCTCATAAACAAGGAGTGAAACACCGTTTTGACCAGTTTAATCATTGCAACATTCCAACGGAATTCGATACAATAAATGATCTTTTAGTTGGTAACAACTCCGAAAATAATCAACAACTTCAACCTTATATGGGAAATGGTATGAAAGTTGTAAATGAACCAAGACAAAATTTTTATGATCGGTCAGTTTCTGAGTATGTTGGACCAAGAACTGCTGAAACGATTGACGTTAGTACTTAATTAGTATTTACAGATATTATTTTTATATTAGATCTGTGGTCGTCCTTCTTATGAACAAGGAATGGAACGCCAATTTAACCAATATGATAATCTCTATAACATTTCATTAGAACTCAATGCAGTGGATGATCTTTTAATAGATAGCAATGTTAGCAATAATCAGCAAATTCAGCCCTATGTAGGAAATGGGGTAAATCCCATGAATGGTGGAAGACCAGATGTTCAGTTACATCGACCGACTGAAGAAATTGAGGTCAGAGTTAAATGAAATAAAATCCTTATTTTATTTAGAATTACGGTAATTCATTTTATGAACAACGAATGAAACACCAATTCGACCAATACTATCAGCGCAATATTCCTACAGAGATCAATGCAATAGATGACCTTTTAATGGATAACACCAGTCAACAAATACAACCTAATACGGGAGAGGCGATAAACTCTGTAGGCGAAGAAAGAGAAGGCGAACATTTAGATCACCAAGTCTCCGGTTGTTCTGGTGGTCCAACGATTGACGAAGTGATTGAGGTTAGTTTGAATGTATTATATAAATAGTTATATTCTAATAGTCAGTGTTAAAATAAAATAATTATTTATTGTTTAATTCTACTTTAAGTTTTGGCCATTTTTAAGTTTTATTTTCTTGCAAGGTTTCTGGTAACAGAATTAAAAAGGGTTAATTTTGTTAGTAATAGCTATGTAAAGCGTTTATTATTATGTTTTTCAATTTAGGCAGAACAACTTGAAAACCTAGATAATCTACATGAAAAAATTCATCTGAACGATAGCGATTTTAATTTATTTATGGATCATCTTCAATCATAGATACATATTAGAAATCATTCAGAAATATTTTATTTTATTGTAACCATCTAATTAAAATTTACAACGTAAATCAAAGTTAAAAATAACCAGATAATAAAAATGGAAGTTTACTTTTTATTAATACGACAACAGGGAATTGCATATTCAAATAGAAAAAATAACATATGTAAAAGAAATTGTAGATTAGTAAATAAATATAAAAATATGTATTAACGTGGAGGCGGTTCAATGTGTAAACGTTGACGCTCTCGTTGTGGAAACTGGTTCATAATTCGACTTTGCTGTTGGTTTGTGGCAAAAAATACCTACGGATTAAAATGCTGCATAATTAGATGTATAATATTATAACTTACTGGTTCAGTTGGTTGTCGCGGGTGAGGATAGTTTTGCTGCTGCTGTCCCATGAGAGTCGGAGGAGGCATAGAAATTTGTTGTGGTGATTGATAAACTTGATGCTGTTGAGGCTGAAAATGTTGAACGATAGATTGTTGCAGTGGCAGCGGCGGAGGAACAGTGCCTACATTGTGGTTATAATTGTCTTCTCTTATTTCATATTGAGTAATTCCCTGAGGCAATGATTGTCGAGAGGGCACTGACCCTTGGAAGCTACCGCGTTGACTTCCACCCTATAATTTAAATAGTCTTAGTTTTAATGTTATTACCCCAAATCCGCCTCCTCCACCTCGTCCTCCACGGACTGGGGCTTGATAATTAATAAGTGAAGGTTGATTATATTGTTGTTGTGGTGGAACCATATGAGATTGAATATTCGACTCTTGGTTAAAAATATTACTGGGTTGATAGTCACCCTTGAAAATAAAAATTTTTTTATTTATGATTGTAAACCCTATTACCCCAAATCCTACACCTTCTCCTCGTCCCCTGCGCGTAGGCTCTGTATGAGTAAAAGGCGGAGGTTGGTTATACTGTTGTGAATTATAATGTGGATCATATTGTTGTTGGTGTAACTTTAACTCTCCATCAGCAAAACGTCCCTCCCGGTATGAATCTTTAGCGGTAGAATTATGTCCTCGTTGTAACCTTCCTCGAGTGAATCTTCCACTCTGTAGATCTCCTCTAACAAAACGTTCTCGTTGTGAATCTGCTTTAATAAAACGATTTTCTCTATGTGAATTTCCTCCATCAAAACGCTTATCATGATGTAACTCTCCTACAGCAAAACGACCTTCCCTTTGAGCAGTCTGCTATTATAAAAAATAACCTTTAATTAATTAACCTAATATCCACAGAAGGACCCTTTACAATATTTATTCCGATTAGACATTTGAAATAAATATTTAATAAATACTTGAAATCCTCTGCCTGACCCTCGTCCACGCCCTCTAAAATTTTGAGAAGTAAAAGGTAAAGATTGGTTGTATTGTTGTTGAGAACTGTGAAGCTGATTGTCAATATGTTGCTGTTTTTCTGACTCGCCTCGTACAAAACGACCTTCTCTTTGAATTTCTTGCTTAAACATGTTTAAAATAAATAGGTATTTGAATAATATAAAAAAGTAATTATTCTAAATGGATTTCAATAGGGAAAAGTAGATCTCAATACTGCTTTACATCCTTTGGTTTTTGGTCTTACAATTAGGACTAGAAATGATAATACCCGAATTATTAATTACTATAACTTTTATTAAAAAATTCTTTAAAGAATACTTTGGTTGACACAACACGACCACCTATGGAGCCTGCAAAGTTTCCATTTTTTCCTCCAAGTCCATAAGCTCGGCCACGTTCTCCAGGAGTAACAGCACTATTTCGAATCTTTAGATAATTAAATTGTGAATATTTACTTTAGATAAAACAAATTACAATACGACCACGACTTCCACTAAATTGTTCTGGATCAATTTGCTCTTGTTGTTCATTCTCAATTTTTTTATCACTTTCTTTTGGAAAAGTAGACGGAAACGATCGATGATTTGTAACAATTCCTCCCCTTGGCCGTCTTAATCCTGCTCCCCCTTCCCTTACTTCTCTTGTCCGCTGTTGGTTTGGATTAGTTTTTTTAAAGTTTTTCCTTATATTTCCTCCATCTTCATCCACATTATCACACCGAACATCACGCCCATAACGGCGCATCTATAATCAAAAAATAGTTTAAGATATTTTACCAGGATTTACCAATCCCCCTCTGCTTTTAGGTCCTTGTGCACGTTCATCAAACATATCATGTTTCCAACCTAGAAATATTAAATGGTAAAATCATAAAGCTAATCTGATTCATTGATAAAAGGTGAAAATTTTGTTCGAAGTTCCTAATAAAATATAGAATATATATATTCTCCAAAAAATACTATGAAATAAGAAATCATTAAAAGAAAATAACAAAAAATTAAAAAATAAAATTACGATGAACACGTTCTGATCTCGATTTAGGCTCATCATCAATATGCTTTGGTACAGCAGATATTTCCTCACTGTCATCCTCCTTATCTTCATCTCCTGACAAGGAAGACTCAAAAACATTATGACGGGCAGGCGGAACAGAACGCTCAAGGTCATGCATGTAGAATTTACCTAAAAAAGGAATTATCACTAGATTTTAAAACGCCAATTTCAAAATATAAGCTAGTTTTCTTTTTGAGAGGGAAATAGTTAACCTAGATATGTATAAAACTCTATCAAAATAAAAACTAATATAAAAATATTGAAAGCAGGGACATCATGTGTAATAAAATATTAGGAAAAGACACCTTCAATAAATATGTTAGATCAAGGCTTTAGACAATTCATGTTTTTTGTAATCCCCTTATATTTTAATTATAGAAAGATGTTACGAAACACTAACATAAAATTTACAGAGTTAAAAAGCTAACTCTTGTTTAAAAAAGTTTAAAGATTAAACCTTGCTTTGGAATATAAGCTGGACTTTCTGCAATTTCGTCATCATCCAATTCCTTCTTATAATCTTCTCTTCCTTCCTCCTGTTCATCATATTCTTCATCTTCTTCCTTTTCTTCATCAAATTCGTGCTCATCTTCAAATTCTTCTTTATCTTGCTCTCCTTCATCGCCAGCGTTAGCATCTTCCCATTCCTCTTCATCCTCATGCTCATCATCAAGAATTTTACGTTCACCCTCATTTACTGAGTGATGAGGTTGTGTTAGATAGACTTCTTCTGTTAATGTTGACACTTTTTGAACAAGCTCATCTAAAATTTTTTCCACTATTTGATAGCTAGTGTTATTCTCCATTCTATCATCCATTTAAAGTAAATTTTTAATTTATTCCGAAAAATAAAAAAAAAGTTTAAATAGAAAAATATTTAAACAATTATTAAAATTAAAAATATTAGCAGTCTTTTGTTTGCTATTTAAGAAATAAACTTATAAATAGCGGGTTAACGCGGCAAGTGCGTACAAAGCGGACTTAGCAAAATTTGTACACTCTCTCGTTTTTTCCTATCCTTCTATAATTCGCTCTCTCATTTTAAGCGTTACTCTCGTTTAATTTTTACGCAGATTTGAGGTTACCAACTTTGATCGAACTTTTAAAAAGTTCTAACCTCGATTTTGCAAAATCCACCCCCATTTTTGTTCTTCATAGTCTAAAAAAAAGCTTTTTAGCAAAAAATTGGAAATTTTTACTGAAAATTGAATTTTTTTCCTGATCTGAACTTTTCCATCTCATAAATGGTGAATACTCGAAGCAAAAATCAAAAAAAGGTTTAGACTAAAATTGTTCAATTTTTGGCGCTAAGTCGATTAAGATCAAACTCAAAGTGATTAGACTCTATTGAAGAAAGTTATGATCAAAATAGATCAATATTGTATATACTTACATATGCATATAAGATTAAAAAAAACAATAAATAAATGTTAATTAATTAATTATTATATTTTAAACTAATAAAAAAATATTTTAATTATTTAAACTGATCGTTTTTATTTTGTTTTTATTCTCAATTCATTACAAAAGCATGCATTGATTTCCCTCTCCATTCATTTTTGTCCCTAAAGGGCAGTTGAATGCTTTTGAAAAAGCTTGAAGATTTCGAAGTGGTAAATTTACTCGTGCATCAGGAAATGCATGTATATCTGTTATTGCATAATTATTTTTATCTTCTTCAGTCATTAAAGAGCAATAAGTCTTTAAATTTTTTTAATTAAAATTAAATTTATTTCCTTACAAAAGCATTTCCAATAAAAAATTTTTGTTCATCATTAAATTGTTCTAAAATAGAAGATATTTCTTTTGTTCTTTTAATATTATTTTTTATTTTAATTAAATTATTATTAGTAAATAATTTCCAAGCTTTATATGAAGCACGAATACCAACATTATCAGCAATATTTTCAGAAAGAGTAAAACGAGGATTTGGACGTAATTTAGTATTCTAAGAAAAATAAAATTTAAAAAATTAATTAAATTAACCTCATAATCATTATATTGTTCAATAAAACATTTATATTTTTCTTCCATTTTTTCAATTAATTTTTCATCAATATTATCAATTTTATTACCTTCTTCATTAAAATAAAAACCATTAGAATCAAATCCATGTGTAATTTCATGTCCCATTAAAGTTCCAATACCCCCAAAATTTAAAGAATTTTGAAAAGAAGAATTAAACCAAGGGGAATACATAATACCTCCATAAATAGCTAAAGAATTAAAAACCCATTTATAATAACCATCTACAAAAAATGAAGCCTTTAAAATTAAAATTAAATTAAAATTAAATTATTTAAAAATTACTTGATAATCAAATGTTGGCCATAAATAAAATAATCTATTTACTTGAATAAACATTTCAGTCCAAGACATATTTTCATTAATATTATATTTATTATATAATTTATTTAAAAATATATTATTATCTTCAATTAATTTAAAATAACCAATATTTTGTTTCATTTTAAATAATTTAAATTTTGCTTTCATTTTTAAATCATCTTCTAACCAATTAGCTTCATTTATTAATTGATTAAAACCTTGACGAATAAAACTAAATTAATTAATTAATTAATTAAATAATTTAAAATACCTTAAAATATATTCAATTTGTTTAATATCATTTTTATTAATTATATTTTCTATATAAAGTTTATCAAGCCAATGTTTAAAATAAATTCTTATAAAATATGTTATACATCCAATTTCATCTTTTTTATAAGAATTTAATAAATTTGAATATTTATTATCTAATTCAAATAAAATTCTCCAAATTAAAGCAAAATCTAAATAATCAGATAAAACTTTTCCTTCATCTTCATTATATGCCCATTCAATTATTAAACGATATTTATTTAATATTTCATGTCCTAATATTAATATTTTTGTTTTTTCATTAATTAAAGGATTTTCTTCACTTTAAAAAAAAAAAGAATATTTAAATTAAATAAAAAATAAACTTTGAAATTTCTTTTAAAATTTTAACAAAATTAATTTGCATATTTGTAGGTAAATATAATGAAGATATTTCCCCTAATTCAACATATAATTCTGGTTCAGTTAAATTAGAAAATCTTATTAATGTATTTTTATATTCTTCTAAAAATATTTAAATTTTAAAAATTAAAATTAACCATTTATTTTTGACATTTTTTGTTCCAAAAGAATAACATTTTTAACACGTCTTTCAATATTTACTTAAAAAATAAAATATGTAATTAAATATATAAAAACATTTCTTAACAATTTATTTCTTTTTCATTATTAATTCCAATTTCCATAAATGCTGGAAGTTTTTTTTTTATTTCTAAAGAATCATTAACTAAATAATTTAAAATTGTTTTTAATTTATTTTCTATAATTATTTTATTTGTAGAATTTTCTAATAAATAATTAATTGAAATAAATGTTGATTTTGGTTTAAACATAAACATACCTTTTTAAATAATTAATTAAATAATGAAAATAAATAAACTTTTTTCTTTTGTTTCTTTTAAAACATTCCAAGTTGTTTCTATTTCAAAAAAAGGTATAAATGGAAAAGCCTTTTTTTTTTTAATAAAAATAAAAAAATTAATTTATTTATTTAAATATATTACTTTTATAAACCATTCTTCATCAAAATTTCTTAATTTTCCAGCAGCTCCACTTCCTCCAATAATTTTTTCTAAAAACTCTAGTAAAGGTAAACTTTTTAATTCTTCTCTATTATAATTATTTAAACATGAATCATAAAATAAAAACATTTGTTTAATTATATTTTCTTTTTTTTCTTCTCTTAATTTTTTGTTGCTTAAAAGGCCTTTAAAAATAATTAAATAAAATTAATTTAATTTAATTAAACCAATTAATTCTTTATCACTTTTTTCCCATAAAATATTAAATTGACTTTTTCTAAAATATCCTTTAGGTAAATTATTTGTATTTTGAATAAAACCAGAACAAACAAAATTATAAAAATCATCACAAGGATTTAATGAAATATTTAATGAACACTCTAAAGAGGTACATCCCCATAAATTATTATTTGTATTATTTTCTTTAAAAAATAAAAAATAAAAAATTAATATCATTTAAAATAAATAAATAATTATTACCATTTTCTTTTTTTATTAATTCATTAATTTCATGTTTTTTAATAAAAAATAAATAAATAATTAAAAATAATAATAATAATAATATAAAAATAAATATAAAAATAAATATAAAAATAAATAAATATTTTAAATATTTATTTTCCATTTTATTTTATTTTAAAAAAACTAAAAGGAAAAAAAAGGAATGACCAAACAAAATTAAAAAAGAAAAAGAAATCCTTTATGGCCAAGAAGTTTTTGATCAATTTTTTATTTATTTTAATAACAGCTGTGAAAATAATTTTAAAAAAAAATTTCTTTTAAATTAATTAATAATTAGAAAAATAATTTTAAATAAAAATTATTTATTTATTTTATGATTTATTTTAAAATAAATATTTTATATAAATAAAGAAGTATTTATATTCATATATTTTTTTTTTAAATTTTTATTTACTTTTGTACTTATTTCTGTTAAGAAAATGTTTTTTTTTAAATAGGGACCAACAATTTTAAAAAATATTATTATATTTTATGATTAAAATAATATTTAATTAATTCCCTTTATTTTAATATTATTATTTATAATTTTAGATAAAAATATCTTTTTTTTTACTAAAATATTATTGTTTTAATTTAATTTGAGAAGGAAGATTTATTTAATAATTTTACTTTCTTTTTCTTTTTCTTTTTTTTTCTTGTTTTTTAAATTAAATTAAATTAATAATAAGATAAATATTATTTATATTATTACCTTTAAATAATTAAATATTTATTTATAATAAAAAAGACCAATAAATATTTAACAATAATTAATAAACTAAACTAAACATAATATGTATGTATATATATTTCTACACATATAGTTAGGATTTTACATAAATTTATTTACAAAAATAGTTTTAATATTATTTATTATTTTATAAAAATTATTAAAAATTGTCATTTTATTACTATTTTATACATTTAAATAAAAAAAGAAATAAAATAATAATAATTATTAAATTAAATTAAATTAAATTAAATTAAAAATAAAAATAAAAATGAATTATTATTTTTCATTTTTTAAACTTCGTTATTTAATTTTAATTCTTTCAACTATTTGTATGATGTTTTTATTTTCTAATAGTATTCTTTTAAATTTTACAATAATTTGTATGAATAAAGGAGAAGAACAAATAATAATAAAAAATAATAATAATAATGGTAAAATAATTTAATTAAATTTTTTTTTTAATTATTATAAAAAGATTATTTTAATCAATCAATTACTACAACAATTAATAATAATATAGTTAAACAAAATAATAAAAATGAATTTTCAACATTGCAACGTTCTGCTCTTCTTTCTTTACCAGCACTTGGTGCAATTATTGGTGGTTTTATAATTAATCCTTTAATAAATAAATTTAATATAAGGTAAAAGGAAAATTATTTAAATTTTAATTATTATGTACAGATATACAATAACTGGGTTTTGCTTTATTTCTGCATTGTCTACTTTAAGTTTTCCTTATGCTGAAAAAATTTTAGGTTTTTGGGTTCTTTGTTGTTTAAGAACTCTTCAAGTATTTAATTAATTAATTAATTATTTTTAATAATAATTAAAAAAGGGTACTTGTTTCCCAGCTGAATATATTGTAATTTCAATTGTTTCACGTAAATGGGCACCAATTAATTCAATTTCTACTTTTTTAGTTCTTTCTTCAACACATTTTCAAGTATTTTCTTTTATTTAAATTTTAAAAAATTTAAAAAGTTTGGTCCATTAATTACTATGCCTACAGCTGGTTATTTTTGTGAAAGTAATTTTGGATGGGAAGGAATTTATTATTTAATGAGTATTTTAACAATTATTTTAACAATTTTATTTTTTATAATTTTTCGTGATTGTCCATCAGAACATCCGTAAAACTTTAAATAGTAAATTAATTAATTAATTTAATTAAAGTTGGATTTCTGAAAAGGAATTAAAACAAATTGAATTGGGTAAATCTAATTTAGAAAAGAATAAAAAAGAGGAAGAAAATATTCCTTATTATTCAATTATAACTGATTTGTCTATTTGGCTATTAATTATTGCATTTATTAGTGATGAAATTGCTTTTCAACTTTTTACAGAAATGGGACCTTATTATTTAAATAAAGTTTATTTAAATATTTAAAATTAAAATTAATTATTTTTTAGGTACTTAAATTATCAATTACTGGTACTGGATATTTTGCAGCAGTTCCATATATTCTTTCATTAATAACAAAAATATTTTGTGGCCCAATTAATGATAAATTACTTTCAAAAATATTTAGTGAACAATTTAGAATTAAATTATTTGCTGCTATTTCTCAAGTTTACTTTTTTTTTATTCCTTTTTAATTTAAATTAAATTTAAAAAAAAAAGTATGGTGTATGTATATCAATGACTGGTTTAGCATTATTTCCAAATATAACTTCATCACTTTGGTTAATTTTACCATTTTATGCTTTTTTAAATGTATTTACTGGTTTGGATTTTCTTGGACTTTTTCGATATTCACAATTTGTTAATTAATTATTTTAATTTTAATTAAATTTTTATTTTAATTAATTTAGATATCTGTTAAATATTCTGAATTAATTATTTCTTGGGTAAATATAATAATGAGCATTGTTTCTCTTGCTCTTCCTGGAATTGTTGCTTTAGCAGCACCTGGTGATACAATTAAACAAGTAATTAATTAATTAATTAAATAATTATATTTTAAGTGGTCATTTATATTTGCAATTATTTCTTTAATTGTTTTTATTTCAATAACTATTTTTACTTTATTTGCAACATCTCGTCCAAGAAAATGGGCTTTAGAAACAAATAATAATACAATAATAAAAGATGATACAGAAATTATTGAAAAAAATTAAGAAAAATTTGTTTAAATAAAATATTTAGTAGAAAATTTATTTAAATATTTCTATTTAAAATTTAAATTATTTAATAAAATTATTATGATAAAGTACATACATACTAGAGAAAAAAATACAAAGAAAGAATAAACATTTGTAATAATGAAAAGAAGAGTTCTTTTTTAGCACACATTAATATTAGAGCCCGGAATTTTGAAAAAACCGGGTCCGGGAAACGGAAACGGGATTTGAAACATGACCGGGAGGGACCCGGCACCGGGAAAACCGGGAATTCCCGTTCCCGTTTCTTCCCGGTTCAAAATGGCCGGGTCCCGGCCGGGAAACGGGAATTTTTTAAAATTTGTGAAAACACGTAAAAAATGATAATTTTGTTGACAACAATTATTATTAGAGTAATTTTTTATAAATTTATTTAATTTAATAAATGTAGTTAAGTTTTGGAATAGATTTGTTCAAAAATAATATCATTTCAGAAGTCTCCGGATTAAGATTTGATTTTCTAGAATCGTAAGTATCAAGTGCTGTGCTAAACAACTGTTCGGAACTTAGAAAAATTAGGAATGTTTTTTAAAAAATTATTCGAAAAAGTTTTAAAAAATTTTTTTTTTGAAGAAAAGTATTTAGTTTTAAAACTTTCAGCTTTTCCCGGTTTCCCGGTATAAAAATGTCGGGTCCGGAAACCGGAAACGGGATTTGAAACATGACCGGGAGGGACCCGGCACCGGGAAAACCAGGAATTCCCGTTCCCGTTTCTATCCCAGTTTAGTAAAAAAAACCCGGGAAAGGGACCCGGAAACCGGGAAACGGGCCGGGAACCCGTTCCCGTTCCGGGCTCTAATTAATATTACTTTTTGGCGTTTTTGTGTTCATTGTAAAATTATTTTGTCACACACCTTATTGTACTAATTGTAAGATAATTTGTAATAGGTAATTTTCTTTTTTACACGCCTAATTATAATCTTAAATATTTAAAAGTACATACACATACATAAATAAATAATATTTATATGCAATTAAATTTTCGACGTTTACTTTTAGTTAAAGGTTGTGGTTCAAAAAAGTTTTTACAAGGACTTATAACAAAAGATATTGAGTTAGTTATATTTTTAATTTTATAATAAATAATTTCTCTCTTTTTTAAGGATATTGAATGATACCAATCAATTACTCTACACATTTTTGTTAAATGTGAAAGGAAGAATTTTTGTAGATATGTTTATTTGGAGATTAACAAATATTTTAGAAAGAGGAATAGAAGCTTATGCACTTGAAATTGATTCAAAAAAATTAGATATTTTTAAAAAAGTATTAAATACTTATAAACTTCGACGACCAATTACTATTGAAGATTTACCTAAAAATCGTATTTGTTTTAATTCTTCATTAAATCCTATACTGGTATTTTTTAATTTATGTAATTGAATACATAATTTTTATTTTATTGAGACTAAACCATCTTCATCAACTATAATAAACTGGACTTCTGATCCTAGAGTACCCAATTTTGGATATCGTTCTTTAATTGAAAATAATGAAGAAACTTCCTTAGAAGATGATCAAAGGTCGGAAAAAGAATATATTACACATCGATATGAATGGGGAATTGGTGAAGGTATTGAAATAATTGATCAAATACCTTTATCTATGAATGGAGATTTATTAAATGGAATAAGTTTTGAAAAAGGTTTGGTTTGTTTTAATAATTTGTAGAATAATTAGTTTTTTGGTTGCTATATTGGACAAGAATTAATTTCTCGGACTTATCATAGTGGGATTGTTCGACGTCGTTTAATGCCATTCCGATGGTTAGTCAATGACAATTTAACAAGTAATGAATTACCAGAAGATTTAATTTTAAAAAATGAGAAAGGTCAACGACAAGGAAAGGTTTTGAAACTTTTTGATTAAAAATTTTATTATCTTTAAAGTTGATTAGCTCAAGTGGTGAAAATGGTCTTTGCCTTGTTTCAGTGGGATTAATACCAGAAAATATGTTTATACGTCTTTTTGCTTCAAATAATCGTGCATTGGAAGTATGGAGACCTGGATGGTGGCCAAAAACTTAAAAACTTTGATTTTTTGTTCTAATTTAGTCAAATTTCTATTTAAATAAAATTTATTAATATAATTTTTATTCTAAATTATTTTGCTATTAACATTTAATTCCAATATACTATTTTTAAATAATTTAATTAGATAATATTATTTATTTTTTGTTCTACAAAAGGATGGAAGATTTAGATCAAGAAGAAATTACAGAATCTGAAGGTGGAATCGAAGATAATCTGTCCAGGAAAACTTTTCTAAAACAATTTTAAAGTTTTTATTTTTTAATTCCATTTCAGCTTTAACAAGTTCAGTGTTCTTGATAAGCCAAAAGACGTTTCTTCTGATGAAGAGGAAGTAAAAAATAATGATAATTTGCATATTACTTTAGAAAAAGAACCGACAAAGAAAACAAAAAGGCGAGGAAGGAAGAGGAAAAAGAAGTCTTCTAATGATAAAATTGAAGAACTAGTTAAATTAATTGAATCAAAAACTGATCTAAAAGATGTGTCAAAAGGAGGTTTTTTTAGTAATTATTCTATATGTTCTCTTCATCTAGTAATTGAAGAAGAATCGAGCTCTTGTGTACATCAAAAGGAAGATAATGTTTTTACACTTAACAAATTACTAAACATTGATTTGAGTATTATACATCAATCAACTCTACACAAGGGTGTTTTATTACCAATTAAGGTTTTGCCTTTTGACAGTAAATTAGTAACTACAAAACTTAATTGGCCTAATCCAATCAATTTAGGTAGAATATTTTATTATTTTCTTTTAATTTAATTGGCTTCGGTAAAAATTATTTTTAATAAAAGAATTTCGAATGATTGTTGATTCTTTGCAGTACAAGAATGGAAATCTAATTAAATGGTTTCGTTTCTGGCACAACGAGTCTTATCAGCGACAGCAACAGATTTTCTTCCTATGTAACAGTGAGAGACGTTTTACTGATATTATGGTTTTTACTTAAATAAAATTTTTAATTTCTAAATAAATTGATAATTCAAAAATATTTTTAGATTAAATCTCAAAACTCTAATTTCCTTTTAAATTAAAATAAATGTTTAAAAGCTATCAATAGATAGGTAACTAAATATCCTTTAACTATTAGTAGTTCTCTACCTTGGCCTTCTTTAGGCGATACAGAAATTATTTTAATTTTAGAATATTCTTCTACTTCAAAATGCTTATCATCTTGACAGCTTGCTTTTTATGTCAGATTTTATTAAAAGTGAAGGTGAACTTGAAAATGCTTTTGATTTTATTAGTTAAATTTATTATTTACTTTATTATTTTTATTAATATTATTTTTCAGAACGTGGAATTCTAGCTTGTGAAAGAGTTTTTCACTCCAGTTTTAACCTTTGTTCTAGTAATCATCGATTGGTATTTGATGTTATTTTCTAATTTAATAATTACTAGAGTTATGCGTGGAGAGAGAATCGTGCTTTTTTCTTATTATTTTATCGTTATTTACTTAAAAATGTTGAATTGGGAACTTTTAAAGCTGCTCTGGAAATAGCAAAATTATTGTTCGCCAAAGATTATGAAGGTGATCCTTTGGGAATTTTACTTTTATTTGATTCTTTAGCACTCAGGTTTTTTACAATTATTAACAAAACATGGTGCATAATTTAAATTTTCAAAAATTTTAGAGCTCATTGTCCTAATTTCCTTTTGGATTTTTATGAATATTTTCTCAAAAATAAACGCCTTGATATTTTACCCAGCTATAAATTTTCTATAGCATTGGCACTTCATTTCCTTGGAATGGAGGAAGAAGCGGTCAGAAATGTATAACTTATTTTTATTATCATATTTACAATTAGATTAATTAAATTTCAATAAGAATATTAACTTTCACATTGATAATAAATTGGTTATTTTATTAGTTTGAAGATGCATTGGTGGCATTTCCATTTGTTCTATCACAAATACTTGATCATTTGCAAATTAAGGCAGATCCATTAGTTGAAAATAATTACTATTTGAATACATTGGCCTCTTATCGGTTGGATATATTTAATTAATATTTATTTGGGCTTATTTTGAACAATTTTATTAAATCGATTAGAGATTAGTTTTACTATTTTTAATTAAAGTGAACCTGAAGGTTTGTTGTTACTTGTGCGTATTTTCTTGCATCATTCTATTAAAATATGGAGTGATTCTTCTATTCTTAATTGGCTTGAAACAACTACACACAAAATCCTTCCTCGGTTAAATTCTGTGAGAAGACGAGAAATGGATCAATGGGCAAAAAGGTTTTTTTACTATTTTTCCTATACATTTTTATAGGCGGAAACAATTATTCACTGGGTTGCCCGAAAATGTGGCAAGGCATTGCATAATTAATGGTTTATCTATACCAGAAACACTTTTAATTGATGGAAACTTAATATTAGGTGAATGTATTCAAACAAATCCATGTCCTCCTAAGTATTTAATTTTTATTAATTTTGATATATATTTTATAGATTAAATCAACAGGGATATTCTGAACTAGAAAATAACTCAGATAGGGAAGATTTTATAACAGAGAATTTTGTACAAGAAGATGAATTGCATGAAAGAAGTTATGGTCTAATTAGTACCTTTTTACGCTCACTTTTACCTCAAAGCATATTGGTAGTTTTTTTTTGGTTTTTTTTCAAGTTATTTTCCATTTTAGGAAATTTTTTGTCATTCTCTTCAACAGATATTTCGTTATCTCCGTTTTACTACTAATACTAATAGAGAGGAATAGAGGATGTAAATAAACTTCTTGTTATTATTTTTAATATTAACTAATATTAAAATTTTCCGAGTCTATACTATGTATTCTGTGATTGTTTAAAAGGATAATTAAAATATATATAATATCTGTATTCGATGTTTATTCTTTATCTAATTTTAATTATTTTTCTTTATAATATTATATTAAAAAAAAGATTTTTAAGGCTATTTTTAAAAGGAATATGTCTGGAACAAACTTTTCCCTTGGAGTGAATGAAACTGACCCTGGTGGTATGGAGTCATTGGATGCACGTGTGTTAAAGTTACTCGCTCAACGACCAGATGGATTTAGCAACGCTGAACTTCTTCACGGTAATGTGTTTATTTCTAATATGTATATTTTTTGTACATCTAGAAATGTCGGTTACTCGTTCTGCTGATGAAACACAGACAACAGCTGTTGAGTTGGGTGCAGTTATAAACAGACTTCTGGCTGAATCTAAAATTGAAATGTTGCGTAGGTCAGACCAGGCAGGTGAGGAAACAGTCTTTACTTTGTGTAAAATTAATTGATAGGCGGTGGAAGTGATTTTTATTTACGATTAAAGAAAGGCAGCGATTTGTCTAATGCTAGTCCTGAAGAACAATTGGTACATAATAATATATTAAATGTTAAAATTTTTGTCGTTTTTGGTTTATTCAATTGTTGAAGAATCAAAACGAATGGGAGTTTGGATTAGAGATATTCGAGAGCGGTCTGGCTTGAACGACTTACAAATGCGACGTGTTCTTAAAGCACTTGAACAACGAAAACTAATTCGTTCAATTAAAGCAGCAGGGACAACTAGAAAAACGTAAGAAGTTTTTTAGATATTATAATGAATTAGTTTTATAATAGATGAATAAGGAAATTTTAATAAATTTATATATATATATAATATATATTATAGTTATATTCTTTGCGGTATTGAGGCAGATGAATCATTAACCGGTGGTACATTCTATTCTGATCAACAATTGGATTCCGAATTTGTTCAAACTCTCATTCATGTTTGCACTAACTGGCTATTGGTTACTTTTTTTTTAATAAACATTAAATAAACTTTAAAGCAACGTACTAGACAGGCGGAGGATTTACACCGTTCAGATCCGGTTGCCCAACGCGAGGCTTCCTTTGCTCTATCAGAAGAGGTTTTAATTGATAGTTAAATTCTAGTTAGATTTAATAGAATAGTAATGCTTAATTTAACCTTAAATTTAAAATAATTTTATGTTGCACAATACATCCATGAAAAAGGCATATGTCGAGTCCAGCTTGGTATTGCTGATATTGAAAGTGTTCTTGATATAGCAGTCCTCGACGGACGTATGGAAAAACGACTAAATCACACCTATAGGTATATAAAAGTAAATAAAATATTTTACAATAATTTTAGAGCACTTCGACCGCGTAAGTGTGCAACTCCATTGGCCTCTATCCCTTGCCTACAATGCCCAATGAGCGGAGAATGTACACCAGGTCACCTAATATCTCCAGAGAATTGTGAATATTTTCGACTGCATTTTGAACTTTGACAATATTGTTTATTCATTTTTCGTTGTTATAATATTTTACTCATCCCTACCTTTTATTAAACATGTTGTGTCTTTACTTTGATGGACTTGACCTTAATGTTGTTTCGAATGCGCAAAAGTTTGGAACAGAAAAGCGGATAACTTTAAAGATTTGGCAGTGCTAATTTTAGTAGAAGTAGAAGAACACATCTTGTGTTAAATTTTTTAGAAAACATTATTTTAAATAGTTGGCATTATGATATTAGTCGTGGAAAAGAATTAAATAATATTTTTGTTGGATTTTTTAATTATTTTCTTTCTTGTTTTATTTATATTTCTTTGTAAAAAATACGTTTATTTACAAATTATATTTAGCACAAATTATTATCTTTAATTATTTCAAATTAAATAATCTCAGCTTGACCATGGGATCGGTGCTTAGTTATTTTCGAAGTTTATTCGGACAACGTGAGCTCCGAATCCTAGTTCTTGGTTTGGATGGCGCAGGAAAAACGACAATTTTGTATCGGTATTTAATTTTATACTTACTGGTTTGTTTCTCTTGTTATTTAGGTTACAAGTTGGTGAGGTGGTTACGACGATTCCAACTATTGGTTTCAACGTTGAACAGGTTATTTAATCAAAGACTAGATACATATATGTATATTGATACAGTTAATTTGGTTATTTTTAATTACATTTTAGGTAACATATAAAAATCTCAAGTTTCAAGTTTGGGATTTGGGTGGTCAAACATCTATTAGACCCTACTGGAGATGTTATTATTCAAATACTGATGCAATTATTTATGTTGTAGATTCAGCAGATCGTGACAGAATTGGAATATCAAAACAGGTTCATTTTTGTTATACACAAATTAGAAACGAGGTAATATTGAACTTTAAGTTACCCTCTTTCATTACTCAATTTTCCCTTAACCACTCTTCTTTATTAACTGGATCTACCAAAGAATGTCAAAATTAATACAAAATTGGGAAGTAAAAAGGATAGCTTAAAGTTCTTTATCTTCATTATTTAAACCTTATTATTCTAGAATTTAATGTTCATTTTGAAAAAATAGTGAATTTTATAATTAAATTTAAAAATTATTTTAGGAGTTAGTTTCAATGCTAGAAGAGGAAGAATTAAAGAATGCTGTTCTCATGGTTTTGGCAAATAAACAAGACATTCACGGTTGTCTTTCATTGGCTGAGGTGCATAAAGCTTTAGGACTTGAAGTATTTTTTCCTTTAAAAATTTTTTTTGTCAAAAATTAGGCAATTCGTAATAGAACATTCCAAATATTCAAAACATCTGCAACGAAAGGAGATGGATTAGATGAAGCTATGGAATGGTTGGCCGGCTCACTTCACTCCATTAAATGAGAACTTTTTCTAAATTTATGATGATTAAGTCGGCAATCCGAACAAATGCCTGTTAATGTTTTAAATTTTTTGGTGTGATATTTCTTACAAATAGGGCTCACAATCAGTTTCGAGTTGAACATTTACATAATTTATAATTCTAGCCCTATTTAGAATTTATTTTAATAAATAATTGACGTAATATATAAATACCCTTATATACATATTTGAATGAATCAATTTAATAAAACATTTAGATATAAAAGTATGTCCATTTTCTTCAAGAAAATTTTAGATACATATTTTGATTGAAGCTACTATAATATTTATGATCCTTAGGTATATAAATAGCCAATAAGATTTATTATTAGCTATTAAAAAATATTTTTTGAAAAAAATGTTCATGCTTTTTTTTTATCTTGTATTTGTTTTCATTCTACCCATTGATTTTTCATAATATAAACTTACATAAACACCGGTAAATAGTTATTTGTTTATTCTACATTTTATCGTAAATGGAATTCAACTGTGATACATATTCGTATATTTTATAAATTAAAAAAAATTTTTAGATTATGAAATAATCTCATCCTTATATATGATGTTTAAAAAAAATTAAAATTTGCAACGATTTCTTTCATTACTATAGTATTTCATAATCAATTTTATTAATCGAAATGGCTTTTTGTCCAGTTTTTTAACATTGTAAATTTTAATGCAGTTTTGTTTAATTATGTTTATGGCAACTCCTCAACAATATGTACATGCTGCTTTTGCATGATCAGTTTGCAGTGAATATGCCAGTCAACGATGCGTGAATACAACAAATGTAAAGGTATCAAATTAGGAACAATATTCACTATAGTTGTAGATTTATGCTTAATAAGTTATAGATTAAGTCAGATTACATGGAGCTGATTATTTCAACTACAGGCAACCTAGCTAGCAATTACAATAATTAACTACTTTCTCCGAATAACTATCCTTTCTCTTATTATCAAATCCTAGTCATGATATTCGTTGCCAATTAAGTTAATGTCTTTAGACAAATTGCAGGCATATTGATAATCTTTCATTTTCCCCGTGTTTTTTATACCTTTTTTACAATTAATACTTACGAATTAGTTTTTTTAGAACAAAGAATAAGTCTATTACTTAATTCTAGTGCAACTTTTAGCTTTAATATTGAGTAAGAATCTCTTCTAGGCAGTCTATTATTGAGCAAATACAGATTCAAAGTCAAAATGGTTGATGTTAATGAAGATGTTAAGATTGATGTAAGTTAGAAATAGGTGATTCGAAATTTTATTATTAATTTTAGAACTTATAATTCAGATATTAGAGTAAGTTATTAATTCCTCACGAGTAAAACAATACGAGTCCTAAATAGAGACTTCAAATAAAATAAATATTATTAAATTGTTTTAAGGTTTATCAAAATGGAAATGGGTCTGCTCCAGTTACTAGTGGCAGTGGTATTGGGGTTAGTGGTGGTGGAACAAAAAATGCAGCCCAGCTAGAGCCTGAACAATTTCGAAAACTTTTTATTGGTGGCCTTTCTTTAAATACAACTGACGAAACTCTGCATAACTTTTATTCACAATATGGTGAGCTTGTTGACTGTATTGTAATGCGTGATTCTGCGACCAAACGCTCTCGCGGATTTGGCTTTGTTTCTTACTCCTCACAATCTGAGGTTTATTTTTAAATTTATATTCTGTGATCATATTTTTCTAGGTAGACCAAGCTATGCTTGCGCGTCCACATAACATAGACGGAAAAGAGGTGGACCCTAAACGAGCGGTAATCAAATTTTTATATTATAGGGAATTAAAAAAATTTTTTATTGTACCTATTATTTATATAAGTATCTACATATTTACATATGGCCTAACAATAAACTAATTATTTAAATGTTTATAAGTTTTGTTATCTTTAGGTTCCGCGTGATCAATCACAGAAATCTGAGCAGAATATGTCAACTAAACGACTTTATGTATCTGGCGTTCGGGAGGAGCATACAGACGAAATGTTCAGCAAATATTTTGCACAATTTGGAGTTGTAACGAAAGTAAATAAATTTAACTTTTATTATGAAAATTAATATCTTCTAGATGAAGGAAGATATTTAACCTCTAACAGATATGTACAAATTATATATCATTCCAAATAATTTATCGATCTAATTAAATTAAATATAATTTGTCATATCTGGTATGGGTATGTATGTATTTATACCTATTTACTCATTTGAGAAAAATTCAAAAAACAAATGATAGCTATAGATTGACTAATTTTTATTTTATTAACAAATTAATTTTTTCTTAAAAGGTCGAAATAATCAATGATAAAGTTACTCAAAAAACACGTGGATTTGCTTTTATTAGTTTTGATGACTATGATTCTGTTGACAAGTTTGTTCAAAGTTTAATAAAATAAAAATTAAGTAACTTTAAAAAGATGTGTTCTACTCAAATCACATATGATATATGGTTATAGATGTGACGTAAAAAAGGCATTAAGCCGAGATGAAATGCAAAAGGCAGCTCAAAAAGAACGTGATCGTATGGAGAGAGGCACTCGTTCAAGAGGTAAAATTTTTTGTAGAAGCGTTTATACAATATTTTTCCTCAAAGATTCTGGTGGTCGTTCACAGTCTTATGGTGGAAGAGGTGGTGGTGGCTATGGCGGACAATATGCTGGTGGATATCCACCACACGCATGGGGTCCGCCAGCGCCCGCTGGACCACCACAATGGGGTTAGTAATGCTGTATGTCGATTTTAACCTTTTATGTTTCAGGTGGTGGGGGTTATGTTGGTAGTTACGGAGGGGGTGGTTATACTGCAAGTTATGGTCAAGGCCCAGCACCATGGGGTGCCGGTGGTGGTACCCCTACCGGCCCACAAGCCACCGAACAAGGGCAATGGGCGGCCGCTGGGGGTGGTGGTTATGTTGCAACTGGAGGTTTTTTTTACATTAACTTTGAATGAATATTTCAATATACATTTTCATCTGGTTTATATCAGGTATTGGTGGAGCCCAATCAGGCACGGGAACTGCAGCTGCTCAGCAGGATTACAGTAAAAACTTTAATTATTTCTAGTTTGATTTTTGGGTTTTAGGTATACAAAATTTATCAGGTAGTTAGCATGATTATCCAAATTTAGATTCACACAGCCAGTTATAAAATAAAGAAATTATGTGCACCCGTATTAAACAATTTTTTGGAAATCAGTATTTATATATATAATATTTTGATTCCAAATTACTTGAAATATATCGCATTTAATATATTAAATTTATAACTTTCAGCAGCGAATCAATGGCCTCCTCAAGGACCACAAGCTGTTCCTCCTCCCCAACAACAATGGAGTGCAGGACGCTACTGATGTGAAAATTCTCCAAACAAGTTCTGATGGGATTTTACTTCTTTTCAAATTACATTTGATGTATTACTTGTTTCCATAATGTTCGCTTTTTTGTTTATTTTCAATCATAAAGTGATGTTTACTTTATTAAATTGCCAACAAAATATGAAATTTGTTATTTTTAAGTTAAACGGTTACTTTTGGATATAAAGTTTTTATTTTTAAATTATTTTTTAATTTTTCATTCACATGTTTATAAAGACAATATTACCCTCTAAAATGATGAAAGTACTTACACAGGTTTGGCACATTGTGATATTTTTGATACCTTAATGGACCCTTTAAAAATTTATATTTTTATCTGCAACCAAACCAATTACATATTACTTTTGGTCAACAACAACATTATAATATATAAATAAAAGGGAAATTTCATGTTTACATATCTAAATATATCGAATTTCCCTATTGTATACCTTAACACACAGTCCCAAACGCAACCTAAATGTTTCTCTTTTATTCTTAACGCTGGCGGCTGAATGGATTCACTGCTGTGCCATGTGTGCCTTTAAAAATAAATAGTATAGTAAAATTTAAAATTATTAAATCAAGTCACCGAATATTTAGAATGCCTTTTTAGTATTTTTTTCTGGGGCTGGTGGTGAACAACCTCAAACTAATAATAAATACTAACCAACAGAAGAAACCATAGGAGGAGGCGGAAGAATCCCACCGGCATATTGCTGCTGCATTCCACTCATTTGTTGCGAGGGTTGGATGCCCATTTGTTGTGAAGCAGGCGGGATGCCCGCTTGTTGTGAAACAGGAGTAATACCCATTTGTTGTGAAGTAGGAGGCAGACCTGACTGCTGTGAAGTAGGCGGAAAACCCACTTGTTGTGATGTAGGTGGAAGACCTTTAAATTAAAGATATAACAAACCGAAACAAAAATAAACCAAAGTTCATAGATGGGTGACCACTAACAAATGGCGGCTGATGCTGTACACCGCCTATCTGTTGTGAAACAGGAGGATGACCTTTGAAATAGAAAATATTATACATGAGATAAAAATAAATATACCAAAGTTGGACCCCATAAGTGGTTGCATAACTGCTCCACCAACACATGAAGGTTGCTGAACAGGTGGCAGAACTCCTCCAGCAAATACTGGATATTGTTGCGTCCCACTCATCTGGTGTGACATAGGCGCGAGACCTTGAAGATAAAAAATAATTTATACTAATGTAAACAAAACAACCATTACAGGAGACATTAGGAGGTGATTGCAGAACCTTTCCTCCAACATTCATTGTCTGCTGTTGTTGCACTCCAACTGAATGTTGCATAGTAGGCAAAAGACCCGTTTGTTGCGAGACTGGCGGTACACCTTTCAAAATATAAATAGGTTTACAACTTCACTCATTGTTAGAATAAACTTTCAAATAATCTTCCGATATATAAAAATAAAAAAACTTTTAAAAATGGAAACGAACATTAAAAAAGTAATGTTATTGATGAATCTTAGGGTTTCGGCTTATACTTTCTACTAACAATAAATCGAAAACAAACCAAAATTGGAAACGACCGGTGGAGGCAGAGGAGCTCCTCCAGTATATGACGGCTGATGTTGCAAATCCTCATTATTAAGTGGGATTTCAGTGAGTTGCTCGATAGATATCTGTTTCGTAGATGATAGTTGCCTTTGCATTGTGTCGGTATTATCCTCTGTAGTTTTCTCATCAGACTTGCAGCTTTTTTCTTCCTTCACAGTAGTTGCATCTGCAGAAAAAACCTCAACATAAAGAATTTCCATGGTAGACAGTGCAAAAGATAAGTCATCGTCATTGGTAAGCGTAATCCAATCATCCTCTAAAATTTTGTTCAGAGAAATTTAAAACTAGTTTTTAAAATATTTGCACCCTAAGAGTTTAGTTGGTCTGTTTTTTCCTCGAAAGAAAACCCATTAACTACCTATCACGTAAAATTTTACTCGAAACATAAATAAATAACATTAGAATAAAAAGCATAATGTATGTTCTGTTTGAAATAAAAACAAACCTATTCTGTACAAAAATAAAATATAAACCTTCGTCACGGTATTTCAGCTTGATTCCATCCAATCCTTTGATGTTAAAATAACGTTGCATTTTCGAAATTAGATCGTCAAGGCTCACGTCATTATTATGATAAATCCAATTTTTGCGTAACTCTGACCCATAACGAGCCTTAAGTGCAGTCTTGTTCATTTTTATTTAATAACCTTAACTAAATAAATAAAAAATACAAACAGGATTTTATATTTTTAATAATTGTAAAAAAGAAAAAAGACCGAAAGAACACATGTAAATACAAAACCTCTCTTAAGAACAAATGAAAAATTATTTCTGCCGCGTCAGCAATTTTCAACGTTACAAAATATGTAACTACTATCGGTGGATAATTTGGCGCAACGACTCTTATTTGGGAGCGAAATAACTTTGCTAAAAACGGCGGATACGACATTTAGCCGCTGTCGATTAGCCGAAAAGACAATTAACCGTGGGACAGTTAGATATTCAAACTTGTAAAAATTCTACTTATTAAAATCTTTTAAATTTGATTTAAGTTTACTTAAATGATATCTTTCCTCGTTTTCATTATAATAATTTTATTAATGACGAGTGATTAATTAATTAATTTATTTATAAATTAAGTAAATAATCAAATGGTTGCCTTGGGCGTAAATGCTACTCTTGATAGGACAGAAATATTCAACATTTTATTCAAAGAGGTTTATGCTGATTTAAAGACTTCTAATTCAATGATGGAATGTATATCGACGAGGGCAGCAAAATTGGCTACACAGTTGAACGGAACGGCATCTGCATTTTCTCATTTTGTTGATGCATTGCAATCAGTCAGTGATTCCGCTAATAATGTGAATGGTTGTAGCTTTTATTCTTTTTCTATTATTCTATTATCTTGACACAGGTATAAGCCGTGATATTGGTGGAGTGTTAACGCGTTATTGTATCCGACAAAGAAGCATTGAAAATGGTCTACGAAAACTTTCTCAGTTATTATCCGGAAATTTTGCTAATGAGTTGCAACGAAAGTGTTCCGAATGGAAACATTCAGTTAATAATAAATAAAATTCTTAAATTTTATTTATACCTCTAAAATTCTTGTAATAAGATTCTAAACATTTAAAAGCTTATTGATGTTGAGAAACGACATCAACGTTCAAACAAGCGTCTAAAATCATTGCAAACGAGTCAAGTAGAAGAAGAAAGGCGCCATACTTTTGTAGAACTTTTACATATGCAGAGAAATCACTATAACGGTTTTATAACCTTGCTTCTTCCAATTATTGTATGTTTATCTATTCTTAAATATTTAAATGTATTTTGATATTAGGGATCTCAGTTGGATGTTTTAGATGAAAATACTCAGTTACGACAGATACATGATTCTATGGAAGGGACATTAAATGGTTTTGAGGCACATTTATTAGTGGATGCACTTATTGGTATTTAGATTATATTGTTAAAAACTTTAAAAATTAAGAGGATGTTGCTGTCTGTTCATTAACTTGTAATTCAAAAATAAGAACTGAAAAATCATATACAAAAGTTCCAGAACAAACTATATTGGATAAACAAACTGCATTTGTGAATACTGATACGTTAGTTTTTATGTTGGAAGCCAATTTATTTTCCCTTAATATAGAATAAAAAGTCCATGTAATTACCCTTCTACTTCTTCATTTTCTATTGTTAATCGACAATATAAAAATGATGTATCAATCTCTAGTAGGTGCTCAATGCCACAACAGTATTCTCAACAAAAGGTTTTATTATTAAAAATATTAGGTATGATTGTTTAGAATAATTCTGCTGAATTTTTATATGATACTTTTTAAGGGAAAATATTTTTGAATATATTAATCTTCATTAAATTTTTAGTTTTTTTGGCCTCTTCCACAATTGCATCAAGACTCATCAGCACTGGCTTCTAATATTAACACTTCAATGACACATAAACACAGGCCACCTTTACCTGATGATTTTATTGTTTCTTCATCAGAAGCTTTAGCATGTTCAGATATAATTCAACAATCAATGCCAGGTTGTAGCAGTAATTGTTCTTCATCCATTCAGACAGTAGACTCTGGTGAGTGTATTGGAATTTATAATTATGCTGGTGTCGATCAAATAAGTAATACGATGAAAATGTATTTTGGGGAGAATCTTCAGAGGAGACCAGCAAGTCTTGGAAGCACAGCTGTTGCAGATCCGACTAACTCTGGTATTTTGTAATTCTAAATCGACGTTTATATGCTTATTATCAGCTTCTTTTGCTCGTAGCAATAGAATATATTACTAAAACATTAATAGAATAGGTATTATAATTCATTATTTTCATATTAAGCTAATGAATCTGTAACCACTAATTCATCCTCGGCTGCTCTCATAGCTGAAACCCTTCAACAGATTGATCGTCTTGGATCAGAATTAGATAGTTATTGTACTGGATTAGATATAGGAAATGATAATAGAGAAGATAAATTTCATAAGCATCATGAGAATAAATCTGAGGATCAAAATAAGCAACAGAAACAGCCTCCACCAATTCCACCTAAAAGAGCAAATTGTGAAGTATTTTATTAGATGTAATGTAATAATTAAAGATAATTTATAGAGTATATTCCAATCAGCTGAAGTCCGATTCAGGAATGACAATAATTTACTAGTTGGTCAACAACAGAATAGAGTAATAAGGCCTCCATTACCAGAACGTAGAAATTCTACAATTTCTGCAGCTACTTCAACAGCACCAAGCATTGGTTAGTGTTTACAATATTAAGGGCTGAATTAAAAAGTTGCCTAAAGTTAAGTTAACTTTTCTTAAGCTGAAATTCGTTCTGTTGGTGGTGTTCCTCCTACTCCAATGACTACATCAATGCCTGTTTTCTTTATCAGAGAAAGATATTCAGTTGATGAACAACTCCCAACTCACCTAGTATGTAATAATTATGTTCCGAACCAAATAGAAACTATGACAAAAAACTCTTCTGTCTTATTTATTAACAATAACAATAAATCCTCTCAATAACAATACAAAAATAACTTATGCAAATAATACAACTCTTATTAAAAGAAGATCGTTTCCACTTTATTTCTTTTTTTTTTTATAAATGCAAAGACAAAAATAGGATAAACTAGGTATATATTTTAGATATCTTTTAGTGATTTTGGAGTATTTGACAATTGCATGGTTAAAAAATAATGAAATGATTATAGCTGAATCGAAAAAGCATCACCCCATGCAATTGTCTTGATTTTTTTTACAAAAATGGAAAAAATTTTTTTACCAATTTGTATTCTTATACATATAATTGAAATTAAAATAATTTGAAAGTGATCAAGTAATACACATCTTTTGGTTGAATTATTTTAGTTTTCATTGAAATGATTCACAATTAAAGAAAAAACAACCAAAAGAAGTAGAAATATATTCAAAATTAAAAATAATATATGAGGGAAACTTGTTTAAGCTATACTAAAACAATAAAATAAACACTTGAATATTTGGTACTTCACAATTTAATTTTTGGGTATTTTTTAATCTACACTCATTCCCGTTTTTTAAATTTTAAATAAATATTTACTCTATCTCTTAATGCCTGTTTGTTCCATAGCCATTTTTATGAGAAGCAAAATCTGATCCGGTTCCTCCATTTGTGCTTCTTAGAGCAGTTCTAATTGTAAATAAAAAATTTTAACATTTTAAATCAAAAACATACAGATTAACGCCGTTCTCCCGATGATTATGAGGATCAGCTCCACCAACAACATCATTTGCCGAAACAAAACGTCTCTGACCAAAAGAACCATTACCATTTTCTACCATCGATATTTCTTCTCTTCCTTTTCTTTCAACTCCACGACCTGATAATTTAAGAGATCCTTGACTGCTCCTTCTGTTGTTTAAACCAAAAACAACAATTGCAAAAACAGCAAAGACTATAATCAGAACACCAACAACAACTGCTGCTCCAATAATTAAACCAGTATTGGTAGCATTATTTCTTTCCTAAATTATTTTTCTTAATAATTAAATAAAATATTAGGCTACTTCCTCTTGTTTTTGTTGACCATCAGGTGGAGGGGAAATACCATTTAATGAAATCCCCGCATCAGGAAGATGTCCAACAATTTGTAATCTATCTGTGTCAACTGAATTTTTTCCTAACTTGCCATCTTTAGCAAGAATTGCCTAAAAGAGGGATAAAAATAGGATCCTAAAATTAAATCAAAATACATGTTCTAATGCAGATGATAATTTTTGTGGTTCTGAAACTTCCTCTTGGGTTAAAATTTCACCTTCAACTAATACTGAACCCATTCGAAGATTAGAAACATTAACATCTAATAAAGTATTTGATGGGCCCAGTGCTTCTGATAAAACCTATAAATTTATATAAAAATTAAATAAAAATAAATTTACCATCTTTAAATCTCCCATAATTTGATCAATAAGTTTATTGGCAGCTCCACTTGAAAGATCAGAAAATTCTGTTCTCCATTCAATATCTGGAAATCGAATAGAGAAAGAAGTATGAAATGCATGTTGCTTGGCCTTTTTTAATTGGTTAGTATCCAATGTAGATTTAAATGGTAATTCAGCTAAAAAAATTAAATAAATTACTTTCAATAAATTTCAATAACTTGTTTGATTTTCTCCATCATTAACATGATTTTTGGCTTGATCCATAGAAGTTTCATTAGAAGAAATGAAGGATTTGTCTTCAGCTCTCTCGAGTTTATCTTCATCTTGAGGTTCAACTGCAATCATTTTTGTTTCCTCTTCCACTTCTGGAAGATCATCTAAAAAATATTTTATCAGATTAATGATAATTAAAAACAACCTATTTTTTGTGTTGTAGTATCAAAATCATCATTGTCAGGGAATTTATGCAATAAATGACTACCATTACCATGATCCTTTCTCTCTTCTCCTTGTGACAATACTTTTCCATTCACATTGCCAATATTCTCTGTTGTAGTCTTAACAGATTTAGAAGAATCAATTGTTGATGTAATTAAGGTTTCTGTTGATTTAATAAAATCATTTATATTTAAACCATCAATTGATTCCTTTCCTTCCATGTGTTCTGGTGTAGTAAACATTGAAGGAGTAGTAACAGTTGAGTGATTATCTGAAAAATAGTTTCTTAAAAAATGTTATTAATTTTAAAAGTTTTATTTTTACCCTTTCCAATTCCCCCATCCATTTTTTCATCATTATCAGAAGATTTCTCTGAAATTGTTGACATCTTACTACTGTCATGTTCTTCATTAGTTGAGTCTTTTGTTGTCATTTTTGATTCTTCTGTCTCTTCCTTAGATAAAACAAAACCAATATCACTACTTTCTTCTTGGTTCTTATTGTTAGTATTACCAATATTTACCGATGAGGTTGAAGGTTTATTTTGTTGTCTTTCCTCAAGAGTATCCTCCTCCCCCTTCTTTTCTTCCTTTAAAGATTATACATATAGGTATGTATATATAAAATAAAATATTTTATTACATTTTCATTGCTCATGTGATGTATAAGTGCTTTTCCTGGTGGCGGCAATTCAAAATCATCACCACCCTCAAAAACTGATTTGTCACCAACCATAATTTCTGGTTCTCTATAAAAGAATATTAATATAGAAAAAATTCTTCATTTATCTTACTCTGTTGTTGAAGAAAATTCAAAAGTCATTTGAGTTGTTGAAAATGGCTTCTCAACAGGCGGACCCATAATTGGATGTGCCCCTTCAATTTTAGATTCAGTAGAGTCTGAAGGAGAATGATTAATTTCTTCATTCTTTACTTCTTTTGAATTTTTAACTTTTTCTTCAATATTTAACTTATCATCAGAATTTTCCTCCATTTTAAAAGAATGTTCAACTATTTCTTTGCTATCCTTTCCTTTAAAAAAAAAATTTTAAATAATTATTATGTTTTAAAATATACCAGAATCTGAGGTTAAAAGACTTTCTTTTCCAATTTCTCCTTTTTCTTCTCCATTTGTTATATTGTTTATAATAATTGGTGCCTGAACATGCATTGTTTCATGTACAGTTTCTTCTTCAACCTTATCTTCGAAAGTTCTAGTAGAGGTTTGAAATGGATCATCAACACTGCTCTCCTTTAGAAATGTTATAAAATATATTTTTTATTCAAAGAATAATTACCCCATCTCCACTATTCTCTAATTTTGAAGTAATCGGAGTAGATTTGATTGTTGTAAATAATGGTGGAAAATGTACTTCAGAATTTAATTTTTCTTTAGTAGTTGTCATTGTTGTATTAATTTCTAAACCAGAAGAAGATTCCTCCATGTCTCCAGAATGAGGGGAAGGCATTACTTGATGCATACCTTTAGATTCTTCAAAAGTCATTGGTTTATTTTCTTGTTTAGTTCCATTTAATATTTTCTAAAAAAATTAATTTTCTTTTAAAATATATATTAATTACCTCATCTTTATTAGTTGGTAATATAGTTGTTAATTCAAGCCCCTCAGTAGCGTCTTTTTGTCTCAATTCTGCTTCAATTTGGGCAAGTTCATGCAGTCTACCTGTCTCAATTTCAGCCTTTTCATTCCCTGACTTTAATTCCTTTGCTTTTTTCATTTCAGGTAATTCATTCAAATCTTTACGAGTCTAAAAATAAAAAAAAATTTAAATATATAAAATAAAACAAGGAAAATACTTTTTGATTGTCAGTTGTTGGAATTATAGTAGTTGAAAGAGGAAACTTATCAAGAAATAGTGGTTTTTTTTCTTCTGAAGAAGTTGATTCAAATGTTTGACCAGAAACTTTAAAATAATAAAAATATTTAAAAAAACTTAATTAACAGAGAAATCAGATTATCTCAATTTTATTAAAAGTTATTATAATAGAATATAATAATTTAATTAAAAACAAAGCATTTTTAATTTAATAAAACTAAAACAAATATTTACCATGAAAAGGAAAAAAGATTGAAAAAGTTGCAACAATTAAAAGAAGTTGTTGTAACTTTCCATTTCCATTTACAAATCTAATCATTTTATATATCTTAATGTTTAAGAGAATAAAATCAGAAAATAATAATCTAAATAATTAAAAAAGAAAGAAAATTAAATTTTAAAAAGAGTAAATAAAATTAAAAATATAATTGTACGTAAATTCAATTAAAGAAAATGAATAAAAAATAATACAAAATGCCAAAATATGTAAATACATAAATATTTATTATAAAATAATAAAAGTTTAAATTATTTTAACCTTTTTAATTATTAAATAAATTTTAATTGGATTATATAATTAATTAATAACTTTAAAATAAATAAATAATTTATTTGATTTTATGCTTTTATCTTTTTTTTTTTTTTTTTCTTTTTTATATTTAAAAACAACAAACATAAACACACTCAAAAATAATTCCTTTTAAACTTTTTATGAATTCTACCACCATTAAATTAGAAAAGAAAAAAAAATATTTTGTGATGTATAGACAGTTGTTGTTGTTGTTGACATTATGTATTTTGGGGGTGAAGTGTATTTAATGAGAGGAAAAAGGGATTTATAGGATTAAAAAAAATAAACAAAAAGATAAATGGAAGGAAAAAAAATATTTTAAATTATATTTTTAAATTAGTAGTAGTTCTTTGTTAATTGCTAAAAATAATTAAAGGTAATTAATTAATTTAATAATTATTATTTAAAACTAAAAATATTGCTTTAAATAAATAAAAATAAATAATTAATGGAGAAAAGTTTCTTTTTGTAAAAATGAAGGAATTGATTAATAAATAACAAGACTAACAAAAATTATAAAAATTAGCTTAAAAATAGAAAAAAATAATTTGATTGATTCTTTTCTGAAATGCGCGAATTCTTTTATTTAATAAATGATTGGGACAATTAAATTAATTTTTAAAAATAATTTTTAAAATTTATTTAATTCACAAGCAGAAAAAGACTAGGACAGAATAAAATAAATAATTATTATAATTATTTTATACTTAAAGAAAATATTTTTTTTCTAATAAAATAATTGATTAACTTAAATTATTTAAAAAATAAAAAATAAAAATAAAAATTACTTTTCGGCATATAAATAAATAAATAAATAATTGGTTAATTTTTATATGTCCAATTTGTTCAATAAATAATAAAATAAATAAATTTAATATTTAAACATTTAATTATTTATATTTAATTGGAACAAAAATAATTATAAAGTAAAAGTAAAAAGAAATTAGCTGCGCATTATTTTAATAATTCTAAAGGAATGAAAAAAAAGGTTTTTTTTAATTAAATTATTTTTAAAAAAAAGAGTTTAGGTATTTTTAAATTTAAAAAATATTTTTAATTTAACAGAATTAATAAAAGTTTTATTTTATATAAAATAATTAAATTGTTAATAAGTGTAAAATTGCCTCAATTTAAAATAAAAAATAAAATTCTATCGCTTCTTTTTTTTTTAAATTATTACAAAAAGAAAATTGTCTAAATTTATTTTTTAATAAAATATTTATTTATTAGTAGTAAAGTAAAGCAAGTTTGATAGAAAATAAATATATTATTATTGAAAGAATTATTTAAAAAATTTAATTTTTATTAAGAATTAATTAAATTAAATAAAAATAATTAATTAATTATTTTAATATCAAAAAGAATTATTTAAAATAAATTTAATTAACAGTTTTTTTTTTCTTTTTTTTTTTTTTTTTAGATCAACAACAAATAATTAAAAATAAGAAGAAAATTATAAAAAATAAAATTCTGAGGGTGTATGAATATTAATAGGGGAAATTGACAGATTTTAACAAATGGCCTTGGGAAAGAAAGAAAAAAAACAAAAAAATCGGACAATCGGCTGTCAGACATTTTGGTTAAAAAAAAGAAAAAAAAATATTTTAGTGACGGCCAAGGATAAAAAAAAATAAAAAAGGAAAATAATAAAATTAAAAAAAAATATTTAGAATTAATTAATAATTTTATTAAAAAAAAAAGAAATTAATTTTCTTATAAAATTAAATGAAATAAAAAAAATATTAAAATAAAAAAGAAAATAAATATTAAACAAATATATAATTAATATAATATTACAATTTATTTATTTATTTCAATACTTGGGAAAAATTATTTAAATAAAAATATTATATTAATTGATTATAAAAATAAAAATAAAAAGTTTTATTTTTTCATAAATAAATAAATATATTTATTTATTTATTTATTTATTTATTTATTTAGTCCTTTCTTGGAGTAGTAAATGCGCAACTAGATTTTTTTATTCAAAAAGAAAGAAAGGAAAAATTAAAGTAAAAATAAGAAAAAAACTGTTCCACGGTGTGTGGGAATTTATTTACATGTTATTTCTTTTTTATTATTATTTTTTTTAACTAATTCAAGCCTATTAATGGACATTTATTTATATATAAATAAATAAAAATATTTTCTAAAATTAATAGAAAAGGTATATAAAAATATTTATTTAAAAGACTTAATTATTACATAAATATATATTTAATTAATTTAAATAATTAATTAATTAAATAATTTTTTGAAAAGTTTTTTTTTAATTAAAGGAAAAAAAAAATAAATTAAAAGAATTTTTTTATTTTTAAGAATGGAATGCGCGAATAATTTCTTCACTTTTTTTTTTAATAAATAAATATTTTTTATTATCTATTTAAACAATCATTTAAAATAAAATAATAATTAGTAGTAGAATGTATATATTTAAATATTAGATAAAAATAACAAAAAAAAATATTTTTTATTTAAAAATAATTTTCTTTCCTTTTTTATATTTATTTATTTAAAAATAAAAATAAAAATTAATATTTATTTTTTAAAAATTATTTCAGATTTTATTATTACTGGTACAACCAACCACTTTATTTATTTTTATTAATATGAGAAAAATAAATACATAATAAAAATTATTTTTTTTAAAATAATAATTAAATAAATAAAATTAAAAAATAATTATTTAATAAAATTTAATTAAAAATAAATAAATAAATAAATAATTTATTTATATTAATTTAGTAAAGGAAATTTTGTTTATTTTTTTAAATTAAATTAATTTAAATAATCTAAAAATAATTAAATAATAATTAATATAAAAAAAAATATTTTTTAATAAAAATAATATAACAAAGTGCGCGTCTCAGAATAATAAAAAACAATACAAATAAATAAATAAAAATAATTGAAAAAAAGTTTTCTGTTGTGGCTGTAACGGGTTTTAGTAATAAAAAATAAAAATAAAATTCCCTTTTTTATTTTTATAAATAAAAATATTTATTTTAATTAAAATTTAATTTAATTAATTAAAAAATAATTTTATTTTTTATTTACATTAGAAAATAATTAAAAATATTTAAAAACTTTTAAATGCTCAATTAAATGCTCCTTTAAATTTTAAATATATTTTAGGGTTATAAATAAATAAATATTAAAAAATAATAAATTTAAACAATTCTGCAAATATTTTAAAAAATAAATAAAAATATTATTATTTTTTAATCCTTTCCATTATTTACAATATTTTAATTATTTTTATTTTAAATTAAAATTAAAAATATTAATTCTCTAAATAACAAAATATATTTAAATAAATAAATAAATAACTACTTTATTTTAATTTAATATTCAAAATAATATATTAATTAATATAATATTAATTTTTTAATTTTATTTAATTTAATTATTATTTTCTCTCAATATGTTTTTGGCCTTGGAAAATGAGAAGAAAGAGTATATAGTATAAATAAATATATGTTGATTATAATAATAATAATATCCTTAATTTTCTACTATAAAATAAAATAAAAATATGATTAATATTTGTCGGCTTTTAATAAATAAATAAATATATTAAAACAATAAAAACATTAAATTAATTTAATAAATTAAAAAATATAATTAAAGATATAAAAGAGAAAAAATTAATTAATTAAATTTAAAGAACAAAAACAATTATTATTATTTTTTAATTAAATCTACTTTTTAATTAATTAATTAAAATATTCTTAAAATTAAATTTTAAGAGTTTAAAAATTCTTATCATTTAATAATTTAAATAATAACATTAAATAAAAGTGTCAAAAAAATATATTTTTATTTAAATAATTTAACTTTATATTTTTTAAATAAATAAATAATTTTTATTTAAATTAAAAGGTTAAATTGGCCAATTCTTTTTTTATTTTATTTATTTTTTTTATCCAGATGCTATATACTAAACAAACCAATTATTATGTGATGAAAGAAAAGAAAACGCAGTAAATGACTTCCGAACTACAAAACATACCTATAGCTTTTTAACAAAAAACAACAAATAAATATTTATTAATAAAAATTAAATTACTTTTTTTTTTTAAAGAAAATACTAAATATTAATTGGTTTATATATTTTTGACCATATTTTTTATTTATTTTTTATTTATTTGCCATTAGAAAAGAAAACTTTTTATTTTAATTATAATCTTTTTTTCTTATTTTTAAATATTTTTTAAATTTAATTAATAATTTAATTAAAATAAAATAAAATATTTTAATTTAATTTTAAAAAAGTGTCTGTTCGGTTTTTCTTTTATTTTAAATAAATAAATAAATTATTTTTTTAACAATTTGTTCTTTTTTTACTAAAAAAAAGTGTCTGAAAAATGCCGAAAAATAACAAAAAATTTTTTACAAGTTTATTTTATTTTCTTTTTTAAATTAAGTACCGCCTTTCTTTTTTTTTTCTCCTATTTCTCGAATGAAAAATGGTTTTGTTGGTTTGGCTTTTTCTTTTTTTTTGTTTAAATAAAATATTATACGGTAGTTTATTTTTAAATTAAAAAATAATTTTTAAAATTTATTTTTTGGCCTTCTGTTCTTCCTTGTTGTGAAAATAAATATTAAAAATAAAAAAGTTGTTGTAAAATCCTTACCAAGTAAGGCTTAAGAATATATTGTTGTAATAACAAATATATGTAGGTACATATACCTTTATTTACATAAATATATTTAAAACATTTTTAGAGATTTAAATAATTATTTCTTTATTCAATAATGATTTTTGTTTTCTTAATTTATTTAATTAATAATATTTATAAATTAATCCAAATTCAAAAAGGAATTATATAATTAACAAAATATAAATAATATGTATTTACATATTTAACTACTAATAACTAACAATAAGTTTTAATTTTTCCCTCTTTTTTATTTCTTTTATTTAATAATTAAATAAACAGTCAATCAAATATTCGGCATTTTAACCCCTTTATATTTATGTATATAAATATATTAACAAGGACATGCCAATCATAAAAAAGGCAAAAAAATAAATATTTAAAATAAATCAATTAAAGAAAATATTTTTAAAAGAAAGGCAAATATATTTATTTATTTTAAATTAATAAAATTATTTTTTTTTAAAGGTTAAATTATTTGATAATTTTATTACCAATGATGACTGATTCAAATAAATCAACAAATTTTCGTATGGATAGGCTTTTACGTGATACACAAAATGAAAATATTATTCAACAAAAACAATATAATATTTGGCCATTTAATAAACAACAACAACAACAATCGTTATTATTATCTTCTCCTTCTTCTTCTTCTCCTTCTTCTTCTTCTTCTCCTTCATTTAATTATCCATTTCAATTTTTATCTTCTCCTTTCTTTCCAAATAATACTACAACAACTCCTTTATTTTTAAATTCACCATTATATTTTAATTTTGTAAATAATTCATTTAATACAAAAACAAATTTTGATTTATTTAAACAAAAATTTAATCAATTTTATAAACAACAAATTACATCTCCAGTTTGTTATTTAAATTTAAATATAATAGGGAATTAAATTAATAAATAAAATAATTAATTTTTAAAGTTAATAAATAGTATATCATCAACTCCAGGAACAAGTAATAATGAAAGTATTAATAATAGTAATAGTATAAATTCTTCAATTAAATATCCAAATAATTATATAAATGTTTATAAAAAACCAACAACATTTATTCCTTTAAAATCAAAAAATATTGAAGAAAATGGGAAACAAGAAAAGGTAAAAATAAATTAAATTAATTAAAATTTAAATTAATTAAAAGATATCTTCTTCTTCTTCTCAAATATTTTTAAAAAGAACAAAGAAAGTTAAAGAATTAATAAATATTAAAGAAACACCAAAAAATACAAATTTTATTAAAAATAATAATTTACAAAAAGCACAATGTAATGTATGTATTTAATTAGTTATTTTCTTTTACTTATTTTATTAGATTTGTGGTAAATTATTTGGTAGGCCTTGGTTATTAAATGGCCATAAACGAACACATGGTATTATTTAAATTAAAAATTAAAAATAAATTTTAGATGGAGAAAAACCTTTTAAATGTGAATGGACTGGTTGTTCTCGTTCCTTTGCTGATCGTTCAAATTGTCGTGCACATGAGAGAACACATAGACGTTAATTAATAATTAATTATTTTTTAAATTTTAATTTTAGCTGAAAAACCATTTATTTGTGTTAATTGTGGAAAGGCATTTAAATTAAAAAGTTATTTAAGCAAACATTTAAGAGCAAAAGTATGTCGACAAAATAAATAATTTAAACAAAAAAGAGAATTTTATATATTTTTATAAGAAGAAGATGAATATATTTATTTACAAAAATATATATTTTTTTAATTTAAAGATTTTTTAAAAGATATTTTATAATTTAATCTTGTGCATTTTTTATCGTTCTTTTTCATGTGCCTTTTATATATTTTTATAAACATTTTTAATTCTAAATTCCACTGGAAATTTATATAATTAGACTAGTTAAACAAGAAACTAGTATAACTGGGGTTTTCCAGGTTTTGATTTCTGCTGGATATATTGACATTACTATGTACTTATAGTTTACTTGTAATTGGTCGTTGAAGGACTTTCCGTTGTGATAGTCGTAGTATGTTATTATCATTAAAGGTAAATAAACGGAAAATGTTAAACACTTTTAATAAAAATAACATTAAGGGATTTTAGTTTAAATTAAAAAATTGAATGAAGAGCACATGTGGAAACGAGATCACCGAAAAAGAAATAAATACGAGCTCAGATCCATTCTTAATTAGAAAATATTTAATAAAATCTATTAAATAATATTAAATTTATTTAAATATATACCTATATTGTTTTATCATTAATTTTATCTAAAATATGTACATACTATGTACTACATAGTATTTATATTTTTTACTTTTGTCGACCTAATAAATTAAATAAAATTTCTTCTTTTTCCTCTTTCCTTGTTGTCATTTCATTGACTAACACAAATATAAATATACTAAATACTAAATAATTATTTAATCGATTCATTATTTTTTTTAGATTAAAATTAATTTAATTTTAACTTAAAAATTACTCGTATGATTTTTTATTTAATTTTTATTGGTTTTTTTTTTAAATTAAGGTAATGACTGGTGGTGGTAATCAATTTACTAGATCTGAGGTTGCTGAACGAAATTCTAGCAATAATTGTTGGATTATTATTGGAAATAAAGTATAAATTAATTAAATAATTTGATTAATTAATTTAAAAAGGTTTATGATGTAACTAAATTTTTGGATGAACATCCTGGTGGTTGTGAAGTTTTATTAGAAAAAGCAGGTGAAGATAGAACTGAAGCTTTTGAAGATATTGGACATTCAACCGATGCAAGGAAAATGAAGGTTTTTATTTAAAATTAATTTAATTATTTTATTTAATTTAAAGGAAGATTATTGCATTGGAGAGGTTATTGAGGTTATTTTTAATTTTAATTTATATTTTAATTAATTAAAAAGGATGAACGATGGAAATATTCTTATGATAAACGAGAAGCTACAGACAAGAAAACTGATGATAAAAAACAGCAAAGGTTTTAATTATTAAAATATTTAAATTAATTTTAATTTTTAAGTAAATATAGTTCTGTTGAAATGCTTATTTATTGTTTACTTTTTGGCATTATTGCTGCACTTATCTATTATCTTTTAATTGGTTCTTAATATATTTAGACTAAATAAATTAATTAATATATAAAGTTTTGATATTATTAGAATATTTATAATTATTATTATTATTGTTTAATTTTACAAAAAAAGAAAATAATTGTCATTTTAAAAAATAAATAAATATTTATTATTATTTATTTTTATTTAATTTTGTTTTAATTTTTATTCATCTCCTCTTATAAGAGTATTTGCAAAATTTGAATTACTTTTATAATAAAAAGAACATTGTAAGGGTGAAAAAAAACCTTTAATAAAATTAAATTAAATAATAAAAATTAATTTTTAATTTTCTTACAATTTTTTCTTAATAATTTTGCATTATTATTAGCTCTTGGTTGTCTATTATTTGTTATTATATTTGAATTATTAATTTCATTTTCCCCATCAATTTCAGATTTTTTAAATTTTTTTGTTATTAAATGAATAAAAGCATCATCATTTATTGAAGAAAAATTTGGTAAATTAATTAAATCTTCATTAAAAGATTTTTGTAAATCATTAATAGAAGAAATTGGTCTATAAATTAATTAATTAAATTAATATATTAAATTAACCTTCCAAAGAATATATTTTTATTTTCTTTTAATTTATTTTGTTGATTTATTTCTTCTTTTTTATTTAAATTAATTTTATTATAAAAATTAGGTGAATAAGAAGAATCAGATATTTTAATTAAAATATTAAATATTAAAATAAAAATTAATTGTTTAAAAAAAGAATTAAGATAAAAATTTTGGTTAAATTTTTGTTGTTTTTTAATAAACATTTTATTTATTAAATTATTATTATTATTAATTAATAATTATCTAAATAAATATTTTATTTAATTTTAATGGAAATAAATGAATAAAAATAAATAAATAAATTATTAAATTAATTAGCCTTGTTAAACAAATAAAAGTACAAAAAAAAAGAATATAAAACTTGGTAGATTTAATAAGAAAAAATAAAAAAAACTTTTTTTTTTAAATTAATTTAAATTATTTTTAAAAATAAAAAGAAAAATGTCCCTTTTTTAACTTTTATTTTTTAATTTAAAATTGACATGAAATTCTTTCCTTCTTTTAAAATTTGAAGGATATTTATTTGTCAGAAATTTTAGAAATAATTTTTTATTATTTTAATTTAATTATTTTATTAATACTTTTTTAATTAAAAATAAATTAAATAAAAGAAAAATAAATAAATAATTTATTTTATTTTTATTAAATATTTAAATATAATTTAACAAATAAATTATTATTTAAATATATATTTACTTTCTCCTCTTTTTTTTTTTCAATTAAAAAGTCATTTAAAATAAAGAACGGAAATATATATAAAGGAAATAATTTTAAAAATATATAGACAAAAAATATATTAAAAATTAAAACATTTATTTATTGACAATAAAGGAAATTGTGTAGGCGAAAATTAAAATATTTTTTAAATTATTTTTTTAATTTAGTAATGCCGTAATATCCTCCTTTTTATTTAATTTACGTCAAGGACTATTTATTATGTTTTTTTTAAATAAAAATTAAAAAGATAAACTATTCTTTAACAATTAAATATTTGTTTATATGTTGTATTAATCATCTCTTAAATAATTACTTTTTTTTTATAATTATTAATCATTTTAAAATAATTTAATTTTTATACAAATTAAATTGTAATTAAATATAAAATGAAAGCAAAGTTTATTTAAATATATATATAGACCCGTTTAAATAAAATAAATTAAAAGAATTAATTAATTAATTAAATAAGTTTATTTTTCATTTTCTTCAGAATCTTCTAATGCTTCTATTGGACAATCATAAAGTTTATTATTATTATTATTAATTATTTTATGTTGAGGTGGTGGAGGTGGTGAAGAAGAAGAAGAACAAACTATTTAAATAATATTTTAAAATATAAATAAAAATATAACCTTTTTCTAAATTATTAGAAATAAATGGTTTAGCTCTATGAACAGGCTTCATAGTAAGATAATCAGAAGAAGGAGAAGAACCAACAATAAATGACTAAAAAATAAATTAATTAAATTAATTTAATTAAAAATTAAACATTTTTATTATTTTCTTCTTCTTCTTCTTTTTGTATAATTTCTTTATTATTTAATTCTTCTTTATTTAAAGGAAGACCAAATGAATGTAATAACAATTGTGTATTTGAATCTTTCTTAAAAATTAATTTTAATTTTTAATTTAATATTTAATTACATTATTTATTTGTTGTTGTTGTTGTAAATCACCAGAAGAATGTCTGGGTGGAGGTTCTGGTATAATTTCTTTTTTTCTTCTTTTATTATTATTATTATTAGAAGTATTATTTCTTCTTTTTGGTAATGAAGAAGAATCATTATTATTATTAGATTTTAATGAAATATTATCATTAATTATTATTTGCTAGAAATTAATTAAGGGAATTTAAAATTAAAAATAAATAAATAAATAAATACTTTGTTTTGTTGTTGTATTATTCTATGCATTGGTTTAACTTCTACTGTAGGTAAAGCTGAATTATTATCTCTTCTATAACGAGGAGGACGTGGAGGAGGTGGTTGTTGTTGTTGTTGTTCAATAATTATTTGATTGGCTTTAATTAATTAATTAAATTAAATTAATTAAATTAAAGTTAAATAAATAATTAAATTAATTAATTAAATTTAATTAAATTAAATCAAATTAATTAATTAATTAATTTACCTGTAGTTTTACGGGGAACCAAAGGATTACAGGCTGGATCAGGTATTTGTTGATTTCTTCTACTTTGACTTGAAAATTCAATATTTCCTCTAGTAAATGAACCAGAATAAGTTATTGTTCCATTTCCTCCTTTATTTCCAATTAATTTTCTTTTTTTTCTTATTTTTTGATTATTCTGATTATTTTGATTATTTAAACAATAACGACAACAAATAAATAATATAAAAGAAATTAAAGCTAAAGATAATAAACAGGTAGGTAATAATAATAAAATTAAACGATTAGAATCAACCTTTAAAAATAATTATTTAATTAATTAAAATATTTACAAATTGTTGTAGCCAATAATTATTTGAATGTAATATTTCTTCTTTCTTTTTCTAAATAAAAATATTAATTAATTTAAATTTAAATTTAATTTAATTAACTGTATTGTTTAGTCTTCTTTCAAAAATATTATTTTTTTCTTTTAATTCTTCTTCTTTTTCTTCATTTATTTTATTAATTACCTAAATATATATGTACATATGTATATATAATTTAATTACCTTTTCTTTTTCTTTATTAATATTTATTTGTATTAATCCTTCACAACTCTCAATATTTCCATTATTTAATTTAATTAATGCCAATATATTATATTCATATAATAATTGTTCTTTTTCTTCTTTTAATAAATTTGTATTTAAATAAACATTTCCATTTAATGGATTAATATTAATAATTATTTTCTTTTCATTTTTATTATTATTAATTAATAAAGAATAATTAACAGGTAATAATAAATTATTATTTAATAATTCTAATTTACCAATTAAAGTTCCAACTTTAAAAAATAAACTTTAAAATAAAATAAAAAAAAGGTTTAAATTACCTAAAGTATTTATTGATATATTCCATTTAAATATTGAATATTTAAAAGAAATAGTTGTTGTTGTTAATATATTATTATTTTGTGGAAGATATATAATTACATTAGCTATTCCTGGTATATTATTATTTGTAGAATTATTATTTAATTTAAAAATATTTATTGCTTCAATAGTTAAATTAATAAATAATTTATTATTTGAATTATTATTTATTGGTAATAATAAATAATTATTTAAATATAATAATCCAGAATTAAAATCCAAATTAAATATTTTATTTGTTAAATTTTCTTTAAATAAATGTCCATTATTCCATTCAATTCTTTTAATTTTATAACCAATTTTAGTTAAATTTCTTTGTGGAATTTCTGCTTTTAATTGAATTAAAGGTATAGGAAAAGATTCTTTAATCATTTCAGTCATTTCTACTCTATATATTTTAGCTGAAAATATTGGTATTTTTGTTTCAATAATATTTAAAGTAATTGAAATATTATTTGATTTTAATTGTGGTAATCCTCTATCAATTGCATAAATATTTAAATTAAATATTTTATTTAAATATTCTGAAGAAATTAATGAACAAATAATTAAACGACCATCAAATTTATTTAATTGAATAAATGGAGGAATATTATTATTTATTAATTCATAAATAATCATTCCATTAATTCCAATATCAGAATCTGTAGCATTTAATTGAATTAATTGTTCACCTATTTGTACATCATCAAATATATTTAAATTATATTTTAATTGATTATTAAATATTGGAGAATTATCATTAATATCTTCTAATATTATTTGAATTAAACAAGTAATTGATAAATCTTTAAAAATTAAATTTAATTAATTAAAATTATTTTTACTATTTTTTCCTTTAGCTTTAATAGCCATTTGTATTTTTGAATATTTTTCACGATCCAAAATATATTCAATATTATTATTATTATTTATTAGCCATAAAAGACCATTAATTTTATTTAATTGAAAAATATCTTTTAAAATATTTTCTTCATTTTCTTTAAAAATTAATTTAAATTCTAATTGAAAGCCTAAAGGTATTTCTATTGGCCAAATTGAAATAAGAAAAGTTTTTTCTTTTAAAGGACGACCTTCTAAAATAGTTATCTAAATTTAAATTTAATTAAAATTAATTAAAATTAATTAAAATTAATTAAATACATTATATATTTGTTGAGGAAATTTAAATAATTCAAAACTAGGAGAATTATTTTCTTCTAGAAATTTATTTAAATTAATTTCAGATGAAGGAATATATTCTTTTTTCTCAAATTCTTCTTCCTTTTCCTTTTCCTTTTCATTATTTATTAAATTATTTTCTTCTTTTTTAATATTTTTATTTAATTCTTCAGTTAAATTTAATAAAATAAAATTATTTAATGAAGGAATTAACTTTAAATTAAAAAATAAAAAATTAATTTTAATAAATAAACTTACATTAATAAATATATTATAAATTAAAATATTATTTTCATTTTCATTTAAATTTAAATTTAAATAAATTGAACAATTTAATTGAGTTTTATTTGTATAAGCACTTAAAAATAATTAATTAAAATAATTAATTAAAATAATTATTTTACCCTGTAAAAATTAATTTTCCATTTAAAAAATGAATATTTAATAATTTTTGACATTCTTCATTATTATTATTAATTAAATAAAAATAATTAAATAATTTATTATTATTATTATTTTCTTCTTCTTCTTCTTCTTCTTTATAATTTAAATAATTTAAAATAATTGGAGAATTTAATAAAGAAGAAGAAGAAATTCTTCCATAATTATTAATTGTTGTATTAATTAAATAATTTAAATTTTTTAATTTAAATTGTTTTGAAATTAATTTTGAAATTAATATTTTTAAATGACAATCACTTGAATGAGAAAATTTTCCAAAATCAGTAGCTCTAATTAATAAAGGAATTACCTAAATAAATAAATAAATAATTATTTAATTATTTATTTTACTTTATCTAATTTTTTAGGCCATTCTTTATTTAATTTTAATTCTCCTGTATTTTCATTTAAATAAAAAAGTTCTTTTTTTTGATATTCATTTTGTTCATAAATTAATGAATATTTAATCTATTAAATTAAAAATTAAAATTAAAAATTAAAAATACTTTTCCAGAATTTCCAATATCTGGATCAATAGCTTCAAATGTATAAATTAAATTATTTATATTCCCTTCTCTTTCAGGTAAAATTTCTAATAAATTTTCTTCATTATTAGAACATTCAATAAACTTTTTAAATTTAATTAATTTAATTTAATAATAAATACATACCATTGGAATATTTTCATTTTCTTCTCCTCTATTAATTTTTAATGTTAAAAATCCATTAGTTGTAATATTTAATTGTGAATTAATAAATACTAAATAAATATGAATTTAATTAATTAAATAATTAATTAACATACTATTAACTCCAATAATTAAAGTAAATGGAGAAGCTAAACGTTGAGGTATTAAAGATTTAATTAAAATAATATTTCCATTTATTGGATCAACATTAAAAACTAAAAAAATAATTTAATTAATTAGAATAAAAAAAACCATCAAAAGCAGCTATATCATCTGTTGAATGTAAAAAGAAATATTTTTGTAAATTATTAAATTTATTATTATTAATTAATTTAGGTTGATATAATACATGTCCAATAGGCATTTCATTAAATATTTCAATAAAAATATTTTCAGTTGAAAATATTGGTCTTTCAATATTTAAATTATTTAATAATAAATGAATTATAATCTAATAAAAAAAAAAAAATATTATTTATTTAATTATTTAATTTTAATTTAACTTTATCATGAATTGTATCTAAACCATCACTTAAAGAGAATTTTAAAATTATTTCTTCAGAATTAATAAATTCAAAAATATTTTTAATTAAAATTAATTCAGCTCCTTCTTTGATATTTTTTAAAGCAAATATTTTTTGTAAAAAAGAATCTTCTCCATTCTTAAATTTAAATTTAAATTAATTAATTTAATTTAAATTAAAATATACTTCATCTTCTATAGACCACCAAAGATGATCATTATCATAATCTTTTGCATAAATTATACAAATAATTGAACCCTTTTAAATTAAAAATTAAAATTTAAAATTAATTACCAATTGTTCATTTCCTATTAAATTAATTTCTCTCCATTTTTCTGTATTTGTAAGTAAAGGTGCTCTATTATTATTATTACCATTTAAATTATTTGCACGTTCTTTAAATTTATAATTATTAATTTTTAATTATTAATTAATTTACCTAAAATAGGTATTTTAACACTAATATTATTTCTTAAAGGAGGATTTCCTTCATCTTCTACAAAAATATCAAAATTAATTAAATTCCCTGCTTTTAAGGGTATTTTAGCAAAAATATGTCCATTTATATCAATTTCAATTTTATCATTATTTGGAGGTTCTATCCAATATTTAAGGTTAGAATTAGGTCCATAACTGTCTTTATCTATAGCAAATATTTTTCCTAAAAATCCTAAAGTATTTGCTGGAGCAGTTAATGTTGATAAATAATTTAAATCAAAAATAGGTAAACAATCATTTTCATCTAAAATATTAATTTGAACAAAACAAGTTGAACAAAGTAATCCAATATCACAAGCACGGATAGTTAATAAATATTTTGATTGAATCTTTTATTTATTTTTAATTAATTAAAAATAAATAAATAAATTACCTCTCTATCAAGAATATTTTTTCCAGTTAATAAATACCCAGTTTGTTCATCAATAATAAAATTATTTTGAGAATTACCATTAATAATTGAATATTTAATTGAATTACTTATATTTGGCCTTTCTAATTTATTAATTAATAATTGTTGTTCATCAGCATCTGTTGCTTCTAACTAAAATTAATTAATAAATTAATTAATATTTTAAAAAGGAAAGTTTAATTAATTAAAAAAGAAAATAATTAAATTAAATTATAATTTTACTTTTAAAATAATTTTATTTTCTTCAGAATTTTCTGAAATAGTTGCATTATATAAAGGCATAGAAAATAAAGGTAAACGATCATTTTGATTAATAACTTTAATTAATAAATGTTGATGTGTTTGATGATATAAAGAATTAATTATTAATTTATTATTATTATTAATAATTAATTCTGCTCTAATAGTTAACCAATATTGTTGTTTAAATTCAAAATCTAATTCTTTAATTTTTAATTAATTAAATTTAAATAAAATAAATAACCTTTTAATGTTTTTAACATTCCTGTTTTTGAATTAATTTCAAAAAATCCAAAACCATTACCTCCAACAAGTTTATATTTTATTTCTTTTTTTCCTTTAATTTCATTTTCTATTTCAGCATTTAAACGTAAAATATTTGTTCCAATAGGAGAATTTTCTAAAATATTTGCTTCTAAGGCTATTTCTGAAAATTTTGGTCTTTCTGGATGTAAATAATTAAAAACTTTAATTAAATTAATTTTAATTAAACAATTATTTAAAGATTCTAATGTTGGAGTTCCTTTATCTGTTAACTAAAAAAAATTAATTAAAATTAATTATTTAATTACTTTAATATTTAATTTATATTCATTATTTATTTCATAATTTAATTGTTCTTCTTCTTTTAAATTTAAAAATAAACATCCAGTATTTTTATCCAATCGAAATGGAGGAATTTTATTTTCATTATTAAAAATAATATTATAATTAATTTCACTATTCTTTGTATTTATTGCGTCTTTATCTAAAGCACTAATACAACCAATCTATTTTAATTTATTTAATTTAATTTAATTAAAATTAAAAATTAAAAACAACCAATTGTCCATTTGGAGAATCTTCTAAAATATTAAATTGTTCAAATTTATTTATACATTCTGGATGTTGATCATTAATATCATCTAATATTAAAGTAATATTTGTAAATGTTTTTAATTGAGGAATTCCATAATCAGAAGCCATACCTTTTTAATTTTTAAATTAATTTAAATTAATTATTAATTTAATTACCAATAAAATTTATTTGTTCACCAAAATATTCTCTATCCAAAGATTTATTTAAATAAATTATACCATTTTGTGAATTAATATAAATATATTTATTTAATTCTTTTTCATTTTCATTAAAAATTAATTTATATTTTATTTTCCCATTTTCACCAAAATCTTTATCAAAAGCTTTTAATTGAATTAATTCTATATTTGGTTGATTTTCTTCACGAATTGCTATTCGATAAGAATAATATTCAAATACCTAATTTAATTTAAATAAATTTAATTTAATTAATTTAATTAAAATTAATTAATTAATTAAATTATTTATTTATTTATTTTATTTAATTTACAGGATAATATTCATTTTTTCCAGTTTTAATTCTTATTTTAAATTGTTTTTTAGTTCCTTTTTGTTTTTCTTTAATTATTGCCATATCTAATGCTAAAACTTCAATTAAAATATCAAAATAATTATTTTCTTTTTTAATTATTTCTCTATTTAATTTTCCATTAATAAAAACTCTTCCATTATTTTGATCAATTCCAATTGAATTATTTGAATTATTAATTAACCAATATTTAATTAAACCATTAATTCCTTCATCTTCATCAATTGCTTTAATATAACCAATTGTCTAAAAATAAATTAATTTAAATTTAAATTAATTTAAATTTAACAGTATTTATTTCAGCTTCTATTTCTTCAATTTCACCAATTAATTCATTTTCTGGAATTATAAATTTAGGTGAATATTTATTTGGCATTTGACATGTATTTAATAATAATAATGATAATTCAGAATTAGTATTAATTAAATTTATATTTTTTTCTTCTTTTAAAATAATTAAATTTAAAATTGTTTGATGTGTAAAGGGAATGCCCATATCCATTGCAAGTATTTTAATATTAATTAATTTTTCATTATTTGGCCATTCTTTAATTATTTTAAGTTCTCCATTAAATGGATTAATATCAAAAATATTAAAATAATTACCCATTAATTTAAAAATTATTTGGGAATTATTTCCTTCATCTAAATCTTTTACCTTTAAAAATAATTTAATTAAATTAAATAATTAAATTAAATACTTTAGCTTTCCAAATAATATTATCAGTTGGAGTTTTTGGATTTAAATGTCTATTTTCAAGAATAATTAAATTATTTAAAGGAATTTCTAAAAATTCTGGACAATTATCATTTGAATCAAATAATAACAATTTAACATTAATAGGAATTGATTGAAGTTTTAATAATTTTTTAGAAGTTCCTAATTCTAATTGAGCAATTACAGAAATATTCCATTCTTTTAAATTATTATTTTCATAATCAAGAGAAGAAATAAGTTTTAATTGACCATTAAATTGATTTAATTCAAAGGGTAATTTTTGTTGTTGACGTAAAATTTTATATCTTTTTATTTTTTTTTAATTAAAAATTATTTAATTATTACTTTATTTTTCCTTTATCAATAATATTTAAAGATATATTATTTATTTCTGATTGAAATTGCCATAAAATAGTACCAATAGGAATATATTCATTTAAATTAATTAAAATATTTTCTCCATTAGAATTTAATATTATTTTCCTTCCAATTGAAGGATCTATTTTTATTTGAAATTCTTGATCTCCAAAAGAAATATATTTACCATTTAAAGTATCAATTAAACTATAAAATAGAAGTAAATTAAAAATTAAAAATTTAAACCGATTAACAGATATTCTAACAGTTAAAATCTCTTCTAATCCCAAAAGATCACGTGGAAATTGTGGACAAATATTTAAAGCAAATTGATTTAAATTTAATCTATCAATCCAAGCACAATTCCAAATAAATTGAGTATTTAATCTAGATATTAATAAATTAATTAATTCTTTATTTTTTATTTCTTTATCAACAAATTCAATTAAAGCAACACGAACAGGATAATCAACAATTGGTTGAAAATAGATTTGACGAAATAATAACTTAATTAATTTTAATTAATTTAAATAAATTTTAATTAATTTAAATTAATTACTTTTGGTTGTTTTAATATTTCATTTTCATCCAAAAGTTGTATTTCAATTGTTGCTTTATTTCTTATATTAAATAAAGATTGAGAAGAAATTAAATTAATTTCTTTATTTATATTATTTAATCTTGAAGCTCTATCTTCAATTTTAACATCCAAAGTTATATTTGTTGGTACTTTAATTGAATCTAATGAAGCAAAATTACATAACCAACCAGTTGTTTGTTCTTTAAAAAATTAAATTAATTAATTAATTAAATTGAATTAATTTAATTAAAGTATTTAAATTAAATTAATTATTTAATTTAATAATTAGATTAAATTAATAAATTATTTAATTAAATTAAATAATTAACCAATATAAAAATAATTAGAAGGATTAATTAAAGAATAATAAAGTTCTCCATTTAATCCTTCATCTGCATCAAATGCCTCTAATTTAATTATTTTTGTATTTAATTGTAAAGGTAAAATATTTAAATTAATTTTATAATTTAATTTTTTAAACATTGGTGGATTATCATTTTCATCTAATACATGAATATTTATCTAAAAATTTATTTATTTAAATAAAAATTAATTATATACTTTAGCAATAGCTTCAAGTGCTAATCCCCTTTTTCTTTTTGCCGTAGCTAAAATAATTAAATTAAATTCTGATTGTAATTCACGATTAAGAACATCCATTTGATCTTTATATTCTAAACGTAAAAATGCAAAATTTCCTAAACGTTGACTATTAATTTCAAAACGATGAAGATTATCTCCCTTAAAATTTAATTAAATTTAATTTAATTAAAGAAAATAATTACCTCAGTAATTCTAAATTGTATTTGATTATAACCTTTAGGTATCCAAACACCAACCATTTGGGCACTTGAAGGATTTAAAGCTACAGCCCTTTGACCAACAGAATTTTCATAAATACTTAAATTATAAAAGGAAGAAGTAAATTGAAAATCTGTTGGAGTAGATGAAGAAAGTTTTAAAAAATGACTACTTCTACTATGACGAACTAATTAATTAATTAAATAATTAATTATTTAAAGAGAAAATAAACCTTTATGATGATGTCTATGCCTTCTCCCATTTATTCCAAAAATAATTAAATTATTAATTAAAAAGATAAAAATTAAAATATTAATTAATAATTTAATAATCATTTTTTAAATATTATTGGTAGTTGTTGTTTAAGAAGAAGAAAATACCCGTAAATATTTAAATTGAAGACAGAGAGAATAAGAGATCAAATAAATAATTAATTTTCTTTATTTAAATTATATTTTTCTAAAAAATAAAATTAAATTTATTTATTATTTAAGTATTGACCTGAGGGAGAAAATAAAAATAAAAAAAAAACATTTTAATTTTAAATAATTATATTTTCGAGAGTGCCACACACATATATATAAAAATACAAACAAAAAACCTCACAAAATGTCTCATTCTTTTAAAAGTACCATTGACCATACAAGTAAACGGATGGGCGGAAGGACAACACAATTAGCTGTCCAATATATATTTTAAATAAATAAAGGGACAAACAAGCATTATATATATATATAAAACTAAAAATAGTGGTCGCGCAAATAGAAAAAGAAAAAGCATTAAAAAGGAAATAAATTTAAAGAAATGGGAAATTTAAAAAGTATTTATATAAAGAAAAGGAATAAAAATAAAAAGTAAAGAAAAAGGTGTAAATAATTATTTTTAATTGTTTAATTAAAATATTTTTAAATTAAATAAAAGGCAAAATGTTATTTTAAGGTCATCCATTATAATCAATTGTGGCATTTTTTTGAAGTCATCGTACCGGTCTCTGCCATTTTTAAAAAATAAAAGAAAAAGAAAATAAATAAATAATGTTATATATTTTTTAAAAAAAAAGATAAGCCAATAAAAATCTTCTTTTTTTTTTTAATAAACCTTTTCTTTCAAATTTGAACCAAAAGTACTACATACTATAAAATAATAATAACAAATAAAAATTATGTCCTTGAAGTAACAATGTGAAAAATAAAAATTAAATAAATACATACATATAAATATTATGAAGAAATTAATTTATTTAATAAATTTAAAATAAAATAAAAATTAATTTAAAAAATAAATATTATTTTTAAATATTTTAATTTTATATATACATAGATTAATAATTTATTTTTTTTTAATTTTAATAAATAAATATTTTAAAATAATAATTATTATTATTTATTAATAAATTGTTCATCAAAGAATAAAGAAAAACAAATAATTCTACAAAAAAACAGGTAAATGAAGATATTAGCTTACTACTAATAATTGTAAATGTAAATAATAATGTCCTCCCTAAAATAATAAAATATTTAACAATAAATATGTATTAAAAGAATTAATTTTAAAAAGAAAAAATATTTATCTTTCAAAAAACATTTACTATAATTACATTGTTTTAAAGAGAAAGAATCTATGTAAAAAAGCAAACATTTACATAACTAAAATAAAATTTTTAAATAAGTTTTTTAAAGAAAATGACCAAAAGAAAAAATAAACAATTCCAACCAGTCATCCATTTACAAATATATATATGTATATATTATCGATATTGGAATTTACTTGCATATATATATATATATATATAGAGACACCCAAGGGGAATAAAAAAGAAAAATGTGGCGGTCAAAGTATTCAACTTGAAAATTAGAAAAAGAAAAAGAAGGAAAAGTTTATTTAAACTGGCTATTTGAATATGGGATATTTTATTTTAATTTTAATTTAATTAATTTTAATTAATTATTATTTAAATTAATTATTATTTAAGGGATTAATTTATATATTAAATTAATAAAAAATAACATTTCTATGGATTTTCTTTTTAACAAAATTTCACTCTTTTAGGTTAATTATCACAAAGGTTATTATAATGAAAATATTTTCTTTGTTTTATATTTAAAGAATTTAATTGTTTTATTTTTTATTTGTCTGCTTTTATTTGAAAAAGGGGGAATTTGTTAAGTAGAGAATAAATTATTTTCTTTTTACAAAAAAAAAAAAAATTAATTAGAATAAAACATCGAAAAATGTTTTTAAGAAAAAAGTATGTAGCAATGTTTGAGAAAAGGTTAAATATTTAGATGAAGAAAAGAAAATAAATCAGACGATTTTTGATGTAAAGAAAAAAAATTTTTTTTATAAGAAGAATAATGTAAATATAATTTTAATTAATTTAAAAAATATTTACATAAATATTTATTAAAATATACATATAATATAAAGACAATTTACCTTTGAATAAAATAAAATTTAATTATTTTTAGATTTGAGTATTTTTTTAATTTAAATAAATTATTAACTATTTATTTTGTTAGTATTTTGATAGAATATTTTTAAAGAAAAAATAAATACAAAAATGATGAGAGGACAAACGATCAATAAGAATGGGGAAAAGCAGAGGTGTATAAGTAACGATTGAGCTCCCCGGTCAAAAAGCTTTTCCCGCAAATTTAATTTTAATTTGCATAAAATGTCTTTATTAAAATAAATTAAATAGACTAAAAATTAATTTAAAAGGTTTTTGTTATAAATATATAAAGTTATTAAAATAATTTTATTAATAATTATTTTTAATTAAAAATTTTATAAAAATGACAAATAAATGAAAAAGTATGTAAAAGGTAATAAACAGACAAAAATAGAGGAATAAAACTTTTTCAACTATTAATTCTTATTATTTCTCCCTCTTCTTTTCCTTCTTCACCCAAATGCTTATAAATAAATAATATATATTATATATTTAATTCTCTGTAAAGGAGAAAATGTTTATGTGAATGAATGAATGGAGGACAACAACCACACAAGAAAGCATTTTTTTAGCCCTGAAATCGGATGCACAGTCTCTCCGAACCTCTATTCATACCCCAAGCGCACATTTGTACGCTTGGAGAGGCAAAAAGGCCGAGGTATTGATGGAGGGTTTAAAAAAAAAAAGAAGAATAAGGGTTTCGTTGATTCAATGAGTGAACGAGAAAATAAGAAGATTTTTAGAAGAGGAAAAAATAAGAGTAAAGGAATAATCTAAAGATTGGAAGGATGTGCGCATTGGTAAATGAAAAAGAGTGTAAAATAAGCGGCATTGAATATATAAATAAATAATAAATGAAGGTGTTAAGGAAGAAGTTAAATTTTTAAAAATATTTTATAAATTATTAGATCAAGATAATTTGGTAATTTAAAAATTATTTAATGGTTAAAAAATGTCCAAACAAAAATTAAGCAAAAACTAGATTCTTAAGATACTTGAAATTTATTTTATATTTTTACCTCACTCTTTTTGTTTGATAAATTTTATTTAAAATGTATGTATCAATTAAACTATTTTCATTAAATGTCATAAAACAAAAAAAAAAATAAATAAAGCAACTATGTTTTAGCAACTAGAAAAGCAAACATTAAAAAATTTATGAGAGCACACATGTGTACAACATATAAAGTAGTAGTACGGGGGATTGATTTACTGTTGTGATGATGTCCAATGGCCGGAAGAAAAAGCGTTCGTCTATCTTTTTTTTTTCATCTTCTTCCACAAAAATAGTATATAGGTAATATGTACACATATTATTGTATATATATTGACCTATAAACTTATTCAATATATAAAAAATATAAAAAAAAAAGAATTTTAAAAAATAATTAAGGAAATTAAATATGTATTACTATTTTATAAAATAAAAGATTAAAATTAAATTGTAAGCAAAAATCAAATTTTGAGTAAATTTATTTTTAGAAAAGAGATTAAAAATAGTGATAATTTTCTCAACCTTCAATAGTAGTAAAAACATTATTTATTTATTTACATTGGTAAAAGTTTAACGAGTAAAATAATTTCTTTAGCATTAAAGACAGTTGATTTTGGTCACGATTATTGTTAAAATAATTTTGCTTTATTTAATATGTAAATAATATTTTTATATGTATATTATATCCAATGAATGGGAAAAGAACTAAAGTGACTGGATAGCGCTACTTAAATATATTAAAAAAAAACATCATTTAGTGGTCACTAAATTTTCATGGAAGAATATGTATAAAATGAATATATTTATTTTTTAAAGTCCATAACAGAATATATTTTATGTAAAAAAAATAAAATGTCTGAAAAAACATATATAAAATATTCTAGTTCAAACAAAATATCTGACAGATGACCATATGTTTTACTTATTCTCATATTTTATTACCAATCAGATAAAGGAAATTATAAGGTTTTATTAAAAGTATTAAATTTTTAAAATCTTTTTGTCATAAATATAAACAAACATAATCAATTTAAATAACAATGAAAAACCAATCTGTAAAGATTATAAATTTTGGCAAATTAGTTCAATCATTAGAGTCCATTTTATAAAGCCAAATGGGGTGTTGCCTCTATAGACTTTCGTTTTTAATTAAATTTTTACAATTAGCAACAAAGGTTTGTCTACAAAAACTTTTTTTAATAAAGCCTAGAAAAGAAAGCGAAAGAAATAAAAAATATTTATTATACTTTCTAATTCAAATATTATAATCCTTCTAAATATTTTTATTAAAAAGGGACAATTTGTTGCCCATATCCAGGTTTAAAATAATATATTCACATACTTCTCTTAAAAAAATCTTTGAATACTTTTATTCCAATAATTCTTTTGGTATTTCACCTCCAGTCCACTAAAAATTAAAATAGGTAAATTTCCAATTTATTTTAATTTTCCAAAACCTGAATAATTAATTTGTGTTTATCTGATTGAACACAAACATTTCTGTTAATTTCCATTTGTTCTCGTTGTTGTTTTACTTCCTTTAGTTCTTCATTATTTCCATCAAATAAGTTTAATTCTTAATTTTTATTAATTCAATTTTATATACCGTATTTACTCGATTAGTTACCCTCCCTTGATTAGTTACTCTCCCTCGATTAATTACCCCCATCCAGCGAGAGGTGAAATAATAATTACTCTCCCTCGATTAGTCCCCCTCGATTAATTACCCCCTATTGCGTAAAAACATTAATTACTATAAAAATTTTAATTAAAACAATCAATATTCTTAAAAAACCCACTATTACGCTTCAACATCAAAAAATAAATCACGTTCATCAGTAAAACCATTGAGATCTACACCATAACCATCCAATTGCATCTCGTATTCATCGTCAACTTCTTCATTTCAGTTTCATTCCCTCAGTACGTCCATCTACTGGACTTGATTTAGCTTGATTTCACGAAGAACTTCATGTCCTTTCTCTCTAATAGAACCAATATCCTTGAAACATGATATTAATCCATCTTCTGAACCATCAAGTGAGTTTGAGATTAGGAACTTTGACCCCACCCCCATCTAGCCTCTTCCGCTTTTATTCTCCTATATTGTTGCTTTGCTGTTCCAACTTCTTTTTATCTCTTCTCCTATTTCTACTTATCTATCTTTAAACAAGTAATGAAAAAGAAATATTAAAATATAAACTGCATTAAATTTCCTTGCAGCAGAATGTACTGAATTCTTCAAAGCCCACTAAACCGCTCCTAGTTCATCGAAGTTTCATGACTTCTGTACCGTTTATTCTTGTTAACGACTGATGTTTCCTTTGCAATTCGAAAATTTAATCATTAGACGACATTATTTATTAAAAAAAAGTTCCGAAGAAAGTTTTCTAGATAAAGAAGAAAAATAAAAATTATATGAAGAAAGTTAAAAATTAATATTAGTCTTTTAAATGAAGGACTAGTAAAGAAAAACAGAATGCAAACATACAGATTATAGATTTCAGAATGCCAAAATTTATTTAGTTAGATTTACAAAAATAGGTTGAAAAAATAATTACCCTCCCTTGATTAGTTTCCCTCCCTCGATTAAATACCCCCTCCAGAGAAGGGTTGAAACAATAATTACCCAGGGTAATTAATCGAGTAAATACGGTATTAAGAATTACCTGCTTTAGCCCAAAGTAACAGTGAAGTATCACAGGATTTAGTAGCCAATTCATACGCAGCATTCAATACATCTCTTTAAAAAACATTTAATTAAATTTAAAATTATATTTAAACCTTGAGCGTAGTAATTTTGCTAGTAAAAGTAATGCAATACTTTGAAGACGCGCCATGTCTTCTTCCTTTGAAATTGTTATTGAATCCATCAAATATTTCCTTTTTAAAGAAAAATTAAAATAATTTACTTTAATTGAAATAATCCATAAAACAGAATAAAAAAAACTTTGATTCCTGCTGTTGTGAACTAAGAAAATAATGAAATCCTTGAACTAAAAGCGCGGCTGACCGAGTGGAATTTGCTTGTGATCTAAGTTTCATTGGAGAAATAGCATCAAATAATTCATAAAAATCAGCATCACAAGAGGTGTATAAATAAACTAATGCCTAAATAAATTAAACAAAATAAAATTTAAATGAATATAAACCAATCCCAAATTTGCAAGGGTCCACAATTCTAATTCTTTTGCCCCTTTATTTATTGATGTTTTAAATTGAAGTTTAGCAGCTTCAAAGCATCTCATATTTGTTGAATATATTCCCTTTAATTTTTTATTAAATTAGAAATTAAAAAATAAAAATAACCAAAAGGGTGTGTAATTGAGGTCCAAAATCATTAACTAATCGAAGAGGTTCTCGTGAACGATTTATTGTTTTAAAAATTTCTATTATCTTTAAATGCTTTAAAAGTAATTTAAAAAAAAAGTAACCGAAGAAAGTGATTCATTTGGACTCTGCTTGACCAAATATAATTGAACAATTCCTTCATGTAATAAAATCTCCAAAGATTCAATAAATGTTTCCATTCGATTTTCAACAAGTTGCCAAGAATCTGATGATTTTTGCATTAATAAACGAATTCCACCCAAATGCCTTATTGCTGTTAAATAATAACGATGAGCTCTTTCAAAATTTGAAAATTGAATATTGCAAAGAACAGTTAATACATAGGCAAATCTTTTTAAAGAATATGCATTAAAAGAAAGTAATTCTCTTCTTACCCTGCCAACTTAAAAAAATAATAATAAATGATAAAAAAAAAGGTTATTTTCAGTTATTCTACTAAGAGTTCAAGTCTCGGGTCATAATTTTGTCATAATACACATATATAAAGGGAAAAAATAATTAGTTAAGAGTCATAACATAAAAACAATTTTTATTAAATGAACAATTTATAACTTTACTCAAAGAAGATTATCTCAAAAATAGCTGGTAATCACAAATTTGTAGTCTTATTAATAAAGTAAGTTATACTTTTTTAGAATTTAGGAGAATAAGTGAAAAGAACCATAAAGAAATTTTTTAATTAAAAAACAACTAATTTAATACCATTTCAGGATTTAGCCAATAAATAGTTGAAGTAGAAGGAATTTCAGATTTAGCAGTTTCTGCTGTTTGAACAGTTATATGTAATTGTCTAAGGCATTGTTTTGCACTCTTAACCATACCAATTGCCAAAAAATAACAAAGTTGAATTGAATAACAAAAGGCTCGAATATCGTTAATTGACGTTTGGTCTTTATCATTTGTGGCAACCTTTTAATAAAAATTTTAATAATAAAGAAAATAACTGTTTGCAATATTTCTCCCAATTCACCAACAGACTTGCCCAGTTCCTGTTGATCAGTCATTTGTATGGAAAGAATCTGAGGACAAAGAAGATAAATATTCAATTTATTAAATTATTACCAATGATTTAACCAAACGAAAGTAACAATCAACAAGTAAGCCTCCCGAAGTACTAGAGAATTGTATACCTGCATTTACAGCTTCTAAAGCACGGCCAAATTCTCCAAGACGTAATTGAGCCTCAGAGTAAAGAAAAAGGAGTTTTATATGAACTTGAGGATGACGAGAGGAATCCGGCAATTCAGATTTACAAACCTTAGAAATAGAATTTTTTTATCCATAATACCAAATATCTAGGTTAAAACATCTAAACAATCATTATAATGTCTTTCTGCTAATAACAATTCAGCAAGTATTGAAGAAGCCTTTAAACGTTCAGATTCAAGAGAAGACCCCAATTGTCTCATTGTCCGAAGAGCTTCTCCCAAATGAAAACGAGCCAAATCCAAATTCCTAGTATAAAGCCAAAGCAACTTGCCCAATTCATAAGAACACAAAGCAAAGATTTCAACAGAACAAGGAACTCTAAGTGCTGTCTAAAAAAACAATGATTATGTAATTTTTTAAATTTACTATGCAACATTTAATTGCCATTTTATAACGACAGGTTAAACGAAATGTTTCAGCCATTGCCTTTTAAATAAATAAAAATTATAGCAAGAGAAGTTGTAATTTTAAACCATTAAACTAATTGCTGCCTGATTTGTATCAACTCCAGGTGGTGGATTAACACGACTTAATTCTTGATATTGTGACATCTCTTAATTTGCACAATCCTTCACTTTTTAAAAAACCTAAAGGTAAACAAGGTTTTGAATTTAAACTTTAAGATTGAGATTAATTAAATCATTTTTCGGTATTTTTTCGGCGGGGGACAGAAAAGTATCGCCGAAAGAGTATGGCCAAAAGAGTGTTTGCCAAAAGAGTATCGGCATAAGTGTCTTCACTAATTTATAGCGATACTCTTTTGGCAAATACTCTTCTGGGACGTTCCGGTATTTTTTGGACTACATGGGTCTTACGGCAATGTGGGGACAAATGGTCAGGTTAGAATTAAAATATGTATTAAATAATGAGATAAAAGACGTAAAGAGAAAGCTATAGACTACTACAGACGTAAAAAGAAAAATTAGCCATTTTGAGTCTCTTTAGATAAATTAATTTTCTTCTTTTCTTTTTCTAGTTTTTTATCTAAATGAATACAAATAACGACAATATTCAACAACAAAATAAAAATACTGAACAGTATAAGCAAAACAACCTTTATTATATTTCTGAAACTTTAAATAAATCTTCACAATCTCCAGAATCTGTTCCGTTTGTTACTTTGCCAGGTGCAACAAAAAGAAAATCTTCAGGAATTTCAATGAATTTAAATAATTCTTTTGTTTTTGTTGATGATGGCCCATTATCAAAACAAAAACGTTATGAAGATAAAATGAGTGCAAAACTTGATAATATTCATATTGCAGATAATAATAGACAACAAAAAGGAATTAATAAAAAGTATAAATCTGTATCATCTGTGGAACAGAATAGCCGGCCTAAAATTGTAGAAATGGTTGATTGGTTAATTAATTTTTTTAATAATTTCTAATTTATGTTTTTATAGGGATCCTGAATTTCTTGATGAAGAGACCTCTCTACCTATTATAGAAGAACCTAAAGAAGAAAAAGTTTTGGAACAAGAAAAAGGTTTTTTATCTCTAAATAGAATCCAAATGTTTTTAAGCCTGTTTTTTGTAACAATTTTATTTATCAATCTTGGGAATTTTAATAATTATAGATTTTTCAGAATATTACGATTTTGACGATGACGATCTTGAAGATAACGATGAAGACCAGAAAATTATTTTAAGCGATAGATTACGCCAATTTATTTCTGATGGACTTGAAGGAGATTTTGCTCTTTTACCAAAGTTTTCTTTAATTTAATAATTTTATTGTTTCTAGGCCAAAAGCCAAAATTATTGGAAATGAATTAGTTTTATTTGTTCAACCTTCCCTTTCTTCTTTATTACAAAATATATCAGAACCACAAATTGAGGAAGTAAGAGAAGAAGAAAAAGATGAACAAGACGATAATATTATGGCAATAAATGATGAGAACAATTTATTGAATAATATTAGTTATTTGGTATTTTTTAATTTTTAAGCAAAAATGCTTATATAGTCAATGCCAGGAAATATATTTAGATAAATTTATTGTTATTAATTTTCCTATATTATTTAAAGAAACTGATTTGCTTAATTTAAAAATATATTAAAAATATAACTATTTTATAAAAAAACTTTTTTTAATTTTTTATATAGGAAATGGAATATTCAGCCATAAATTCTCGTTTTTTGCCTTCATCATTACAAGAAGAAAATTATTTAAAAACTGTAGGTAGTGTAGAAGAGGAAATGGATATTGGATAATTATTTAATTTATATTTAAAAAATAAATAAAAATATATTCTAAAAAATTATGCTCATTTAATACATATTATCACATAATTTAATTATTTTAAATTATTTTTTTATTTAATAAAAATATTAAACATATTCTTTACCAATATTTTTGTTACAAAAATAACAACTTTTATATTTATTAAAAGGTCAAATTTCCTCAGCCAATTGTTCCTTTAAATTTCTTTTTTTTTCTATTAGAAACGGAAAGAGACCTCAACATGTACAAAATTAAATAAATCTTGTTTTTTTAAAGACTGCGAAAAAAGCTTTTTTGTTCAAATTTTTCTTTGAACTTTTATAATGCTGACAGATATAAATAAATATATTAAATTTTGTTTCTAACTTTTATTTTAAATGAACTTTCTTCTTCAATTATTATTTTTACTATTATCTATATTTCTAAGTAAAACAATAAAATATAAAGATTCATTTAATAATAAACATTTTCTGAGAATTAAAAGAGAATGGAGAGAAGGAAATTCTGAAAGATTTTTAAGTCATCAAGAAATTTTTAGAGAAGAAAGATGGCAATTAGAATCTTTAAATTTAAATAAAAATAATCCATCATTATTAAATAATAAACAAAGGTAAAAGCAAAAAAAAGGAATTATTTTTAAATAAAATAAAAAAATATTTTTAAAGATTATTTAATCGAATACCAGTACATCAATATAATCAACAAAAATTAAACAGAAATAATAATGTCAAAGGACATAGTAAAATGAATGCTGCAGGATTTTTTTATATTTCTGCTGATTTTCCAATATTACCATCATTTAATGAAAATAAAAAAGAAAATAATAAATTAAATGATTTACAAAATGAAGATTGTTCTATGTATCCAAATGGAACATTTAATACACCGTAAATAAATAAGGCTTAATATATTTATTTACTTATATGTAGTTATGCTTTTACCTGTTCTGATCCAGAAAATGGACCTCCATTGTTTGTTGTTCATGATACAGCATTAGCTAATCGTAGTAGTAATTATGAATATCCTTTAAAATTAAATGATAGATCCCCAATGCTTAAAATATTTTTGGATTTAACAAGTTATTCTACACAAAGGTTTTTTTAAAGAGAATATTTTATTTTAAAAAAAAAATTATATTTATTAAAGCTATGATAATATTCGTGCAGAAATTGCTTTATTAAGACGAAAAGTTGGTTGGTCAGGTTGTGGATGGATAAATATTCCAACATTTGGAGCATTGTAAAATTAGAAGAAAAAATATTAGATATTTTTATTATTTTAGTGATGTAACGGATATTTGCGAAAATAATGATGAATGTCCAATTTTTCCAGGTCGTCAAGTTCTTGAATTACAATTAGAACCGGCAAATGTTTTTCTATCAATGTTAAGGCTAATGATTCGTGATCATAAAGTTTATTTTAATTTATAAAGTTTTATTTTAGGTAAAGTAAAATTAAAATTTAATTTCCTTTTTTTAAAGCCTCCTTACGAGATTCGTTTAAGGTTGGTTAATAATAATAATATTGGTGAAGAATTACTTTGTGTTGCTTTCCAAACACGGATATTTTTTTAACTAAAAATATTTTGTAATTAATAATTCTAATTTTATTTATATAAACAACATTTAATAATAAAATTTATTGCTAATGTTTGTCAATTTATTTTGACTATTAAAATTAAATTAATAAATTTCTTATTGGTCAACGTTCGTGAGATATTTAATTAGGTATTCTAATTTATTTATACATATTACATTCCAAGATATTTTTTATTTTTAACTCAAGAATTTCTTATTGGCAATAAATAAACATCTTATTATATAATTTAGAGGAGTTTGTAGTGCTTTTGTTTAATTTTCTTTTTGAATTAAAAAGCAATAAAATAATAAAAATAATATTCTTCTTTCGCGCATATTTTAAAAACGTAAAAATTTCCACCTTAAAAGGCTTCACTCAAGTGGAAAAAAGAATTAAATTGTTTTGGAGAAATGTTTTAAAGTTTTCAAGAAAACTTTCTATTTAAAAACAATTATTTATGCAATTTATATTTTATTATTTTTTGACTCTAATTATTATCTCTAAGAATGAAAATTAAAATTGTATTAATATCTATGTTTAAATGTATTCTAGCTGATAGCCTACTACCACCACCACCTCATCCTCTTTATTTCCGGCATAAATACGGTGGATACTTAAATAATGAACATCAATATTTGCAAAAGTATTTTTAATTTATGTTTTTTAGTAATTTTTATTGTTCAGACCAAATACATTTCTGATACAATCTCCACTTCATTCAACTAATTTTGGTCCCGAATATGCAGAAGGCGCAATCCAACAACCGATGGTAAAACAAATTATTGCAAACTTTGGTCAAGCGTATTGCATCCTAATTATTTTCGCCTAAATTTTTCCCTGTATATTTTTTGGAGGACAAAAATGGAAAAAATCTCCCTAGTTTCGTTAGTCCTATTTTAGCCAACACCACATCTTGATGGCTTAAGTATTCCAACAGCCCCGTCGATAGGTAGTAGTGGTTCTTCTGATGATATGGAAAATGGTATTGAACGTAATAGGATTGGTGAATTTTTGGACCGAATGTCACCACGTAATTCACCTATAGGCTTTGAGAGAGGTCTGAACATTTTAATTTAGAAACGATTTAAAATGTCTTATTAGCTCAAACAGTTACACCCTCACACAATTGGGAAGAGGCTGGAAGGCAATTGCCTTTCGTCTCACGCGGAAGAACTAATATTCCAGCAAATATTGGTGGAACTTGGACATCTGGGGATAATAGAATAAATTATTTTTCGAATAAATTTAATAAAATGATGATTATATTCCTAATAATCTTTTTAATCTCCATTAATTAAATTTTGGAATCACAAATTTATATATTTAATAAAATATAATTATTTAATATACAAGGATGTATTAGTGCGAATTTGCACAAAAATTATAAGTCGTAATTGTTCTGATTTAAATATAGCATAAATAGTAGATTATAGATGTGTTGGGATATTACTGGTCATAAAAATTGATATAGTGAATAAATCAACCCAGAAGTCATTCACCTTTGGCCTTTAGAGTTTGTCAAGCAGTACGAATCCGACCCGGGATATAATTCCTTAAAATGTTTTAATATAGAAAATTATAAAAAAACATTACTTGTCAAGTTCAGTCATTTGTAAGAAGATGTGTAGAGATTTTTCATTTTGCGCTAATGGATGTCTATTTTAAATTTATTTATATACAAATAATTTAAATCAGTTCAAAACTTACCCTGCTACCTTGTTTAAGAATTGTTCAAGTCCTTTGCGTCGTTCCTCAATAAAAGTCTCCTCAAAAATTCCATCATCAGCACGGAATGGTAATTGACGTTTCAATGCTTTACCTGGCAAAACAGGAACAATTATCTGAAAAAAAGATTAAGTTAAAAGGTTTTTTTATTAAAAACCTTGCTATCTCGTTCAAGCTCATTTCTCAACCATTCAAAATCGGAATAACGGCGTCTGACACTCGATTCCTATTATTTTATAATATTTACTAATATACAAAAAGAACATATCAAGAAAATACAACAAAATTATAGTAAAATATTCTTGTTAATCAGAATAAAATACCTTTTGTTTAAAAACTGGCAAATTGGTGCGCAATCGAACTTCATAATCGGTATAGCGGTTCTTACCAACTCCATGGGTTATCTTTAATTATATTTTTGTATTCTAGTTAATCAATTATAATTAAAACTATTTTAATAAATATTTAAATCATACTGGATTCACAACTTCAATCTCAAGAAAGTTTGCAGGTGGTGCATAAGCCTCATCCAAAGTTTGGCGTTTAGCCTGGAGACGTTGCGTTGCTGCAGCACTCATTAATTTATTGGTAAATTTCTTTAGCTGTTCAAAATATGTAAAATATAATTTGATAAATATAAAAGTGTACAAACACGAAAGAAAGGACTAAAATAAATTATTTAAATTTAATTATTTTATTAAAAAAATAAACTACTAAATATAAAATAGTAAAAATTAAAATGGCATCTATAGTTATTCTATATGAAAGAAGTGAAATATAAAAAGAAAACCCCAAGATAACCACTGATATGTAGTGTTGTATAAAAATTTTTTAAAGTGTAGGTTTCCCCTTCATCCCTTAATGAGTCCAACGATCAACTTTACACATTTCAATTGAAGTAAGTTGTAAAACAGCCCCTTAAAATTAATAAGGTCAAACAAAAATCAACAACAAATAAACCAATTGCTTTGAGTATATGCTTACGCCCACTGGCTGAACTTTGATTCAAAAATTGGACAAAAATGTTCCTCAAATATGCCAAATTTGTTTTAGAGTTTTCCAAGGAAAGACGACCTAAAATATAGAAAATATTTTCACAGCTTATTGTTAATAAAAATACTTTCGAGTATACGAATTTCCTCTTTTAGTGTTTCAATTATTTGTAAGTACTGAACATCTTTAAGAAGCATTGCTTGCTCTATATCACGCACTTTCATTTCCAAAAGACGAATTACATTTCTGGAAAGAGAACAAAAATATACTACTATTCAATTATTATTTAATAACCTTAACTCTCCTATTTCTTGTTCGCGTTTGCAAAGCTCTTGTTCATAAAATATGTTACGTGCAGTAGCACCAGTTATCAGCGTCCCTTCCCCGCCTAATTGAAATGATGAAGGACGACTGGACTTGCGACGATTTTGTAATAAAGATTGCTGGGATTCTGGATGTGAAAAAATATTTAAAATAAAATATTCTATTTCAATTAAATATTAATAGACCAAACCTGAAAAATCAAATTTTTCGCGTGATTGTGTTAATAAAATCGGACTGCTACGACCAACATCAGAAGTACCATAGGCATGAACTGAAGTCGAATCTCGACGGCTCCCTAAACAATCTTCTACATCATTGGGTGGAAGCTGTCTATTACTACCTGAAATTTTAAAAATTTTAAAATATAAGTAAAGATGCGAATGGTCTTCAAACTAATTTTTATGACTTATTTATCCTTTATTTATATACATTTCTGCAGTAATTGATGTTGATTGTTTAAAGAAGTAAATAATGGACTATTTAGTGGAGATGAAATAGAAAACTTTCTTGTTGATTGTTGAAGAGGATCCATTGGAAAATTATTCTGGGACTCAACAAAAGACGAAGGGCCATAATTGCGAGCATAAAATGCTGCTAGACTATCTCTTAAAATACTACCATTTAAAGTTAAAAGATAAAAATCATACTTAGTGAATTCAATCTCACGATCTTTCTCTGAAACAATTTCAAGCATTCTAGTTCGCTGTTTTTGCAATTCCTCTTCCAATTCCGCTACTTAAAAATGTGCAAAATAATAAAAATAATCAGACAAATACCTTTGTCTCTGGCATTGGCGGTAAGTTGGGCATATCTCTTATTTTGACTTGTTTCTAATTCAATAATTCGTTCTCGTAACAAATCTGCCGCCTAAAATAATAAGTAGAGTTGATACTTATGTTAGAGATAAAAATTCACGCTTTCATGTTCTCTTTTTGTACGTTCATGGCTGGTTTCCAATGTACTGAGTTTGCATTGAAGCTGGCCAATACGTGATTTAAAAAGGTCTAATTCACGTCGAGAGGATAAACATGAATCACAAAAAGCAACAGCTGACAAACTCACTGAAGAAGTGTTTCGACTTATTTCAGGGCTATTTTCTCTGATAAGTCCTGAACTTGAGCGATCAACAGCCACAATTGGTTCACCACTATTAGTAAGCGATGGTGAGTCTACATCCTCTTGTTTAAATTGAGTTGCTGTAGAAAACTCCAAATGAAGTAAAGCTAACAATAAAGTATTTTCTTTATTAGAATAATATTATTAATAATCCTATGAAAATAAATTTAACATTTAAGATCATACCTCCAACATCCAGATCAGGTTGAAGCGTGTTAATTCGTTTAAATAAATCAATAAACTGTTCAATCAATTTTTCCACATTTTCATTTTCTGTATTTTCTAATTCTGACAGATGAAGTGATAAATTTTTCTTTCTTTCCTCATCTTCAAATTTTTTTATCTTTAACAAACTCTCAGCCAAATCATTCTCCAATTTATTAGATTTTATTAGAAACTCATAGCTTTTCTGTTCAGATAGTGCATATTTTTCACTAATTTCATGCAAACGTTTTTCCAATTGTTCAATACGAGAATCTCGTTCTCTCATCTGTGCACTTTGCATTGCATATCTTGTGGTAATAGTAGCGATTTCTTTTTCAGAACTTGACTAAAAAATCAAAAATACTAATAAATAGATATTTCAATCTTAAAGAATAAAAGTAAAATACTATAAAGGTTTATTTAAGAAATGAGAAATTAAGCTAACAAGTAGAATAGATAAACACAGAAAATTCAAACCTTAATGTTTTCAAGTTCATCACGAATAACACAAACGCTTGGTGTCAATTCAGTCTTCTTTAAAAGAACGCATATTTCGTGTTCCATTTTTGGTAATTCCTTTAATTGTAATTCAGCTCTTCTGAGCAAATCATCTTTTGAAGCAAGACGCTGGCTCATCTCCGTAATCTGATAAATAAAATAATTGACCAAAAAATTAATAAACCTTTCAACAAAAATCCTTTCTTATATAAATTCAATTAAATAAAAAGTAAAAAAACCTGCTTTTCAAGATTCTCAGAATGCCTCTTTTCCCTACCATATTGTTGTTGAATCTCTGCTAATACCATTCCATTTTCTGTCATAGCCCGTTCCAACGCTGCCTGGGATTCTGCCAATTGTTCACGAAGCCGGCGCTATTTATATAAACTTTAGATAAAAGTCCATAAATCAAACTAGATTTTGTGATTTGGTTTTTTGGAGCTGTTGATCAAGCTTAACTTCGAGTTCTGCAACTTGTTTTTGCGCTTTCTCTTTTTCTTCCTTAAAATAAGTTAGAAAATATTAACTTGATCCAATTAAAGAAATATCATGAATTAAAGATAAAATACTTTCACTAACAAATAGGGTCAGTCTGTCTCGCTTAAACTCTATTTCCTTGCGCTGAAATATAAAAAAAAAAGTTAGAAATTAAAAGAAGATAGGATCAAAATTAAAACAAAGTTGCCGATTAAAATTATTTTATTCCACCAAAAAACCTTGTTTATTAAAGTTAAAGTGGATATAGCCTCCCGCAATGCTTCCATTTGATTTTTTGGCTAAAATTAAGGCTTATTGTTAGTTCGATAAAAATAAAAAATTTTAAACAACGAAAGATTAACCTTATTTGACATTTTATCAACTTCTTCCCCAAGTTTTTGTGAAGAGCTTGAGCATTCATTGTCAGTTAACTGAGATTCGTGGTTTGTGCCCTCTCCTTGTTCTTCACAACTTGATTCATCTGGGATCTTCTCAGACAAAACATTTAATGCAACCTCCAAGGATTGTTTCTGCGTTTCAAGCATTTTATATGCATTAACTGTATCTAAACAACTCGCAAAATTATTTTTAAAGTAATTGAAAGTTAAGAAACAGTTACCGACCACGAATTCTGCCTTCATAACGGACAATTAGAGAATTCTTTTGTTTTAATTCATTTTCCAAGTGAGAACATTTGGAACAAGTCATTTTTGTAAAAATAATGTAATATTTAGATTATTTTAAAGATATAAGTAATAGGAATATATATGAATATTATTGCAAAAACAAATAAAAACAAAATAAATTTAAAAATAAAATAATATTTATTATTAAACTTAATAAAGAGCGGATATTCTTAAAGAGAGGGAAAGGTGTGAAAAATGGTACAACAGATGACATCTAAATTTAATCAAAAATTTGTTCCTATCTAAATTTTTAAAAGAATTAAAACTTTTCATGACCAAAATTCAATCATATTTAAATCAATAAACATGAACAAGTCCATAAACAAATACCCAAAAGAGCACATAAGTGAAAAGACCGCCAACCAACGAATGCCCAAACAAAAGTGATCGCTTTGTAAAAAATAAAGTCCATTGAAAACCTGCCTTATAGTCCCAGATAAAGGCCTGAATATAAATTTAAAATTAAAGAAAGTTTTGGTTCAATAGAAAAATTATTCAATATAATACCTGTAGGAAAACACAAACAAAATAGAAGATAAATCCCATAAAACCAGTAAGGCCGAGAATTCCGCTTGCTATACCGGTAACAGCAGATTGACATGTTCGGCTTTGCTCTAATACCTAAAATTTAATTATTTGAAAAAATCAGTTTTATTTGTAGTAATGGCAAATTTTAATAAAAAAATTCACAAAAAAGATTTACATAAAAATTATTACGAACTGCAGCCTCATTGAACATTTGTTTTTGTTGCTGTTGTTGTAACCTTATTTTTCTGCTTGTTAAAGTTGACGTTAAAGATGTTGCAGAAACAGATTCCTGAATTTCAACAGAAGGAATCTGTGAAGAATGTTGCAATTGATTTATTGAAGTTGATTGAGCATGCTTTTTGTTTAATGATGATGTGGCTTTCTTTTCCGCTTTCATCACGTTTAAATTTAATTTTACAGTCTAAAAAATTAAAGGAAGAATTGATTAACTGTATTTAAAACTAAAATATGGATATGTTGATTAGTTTATGTAAATAAAAATTTAAAATGAGACTACAGACTAAATTTTTGAAATAAATCATTAACCTAGGAAAGTACAACACTTGTCTTGACAAGAATTTTTTTATAACACGTAATCACATTTTGGTGAAAAAGAGGAACCACTTAATAACGGAGCAGGACAACTAGGCGCTGCCGATTAGGCGCGGACGATTAGGCGCGGAGACAATTAGGCGCGAAGACAACTAGGGCGGGACGATTAGGCGCCAATTTAAATATTTTTATAATTGAAAATTTTTGAAAAATTTAGGATAATAAAGATAATTTAAATCCCATTTTTACACTCATATCCCCAAAACTTTACGGTTTCATTACTATTTGTCAAATACGTAGAGATGGCCATCGTATTTCAGCATATTCTTTCCCCTGTTTTAGTTTCACCAGTATTATTTGTCATGTTGATTAAAAAATTTTTTGAACATGAAGTTACTAAAAATATAATTAAAAACGAAGAAAGAAAAAAAGTTTTCAAAATAGCTAAAAAAATTGGCAATCCCATTAATAAAGAACAAAATATTTAACTTGGCGCCTAATCGTCCCGCGCCTAGTTGTCTTCGCGCCTAATTGTCCCCGCGCCTAATCGACGGCGCCTAGTCGTCCGCGCCTAATCGGCGACGGCTAGTTGTCGTGTACCGGGGTACAGCCCATCTCGTCGCAGACCATCTCGTCGCGGCAACCTCGTCGCGGCAATCTCGTCGCAGACCACCTCGTCGCAAGACCACCTCGTCGCAGACCATCTCGTCGCGAAAACTTCTAGCATAAACCTGTCTTAATTACGATGTTAAAAATTACAAATTTTTATAAAAAATAAAACTTATTATAAGTTTCAAACAAAATATTCAATAACCACAGTCAGGTTTTTGAAATATTGCAGTTTTACCCAATTGGTTAGCTAAATTTATAGCAGATTAAGCCCTTAAAAGATGCTGATTCATCAAATTTTAAAAATATTAATAAACATTAAGTGGTAGAATGAACAACGACTACAAAAAAATAAAAATTATTAAAATTTAAGCATAGAGACGATGAAGAAATTTGTTTCTATATTAGAAGTTTTCGCGACGAGATGGTCTGCGACGAGGTGGTCTGCGACGAGATTGCCGCGACGAGGTTGCCGCGACGAGATGGGCGTGTCCCCGTGTACCGCTTAATAAAGGTTTTACTCTAATGGAGCAAAAAAACATAAGAGAAACGCCATTTGAGTGCCTTTGACTCTGGCAAAGGTCTTTTGATCGATGACGATGAAACAATTATTGTAATAACTACATATTAAATATTCTATTTAGCCTAATTTGAGCGACAGAAATAAACTAATTAATCTTACTAAAATATTAACTGACTTCTGGTTTAACTTGAATGTCAAAAACTGATTTGAATCATTTTTTGTATGAGAAATACATAAAAGTGTACCTTATTTATTTTAATATAGAACCATTTATATGTACATACATATATATGTTTTTATTATTCAACTTATTTTCTGGAATGGAATATTTATCTTTAAAAATTTTCTCACTTCCTTCCAATTGGTTTCATTTAACTCATTGATCTTCACCTCGTTCATTCCTCTTTGTTTATAGCCAAACGCCACTAGCTCTTAAATGATCAATTAATCAAGCATTTCCAATACTTTACACATTCCTATATTATTCTTTTTTATTGTTTCTTTTATGTTTGTTTTATTTTTTGTTATATATTAAATAATCATTTAAGTTAAATTAATAATTATTTATTCTTATTATTTTAATAAATTGGTAATAATAAAATATTCTTTTTTTTTTTTTTATTAATTTTTCTTTTTATTATAAAAATAAAAATATTTAAAAAACTTAAAAAATATAAACATGACATAATACCAAAAAAAAAACAGACGCCAATTGCTTTGACTTAATTTCTATTTCCTATGCCAACTAATTGAGGAAATAGACATAAAAATATAACACCAATTTGATTGTTTTTATTAGATATATTTTATATATTTTTGATCAATATTAATTTAAATAAAATTTTAATTAATTTAATATTAAATTAATTATAAATATTTAATAAATAATTAATATCATAAAATATTTATTTTTTAATTAAATATTAATTGAATAGTCTTATTAAGAATTTTATTTTCATTATGAGAAATTTTTAATTAAATTCATTTATATTATTATTTATTTTAATAAAGATGTGTTTGTTTCTCTTTTAAAGATGTAAAATAACATGTAATAAAATACCTAAATTATTTACTATATTATTTATTTATTTTTAAATAAATGTTTAAATAAATAAATATCTATTTCAAAATATGTTTCATACCTTTAATATCATTATTACACAAATAGATATACTTACTACTAACTAACTAATTCTTTCTTTCTTTCTCTCTTTTATTTTCCTTATATTTTCTTACGCAAAAAAAATAAAAAAGAAATCTTTATTATCCTTTTTTTTACTTTTTATTCCAATAAATATATATATCCTTAACTATCGGCTGTCCAATCATTTAATATTCCTCTATTTATATAAATATATATCTGTTTATTTATTTATTTTCTTTTATTTCTTCCAATTTGTTTTTTCACGTCCACTTAGCCATTAAATATTTAAACTAAATATTATTTCTTTTTTATTTAATTTAATAGTTATATATTCTCCTCCCCTGGATATCAAGAGAAATAATCAATAAATTATTTGAATAGCTTTAATTAAAAATAAAAATCTTTTTTAATTATTTCCGAACAAATGTTAAACAAATAAAAGAAAAAAATAAAAGAAATTTTAATTTTATATTTATTTTAAAATATAAATTTATTTTTTTTAAAAATATTTATTCTTTTTGTCCATTTTTCAAACAATTATATTCCAATTGAATAACCAACCTTTTATAGAATTTTAAATTATATAAAATTTTTATTGGTCAAAAACTAACAAAAAATAAAATAAAAGAGTTTTTCTATTGCTTAGTTTTTTCTCTTTTAGTAAAACATTAAATTAATAAATATTTTTTAAAATTATTTTTAAACTTTATTTTCATATAAAATTAAAATAAATTAATTAATTAATATTTACCTTTATGCGCAAAGTTTATTTTATTTATTTGTATATATTTTGTTATTCCTTTTCTTTTCTTTTTCTTTCCTTCTTCTTTTAATTATTTATTTATTTGTTTTATTTCCATTTATTTTTAACTTTTTTTTTCTTTTTTTTTTAATGGTCACTCTCTAAATATATAATTTATTTTTAAAATTAAAATAATTATTTGTATTTATTATTTTTCTTTATAAATTATTTATTTTATTTAAAATTTAAAGAAAACTTTTGTGAAATAAAACCAATAGAGCACAATAATTGCACTCAATTTATGCTTCTTTTTTTTATTTTTTTAAATTTGTGAAGAATATTAATTTATTTTTATTTTATTTTTATTTGTGAAAGAATTATTTAAATTAAAAAAAAAAGATTTTATCTCTTTTTCTAAAAATGTTTTCTCTCTAATTGCTAAAAATTTCCAATTTCATGCAATCCCTTTTAAATTTAATTTTTTTTATTTAAAGTCAATATATCCAAATGTATCCAAAAATAGAAAAATAAATTTAAATTTAAATTTAAACTTTTCTTTATAAATAATTATTTTTTATTTATTTATTTAATTTTATATTACTATTTTATTTTCTATTAATTTTTAACCTCTTTTATATTATTTATTTATTTCTTTTTTTATAATTTTTTATTAATTATTTTTTAATTTAATTGACAGATTGACAATTTTTATTTAAATAAATTAATAAAAATTAAATATTTTCTTTATAATTTAAATAAAATAATTTAAATATTTTTATTTAAATCTAAATGAAATTATATTTTTTTATTTATTTTAATTAACTTTATTATTATTCTAAATTTGCAACTTTTTCTTTGTTCCTAATAGATATTTATTTATAAAATTTATTTAAAGAAAGAAAGAGAGAGAGTAAAGGCCAAATAAATAAATAATATTTATTTTTTATGTGATGGTTGTTGTGAATTTTAATATGAAAAAAAAAATAAATAAAATAAAAAGCAAAATAAAAAGGCAATAAAAAATAAAAACAAAAAAGTAATAAAAATTTTCTAGACTTTTTATTTTTTAAATAATTTCTATCTAAAATACTAATCAAAAAACCTCATAACTACTTTAGACTTTTTAGTTAATGAACAATTAAAAATTAAAAATACCCTTTAAAAAAATAAAATTGATTTTTTAAATAATATCTAATTTAATTTTAATTAAAACAACTATTTTTTTTAATTATAAATTAAATTTAAAAAAATATTTTTTATTTAAGTGTTCATTCTTTTTCCAAAATTCTTTTTAAAAAAATTTTTTCTTTTCTTTGATTGTTTTGTTTATTTTTTGAAATCTTATTTTACACTATTATACATAAATGCATACTTTCTTTTTTATATTATTACTACTTGTAATATATTTACTAAAATTATTTGTTCAAGTTTTATTTTTTTCTTTATTTATTTATAAAGCTTATTAAAATAAATAGACATTTTTAATTATTATTTTTAATTTTATTTTTTAATTTTATTTAAATAAATACAAAATATGAAATATTACCATATAAATATTTTTAAAAATAAAAACCAATCCCTAGAGAAAATAATTTAAAGAAAACAAATTTTGCAGCATTTTCTACATACTACTACTCATGTGTAAAAATTATATACACATACATATATTTATTTATTTTAAAAAAAATAAAAACTTTTAGTCTTTTTATTTTTAAATAAATAATTATTTAATTTTTAAAGGAATAAATAAATAAAAAAAGAAATGAAATCATCTACAGCTGGTCTTGAAAAAAGGAAGCAATCAGCTAAAAGTATGTCAGCAAAGAGTGCACCAACAAAAACTTCAACAACAAATAGTCATGAAATGGCACCTTTTTTTTCAATTTTTTATCGTGGAATTTCTTCAAAAATTAATAGATCTTCAAGTAGAATTGAATTAGATGGACAAAATGAACAAATAAATATTACAAATAAAGTTAAATTTAATTAAAATAATTTATTATTTAATTTAGAAATTTATTTCTTCTTCTTCTTCTTCCTTTGATAAACCACCTCCAATACCTTCTTCTGCTTTAAAAGGAAATAAAGGAAATAATGTTGGTGATGCAGCTATTTATAGAAGGGCAACTGCCCCTTCAAATGCTACTTCTAGTAGTAGATATAGTAGATCTACTGTTGAATTAGCTAAAGAAAAAGCTACAGCTGAAGGAAAAAATTGGAGAGAAAATGTTGAACAAAGTAAATAATTAATTAATTAAATAATTATTTTTTAATAGCAATATCACCTAATGATAATAAAAATATTAATTCAGCACCAACATCACCACAAAGGCAAAAAAGATGGTTAATAGAATTAATTTTGTTTTTTAAATTAATTAATTAATTTAAGGCCATTTAATTTAAGAGGAGGAGGAGAACAAAAAGCCCAATCTCAAGAACCAACAAATTTAACAGAGAATATAAAGAATGGAGTTTATTTTAATGATAAAACAAAATCACAACCTTTAATTAATAAACAAACAGAATTACCTCCAATACCTACTATAATAAAACGTAAAATAGGACAACAAGAGGAATTGGTAAATAATTAATTAATTAAATTAATTGTTATTTAATTAATAAAATAGGCTTTTAAAGAATTTCAATCAACATCTTCTTTTATTACCCCTTCAACAACAACAACTACAACTAATATTCGTCAATTACCTTTTCATAATATTTCTGTTGAAAATGTTCCTTCTCCTCCTCCTCCTCTTCCTTCTACTTTTTCTTCTAATTCACAATCATTATTATTACCTTTTAATAAAAAACCACCACTTTCTCCATCTTCTTCTTCAATTCCAATGTCATTTGTTCAAAGAATTCGTTTACATAAAGGTGTTAGAACAGGTAAACTTTATTTATGGGATGTACTTAAACAACAACCAACTGGATTTGAAACTGGAAAAGGTTTTTATTTAAAATTAATTTTTATTTTTATTTTCTTTTAATATTAAGAGAAAAATAATTGTAAAATATCTTATAAAATGATTCAACAATTAAAAATATTTTTTCACCCTATAAATAGATTGGAGGGATGATTCGACATCTTATAAATAAAATAAAATAAAAAATATTTTTTAAAATGCTTTTTCTTTTTATTTATTTACGTTAAATAAATAATAATAGATTATAGATAAAAAATAAAATATTCCAAGTTTTATTTTTATTAAAATAAATAAATATTTTTAAAGAATAATTTTTATTTTAAAAAAATAAACAAAATATATTTAAGTTAAAATTTAAAAATTAAATTAATTAATTATTTATTTTTTTAGGAGAAAGATTTTTTGGTTCAAGAAGAACATCAAAAAAAGCAATGCCTGGGTCAGGAATGTATTCTATGTCTTCTGATGCAATAAATGAATTAAATAATGATCCAGATTATATTGTAGAAGCATTAATGGCAATTGGAGATGAACAACCAAAAGTTGCTAGGTAATTTAATTTAATTATAATTATAATTAAAATAAAGATCTACACCTAAACATGCTTATATTTCTCAAGATATTAAAAAAGTAAATGAACGGTTATCTCGTAATTGTCTTTATAAATCTGATGTTTATGTTAAAATGGTTAATTTTTTATTTAAATTATTTTAATTAAAAATTAATTTAAAAAAGGTAAATGATTCTTTGTTAGTTTGTGATTTATTAAAAGATCATCTAGATAATGTTATAACTGGAGTAAGGGCTAAATCACCTACAGCTCTTTCTTCTCCTTTTACAACACCACCAGGAAGGTTATTCTTAAATAAATATTAATTATTTTTTAAAGTCCATTTATGACTCGATCAACTTCTTTACATTTACCTGGATCTACAACACCAATTAATAGAGTAACAGTTTCAATTAGGTATTTATTTCTTTTTTTTTTTTAATTATTTAAATTATTTTTAAAGTCCAATGGTTCAACAATCAAAAAATAATAATTTAAATAATAATAAACAAATTATTTCTCAATCTATTTCTTCTCCTAAAACAAATTCTTCATTATTATATTCATCAAAACAACAACAATATCCTCCTCTTCTTAAAATAACAAAAGCCTCTTTTAGAGGTATTTAAAAAATAAAAATAATTAATTAATTGTTTTTTAGACGAATCCTCTCAAAAAAATAATTTTCCTACTAATAAATCAATTAGTCAAAATAATAGTCCTAAACATTTACATTTTGTTTAATTAATTAACATTTATTATATTAAACGGGTATTATTTTTTTAAATAAATTTTGTTTTTTAAATTATTTAAATTAAATAAATATAAATTTAAAAATAATAATTATTATTATAAAACAATATGTACATAATATATAGAGATTATTAAAAAAAAAAAGGAAATATAAAAATTAAATATTTTAATTCTTCTCCAAAGCGATAGAAAGGGAGAATATTTTTATTAATTAAAATAAAGAAATGAATTAATTTATTTAAATAAAAATAAATAATTAAAATTAAAGGAATGTAAAAACCTTCTTTATTTTTAATTATTATTTTTTAATAGCTCATAATAGCTTCTTTATATTCTGAACCATCAGAAGTAAATAATTCATCCAATTTCCAATGTAATGTTTCAAATGTTGGCCTTTTTTCTGGATCTTTATGCCAACATCTATAAATTAATTTAAATTTAAATTAATTAATTAAATATTATTTTATTACTGAAGCATAATTTCATATAAATTAATTGGACATCCTTGAGGTATAGACATTCTATAACCTTCTTCTACTTTATTAAGTACTTCTGTATTACTCATTCCTGGATAAGGAATACGTCCAAAAGTGACTAGTTCTGTTAACTTTAATTTAATAATTAATTAATTAATTTAATATAAATTATACCAAAATACCAAAAGACCAAACATCAGATTTTACTGTAAATTTATTATGAGTAGCTGCTTCTGGTGCTGTCCACTTTTATTTAAATTAATCAATTAATTTAAATATAGTTACTTTAATTGGAAATTTAGCTCCTTCACGTGCTTCATATACATTTTCTCTAATTAAACGAGCTAAACCAAAATCAGCTATTTTTACAATAAATGGATGTGAAATTAAAATATTTCTAGCAGCTAAATCACGATGAATAAAATTCTTTTCCTTAAAATTTAAATAAATAAATATTAATATAAAATATAAATACTTCTAAATAACTCATTCCAGAAGCTATTTGTGCAGAAATATCAACTAATTGATGTATATTACATTTTCTACCTTTTCCTTGTAAAAAATGAAGTAAATTTTCTTTAAAATTTAATTTAATCTAATTTTAATAAATAACCTTGCATTAATTCAGTTATAATTAAAAAAGGTTCTTCTTTTGTACATACAGCATATAATTGTAATAATTTTGGATGTCTTAATCTTTTCATTACTTGAGCCTTTTAAAAATATTTAATTTAAATTTAAATTATAATACTTCAGTTAAAAAATCTTTAACACAAGCAGTTGAACCAAGTTTTAATTTTTTAACAGCAACAGGTGTAGATAATTTCCATCTTGCTTCCCAAACCTTTAAATTTATTTTAAATATTTATTTTTTAAAACTTCTCCAAATTGTCCAGCACCAATTTGATGAATTAACCTTAAACTACGTCTATCAATTTCCCATTGGTCATCATGTGTAAATGTTGAAGTTATTGGTGCCTTTTTTTTTAAATATTTTATTTATTTATTTATTTAATAATTACTTCAACTTTTAATGCTGGCTTTGTTAAAACAACACATAAACCATCTTTAAATATTTAATTATTTTAATTAGTTTATTTTACCAGCATCTTCTTGGTAATGTTGTACTAATTCTTGAAGTGTTGAAAAAGCAACACGACGAGCAATAAAGAATCCTAAAATGGACAAACAATAATTAATTAAATATAATAACCTCCATTATCAAGTTGCCTTATTCTGTAATGTTTAACAATTCCATTATCAAGTACTAAAAAAAAAGAGAATTTATTTAATTATTAAAATACCTGAAAGAGAAAATTCATTCTTTCTTGATTCAGAATCTCTAACAAGAAAAGAACCATGTTCATTAACAGAAAGTAATAAAAGCTTTTCTGATTCAATACGACGTAATTTACCAAAATACCAACTTTAAATTAATTAATTTTTTAATAAAATAAAATTAATTACGGTTGAGCATAAATAGTTTTATCACGAGCAACATAATTAGAAGGTATATAACCACACTTTCCTGAAGATAAACTTCTAAATAAATAAATAAACAATTAAATTAATTAATTTTAATTAACCTAGCATACCACCATTCCCCTTCTGTACTATTAAGTACTTCTAAAGTATCACCAGTTTTAATATTTAAATCATCCTCTGTTCTTGCATCTTTAAATTAATTAATTAATAATTAATTAATTAATACAATAATCATGTAAAGCAATAAATAAATTATTAATTCCTCCAATTTCAGTATTTTGTTGTTTTAATAAATCTAATTGATTTATTGAATTATTATTTTGATTAGAAGAACTTGAATAACTTCCAATGCCTGAAGAAGGAGAACTATTATTTCTTAATGATTTAATTAATTGATTATTATTATTTTGAATAGAAGAAGAAGAAATAATTTGTGAAGCTTTAAATTTTAAATTAATTAATTATATAAAATAAATATATTTTAACCAAGTTCATGATGAAGATTAAAATGTTTTTGTAAAAGAATTGTTGGAGGTTGTTGTGTTGGTGGTGGTGGTGGTGGTGGTGGTGGAAGAATTCCTTTAATAAATGGAAGTTGTTGTTGTCTTCTTTCTTTTAAATTATTATTTCTTCTGTTAATATTATTATTTTCTTTTTCACAGCAACAACAACAACAACTTAAACAATTTCCCATAATTATTAATTTTAATAATACATAACTACAATTTAAATAAATTAATTAATAATTTAATTTTCTTTCTTCAAAAAAGAAGACCACCCTCTCCCCCATTTATATTAATAAATATTAATTAAGGGTGGATAATATTTATTTAATAAAGTAAAATAAAAGAAGAATATATAAATAAATGCTAATAAAATTGATAAAAATGCAGCGCAATTCTGATGCTCTTTTCTCTTTCTTTTAAAGAAAAATAAGTTTTCTACAGCTGGATAAAATAAGAAAATTAAACAAAAATATTATTTAAAATAAAAATAAATTAATTTAATTTTTAATGAAAGTTTCCTAAAAATTAATATTTTTTTTTCTAAATTAATTTAAAAAAACATTATTTACATTATTTTTACACTTTTTTTTTAAACTTAGGTATATTAATAATTTAAATAAAATTAATCATATAAAATAATTTAATATATTATAGTAAACAAAACTAAAAAAAATAAATGTAAATAAATATATACTTAATAGTATATGTATTAGTTAGTGGACTTAAGTAATAATAACAATAATGTTAAAAAACCGGTAAGAAAAAAAAAGAAAGAAAGAAAGTTAAAAATAATAATAAATAATTATATTATTTTATGTAGTTATTAATTAAAATAAATTTATTTAAATTAAATTAATTTAAATAAATAAATGAATTAATTAAACATAAAGAATCTAGTCTTTCCTCTATTTATTTTCTCTACTATGTATGTACTCATAGAGTATATATATATATTTCGATTTATACAAAAATGAAAAAAAGAGGAGATCTACTTCTTCTTTTCTTTTTCCTTTATTCTATTAAGTATGAGAAAAGAGAAACACAAAATATTTTGTTTAAAAAAATAAATAAATAAATTAGCTAAAATAGATTGGAAAGAATAAAAAATAAAATGAGCTAAATAATTATTTTTATTACTAATAAATAACCGATAAATATATATTTTAGTAATAATTAATTAATAATAAAAGATAATAAAATTTTAAGGAAAGAAAAGTGTAAATTTAATTATTTTTAAATAAAATAATTATTTAAATTATCTTATTTTTATTTAAATTAAATTAAAAATAACAATAAATAAAATTAAAATATTTTTATTTTTAAATATAACTTCAATTATCTATGTAAAATAAATAAATATATTAAAATAAATATTTTTATTTAAATATAATTTAATAAAAAATAATATATATATTAATATCCTCTTTTTTTTTTAATGTCACAAACGCTTAGCCTAATTTCAAAAAATTGCTCTCTTTTTACTACTAATCGTCCAAGGTCATTAAAAATATTAAAAAACATTAAATATGTATGTATTAGTGTGAAGTTTATAAAAAATTAAATTAATTTTTAATTAAATTAAATTAAATTAAATATTCTCTGAATATAATATTAGTTTTATAAAGCTTTTCTTTGTAAATATTTAGGCCTAAAAATATTTAAAAGAAAAATATGTATAATATATAATTTAATAAATAATGATTGACATAATTAAATATTTAATTATTAATTTAAATAATATTTTTATTAATGTATTTTTTCTTCTTTTTATTATAAATATTTTCTCTATTTTAAACTATTTAATATACCTGAATAATCGACATTTTTAAAATTAAACTTTCTTTTTTTAACAAAAAAAAAGTAAGTTTTAATGTAAGCTTATGTTGTGTTTTTGGTTATGTATTTTCAATGCTTAAAGCTATAAAGAAAAAAGGAAAAGCTTAAAAAAAGAGAAAGAGAGAAAAATACCTATAAACATACATACATATATATATATATATATTAGAGAATATATAAAAGAGAAAAAAGAAAATAAATAAATATTACTATGCTTTACATATGTTGACTCTTTTTTTTGGTTTTACTTTAACCAATTTAACCAATATTATTATTTATTTATTTACAGCTTTTTTATTTATTTTTTTAGTTCTTTAATATATATAAATTTTAATATATTTTTTAAATAAATAAATATGTTAATAAATTAATATTTAATAATATATTAATTAATATTTATATGTAATTATTTATTTATTTTTTATTTTAAAAAGCCTTATAAATATTGTGTTTGTTTGTGTGAATGGCAGTAGTACTAGATGGCACAAAATGGCTTCCCTTTCCTCTTTTTTAAAAAATAAATAACCTATTTATTTATTCTTTTATATTTTGGCATGTTCCTTTTTTTATTAATTAAATAATTATTTTAATATTTTTTTAAGCATTAAAAAAAATTATTTTTCAAAAAATGCGTCGTAGAAGACGTAATTTATTTATTATTTAATTTTAATAAATATAAATAAAATGAATTTATTATTATTTTATATTTTAATATTTTTATTTATTTTAAATAATTCTAAAGGAAGAGAACAACAAAAAGAAAGAAAATTATCATTACATTTAGGAACAGAAAATGTATTTAAATAAATAATTAAATAATAATTAAATATTAAAAGGACCCTAATATTCAATATCAATGTAAAGGAACACTTGGTGATTATGCAGCTTGTCTTTGTAATAATGAATTAAATGAAGTAGCTTGTATTAATGCACAATTTGTAGATACATCAATATTTCAATATATTCTTGGACATTATAGGTTTTAAATTAAATTAAATTAAATTAAATTAAATTAAATTAAATTAAATTAAATTAAATTAAATTAAATTAAATTAAATTAAATTAAATTAAATTAAATTAAATTAAATTAAATTAAATTAAATTAAATTAAATTAAATTAAATTAAATTAAATTAAATTAAATTAAATTAAATTAAATTAAATTAAATTAAATTAAATTAAATTAAATTAAATTAAATTAAATTAAATTAAATTAAATTAAATTAAATTAAATTAAATTAAATTAAATTAAATTAAATTAAATTAAATTAAATTAAATTAAATTAAATTAAATTAAATTAAATTAAATTAAATTAAATTAAATTAAATTAAATTAAATTAAATTAAATTAAATTAAATTAAATTAAATTAAATTAAATTAAATTAAATTAAATTAAATTAAATTAAATTAAATTAAATTAAATTAAATTAAATTAAATTAAATTAAATTAAATTAAATTAAATTAAATTAAATTAAATTAAATTAAATTAAATTAAATTAAATTAAATTAAATTAAATTAAATTAAATTAAATTAAATTAAATTAAATTAAATTAAATTAAATTAAATTAAATTAAATTAAATTAAATTAAATTAAATTAAATTAAATTAAATTAAATTAAATTAAATTAAATTAAATTAAATTAAATTAAATTAAATTAAATTAAATTAAATTAAATTAAATTAAATTAAATTAAATTAAATTAAATTAAATTAAATTAAATTAAATTAAATTAAATTAAATTAAATTAAATTAAATTAAATTAAATTAAATTAAATTAAATTAAATTAAATTAAATTAAATTAAATTAAATTAAATTAAATTAAATTAAATTAAATTAAATTAAATTAAATTAAATTAAATTAATTATTTATAGTAATATTGAACAATTAACTTTTCATGGAAATAATTTTCAAGATCTTCCAGATAATTCTCTTTTTGGTTCAGTAATTCTTGAGAATTTAAAAATACTTAATATTTCTGCTAATGTTTGTTTAATTAATTTAATTAAATTAATTATTTAATTAAGTATATTGTTAATTTACATAAAGATGCTTTATCTGGATGTCCAAATATTGAAGTTTTAGATTTAAGTAATAATGAGGTTTTTATTTAAATTTAAATAAAAATATTTTCTTTTCTTTTTTAAAGATTGTTTTAAATGAAGAAAATATTTATTTTCTTAATCATACACCAAAACTTAAAAAAGTTTATTTAATTTTATTTAATTTAATTTTTTTTTCTTTTTTTAGCTTTATTTAAGAAGATCATTTACTACTCCATTAAATCGTTCTAATCAATTTAATTTATTAATTCGTTTATTAGAAACTGCAAAATTAAAAAGATTAGAAGTTTTAGATTTAAGTTATAATTATTTTAATTATATTCCATTTAATTTACCTTGTTCTTTACCTTCCCTTAGATATTTAGATTTACGGTTAGTTCTTTTTTAAATTTAATTTAATTAATTATTTTTAAAGTCAAAATATATTAAAAACTTTATCTTTAAATATTTCTTGTCTTCCAAGAATTTCTAAAATTAATTTAGAAAGGTTATTTTTTAATTAAATATTTTATTTATTTATTTAATTTTATTTTTATTTAAGAAATTATTTTCATTCATTAGATTCTGAATTTCAAATATTTGGAACTAAATTAAATAAAAATAATCCTTTAACACAATTAAAAATTAAAAATAATTATTATTGTGATTGTAATTCAAATAATTGGATTAAATGGATTAAAGAATATTCTAATATGGTAATTAATTTTATTTTATTTTTTATTTCTTTAGATTGAAGATTTTCGTTCTCTTGTTTGTTCTCGTTCTTCTCCAACTAAATTTATTGGTACTCGTTTAAATGAAATAAACACAGAATTATTAGATTGTAAAATAGATTTATATATTTTAAATAAAGGAGAAAATTGTTCTAATAATAAATTATTAAATATTATTAAAATTATTATTTTAATTTTAATATATTTAATTTAATTAATTTAATTAAATATATTTATTTTTAATTAAAATATAAATATTCTTCTTTTGTATTTCTTTAATTAAAAATTAAAATAACTAAATACATATATTTCTATTTATTTATTTATTAAGAAATTATTAATAAATAAATATTTAATTATTTTTATATTTTTAACAAAAAATTATTTTAATTATTTTTTAGCTTATTCAGTGTTGGCTCCAGCTGATTTTCTTTTTTTTTTCTATTTAAAAAAATTCTAACATTAAAAAAAAATATTTTAAAAAAAAGTTTGTCTAACTTTTATTTTTTCTTTTTTTTTCTATTTCTCCTTTATTAAATATTCTTTTATTCTTTTTATTTTTTTAGGTTATTTTTTTAATTTTAAATTCTTTTATTGGAAAAATATTTTCTCTTGGCAACAACAAAATAAAAAAATATTTAATTAAATTAATATTTAAATAAATATTTTTAAAAATAATTATTAACTATTTTACATTATTTTATTTTTTTTTCTTTTATAAAAATAAAAATAAATTATTTTAAATAATACATTAGTAGAATATATTTTTAATACCAACAAATAAAAAAAAATATGGAAATATTTAAATTAATTAATTAATTAAAATATAATTTAAAAGAAATATTTATTTTCTTTAATTTTAATTATTTTAAACAAACTATCTATCTATTTATGTATATATGTATATAATACCTATTTTAAATATTTAGAGTATTTTTTCCTTCCATTAAAGGAAATAGACCTTTTCTTTACCCTTTTTTTAAAAAAAAAAAAAAATAAAAAATAAAAAAGAACTTATTTACTACTTTCTACTATTACTACTAATAGATAAGAATATATTTAAAGTATTGAATAATAGTTTGGTAGATTATTTAAAACAACAAAATATAAATTAAAAGATAAAAGGATAAATATTTATTTATTTATTTAAAATTAAATTATTTAGTTCTTTTAATATTTTTCTTTTAAAATTAAATAAACAAAAAAAAAAAGAATTAGGTCAGCTATTTATTTTTTTTAATTCATTATTTGCCAACAATGTATTTATTTATTTTATTTTTTTCCGTTCAAAAATATTTATAAAATATTTTGTTTTTCTTCCTTAATTTTATTTTTGTACTTTAACTAATTATTTTACTTTTTATTTTATTTTTTCTTTAAAAAAAAAAATAAAAGTTTCCTTCTTTCTTTTAAACTTAAAAATGGCCAATATATATTTACAGTAAATAAATAGTAAATAAATAAAAAGGTAGCTGATGATGAAAAACAATTTTTGTCAAAAAAATGTAAGGGGAAAATGGATTTTTTAACCACCACACTAACCAACAAAAAAAAAGAGAAGGGTCACTCGCAATAATGACAATCTTTTTTTTTTGCTCTAAAGAAAGAAATATAAAGGTAAAAAATTAAATAAAAATATTTATTTAAAATAAATATTTTTATTTTTTAATTAATTAATTTAATAGTACATTTATTTATTTATTCCTTTTTTTACCCTTCTCTGATTTGCATTTTATTTTTTTTTTAGTTTATTTAAAATAAAGAAAGGAGGTTTTATTTAAAATAAAGAAATTGAGAAAATAACCACCCAAAATAAAAATAAATGATAGAGAAAAGTAAAAGAGAAATTGACTTTTCCTTTTTTTATTTTAATTTTTAATGCATTTTTAAAATTAATTTTATATTCATTATTTTTTTATTTTTTCTATTAAAATATATAAACTAATTTTTAAATAATTTTTTATTAAATAAATTTAGCTTTTTTGTTGTATATATTTGCGTGTTTGGGAAAATATAATTTTTTAAATATTAGAAGAAAAGGAAAAAATCAAATTATTTTTATATAAAACCTTTAATAAAAATACAATTATTTTCACACACAAATATTTTTGCCAAAATAATTATTTTTATTTAAAATATTAAATATTTTTATTTATTTATTTAAATTTTAAAAATAATTATTTATATATTCTGACTCATTAAATTTATTTTAAAAAATTTATTTATTGGTGTTATTTTTTTTTAATGAATCAGCTTAATCATTTTTAGATAAAAATCTCTTTAATTTTAAATTATTTTTAATTTAAAAATATTTATTTATTTTTTATTATGATTTTATTTTATTTTTTGTCTATATAATTTTTTAAAAACTTTTTTCTTTTTCATGTCAATCATTCAAATAAAATATATTTTCATTCATTTGATAATTTAAACAATTGACAGTTTTTTTTAGAAAAATAATTCCAAAATGATTATATAAATGTTTTTTTTTAAATTATTTATTTTTTGTTTGCAATTGGCTTATTATATAGTATATTTACAAATATATATACATAAATACTTCTAGATAGAGAAAAAGAAAGAGAGAGAAATGTTGTGTTGCTAAATATTTCATAAATAAAATAAAAACTTTGCTAAAAAGTTCACTTTTTGATTACTCACAAATAAGCCTTTTTTCTTTAAATTTAAAGCAATTGATTTAAAATTGAAATATTTTGAAATTAAAAATTAATATTTATTTATTTAATTAATTAAATAAAAATAATTTTATATATATTTACAATAATATTAATTAATTTATTTTTTAATTTATTTACCTTTATATATATATATATTTACATAAATACACACACAGATAGATAGATAGGTAAGGTAGTAGAGGTAGTAGTAAGTACATAGCTTCTTTAAATGTTTGTACAGTTTTTGTTTTATTTTTACAAGTAAATGCTCTATATATCTCTTAGCATTTCCCCCTTCTAAAAGAAAATTAAAAAGGAGAATTCTTCTTTTTAAAAAAAAATCAATCTACTTGGCCTTATTTTTTACCTTTATTTATTTATTTATTACAAAATAATTATTATTAATTTTAATTAATTTTTAAATATTATTATTAAATATTTAAAATTCCTTTAAATATTTAAGTTCTCTTTCTCTCTAAATAATTTAATTTAGAATTAAAAAATAAATAATTAAAATATGCCTTTATTCAACAATTATTTTATTTTAATTATTTTTATTAATATATTACCACTTGGATATACAGGAAGTTCTTATTTTAATAATCAGGTATATTTTTTATTTTTAATAATAATAAATAAAATAAAAAATATTAAGCAAACAAATTCTGAAGGAAGTAGGGGAACTTCTTTCGGTAAATATGGTCAATATTATGGAAATAATGGAGGAAATGAATTAAAATTAAATTCAGATGACTGGAATAATGGAAGATTTAAAGTATTTTAATTAATTAATTAATTAATTATTTTTAAAGTTAAATACAAGAGAACAACAAAGATTACCATCTTCCTCTACAAAGCTATTTAATTCTGGTTATTTTGTTTTAATTTAATTTAATTAATTAATAGAAAAAGAAATAACAAATGCAGCATTTAAATCTGAAGACTTTTGTATTGAACGTTGTTTACTTCCTTGTTCTTTTAATTTCTTTTATTATGAAAGAGATAAAGAGCCACAAATTCTATTTAATTGTGCTAAGCTTAAACCTCCTGAACGAACATTTCATGAAAAATTAATAACAACTGTTACTAATTTTTCCATTTTTGAATTCTTTGTTGCTGGAATTATTGTAATAATTATTTAATTATTTTTTAAATAAAATTATTATTTTTAATTTTTTTATAGATTTTTTCAATAGGAATATGTTGTATATGTTCTTGTTATCAGGTCTGTTATTTAAATTATTAATTTTTAATTTATTTAAAGTGTTTATGTAAAAATCCTCAAATTGTTTACCGACATAGAGGCCGTAATTGTAATAATGAAAATGACAACAAAAATATTCCTCCAAATGGAATAATAACATCATTTAATGGAAATGAAGGAACAACAAGTACAGGTGTTAATCCAGAACATGATCCTTTAGTCTCTGAAAAGATTCCTCATATGTAAAGAAAATTAAAACAATTATTTAATTAAATATTTAATTAATTAGTTAAATATTTATTCTAATTAATTATTTTATTAAATATATTTAAATATTTAATTAATTAAATAATTATTTTTAAAGTGATGAAGGAGTTCAACCAGCATCTATTATTTCAAATAATAATGGAGGTTTTAATCAACATCATCATAATCACCAACATTATATTAAACCAACAAATAATTCTTTTAATAAAAGTAGTGGTTGTGGTGGAGAACATTCAATTGTTTAATTATTTGTTTTATTTATTTTAACGCTTTAAATATTATCTTCTACATAAGCTTTACATTTAATATATGCATTTAATTAATTTTGAACTTAACAAAAGTGCTCTTTTAATTTTCAATTTTCTATTAAAATGTTAATTACTAGAATTTTAAAAATTAACATTTTTAAGAAAACAAGAAAAATAATTTTCTTTTATACTTTAAAAAATTAAAATATTTTAACTAAATTATAAATTAAAAAAAAAACATTTAAATATCTTTTTATTTTAATTTTTTTTAATTATATGTTTTTAGCTAAGTTCTCTCTCCTCAACAATTTATATAATATTGTTTTTCATTAATTATTTTCGGGTATCGTAACTAAACAATTATTTCTATAATTTCTGAATTTGTGCAATTTTTAAAAATATTTTTGACAATTTTAAACTTTTCTATTTTAATATTATTTGCATAAAAATATTTTGACATTCTTGTTAATCAGATTCTTCATTTACTTTTTTTTGTCTTTAAACATAATTAACGCATTTTTTAAATTAATTGTGCCTTTAATATAATCATAATATTTTAATTATATATATGTATTTTAATCTAAATAAATTGCCATTCACTATTATTTTAAAATCAATTATTTAATATAAAATTAAATATATATATAATTTACATTAATTTATTTAGAATTTTCTTCCATCATTAATTTCACACGTTCAAGAGTAGATTGTGATGTCTTCATTTGCTCAATAGTCCTTTAAAATTAAAAAATTTTTTAAAAATAAAAAAAACCTAATAGCATTATCTAAATCAAAACAAGCTCCTTGTATTTGAGTATTTAATTGAGATATATTTTGCCTTCTTTTAATTTATAAAATATTTTTATTTAAAATTAATAATAACCTAAAAACTAATTTTGGTGCTACTTTATTTATATGTTCTTGAATTCTATAAAGTGCCATTGAAGGATCATGATCCAAAATATATAAAGACTCAGATAGACGTTCTGATACTAAAAATTAAAAAATATAAATTGATCTTAATTTATTATTATTTAATTATAATACATTGCTTAGAACGGCCTTGTAATTCTCTATTAATAGCAGCCATTATTTTAACAAAACCACCTTTTTAAAGAAATATTTAAAAGTATAAAAATAAAAAAAAATAAATATTAAAAGTTTAAAACTTTTTAATAAATAATTAAAAATAAAAGAAAAGAAAATATTTTTAAAAAAATAACAAAAACAACTAAATAATTTCTTTTTAATTTATTTCCTCTTTTCAGGTCTAGATGTTAACGTTACTTTAATTTCTTCCGGATTTGTTCCAAGTTTTAATGTTTCAAGTGCTTGACTTGCTGATTTTCCTTCTTTAAGTAATTGACCCATTTGGAAAAGTGTTTGTCCATATTCTTCTTCTCTTTAAATTAATTTAAATTAATTAAAAAAAAATAAATCTTTTTACGTAAGACTTCCCCTCTTTTTAAACATATCTAATTCTTCTTCAAGTATACGCCTTTGATGTGCTTTATCTTCCCAAATATGACGATTTTCAAAGAATTGAAGCAAATCCTTTTCATTTTTTATTTCTTCAAGTTGTTTTTTAATTTCATCTAATCTTAAATTAATTTCCATACGTTCAGTCTAAATTATTTTAATTATTATTTTTTTTATTATTTAAAGAACCTGGGTTTCAATTAATTTAATTCTTTTATTTTCCCATTCTTTAAATAATTCCCTTTGTTTATCCATTAAAGAACGTTCAAGACTTTCTTGTAAAGGAATAAATTCATTTTGTAATAATTGCCATAATAAAATTTGTTTATTTATTAATTCTTTATTGGAATTAGAAATAAATATATTCTCTAATAATGTCTAAAATTAAAATAATGTTAATCTATTAAAATTTAACTAACAATTAGTTCTTCCCTTTTTTGATTATTTTCCAAATTCAATTGACTAGTTTCTTCTATATTCTCATCACTTTTTGAAATATTTTTATTTTTCAAACAAAGTATTGCAATATTAATTGTTTTTAGAAGAATAGGAAGATTATCAGATGAAACTAAAAAAATTAATTATTTTAATGATATTAAAAATTACCTAAGTTTTTTATTTCATCAACCATCTCTAGTCCTTGTTGATATTTTCCTTGTAATATAACACCCAAAAATGCAACAAAAGAAGTAAGAATATTGTTTTTGCATTTAATTAGGTTCAGATTTAATAATTCTAATGAACGACCAATTATTTCATCAGTCCTTTGTAGATCAAAGTGTCCATCAGAATAAGGAGTTTTTATCCATGGAAAACGGAAAATACTCTTTAAAAGATTGTTAAAAAATAATTATAAACAAAAAATATCCAAACTAACCACATTCTCTTCATTAAAGTTAATTTCTTCTTCAATAGTAGCTGCTCGCCTAGGAAAAACTTTTTCGTCAAAATCAGGGAAGGTATTAGAATCCTTTATTTATTAATTTAAAATAATCATTTATTAATTAAATTACTTGTTCAATAAATTGAAGTAAGGCCTGCAATGAAAGAAAATTAAGAAGAGGTTGAGAGAACATTTCCTGATGCATAACATAAACTGCCAAACGAGCAGCACATTGTAGATCATTTATATCGAGAAAATAATTTAAAAATAGACAACAACAATGTTCATTAGGAAAAAGTCCAAAATTAATCTTTTTTGGGAAAAAAAAATATTTTAATTAAATTTAAAAAATTCAACCGGATCATTTAAAACTTTCATAAAATTTTCAACATCTCTATGTTCTAGTATAAGTCTAAATATTGCATATCTAATAAATAAATATTTTCAAATTAATTTTAAATAAAGAAAAAAAAAGAACTCAGTTGATGGAAAAAGATCAGAAGCATTATTTGTATGTCTAAGTTTATAACAAAGTTCAATTAAATCACAAATATGGTCATTGTTTTCAGACATTACACTTGCAATATCCAAATCAACAGCACTATAATAAAAATAAGAATATAATTGTCTTTGAGACAAAAACTAAGAAAAAGTTTTTTATTTAATTGTCTAAAACTATTAAATTTTCTTTAAAATATAATTAAAATTACCTAGCCTTTCCACCACCGCTATACTTCTTTTGAACTAACATTATCCAATCTGAGGAATCAAATCCAAGTTGAAGTTTTTCAATTTGTTTAAACCTTTCATTCCATTCTTTTTTAAGTGAAAAATTATCATTAGTATATAAAAAAGCTGAAGATTCATCCAAAGAGGCAGGTAACGCAGAAAAATTTCGTAATTGAGGTAAAATAAATAATCCAAAATTTTTATTAGAAAACCTTAAATTTATTAAACATTTAAATAGAAAAACCTTTCATTTTTTACCAATGTATTCGTTGCATTTGCGCCAAAATAATTCTTGTTGGATTACAAATCTTGTAATATTTTGACGATAAAGGAACAGAAAAATAATTAAGAAAGAAATGCTTTTTAGCCAACATTTTTCTTTATTATAAAATTTATATAATATATATAATAATCTAAATAAATATAATAATAAATTAAATATAAATTAACATAAAAGTTTAAAATTTATAAACTTTTTATTAATTTTTAAAAACAATTAGAAAATATTAAAAATTTATCCAAAACCTCTTTCTTTTACTTCTTTTTTAATTTCTTCAAATTGTCCAGGTTTAAGATTGAAAACATCGTTTGGACTACAAATATACCCACTCTGTTTAAAAATTTTTATCAATTCTCTGAATTCAGGCATTAAACTGGATGCTAGATCTTTATACCTCAAAATAGTCATAAATTGCCGTTTAGTATGGGACATCTAGATAATAGAATTATTAAGGTATTTTTTGCTCTTAAATAAAATTAACCTCAAAATTCCATAAAGCCAAATTATAATCCCTCCTATGTGGTTCCAATGAAAAATGTAATGGGAGATGGAATGCTCTTGACTTTATAATAACTTCAGGTTGTTGACCAATAAGTGTATCAATTGATTTGCCAATTAGTAATCGATTAATGTTCATAGAAAGTGATGAAGGAAGGATAATAGCTTAACTGGCACATGAGAAAATTATTTATAAAATATGATAAAATATATAAATATCTTATCTATTCTACTAAATTTCTTGATAGGAAATTTTGTAAAATTACTTTTATAAAGTTTTCAAAATAAGAAGTTTAAGGTTAAAAATATGCACAAACATATAATGTGTTCAGTCAGAATTCTTTGGGCATCATTACATGTTATATAGGAAAGCATTTCAGGTTGAAAACCATTCTCAATTAATTTTGATAAATAAGAAGCTGCAATAAGAGCATCACCCCAATTAAAATATGAATATCTATATTTTTGGGTCTTAAAAAATTAACAATTAAATATATTAATTTAAAACATACAAAAAACATTTGTTTATTCCATTCTCCATTTAAGAGAGAAGTATCAACAAGCACTAACGATTCTCTAATTAAATTATTTTCTTCAATTCCTTTAACTAAATAATCTCCAATAGAAATATTCTGAACAGTTTTATCATTTATTGGAGATTCGTGTTTATAGAAAATACTATTTGGCCATTCCCTTATATGAGGATTTGATCGATATTGAGTAGATAAATAATAATTAACTTTATTCCCAAATTGTTCACTAAGACGTTGTAAGAGAGAACGATTAAATTGAAGTTTGTAAGCCTCTATACTCTGAATGGCAGATGTCAAATTGTGAGAATCACCAAAAAGGCGAGCACGCGAAGACTAAAAATAAATATAATTTTTAATTAAATATTTAAAAAACCAAAGTAAGAATATGATGCCAACTATCACATTCCTAAAAGAAATAAATAGATTTTAAAATATGTTCATTTTGAATTAAATCCCTTAGCCGTAAAGGGAGATAGAATTGGCTAAGGGCCTATTTTATGTACATTAATTCGTCCAGCATCATCTGCCATAAAAACATCAAATGAAATTCCATTCCTAACAAACGCATCCAACAAAGAATTACTTAAAAATTAAACAAAAAAATTAGAAAATATCCTATAAAAGAAAATATAACCTTCCACTTGAACAGGCTATTCTCCAATCATTACGTTCACAAAATTGTTTCACATTTGTTTGTGTTATATCCATTCTTACACTTTTATTTTGAAATATTTTGCGTAAATTAACATTATCAACGCAGGAATTTAATAATTCTTCATCAGAACCATTAAAAATAATAAAATCTGTCCTCTTAGTTGATTCATAATATTTGACAAGAAATCTATAAAGATGAGCGAGAGAAATATTGCAAAGAAGAAAAATACGTTTACCCTTTAAATTAAATTTATATGATATTTTAAATAAACCTGTTGAGCTAAAATGTCAATACATTCTAATAGTAAATGACTTTTGCCAGTACCTGAAGCACCATGAACAGCAACTAAAGGTCGACTCATATCTAACACTGCTTCAATGGCAAGTTGTTGAGAATGGTCAAAGTTCTGTAAAATAATGTATTTCAAATTAAAACATTATTAAATAATTTTTTCATTTCTATTAAAAATAACTATAAACATAATAGAATACCGAAAATCTTGTTACATTGTTATTACGTATAGAATGAGACTGAAATAAATCCATTCCATTAACTCTCACATTCCTTTTGTCACATTTATATGCATAAAGCATTGTGTTGAATCCAGGCAGAAGTTCCCAATTAGCACTCCTAGTCATTAAAAATTTTAGACGACCAATGTTTGATTTTGAAGCCCATTTTTGGATTAAAAATGATTTCCCCTTAAATGTAATGAATATTAGTTAGTATTTATCTTTAATAAATTAAAAACTTGAAGTATAGAGTAATCAGTTTTATCATCACCTTCCAATTGAACCTCAATAAATGATTCAGTACGTGAAAGAACAAAGCCTATCATTATTTTATTGATATTATTTATTGGTTCACAAAGTTTAACGGAAGTTCCTGTAGCTATCATTGCATTGAATGAACCTTTTTGTTCTTTAGAAAACTGAATTTAAAAACAATTAGAATACAATAAAACTTTTCTTCCATTTTGTTAAAAAAAAATTACTAATACTTTTAATCCCAAAATGAGCAGTAGACTTGGAAAAAATACTCTTACAAGAATAATGGAAAATAAAGCCCAACGTTACTCCTTAGCAATGTCAAATAATTAAAAACCTACATTCTTTGAGGAAAGGAATAATTTAATGATTCCTTCTGATATACAAACACGTATACATTCTAATGGATATACCAGCCAATGTTTATTTTGAGACATTGAAATTTCTGCTCGTAATGCACACTCCCACCGACGACAATCCCTATGAATTACATGTGGAAGTGACCAAGAATCTATATGAGAAAGATTTACATCAAAGGGTACAGGAATTGAAGACCATTTGTTGAACCTACAATGTGAACCTAAAATAATGTATTTCACAGTCTATAAGTAAATAAGTTGAAAGCAATAAACAAAATTATTCTTCAATATTATTTAATTCTCTTGCCTTTGGTAAAGTTCAACTGGCGATGAAAACAAACCACTAAATCTCGAAGCAAACAAGGAGATAAGGCATATTTCATTTCTCATAAGGATTTTGAATAATTTAAAAAAAAATGAACATTCTCTTAAAGATAAACTTTTTATTTTTGGATGTATACCAGGAATAAAACAAAAATTAATATTAATTTTCCCAACAATATGTTCTAAAAACAGCAGAACAACTTCAATTTTTTAAATAAAATATTTAACGAGCAACAAATATATTAAATTTGTCATTAAGCCTCCAATTTCTGCCCTTGTAAATCATTCAAACGCAACAAATAAGCCTTCTTGTTTGCCACACGATGCTTTCGCTCACGCAATGTTAATTTCTTAGCATTCCATCGTTTCTTCTCTGCAGGCGTTTTTGCCTCTTTCTTTATGTGTAAAGGATCAGCTCGAATCGCTTCATGAGCTTTTTTATAACTACCCTCAATCTAAAATTAAATTCCTTCATTATTAAATTAGTCGCGTAAAATAACTAACCGAGCCGGGCTCTATACCTTCCTTAATAAACTTGGAGAATTGACGTTTGTATGCATCTTCATCATTTTCCTTCAAGAATCTAAAATCAAAAGTTTAGGAAACATATTCATAACAACTTCATATAATCGGCAACATGTTTACCAAAAATACGATCACGATGTGCCTCAGCATTGTATTGTTTCGATTCGCTGTCGAAACCAAAAAAACGTGATTCACTGAAGGAAATATTAGAATCAAAATGAGAACAATTCGAACCTGTGCGGAATGTGAATTCCACCATCAGCTACACCCTTCATTACAGCAAATATTTTAGCTCCAGTTGTAGTCCTTGCTAGACCAACATCCAAAACACAAGTGAAAGGCTTTGGGTTGCTCCCTTCAACATCATAATATTCCCCGTCAACTTCCTCCTTTCCCTTATAAACGGAATCAAGTTTTAATTTCTGCAAATGTCGACGTGCTAACAGTAATCCAGTTGCGTAAGCAGAAGCGTAGTTGGTTAGACCAAACTAAAACAATTAAAACTTATTAGTCTAAAAAGGTGGAAAAAGATCGCATTAAGATTATTCTACTAAACAAACCTTTATGCCGTAACGAGGAAGTTCATGTGAATACGCAGCATTGACAATAATATCACCTTGAATGCGAGAATATGCAATCTAAGAGTTAACATTCAATCTAAAAACGTAAGAGGAAGCGATTTAACCTGTGCAGTAACACATTTGTTTGTAAAGCGTACAATCAATCGGTATTTCGGCGTATTATACTTATTCTTGTCCTGAACAGTAAGACGCTTCCTTGCATAATAGTCAGTCTTCCCCTGACGTCGTCGCTTGAACTTAACCTGGAAACGTCTGAAGTAAGCGCGATTCTTAACAACTTTAACAAGAGCCATGTAGTTTTGAGGATGTTGTAATAAACGTTATAAAACTAAATTTGTGATAAAACGTAAAGATATAGTTTGAAAACATTACAATAAAAACAAAAAAAAAGTAAATCTATTTAATATAAAGCATAATTAAGTTAACAGTGGTAAACGACAAGCATAACTTTTAAAATACAAATATTGCTCAACGCAAACGACGTGCTTCACGTTCAGCTTCCTTAAAATAAAACTTTTAGCTATTCCATAAACCTTATTACCAAAAGAGTGAGGATGTCACCCTCACGAACAGGACCCTTGACGTTGCGAATGATGGAACGATTTGTCTCATCCAGAAAATCAACTCGCACTTGAGTACATTGACCTTGACTCCCAGTACGGCCTAAATATTAAATAAAAAGGTAAATATTAGTAATAAATACCAAGAACACGCGTCACTTTCGCCAACTTGATTGGTTTGTCCATTATATGTATTTACTTGAATCAATAAATTCTTAAACAAAAAGTAAATAGTATGAATATTTAAAAATAAAGTGAGCAATCATAACTTCTGGATTTCTTGAAATGAAAATTTATCGATTTAATTAGAGAAATCAAGTGAATTTATCAATAAACAAAGGTCCAATCAAATATATATTTTCACTCAATGGCCATACTTCTGGAACTCCCAGTCCCGATTATCTAATGGACAGACCTACAGAGTAGAATTAATATAAACCAAGCATTATAAGTTTTAAACCTGTCGAGTGCGAAGCCAACGAGAAATGCAGTGAAAATGAAAAGCATGATTGCAAACACCCCAAGCAACAGTACATTCCTCGTTTGTTGAAGATGCCTACAGAGAATAAAAGAAGAGTACAATGAAGAGACTATATCAACCTGATTAGCCTGACATTCAATACATAAATCCATTATATGGTTTCGACAGATAGCACAAGTATCCACCATAATGTCCCAAGCCCAGAGAGCGACAGCATTCCATTTTTTAACCTGAAATAGATTAAGCATCCTCTATTGAGAAAGAAAACCTCAAAACGTTTCTTAAGAACAACATTTGATGATCCAGAAGATGCTGCTTCTTCAACTTCCATTTTTGCGTCTGCCATTTTTTAACAATAATTGTTAATGTTTTTCTTTACTTTTACTAAAAATGCAAAAATTGAAGTAAGAAATTAAAGGAAATATCGAAATTTGATTTTTCTAGAATTTTATTACATAAACACTGTTTAAAAAAAATGCATTTTACATTCTTTTTCAGTTTTTACCCTTTTTCTTTTTCAATATTCCTGTTTTTTAATACTCTTTTCACTTCAATCTGAAATCGATATTTTAGGGTAGAAAAAGGTGGTGCAAAAAATCACTTATTTTCCTGTATTACTATGTATGCTGTTATAAGAAATAGTTTGGTATTAGATAAATCAATCTTCTAATTTAAAAAAAAATATCAATTTTAAAAATTCATTAAAATCGAGAATACTTTAATTAACATTATTATATGTACAGATAAAAGAATATTGTGAAGTATACGGGGTTTTTTGTTTGTGGACCGATTCGGTCGAATCAGGTATCATTCGAAAGCCCTTCGAAAACTGAGTCGATCTAGAGGTGGGGGAAGTTTGTCTGACAATTAGGTACTGAGTTACAGACATCTGAAAATCGAAAAAGTAAAGGGGGGAGTAAGGTCATTTTAAGTGATTACCGCGGCTGCCGTGTAACGACCTAGAAAAAATAATATAAGAGTAATGAGAATTAAAAGCTATAGGGGTTTTTGAATTGAAATTGCGTACGAAAAACTGTTTTTGTGCTGCTACGGAGGGTAGGCCGGGCATGGTCTTCGCTACACGATGGCCGTGCTTCGCTCGCGGCGGCCGTAGCGAAGCGGCGGCCGTCGTTCCGCTCGACATGCCCGGCTTCCTCCGCAGCGGCAAAAACTTTTTTCGACGATGACTAATAATTTAGCCTAATTCACTGAAATAATTTTAGGGCAGCCGCTGTAATCACTTAAAATGACCTTACTCCCCCTTTTACTTTTTCGATTTTCACATGTCTGTAACTCAGTACCTAATTGTCAGACAAACTTCCCCCACCCCTAGATCGACTCAGTTTTCGAAGGGCTTTCGAATGATACCTGTTTCGACCGAATCGGTCCACAAACAAAAAACCCCGTATACTTCACAATACCCAGATAAAAAATTATTATTCTAGGTCTGAAAATCCAGAATAACTTTTAAAAAAACGTTCTCTTTTAATAATATGTGTAGTTAATATAATCAGTCGAAAATCACAATTTTGAGCAAAACAACGAAGAGAAGCAATCTCGGCAAACTAAATATTATATATTTTAATAATTAATCAAAATAAGCAAGTCGTGAATATACAAAATATATTTAAACTCCTTAGATTAATATTATAATTCGCGTGATTAGTTCGATCAAAAAATTATAGTATAATTTTCAAAGGGTTGCCGCCTTCCCCATTAAGCAAAAAAAGATAAAGATAACCGTAACACCTCCAATAAAACAAACAAGCAAAGCACGTCGAATTCTATTGTCCGGGGCTTTTGCATTAGGGTTTGAACAGAAAACTGAATTGTCTCCAAGAATTTTCTTTATATAATTTTCGTCCCAACCCTAAAAAGAAATTTTAAATTTAAAAAATTAAAAAAATACCAAATTCACAATTTTGTCGATTATAGAAGAAATTAAAGGAATATAAGTATTTGAAAATACATATCCTAAACCGAGATTATTATTATTTTGAATAGTTGTTATTTTATTTGTATTTTTATCAGTAGAATTTTCCAAATTGTTTTCCTTTATTATTTTATGTGCTTTCTGTTGTTGTTCCTCATCTTCTGATGGAAGAAGATGAAATCCATTAATTATTGCACTATAAAATTAATGAAATTCAAACAGACTTTAAAAAGTCTCATATCTATAACATCCTAATTTCATAAAGATTTTTGGATTCCTAGGGCAAACGAAAACAATGAATATCTTAACAAAATTTTTAATAAAAAAAACTTTAAATTGTCAGAAATTTTTCCATTTAAATCAGTATTTGTTAGAAAATTAGTTAATGATGTTTTTTCAGGATTGTTAATTAAACGTTTTCCAAATGGATTATGTGCTTTAAATAAAGGTGAAAGAGGACTGCTGTTCTTATATAAAAGTCCATTTAACGATAATTGATAAAAAACAAAAAGTTTATCAAATCCATATCTAAAAAGGAGAAATAAATTTAATTAAAAAGTTTAAAATTACATTTAAAAATTGATAAAATCTAACAAGAAAAAGAGAGGAAAAACCTGTGCAAAAATACTTCTTGAATCTGTTGAAAATACTTTTCAGGTATTCCATTAGCACGTAAACACCAAAGTGATGCTAATTGTAAAACATTCCATTGATTACTTTTTGAAGTAATCATTTTTAATAAAAAATTGAAAACATCCAAATGCTTAAAAACATAAAAATATCTAAAGCCCAAGTTTATTTAAAAGAATTAACCTTAAATTCACCACTTAGAATTGCACATTCAATAGAAAGTTGTTCGTTCAAACCTTTCATTTTGTCAATAATATATTCACATGCAGAAATATGCTAATTAGAATATTATAATGTTAAAAATAATTCTTTAAATGTAAAAAAATCAAACAATTTCAAGTTGCCTTTGTTGATCCCGTAAAGTGCTAAATTCAATTGAAACAAAATTTTTCATTTCATCCAACTTTTCAATTGCTAAAAATAAAATAATTTTTAAATTTTTATCAAATATTACATGAAACTTTAGCAAAACTTGATTTCAGAGATTTGTACTTTTCTCTTAAAAAAGGAAAAACTGATGACATACGTGAATTACGAATAGAAGAAAAAATTAAATCTGAATTGTTCAAAGGAAAGGATTTTATTGGTATTTGAACCAATTCTTCGGATAATTTTGAAGATTGTGAAGAGACAAGCTTTGAATGAACAAATGCTCCAAAAGAAATTTTCCCACAATTATAATCAAACATGTCATTTAATATTGACTCGTAAGTTATGCCAGTAAGAAATGAAGAAAATAGATCAAGTCTGCGATCGAAAATAAACCCAAAAAGAAGGAAATATTTAAAAATAATTTAAATAAAAACCTACAAATGACTAATAAATTGACTAGAAGAAGCAGCAGGTTCTCCTAATTCGCAACAAATTTGTTTAAAAATTTTATTGATTATATGAAAGGAACTTCCAAATCCAAAAATTGTTTGTATTTGTCCATAAAGTTTTTGAAGTTGCCATAAAGTTTTAACTAATACTTCATAATAATGACAAAACATATCTGGTGAGTATTGAGGTAATTCTAGAGAAAACAAATCAGATTCTCTTAAAAATTTTAATCAGAAAATTTACCAAAATTAATAGAAAAAATTACTAATGAAAGAAACTTACAAATGAATTAATGTCAGGTTAAACTCATAAAAATTGACAATATTTCCAAAACCATTCTTTTCCAATTCCTTGAGAAGGAAATTTTTAAGACTGCCAACATGTATTATAGAATAAGGCTTTTCGGAATCTGATCGGATTAATTCACAAATTTTATCTAAACTTGATTTATTAAAAATAAAAAAATTTTACGAGCTATTGCAATAGAAGGCCGAACAAAGAATACTCTCTGCTCAATTTGTTCACCCCATGTATTTGTTTTATCAAGAAAAAGTTGCTGAACTCGTTGACAATTTAAACTTCTTAAAATTTTCATAGAACATATTGTATCTAAAGGGCGAAGAAGATCTGATTCTACCAATAATTCTTTAGACCCAGGAATTGAAACAAGTAAATGAGTTAATTTTTGTTGATCCAATTTAGTAATAAGTGAAAATTCATCAAATTCGTCCATTTAAACTTTATAAAAACCAAAAAAAAATTGAAAAATATCCACTAAATAAGCATTTAAAATAGCGAAAATTTGCCTTAAAATGAGAAAATCGATGTAATTGCCAAGTTTTAATCAAAAAAGAAAGATAATATGCATAATATATAAACAAAGTTTGAATTGAAAATATTAAATCGATGGATTTAAATTTAAAAAATTGAAATAAGGTTAAAGAAAAAGAATAACGTTACACGAAATAAAATAATTAAAGAATTAATTCACTTCACTCGGTCCCAGAAGGTTTTCGCTCTTCCAGGATCTAATTTTTAAAATCTAAAAAATTTTATTTGAAATTCTCCACTAAAATAATAAAAAATTTGGTACTTTTCTGTTATGTGCACAAATGTCCGCAAGTATTTTTCTGCATGTAATAATATTTATAAATTATTTTGGAGGCATAAAATCAACAATTTTTTTTAAAACCACCAGTAAATAAATTCTACGATGGTGTCAAGCGGTAGTTTTGAGGGATCTAACCAAGTATCAGTCCGAACATCTTTTTGGCAATGGCAAGAAGTACACCTCCATCTAGGGATTAGTTTTTCACGTGTTTCAAAAGGGCGCATTTTATTATCACAACAAAGTCGTTCCTTATGTAGAATCCCACAATTTTGAAGAAATTTTGCTGCATGGGTTTCATCGGGGATTTCAGAAAGCAGTTTTTTATAATTGTAACTCATTTTTCAGAAATATTATTTTTCAAGTTTCCATTACCTTATATAGTAATTTCTAATAATCTTTTATAATCGCTATGGAAATTATGCTTGCATAAATATTTAAATAATCCTTTTGAGAAAAATTATATTAAAGTTTGCGGAAAATACTTGCGGACATTTGTGCACATAACAGAAAAGTACCAAAAATTTCATATTCCTGTAGCAATTTTATAATGGGACCAAATCTCTAATATACAAATAATCAATACTTTTAAATTATCCATTACTGTTAGATGACAAACTATTAACTCCTCTTATCCTTAATTGATGTTGTTGCTGTTGATCTTCAGGCATAATTTGTTGTTGTGATAATAGTCTTTGTTGTTGCTGTAGAGCATTCTGTATAGCCGTTTGGACAGTTTTAGATTTTTTAAAACATTTCTGCTTTTGCATATGCTCCATAAAAATATCCATATATTTTCGACGACCTTGAGGTTGCTGGTATTGGTCATGTGGAGATGGAAGGGGCAAAAGACGAAATAATTCCCTAGTGGTAAGTGCCAAATCGCAAATCTTGGATAAATTTAACTTTATTTTAAGATAAAAATTTTTATCATACATATTCTTGGTCAGGAGCATTAAAATTGTTAAAATTAAGTTTATGAGATGCTGATGAAAATGCAGATGAAATTGCATGAAGAGCTAACTCTACACAAATTCCTGACATTGAATGCTGAGACATTGCATTCCTTGCTTGCTGCATACATAATTTTGCTAAATCACCATTTGATGAAAGAAGAATTGTTTCAATTTGACCTGTACCAGGAATTCGATGTGAATTGGGTAAATGATGGAAAAACTGGAAAAATAAAAATCTAGGTAATTATAAATTAACTAACCTTTAAAACACTTTTAAAAAGTTCAACAAGTACAAATGGTGAACTGATAGAAACAATAACCTTCTCACAAAACATTTGAACATATTCAGGATCACCTATTTCTATGGAAACATCTAGTAGCCAGGAAACATCATCACAAGACGGAGGATTCTAAAATATTAATAATAACAAGTTAAATGTAAAATTACCTTAGAAAATTTAGCTGAAAAACTATCAGAGCTTCGAAGATTGTTCATAGCCATAATACCAAGACGATGTGCATTACGAATAAGACAAAGTGCCCTATCATCCAAAACTATCAAACGGCCAGTAGTCATTGTTGTTGGAGGTGGAGGAATTCGATGTTGAAAATGTGCCTAAATTAAAGAATTAAGAAGAATAATATTGTAAGAATAAAGTTAACCTGTTGAAAGTTTCGATTATGCTGTTGCTGATGGTAGATTTGTTGAATTGGAACAAGCTGTTGTTGCTGCTGAATCATATTTAAAGCACCAACACTAGAAGCAAATTGGTGCTGATTTCCAGGTTGAAATAGAGGAGGAGGAGGTAAATGTAAATTTATTCCTGCAGAAATTAGATTTTGATGTGAAGGTTGATTAATCATCAATGGAACACTATCCATTTGATGAAGAACAACAGATGTTGTTGGCTGTGATTGAATTAATTGGTGCTGAAGAGGAAGTTGAAATAGTGTAGAGCTTGGCAAAAGGTTCGTCGGTTGCTGCTGAATTTCCATCGTCATATTCGGTACAGTAAAACTGTGGTGTAGACGAAGAAAAGTAGAACTGTTTGCCGTTGAAGTAGTTAATGAATTGCAGTTAGCTTTTGTACAAAGAATCATCCGTGATGTTACTTGAGGTAATGGAGGAGGCGGAAAAGAAGGAGAATAAAATGGAGGTGGGGCTAATTGTGGCATTAATTGTAGAGATGGTGCTATCGAAGTCAATACAATTAAAAAAATTTTTTTATTGGAATATCTAACCGAATTGCAGAGTTTGGTTTTGTTGAGCTTCGATAGGTGGCAAATTTTGAGATAAAGGCTGTTTTGAAGTACTTGGAAAGAGGGTACTGCTTGTACTAGTTATATTCAAAGACTGATAGAACGAGCATTGAGGCGGTGATTGATGCTGAGGATAAAATTGTTGTTGATTTGAAGAGTGAATCTGGTTCTTTTGAGGAGTTTTATTATCATCCAAAGAAATTTTAGTAGAAGAACCAACACTCTCTTCCAGCTCCATTAGATGTGAAACATAAAGATTATACCAATGATGAGCAACTCGAAAGAGTACCTTTAAAAATTGAATGGTAAATTCAGTTAAATGAAAGATAGATTCAACCTCAGGATATACACCGCCACGTTGTGTAGCCTTCTCAACAGCCAAACATGCATCTTCCAACATTTGCGGTGAGCGTTCTCTGCATTGGTTTAATGCCTTAAGGCTTTCTGCAGGCAAAAGAGAGTTAGCTTCAGGAAGAACACTTAAAGCAAGTTGGGCAGCCTCCTCAACAACAGATTTATCAGTGCTTTGACTAGCTTTATCGGCTAATGATGCTACCTCGGTCGGAGTCAAATGTTTGCGCCATGATCGGCGAATTATTTCCAATGCCTGTCGCCCTTAAAAATGTATTATGTAAAATAAAATGTTTAAAATATACCAATATCTAATGTTTGAGCTTGGATCCAAGAAACTTGAGTTGAATAGGTACGAGTATTCCATGAAGGTGAGCATTTATTGTTTAAACCAAGAGCATATAGAGCGAGTAGCAATGAACAAATATGTAAATTACGATGAGGGCCAACATTAGGTACTCCGGCAAAAACAGCAGCTCCTAAAGAGGCAGCGGCCATTGACTGTACTGGATTAAACATAGCATTGCTCTGAGTTCCACCAGCTTCGAGAAGGAGTGACTTAGAAAACTCAAACATATGATGAGCTTGTGCTTCGCTAGCCTGATTTGCTAGCATAGGAAACGATTGTAAAGTTGCCGATCGAGATGTGGTGAAAAATCTGAAATAACTGGGTTATTAAATTTTAAAAAGAAAGCTAGTAAAATCATTTCCCTATACATAATAGAAAAAGCTTTAACCTGTCCCCCGAAACTTGCTGTTGTCCAATACACAAATCGAAGGGTGAACTGCTGGGAGAAGTAGCTGTAGAAGTAGCACTAGAAGAAGATTGAATCGAGCTAAAGACGCCGTTCACAGAAACAATTGATACGGGGGGTTGTTGTTTATTGAGAAGTACTTCTGGTTGTTGAAGAGATGTGGTATTAAGTTGAGATAATGAACTAGTTATTGATGAAGGCAAGAAGAAATCAACGTTTGTACGGTTGATCTCCCTTAAAGGACAAAATATTTGTTAAAAATTTTATCGTAAAAAGTAGGTTAAAATGTTAAAAAACTTATAAAGATACTCGTAGATATGATGCACCTTCTCGTCAAGCACCGTAGCTAATATACGAGCTAATCGTTCAGGCGAATCCCTATTTCTCGTAAAAAGCACCATTTGTAAATCCTTACGATGGCGTCGAATACATTCACATAAAAGTGGATGGTCACGCTCGGAAATATGTACATCTTTAAAATAATTTTATATTTAGTTAACATTAGAATAAATTTTAGCAATGTTAAAGATTTTAACTTTAATTATAGATAAACCTGTGTTAAGTATATGAAGCGCAAGGTCAAGTCCTAATTGTTCATCAGATGATGAACGATATGACAACAAATCTGATCGGCAAGGTGGAAGTTGTATTTGACTAAAAATCCCAATAAAGAAGCAAAATATGTTAGAAATGTTATTACCCAGAGTTAAATCCTCCACCATTTTGTCCAATATTGCGTGTGTGTTGTGTTTGATCCGGAGAAGATGGTGACGATAAGACATTAACAATATAGTGTGCCAAACGCGTTGGCGGAACAGTAACACAGTTAGGCAAAATTCCGATTAGCTAAAAGTTGGCTTAAAAAATAGTTTAACAAAAAATGATGCCTGATTTGTCATAAACTGTTGTGCCAAAGAACGAACAATTTTCAAACCATCAGGAGAAATCTCCATTCGATGAAGAAGAGTGAATATATCACCCTCCAATTGGTTAATTTCCATTTCAAGCAATCGAGTGGCAGAAGGTCCACGTAAATTTCGCATTGTTTCCAAACAGAGCTCTAAAGCAAGTAATCGATATTCTCTTTTTACTGAACAATTGAAATTTTGAGATTTTCCTTCTGAACTATTATTTGTTAGGTCAACTGTCATATGTTGACGCGAATGACGACTCCTTCGTTGTTCAACAAAATCTTCACCAAGCATTAACATTTTAGCAAGAAATATTGTTTTTGATAAAGTATCCTTAGCAATATTTGATTTAGCCATCAAACGAGGGTGAGCACGAATAAGACGCCCACGTGTTGAATTTAAACAAGGCTCATTGATTTCAAGACGACGTATAGAATCGGAACTGAATTGGCGCTTAAAATGAGATTGACGAATAGAGTGTGGAACGGAAGAAAATGACTTAAAAATAGCAATTTCAACAAGAATTTACTTGATCAACCTTTGTTATTTTAGTGCTGTTTGATATTCCCACAATACCAGCGTTTAAATCCGGTATTTCTTCCTCTCCTCTCTTTATAATTAGTTGTTGTAAATCAGATGTTCCAATTAAAAGATTTGGTTGATTCTTTATCAAGCTAATAGATAAAATACTTGCTAGTTGTAGAGATTCATGAAAGTAGCCATGTGCAAACAGACCCTCACAATACATAAAACGAAGGGTAAAAGGATCATCAAAATCAACATGTGCCTCCGCTAAGAGTTTGTCGAGAGCATCCTCATAGTTTTCTCTGAAAAAACAAACAAGTAGAAAGGAATAACGAATATTTAAAACTAATTGTAAACCTTTTTTCTTGACCATTATTTTCTCCAAAATTCTCATTATTATCCTCATCGGCACTAAGTTCGCTTACTTGTTCCTGATTTCCTTTATTTTCAGTTCTTATATAAATTTCTGATTTATGTTGTTGGTCTCGTTGCCTTTTATTAATTTCATTATTATTAGCAAACTTTTGCAATTTTTGCCGTTGTTGCGCCTTTTTATGCTTCCTCCTCCTTTTAGATGATTTTGATGATGGAACCAAAACAGCATCAGGATTGTAAGCAAGTGATGTATTACCAAATTGATGTTCCATTTCGAGTAGATCTATTATTGAAATTCCATTAGTTGTGTCGCGTAAGAAGGGTAGTGTTAAAAATCGACCATGTTGCCTCTGCGCTATCTGCAGTTAACAGAAAATTCATAATTTAAATCATAGTTATAATTAGTACAAAATAAATACCTGTATGTCTATTTTTAATCGAGAACATATATTCATTTCTTGTACTAATCTTTGGCCTTCAGATCGCGTCCAACTGAATTGTCTACAAGCTTGGAGGGCAGAAAAAAATGCAGGAAAGAATTCACGCCCAAAAGGAGCATTTTGTTGACAAAGCCGATTACCACGATCATCCATGGCAGTCCCAAAAATACACTTAAAGTAAGTATAAAAATATTTTATTAATAAATATAAACATTTTCAGCAGTTGATGCTTTACCAAGAATAGTCCAAATACGTATAACTGATGATTTTTGGTAGAGTTGAAGTAATATCCAAAGTTGTTTTCTTTCCTCGATAGATAGACGTGGATTCAAAGCAACAAGTCGCCAAAGAGACTAAAATTATAAATTGAATTAAAATTAAATGAAAAAAATTTACGGCCAATTCCTGGCAAAGCAAAAAACAAAGCCTAAAAAAAGATTATTTTTAGGACTTATTGTTAAAGTTATTTGGTAAAACACACAGCTGACGTGACTGGCTCTGTTGAGCATTTCCATTTGCACGTTGTCCACTACTTCCACTAAAACCAATCAAATGCCAATGCCCACTTGCAGAAAGTGAGGTCTGGTACCAACGAATAAGAATAGAATCGAGTGCTAGGCATTCTTCAGTTAGTATATGCAGTAATGCGGGTCCGTTAGCGTCATTACGTGTTAACATAACTCGGACCTTAAAAATAATTAAACAATAAAATAAATCCAACCATTCCAAGCAAATTCCAAATTGATTCAGGTTGTTTGGCACATAAGGTCCTGTAAAGAATACTCCATTCATATGCCAATGCAGGTGGAGAAGATAACAAACTTTGCACTTCGCTAAAATTTCATTATTTAAAAGTTGAATAAAAGTAGAGAAAATCTCAAAAACATACCAAACCATTGCAGATGGCCGCATAAAATTTATTAGAGTTTTTCGCACTTCTTCATGTAATGATTTTTCATCCATGCACCAAACAGCAGGAGTGTCATCAGTTGGGCCAGCCGTCGGGTCTGGTGCCCCATGTATTTTGTTAATCTCGGAATTATTATCTTTAAGAGCATCAAGCAGCTCTTGAGCTACAGGAATATACTAAATAAAAAATACGAGTAAGAATGATAAAAAATGTTAATATCCCTTCAGCATTAAAAATGTCAAACCTCTCTAGGAAGTTTATTGATCAAACACTGAACCATTTTTTTAACTTCCCAATCACGTAAGGAAGTAATTGAATCCCATATTGCAGGTCTATATTGTACTGTGTTTGGCTTCTGAATTCGTTGAAGACAGGCAGCGACAGCATGTTGACACCAAAATGATGTATTTGAACAAGAACAAGCACATGAAACAATTCTGCACCGATCGACGAGAATACAAATATCAAAAAATTTAGCGCTATTTTCAGTTGATTCTTTTGCAATATAAAATTTGCTGCCAGGTTCTCCACTTTGTACGGCCCCGATATTATTTATTGCACAATGTTCTTGCACTTTTGCGGAAAGATGACAACCTTTTTAAATGCATATATAGATAAAAAATATTTTAACAAACCAATTTGGAAAAGCTGGGATACAGCTCCACTTTGAAAAAGACTTTCCCCCAACGCAAATAATCGATCTCCACAATTTGTGAGACAACTAAAAATATAAACAATTAAAAATTGTTATAAAAACCTATAAAGACGAATATTTTCTGACGATTCTGGAAAGCAATGTTTTAGAATGAGAAGAATTAATTGTTCAGGCAAATAGTCTTGCAAATTCTGTTGATACCGAGTATGTTCAAAATCTAATTCACGATCTTTCTCATTACATAGAGGACGAAGTCGTTTCTGAGCATTAGGAAGTAGAGCATAAGTAGTTTCAATAAGTTCAAAAGAAATAGAAGAAGCAACTCGTTTAGCAGCCAAATCTCGGAGCAAGGGTATATCTAAAAATAATTTAAAAATAAGTGAAAATAAACTTGTTTTTGTCTAAAAAATAATACCTTCCATTGTAAAAAATATTTACCTTCGCCAGAGTCTGCAAATTTAAATTTATCAGGATTCTGGAGAGAGGAGCTAGCACCAACAAATCCTCCTAAATATAATTTAAAAAATCATTTAAAAATAGCTAAATTCTGCTCAATCAATTCTAGAGCTAAACGCATACTTAAAAAAATATTTTATAAAAAAAAGTTTGAAATAATACTTACCCTGATGACAATCCTTGTCTAATGAGGAATCCCAGCCTCTCCAATGGTGACTGACCGAACTTGACTCACTTGCTTGAAAAGAATATTGTTCTTCATCATCTTCATCAAAGCGCTCGGAATCCTTTAAAGAGCTTTTTTAATTAGTAAATTTAAACAAAATACCGCAAAGGAAAAACGATCTTCTTGATCCTCAGCCATAATCATAGCTTCCATACGTAGGACTAATGTATCTTCTTCTTCCATTATGTCATCCTTAATATAAATATGATGAAATTTTGAATATTTTTCTCTTAAATCAAAAATTAATGAAAAATAAAATTTAACGGAATTTTTCTGATAATTAATTCATAATAAATACGTAAATATACTATTTATGTAAATTAATGTAGAATAACATAGATGTAATAACCTGTGGTTGATGGACATCCATTGAAAATGTTGAATGAAGGTTAAAAAGAATAAGTATTTGTTTTTTTGTAAATTTAAATTTTTATTGTAAAGAAGCGACACAAATTCTTATATTACTTAAAGGTTAAATAGTCTACAACAGCAATCACGGCGGGCCAAATGGGAAATCCTCTGGCAAAATGTATTTATTTTTATAAAGTACGCCAAAAGGCTACTATTCAAATTTACACATTATTTCGCTTTTCTTTCCCTCTTTTCCAATGCAATTGAGTCCGGAAAAAATTTAACATGTATGTAAAATAAAGCTTTTTATTAAAAATAATTAAGTAACAAAAATATTCTAAAAATATAAATAATTTAATTAACAATTTTCTGAATTGTTCCACGGTCGTTGAGAGCATTGAAAAGAGCCTGGTGTTGCGCCAATTTCTCAGCCGTTTTATTTTTATCACCTGTGTTGCAGTATTGTACTGCCTAAATTTTGACTTCTAATGCTGAATCAAAGACTTACTAATTTATTGTATAATGAATGTAGATGCTCCAATCCCTGTTCAGAGATCCATGACCACCAGCCATTTGTTTCAGCAAATTCTGGAGCATGAGCACACAGCATATGTAACTTTGGTGTTGGCTTAAAAATTTTAAATTGACCACCAGCTAATTGTCCCCTTAAATTAAGCACTTCAAATCTATTTCTAAGTTCCTTAATATTAAGATTAAAATAATAATTAGACTTGAATATCATTATAAAGGTTGCTTGTTGTTTTTTTAATTTTTCAACTCCGTCTTTACTAAGAAATGAAGCCTCTGCAAGACCATATATTTCATTCATTGTATCAAGCAGCCGACAAAGAATGGCAGTTGATTCAGTTAAAGGGAGTGCTTTTTTCATTTTATCTCTGTACGGACCAGTGATAAGTCGGCACAATGCAGCACCTTAAATTGATAATAAGTATTAAAAATATAAAAACCTGTAAATGTTCGTTTTCTGGGATCCATCTTTGCATGAGCTTCGCTTAAAATCTCCTGTATCGATCTTCCAGAGTGTTGAAGGTAATCCATTATTGCTTCAAGTATTCGCTGCGAGATTCCCTGAATTATATGAAAACTTGGAGGTATAATTTGTGATGGAGGAATAGAGGAAATTGGAGGGTTACCATTTCTAAAAATTTAAAAACACAAAAAAAGTTTATACGTCAAAAAATTTTTTGTTGCGTGGGGATTTTTCTAATTTTTTGCTTAAAATATTCTTAAGGATATAATCTATGAAATTGAAAAACAGAATAAAAATATGTTAACGCAAACTCGAGATATGAGTTTTCAAAGTCGATTACCCACATTTTGTAAAGAAATAGAGTATAAATTAAGAGAGCGGGAAAGAGAAAAAGGGTAAAAAATGAGAGAGAATGATAAACGAATTTTTGCTTTTAGCGAGACGGTTAAATTTCCTATTTGGCCCGCCGTGAGCAATCAAAGCTGATTTGATGAAGTCACTCGCTTTCTCTCTTTCTATAATTTACTCTCACGTTACTCTTGTTTATTTTTTAGAGTACGTCCCGGTTAGGCGCGGGCTGGTTAAACGTGGGCCGTTACGAGCTAATTTTTCCCTCTTTTCAAGGGACGAATTTTATTTATTTTTTAACGTTTACAATTAGCTGCAAATAAAGGCGGAACGGGCCTGTTGAGTACCGCCAGTTGAGTACCAACGAACTTTAAGACAAAATAACTAAGGTACCAGTTAGTACATAATGTTTATTTTTATACCATTTGATAAAGAATGAAAAGGTCTACAAAATACCAAAAACTCATAACCATACGATAAATATAAAAAAAGTTACGGTCTAAGAACTTAAGAAAATTCTATTTTTCGGAGGTTTTTCGACCGTAACCTTTTTTATATTTATCGTATGGTTATGATTTTTGGTATTTTGTAGACCTTTTCCTTCTCTATCTAATAGTACAAAAAGAAACTTTTTATACCAAACCGTACTTTAGTTAAAGTATCCTAAAGTTCGTTGGTACTCAACTGGCGGTACTCAACCGACCCCAACCGAAATAAAGGATATTGGTGGGGAACGTCCCAGAAGAGTCTCGCCAAAAGAGTCTCGCCGAATGAGTCTCGCTAAAAGAGTCTTTGCCAAAAGAGTCTCCGCCAAAAAAGTCTCGCCGAAAGAGTTTTTATGAATTTTTTAACTATTTCTTTAGTAATTAATTTTTCTTTCTTTTAATTATTATTTTTAGATGGATATTGAATCACAAAAAGGCAAGCCTAAAATTGAGCATAATGGATTTCTTTATTTATGCCACATGTTCAGTAAAGATCAGAATATGAAATTCCATAGGCGCGAATTTTTCAACAACAAAGATTTCAAATGTAAGGCAAGACTTCAATACTGGTCTTGATGGAAATATTATTCGTCAATTGAATGAACATAATTGCCCGTCAGGCGCTGAAAAATTGGAACAAAACGAATTATAACACGTTTAAAAGAAGAGCAGAAGAAACAATGGAACCTCCTGCAGTTCTTCGTGAAATATTCTACAGAACGTTCCAATCCTAACAAAAAAACCGAACAAGTATGCTGTGAAGAAGGTTATTTTTACGTTAAGAATTAAAACAGAAAGTTATTTAAGATAATTAAAAGAACAAGAGGAGCAATTTCTCTTGGGTGATAGTGGGACTTTTTTTTTAAAACGGCCGGCGCGAACGGTTTATTTGTATTATTTAAAATTTTTTTTACTATTTTAATATTTGTAGATGATCATGTAGCAATTGGCCAGGAGAAATGAAGGAGATTTTTGCTGACTGTATCCTTTCCTTGGCGCTCCTCATTTTAGTCAAGTATACATAATACTTTAAAGGTTTAATTTCTTTAAAATTTTTATAATCATAATAAAGGAAAAAATAATTGGTTTATTGTCTTCTAACAGACGAGCTGTATTTCCAATCTTGGTTGTTGATTTTTCACGTGATTTTATTAAATCTTTATATTTTATTTTTGTTTAATAAAGTCAATCACGTTTAATCTTTGTACTTTTATTTTAGAAGAGTTTTCAATAGTTTTTTTAGAGAATTTAAGAAAAACTTCGAATTTTAAGCAAATTAATTGGGGAAACATCGATGGAGACTCATTTGGCCATTTTTAATGAAGACTCTTTCGGCGAGACTTTTTTAGCGGAGACTCTTTTGGCAAAGACTCTTTTAGCGAGACTCATTCGGCGAGACTCTTTCGTCCCCGCCCTTATTGGTGATATCAATAAAAGGATCTAAGCTTTTGTTATTTTCATTTATTCTAACGAATTTTTGTTTTTCTGTTATTATTATCTTTATTTATTTTATGGGACGTAAAAATCCAATAAAACGTTTAATATGTAATTCTAACAACGACATTGAATCTGAAATTGTAGGTTAGTTATTTATTTAGCAAATTATTTAAATCTTAGTATTCTCTTTTTTTAATAATTTAACATTTTTATAGCATTAACTTATTATGTCAATGGAATCTATAGGGAGGTACCACTCAAAATTGATGTCAATGATAAAAATGCACTCTCAATTGCAAATGTCCCACATTATATCAGTGACGTAAGTAAAGAGAAAAGCTGTTCATAAGTGTTTTGTATTTAGAACGTTTTACGGAAAATCTGTTCTGAATCACTTAACGTATCGTTATCAGATGTTCAATTTATAACCTCTACAGCACCAAGTAGTGATCTAGAATCAGTAAGTATATAGTATAGTTAAATGTCAACATAAAAATTAATTTTCTTTGAGGGCTACAAGTCTGGTCGATTATTCTTCAATACAATCCAAGATACTATGCGCGCCTTCGAGACTGTTAAATTGATGAAAAAGAATGGAAGAATAGTTAAACTTGAAAAGTTTGGAGTGAAGTTGGCAGAATGGCACAGACTATCAGGAAAAACACTAAAACGGAGTTTGTTTTCAAGATAGAATTTTTAAAATTAAGATAAATTTTAAGAGTTATACAAAACTAAGGAAAATGTAGACAATGATAATTCGCCAGAAGAGGTTAACTTTTCTAAACTATAAAAATATTATTTTTGATTTTTTCATAGAAGAAACCATTGAAAAATAATGAAGGAAATGATAGTGGTTGGACAGTGGTAACAAATAAATGTTGGTTTTTACCGTTAAATATTTTAAATCATTTTAAATTCAGATAAGTTTTCATTTCAAGGAAAAATTAATAAAAATGTTAAAGAACCTGAAATAAAAGAACAATAAAAATTTTTGATATAATTTAAGTTATATATATATTTTTAAATTTATCAAAAGATAGGAGATCTCCTTTAAAAAAAATAATAATTTAGCAATTATAAGGCAATTTAAAAAAGGAAAAAAGATCCATGTACCAAACAAATTTTGTTTTCTACTAAAAGCTTATTTTTAATAAATTATTTTCAAAACTTGTTTTTTAATTCTCCAAATCATAAAATTTTGGAGAAAAAATTCATGTAAATATACCACTAACATATTATAATAACTGAACAATTCTACCACGTGTCGTAAATACTATCATCCAATTTTTCATTTGATCTGACATTCTCCTCAGATTCCTTGTTTTCAGTGCCAAATGTGTGTTCAGAAAAGGCATCAGAGCCATAGGGCAAGAATGTCGTTTCCCCATCATCAGACCCATCATTATTTAGATTAATATTATTAACATATTCATTATTCCAATTATTGCTTATATTCTTACTTCTTAAATAAATATTCTCTCCACTTGCCCATGTATTAAGAAAATTAGGAATAAGTTGATTTGCATCGTTTAGAACCTTTTTTAAGAATATTTTTACTTATTAAAATTTTATTACCTGTGCATAATAATTTGCTCTAGAAGTATTTGAGAAATTAGTCGGGTCAAAAAAAGAAGTAGTCAATCCTGAATTTCCAGCACGACCAGTCCTGCCTATGCGATGGATGTAAACCTCGAAGTCATTCTCATTTTCAGGCAGATCATAATTTATCTATAAAGTATAATTTTTTAAAAACATTAAAGGGTTCAAAAAATCAATCATCATTTTATTGTAACGTATCTTTAAGAAACTAACCACATGTTGAACACCAGGAATGTTGATACCACGAGCAATTACGTTCGTTGCGACTAAAATATGGAAAATACCTTTTTTGAATTTATCCAAAGCATCACTTCGTTGTTTTTGAGAACGATCACTGAAATGTCAAGTAAAATTAATTGCAAAAATTTAAAGTTCTTACCCATTAATACTCATAACCTTAAATTTATGGTAAACAAGAGCAATTGCAATTCGATCAGAATCTCGCTTTTCTTCCACAAAAACAATTGTCTTTAGTTCTGGCTCTAAATACTCATCTAGATAAAAAAAAATCTTTTATTATTTTCTGTAATCTAAGCTATCACCTCCACTTGGCAAAATTTTCTTAATAGAATTCCTTTTAAGTAGTTCAACGAGTAGCTCAAGTTTATCATATTTTCTTACCTGAAATAATCTATAATTTATAATAAAATATTAAGAACCTCAATAAAATTCTGCTTAATCAAATCAACAGCTCTATTCATTTTACCAATACGTACAAAATAATAGCCAGGTTTGAGATAATTTTGTGCAAGCATCTGCACATCATTACTAAAAGTTGCACTGAATAATAACATACGATGGCCAGGATACTAATAATAAAAAAATAGGTTTCAGAAAATTATACTCACAATATCTGAATGCTCTTTCACTTCAGCAACACTCAAATAAAATTGTCGATCCTAAAAATATTCTTAAATAATATGAAGAAATTTTAGACCTTAATCAGTTTGTCTGCTTCATCTAAAACAAAATACCGTAAATTAGACAACTTGATCTGTAAAATATATATTTAACATTTGCACAAAAATTTTAAAAACTGACATGACCATCCATAACGTGATGTCTAAGACGTCCACAAGTCACTACAAAAATATCACATCCTTGGTCTTTTGAATCTAATGTATAACGCATTGGAATATCACCTTAAATTGATATTGTAAAAAATTATATTGTTGAAAGAATAACCATACGATTGAGCAACGCTAACATTTGTTCCTAAAAATTTGAAATGTTCACAGTAAAAGATATTAATTTGTTCCTTTTTAAATTCTGACATTAGAATATTTTATAATTATCCCTTTCATAACTAAATCAAAAAATAAAATTTCAGACTTGAAACAAAAGAACGAGTTTCATCATAAAGCTGCTGAACCAATTCTCTTGTGGGAGACAATATTATGCAAAAAGGCGAGTCTTTATTTACTAGAGAGTTTTTGTTAATTATTTTGGTCTTTTTAATATCAATTATTCTTTGAATTTCATTTATTATTGGAAGAATAAATGCAGCTGTCTTTCCACTACCAGTTTGAGCGTGACCCATAATATCCTCTAACAAAAAAATATAACGTTAAAAAAATGCTAACGAATTCTGACATACGTCGATTGCGTGTAACTAAAGGAATGACTGCTCGTTGGATTGGAGTCGGAATTTCATATCTCCGCAACTTTAAATAAATTACTATTAAAAAATCTCAAAGGATAACCTTAATATTTTTTTCGATTTCTTTCGAGAAGCCGCATTGATCAAACTGACTGTTTTATTAATTAAAAACTTGAGAAAAACAAAAAAAAAACGTTATGCGATAATTGAAGAGTTCTCCACGATCAGTCGAAACAGTAATCTCATCGTCATGTTCAGCTCCAAAGAGGTCGTCAAAATGCTCACCCTGAAAGAGCAATTCAAAAAACCATCCCAATTTGATAAAAGAAAATAGCTTTAAAACCTGCTGTATATGTTCTTTCATATCAAAGAGATCCAACTCGCTTTTCTTTAGCGGCACATATTTTTGCCGACGCACTAAAGGCTTCGGAATGACGTCGTCTCTACCATGGTTGAAACCTAAAAATTGTATTCATTTATTTTAATGTAAAGTTACCACCATAGTCATAATCTTCTCGCTCATAATCACCAACCCTATCACCAAAAAAATCTAAAAACATTATGGCTTATTATCGTTTAAGAAAATTATGTAAACTTGCCAGAATATTTTACAAAGTCCCCTTGACTTCTGTCGAAAATTGCTTCACCAAACTCATTCCTATTGGTAAAAATATTTAAAAATAACTTAACTAAAAGGTATTACACACCTACCTGCACCAAACACGCGTCTAGCTTCTGTCATTTATTATAAGTATCTTTATTTTAAAAAATTTAGTTAACAAATGGAAAATAAAGTACTAGAAATGAATCTAATGTATTAGTACATAAGAAAGTTTTCAAATTTTTATTAAAAATTTAGTGAATTTAAAACATTTCATTCCTCTCGTTTTTCTCTGAAGGCATCCTGAAAAATTTAATATGTTCACATAGAAGTAAAATCATACTCTAAATCTTTCCTCCAAAAGCGACATTTCTGCAATAGAATCAGTAATGGCTGAGTCGAGAGCCTCGGCAGGCGTAGTGGTCGAATCAGTCTGTACACGCAGAAGAATTTTATGCACCAAAGGATGGGGATTCCTATAACCAGCAAATAGAACATGAGGGTCCTTTAGCAGTTGACTAAAATAAAAAAACGCTAAAAATAAAATGAAGAAAACATACTGTTTGATCATATTACCCAAAGTATGGTCTTCCTTATTAAGGGTAAATACTGCCGCATTTGGAACTTTAGTATCCTTTTCAATATCAATCTTCTTCTCTCCTTCTTCAAGCAGAAAAGATTCATAACGCGGAGGGGCATTCATCAGGACGTTTTATCACAAGCTTAAAAAATTTTTAAAATTTAGCACCATCTAACAACGAAAATTATTGAATTCATAAAATCAAAATAATCAAAAATTTGTCGAGTAGTTCATTTATACATAAACAAGAGGTATAATTATGTAAAATTATTTTGTCGAGTCGAAATGCAAAATGAGCAATTATGCAGAAAATAGTGGTGGGTCAATATTTAATCACAAGAGGAAAGGCACAAGTTATAAGCGCACAGAAATGTTGAAAATAAATAAATATATTTGTATTTAGTCGCTTATCAAATCACTAAGGAGTATTATTTCTAAAAGGACGAACATCTGAAGACTTTTCAGTATTAACAATTTCATCAATTCTGGGTAGAATCTCCTTTTCGAATAAACTACGTTGTGCAAAGGTCATACGCTCCATGTTAAAAGCAGTATTCAACCGAATCTTAATAAAAGAAGAAACTATATTTACTAAATATTTTGATTATAAAAGTCAACCTGGAAAAGTGCATTTTTGCATTTAGTACAACGCTCAAATCGCTTTTCCGCTTCAACATCAACTCCAATAGTGAATTCCTGTGAAGCTAGACCGTGAATAATTGCATTACCAAATTGCGAAGTGATCATATTAAGAAAGCTAAGTCCTAATTGGACGAAAGATTTATTTCGATGAACTAGTAGAGAATCCACACGATTCAAAAAAATCTCATTCAATGACATGCCAAAGCAACCTCGATCCATGTACTGCTTAAGCAGGAATGCATATGGAAGTATGTCATCAAAACTAATTGTCTCTTTTATTACAAATTCACCTAAAACATTCGTTTATGCGAATGAAACTGTTGAGAATAGACTCACAATCTCCACTTATCCTATTTGATCGAGTGAACGTAGTCTTTAAATCCTTTACACGCTTTAGAATAGTAGTACGGATTTTAGAATCAGCCTAAAAATGGTTGCTTTATATAATCGAATTAAATACCTGCAAGAATTCTTCTAATTCGTCATCAGAATCAGATTCAGACTTTTGCCGATTGTCTTCCATTACTGTAAACTTCAAGTTAGAATTAGTACAATTTGATGAGGCAGTGCTTGTTGAGGTTGAAAATAATGAAATCCGCTCTTTCCGAGCCTGACTTTTGGAGCGAGCCTTTAGAGTAGAAGAACCGGAAGGCATGTTCTTATTGCTTTTGACAGGATCAGAAACGTCAGTTAAAGAACTAACTCGACGAAATAATTTATTAGAATTGCAGCTACTAAATAAAATATTATGTTAAGGCTAATAACAATGAAAAAATTTTTATATAGTAAAAAATCCTCTAAATTGTCTTACAAATAAATGTAAAGATACAAGAAAATATTTGAAAAATACCAAATGAAAAAATTATTTTTATATTTGAACATATATGTACTAACATCAATGTTTTTTCCAAAAACAGAGTCATTAGAACATAAGTAATATTGAACTTTTGAGCACTCCTTCCTACCTCTCCATTCTACATAAATATTAATCTTTATTGGCGGAAGCAAAAGAAGAATAAAAAGGTAAGGAAAAATGAAGAAAAATTGAGAATTAAAAAAGGAGGGGTTGAGTTTCAACATTACCCACCGCAAATAAAAAACTAGTGTCTTATCCGTTGTTTTAAAATTTAAGTAAATTTAAGACATTTTTAGATTAATTCTTAATCCTATTCTACAATTACATATGTACCTTTTACAATTGAATACACCTATAATGAAAAGTATTGAATATTCAATGTCTTACCTAGATTCTTGTCCATCATGACAAATGAATGAGTTTAAGTGTTGTTGCTGACTTTGATTAAGTAGTAATTTAGTTGGCCTTTTTCCAACAAAGTTGTTAGAGTTTAATTCTGAAGAAGCTCTTACATTTTCTTTTAGTTGTTGATTTATTTTATGTTTAATTTTCGAGGAAATATTTTTGTTACTAATAGATGCGGGACTACGTAAATCGTAAATAGGCGAGCGCGCACTAGAACTGTTGTAATTGCCGCCACCACTTTCGAAATAAGTAGAAACGTTATCTCTTAAACCTAAATCCGTTGGTCTTTTTGGGTTACACTTAAAGATTCAAAATTTTTTAAGTATTTCATAAATATATTTTTAATTACCGTTTTAGATGGTGATTGTTCGCTTTTAAAATTTTCTATTAGTTTTTTCGAATTATTAAATGGTTCAGGAATTTCCGTAGTAGAAGTATTCTCACATGTAACATCTATTGCTTGTGTGACATCAAGTTCCTCTTGAACGTTAATAATGTTGCTGTTATACCCAATACAATCCAAATCAGAAGATTCTGCAGTCGAATGGCATTTTAATTTCTGTTGAAAGGCAAAATAGTAACAAATTTGTGGAAAAAGTTTAATAAATAGATTTAATATATTAATATAAATGTATGAATTTGAGCGGTCACTTTGAATAGTTGCTAGGTAACAATTATTTATAAAATAATAAGAAATATATTTCCTAAAAAGGAACAAATTATGGTCCTATAAAACATATGGGCGGATTTCCAGGAGGATAACAATAAGAATTATTTTACTTTTATTTACTTTAGGTCATGACAAATAACCAATAAATTATTAAAATGGTTAAAAATAATTATTGTAAAACTTACCTCAAGTCGGATAGATGAAAGGCAAGCAATTCCAATCCTTCCAGAATCTTCGTTAACAATGCTCAAACCAAATAACAAATTACTACGAACCTTCATATCTTTAAAAATAGTTTTGATTAAATTTTAAAAGAATCAAAAATATACCTAAATGTGTTAGTTGTGAATAATCTTTTAATTCATTAGGAAAATGTAAAGATATGTTATGTGATGGGAAATGACCATGAAACGGAAATAAAATCTGGGAAATCAATTCAAATGGCTCCCATCGAATGGTGCAACTAAAATAATTTTATATTAGATAAATTTAAAAAAATCCCACATTTTCGTTCCATCGTTGATAATTAAATATTTTCCATCAGTTGGAAAATAGATTTGTCCAATTTTAGATCCAAATGATGGGGATTGGGTAACACACTCGCCTGGAAGATTTTAAGATAAACAAATTCAAAATCTGACAAAGACAAACTATACCTGTGTCAATATCCCAGAAACTGAAAAAATTTAATTAATCAAAAACTCCGAGAATAAAAAAAAAAAAAAAAAACCATACTGATTGATCTTCATGTGATGTTGCCAGTAAACATTCAGTTGGATTAAATCGAATTATCGTTGTCTTAAATTTAAAGTAAAGGAACATATTTAGAAAACTTTTTTAGCCCATACAACATAGAATTATAATTAATTTTTAAGTAATTAGTTTTTGATACTTACTGGTGAATTGCAAGGCATATATTGAACAGACTGTGTCATATTCAGATTAAACACTGAAATTATTGGTCCACCGCATGCAATATAATTACAATCTGGAGAGTATTCTAAACAACTAAATGATAATAATAAAAGTAGAATAAAAATGAAAAAACGTTACGTGAAAGGCCGAGGTGTGCGTCGCATTTGTAATTGAGCAGGATGCAGCCGCAAATCCCAAAGTCGCAGAGTTGAATCAATCCCAATACTAGCAAGCAACCATGGGCTCGTATGATGCCAAGCAACACTTGAGATAGCACCATCATGATCATGGAATTCTCGTAAAATAGTACCTAACAATAAGATTATTAAATTCGAGAATATTAGATTTATAAAACCTTTATGTAAATCAAAAATACAAAGATTTTGACCAGAAACTATTGATAAGTATTTCCCATTGCAGTTTTGATCAATCAAATTGGCCGAACCAGTAAAATTGAGTAACTAAAGATTATCTTATATAGGTAGTGTACATTAACAGAAACTTTAGTCCCAGAATTATCATCAAATGAGATGTGTCGCAAAGGATTCCCAATAATAGCTCCTTCTAGTGAAGATGAACCACAAGCGGTAGAATCAAGTAAAAACCCAACTTCATTCGTACAAAATCCAGATAACCTCTTCTCTGTAAAATGATCAAAATATGGAGGAAACCGAAGACTAACAATAAGGCCCCGGAATCAAAAGATAACAATATAAACCCAACAGCTACATATATATTAAAGTAACAAACCTGTTATATTCATCCGCTTAGGGAAAAAATTGACCAAAATATGTTCGACCATTGAAACAAAATTTTAAGCTTTTCTTTGTGCATAAACTTATAAATCGTTTTGTATAATCTAAACTGCTTATCATGATAATTTTATTTTATATAAAATCAACAGTAGTCAATTAAATTAGAAAAATAAAAGTTTACTTTAGATGTCAAGAAGAAAACATTTATTCTGAAAAAGTCAAGTATACAAGTTTATCACTGGAATACAGAAATATCAAGCATCGCTGCAGAGCCCTGGACCAGATTATCAGCTAATAATTTATCGACAGTGTCTCCCAAATGCCGTTTAGGATCTTGTTTCCCAACATTTTTTATTGCAATCTGTTCCTCAGTCATTTTTCCAACCTCCTCGATTGACTAAAATGTGCATATTAAAAACCCTTGTTAATTTTCAACCTTTTTATATAGATTAGCAAGCTTTAAAAGTTGCTCAACCGATGTTTGATTTGTAGAACAGTGGACGTTAAACTTTTCAAGCATCATCGAATCCATCCAACTTCGTTTATTTAAATTCAACAACATCTTAAATTTAATTATGATAAAAAAATATCGGAATCAGAATTTTCGATGATCGATTTTTAAATAATGCCTACTTGTTGTTCATTTTCCGTTGTTCGATAAGCAATCGGTATTGAATAATAATGACGGTTTAATCCGTGAATAAGAGCCTGAATTGACGGTTTTTGTAAATGCCCAATATTACATGTTGTTTGTCTTGGTTCTTGCTGTAAAGCGACTGTTTGTGGAGAGATAGTACGAAATGCATCAATAACAACCTGGAAATTATAAGAATAATATTGTTCGTTAGGAAAGAACAATCTAGATTTTAAAGAATAGATAAATCGGCTAACCTTTCCTTTAACGGACTGAATTGGATCAACAACAACGGCAACTGCACGATTTGATAACTGTTCGAAACTCTGTTGAGTATTAATATCCACGCCGGAAAGCCAACAACCAAAACCAGGATGAGAATGATACCAACCAACTACCATTTCTGGCCGACCGGTTTGCTTCAACATATCAATCATTTTAGCTTGAAAAACAGGATCTACGGCCTCGACAGAAACTCCCTGAAATTAAAAGCTATTCACTCTCATTGTCAGAAAACAAGGATGTTAATAAATGTAAAAGCCTAGTACGTCCCAATAAATAACTTACAGTTCCGGACTGTGGCATGGCAAAAACATCAATAACGTTCACTGTATAATCATCAACAAAATCACCAAGCATCAAGCCCATAACCTGAAATGATAGAACTTTGTATGTAAACAGAAAATACGAGAAAAAATTAATATTAGACGAGGTGATAGATACCTCCATTGGCACTCCAGCCCTTCCATGCTTTAACATTTTAAGCAACGCTAAGGAGCTAATGTACACAGTCTCAGATGTATCTACTTGATTTGAATCATGTGGAGTTCCAAGTCCAACGCCGGGAGTATTCCCAATTCCCAAGGCTGCAAGACGTTGACGTTCCATTTGTAATATTCGTAAATATTGCTGTCAAAAATGTGAAGAAGAATGATTAAAAACAAAAAAACGATTGAAACTATTATGCAAAAAAGGGTGACAATTTATTTTATCGAAACGGCCCGGTTCGTCGCATATTCTTTAAAAGTATGTTTAACTGAAAGTTCCATTTTCCCCCTCAAAAAACTATAATTAGAATTGAAATAATTATGCGAGCTCCATTCGATCCTTACAATTAGAATAGTTCTAAACTTTTCGTGCAAAATTGAAAGATTTCTGTTTTATTTTATTTTTGTGTAATTTATGAATACTTTTTTTTTAATCTAAAATGAATTTAGTGATTTTTAAATGCAGAGACATTAATGTCTGAAATGTCTGAACCATCTCTTTATAACAATGGTAAAATTTTGATTGTTACATAGGGCATAATATAAAAGTATATTCAGAACCTGATATTGATCAGCACAGAGTTGATTTTTCCATACCAGAATTTAGCGATGATTCGAAAAAATTAATTAAGGATTCAGAAAATACAGACGAGGCTTCTGACTCACATAATAATTTAGTTGACTTAAAGATATATAAACACAATGAAGATGTAGTCAATTTAAATACGGATAAAGATCTCGAAAACATCTTGTCTTGTTCAACAGAACAGCTTAGTACAGACAAGAATTTAATTCAGATTGATTCAAAAAGTATGACCAACACAGAGGCAAATACAATAGAAAGTAATAATGAACTAAAAAATGATCAACCAACTACTATTTGTGCATTTACACATGAAGGTTTTAATTAAATTATATAGTACTATTTAATTGTAATATTTTCAACTATTTGTTAGAAGAATGTTTGACTCAAACAAAATTAAATATAACCGATAATCAAACCGATGAAAGCTTAAATCCTCCTCTCCAGGAAGTTAATTCTCTTAAAGACAATCTTAAAATGGATATTGAAAATAATCAAAATGAGGAGGAGATGGATGTTGTTGAACATCTGGACTCATCGCCTCTCTACCAAAATCCAACATTTGCAGAGATTTGTTCCTTCTTCAATACGTTTACTCATCTACTCGGATTAAAACCAATGTCAATAGCTAAACTTGATAAACTCTTTTGTACGCTTGTTAACGGTGATGGTATCTTTTTTACATTGTTCATTTTTAAAACTTAATAAAACAGTTAATCCTGAACTTATTGATTTACACGTCACTTTAATGCGTAAAATTTATTTGAAGTCTGCTCGATCAGATAAATGGGAAAAAGCTTTGCAAAAATTCAGTGCAATATGTCCTGGATTGGACAACGAGTCGCGTCAATTACAGCGCCATCATTACATAAATGTTTCCATTGATACAAAATTATCTCTTCTTAAAGCCCTCTGTGACAGTCAATTTGAATGTAACGTAAAATTTAAAGAGAATGTAAGGTTCTTTATATGCTTAATATACTTGAGTTGTTTATTTTCTGGCAACTAGAATATCTTTTATATTTCTATATCTAGTTCTACATCATTTTTCCTTCAAGAACTTTTGTAGAGAAATTCAAGCTTTTTGGGATAAAGTCCTGAATTAGTACTAATACCATATTCCTAATATAATAATTTTTTTACAGATTTCAAATACATTCCGCAACTTTGAACTTCGAATTGCGCCTTTTGGTCGTGATAAATGCGGCCTTCTCTACTATATTCAGATTGATTGCGATCTGGATGTACGCGTCTATACTGAGGAGCCAGAAGACGAGGCCGGAACCAGTTGGTCGTTATGTGCTCGTGATGACACAGAATTGATTGAGCTTCTCACTTCTTTGAAGCGTTCAGATTTCGGAACTAAAAATGCTGAGAGTCAGTTAGATGATGACCTTGGTGAAATAGACGAAGAACAACTTTTAAGTTCGCCCACGTCCATTTTAAACAAGATTTCATCCTCTGGAACAACAACTGTCGCTAGGTTATCCGATTTGAAGACTAAAGCTGTTACGGATTCTTCTATTGACATGCAATTTAAAATTGATGAAGAACAATGCAAGGAATTAGTAATAGAGAACAAATTCGAAGTTCTCTTGGATCGTTATAGAAAGTCTGAATTGTTGAATAAGGTTTGCTGTTTGTTTGTTTTTAAGAGTTTTAAAATCTTTAACTAGATTTCTTTTCATAATTATATTAAATTTTAGAGAAAGTCTGAACGTGAAAAAAGAAAAAAAGATTCTCCAGCACAAGCCATTATTGTTGAAAATGTTAGTAGTAAGATTGATACTACATCCTTGAAAATAGAAACAGATGAAATTAATAAATCTAAAGAAGCCGACGTTGAGAAAGCCGATAAAAAGAATGATTGTGATGTCCAAAATCAGACTGAATCAGACAAGTTATCTTCAGAAAACAGTAAACTCAATGATACGAATGAAATTGATGATGCTCTAATTGCTGCAGAACTTGACGCTGTAAAAAAATTTATTTTATTCACATAACATTTTATCATTTAGGAAGACAAACGTAGGATACTCCCTCGTCGTAGTGCAAGAAATGTGGCAATTTCAAATATTAAGTTTTTTACTGCCTCTCCACGTTTATTTTCTACCTGTGATTCTTCAAATGCTGCGATCAGTACTTTTAAACATAATTTGGTATTGTAAAAGAATTTTCAATTGTAATCTAATTCTAATTATAGGCTTTTGTTTCTACCGCAGGAAGCAATAGTGATGAAAATAGCGATGAAGGAGATTTGGATGATATAGAAGACGAGAGCAATGAAAATGAAAACTCATCTGATGATGATTTTTTATTGGATGGTGACGAGTACCCTACTTTACGTAAAATTGAAAAACCGCCAACAAAGAGAAAATTAACTATGAAAAAAGGATCACAGAAAAGGCCTGTAAAGAGAGGAAAAAGGTTTGATTTTTTAACATATTTTCTAATTTTAACTATTTTCTTATTAAGGAACGGCCGTTCTAGACGAATAGCTGCGCTCCAACGTGTTTCAATAGCGATAGCTGCCGCCAACCGAAAAAAACTTTCTACTTTTGCTATTGATGAATCTAGCGAAGAGGAGGAAACTGAAAATTTTATAAAAGCGAATGATAAGAAAAAGAAATTTGCCACGGAGTTAACCTTATGTCAACATTGTAAGGGTTCAAGTCGGCCTGATTTGGTTTTTAATCCAATACTATTTTATATTTTTTTAAATATTTTTTAGTTACTTCTTTGTGATAGTTGTGATGATGCTTGGCACACATTTTGTCTCCATCCACAACTTTGGTAATTTATTTAAAATAAAAAGGTATAATTATAGGAGAATAATTATAAAGTTGCAAATTTAACTAATATGTGTTTTTATTTATGAGCATTAACTAATGTAATTTTAAAAATTTACAAACAGTTTATTTTTTTAATTTAACACTAACTACTTTTAGGTATATACCTGACGGTGATTGGTTTTGTCCACCATGTGAGCATAATTCTCTTATAAATCGTCTTACATATATTTTGTTAATGTTACGTGACGAGAAGAAAAAATATGAGCATCAGAAAAAGTTATTCAACTATATATTTTTAAATGTTTTCTTTCAAATTTAGAAAGGAGGCTGCTGCTGATCGCCTTAAACGTGAAATGGATTATATTGGGATCTCATTGAATAACATAATCCCTTCAGTAATTTATTTTTTATTATTCTAATTCTTTTTATAATTATTGTTCTTTGTCTTTTTAATGTTTGAATAAAAATACAGGGAATTAAAGATGAGCAACAGAATAACGCTTCCTCATCAGAAGAAAGTGATGAAGAATCAAGTGAATATCTCCAGCGAAAGTCTAAGAAACATGCAATGAAGATGGTTACGGCTAGGTCTAGATTACAAAAGAAAGCAATTGAACAGTTCTGTCCAATTGTAACAGTAGCTGAAGGCAGAAGTCGACGAGCAATGAAAAAAGTGGACTACAATTTCCGCTCTTATGACGAACAATTACAGGTTAATTAAAAATTTATTTACATTTAGATAATAGTAGTTGCTTTTTAGGAGGCAATGTTTTCAATTGATCCAGATGCGAAGTTAAATGATATTGAGCCATCAAATAGTGAATTTGTTCGAGAGGGAAGTATGGAGGTAGTTTTAATTTTTTTATATACAGAGTTTGGATCGAATCGATCTATTTTATTAACTTTGAATTAAGGGTTATTCTGAATTTATTTATTCTAATTTAAGTCCAAAAAAATACTTGTTACTGCTAAACAGCGGAATACTCTGCTTAAGAACGATTCTGATGATGCCAAAAATGAATCTATTTTAACTTCCCGTAAAGAAGACGCTCCTGCAAGACCGCCTAAAGTGAAAGTACAAAAAGGTAAAGCTGGAAAGAAAAATAAGCGCCTAACTGATTTGGATGCTGATGAAGTAACAGATTCCGACACAGTAATATATATTCAAATTGTATTTATTCTAATAATTTTGTTTAAGGATGAGTGGCATGAAAGTAGCGCTGATAATGTGGAAGAAGATCCTGAACCATCTGAAGATGAGGTATCATTTAAATTTTCATATTTATACATTAATTTATCCTAACAATAAACATATTTTCAGTATCTTCCGTCCGAGCGTCGTTCTAGAACAAGGTTTAGATTTTATATTTGTTATTCTAATTTCTTAGCTTTTATAGAGGAAAGTGGTCTAGACACAAAAGTGATGATGAGTTCATTAATGATGACTCCGATCCAGATTATATTGTTGTTGGGAGAAAACGATATGGTGGAAAGAAAAAGAGTCGTGGGTCTTTTAAAGCAAAGAATAAAAGGTATTCATGTTTTGTTTTAACATATTGAGTGAAATCCACATAAAGAGTATGATTTATATTGCAGACGGAATGAAACAAGCACTTCTGAAGATGAAGTGGACATTAGTGATTCCGATTCAGTTGAATCTAGCCGTAAAAAGAGTAAAAAGGAAATTGTGGACTCTTGTGATGAGCAAGAATTGATTGAAACAGGTCGGCCATTAAGAAAGGCTGCGGCAAATGTGGGTGCGCGGTTACTTGAACAGTCTGAGGATGATGAAATGGAAATGAATGAGGACGATTTGGAAGAACAGGAAGATAAGTGTGAGGAAAATAAAGTAATTTTTAGATTAAGCATAAATTAATAATTATTTTTAATTCGACTATAGGCAGAAGATCTTAATAACAGTAAAGTCATTACAAAAAGTAAAGAACATTCAGACCAGAATAATCCTGCTTTAGATAGCGGGTTAAACAGCAAACCTTTAGTTGATGATGAGGACGAATTTATGCCTGACGAAATGGAAGAAGTTGAAGCCGATGAAGAGGAGGAAGAAGCTGAATTTGAACTGGAAAATGAGGTTGTTGACGATGAGGATGTTGAAAATGAATCTAGCTATGAAGACAGCAGTAAAAGTTCGAGTGATAATGATGACGAGGATTTTACTGATAAAATGTCTGAGGGAGAAAAAGTAATAATAAAGGACACACTATCACCTATGAATAAAGTTGAAAAAAAGTTACCTCCACCAAGAAAAATTTTAAATAAGAAAAAGGCAAAAGGTGGAATTAAGAAAAACAGACGCGGTAAAGGCAGAAAGCGAACAACAAAAACAAAAGTGAATTCTAAAAACTTTCTTTAAACATACTTTTCAATTACAGATCCTAAACAATAAGGAGATTGGCCGAGATATTGAAGAAACTCCAAAATCTTTGCATCCGAAAAAATTCCAATCACCTTCAAATAATATTATCTCATCTCATTCTGAATCCTCTTCACAACAATCATCATTACAACATTCGACTATGCAGCGTTGTAATCCTTCCAATTTAGTTGACATCAAGACGATCAAATTGATCAATTCCGATCAAAAAATTGTTACAGAGTCACCAACTACATCTTGTAACTTTGAACATCAAAGAATTTTACCTTCACAATCCAGAAAGATCGAAATTCCTTTGTCAATAACACTTTCTGATTCGTTAAATGAACAAAAATCAGAATTGAGAATTTCTGATAGACTTCTTTCTACTGATGCTTCTAATAAAGAAAAATTTAATGTACTAGACAAGACAACTAATCCTGAAATTCTGGACAATTCAGCAAATTCTCAGACAAGCGTAGTCGAAATTAGTGCAAAATCTAAGCTTGAAGCTTTTGTAAAGGAGAAGTCGCAACCTAAAATGGGTAAAATAACAACAGCTTCTAGGTACGTATTTATAATATTAATTTTATTTTATATTTTAAAAGCTATTCAATAAGTTCATCTAAACCCATTCTACCTTCTGATATAACAGCTTTAAACATACCATTAGCGTCATCAAAGATGTCAACAACTATTTTTCAGCCAGTCAATCCGCAACAACTTTCACAATATTTTCTACGACCTTCTCTTACACCACCATCGCCTACAAATCAGAAAGTGAAGTTTATAATTTAATAAACATTTAAAATTTCATTTTTTATTAATAGGTTGGTTCAACGACAAAGAATATTTCCTCCTCCTCATCAGCGGTTACTATTTCACATACAGCAACTGTTGCTCCTACACGTATTATTTTACATCAACCACAAATAGCACCTTTTAATACGACTAGTTTTCCACGTTTTTCAAATAACACACCACCAAATGGTTATTTAAAATTTTTATTTAAAATTTTATCTTTAAATTTTAGTGAGCAGTTCTCAAATTGCAATCATGCCTTCAATTTTACCACCTCCAATGACTGGAGGACTTCCGCCTGGTTGTTTACCACCCTTTGTTCCTCAACCAACGGCCACCTATTTTATGCAACAAGGCGCGCCTCAACAAATTATTTATCAGACATTACAGTAAACATAAATTTGTTGTCTTCATATGGTATATAAAAATTTTTAGACCATATGGTTCTATTCTACCACAGCATGTTTCATTCTCCACTCATCAGATGCAACCACAGCAAATAAACTCCCAGCAAACAATTAGCGTTATGGATCAAGAGAGTTTATCACATGCTCTAGCAGGAGCCATGAACCCAGAAGACCTTTGACCCGTGATTCTATTAGTATAACTTAAATAAAAAATCACTTTAAATACTATAAATACATATATTTACGCAAACTTTACTCTTGTTTTTTAAATCTCGTTTAAATAAATTTTTGATTATTTAATTAAATTTTGGATGAATCCATACCAACTTATTTAGACTCATTTTGATCAATTTACCCTATTTACCAAAATAGCCTGTAGTCTCATTTTGAGACAAGGTAGACCTGAGAATTAAAAACAAAATTCCATTTTGGGTGATTAGAGGCTGCCTTTTATCGAGGATCATACAATTATATAGTCTTATTCTATTATAGAACCTAACATATTGAACTTAACCACGCAGTCATTACCATATATTCAATTTTCTAACTTTGCAAAGGGATAATACATATCTAGTGAAATAGGGAAAGATAATATTCTAAATAATATGTAAATAGGTGGCCTGACAATTGTAAGTGGGACAATTGTACAGTGGACAATTATACAGTAGACAATTTTACAGTGAATAATGGTTTTTAAAAATAAATTTAATTCCTGTGTAAGGAATTTTGGGTTCGGAAAGTTGGGTTCCACGATTTTTTGGAAAGTTGGATTCCAATTTTTCGGAAAGTTGGGTTCCGGCGGAATTTTGGGTTCTATATAAAAAAATTTTAAATCAAAATATAGTAAGCACATTTAAACAAAAGCTTTATTGGAAAAATAAAATTTTATTTAAAGCATCAAACAGGCTTGGACATCGATAACTGATAGCCTTAAGGTATTCTAAAGGATTTCTTTCTTCTCTCGTGCGATAAATTTCCATCAGATTTCGATTGGATTGTGTTAGAATATTTGTATATGTTTTCATAATCTTCATATTTCAACTTCACTCATTTTCTCTACTTACTATATTTTTATTTAAAATTTTTTTTTATAGAACCTAAAGTTCCGCTGGAACCCAAAATTATAGAACCCAATATTCCCACATAGAACCCAAAACGAATTAAATTTATTTTTAAAAACCATTATTCACTGTACAATTGTCCACTGTATAATTGTCCACTGTACAATTGTCCCACTTACAATTGTCCCACTGTACAATTGTCCCACTGTACAATTGTCATAGAGCCTGTAAATAGATCACAAAAGAAAAAATATGAACCGTTGAAACATCTCTTTTATTTAAAGGCACTGAAACGACTAAGAGTAACAGCTTATATTTCTGGTAATTTAGTAAATTCTTAATTTTAGTGTTTAAAATTAAAAAATGGCTGGTTGCTTTGATACGCTTCAACATAACACGTCTTTTGATTGGGACACTCGGCGTAATACATACTCTGCAATATTTTCTGGATTCTTGGTAATTTACATTTTTTGTTGTGCTATTTTGATATTATAAATATTTAGTTCTTTTTTGCTTGGTGGTTGATTATTGACACGACTATTGTGTTTACACCAACCGGAAATTGGAATAACTGGTATTTTACTCTCGCTGTGGCTTGTAGTCTATCCATGTTCATGTAATTTATATACAACAGGTTTCTAATTCTTAATGTTTTAAGGGTAAATTCGGTATCAAATCGTGCACTTGAAGGTCTGTATTCCGAAGAAGGTGTTCTTGGCGTTAAAGGTTCTTTTTATGATGAAAATAAAATTGTATTGGAAATACTTAGGTACTCGTATCTGGCTTATGTTTGGATTTATAGGGAGTTTTGCATGTATCATTGCAGGGATATGGATCATGTAAATTCCTAATTATATTTATTTATAAACATTCTTTTAAGGTTTGGGGATTACGTTCTTCAAAAAAGCGAAAATCCGAAATGGCCAGGCGTTGCTATCTTCCTGCACACGCTTCTTACTTTTCTCGCATCGCTTATCTATAAATTTGGACGAAGTGAAGAACTTTGGGATTAGAGATTTGAAGAAATTTAAATGGCTATATGATTTAAACTATTTCTCAGTGGGAAATTATTAAGAAATTTCAATATTTCTAAAAGAGAAGGAACCATCCCCCAATGTAAATGACTTCATTTTAATTTCTAAATTTGTATTAGAGTTGGGAGATTTTTATGTTTTTGACTAACAATAAGTCGTATGAAAATAACCATGTGTTATTATAATCATAGACGTGAAGTATTTCACATGAATTACTTGTTTATGTTTTTTACAGAAATCTAAAAGAAATAGGATCATCCCCCACCTCTATAATAGATCTAGGAATTGTAAATAATACGAAAATCTTATTTTAGTTTAATGATGTTTTAAAATTATGCAAAAAACTAAATTTATAAAATATTTATTCTTATTTGCAATTCTTGGTGATATTAATTGTACGTGTTCATATATATTTTTATCACTTTATTTTGTCAGTCCTTGTATTTTTATTGGTCAATAAGAAATTAAGATTTATTAATCTCATTGTCAGTCCCTTTATTCAGACCTGAAATAAAAAGAAAACCTTCTAGACTATTAAATATTTCTTGGTGGTTATGTGAACAGAATTATTGTTTGTGTATATTTAATGACTGAATTTTATATTCTGTTAAAAATTATTTTTTCAGGATGTTAATCAATAAGCGAGGTAAATATTTTCTTCGATTATTTTCTGATTCATATTTTGTGAGAAAGTATACAGTTGGTTTAAAGGTTTGTTTTACGACATTTTAAGTTAATCCTTTAGGGAAGGTGGTATGGATTAAAATAAGTAGGGTGGTAAACTCTTGATTTCGATATCCATTCTAGTATTTCTGTACGATCAAGGTCGTTAATCTTCGCTTTTAATTTTCTTTTTAAGAGAACAATTCAAATAACGTCTCATAATTTCCATGCTGGCCCTTCTAGTATACAACAACCAATACAAATTGGTGGCATTCAACCTAATAATTGGCGAATGATAAGAAAGTTGGCTAGACATGTTTGGCCTGCAAAAGGTGAATGGAATGTAAAGAGAAGGTTAATATTAGCTATATCACTATTAGTTGCAGCAAAATTGTTAAATGCTACAGGTTATAAAATTCAATGTATAAAATTTTTAACTTTATTTTTAGTACCCTTTTTACTTAGAGATGTAATTAATTATTTTGATGGTAAGCTTCCGTCTGGTCTATCATCTTTGGGATTGTCGACACCCAGTGAAGCTATAATCTCTACTGGAATTGCTCTTATTATTGCCTATGGAGCTGCAAGGGCAGGAACATCTCTTTTTAATGAGGCTTTAAATTTTTTGTAATTTATTATTTATCTTCCCTTTATAGTTAAGAAACGCCGTTTTCGCACGTGTTGCCCATCGCTCAATTCGTGATATTGCTAAAAATATTTTTCTACATTTACACAATCTTGATTTATCTTATCATTTAAACAGACAAACAGGTGCTCTTTCGAAAGCAATTGACCGGGGTACCAGAGGAATTAGTACAACGTTAAATTCGGTAATTCAAATATATCAAAAATCACAATTTAATTGTTTAAAGCTTGTTTTCAATATAATTCCTACAATTTTTGAAATGGCATTGGTTGGCACAATTTTTTATGTAAAATGTGGACCACAGTTCACTTTTTCTATGACAGGATGTAAATTTTAAATCAAAAAAGCAAAAATTATTTCCAGTTTTTGGACAATTTTATGCAAACAAATATTCTATTTTGTTCTTGTCAAAAAAATATTGTTTAAATTTAGGAGTTTATATTTAATTGTAGGTATGTATATTTTTTTTTTCCAAACTTTTGCATAAAATTGTCTGCACATACATATGTGTACATAAATAATTTTAATCAAATGCTAATACAGGTTTGGGAATGTATGCTATCGCTACAATTGGAATTACAAGGTGGAGAACAAAATTTCGTCTTGAAATGAATGAAGCCGATAATGAGGCTGGAAATAGAGCAATTGATTCTTTAATCAATTATGAGACAGTTAAAGTATGCTTTTTATCAAAAATAGTAAAATTATAATTACCGTTAAACTATTTTTTCTACACATTCCTTTTAAGTATTTCAACAATGAAAAGTTAGAGGCAACTCGTTACGATCATTTTCTTCATCGTTTTGAGATTTCTTCACTTAAAACTTCAATATCTCTAGCGGTACTGAATTTTACTCAAAATGCAATTTTTAGTGCTGGACTTGTTGGAGTAATGTTATTGGCAGCAGAAAATGTTAAAAATGGTTAATTTTATTTTTTTTTTTCTCTTTAGTTTCTTAAAATTTAGGAACAATGACTGTTGGTGATATTATTTTGGTTAATACTCTATTATTTCAAATGTCCATTCCTTTGAATTTTCTTGGTTCTATGTATCGCGATATTCGTCAAGGTTAAAAGTTTTATTTTAATTTTCAAATATAATATTTAACTCTGAAGGACTTCTTGATATGCAAATTATGTTTGCTTTAACTGAGAAAAAAAGTCGAATTGTTAACAAACCTGATGCATTACCATTAGTTATATCCCCGATTTCATCAAAAATTGTTTTTGATAATGTTGTTTTTGGGTTAGTTTCTTCTTATTTTCTCATTGTTAATATTTAAGTTATGTTCCGAACCAGGCAATGATTCTTAATGGGTTATCTTTTGAAGTACCATCAGGTTACAAGGTTGCGATAGTTGGAGGATCTGGCTCAGGAAAGTCCACTATTGTGAGATTGCTCTATAGGCTATTTGGTGAGAATTTACTTATATAAAGACATTAATTATAATTTTTAGATGCTCATTCAGGGAGGATAACTATTAATGGTCAGGTCATAACCGACATTGAACTCGATAGTCTACGTCGCGCAATAGCTATTATTCCACAAGACAGTGTTCTTTTCAATGACACTATCTATTACAATATTCATTATGGGAATGTACATGCAACTGAAGAACAGGTTTTTTTAATTAATTTTAAATGACCTTTTTTATAGGTTTACCAGGCTGCTAAAACTGCGGATTTACATGAGTCTATTATGCGAATTCCACATGGCTATCAAACGATTGTTGGTGAGAGAGGTCTAAAGCTGTCAGGTGGAGAAAAACAACGTGTTGCAATCGCTCGTGCCATTCTTAAAAACTCGCCTATTGTTAATAATTTTCTATAATTATGTATTTTTCAATTTTAGATAGTCTATGACGAGGCAACCTCCTCACTGGACTCAATAACTGAAGAAAATATAATGCACTCATTAAGAAATGCTTATGCGGGACGCACCTCACTTTTCATAGCACACAGACTCGTAACGATTGCAGACGCAGATATTATCTATGTATTAGATGAAGGTCAAGTAAAGGAAACAGGAGCACATGAACAATTGTTGGCAAAAGGAGGTTGGAAAAAATTTAAAATATTCTTATTTTTTATCAAGGTAAATACGCAGAACTTTGGAACTCTCAAAACAGGCATCGGAATAACTTTACTGATGGTCAAAAAAATCTGCCTCCTAATTCGCAATTATCGTCTTCAGATAAGTCGGAATTTGTTCACTTTTATGGTGATAACACACTTGAGTTTGAGGAACTACAACGGAAATGCTGCGGAAGTATGAGTTGTAACCGGTGATTCAAGTCCTCTAATGAAATTTTAATAATTAAATTTACATTTTAAATTTTTATCATGATGGAGTTCTGAATTATAATAAAATAAAAAAGCCGAGGAACATCTCGTTCAAAGTGATTTAACTCACAAATTAAAATAAACGACATCATTCCAGTGTGTGATCAGTCCCTGTGTTTCTTGGTCTTCTTATCTTTCTTATGATGTCTCTTCGCTTTCTTCCTTCTTCTGTCCCCATCATCGCCGGAGTTGCTTTCAGCACTTGAATGCCGTTTACGTGACCTTTTGGATTCCTTTCTATGACCTTCCTCATCGTTTCTACCTCTTTTTCTGCTGAAATATTTGAGTATTGTTAGATAATTAAATCAACTTACTCTTGACTGTTTTTAGTAGAATACTCCACAGTTTCAACAAAACGTCTAGTTACTAATACCGGTGAACCCTCTTCTGAAGAAGGTGAAGGTCTACGTCGTCGAACTTCACGTTCCTCTTTGCGTTGCTTTTCTCGTAATAGATCCTTTTTAAATGAATAATAAAAAATTTATATTAATGTAATTATTGCCAAATTCAATTAAAGTTTTTGACATACCTTTCTCTCTTTGAATCGTCGCTCTTCATGACGCATTCGGCGTTCAGCCCTTGCATCTCGATCATCATCAGGATCCCGATGACGAGCTGGCGGTTCTCGGTCATCGCGGTCTTCCTGACTACGTTGGCCATACGGTTCTTCTCTCTTATAATCAACCTAATTAGAATATTCAATATTATTTTAATAAACTAAAAATAACCTCATAACTTCTCGGATCAAGTTTTCCATAGCGTCCACCAGTAAGTGATTTATAACGATGTTGCCAATCCACTTCAGTAGCTTTTGCATAGGTTTGTTCGGCTGGTTTACTAGCAGAGGCAATTTTTAATTCCATTACTTTCTTTTCAACAAGAGATGATGGAATTCCTTCAGGGCTGTTTTGTGCCTCCACAAACATTTGCCAAAGTTCACCCTACAAAATTAAAATTATCTTATTGTTAGTCTTAAAATTCTTCAAAATTGATATCATTGACTTATTGTTAGTATAATTACCATGAATTCACGTGCACGCTTAGCATTCAGAAAACCAGCTAGATTAATTTGTATTTTCTTCGGGTTGATATCACGATCCTCAAGCTGAGTAAAGACATATTCTACGACCACATCATCTTCCATGCCAAGAATTTCATTCAGTTTGAGAGTGATCCATGGCTTTATGATATTCAAGTTGACCTTTTGCATATCTACCTACAAGAGAAGAAAGCGCCTGTTTGGCAACATAAAAGAACGGATCCCTTCTATAAAATATACATTTAAAGGGTTTAAAAATAAAATCTAGAGCAGGTCTCGCGACTGCTCTTTCAGTGCCATAACTGCAACAAGTAGCAACTAAAAAATTAAAATGAGTGAGAAATTCAGGTCTGGCAAAAGTTAAGTCAATGACAGTTCAGGTCTCGATCCCATGTCTTCTATCATTTAAAATATATTATTCAGTATATATTTGAATTTTATAGTTAAAAGTAAACACTAATCGAGTTCTGCGAGCCCCGATCTAGTTATATTTTCCGAAATTGTGAATATATTCTGACTGTTATTCTCAAGTGTAGCCCTTCACCAACCTTGATATCAAGTACTTGTTCAAAACGCATCTGTTTAAGTAACTTCCTCTCTTTGTCTGTAAATCTAATGTCCTGATCGGTAGAGGTGCCACGATAGAAGCCAGCATCCATTTCTATAAAAACAGACGAATTGAAATCAAAATCTAAAAATAAAAATTGAAAAATCCAAATTATTGTCAATTTCTCTGAAGGGACCCGGAAACCGGGAAACGGGCCGGGAACCCGTTCCCGTTCCGGGCTCTAATCAAGACACGACTTTTTGCAAAATGTCACTGAGTACCGCCAACTGAGTGCGAGCCAACTGAGAGCGAGCCCAACTGAGTGCCAACGCTATTCCGTTACTAAAAGCTAAAAAAACATTTTTTTGTTGGGCACATAGTTTATTAAATTAAAAAACTATAATTTTAAATCAAAATTAAATAATCAGACAATTTTAAAAACATTTTTAATAATTTATCAAAGCAGAAAATGGCGTAAAAAAATTGACAATGGCAAGGGATTGTAGTGGAGGCACTCACAATCAGTTGGCAGCTCTCAGTTGGCTCGCTCTCAGTTGGCGGCTCTCACCTGGCAGACTCAATTGACGCGGTTGGGGTCAGTTAAGTACCGCCAGTTAAGTACTGCCTGTTCAGTCCCGCCAGTTAAGTACGAGCCAGTTAAGTCCCGGGCCAGTTAAGTCCCAGGCCAGTTAAGTACCGCCAGTTAAGTACCAGTACAAATGGGGCCAGTTCAGTACCATTATTCCAAAAATACTAAAAACTCAAACAAATCGTTAAAATAAAATAAAAATTTATTAAAACAAAAATTTTGACAAGGGAATCCATCGTCTCTGCAGCTCTTCTTTTGATTCCCGTAACTATATGTTGAGCAAATACATTGGAAGCGCTGTTGTTACATGTGTGAGCACCTACAGTCTTCAACACTTCACCATCCAAAGTTGAATGTAATCGCCCTTTGCAACAAATTTCCCTCGTATAAAATTCTTCGTACCTCCAAAATTTCGAGTTTTGCTCGGAATTCAGTTTATGGAAAACATAAAGAAAACCTTCGTGTTGTAATTTTTTATTTCTTTCGTTCTAAAATCAATATTTCCTTGGAAATTCATCTAAAATAAAAAATATAATGAGAAGATTCTGTAAAGTAAGAAGAAATGAAGAGATGTAATTTTTACATAAAATTTATTGGTACTGAACTGGCCCCATTTGTACTGGTACTTAACTGGCTCGGGACTTAACTGGCCTGGGACTTAACTGGCTCGTACTTAATAGAGCCCGGAACAGGAACAGGACCTGATCCTGTTTCCTGGTCCGGTTTCCTGGGTTTTTTGATATCACCAGGATGAAACCAGGAACAGGAATTCCTGGGTTTCCTGGTTTCAGGTCCTGGTCATTCAATTTTCATTTCCTGTTTCCTGATCCTGGTCCTGGGGTTTTTTAGGCCAGGAAACCAGGAAAAATATTTACATTAAATTTCAAATATTTTTAATTGACGTTTTGTTTTATCTTTAATTGTGTGTCACGTTATATTTATTTTTTAATAAATTCTGAATTTTTTGTAAAAAAAAAGTATAAATTTTTAACTGTTCGAGTTGTATAACGTATACAATCGCATTTTCAAACAAAATGTACTCTTTAAGAGGGACACGCCCATCTCGTCGCAAGCAAACTCGTCGCAAGATCATCTCGTCGCGAAAACTTCTAATATAGAAACAAATTTTTTTATCGTCTCTATACTTAAATTTTCATAATTTTTATTTTTTTGTAGCCGTTGTTCATTCTACCACTAAATGTTTATTAATATTTTAAAGTTTAATGAATCAGCCATATTTTAGGGTAACCGCGATGAGTTTGCTTGCGACGAGATGGACGTGTCCCTAGAATTTCTTGTAAAAAAAGTATAAATTTTTAACTGTTCGAGTTGTATAACGTATACAATCGCATTTTCAAACAACATGTACTCTTTAAGAAACATATTCCTGTCTATAGATATGTCTGAAACCTATTGCTTCAAGCATTTTTATATTTTTATACGTATTCTTGCTCAATTTTAAAATTTCCTGGTTTCCTGGGCAGGACCTGGTCATTTCTAGACCAGGATGAAACCAGGAACAGGAATTCCTGGTTTCAGGTCCTGGTCATTCAATTTTCATTTCCTGATCCTGGTCCTGATTTTTTCAAAATTCCGGGCTCTAGTACTTAACTGGCGGGACTGAACTGGCAGTACTTAACTGGCGGTACTTAACAGGCTCGCTCCGCCGTTTCAGACAAATCGGTGGGACGCTTACTTCGGAACGGGCCTGTTGAGTACGCCAACGAACTTTAAGATAGAATAACTAAGGTACCAGTTAGTACATAATGTTTATTTTTATACCATTTGATAAAGAATGAAAAGGTCTACAAAATACCAAAAACTCATAACCATACGATAAATATAAAAAAAGTTACGGTCTAAAAACTTAAGAAAATTCTATTTTTCGGAGGTTTTTCGACCGTAACCTTTTTTATATTTATCGTATGGTTATGAATGATTTTTTGGTATTTTGTAGACCTTTTTATTCTCTATCTAATAGTACAAAAAGAAACTTTTTATACCAAACCGTACTTTAGTTAAAGTATCCTAAAGTTCGTTGGTACTCAACTGGCGGTACTCAACCGACCCCAACCGCGCTTACTTGGAGTTGTTTCATCATTATATGCGATGAATTGGTTTATTTAGATGAATTGCGGAGAATTGGATTATACAAAAAGGACCAAACAAAAAAAAATAAAATTATTATAAGGTTAAAATAGGCCGAACTTCGGGCAGATTTCTGTTGTTTTTATTCTAAATTCTTATTGTTAGTTAATGTTACAAAATAATATTCGTGAGCAACATGTTTCACTTGCTGAACTTTTTGAGGTTCGTGGTGCAAGACTAACTGAATATGAAATCCTTATTTTATTGCTTTTGGCTTCTGATCATTTAATTACCAATGGACTTGCTGAGGAAAAAAAATCAGGGTTTTTTACACTTAATCAAATACTTCTTACAAATGATGGACAAATTATTGTTTGACTAAATTTAATTTATCCTAATTTTAAGAAGCTTTTTTTTATAGGTTCAACTCATTCCCGTCGGTGAAGTACCTTCAGAATATATTCCACCAGAGTTTAATGAGGCTTTGTTGTTTACTAATGAAACTCAATTAGTTTGGTGCCTGGGAAAGTGTTGCATTTTTGTCAGTTTTCTTTTAGAATTTAATTTTAAATTTCACAATTTTCAACATTTTGATAATTTACAATGTTTCAGTGTTTGGGCAATGAACATCCAGATGTAGCTCTTTTTTCTTTATTAAACCTAATGACTCTTAGTCAACCACATTCGCGACCTTCTCTTCAAAAAATAAGGCAAATGATTAAAAATAGACTCGATGTTGCTGATCATGGAAGGATTCGACAACTAATCATTGCGATGTATCGGGAGGTGCTTGGTGATTTGGACGAATTGGTACGCAATATGATAAGAATCGAGCGTTTATTTTTATTATTATTAAATTTTTCTCTTCATTTAAATTTTTTCTACGTATTTTTTAATAACAAAGCATATTGAAATATTTATTTGCGTTTAGATTGGTGATGAATTTTGTGATGATATTCGTATTTCTTCTTGTCGTTCCTCTTATTTGAGTATTGTTCCTGGGCCTGGAGCTCCTGATTTTCAATATGGTCAGTATATGTAATATTCCTAAAATAAATTTTACAAATTCAGTAAATTTGTCTAATTCTTTGGATGAACATCCAGTCTTCAATTATGCAAATCACCATCTAAAAACTGATTTGGACGGTACCATATCTGATGTTTGTATAATTAAATTACAAATTTTTCTGAATATATTTTTCTAGGCTTCACCAAATTTTGCTTCATTAATAATTACTGAATTTTCGACAGATAAAGAGAAAAAGGACGAAGACGCATCTACACCACGAGCTCTTTCTCCAATAAGTTCTTTTAATAATAAAGAACTAAATCCATTTTATGATGCTGACAATGAATATGATCATGAAAGAGAAAATATGGGAATTGTTAGAAAAGAATCGGATATTTTGAATTTAAATTCATTAAACAAAAAGGAATGTAAACCTAAAGATGAAATTGTTGGAAATGAAGTAAATGTTTTAGTTTCTTCCAATGCTCAAAAGATGGTCACTGGATAAAAATTCTAAATCTATTTTTTAAATTTAGAAATTACAACAAAATCAAATTCCTCTAAATTTATTTAATGGTGAGGGAACGTTCCAAAGACAAAATTCTCTTCAACCAGAGAGTTGTAGTCGACAGATTTCTTACAACGTTGCAAAACTAAATAGAAAAGGAGAAACTGTCTCTACTAATTTAATGTTGCCAACTTTGCCTGAATTTTTGAGAAATAGAAGTCAACCAAGTATTCGATTAAGAGTACAGAGTATGAGAAAGGTTTAATTATTTTATTGGTCCATTCTTATTAAATAAATATCTATAAATTTTTTTATTGTTTAGAAAAAAATTGTTTCTGCCCTGTATAGACAAGAGCCTGTTTTAGTTTTTGTCCGACTCCTTAATGGTCATACTGTTGAAGTTAATTGTACTTCGGATCAATTAGTCGGCGCTGTTTTTCATACAATTGCTGAACATTTAGATATCAGCGAGCATTTATTCTTTGGATTAACTTTTCTTAGTAGTAATAATGAATCAATTTTTTTGGAGGAACGGCAGCGTTTAGAAAAATGGGCACCTCCTGGATGGAAGAACACTAATGGTAGTTGCCAGTTTTTTGGTTATAATATTTTATGTTTAGTTCCTCTTCCCGTCAATGACCAGTTTGTATTGAACTTTCGTTTTCGATTTTATCCAAAGAAGAGGGAATTTGTTAAAACATCAACAACAGCACATCAACTTTATTTACAATTAAGACAGGATATGCTTAGTGGCACTTTACGTTTTCAACCGAGAGAAAAAGCGATTGAAATGGCGGTTTAGTTTTCTAATTTTATTTATGTAACATCATTTCTTGAAGGCTTTGGCACTCTGTGTTGAATATGTAGGAGTTGGAGTCGAATTAAATACACTACATAGTGATTATTTCAATTTAGAAAATTATTTGCCTGGAAAATATTATGATCTAAAGTCTGGTGAATTACTTTCAGTACAAAGAGAAATTATTGCTTTACATGGACAATTTTCGAGACACTTTTGCAGATTGGAAGCAAAGGAACGTTTTATTGCTCTTTGCCTTGAAGAGGTATTGATAATATAATTTCCTTTATTTTTATACGTATTTTTTAGAATTATTATGGTTCACATTTCTATAGAGTTCACAAGATCAAACCAAAAAGGCATAGACAACAGCATAACTTTCTTCCTGACTTAAGGTTAATTGCTATTATGGTAATTTTAAATTCTTAAATACTCTATTCTTTAAAATTTAGCCCTCTGGTATAGGAATTTGTCGTGAAGAAAGAAATGGCGCTCAAAGACTGTTTACTTCTTTGCATCAATGGTGCTATATCCGAACATTACAATTTGATAAAAAACGTTTTTTGCTTGGAATAATTGAAAATGGAATAGCTATAGATAACGTTATATTATTTTAAATTATTTTACACATTAGAATTTTAGATATTTTATGTTGACCATTATTCTAAATCAGGATATTTGGTTCGTTTTGCAGCTTCTCAGCATGGGTTATTTTAAAAATTTTTATTTTTAACAAACAACCGTAAAATTAAGATTTATGCTGAAGATGCGTCAATGGCAAGGGACATTAGATCGTGTTAAAGCAGTTCAAGGACATCGTGATGTTGCTATTGATGGTTCAATTGAAGTAATTTCAAAAAAAATTATCGATCGACCAGTTTTTTCCACTAATTGTCGTAATGGCCCACAAATGGGAATTTCTGCTTTTAATGATGGTAGAGAAACTATAGGGGACAGAGAAAAGCAATGTGAGGTTGGCAAAGAATTTCAAGATGTTGATGACACCGTTAATATTTATCCTTTTTTTTAATATTATTCTATTTAAAATTTATGGTTAGGATGCAAAGAAGATTTTAATTGTTCTCGAGAGACATCCTGATGTTGGCTTGGGTCTAACACTTGTTGATGGTGCTGTCAATGGTGTGAAGGGGGTTTATGTTAAATCAGTTGCCATTGAAGGTGATGGGTACCGAAAGGGTTTACTTATCGGTGATTGCTTCTTGAGCATAAATGGTAATTTTTATATTTTTCTTCTTTACTTTTTTAAATTTAGGCATCTCCTTACTCAACAAAACTCGACACGATGCAGTAGATATTGTTCAGAATTGTGGCAAACTTGTTCAGCTAGAAGTTTTACGTTTTCCTTCTATTTCTGATATCTTATCAAAAGAGCAGCCGCAAAGTCTAGTAGATGAACTAAATTGTTATTTACATACTAAATATTTAAAACTTTTTTTAATCTAGATAAACAAATAAGGACTCCTGATATTAAGAATCAAACGGAAGATGAGACAAAGATATGTTCTGCGCGTACTATTGATTCTTCAACCAACAAAATTATCGGACAAACAAGTTCAACTGTTTCTTCTAATGGAAAAGTGTTAGTTTAAATAAATTTTATTGCAAAATCTGGATTTTATTTCTTAAAGTTTTATTTTTACTTATAGCAATTCTGATTAGTTTCCAAAATATCTTATAAAAAATAACGGATAAAATTTTTGATCTTTTCTAGAAAAAGGGAGAAATATCAACATTTTAACTTTTTTCTATTTCTAATTTGCATTGAAATTATATTAGTCCAAGTGTAAGAACGGCAGTCTCACATAGACCACGTGCAGTTTCTGATTTTGGTGCTTCCAGTGGAATGTCACTACCGACATTTAGAACCGAAGATATTTTAACAAATGATTCTACTCGTATTAATACTTCCAAACCCAATCGATATAGAAGACACAAAACGAGTGTTGGTTTTATGGAATCTAGGTTTTTTCTTTCTAAAATGATATAGATTTTATTTTAGAATGTTTGAATCGGATGAAGAGGATGTTAGCACAGATGGTTCTTCAACCATTACTCAACATTCTTTAGATGAATCTCAGTCTGTAAAAGGGGAATATGTTATACAGAAAATTCCGTCAGTGACGGCAATGTATGGGGAAATTGATGATAATAATGATGATGAAAAAGTGGAATACATTGAAATAAAAATGCCAGGAAGGGATAATGAGTATAATAATAAATCTGCGAAACTTTTGGGTATATTTATATGATTTTTAATTAAAAAAAATCGTTAAGCTGAGGAGCGATCAAATACTACGGTAATGCTGTCAACTCCAACTGTTTCGGTTTCTCCTTCTGATGTTACTCTTCAGCGTTTTTCTCGACAAAGTACGGTTAATGAAAATAACAGACAACTCATGAATTTGGATTGGACTAGTGATCTTACAGCATCTAATTCGCTTAATAATAATTCTGCATTAGATTCTCGTTTATCGAAGACGTTAAATCAAAATGAGCAAACCGACAATCATCAGGACTATCTCGAGGATATTGTTGTGATGACTAGGAAAGACAAGCATACTCCAATAGGTATTCACAAATTATATATGAATTTTGTTATATTTTGCGCCGAGACGAGTCTCGACGAGATTTTCTGAGATCCTGCCCTGAAATCTCGACTTTTTTAGATTTTTCGAGATTATGAGATGTCATCTCGATTTTAGTTCTTATAAATAATCTCGGTTCAAGATCTCGGAAATGCAATTTTACCGGTCTCTTTTACATATATGTACTTAATTAATGTTTAAGGCTTGAGTCTTGCAAAACGTGTAGGGTACGAAGGAGTTTACATACGCAGTATTGGACCTTTTAATTCGTTGGCCTCACAAGAAGGTACTCTTCGAGTTGGTGATCAAATTATTCGTGTACAAGACGTAGAACTTCGTAGCGATGAGAGCCCATCAGATGTTGTAAAGAAATTGAAGGAAGCTATTGGTCATTTAAAGATACATGTAAAAAGGCGACGATAGATTTAAAAAATATTTATTCCACGTAATAATACTATTTTAGAATTCTATTTATTTTTTGGAGTTTTTTTCGGTTTTTCCATTTTTTAAAAATTATATTTTTCACCTATTTAATAACATTTCGATTGTCACTTAAAACTTTTAGCTTATTCGAATGTTAATCTGTACATTAATAATTCTATGATATATCTCTTATATGTGATGCAAGAAAAATTTTTATCATTAGAAAATATAATTATTTTTTATTAATTTTTTTTTATAATATGATACTTCTAATTTCTAGGGATATTGTATATTTTTTTCTTAAACTAATTTAGTTATGACCGAAGATGTTTCTTCAACGACTCGGCAATGTCCTAAGTGCAAAACTAGTGAATTTCAGAATCGTTCTCTTGTAATGATGCTCAATGAATGTTGTCATCCAATTTGTCAAAATTGTATGGAGAATTTGTTTGCAAGAAACGTCGGTCAATGCCCATATAAAGATTGTGGGCTAACGCTGAAAAAGTCTGGCTTTTGGATTCAACAATTTGATGATCTCCGTGTTGAACGTGAAAACTTTATTAGAAGGCGAATTCTTAAGGTTTTTAATAGAACAGCTTTAATTTTGGATAATATTTAGACATACAACCTGCAGGAAGATAACTTTAATAACCTTCGAGAGTATAATGATTATCAGGAAAGGGTTGAGGATATAATTTTCAAGTGCATAACCAGACTTGTTTTTTTTTTTTATTAATTTATGAACCTTTTCTAAAATTAAATATTAGGTTTATCATACCTTTTACTTATCTTTCTTTAGATTAGCAAATGACATTGACACTGAACTTGTAGAAGCAGAAGTTAAGATATTTCGTGAAGAAAATATTGAATTAATTGAACGGAGTAAACGTCGACCAACAAAAGATGATTTATGGATTCGTCAGATGCTTGATGAGGATGAGTTAAGAAAACGAAAACTTGAAGGGGAACATAAGAATGAAATGGTATGTTTTAATTATGGAATGTTAAATTTTTTTGTTTATTCAAAGAACCAGGTTCAATCTTTGTTCAATCCGAGGGATGTAATTGAGGAACTTCGTTCGAGTGATTTGCCCGCAGAAGTTGTACTTGATCGGCAGAGGAAAAAACAAATAGAACAAGAGATGGCTGAAAAGGAAAAGGCAGAACTTATAAAACGCAAAAAACAGGGTATCCTATTTTTGTTGAATTATTACGAAATTTAATTTTTGTGAACAATATTGTATTAATTTTGAACAATTTCAGAAGAAAAACAAAGAGCAAGTGATAGAGCAGTTTACGGTGTTGTTCGTCATGCTGGGAAACCATATGTCCATTCTACACCAATTCTTTCGATTAATGGGCCACCGATGCTCAATGAATATGAATTAATTGAAAATAATTTTCTCAAGCATATTAGGGAACCATCTGTTCAAGCATTTGCAGGTGGATTTCATGCGAAGCTTGGTTGTATGCGAGCGTTGTTTGAGGCTCGCGCTGATTTATTTTTATTTTAACTTATTTGATAATATTAACTTACTATATATTATAGATCTGACGTATTATTTTTACGATAATTTAAAATAAGTTTAAATATTATTTATTGAAATATATTTTGTTGATTCTTATTTTATGTATACTTTTCAATCTTATAATAAGATAAATTAATTTTAAATTTATAATTAGCTAATTTAAATAATTTCATATGGAAAAAATAAATTTGGACTCTGTCTATGAAGCAATACATGCATTAAATAGTTCTGATCCATCGCGAAACGAAATAGCAACAAAATGGTTAGAGAACTTTCAAAATTCGGTATTTTTTTTAGATTGATATATTCTAAAATTAGTTACTTCAAATTGATAGGTTGAGGCCTGGACTATTGCAGACGCTATCTTAAACGAAGCACGTTCCTTTGATGCTTGCTTTTTCGCAGCACAAACGCTACGAAATAAACTCCTCTACAAAATTCATGAATTACCTTCTGATTCTTATGTTGCCCTTCGTGATTCACTCTTAGCATTATTGAGGTTTATTTTATTTTTTGTTGTTTTGGCCTAAAGATTATTTCTAGTAATATTGAATATAAACTAGGCCGAGATGTCTCTTCTATTCTAATTCAAGTGTGTGCGGCACTGTCTGATTTGTACATTCAGGTAGAAATTCAAATAATTTAATTTTTTTGGTTTCTTTCATATTATTTAATTTTATTTATTTAAATAGAAAGTTGAATGGAACGGTTTTATTCCACAATTAATTGCCCTATTTGGAGTTCAAGAAAGTGTTCAAAATCAACAACTTTTTCTGAACTTTTTTAAAATTTTTCCTGAAGAGTTATACAATAGAAAATTAAAAATTGGTGAGAATAGGCGACGTGAACTTGAATTGGAGTTGGCTACAGAAACTGTTCAATACCTTAATATTTTAGTTAATTTTTCTAAATTTAAAATTCGATTAAAATAAATATATTTAGTCACAACTTTGTTCATCGCCAGATGTTTCTTCCTCTCTTACTCTAACAAAATCTGTCAATTGTCTTGCATCTTGGTTACTAAACAAGCAGTGTCCAACTGAAATTGTTCTATTTATATATTTTAATTGTGTTTAATTGTTTAATCCTTAGTTGGCCCATTCTCCATTAATTCATTCTGTAATTGGTTGTTTAACACAAGCAAATATATCTTGTGATCTACATGATGCTGCAACTGAGTGTTTAGTTAATGCATTTCAACTAATAGATGATGGAATTGTTGCACCACAACAGCAAAAACTTGCACAGATTTTACAACAAGGTGTTATACAAACGGCTGATGCTTTCCACCTTTCTATTAGAGAGGAGGATGGTGATAAGTATGCAAATTTTAATAATTGATTATTCATTTGTGGTTTGAACCTTTCTCTCATTTTTTAGGCTTTTTAATTACACTCGTCTTTACGCTGAACATTGCGAAGCTTTTCTTTATGAAATTGCCAAACATCCTGGTATTGGGTTTGGAGACCTACGTGCACTAGAAATGCTTCAGTTAATAAATAATTATCATGAATATACTGTGAGATTTATCATTTTTTAACTTAAAATATATTTTTCCTTATTAGCTTGTCGAAATGTGTTTTAATGTTTGGTATCGTCTGTCAGAATATCTTTACCAATGTGATGAACCTGACTTTGATGAACTTCGTACGGCTTTCAAGCCTTTTGTTGAAAAGTTAGAAATTTACTATTTAAAAAAATATTTTTAGTCATATTTTATCACTCTGTCGACATTGTAGAATTGATTCAGATTCGCAAGAAGTTTTGAGCGAACGATCTGATTTGGCCGATTTTAGATATAAAGCACAGGAGAGTGTTCGTGATGTTGTTAGTTTTCTTTCTAAGATTATTTTTTTAAATTATTTAAAGACATTTATTATTGGGTCCGACGCCTTACTACGTTTTCTTATGGACCATTTAAGTACTTCAACTAGTTGGGATCAAATGGAGGCTATTTTATTTATTATCACTTCTTTTATAAATAATATTGTAGAGTTAGTTATTTTTTATTTTAAAATTTTAATTTAATAGAAATGAAAATGTTATTGTTCCACAACTTTTGGAGTTAATCCTTAAATTACCATTGACAGGCACTCACAAACAACTGCTCAAGACTAGTTCACAATTATTGGGTAATCTTCAGGATTGGTTGGTGGCACAAACAACTAAACATTCAAGTTCTGATTATATTTGTAAATTATTTGTTAATAATAACATTTAATAATATATCATCAGTGAAAGCTTTTGATTGGTTTTGCACACTCTTTGGGTTTCCCGATGGCTCTATGGCACTAACAGTTGCTGAATGCTTAGAATTTTTAGTTGAGCGTGGATGGAAGAATGTAGATAATAATCTTTTATTTTTTTAAATTAACACTAATACTCTAATATTTATTTTTTTAAGATCCAAGAGAGATCCTTTCACGAAAATTATTTAAATATTATGTTTGGATTGATTTCTACAATTGAAATGTCAACATCAAAAGCTCAAGAAATGGAAAAAGCAGCTCAACATTTACTTAAAGCGTGCACTTATCTAATAAATGATTTGCCTTCACCTCAACTTTGTTCTTTCCTTGAGCTTCTTTCTGCTAAATCTATTGATAATCTTGAAAAAGTTTAAATTCTTTTTAATAAAAATATTTCAATTTTAAAGATAAATTCTTTGACTACTATTCCACTCGATCCACAACCTTCTCTTACTACGGGTAATAAGGAGAACATTAGTGATTCATGGAAAACACTTTCATCTGATCCAATTTTATGGTTGGATAGACTTTCCTATGTCTGGAGAACTCTTAAACCTTGGCAAACACAATTAGACTGTAAAACTAATCAAGTAGACAACCAATCCTTGATTAAAGAATGTCCTTGGTTACCTTTATGTACACGAATAGTTCGTTGTACAAATATTACATTGCAACAACAAAAAGAGAAGCAACGTTAGAGTATTTTTAGAATTTTTAAATATAATAGTTAATATGTATTATTAGTTCATTTAGTTTTTTCTTTGTATTTTTAGGTGTTATTGAGCACTGTTGTAGAACTATTCGTTTCTTAATTCGTTCTATGGGCCAGCAATCGATTGTATTTATTGAACCTTTAGTTAATCAGGTTTAATTTTAATTATTTAATCATTTTTTAAAATTATCTTTTAAAGATTATTTTGGTTTATAGTCAATTCCCACATTCATGCCTTCTCTATTTAGCCAGTATACTTGTAGATGAGTACGGGACATTGAATTATGTACAACCAGGTATGCTAAACATGCTAGAGGTATTAAACTTATTTTTATTTAAAAATAAAACTTTAACAAAGAATTTGGCCACCCGTTCCCTTGTATTGCTTTCCTCTTCCCCTAATGGTTTTGAAATGAATCCAGAGACTGTTGATGGTATTTTATATTATTTTTAAATTTATTATTTTTTTAAAGATCTTTATAGGTTGGCAGTTCGTTTTGTTCAGGTTTTTCTTTTATTAATTAAAAATAATTTGTAAATTTAAAATAAGCGTTCTCCTTCTGCCATTTTCTCGCACCAGATAGCCGGTCATCTTCTCCAAAGTGCTATAGGTGGACTTAACATTTGCCAACCGGATGCCAATCGGTCAATTAGTAAATTTATTATGGAAGTTATTGATGTTGCAGCTGGGAAAAGAAAGGTCTTTAGATAATTAATTATTTTAAAATTAATATTTATAAAGGAGTCAACTATCCAAGAAGAGAATGTTCAGCATATTAAGCAATTATTATTATCGTTATCTCCTCAGATAATGCTATCAACTGTTTCTGCTGCCCTTTTTCATTTATCTAGTTTATTAAGTAAAGAAATGGCCGAAATAATGTTTGCATTAATACAACTTGATAATCAGGTTATTTTTAATAATTATAACGAAAATTATAAATATTCTAGAAAGCAGAGGAATGGTTAAATTATACATGTTCTCAAATCCCTCATAATGGAGGTAATAGTGCTACACCTGACCAACTTTTACAGTTTCGAACACGCATTATTGGGTTAGCATTTTTTCTAAAATTTTTTAAACATTTCTTTGTAGTGCTGTAAGATCTTATGACGTTATGTTGGCATTGCGCGACTTGCGTAAATTTTATGTTTGATAGAAAAATGAATTTTTTATAAAAGATTTATTAATTTAATTTTTTTAACGTCTCATTAATTGTCTATTATTTGTTTAAAAATATTATTTGATATCTAAGATTTTTGTTTCCAAACAAATTACTTCTAAATTTATTTTAATGATTTATCCATGAGAAGTTCTTTTATAGATAATAATTAAGTATATTTTATATCTTATACATATATATGGATATAGGCGGTTTTTGTAATATTAAAGCTGATTATTTTATTGAAGCAATGAGGGCTTTACTTTCAGGCCGATTTGCAACACAAGATATTGTAAGTTTTGTTTGTTTTTAAATCATAAAAGGTAAATTTTTATGTAAATAATTTAATCGCTAAAGCTTTTGCGAGGCCTAAAAATGCTGATGAATTCCATATACCAGTTCTGAATTCTTAAAATTCTTTTCTTGACATTAAACTTTACTTTGAGCTTTTGTTTTCAATTTTTTTAGATTGGCTCCTTTACTTTCTGTTTTCTTCTACCTCTAGGCTTTTTATACACTTCATTCTTTACTCTTACTAATTGGTTTGAGATTTTTTCGCAGGTTTATCTTTTGCATCTCTTTAATTATAAAAAATTTAGGAATGGCTTATTCGAGTTGTTCCAATTGCAATTTTTGGTTTAAATGTTTATTTGAATGCTTGGAAACTCATTAAGATTGGTCCTAATTCTTCAAATGCTTCTTTGCTTCCTACAATACAAAAGGAAGGTTATCGGTTTTGTTATTTTTGTAACCTTAATGCTCCACCACGTTCTTTCCATTGTCCAGGTTTAATTAATGTTTACTATTTTAATTTTATTTGTAGCTTGCAATACTTGTGTTTTACGGTAAGGGAGTTATCTATGACTGTTATTTTTCAATTTTAGGAGAGATCACCATTGTTCTTTTGTCGGTTGTTGTGTTGGTCATTTTAATCAACGTTATTTTGTTGCTGCTATATTTAATCTTTTGGTAATTACAACAATCTGTCTTATGTTAGTTCTTTAAATACGTAAATTAAAAAAAATTATCTAGTTGGAATGTTTTTATGCTTATTCCAGTATTTACTAGTTTATTTGATATTTGGAAAATTATTTTCCCACATTTGGCTATTTTAATTGGTGCAATATCTTTTTATCAATTTACATTAATAGCAGCATTTGCGTTTTCTGCGTTAACTTTTACTTTTAATATTTATTTAATTGGAGCACAAATATTTTGCCTTTCAATGGGACAAACTCGTGTAGAATATCTTCAAGATATTAAAGCTTATGATCTTGGAATTTGGTTAAATTTACAAGGAGCCTTGGGTGAACAATGGCCTTTTATATTTATTTCTCCATTTATTAAATCACATCTTCGGTCAGATGGACATTCATTTACAACAAGAGAAACACAACAGACGGAACGATCGAAATATTTTTAAAAATCCAAGGAAATAATTTTAAATATTTAGTCTTATTGTTAGTTACAATTTTTACTAGATTAATGTCCCAAACATATGTAATTATAATTTTATAATAAAGTGTTCACTCAGTCGTGGAATTATCCAATTCATAATTTTCTGATAATAATCTAGCTTTATCTGTTAAATTCTCTTTGCTTTTGTTTTACTATAATAAACTAATTTTTAACATTTTTTTGCACTAATTTTCATGTCTTTGTTTGTTAATTGGATTTCAATTAATAGGGGGTTTTAATTTATTTTTCCTCAAGTATAAGTTTCATGAATCTCGTGAGAAGACTAAACTGCAAGGGTTCTAAAATGAAGAAGAATAGCACAACATCTATAGATTCTGAGTACTTAAAACGTCTATTATATGTACTTATTGTTAGTAATTTATTTTTAATTAATTGAAACAAATGTGTTTATGTACAAATAACGTGAGAACATTAAATATAAATAACGAAACCAGCGCATTTGAGATTTATAATTATCAACCATTATTTTATAAGCACTAAAAAAATAGGAAGATTATTTTAAAAAGACAAAAAACCTCTTCTTTGAATTAGACAATATTATATAAGAATTTAGTTTTTTTTCATGTAACAATTCTGTTAGATATACATCAAAAATACCCAAATACTTTCTCCACAAAGGGACACTTTTTAATGCAAAAAATTTAATATCATATGAATTCCATTGTTTTGATATAATTTTGACTGCTTTAAAACAATTAATATGATTTGGATGACCGCTAACACCCCATTCATCAAAGGTAATTATTCCTTTTGGTGGCTCTTTTATTTTCTCCATTAGTGAAACAGCAAGATTAGTAATATTCCATTCAACAAAACCATCAATAAAACTCCTTTCATTCGGATCCAAAACATGTACACGGTTACCTGGAACACCATAAACTTTGGAAGCTTTATACAACTCCTTGATTCTAATTAACCCTAAATTTTAAATTAAGAAGAGTCAAAACCTTCCTAAAAACCGTTTCCATCAGAACTTCCAGAAGTAACACATAAAATGTGTAAAATAGCCCCAATTTCTTCAAATGCAAAAAGCGTTGGAGAAAAGAACATTCTGCAAAAACAACCGTGAAAAAACCAGAAAAATTGTTCTTACGTCTCATCATCTGGATGAGCAATTAACAAAACCCAATTTTCACCAAAATTTACTGGGAACGCATTTTTGTTTTCAGATCTTGATAAGAAATGAAGAAATAGAACAGAAATTAATAAAGAAAAGCAGAATAATCTGATAAAAGGTCCATTTGAAGTAATTTCCATCAAAAAAGAGGAAATGATTAAAATAAATTTAGAAAAAAAAAAACAAAATGTTTCAATATCACATAGTCGGTTATGGAAAATAGAGCAAATTAAATATTCTCGAGCAATATAAAAAAACAAAACATAAGTTATGGTGAATAATCATCATTGGAATCTGTTTGAAAATCTTCATCAGAATAAGAAGAGTCAAAATCGTCGTTATTATTGTCAGCATCCGCAAGTGCATCAAGATAACCAATTTCATGATTATCATCATCTGATTCACTTGTAGACCCATCTCCATCAGCATCGAACAATTCTTCAGCGTCAATAATTTGAGTTGACTAAAAAAAACAAAAATATGTAAATTAAAAGTCTAAATTATTTTTTTATTTTTATTCTGAAACTAATAAATTAATTTAAACTTTTATGCGTTCAATTAAATAGGTAAAGGGTTTTGATTAATATCAATTAGGAAGTTAAAATTTATTTCTCTTTAAGTGTAAGTTTTTAATCAAATAATCTAGTAGTGTTAAATTTAATTTTGATGGGTAATCTTAAAAATATTTTAAATTAAATTCAAAAAGATATATCCATATTAAGGAATAAAAATATCGAAATAGCTTAAATAAGAATAATTCAAATTAAATTCTGAAGGGCAAAAATTAATTGAACGCAAATAATATTTATAGTATTATTATAGAATTATACATACAACATAAAAGGGAAAAGTTTTCTTTTTATTTATTAAATGATTACTACCAATTCACCACCACTGTCTGAATTCCTTTCATCATCATCATCTCGTACTGTTGCGATTGAGCTTACTGTTTCAACAGAACTTGAAGAGTAAATATCGTCATCTTCTTCTTCAGGATTTTGTTCGTCTTGATCATCGTCCTCTTCTTCATCAATTTCACGACGACGACCAATTTCATAAAGTTTAAAAAGATTTGTATCTTCATCTGTATTACGACTGATTTCCACAACACCTACAAAGTTATCTGAATGGCTAGTACACAAATCAAGTAAAGGTTTTCGAGTGTCATGCGTCGAAATAACCTTAAAAACAATAGTTGAAAGAACAAATTAAAAACAATTAACCTCGTAATTTGTAGAGTCAAAAGTGCGGAAGAAATTACCAAAAATATGAAAAAATCTATCATCGATTTCTGACGCAGCATCTTGATGAACAATACCAAACATAATAGAGCCAGTAGGATTGAATGCTAATTGACATTGATTTAGTGCTGGAACAGTGTACATCAAACGATGTGTACGAAGATCCCACTTAAAAAGAAAAAAAATTAAGTAATTTAGTTTAAATCTCTAAACAGTGATATTAATGTTAAAAATATACAAACAGTTCCCCGGTCTATCATCAAACAATTTGATTTCCGTTTAGGACCGGTACAACATAATTTTAGACAAATATTGTTTAATCAGTCATAGATGTACTTACCACTTCTCTATTAATAATCACTTCAGTACCACGAGGATGGAAAACCCCACTATTATCCAAATTCATTTTATCAAATTTATGAACAACCCGACCATGAGACCCAATTCTTGGATCAAAGAGAATTCCATCATTTAAGATTAATTCATCAATCGGATCAAAATATGAATGATTTCGAGTATAGTGATTTGCAAGACGTTCATCAAAGAGAACAACAACAGGAGAAGATGTTTCTGTGTCATAGAGAATTGCTTTTGGACCCTATAAATAAAGACTTTCATTTTTAATGGAGTTAATTAATTCTAGCCTGTGTTCCAACAATTTGATTAGTAGAAAGATTTCCAAATTCAACAAATTGATCTTCCTTAAACTCTGTCAAACGCTCACTCATTGAAAAACCATTTGATTCAAGACGCCAAAGAACAGAAAATGGTTTAACAAAAGCTGAAGAAGTTAGCATCAGGCGATTCTTAAAATAGTTTTTTTAATTAATTTATTCAAATATTTATAGTACTTCTGAAGGACGAATAGAAGTAATAGAAGAATGATGACTAAAAATATAGAATATATTAATTTTAAATAATTTATGTAATACCAAGTATAGTTTGAATCCACAACACCCGTTCTTATATTAAAAACAAACATTTCACCCGCATATGTCCCAAGAAAAACATGCTCATCATTGTGCTAAACAATAATATGAATTAAGGTCTGATAAATATAAAACCGAAAGCTGACAGCATGTAAAGGTTTCATTCTCCTCAATAAAGGTTTTTGATTGTCTAAATAAAATAAAAAAATTTTATTAAAGAAATAAAAGTAAATCTAGACCTAAATCTATTAAAAACAAGTCGACGATCTTCTCTCCGCAATGCCTCCATTGTACATCTATAGGGCGGATTCGAGCGATAACGAAGACGATTGACAAAATTGGATGGTGGAGAATATAGCAATTTAGGCTCTGGACATCGATGAGGACTGAAAACATTTTGCCCTTTTACCTTCACAAGCATAAAGAACTTACTAGAACAAAGAGAAAGGAGGACAATTTGCTACTGGATTTCTACACATTGCATGTTCATTTCGAAAATAAGAGTGAACAATATCGCTAAGAGATTTATGCGGACGAACTTTAAGTGAAAATGAGATGCTTGAAGTACTGACTGATGGCCCAATATTAGAAGTAGAGGAATATCCACCTCCTATTATTGGAGTTCGACCATCGGAGTAATTTGTAGCAGAAAATGGAAGAAAAGCATTACCATTATTGTTAACAGATGTTGTTGGGGTGCTTGAAATATTTAAAAGTTTCATCGGAATTCGACTGCTAATGGAAGGTGTATTTATAGTACTGTTTGTTAATGTTGGAGGAAAATGAGTTAATGTGTTTGAGGTTGGAATCGAAACTAAAATATAAAAAACTTATTATTAGTATTTTTAAATAAACCATAATTATGAACTGATGTCGATAAGTGAAGTTGTGTACAATTAGAAGCATCTAATTTTATTATTCGTCTCGCAATAACATTTGCAAATGAAGTAGGATTCTGGCGAGGCTAAAAATAAACATATAAATATTTTATAGAAACAACTAACAAATCCAGGCAAAGATGCAGGTGTAGAAGGAATGCGGCTGGCTGGAAAATTAGGTAATTCAGCTTCAAGCTGTAACTGTCTGGCAGTCTTTTTAAAACCAATATCTGCTAGATGCTGATAGATGAGTTGTAAAAGCTCTTTTTCATTAAATTTAATTTGAGTTTGCGCAACAACAGCTGATCTCCAAAGATTTTCCTTAAAAGTAGATAAATGCAAGGAATGTATATTTTATTAAATAATTCTATTTTAGTAGAAATAGATTATGTACATACATAATAGTTTGAAAAATAAAGTATGTACCTGAGTCATTTCCATAGTCGTAAAATCCTGTAATTTAGTTTGACTAACACACTCAATTAGAAGGCGAGCTTGTTCACAAAAACGATTGTGCTCAATACGTTTTTCAAGTAAAATAGGAGTTTGCATCAATGCTAAAAATATTGCAATTAATTAACAAGGTTAAATACATTCAAAAATAACCATTTAATTCATTTGCAGCAATAATAGGCAATTTGGAGAGAATCTGACGTATCGGTTCAAATCTAGCAATTCCATTTAATGCGCGACAAGCCAGTTCACGGAGCAAATCTGCCTCAGTTGCAGGACTTTGTTTATGCAACAAGGATGTTAATACCTGAAGAGATTAAATAATAAAAAGAATTATATTAAAAACCATAATTGCATTGTTCTGTTGTGCACATTTCCAAAGGATGTGTAAAATTTGAGTAGGCACGAGAAATAATCTAACCCCTTTATCCTTATTAACAGTTGATTCAGACGTTGCTCCTGCTTGGGCAATTGACATAGATCTCGCCAATAATGGTTTTCTGCGACATGAAGAATTACTAGAAACAACTTTAGAGTGCGTTGGAGCCAAGGTTCCGCTTCCAAGTTTATCAAAAACAGCAGATAATTTATCTGACACTTCTTTAGGTAGAATGTCACGATCAAAATCAGATGTGAAACGAAAATGCAAGCCAAAATAATTATCCTGATCAGTTGGACCACATAGACAATTCAAGAGAATTTCAAGGCAAAGCCGCTGTATTTGCGAATCGTTAATTAATTCGCCATCTGCCATTTCCAAAATAAGACTACAAATAAAGGAACGTTATACTTCTAAATGTTGACAAAGAAAAGCATACCCAAGTCCCTGCATTGGTGTTTGTCTTATCATCATCGTCTCACAAGAGTCCAATTGAACTTTAGGAGAAACCGTCGCTAAACGTAAAACCTCCAATACAAGTTTAAGCGTATCTGCTTTTCCTTGACGTTCCCAATGGCACCAATCAGGGTATTTAGAAATAAGAGTAAATAACAATCGGAAAACACCCAACACACGCATATCCTCAACCGGCTTCCAATTATGATGATGTGGTTGGAGCATGCATTGGGTACGTAATAAATATTCAATACAACCCTTCTCAGTCTCTTCGTCTAAAGCCATTGGTTTAGAATGTGGATGAGCAATAGTTGGGATGGCATGTGGAATTATTGGCAAACGACGGCCTTGATAATAATGCATGTGATGACTACTCCGGCCAAGTTGTGAACGTTGTTTCATGTTTTCCATTTTAAGAAATACATGAGAAGATAAATACCTAAAAAAGTAGTAAAACTTATTAAATTTAATATCTGAATAAAACATACGTTCTAAACGCAAAAATTGCATTCCTAATAGTAGCAATACTCTGAATATAATGCTCATCATTAATTAAATCATCTTCATCTATATCATTTCGTTGCAAAATTGTGAGAGTTGAAACGTAATTGTAAAGGCGACGTAGCCCATCACCTAATAAGTAAAAATAGTTAAAAAAATAAAACTAACGCTGATCAAATCGATCAAGAATTGCTCTAAACTGTAAAGCATAAGCCAAAAACATAGCAATCGATGCTCGGCCGCTCTCATGACTATGATCTAATGCATAGAGTGAATAATCAACCATTTCGTTAAGTAAAGAATCAGGTAAATGACAAACCTTTAGTTAATAAAAAATATTTAAATATTAATAAATAAAATAAGCCTTTTCCATGATGTCCGAAGAATAAGCCAAATAATAAAGACAAGTCGCCACAGCTGTCAGCGCTAATGACTGACGATTAATCTTCAACAATTTTTGAATACCATTTGCCGAAATAAATTCCCAAGCAAATTTTCTGTGAATTAAAAGTGAAGATATGTAGCGGATTGCATCAAAAAGAAGGCGAATATCACAACAAGTATGCCGCGAGCCATCGACAGACAAATAAGAAAGGACAACATCTAAAGCATGGTGTTCCAATACAATAGAAAGATTCTAAATTTAAAGATATTCCAAGCGGTCAAAATTCAGAAATATAAAAAAGATATTTCAATTAATGTATTTTCGGAATTTTTAAGAATTGAAAAAACACGTATATTAAGAACTAAAAACCCAAATTGACAGTTAAACAAGTCACATTAAAGAATAAACATACATCCTGGTATTCACTCGTAGGCCCCAAATAGTGAAGAATTAATCGCTGTTCCATTTCAATTGATAAAGGAAATAACATATGTGGCGTACCAACAATTATTGGCTGCATTGTTTGACGCCAACTGCTGTTACTATTACATCCAACCCCATGAAACTCGTCAGAAAAGTTAACTGCATATCCTGTTGTTTCTTTTATAACTTCTGTTGAAAGAAGTACGGAATCGGTTGAAGCCATGGAGCTATTCCGTATTGAATCCTGTTGCTGCAACATATGAGTTGTTGGTGAGGAAGGAGGGCGCTTTGGAGGAGGCGAAGATTTACCATCAACATGTCTAAATGAGGCTGATCTCTTGCGGCTTGAAGATGAAGGTTCAATCGGAAAGGCCTAATTAAATGAAAAATTTCCTTTTACAATTATGATATTGAATAAAATTAAAGTGAAAATAAAAATATAATAAACATACAAACTCCATAAGTTCGTTGTGCTCAGATCCTCGCATATGAGCAAAATTTGTTGGAGTAGATTTTATGTGATTCTGTTTACTTATTTCGGTTATATACTCTTCAATCTTTGCCTGATTATTCTTAAGCATTTCTGTCTAAAATAGTTGAAATAATAGCTTAGAAATTCTTAAAATAAAAAAAAAACATGAAGATCTCTAAGCCTCTGCAATGCAATAGGGATCAAAATTGTATTATTCTGTCTATACTGGTGGGCCTGCTCAGCACCCATTGAAGCACCCAGAAGAGCCATGCTGTATGTGCGTAACTCCCTCGAATCTGAATGTTCTGCCCAACGAAAAAGTTGAATAATAAGAGAATCTGCATCCTAAAAATAAAATGTTCGACAATTAATTTAAACAAAAAAATACCGCAAGCACAACATTAGTGTCGATTCCAGGAAGAAGATTAATAATAAGTCTAGCAGCAAGAACGTTTCTCTCAATATTATCGCGAGAAAGAAGGTAGGATATTACCAACTAGAATATTATATAAAGTAATTTGAATTTTAAATTGAAAAATATTAACCTTGTTAACAAAACTCTCCACACGTGTAATCATTTTAAGAAGATGACCCAAAGGATGTGAAGGCTGAGACTTCAAAGGATGTCTAAGAATAAGATGAGATAGATCTAAATAGGGTCGATTCGATGTAAACAAACCGATCATCCATTGGATCCGGATTATTCTGTGTAAAATCATTCGTTGATTCCTCCAGAAGTTCAGCAATTCTAAAAAGAACTCACAGAAGTTCGACAATTATTTCAGATATGAACTTAATTTTAATAAATATAAAAACTACAAACTTCTGTAAAAGTGGGTTAACATCCCAATCCGCATTCTCATTCTGATTCACCCAAGTATCCAAAAATTCCCTCAATTGATCTTGCAGAGCATTACGATGAACGTCCAAGGTTATTTGATTACTATTATTCATGCCTAAAATAACAATTTAAAAGAAAAACACAAGAGAAAAGAAAATCCAATTTAACATATAATTAGAAAAAATGAAATATAAACATAGTACAATAAAAGTAAAAGAAAATTAAAAAATCTTTATAGTTTACAATATTACTCTAAATATGTATGTATATAGGTATTAAAAAATTTGTGACAAAAGGCCAGTTATTTAAATAAGGCATTCATTTAACGTATTTTAAGTCCAGTTTTAGTATGGTCAACAATTTCATCCTCTTCTCCTTCATCATCATTATAATTATCTTCATCATTAATAACATCGTCATAATATAATAATTGTTTTTGTCTCTCGTTTTGAGATTGGAAATGCTTATTATTAGAAGTTATAGGTGCTATTTGATTAGTTGGGTAAACTTTTCCATTACTGCCATTTGTTGTTGGGATTCTGTTTACATCATTTACATGTGAAGAATTTTGTGTTTCATTCTATAATTTAAAAATTACCTATATTAGAATATTAAAATAGACGTAATAAAGGGTGAGATACAATTTCTTAAACTACTTTTAAATTGTAAGCTAATTATTTTGAAAAAAATAAGTATTACGTGTAATATTTTATTTGTCAAAAAAGTTAAGACTTAAGACCAAAGTTACATTAAAAAAGTCAAATTAAGACCTGGAATACAAAAGTGCGACCCCTGTCGGTTCTTTGTAAAGAATTTCGTTGATTAGCTGGTTTAATTGTAATAATTAGATTGTGAGCATTTGCAACCATCATATCAGCTACTTGGTCAAGGGTTTTTCCATGGACCTAAATCTACATATTTAACAAATGAAAATAAAAAACCTCAATTCCATTAACCTCCACAACCTCATCTCCAACACCAAGAAGCCCAGTTGATTCGGCAAGTCCACCTTCTAAAAGTCGCGAAATAAATATTCCATCACACTTAATAGGCCCTTGAGAGGTCATTCGAAGTGATGTACCTAAAAATTTTTAAAATTTATTCTAAACATGCAAAAAACCGTCACGAATGTAAAAACCCAAGGAACGATCATTACTTCCATATTTACATAAACGTACTCTACGATGAGTTACAGGCACAATGTCAACATCGATAACTTGGGCAACCTAACTTCAATAGCTAAAGAAATTGTTTAACGAATAAAAAACCTGTCTAAAATCTTCGGGGTTGGAAATATTGTAATTTCGTTTATTACTTCCTTTTCCAGTACTAGATGAGATAAGAACTGATGCTAACCCTCGACGCCTTTTATCTGAGGATTCAGTGCCATAACCATACTTTTCTTCCCAAGACTCGCCTTTTCGTTGCACTAACAATTGAAGGTATGGAAGTGAAGATTCAAGTGACTTGCGAAGATTCTGAAATTAAGATTTTAAAAGTGAAAGGAAACAAACATCATTATTAGTAATAGGAAGTAAATCTCCAGAAAAACTTGTGTACGAAAGTGTAAAGGGAATGCTGTGTAAAGAATGTACTGTTTCAATAAAACTCCTAAATTCTAAATAGCTCATAAAATTATCTGCATTGATTGGAAGTGAAAAACGTCGAAATTCAGAATCAAATTTGGATTTGATCTAAACTTTTTAAATATTTATAAACAAAATAGTATTAATGAAGAATATACATGTATTGAAGTCATTCAAAATAATTAGCTCACAGAAAGTGAAGATAAATGCCGAAAGATAATTTTCCTAATTAATTACGTGCTACTAAATTAGCCTGTAAACTAAATGGAAAATAAAATTAAGCATTAAAAATCATAATGAGAATTTCTAGATTTACGGCTTAAGGATTGCTATCCAGATATTTATAAACGAATTGTAGGTTAGAAGTAGAGTAGGGCAAACCGAGACTGAGACCGAGACCGAGCCCGAGATTCTTGGCCTATTTTGCATTATCGGTCTCGGTTTTACAGCTAGTTTCTCGGTCGAGAAACGAGACTGACTAAAAATGTCAAAAACTTTAATATTTCTTAAAATAATTTAGCAAATTGTTATATGTAGATTATCATTTATCTAGCTGTTTTTTTCTATTTATTTTACTTTATTCATTTTCTTGGGCTATGTCTGACATTTTGAATTATTTTAATAAGTTGCATCATCTGCGAAATGCAAAATTTGTTTGAATAAAAGGCAATGGAAACATGGATCACCCAATGGACTTTTGGGGCATATGGAATTGTTTCATTTTTCTGAATTCCAAAATAAAAGGGAAATAAGTGAGAAGGAAACTTAAGTGAGCAGATTTGTTAAGTACAATCCTAGAAAAAATTTTGTTAGTAAAAGCAAATATGGATAGAATTTCATTGGCTCCATCGATAGAAGCTGATCCTGATGATGAAGGTTATTCAGCAGAAGAGTTAGGAGAGGATACGGAGGAAAATATTGATTTTTAACTTATTTTTTCGAAATAAACTAAAAATTTCTCTTTCTTGAATTTTCTCGGTTCTCGATCTCGGTTTGATCGAGAAATGTTCCTCTCGGTCTCGATCTCGGATTTTGATTCTCGCTCAATCTCGGTCTCGGGTTGACCGAGACGAATCTCGGTTTGCCCTACTCTAGCTTTTAGGTATAAAAGCCAAGTTCTTTTCTTCATTTTTAACCTCACAAAATCATCATCAAAACCAACAGAGTCTACATAAAACCAAGCAACAGCACTTCATGTTCTTCTACTGCCTGAATCCAATAGAGCTCGACACCTGACGGACACGAAGTCTTCGACGCGGGGCTCTATCAATATAGGAGTTCTTTCCTGGTGCCTGTGATGTTCAAATAAAGTATTGCCTTAGGTAAGATTATTTTTCTTATTTTTAAAACTACTTATATTTTTATTCATTTTTCAGAGTAGTTCAGTACGATGAAAGTGCTGCATTGTGGATCTGTTTAGTGACTTCAACAAGAAGATCAAATTCAAGGCGGGTTGAGAAACAACGATGGAGAAAGGAGAAGGGAAGATAGCCAGGTGTGTGATTTTTCTAAATTTATTGTATTGTCAAGTTAAATTTTAGTTGCTCTTAGTCTACAGCAAGAACTAGAAGTGGTTCTTCTTGGTGTTTCTCAACGCTGATGTGTTCATCTGTTTACGTGCCAGGACTGCTTTTGTTCATTGGCTTTGGTTTGAGTTTGGATTTGCCAATTTCAGTGCAGATGGAATTCTGCTCACTGAATCTAATCTTCCTACTCTGGTGGGACTTTTCTGGGGATCTATCACTCTTGGCTGCATTCGCTGGTTGGAGGCACGCCCCGTGGTGGAAAATGGATCCTACTGGTAGGTACTTCATAGTGTCGACGTCTATTGCTTCGCGCTTTAGTTCGTGAATAAGGACCAAGGGGATATCTCCGTGGGTGAAGTCCAAACACCCAGTGGTGATGTCTTCGCTGGTTTGTGTGCAGTTTAAGAGTAGATCGTTCCACAGGAAAGCCCACCAAAGAGGAAGGTTATATTCAGTGAGAAAAATTCCTTCTGCACTTAAATGAACAAATTTGAATTCAAAACAACTCCAATAAACAAAAACAACCCTCGTACATATGCAGAAGTAATGCAACAACGATGAGAAACACTGAAGAATCACCACCCTACTGAGGCATCTTGTCTGCGACTGTACACATTCTTTGTACTTGAACAAACCGACAAGACTGCTGGAGCTCCATAAAAACCTTAACTGCATCTACATTAGCGTCAGGGCATCAACCTTAACACACAAGAAGCTTTCTCTATGTTTATTTTATTTTTTTGTGTTTTTCTTTTTTCCTTTGTATTTATTTGATTTTTTTGTTTCTGTTCGTGCATTTCCATTTCATTTATTTATTTTCTAACTTAATTTTTCAGATTACTATTAAGATGGAATCTAAAAATGAAAGTAAACAAAAGCGTTCAGCAAATGAATATCGACTAAATGAAGACAATGAACTTCGTCTAGAAGTTGGGAATGAAGAAGTTATTGGTGAACTACTGAAGGCAAGGCAGAAGTATATGGATCTCCATTGTCAATGCATAAACGTTATACACTTGCTCCAGATTTGCACATTTATTTAAAACCGACTTATCTTTAAAAGTTTTATTTTGAAGTATATAGGTTTATCTTATTGTTAGTATAAATTAGAGTAGGGCAACCCGAGACCGAGATTCTCGGCCTATTTTGAACGACATTTCGGTAATGAACCAAAATACGACATTTCGGTAAACGACATTTCGGTAATGGCGACATTTTGGTAAACGACATTTCGGTAATTAACTTGAATTTCCTGTAGTATAACAGGTATTTTGTTTGTAATTCAATCCGGTCGAGTAATATGTCATTCGATAGCTCTTGAAAAACTGAGTCGATTGAGGGGTGGAAGAAGTCGAACAAACGACTTTGAGCCGAGATACAGGTCCATGAAAACCCGAAAATCAAAGGGGGGAGTAAGGTCATTTTAAGTGATTACCGCGGCTGCTGCGGAACGACCTAGAAAAAATAATATGAGTAATGAGAATTAAAAGCTATAGGGGTTTTTGAATTGAAATTGCGTACGAAAAACTGTTTTTGTGCTGCTACGGAGGGTAGGCCGGGCATGGTCTTCGCTACACGATGGCCGTGCTTCGCTGCGGCCGTGCTCGCTTCGCTCGCGGCGGCCGTAGCGAAGCGGCGGCCGTCGTTCCGCTCGACATGCCCGGCTTCCTCCGCAGCGGCAAAAACTTTTTTCGACGATGACTAATAATTTTGCCTAATTCACTGAAATAATTTTAGGGCAGCCGCGGTAATCACTTAAAATGACCTTACTCCCCCCTTTGATTTTCGGGTTTTCATGGACCTGTATCTCGGCTCAAAGTCGTTTGTTCGACTTCTTCCACCCCTCAATCGACTCAGTTTTTCAAGAGCTATCGAATGACATGTTACTCGATCGGATTGAATTACAAACAAAATACCTGTTATATTACAGGATAGCCATTAACTTAAATTCAAGATTTCGGTAAATGACATCTAAACCAATAAAATTTTGGCGTCCATGCCTCCGATCCCTTCCCATACGATTAATAACTTTTAATTTGGTTTTTTACTTAAATTTAGGTGGTAATTAATGCAAGATCAAGAGTAATGGAGGGTAAGACGCCACTTGGCACAAAGGTTTAATTTTTAATTTTATTTAAATTTTATTTGGACATTGATACACATTTCAGATCGGTGTAACGTTGCCATCCGAGATCGTCCATCAATAGCAAGAGCGGCGAAAAGGATGATGAATGTGTACTGGCTACACTCGGAATTGAAGGACTCAATCATCCTCCATCAATTCAAAAAGTACTTGTGAAGCAATTAGGAAAAGTTTAGGGAAATGCTGGTCCTTGTTCCAAGGTTATAGTTTTTAAATTAAATTGTTGAACAATTTTGTAGTTTATTAAGCATATTTGTACCGAAATGTCTAGTTTTACCAAAATAACATTACCGAAATGTCGTTTACCGAAATAAAGCCATTACCGAAATGTCGGTTACCGAAATGTCGTTTACCGAAATGTGGTAGAGCCCCAATTGTAAATAAAATTGTATGAATCACCTATCTAAATCTCTCTTTTTACTCTTCTTCTGTTTTCTGTTCTCTTAATTTCACAATATTTCATTCAAAGTGCAGGTAACCGACTTTTACCTCCAATTTCTCGGCTACTTGCACAGGTTTAGGAAAATAATATAGATAGGACTAGATCTTGATAGACTGGATTTTTCCGGGATTCTAGATGCAGAATCCAAGGTTTTTAAAAAGCCCATCTTTAGATGCTAAATCTCCTGGTAGAGAATAGTTGGAAAAAATTAGAAAATTTTATTGTTAAAAAAAAATTTTTTTTCTTTAGTAAAGAAAATTTAACATTTTCATGAAAAATGTTTGTTAACATAGGAAAATCTCATATCTTGGTCTTTACTTTAGAAAAATAGTCTCTAATGTTGTAAAGGTTTTATTTTGTGTAAAAGTGATCACACACAAAAATAGAATTATATGAAAAAAAAATTAATATTTCGAAAATTTTAATGTTAAAAAATCAGTCTCATTGCTTTTTTTAAGGCTTATCGAGTATAAACCCTAGTCTCCTATTTATATTCTGTCAAAAAGACCAGTCTTTTTTAAATAATAAATAATTCAGAAACGGAACTTTGTTTTTTTTTAATTTTTAAAAGCTAATAACCTTGACCTTTTTTGTTGCTATTGTTTTGTTTATAAAATAAATAAATAAAGGAATTTTAAATTAACAATAAGTAAGACACCTACTTGGTTAATTAACAATAAAATTAACATTTTTAATAATTAATACAATTAATTTATTTTTCAAGTTTAATATCAAAGGACAGTTGCACTATTTTTAAATTGTTTTCTTTTCAAAGAATTAAATATGTAATTAATTTTTTTTTTTATTACTTAATTATTATTAAAACCAGATATTATATTTATTTTTTGAATATTTGTGGTTTTTGGCAGGTCAGCGGGGGATATTAATTTCGTTAAAAATAAAAAATCTAGTCACACATCCTTACATTAAAATATATATAAATACATATATATAAGTATAATCATCTTAAAAATTATTTTTTACTTTTTTTTCATTCAAACCGGCTGACGGCAATCAGGTGCGTAAAATATAAAAAACGGTTTTATATGTTGCTGTTATTAATGCCTCTTGTTTTTTTTATTTTTCCTCTTTTTTTTCTTCCGCCGGATCCGGAATATAAAATGTGTTATATTTTATTATTTCTTCTCATTTTTTAAAAATTAATTTTCTTTAAATATTCTTCTTATTTTTTAATTTTATAAAGACAATTCAGTTATTTATATTATTATAATTATTTTTTTTTAATAGAGATTATTTGTAATTAAAAAAAAGTAATGTCATCTATTCAATCATTATTTTTATTTTTATTTATTTTTATATTTATTAATATTTTTACTTCTGATGCATTTTTATTTGGAAATATGGGAGGAGGGGGTGGTGGTTGTTGTTGTTGTCCTTGTTGTTGTTGTGGAGGAGGAGGAGGTGGTGGTGGTGGATGTTGTGGCGGTGGAGGAGGGTTAATTTTTTAATTTTATAATTATTTAAATTAATTTTTTTAAACATTTAAAGTTGTTGTTGTACACAAACAGTAACATGTTGCCAAACAACTACTTATCAAGTTCAAAGTTGTGGTGGTGGTGGGGGTTGTGGCGGTGGTTGTGGCGGTGGTGGTGGATGTGGTGGTGGTTGTGGTTGTGGTGGAGGGTATGGAAAAAAATAAATATATTTAAATAGATAAATATATGGGTGAAAATAAAAATATTATATAAATAAATTAATTAGCGTCATTAACGTTTCTAACGTTTAAAAAATTTTAATTTAATTTTCCTGCAAAAATTAAATAAATTAATGACGTAAATTAAATTAAATATTTTATTTAAAAAAAACTTTTGTTTAAACATTTATATGTATAGTATGGATTTAATATTTAAATGTCAGGCAGTTTATTTTTAATATTAAAAAATCTGTTTTAATTTTAAAATTAAAATTGGCTTCCAATTTTTTAAAAATATTTTTGTTCTCAAAACATTTTATTATTTTAAATATATATTTTTTTTTAAATTGTACCACTACTTTGTAGAGAATTTTTAATTTCTTTGTAACAATTAATTAATTTTATTTTTTTAGAGAAAATAAAATTATTTTAAATTATTTTATAATTAATGTTTTCTTTTTGTTTTAATAAATATATAGATAATTAAATAAAAAGTTTTATTGTTTTAAATAATTTAATGAATTATTAATTTTATTTATTTAAATATTTTTAAAGAAAAAGAGAAAAAATAATTTAATAGTTTTTTTTTCAAAGAAATCAGTCAAAAGTAAAATTTTCAAAGAAATAAACGAAGCATGTAAAACATTTATTTTTGTCTATTTTTAGACAAAAATCAGAAAATAATTTTAAAGAAAATATTTTAAAATTATTAAATGTTTATTAAATAAATATTTTTAATTAATTATATTTACATATATAATTAATTTAATTTAATTTTCTTTTATTTGAACATTTCTCTTTTTTTATTTATTATTTTTTAATTAAAAGAAAATGTCAGGTGCTTTTGTCCTTTCAAATAAAAAAAAACAAATCTTCTTCTTTTCTAATCAATTAAATATTTTTAAACAAACATTTTTTATTATTTAATTAAAAAATAAATAAAATATTTATTTATTTAGTCTTTAATAAATATTTTATTTAAACATTTTCTTTAGGAGAATATTTACTATTAAAAAATAATTAATTTTAAATTAAATTAATAAAAGATATCTTTTTTTTTCTTTAACAAAGAATGAAAGGAAATAAAGAAGGAGAAAAAAAGAAATATTAATTATTTTTTTGTTCTTTAAAATTAAAGATATTTAAATAATTAATATATTTTTTTAAATTAAATTTATTTATTTTCTGTATTATTGTTGCCACTTCCTTATTTTTTTTTATTTCCTTCTTTTTATTTCCTTCTAAACACTAAATAATAGTAGCAAAGAAAATAGTAAAGTTTATTGAGAATATTCAACACAAAATGACAAAAAATTTTTTGTTCCTTTTCTTTTCATTTATGTAGTATTTATAAAGATTTTTTTTTAAAGAAACTGCTTGCACGCAAAGCTTTAAAAAATGAATAAATAAATATTTATTTTTAAATATTATATTTATCAATAAATTGAATTGTACTTTTTCTTTTTCTTTTTTCTTTTTTAATAAATAAATTCTTTTTTTATTAGACCAAATGAGAAAAGGGAAAAAAACAGGCGTTAAAATTGTTTTGTTAGAAAAAGAAAATATTTTTATAAATTAATTTAAAGGAAAAAAAAAAAGAGTTTTTAATTTTTAAATTCTACTAAACAACTGTTTGGATTCATTTAACCCCAAAATTTTTAATCTTTTTTTTTTTTTTTTTTTTTTAAATTTTAATTAAAATAAATAATTATTAAAATAATATCTGCATATTATATCTATTTAATTAATTAATATTTTAAAACCTTATTATTATTATTATATACAGAAATACTTTGGATTAAAAAATTTGTCATTTTAATATTTTCTTAAAAGAAAAAAAATTCTAAATAAGAAAATTTAAATTATTTTCTCCTTTTTAAACATTAATTAATGAATTATTTATTTATTTTAATATTCGTATTAATTTAGAAAAAACAATATATTTATAATTTTTATTTAAAAATTGATTAAAATATTTATTTAAATATTATTATTTTCATATATTTTATTATTAAAATATAATTTTAATAAAATATACATCACTCAATAAAATTAATTTTTTGTTCTTTTCTTCTTTTTAAATGAAAAAAAAATAAACTTATTATTATTTTCTATGCATTTATTTTTTAATTTTCTCTCACATTTATTTATTTCCTTTTAAATTATTTTTAAATAAATTTTAATTATTAATTTAAATTAAATAAATATTTATTGATTAATATTTTAAATATTCTACAAAAAAATATATATAAAAAAAAAAGGAAATACTTTTTCTGTCATGAAATCTAAAATTAATATATTTAATTCAAATGTTATAAAGAAAGAATAAAAAATTGATAAAAATTAATTTAAAAAGAAAATAATTTTTAAACTTTTTAAAATTAAAATATTTTTAGTTCTTTTTTAATTAAATTAATTTTAAATTAAAATAATTTCTAAAAGGAAATGTTAATTTATTTATCTAAAAATAAAAATAAAAAAACCGGAAGAACAACTAAATAAAAACTTTAATATATATACCCTATTTTTGCTTAAAACTTTTTTTTTCCTTCATTTAGTTTCCCTAAGGTATTGAACAATAAATAAAAAAAAAACTAAAAAGGCTTTTCTTTTTTATTCATTTATTTTTGTTCAATTTTTTAGTTTATTTTATTCCCCTTTTTTTCAAGTAATTTTTTTTTCTATTTTTATTGTTAAAATATTATTTATTTATTTAAAATAATAATTATTATTAAATATTTTTTAATTATTAAAAAAATAAATAAAAAGAAAAAGAATAACCCAATTCTTTTAATTTAACAAAATAAATAATAATTAGTACGTATATCATTAAAATAATAATAAATGCACATAAATACATACACATAATATATATTTACATCCATAATATATATATACTTTTCCTCTTTTATTTTTTTTATTTTCCTATTTACTTTAAAACTATTTTTTTTTCTATTTAAAAATAAATACACTTTCTCTACTATATACATATAATAATAATAATAATAATAATTACTTTTTATATATATTTTCCCTCTTTTTTTTTTATTTTTAAATATTCACATTAAAGGTAAAAACTCTATTTATTCTCTCACAATTACTCAAAAAATAAAAAGATTTTTTTATGTAAATAAAAGAACAAAAATAATTATATTTTAATTTTTAGTTTTTTAATATAATAATGAATAATAATTCTAAAAATATTTCTTTAATAAATACAACAACATTTTCTATATTTTCTTCTTCTTCTTCTTCTCCACAATTCTCATCATCATCCTCAGAAATATTTTCTTTAAATTCTATTTATCCTGAAGGAGAAATAGATAATAATGAATTACAACATAATGTTGGAGGTTTTAATTAATTAATTAATTAATATATAAACAGTTCAAGGCCTTCTCAATATTCATGATAACGATAGAGTTTTGTTATATTTAAGATATTATGCACGACATTTTATCCCAATTTTTTGTCTTGTAGGAATTATTGGAAATTGTATGGCACTTCTTTTAATTAGGTAATTAATTAAAATGATGTATTTTTAATAATAATTATTTTCACACAAAGCTTTTACAATAAATAAATAAAATTTTTTATTTATATTTTTTTCTCACAATTCCAAGAATGTTATTATAATTTTTTTTTTATTTGGATTTAATTTAAATAATTTATTAATTTTTAATAAAAGTAATAAAATTTAAATTAATTGAAAATAAAAATTAATATTTCCCTCTAATTTTTTTAAATTTAATTATAATTTAATTTAAGAACAAATTATTGGCTTCGTCGTTTAACTTCAAATATTTATTTGTGTACCCTTTCTGTTTGTGGATGTTTATTTTTAACTACAGTTTTTATTACTTGGTTAGATTCTTCTGCTACTTTATTACCTTTATATTCTCAATCAGAAGTTGGTTGTAAAATATTAACTTTTACTGCCCATAGCTGTGATTTTATTTGTGTTAGTTAAATTAAATTTTATTTATTTAATTTTATTAAAAAAAAATATTTTTAGGTTTGGATGATTTCTTGGGTATCATGTGATCGTGCAATTGTTTTATTTAGACCAGGAATTCGTCGTCGAGTTTGTAATAAAAAATTTGCTCGTAATTTAGTTGTTTGTACTGTTTTATTTAGGTAATTTTATTTAATTAAATTAATTGAAATTAATTATTAAAGTTCAACACTTTATGGTTGGTGTCTTGTATTTGCAGGATTAGAAATTGGAACTGATAATATTCCCTATTGTGGAATCAATCCTGCTGTTCAGGGGTTATCTTAATTTTAATTTTAATTTTAATCTTATTTTAGTTATGATTTAAATCAATTACATCTTTTCTTTCTAACAATGGTATTTTTATTTAAATTAATTATTTAATTTATTTTATTTAAGGATACAATTCTTTGTACAGTTGTTCCATCACTTTTAATTATGATTGTTAATTCTTTATCTATTTATCGTTACAGGCAATGCATGAAAGTAAATTACTATTGTATTCTAAATAAATAAAATTAAAATTTAAAGGTTTATTCCTCTGGTATTCTACGCGTTAGATTTTTACGTGTTCCACATGATAATAATGAAGAATATCAACAACAACAACCAAAAGAACTTCAAAGAATTGAAGAAAATAAACAAGAAGAAATAAATAATATTAAAAAACATTCATTATTTAGTAATTCAACTAATTCAACAATTAGAGCACCTCCAACACAGACTGGAATGATTTCAGCTACAGCTACATTAGCTACTAATACTAATGTTAATTATACAAACAGAGGAAGTCCAAATACTAGTACCTGTGGTGGTGGAGGAAAATTAAAATCCTCAGATTTAACTTTAAGTAGATCTTTACTTATTGTTACTAGGTAAATAAAATAATTTAAATAAAATTATTTTTTTAGTACTTTTGTACTTCTAAATGTTCCTAATTATGCATTTCGTTTATATGATGCATTATTTAATGTAGAACAAACACATTTATGGCTACTATTATATTTTATAACCTTTTTGCTTTATTATTTACATCATGCTGTTCTTTTTTATATGTTAGTTTTAATTTAAATATAATTTAAATTAAACTAAAAATTAAGGTATATATTTTGGTCACCACAAATGAAAAAACAATTAATGCCTACAGCTTTAAAATTACTTGAATGTTATTGTTTTAAAACTGTTCCTGAATTTGGACATCATTCTCAACTTTCAATACAACAAGCAGCTAAATTACAACAGCAAAACAATATATAAATTAATTAATTAATAAGAAAAGAAAATTAAATAAAAAGAAATCTCTGAGAAAAAATGTTTTTATTGCTCAATTATATATTTTTTTATTTTTTATTTAATCGGTAAGATTTTGTCCAATAGAAATAGATTAGAATTTAATTGAGATTCTAGAAGAGAATTTTTTTGTAAAATTTGGAAAACAAATATTTTTATATTTTTTGGAAAAGAAATACATATTTTATAGAATGGATGTTAAAGATAGATAATAGAACAAAATTAATTTTCAGATTAAAATTATTTATTGTTAAATTTTCTTCTTTATTTTTTTTTAATATCAATTAACATATGTATATAAATTTATTTATTTACATATGTATTTATTTAAAATTTAATAAAAAGGATAATATATTTTTCCTTTTAATTTTATAAATAATTTAAAATAATAGTAAAAAGAAATAAATAAATTAATTAATAAAAATAAATAATTTTTAAAAAATAAAATTCTCTTTTATATAAAAGCCAATCTTTTAAAAATCTAAAGTTATAATTCTGCTTCTTCTTTTGCTCTGCTTTCTTGGTTCAAAATGACTCAAACTCAAGATATAAATCCAGCATATTTAATTTGCGGCGCTGTCCTTCTTGTGTTTTTAATTATTTATATTAGTGTTTGTATTTATTGTTTTAGAATGGTAAGAGAATTTAATTTAATTAATTGTTATTATTTTAATTTCTTTTAGAAACAACTCCGAGATCAGAAAAAATATGCTAGAAAGCACAAATATTTTGGGAAAGCATTGAAAGGAATTAAAAGGAAATCAAAGACCAAAAGAGGTGTTTATAAGAAGAAAGGAGCAAGGTTTTCATTAAAAACTAGCAGTAGAGGGGGTAGCAGAGTGTCTCCTGTTCCTTCAGGTGTTTTACATGGAGTTGCTGTTCCTATGACAATTGATTCAATTGCTACCGAATCTGGTAAAATTAGATTATAAAATTTATTAATATTTTTTAAATTTTTAAGGAGAAAATTTACTTGCTGGTGATCAAGGATTTAAAGGATAAACCAAAGATAAGAAAAGAGGGATTTTTAAAGGTTAATTAAAAATAATTAAAGGATATAAATTTTGTAATGATTATGTCATAATTATGATTGTCATGAGATATTTATGTGTATTAATTAATTAATTATTTATAAATTATTTGTTTAAAACATTATTTTTAAAAAATTAACTAAAAATAGGAAGTTTAAAATAACACCTTTGATTAAAAATACTTTACATTGTTTTTGATTAAATAAAATAAATTACCTGGATATTAATTATTTTGATATAGAATTTAAATGACATTGACTTTGCCATATTTATTTTTGGATAACGAAGGTATTCTCTAATAAATACAAAGGAAATTAAAAAATATTTAATTTTATTACCCTATCTGTAAAATAATTTAGCTGACATTTCATTTAATTATTAAAATAAAAAATATTTATTTGCAAATTTGATTGACAATACATGACCATTTTTGTCATTTTTATAAACCTTTTATCAGCTGCTTGAAAGTTAAAGAATAATTTGATTAGAATAATTATCAATATTTTTGCTTATTTTATTTATTTAAATGATTGGCAACCTTTATTTAATTGACATTTTAAGAAGAAATAAGAAAACAAAGTTGAACATTTATTGCCAGAATTATGGCGCCAAAGAGTAATAATTTGGCCAATATAAGCAAACCCTTTATGCCCTATTCTTCATCAGTTTCATATTCTTCTTCCTTTCTTTCTTCTTCCTTCCTAAATAAATTAATAAAAACAATTAAGAAGAGAATAATAATTAATGCGGACAACAATTTTACTTCTTCTTTTGGCCATTGACCTTTTAGGTCATTCAAATGGTAATGAATATTCTTCTTCTGGAACTTCAACATTAAAACGTTTTTTCTACCGTCACTTTTTTATGGATAATTCTGTTTCTGAACAAACACGAGTACCAAATTTCCAAGAAGGGACAGTATACCATTATAGTTATGATTCTCAAGTAGAAAATGGTTTAAGTACTGTGGATGAATCTGGCACAACAACTCAAACAACAGATAATGGGCAACAAGCTGTTACTCGAATGCAATCCCAAGTTAAGGTTTATTTTGCCAGTCAAAGACATGCTCAATTATGTATGACAGAGAATAGATTTGGTCAATTAAATGAACAAATGAAACAAACAGACAATAGCCAACAATGTTATGAACCTTTAGGCATTTTTGAACCAGTAAATATATATTTTTTTAAATTAATTTATAATTTATAAATAATTTTTAGAAACAATTACCTCAAGAAAAGAGAGAAAAACTTGAACTCTGTTGTCAATTTGATTATGTTGATGGAGTAATTACTCGAGTACAATTTGATAAAGAAGATGAAACTTGGTCAAAAAATATGAAAAGAGGAGTTTTAAATATGATTCAAATGAATTTGAGACAAAATAATGCTCAGGAATTAATGGGAGAAAGAAGAACTTCACAACAACAACAATTAAATAATCAAATGGAGGAAATGAGAGATCAAATGAGAGACCAATTAGCTCATTCATTTACTATTCCTGAAATAACTGTTGAAGGTGAATGTATGACAAGTTATACTATCAATACAGCAAATCCTTCCAAACAATGTACACAAATGGGAACTAGTCAAAACGAAAAACAAAAGCAAATGCCCTGTTCTTTTAATGTTACAAAATCTATTAATTTCAAACAATGTTCCAGAATTGGAGATTTATCAGCAGGTTTTCAAACAGAACAACAACAGTCTAGATGTAATCAATGTACAATGGATTTGTATAAACAAAATGAAGGGAATCAACAACAATCAGCAACTTCAGAACATCCATGTGCAAAATGTGATCCAAAAGAAGTTAATGAACAAACTGTGAGTTAAAACAAATATTTTTTAAAATTTTTTATTTCTTAGTTGGATAGACAAACTGTGATGAGAACAATGCTAAGATGTGGAAGTGAACAAAGGACATCAGAAGGAAAATATCAACAACAACAGGAATGCCCAAATTGTTGTCAAATCGACAATTCTGAAATGCGTTCCATGTATGTCTACAAAAATACCAAAACTGAAAGTGGACCTTATGGTTCAGCAATGAGAACTGAAGTTTGTGCTAGATTACAATTACGTTCTATGCAATCTATGGAAAACCATGTAGTACCAACCCAAACATCAGACAGTGATGAATCATTGCTTTACTCAAATCAATTGGAGACTGACTGCCACCGTTTCTATATGGTTAATTTTCTTTTCTTTAGTAGAACAATATTTTTTAAATTCAGTTCGGTGATGAAGAATTCCCAGATCCAAGAAGTTCACCTTATTCCCAAGTACCTAAAGTTGACCAAGCTGGTCAAGCATTACGTGTTTTAGTTCATAGCACATTAAATCATCATCAAGGAATTGATACTAAACAAATAATGAAATTAAGCAGATTGGTTGAAATGCTACGAATGTGTAGCTATGAAGATTTAAAACAAATTGAACAAAATATAAGACAAAATCATCCTCAAGAAGAAGAGCAACTAACAGCAAAACATATTCTTGTTGATGCAATGGCAGTTTCTGGTGTTCGTAATTGTGTCGTTAGATTAGCTGAAATTATTAAAAATCAAGTAAATAAATTAATTTTAATTAATTAATTAATTAATTTTATTATAAAGGAATTATCTCAACAAAAAGCTGCCTATACAATTAGCCAATTGACAGGATTACCTGCTCCATCAAATTCTATTGTAAAAGAAGTTCAAAAACTTTGTCAAAGTGAACAACTTAAAAATCAACCAATGGTAAAACAATCTGCTTGTTTTACATTTGGAGCATTAGTTAATGAACTATGTCAACAAAAAGTCGAAAAACTCCTGATGCTTCAAGAACAATTCAAGAACAATGCACAGAAAATATGAAGGAACAATATAAACAAGTATTTATTCTCCATAAAATAATCTCCTTTACTCTTAATTAATTTTTAAAGGTTTTGGTAGAACAATATGAACAATCAACAAATCTTCAAGAAAAATTAAATGCTTTGACTGCTCTAGGAAATGCTGGAATTGACAGTGTTACACCACAACTTGAACAAATTATTAAAAATACAAATGAACATTCTCTTTGTAGAGCAAAAGCAATTGATGCTCTTCGTCGTCAAAGTACACAACAGCCAAGAATTGTTCAACATATTATTTTACCTATTTATCTTAATAATCAAGAAGATCCAAATGTTCGTATTGTTGCACTTCAAATTTTAATGAGAACACAACCAGAACCATCAGTAATTGATCAAATAATTTATACAATGAATCAAGAACCAAATAAACGAGTACGAGCATATACATATCAAACAATGAAATTAGTAGCTAAATCAGTTAATCCTGCTGATAAACAAATGTAATAATTAATTAAATCTAGTAAATTAAATTTAAGGGCTAAACATGTTAAAAATGCTTTACAATCAGTTAATGTTGATGAAGAACAACTTTGGAATTATGGCAAATGGCAGATTCCAGTTTATAGCCCTGAACAAGAGGAAGGAATTTTCTTAACATTGACTACTGAATATTCACAACGTTCTTGGATTCCTGAATTATCTTATCTTAAAATAGATTCATATTTTAAAGAACAATCAAATGTTAATGATTTAACATTTTATGTAATGAAAAATCAACAAATGTTTAATCAAAACAGAAAACGTAGAGCAATTCATAAATATGAAAGGAATGAATATAATAATAATGATGAAAATATTGAATATACACAAAAACTTCAAAATATGTTTAATCAATTAGGAATTAAAAGTAGACATTCATTACCAAAAGGTTATTATTATAATACAAGAATGGAAGAAGAATATAATAATAATAATAATATTAATGTTCTTTGTATTAGAATTGGTGATGTAGATTATTCTTGTTATGAAATGGATACATCAACAACACAAGAACAACAACAACAACAACAAAGTCATTCAATTATGCCAACATTACCTCTAATGTTTACAGAATTTATTCAATCAATTCAAAATGGAAGAAAACCAAGTTTATCAAGAATGTTGTCTGAATTTGTAAAACTTGAAAATGTTAATAATAAATATACAATTGCTGGAATATTTAATGAAAAAGAGGCAGTTATTCCAACTTCAATTGGTCTTCCTCTTGGAATTTTAAATTCAGTTCCAATGTTATTAAATATTAAAGCAAATGTTAATTTACAAAAAAATATGGAAGAAACAACAAAAGTACAAATTAATGGACATTTAATGACTGGAATGGCACATATTCAAAAAATGGTTTATTTTTTATTAAAAATTAAATTTTATTAAATATTTATAAAGCGTTGTTGGACACCTTTCCTTGTTTCTGGTGTTAAATCTATTCGTTCAATTGAAATGAATGTTCCTATACAAATGGATATTAATTTAGTAAATACAAATAATGAAAAACAATCATTAATTTTAAATGTTAAACTTCCAAAAGAAAGAATGAGACTTTTTGGTGCTCATTCACATCCATTTGTTTATACAGCAGATATGAATTCAAAAACATCAATGGTTATTGAACCTAGACAAATAAGAACAATAAGAAATCCAAGAATGGATAGATTACAACATCAAATGAATATTTTAATTGGAGAAAAGAATTTGGGTATTCCAGTTAATGTACACGGTAGAATTTATAATTTATTTATTTATTTATTTATATATGTAGCTCATTATCATTGGCCAACATTTTCTTCTGTTAATTTTGAACAAATTTGTAAAATGTTAATGTCAACAGAAAATGCAATTCATGTTAATTATCAACCAAGAGAACAAGAAGAATCAACTAAAGAAGTTGTTTTTAAAATTAATTTAGAAAGTTTTCAACCAATTGTTGTTGTTGGAGATGAAGAAGAATTAAAAATGAATGATTTTTATTTAAATAAATTTGAAAATAATTATTTAGAAGAAGAAGAAGAAGAAAATAAAAATAAAAGACAACAAAATATGTTAACATCATTTTTAACAAAATATCAAACATTAAAACAACAACAAAAACATTATAAACATCGTTTAGAAATGTTTGTACAAACTGTTGGTGGTTTAAAAGAATTTAAATTTCAAACAGAATTACAAGCAAAATGTGAAGAAAAAATGCAAATATGTCAAATTGAAATGCAAGCACAAAGAAGTTTAAAAAATAAAAATGAACAACAACAACAACAAAAATGGACATTAAAAGGTCAATCAGTAATGGTTATGCCTGAAAATAATAATAATAATGAAAATACTCAATATTCTTGTAAAACTAATTTAATTTGGGGAAATGATAATGAATTAAAACAACAAATAAATATTAGAATTAATGGTGAAAAACAATTTAATAATAAAAATTGGAAACAAAATAATAAAATATTTGAAATGAGATTAAAAAGAAGAACATCTTTTATTAATAAATTTAATTTTGAAATTAATTATTTAAATTTAAAACCAAAAACAAGAAATATTTTTGAAAGAAGTTTAGAATTAATTAAATCAAAATATTTTTGGAATACAAAAACACAATTAATTGAAAGAAAAGAAGAAGAAGAAAATTTAGAAAATAGAAGAAATAATGGAATGGTTAATTAATTTAAATTTAAATTAAAATATTAATTTAAATAAATAGGTATATTTAAATATTTTAATTGATCCAATTACTCATAAACATTTAAATATGACAATTAAAACATTTGAACAATTAATTTATTTCCAACAAATTGAATTACCAATTCAAATAAATCCATTCCCTTTATGGAATCAAAATGTTCAAAATATTCAATCATTCGCCCAATTTTTATCTCAAAATGAAGTAAAAAGTAGAGCTGAATGTTCAGTTAATGGAAAAACTGTTAAAACTTTTGGTAAAAATATTTAAATTTAAATTTAATTTAATTAATAAAAATTTAAATTTAAAAGATGAAAGAGAATATTCTGCTCCTTTATCAACAAATTGTTATTCAGTTTTAGCTAAAGATTGTGGAGTAAATGAAAATCAAGTTTCTCAATTTGTTGTTTTAATGAAATTAAATAATAATAATAATGAACAAAAGGTTTAAAATTAATTAATTAATTTAATTAATTTTTAATTTTAGAAATTAAAAATACTTTCACCTAAATTATCTATAGAATGTCAAAAAGAAGAAAAAGAATTTTCTTCTTCTTCTTCTTCTTATAATTATCCAATTAAATGTAAAATTAATGGTCAATATTTAGTAAATAATCAACAAATTCAATATAATAATAATCAAAAAAATGATTTAATAATTAATTTGGATAAATTATCTGTTCGTTTTAATGGATATAAAGTTTGGATTAAAATATCAAGTGTTTATAAAAATACTCAATGTGGACTTTGTGGACATTATGATGATGCTAGTAATGATGAAAATGAATTAATAATGGCAAACAATGAAATTGGTAAAAATTAATTAAAATTAAATTAAAATTAATTTTTAGCTTCAAATTTGGCCCAATTCCATCGTTCTTATTCTCTTTCAACTAATTATGATAATGATGATCAATTATGTAATTCACAAGAACTTGATAAATTTTATCAAGATAATTCTGATAAATTTGGTTATTTAATGAGAGAAGGAGAAGAAGAAGAAGAAGAAGAAATGGATGAAAATAAATTATTAAATTATAGAAATTGGGAAGAAGAAAGATTTGATGGAAATTATGATCAAAATAAAGAAAATAAATATTTTAATGAAGGATTACAACAAGAAGAAGAAGATGAATGGAATAATGAACAAACAAATGAAAGAAATTGGAGAAAAAAATTAGGTAAAAATATTTAATTAATTAAAATTTAAATTAAGAACCAATATTTAAAACAAAAATAATTGAAATGGAAAATGATATTTGTTTCTCAAAAATTCCAATAAAACATTGTCCAATGGGTACTTATCCAACTGGTTGGAATAAACAAGAAGAAGAAGAAGAAGAAAAACATTTTACAACTAAAAATGTTCCTTATATTTGTTTACCTCGTTATGATTCAGAAACTCGTTATTTATTATATCAATATAATAATAATAGAATGAGAAATGAAGAAGAAAAAGAAAATAATAATAATAATCAACAATTAAATTTAAATAATTATAAACAACAAACATTTGTTGAAAAAGTTAATGAACCAACAAATTGTTCTTCTAATCAACAACAAACTTATAAACCTAGAGGAAAATTTCCTCCATAAAATAAAAATAAGAGATGATGCTTTCGATATATGAGAATAAAAAAAAAAGAAAAGAAAAATTAACAATTCTCCTCACAAATAAATTAGTTATTTTAATATTATTTTTTAGTAATACATTTATGTAGTAATTTGTAGTATTTTTTTTTATGTGAGTTGAAGAATAAAATGAAATAAAAAATTAAATTTTAAATTAATATCTTTAGAAAATAATCCTCGTAAAATTAGAAATTATTATTTCCTCTTTAAGACTAGAATATGATAAAATTAAATAATAATGTACATAATAGGGTTAAGAGTTTCTACAGTAAAGTACTTAAGAACTTGAAAATAATGAAAACAGTCAATTAATTTATCTTTGTTTACAATTATTTTAGAAATATTTTTTTGATACATTTATTATGTTTGGATTTTTGTAGAAATTGTAACCCTAAACTGTATTATTAACTTGACAGAAGATCTCAAATGATTTGAGAAAAATAAATCAATTTAAAGAATTTAGTAACCCAAACGGTTTTGTTAAATTGTTACTTTATGTGGACGAAATGGTCATATAGCTGACTGAGGACAAAATATTCTAGATTAAATAGTGTTTTAATAAGGAGAGAGTTTTCAAAACAAAACTAACGAAGAATAAAGAATATTGACAGTTTATACTCCTCATAGAAAAATTTTGTAGCGTATTTTGAGCCATATTAACCTTAATCCTTGTGAATTGTTAAACTTTATTAAAATCCCTTTTTTTAGTTAATCAAATGGGTGAAATAAGTGATAAGACAAAAATTGGAATTATTACATTTATCGACAAGCGTTATAATTATGTTTGGAACACTAATTTAGGACCAGTGGAGCTCAGATTTCCATTAAATCCACAATTAGAATTCAAGGTTAATCTTAATATAGAAAAATTAAAAAAAACATTTTAATAGCCTGGAGAAATTGTACGTTATGTTCAATCACATGATGGACTTGCCCCTCAAATTGTTCATAATTTATTGAGATATGATAAGAAGCAACTAAAAGTTGAAAGAGGAACAAAAATTCCTTGGAAGATTGAAGTGAATTTAGTCTTCGCTTCACATACTTCAAAGGAATTCATAGATGCAATGGAAAATGATGATGAAGATGTAAGTAGTTTTATCTTCTATAATAGTATACTTACTTATTAACAATCACTAAATCTAATTAAAATATTCTATAACATTCTTTTTCGTATTAGGGTCTCAAAAAATCATTAAAGATAATAAATGCATTGAAAATTTACTTAATTTTATCAGAGAATAAAAGGAATTGCGTGGACACAAGACTTTCTTTTGGTTGCTTCTTATGTTGACGAAGTTGAATATAAACCTGGTGTTGTTTACCGTGCATACATTACGCGGTATTATACTTTAAAAATATATAAATATTCTTTTCTCCGATAATTAAAGCCTAAGGTGTGCCAAATTTCTATTTAATTTTTAGCATTCCCAACCGTTGGGAGCCATTGGCTCGTAAAATCGGTACAATTTTTGTTATAATTGGTAAACAATTTGAAGAGTGCACCGACCATGAGGTGCTTGAAATGTTTCGTAAATTTTGTGTGAGTTTTATCTCCATTTTCACTTATTTTTTGCTTATTTAAGCCATGGAAGATTACATCTAGCAGTGAAGATTGTAATATTGGTCTACCTTTAAATGTATTAAAAATTCCTAAATATCTAGATTTTTTATTTTACGTAAAATTTTAAGGAAGAATTTAAAAACAATATTTCCTGGGAGAAATTTTCTAGACAAACTTTTCCATAGAATTTCGAATGGTAAAATTATTTTTAAGTCTGCTTCACCCAATGGAGATAGCAATGGAGCACCAAATCTCAACGATTCCACAAGTAAAATTCCTTTTGAAGGTTTGCTAAATATAAATTTGAAAATATTAAATTAGAGCACCTTCCAAATTTTGAAGAAGCTTTTACTAATTGTGAAGTAAATGAAGGTATTTTTAGATATTTAATTGGAGTTGAAGTAGAGTTTTTTAAATTCAATAAGTTATTATTAAAAGGTCAAGAGAAGACAGGCTTAGTTGTTATTTGTGAGAAGGAATATTCCGTCATTTGGAATCCCGTTGATGACCTTGTCCGGGTACAAGTAGGCCAGCTTTTAAAGGACGGTGATGACAATCTTTCTATGGTGAGATATTAAATGTTATACTAGCTAACTTTATAAAATATACATCTTCTAAACTATGAATTTTCATTTTTAACTAAATCTATTTTGTAGTGGCCGTTGTGTGAATGGGTCAAATACCGCTGTATGCCTGAAGAATCACAAATTACTAATAACGTTGTATGTAAATATACAGCTTATGATATAAAAAAGACGAAAGCTATACATGAGGTTACTCTACTTAAATGTGACACTGTTGCGGTATTATTTATATTTTAATCATAAATGAATAAACTATTTTTCAGGTTAAATGTAGGCTATCTTCAGCAAAAGCGCATAGCAGTATATTTTTTATTGCTAAGGATCCATTCTTTCAATCTGTTTTGTGCAGTTGTCAGGATAGAATATTAAAGGAACAAATGGAAGATGAGAATGCTTCAATTGATGTATTTTTTAAAATACATCAGATTGCTAAATATATTTTAGGTTTACGCTGTCTTTGCTGACATTTATAAGAATTTACGTTGGATTGCTTTTGCTTTCCGTGATAAAGATTGTTGGAGAAAGGTTTTAAATTACATAAATCTTTTTTTAATAATTTAATTTTTAATTTACACAAAATTATTATTACAGCTTTTTAAATTTGTTAATAAGATTATTTTTAATCATTCTTAAGATTGATGGCTTACCTCCAACTATTGAAAGTCAAGTTCGTCCTTTTTTCATACGTTTTGAGAATCGTGCATCGGTTATTTATGAGACAATGCATAACGATCTATTGGCTACAAATAGATTTAAGGCACCTACTGATTGGAATGGCTTCTATTATGAAGGAGAAACAGTTTGCTATCTTATTTAATTAATAAATAAAACATAGATTGTTGACGTTATTGGAATTGTTGTTTGTTTTGAAGATGCTGAGAAAACTACTGTGATCGCAACAAAATTTGGACTTGCCAGGCAACCGATAAAGTTTCCATTAGGCGTTTGGGTACTTACAAAAATAGTTCCAAATGAAAAGCCTTCTCAATCATTTAAAAATAATATGCATGATCTAGAATCTTTTATTGTAAAAAGAAGTAAGAAAATTGGACCGGTTATGTCAACACGTGTAGTTAATGATAAAGGAATTGATAAATTGCTGGTTACTTTTTGCTAAATTATTTTAAGAGATAAATAATTAAATTTTTTTATTTAAGCTTTGTTGTCCTGTAAAAGCCAATGCATCCAAATCTTTTGTAAATGAATACCTGGGCAAAATAGATGATCCAGATAATTTAGTGAAACCGCAACAAAATGGCCAATTCTGTCTTACTGGTTATCTTGTTGAATTGTGCCTTTCTCGATCGAAGGAAGATGGCTCACGATTTTGGAAAATTCTTAAGAATCATGGAGAATATAACAAAACGATTAACATTGTTGCTCTTAAAGTCAATTTATTTTTTGAATATTTATTTTAATTTTATTTTGCAGCTTTCACACTTTCCTCATGAAGAGGGCCAAACGTGTGACGATCCTCATACTATCCTTCTGGATAGAATTTATGATGCAGATGAATTGTTAGCTAAACAAAAGCAATCAACACAGAATAATATTGAGAATGATTCTCCGCCATTGAAATCTGTTCCAGGAGGTAGCTCTTATTGGGATGCTGTGTCTGTTAATAAAAACAAACAACAATCATTTGCCAATACACTTCCATATCAACCCCCTAAAGTTCCGAATGTATCTCTTCAAAATCCTCATATTTCTGAGAGTTTGTCAAGGTTAATTTAAGTTTTTTGCTTTAATAGAAGTTGATTTTGTACTTTAATTTGAAGACTAATCGAGATTCTCTTGTTAATTTTATACATTTAATTGTTCAATTAAAATGTTTATTATATTCTAATTATTTATTTTTGTTCATTTTACTTTGAATTTATATTTTAGTCAGCAACAAACTTCATCTTTATCCAAATCAATTCAGACCATTAAACCAGCGAGTCGTATTGTTTCAAATTGCGGAATGGATGATTATTTGAATTTAACAAAGCAATTATCTCGCTATCAGCCTGTTGGTGATTCTAAGGTGAATAAAATTTAATTACATTTATTAAAAATAATTTAGCGTCAAATTGGCATTGTTGTTGCGAAAAATAAAAATTTTGCTGTTCTTTACACAAAATTATACGGAGATGCAATTGTATTACCTAGCTATATGCAAAGGTATAGTTTGAGAATTTTTATTGAAATTTCACCTCCAAATTCAAATTAATTAGTAAAGAGCTGAACTTTAATCGACAAAGTCTATTATTCATTTTAAAATTTCTTTCTAATCTGTTATAAAGTAAATTATTTTATTTCTAAAAGCTAAATATTTAGCCATGAACAGTTTGATGAACTTTTTGTATTAGGACGATTTATTGGATCTTCCTTCTCGCGAGTCAATAATCCTTTCGAGAATGAATTGACTTATAAAATGATGTGCCTACCTGAATTTAAACTTAATAATAAGACCTTAGTTAAAACACGTGTTGTTCTCGGACAATTTGTCCAGGTATTTTTTATTTTAAAATTATTTAATAAATTCTCTTGTTCATCTAAATATAATTTAGGCTTACGTGGAATGCGATTTTTCAAAGGATAATATTAAGGAATGCTCTGAGGAAATGAAAGAATCTACTGAAAACGAACGACATTATTATATTGACACTGCTATAGGTTATGTGCTTTTGAATAATGAAGTTATTGACAAAAATGGTGAGATTTCTAAATTATTTTTATTTTTTTAATATCAAAGGTTTTCTTGGAAAAACGGTTTGTCTTTGGCTTGCACACGTTCAGAAACGTTATGGATGTTTTTGGCAAATTGCTCTTAATGAAATGCACACACTTCAGGTTAGTATTTTTCTTTAATTGGTAGTGTGCTTTAAACCGAGGGGAAGAGAGAATTAAAATTAAAGGCACACAGTTAAGAGCTGATTTTTTTAAATAAAATTGATATTTTTTGTCTTTTTTAAATTTATTTATTTATTTTTAAGGCTTTATATCTTACTTTTCTCCTCTCTTCCTCCTCTTATTTCTCTTTTAAATTATAATCCTTCCATTTATTTAGATTTGACCCAATGAAAATTATTAAGAATTTTGAGGAGGAAATTGGATTTATAGAGTAATGTTGATCATTTAAGTTTAATTTCGCACTTACGAGTATTTATTTATTTGCTTTTATTCACTTAAAAATGTTTTTAAATTACTTTATAAAAATGTTTTGATTCTATAAAATAAATAGATATATTTTTTTGAAAAAGAAAATCAGCTCTTAAATTAACAAAAAAATTAATCTCTACTTTTCTTTATTTTTGTTGGATTTTTATTAATTATCTTAGATTTTTAGAGTGGTGGTTATATATTAGAATATGAAATAATTAAAGATCGTCATTTTGTTGAACAAATTAATAACCCTTCAACAAGTTGTATTACTTATATATCCAATAGTTTATTAAATGAGGACTATAATAAGAGAAATAAAACAAATACTTTTCCATCTAATTTACAACAACAACAGAAGAAGTTAACAGAAAATTATTTCTCTGGATTCACTGAAGAACAAATGTCTACTCTTTCTCAACAATTGGGTAGTAATCAATTACCTTTTTTACCTACTTTTGGTGATGATCCACCTATTCCTAATCAACAAAATGCAATTTTAAAGCCGGAACCAAAGCATTTACTTAATAAATATGATGAATTTTTTTCTGTCAATTTTCTTGGTAAGAATTTTAAAAATAAATAAAATTATTTATTTGGATTTACACAAATGTTAATGTATAAATAAAAATATATTTTAGATACTAATAATCTCAACTCTAAAAATGAAAATGGATCAGCTGAAAGGTTAACGTTTAAATATTTTTTAAATTTATTTGCAAAAATATAGAAAAATTTATAGTTCTAATTCTTCTGATCATTTCTTCTCGGATATTAATTCTGATATTGGGGATCATGATCTCATTGTTTGTTCAACACCCCCAATTATTCAAAAAAATTTTGAATTAAAGATGGAACAAAATAATGAAATAAAATGTGAAAATAATATTCGTTCACAAACATGGGATGATATTGGATTAGAGCCTATTTATGGGAATGATACTAATAGTTGTTGTAGTAGTAATGATAATAATAATGATTTTCTTGTAAAGAATAATGAACAAACATTTGAGTTAGTTACTATTTTTATAAATAATTAATTTATTTTTATAGGCAACAAACAAGTAATTCTTCTATTTATAATAAAACAAAAATTAATGTAAATGAAGCTACAATTAAAACCAGCAATTTTAATGGGCCAATAGGATTTGATAATTTGATTGAAATTTCAACCAGTGAAAAAGAGAATAATAATTCTGATGATCTGATAATATTCTGATTTTTTTTTAGTTGTGCAATTTTTAATTATATTTTAAGGCATTTGTTTTTGTTATTTGCTAATTTTTCTTGTTTTTATTTTTTGCTTTTAGACATTTTATACTTATAATTTATTTTTTTTTAAATTATTTTTTTTTTTTACAAAGTTTTAATACTTATACATACATATGTTTTTACATATAAATAATTTTAAAAATATTTTTAAATTTATAAATAAAAAAGAAATAATTTTTAATAGGAACAATAAACCAGTTTTTTCTATAATAATAATAATAATAATAGTGTGGGTATGTAGTAATTGTAGTAGAATATGTGAATTATTATTACCTTTTTATATTTATTTTTTATCTCCATTTTCAAATTCATAAAATTGGTAAAAGTGAAATCAATTAAAAGAAATTAAAAATAATTAATAATTTAATTATTTGATGGAAAATATCATAAAAAAGATTAGAGTATCTTCAATTAATTAAAATTTTTTGATTAATTTATATTTTAATTAGTTTTTAAATTTGTATAAAATTTTTTATTTTTGTATATTATTATTATTAATTAGTACATAAATATGTTGATTTTGATGGATTAAATGGTTTAAACTCTAAAACATTTAATTTTTATTTAATTATATTATATTTTGGTTGATGGTTAATGTTTATTTTTTAATCGATTACCCCTCAGTTGTTTCACCTTGGATTAACACTAAAAAATAGAATTTATATAATATTTACACACATTTATTTTTCTTTAATCACTTCTTTTCTCTAAAATACCTTTCTTTTCTTTTTTTTTTTTATATTTTTAACTGTCATGCATTTCTTTAATATATTTTTAATTTATATATTATTTTTCAATTCAACAGATTTTTATTTAATTAATTTTAATTAATTCTGACCTTTTTATTATAAATAAATTTTGGTTTGTTTATTTTTTAATAAAAATTATTTATTTAAAAATGGTTTTTATTTTTAATTTAATAAAAAAATTAGAAAAATTTTTTAAATAGAAAGTATACTTTAAAGAAATTCCTTTAATTTTTTTATCATTTTCTTAAAACTTTTATAAAAAAACATTCATCTTTATTTAATGTATGTTGCTGATTAATTTTTATTTTTTTAGTTAATCATTTTAAATTCTTGAAAGATTTTTAAATATTTTAAATAGAGAATATTCTATAAATTTTTATTTATTTAAATATTTTTTTTAAAAATGCCTTCAAAAGTTTTACATTCTAAAATAATATTTTCAATTTTTGGTCCAAAAATTAAAAAAAAAAGAACAAAAACAACAAAGACTGAGGCTAATAATAATAATAAAATAAAAAATAAAAAATCATTATCATTTAAAAAAAAAACTAAAAAATCATTAAAGAAAAAATCTGTTCGAAAAAATTTAATTCCAGCACCTATTTCTAATTGTGCACCAATTCCCCCACCAATTCCTTCTTTTCTTAAATTAAATAATAAAGTAAATATTTATTTAAAAAAAAGATTAATTTTTTTCTTTTTTAGATTTCTAATTTTGAAAAAAACGAAATTGGAATGTATCCAAAAATTGTCGAACATATAACTGGAGGTTTAGCAAAAGTAGTACAAAAAGCAACAGATGCCTATGTTTTTCAAGATTTACCAGAATGTGGAGTATTAATAAATACTGAAAGACTTTCAATTAAATTACTTGATCCACAAATGTATTTAAAAATTAAAATTAATTAATTAAAAAAATAGTCATCGTTGTCTTGTTCAATTACCTGCTTGGAGACCAGATCCAGAAAGATTAGAATCAATAACTTTTTCAATTCGTGATGAAGCAAATCATAAACATCCTTTAATGTGTGCTCAACTACAGAATGGAGGAATTATTTTAAAAAATGTTATTGGGAAGACTATAATGTTAATTCGTTTACCTATTCATTCTTCTGATTCTTTGGGGAAAATATTACATCCATCACAAGCTACTTTATATAAAGTTATTTTTAATTAATTTATATATATATATATATTTTTTAAAGCTAATGCGTTGTTCATCTGGTCCTGATTTTAAATTAGTTAAAGCTAGTTCTGATGAAGCTATTGTTCTTCGAGTTGAAAAAGTAATTATTTTAATTTAATTTAATTTTTATTAAATTAAAAAAAAGGTTCTTTTATCTCTTCAATTGTTGGGTAAAGCAATTGGTTTAATGGGGACAGATTGTGTTTATTATTTAAAATCACCAGATGGCCAAACAGTTTTGGGACATGTCAGACCAAAATTTGCAATTAAAAGAAATACTTTAATTGTTAAATTTATGTTAGTTTAATTTAATTTAATTTAAATAAATAAACAAAAAAAGGTCAAAACAAAAGGATATCCAACTTAGAGCTGCTATGCTGGGAACTGGACTTCTCTTATTAATTAATGAAGTTTATCCTCAATTAAAGGTTATTCTTGGTGAGAATAATACACAACAACATAATATTGATTAATTAAATAAATACAACTTTTTTTTTAAAAAATAAATAAAAATAATTTCCGAGTGATTTTTATTTAATTATTATTAATTAATTAATTCTTTATTTTAATTATATTTTTTTTCAGAAGAAAGAGAAATTGTTGACTATTATTTAAAAATAACAATTTTTCTTTTTTAAAATAATTATATAATATTTTTAATTTTTAACTTCAAACTATTTTATATTTAATTTTTTCTATCATAATTAAATTAAATAAAAAAAGAAACAAATTTATTATTAGCAAAACTATTCGTAAATTAAAAAAAAATTAACACGAATGCATTTTCTGGTTGAGGAATTTAATGGGTGGGGGAAATAATAAAGAGAAAGAGAGGAATAATAGACATTAATTTATTTTAATTTTCTCTCTTTTTTTATTAATTATTAAAAAATAATAAAAGAAAAAGAATTTAATTTTTTATTAAAGAGAGAAAATTAATTAATTTTACAAAGAAAAGAAAATATTTTTAAAAATGACTGGGATTCATAAACCGAGGAGGAAGATTTTTTAAATTTAAATTAAAATTAGAAAAGGATAAAGAAGAAGAGAATTAAAAAATATTTTTATTATTATAAGAGGAGTAATTAAATTCTAAGTAAAACCTAGTTAATAAGCTTTTTTTTTTTAATTTATTGAAAAAAAACAACACAACAAAATAAAATAAAAATTATTATTTATTTAAATTTTATTTTTTTTAAGAAAAAGCTGCTAATTTTATTTAATAATTGAGGTGCATAAATCCACCAAAGAGTTTTTATTTTAACTAAAAATTAAAAAATACAAAAACATAAAATATTTTTTATTAAAAAAAATAAGTAGATAAGGAAGGGGAATGATTTTAATTAAAATTAATTAATTATTTAATAATTGGCATTTTATTAAAAATTAAAAGGAGAAGAGAGAGATAGAAAATAAATGCACCAATTTATTTTTATAAATAATATTAGGTATTTAAATAGTGGTAATTAATTAAAAAAGAAAAATAATTAATTAAATTAATCAATCCAATTTGCGGAAATCGTGACTTGTGCGCATAGCAATTTAAAAACAAAAAAAAAAGTTTAAATAATTCTTTTAATATATAAGGTATAAATAATTTAATTTAAAAACTAAAAATCTATAAAATAATTTTATACCTTATTAAATAATAGTACAAATATAAAAAAAAAGAGAATAAAAATTATATTTATTTATTTTTTAATTATTTATTTTTTATTCCTTTAATTTACAATTATTTTTTCTTTTATATTTTCATTGTGTAAAAATGTGTGAATATTTGTTCAACTATTGTTAATTGTTTCTTTTTTTTTTGGATTAATTTTTGGTCATTTATAATTGAACAAAATTGTAGCGAATATATTTTTATTTACACATTAAAAATAAAAGAAAAAATAATTATTTTTTTTTAAAATTATTTATTGAATAATTAAAAAATAAATAAAATAATATTAATATAGTAAATGTTTTAACTGTCCATTTTATTTAATTTAAAAAAAAAAAAAGATTTATTTATATCAATATTTAAATTTTTAAATAAAAAAGGACAGAAAACGTTCACCAGTAAATATCGCGCCGTCGTAAAAATTGAGCAATTTGTCGACTCTTCACGATAACCGCCAATTGATGACCAGAGGAAAAAGAATTAGGAAAAGGAAATATTTATTTTTATATTATTTTAATAAAAAATAATATAATTAATTAATTTTATATTTTAATTAATTAATTTATTTATACAGCTATTTAATGAAGGAAAAGGATTAAAAGAAAAAAAAAGGAAGATTTTTAGTTATTTATTTTTAATTAAAAAAAAAAGAAAACCTTCCAACTTTTAATTTTAAATATTTAAATAATAATTATTTTAAAAATAAATAAAATTAAAAAAATAATTTTGAGGAATTTTGGTTGTTCTAAAAAAACAAAGCTATAAATAAAATAATTATTTTTTAAGCAAGAAAACAGGCAAATAAAATGAGGAAAATTTATTCCTTAAAAATGCTAAAGAAATATTTAAATATTTTTAATAAAATTAAAAAAAAAAGATTCTGAGTGTATTTTTATTTTTAAGGTAGAGAGAATATATTTATTTATTTATTAAAATTAATTAAAATATAAATTGATTAGAAAAGAAAAAAAATAAACAAATTAAATATTTCTGGGAATTATTTTTTATTTTATTTTATTTAAATATTAAAATAGGCAAATTAATTAATTAAAGTGTTTATTTTATACTTTTCGACATTTTTTTAGTGGTATTTAAAAATATTTATTTATTAAAGATTATTTTATATAAATTAAATTAATTCTTTTAATTATTAAAAAATAAAATAAATCTCTAATAAATAATTAACTGACCAGGCAAAAAATATTTTTTTAAATAAAAGCTATTCTCTATTTTGTTTTTTTTAGGGTAAAAAAAGAAAAGAAAAATAATTATATTTTTTAATTTAATTTTGTGTGGTGGTTGGGGTAATGCACAAACAATTTTTTAAAATATTTAAAAGAAAAATTATAATAAAACTAATTCATTAAAAAAAAAAAGAAAATAAAAGAGATTTTTATTTTAATTAAAGAGAGGTTTTTTGTTTAATTTTATTGAGAAAAACAATTAAAAAAAGTTTTAAAAAATTCTTTCTTTCTTTTATTAAAAATTAATATATTTTTCTCAATAAATAGAAAAATAAATAAAAATTAAAAGAAATGACTCGATGTATATTTTCTTATTAAATTTTGGTATAATTAACATTTTAATTTTCCCCCTCCTTTTCTCAAAGAAAAAAAAAATTAAATAAATTTTCTAAAAAAAATATCCTCACAACATTTTTCTCTCTTTTGACTTTTATCTGTTCTCCAAATATTTAATTATCTCAGATATTTTCATTTAAAGTTAAATTCTCCAATTCATTATTACAATTACTAGTGTTATTACTTAACATTCTCTTAAATTATTTAAAATTAATTTTAAAATTTAATTTAATTTTTACCTTTCTCATTTTATCAAAATTTAATGAAGGACGTGGAGGAGATTTATTATTAGTACAATGTCTTCCCCTTTTATTTGCTAACATATAAGGAGGTGATTGACCTAATATTGGGGCAACTTGTCCTCTTCTTCCTCCTTGAATTGTTTGTTGTTGTTGTTGTTGAGGATGTTGGGCAGCTGAATATAAAATACGAACACGAGTACGACGAGCAGCTGTAAGGACTTGTCTATCATTATTTGAAGAATCAATATTTGTTGGACCTTTTAATTAATTATTTATTTAATTATTTATTTAATTACCACTTCCTAACATCAATGCATTAGCCATTAACATACTTCTAGTTCTACCAGCTATTGGAGTCTCTGAACGTTCTGGTTGTTGTTGTTGTTGAATTACAATTTCTTGAGAAGAATTCTCATTTAAAGTTACAGCAGTTTGATCTCCCCAACGACGTTTTTCCCCTAATCCAAATGGAGAAATTGTTCTTGCTGCTAAAACACTACTAGTAGTAGTGGAAGTATTAGTAGAGGTATTTGTTGTTGTTGTTGTAGTAATAATAGTCTGTGAATTAGAATTACGTCTATTTCGACGTAAGACCCGTCGAAATGCTCCTTGATGTGCTTCAAACTGTTCCTTTATTTATTTTTTAATTAAATAAAATTAAAATTTAAACTTCAGCTTTAACTCTATTTTCTACAACAGCCATTTCCATTAAAGTAGCACCCTGTCCTGTTGTTTTATGAGAACCAATAGGTGTTGGAGTATCATCAGATGAAATAGCAGAACCACCAAAAAGAAGTTCAGATTGACGTAATGCAGAAAAGTCAATAGGCAAAGGAAGAGTTGTTGTCCCCCCAGAACTACCAGAAGTTTTTATTAAAAAAGAAGAAGGAAGAAAATGTGCCGGAAATGCGTCTTTGCTAAAAAAAGAAAAAAAATATTTTATTTAAAATAATTTTCGGTCCCTCAAAGATAAAAAAAAATAATTTGTTAAATAAATGTACTTTTTAAATAATAATATATTCGTCTTTTTAATCTCGTAAAACTCATTTTCTCCCCCTTTTTTCCCCATTTCCATTAAATATTCAGTTCCCCCCAACCAATGTCATTTCTTGGCATTGTAATTTTCCAAAATATATAACAATGTTGCGGTCGGCATTTTTCATAAAAAATTTTCCATAATTTTTTTCTCTTTTCAATTTCTCATTGGCATATACATATAAACACACATTCAACCCCCAAGAGAGAAAAAAAGACCTTTTCCTCCCTTTTGGTTTTGCCTCACATTAATAATCCTAGAGAGAGAGAGAGAGAGAGAAATAGCTTTAATACTCTCCACTACCCTCCTCTACATATATATACTGGATGTTATTATTATTATTGTCCAGGACAAAAAAAATGAAAAAAAAAAAAGAGAAGAATAGGGGTTGTAGTAAGGGTTATTTTCTTGTATATATGTAAGTAGGTAGGTAGCAGTAGTAGTAGTTTTAGTTTTGTTTAGTTTAAAGTAAAAGGTTTATATTTGTTAGTTTTTATTTTTCTTGAATTCGACCAAGTGTAAATTAATATATATAAAAGTAAATAATCTGAGGAAAAAAAAATGGTAAAAATTAGAAAATATAATTATTTTAAAAAAATAATAAATTAATGTTGCCGCCAATAAATAATTTAATTAAAAACAAAAATAAAAAGAAATAAATAAAATATTTAAACTCCCAAAGGTATATATATATTTTATAAAATATTTCCTTTTTATTTTTAATATAAAAACAAAATCATCCAAAAAAGAATAATAATAGCTCTATTGGGAATTACAGAAATATTTAATAACCAAGGAAAAAAAAAGTCAGAAAAGTATTAAAAGAAAATAAAAATAAATAAAAGGGATTTATTTTAAATAAAATATTTATTTTTACCTTTGTACAGGTGTAGTCCCAGCTATTTCATCAACAATTTGTTTTTTTCCATTAAAATCAACTACTAATTCACCACCACCCAATGCAGCCTCTAATAAATCAACATTACGAGAAGCATCATCTCTTTCAGCTGAATCACGTAAAACAATTCCTGATTCACAACCACAGCTATCCCAACTAAAAAATTAATTTAATTAAATTATTAAAAAAAAAAAGAATATTTTTAATTAAATATAATTATTTATTAAAAAGAACAAGTTTTATAAATTGACTCTAAGTTTATTTAAATATACCAACATATTTATTTAATAATTATTATTTTCCATATTATTTATATTTTTAAAATTTATATTTCTCATAATTTAATTTATTCTGGACGACAAAAAAAAAATAAAAACAAAAGAATAAATTAAATTATTTTAACCTCTTTATATTTAAAATAACCAATTAATTTATTTATTTTTTAATTATTTATAAAAATATAAACAAAATAATTTTTAAAATAATTATTAAATATTAAAAAATAAATAATTTAAAAAGAAACATTTTTGTCAATTAAAAATATAAAAAGGAAATAAAAGCATAACCTACACTTGTTCTCTAACAATTTTTATTCTTTAAAAGAAGAGAAAGAAAAAGAAATGCACAACCTCTTTTATCCTTTCCTTTTCTTCTGTTCTCTAACAGAGATTAACCAATAAAAAGAAAGGAAAAATAAATAATTATATTATACACCCTTATATAAATATATTTATTTTTTTTTTGACAAAAGATTTTTAAAATATTTATTTATTTATATATATATTAATTTAAAATAATTGGTAAATAAACAAAATTTAAAAAAGAAAATCAAAACCGGCTCAAAAAAACAATTTTAATTTTTTTTTCTTATTTTTGGACCAGTTCTATCTGAACAACAACAAATAAATAAATAAATAAATAAAAAGTAATGTATGTATATATGTGTATATTTGTGAAAGAGAAATAAAAAGGTAATAAAATTATAGTTTTGGGAAACTGCCAACAACCGACAAAAAATAATAAAAAAAAAAATAATAAAAAATTGTGATAAGACGAGAAAATGAAAAGAAGAAGTAAAAAAAAGTAAATTTTAATAAAAATAAAATTTTAACAAAAATAAATAATTATTGAAGATTTTTTAAAATTAAATAAAATATTTAAATTATTTTATTTTTCCTTTTTTATATAAAAACTTTTCTTTTTTCAATTATATTTTTAACAAAATTAATTTCAGTTATTAAAATAAAAATATTTTTTAATTTAATATCTTAAATAAATATTTATTTATTTTAAAAGCTTTTTTAAAAAAAGAAAAAAAAAAGCTTATTTATTTATTTGTTTGTTTGTAAAAAAGTTTATTTTATTTGAAGTACTTTTATAAATAAATTATTTTGAAGTGAAAAAATTAAAATAAAATAAAAGAAAAAAGGGAATAAAATAAATAAATAAATTTTAATTTTTAGTTAAAAAAACACAGCAGGTAATTGAATATAAGAGGAAAATAAATAAATAATTAGGCCAAAAGAATAGATAAATAATTAAATAATAAATAATTAAATATTATTTTTTATTTAAAACCAACTGCTTTAGACATTTTTATTTTTTAATAAAAAAAATAACCAACTTTTTATAATTGATGGTTGTTATAAAAAATTTTTCTTTTTAAGAAGACAATGATTTATTTATTTATTATCATTAAATTTGTTATTTCTTTTTTAGTTTTCTTTTTCTTTTTAATTATAAAAAAGGATCCTTTTTTTTATTAAATATTTATTTTTGGCAAATTCCCAAATTATTATTTTTAAATATATTTATTTATTTTTATTAATTATTAACACAAGATAATGAGTACAATATATAGTAAATAAACATAAAAGAAAAGACTCTAATAAATATTAAAAATATTTTAAATATTATTTTTTAATTTAAAATTCTTCTTTTTAATACCAAAATAATATTTAATTATTTTTTAAATAAAAAAAATAAAATATTGGCCTTCCTTTTTTTTTACTCTTCTCTTAATATTTTCGTCATGGCTTAAATGAAGGAAAAAAAATGAAAAAAGAAGAACGTCTGCGCAACTCTTTAATTTTTATTTATTTAACAGCAGGAGAAAAAAAAATAAATAAAAGCTCTTTAATGGTTATAAAATAAATAAAAAGAATTCTTCAAAATTTCCTTATTATTATTATTATTTAAAATATAATTTATTTAGTGTATGTGAATTAGAAGAAGAAAGTCCCAATTAATATAATACAATTATTATTTATTAATGTTTTCATTAAATTCTTTTTTTTTTAATATTTTTATTTATTTTAACTATTATTCATTAGACATTTTAAACTAAAGAGAAGAATTCTTTAAAATTTAATACTTTTGTGTGTCATATTTCCATTTATTTGTTTAGCAATTTAAATTGGTTTATATAGACAGGTGGTGGTAAAGAAAAAAAAAACAGGAAAATAAAAGCCATCGTTAAATATATTTTTTACCTAATGAGGCATAAAATTCCCAATAAAAGAAATTGGTGTGAAATTCTTTAAATAAATATATAAACAAATAAAAACTTTTAAAAAAGAGAAAAGAGAATTTTGAAATAAATAAAAATTATTTAAATTTTAATAAAAATCCCTTTAATATTATTTATTTTCCTCTTCTTTTTTTTCAAAAAATAAAGTGATTAATTATTAAATATATATTTACCTCTTTAAAAGATGAATTTTAAAGTAAATATTTATGTATATAAACAACCAGGAACTTTTATTAAAAAAAAAAAAGCCGAAAAATATTGGCATAACAGAACACATAAATAAATAAAATTTTCCTTTTTGTATTTGGCTTTTTAAACAAACATTATTTATTTTTATATAAACACTTCCATTTTAAAGGATTGGCCAACCACCACTTTTTTTTTTAAAGATGTTTTGAAAAATTGTTTTTAGTTTGATAGAGAGAAAGAAAAAAGAAAAGAGAGAAAGTACCTAGTAAAAAATATATGGGAAAAAATAATAAAAAAAGATAGAGGCCATTAAAAACGAGAAAGATAAACATTGCCAAACAAAAATATTTAGAAAATAAACAAATAAATAAATATAAAAGTACAAAAGTAATTTTAGAAGAAATAAAAATAATATATATATATTAATTTATTTATAAATATAACCCTTTTATATTTAAAGTAATCAAATATATTCAAGTAGAGAAAAAAAAAAAAGCTTTAAGTCGGTAAATTTATTTTTTTACAAAAAATTATTTTAAGCCTTTTTTACTTCTTAAATTCCAGTTTTTTTTAAAGTATATATTATTCCACTTTATTTTCCTCCTTCTCTATTTATATTTTTTATTTTGGCTTATTTTAACGCTTTTTCCTTATTTTTATTAAAAAGAATAAAAAATAAAATAAATTGTGTATATGAGAGAAATAAAATAATATTTAAAAGAAAAAAAGATTAACCAACCTGCTTGTTTCAATTTCACTAATAAGTGGTGGTGAACTTGTTAATGTTGGTGGACTTCGTCCAATACCTTCTTCAATGGCAGCACGAGAAGCATTAGAAACTAAAAATAAATTTAAATATTTTAAAGACTTTTTCCAATTAATTAAAAATTAATATTAAATTAATTATTTTAATTTTCCTCCTTTTTTATTAAAAATATAAACAATATTTAAAAAATCAGTCAAGACAAATTATTAAATACATCTTTATATTATATAGGTGTGTGTGTGTGTGTGTGTGTGTGTTTGGTCTTATATATTCTTGTAATTAAATTTCAACTGTTTTTTGCTTTTTTAATTATATACTTTATATTTATAAATATTTAGTTAATTTTATTACATTCTGTTGACTAAACTTTTATTTAATAATGTTTTTAGACAAATAATAAATATTTCCCTTTTTTTCATAATATTGTTGTTCCCTCTCTTTTGTATTCTTTGTTTAAATATTTTGAATGTTTCTGTGAAAATAGTACACAAAAGAATCCAGACCCCCAAAAGGACATAAAAAGAAAAGTCCAAATATATATACACAAAAAAAGAAAAACAGTCAAATTAATATTTGTCACGGAAGAAATATGTCCCCGACTATGTGGCGCTCTACAATGTAGAAAAACCTTCAATTTCCTTGGCATTCTTTTTTCTCCTTCTCCTAACAATGCGCAAAAATTTATTCAGGGTGGCCGTTTAGTTATTTAAAAATAAAAAAGATTTCTTTTTGAATAACTGTGAATCACACACAGTCTTTAAAAGGGAAATTGAATGATTATATTTCACAAAAGAATATTTAAAAAAACCCCAACAAATACAAACACATACTGACTGACAGAACAAAGGACATTACATTTTTTATTTAATAAAAAAAAAGTGCATAATAAAAGGTTGGAATTCTTTGAATAATTTAAGGGATCAAATATCTCTACTGTATTTTTAAAGAATTTTTAATTATTTTTATTCCCACAAGAATATATTTTAGTTAAATAAGGTAAATATATATTTATTTATTCTACTATATACTAAACATAATTTCCCTTTAAAAAATTATTTATTTATTTATTTATAAGATTCATTTAAAAAAATATTCTGTCAGTGCCAGATTTTGGCATTTGGCACTCCAAGGCACATATAAAGACAGACTTTCATAGAATAAGGAAAAGAAAAGAATAAAAGATGAAAATAAATAAAAGAAACATCTTAAAATATTGTTGATTATAAAAATAAAAATATGAGAAAGATGAAGAAAAAAAAAGTTTTAAAAGAATTAAAACTTTTATAAAGTTTTTAAAGTAAGAAGATTTATAAAAGATAACAGAACCTTTTAAAAACCAAAACATTTATATCAACACTTTAAATAATTAATATATTAAATATATTTATATATATATATTATTGTCATTTTTATTTTTTAATTCTAAAATTTAACCCTTGATAATAATTTTTTTTTCTTTTTTTTTCTCCCATGGGAGAAAAGAAGTAAAAGTCAGTTAATGCGTATATAACGCAACAACGAGAAAGAATAAGGCAAGAAAATAAATAAATAAAGATGGCTGTTGCTTATCACAGTCGAGATCTTCTTTTTTTTTTAAATATTGTATGCACTAAGCGAAAAATTAAAGCTGTTGCTTTTCTTATGAAAATAAAAAAAGAAAAGGAAAGAGAGGAGAAGAAAGATGTGTTTATAATGATTGGACATAGAAAAGAGTGTAGAAAAATGAAACCATCTGGAACTGTTCATGCGGAAATGAGCAAAAATAAAAAAGTAGAAAAGAAAAATAATTTAAAAGTATTTAATTAATTAAATAGTAAAAGATAATTAAATTTTAGATATAATTTTATTAAAGATTAAAAAATAATCAATTTATTTAATTTTTATCAAAATAATTAATAATAAATATAATTATTAGAGTTTAGGGTAATGGGATGTTTATTATTTTGGCAATCAGTCAACCAAGTGGACAAAACCCGTTGCGCCATTTTCACAAACACACATATACACACACACACACACACAATCTATTATATATATTTATTTCCTTTCTCTCTCTTTTTTTTAATTTTATTTTTTCTTAATTTTCTTCTTATCGCCAAAAATTCTGACCCATCTGCCTTTTAATTCTAAACCCCCCAATAATTATTCCAATGAGTGATTCCCTTTATTTTCTTTTTTTTTTCCTTTCTTTACTTCTCTCTAAATTAAAGCTCTTTTACTTCTTTTTCTCTTTTGAATTAAAAAACTTTTTTTTATATTCAAGAGTTCTTTTTCCTCTTTAAAATTTATTTACGATATATCAATTCCTTCCAGACGAAAAAAACTTCCTTTTTCTTTTCTCTCCGATAATCTCTACTAAGCAATCTTTACAATCATTCGTTTTATTCAATTTTTGGCAAAAAGCCAAAAAACAAATAAAAATAAATAAAAAGTGCTTTAAAATAAATAAATAAATATTTAAAATAAAAAAAAAAAAAGTTGAGAGAATATATTTTTAGATTTATTTATTTGCGTGTCTAAATGTACTTTGAATATAAAAACTCTAAATTATATATTTATATACATATATAACCATTTTGGTTAAAGATCAGAATTAAAAGGGTAAAAACACCTGTCAATTTAATAAAATATAAAAAGAATTTAAATTCTATTTCTTATTTTGTGTCATCAATTTAAGAATTAATAAAATATAAAGGTTCATTTTAAGCATTTATTTATTTTCAATACCAAGATAAATAATAATAATAATTTAAAGAAAAGAATTAAAAAGAACTTTTACACATTTTAAATAAATTTTAGGTAAATATGTAAGAAAAGTAGATTTTATTTTTAAAAAAAATAGAAAAGAAAGGAAAAAATTAATTTTTAACTTTAACTTTTTAGTTATAATTAACCCTTAAAATATTTATGAATAAAGGATATTTTATTATTAATTATTCCAAATATTAATTAAAAATAAATAAATATTTGTATATTGTCTGATTTATTATTTTTTCTACAAAATTTAATTTTAATACACAAATATATATATATTTAAGCAACTTTTTTTATTAAAATAAAGAGAGAGAGAGAGAAAAAGGCCTAATTGAAGGCTTTTTATATTTAATGATGATTGTTGTTTTGATAATAAAAATATACGGAGGACAAAAACTTTTTTTTTCTTCTAATCCATTTTTATTTATATAGTTAGCCTAAGAATTGAGATTGCGACCGGTTAGTATTGAGAAATAAAAATAAGAAAAGATGGATCAGCGGCAGGTGTAAAAGGGAAAAAGAAAATTTATTAGAAATTCAATGCGATCCCCCTACACACACAAACACACATATATATATATACCCCTCAAAAATCATCCAAATTGTAGTTAGAAAAAGAGAAAGAGTCCCCAAAAATATATAATATATACACTTATGTGTGCACATTTCTCTGTAACTTATTTACCAATTTTATTCCACACCAAAGATGAATTAAAAAAAAAGAAAATAATTTTTAATAAAAATTTCTTTTATTTTAACCTTTTCAAAATTAAAAAACATACGTGAATCAAGCATTTCCAATTCCTCGTCATCCTCATCTTCTGACGATTCAGTACCACTATCACAAAGTGCCAAAGGACGGGGTGGAGGTCTTACTAATGTTGTCATTGTTGTCGTTGTTCCACTACCCCCAAATTGATTATTTCCACTAAGTTTAGGAGAGAATTTTTGTTGTTCTGAAACTTCAATAGCAGCCTCTAATTGTGTTCGTTTTGCTCGCTTAAAATAAAATAATTAAATTATTTAAAGATATATATTCTTACCGTATTAATAGGTGAGGTAGAAATAGCCAAAGAAACAGTACAAGAATTAATAATATCAACAACACCTTCACAACGTTCCTTCTCTGCTTTCTCATTTAATCGAGCACTTCGCCTATTAGTAGTAGTAGTTATTCCCCCTATTTGTTCATTAATTCCAATAGTATCTCTAATCGGTGGAGGTGAATGTTGAGCAAGAGAATCAGCACATGCACCATCTTGTAAAGTTTGTCGCTTAAATTTGTTAACAAGTTTACCAAGCATTTTCTTTTTTATTTTAACTAAAAAATTAATTAAATTAAAATTAAATATATTCTCAAAAAGTAGCAAAAATTACCTTTTTCAGAATTAAATATAAATGGTGTAGTAAGAAGAAACACCCGTATTTATATATATTTATTTAATGATAGTTTAATTTTCGTTGTTTTTATGAGATAATTAAAATCAGAATCTGACAGTCGTTTCTCTCTTTTTCCCTGTTTTTATTGAGGATTTTTGTGTTGATTCTGTCTCTAACTTTTTTAACTATACGCTGTTCACCAACAACTTTAAATGTGAAGAGAAGCAGTTAAAAAGAGTAGAAAAGAGGTAAAAAGACTAGTGTAGCGTAGTAGAACTAATAGCAGAAAAAGAGAGCTATTTTCTGCTGCTATTAGCGGCTGGTTGTTGTTATGGAATGAATGAAAATGGGAATAAAAAGGACGTGAATGTTTTGAGAGATATGTCGATGTAGCCGCGTTTAGTAGGTGTGGCTAAAACAATCTAAGCAAAAGGCGATGAGAAGAGAATTAGATGACTGAATGTTTAATAGATGAAAAATGGGAGGAGTCGCACATTCAAACAAACAATGTAGAGATAGTGAAGAATTGTAAAATGTAGAACACGCACGTTGTTAGAGAAGTTATAAATAACACAAAGTAAGATTGTGGCGTATGTTTAATAAATTTTATTTTTTTTTGTCTGAAAAAGAATTTAATATTAAATTTGTGTGGTCTTAACAATTTAAGAAAAAATTATTGTTGTAAAAGAATAATTATTAATTAGGGGTTAATTAATAAAATAAATAAATTATTTGAATTAATGAAATATAGGGAGGGGAAATAAAAAATAAATATCCTTTAGAATTATTTAATATAATTCAAATAAACTATCCTTCGCTAGATTGCAACATTTTTAAATTAAAAGACGTGTAGGATATGAGAAGCGAAGTTTACACATCTTATTATTCGTTTTCAAGCGTAAAAATGCGCAAGGCTTTAGAAAAAGAGAATTAAAGCTTTTACACGCGTGCGCATGGGCAAAGGTCGTTTTCTTGTGTGACTCTACCATCCATTTTGCCATAAATATATTTATATATAAGAGTAACAAATAAGTAAATAAGACAAAAAATAACTAATTGTAAGAAAACAAAGAAAGAAAAAAAAAAGAAGAATTTTAAAGGATATGTTGGGGAAGAAAAAGAATCTCCATCATCAGTCGTGGATATATATATGTATGTATATTATTGTTGTTGTTGTAATATTTTGAGACAGCGCAACAAAGCAGCGGTAAAGAATTAAAGCATCAGATATGGAGAAAAAAAAAGATGAATGTTTTATATATCCTCTATATTTACTACTACTATTCGTATCAATTATATGCGGTGTCAGCAATGGCATTGTAAATTAATTTCCTCATGCACGAAATGAGAAAAAAAGGAAGGAAGAAGTGCCACAAAATTAATGTCAAAAACCAATATTCAATTTAACTTTATATATTTTGTTTAATTTAATAAGTGTCAAAAGAGATAAAAAGAAAAAAGAATAGGAATTTTAAGTTTTAAACTCAATCCAGAATTGGGGGAATTAAGAAACAAATGAAAGGTTTCAGAATTTGATTCTTTTATTTTAGTGATCAAATTAATAAACTTTGTTAAGAATCTAAAGAGGAATATATAACTAAGCTATTTACATATTTTTTCAAATGAAAAGCAGCTAACATTATTGAGGGAAAAAGGAGGAAAAAGCGAAGCTAAAAAGGAAAATTTGGAAAGTGTTGAGAAAAAAGCAAAAAAGAAAAATGAGAGGTCAAGAGCTAAAAGGGGCACACAAACAACAGAGTGACGGATGGCCACGGGATAATTGAATGAAGGAGAAAAAAAAAGAATTAGTAAAAACGAAGCAGTAGAAGAAGTGGTGAATGAGGAAAACGAAGTATTTGAAGAAGGCGGAACAGATAGAAGAGGAAAAAGGAAGAAATAATGGGTGGGGCAAGTTTTTGGGTTATTCGTTGTTATAAGATGTAGAGGTGAACATACATACACATAGTATGTAGAGTAGTAAGCAGTATTTAGTGGGCCAAGTGATGAAAAAATAAAAATTGGAAATATGAGAATATTTAAAAAGATTGATCAAAAAAGTTTAATTATTGGTTGATAAAAGAGGATAAACTTTTGGTTAAAAAAATCCAACAAACTTTTATTCTAATTATACGTAATAAAAATAGAAAACAAATGAAGAGACATTTTATTTTAATTTTTAGTTAAGGTAAATAAATTAATCGAGAAATATGTAGACAATATTACATATAAATATAATGTACATATTCTGATTTAATTAATTGTAGAATTATTAAGGAGTTAAATATAAAGTTAATTTATTTAATGAGGAAATTAATGAGAATAAAGTAAAAAAATAAAAATAGTTGAAATATTTGTAAGAGAAATGGCCAGGTAAATGATTGAAAGGAAAATAAGGTAAAAAATAAGAAAAAAGCAATGAAGAAAATAAAAGATTTAATCGAGAAAGAAATTAATAGAAAAATGAAGAAAAATATAAACAAGTACAAATCAACAAGATGAGCGCGGAGTCGGGTGGCATAAAGAGAATAAATGAAAAAATAAAAAGAGAGGAAAAGTAAAAATGAATGTGTGGCCAAGAAAAGCAATAAATGAAGGGGAAAGAGTTAAAACAGGAAAATGAAGAAAAATAAATCTGAGCATCATCGGAAGATGAGAATAATAAGTGGAGAAAATAGGTGAAGAAGGGTCTAATAGAGGGGTTGAAGGAAGATGAAGAGGGAATTGGAAGAGTGGAAGAAGAACAAACACAAATATAAAGAAAAGGAAAGAGGACAACAATAATAAAAACTAAAAAAATATATATAGGGGGATGCAGGAGTAGACGACACACGCCGGCGCCATCTTCTTAACATTAACAACAACAAACATTCTCTCCCTTGATAGTTTTTTCCCCACACCCATTTTAAAAATTATATATATTATATGCTTTTCCCGCACCAATATTTTTCCCCCCATCTTTTTTTTTCCATAATTCCTTTATGTGTGGTCTTTCATATATATATTCATTTTTGATGTTTTTCTTCTTGTTTTACTTCCCTGTTCTCTCTTTTCTCTTTATTTTCCCCAAAAATTTTTATTCTAAAATGCATGTTGATATAGAAGTTGGCCACCCTGAAAGCGCAGTAATTCACTACCATACTAACAATAATCATCAGAATAAATCCCATACCAAAATGTTGAATAAGCCGCGGTACATTTGTTAGTGATAGGAAGATTGTTGAAAAAAAAACGGAAGAGGCTTCTTTTAGCCAAAAGGCAAATATTAAATGTTGTTGGTATAGTGAAACGTGAGAGCACAATAAAATAAAAATAAAAAGAATTTTGGGTAAAGAAGGAAGGGATGTTTGGCCATTTTAGATAGATTGAAGTAATGGGCCACACATACATGCAAGCACCTGGATAGAAGAAATAAAAAGCTGTTTTCTATTTTTTGTTTGCTGTTAGTATTGTGCCATGCCGTGGAAATGTAATGGTCTAAAAAGTCGGAAAAAGTAATACTACCCCCTTTTTAATTATGGAAAAATTAAAATAAAATAAACAAAAAATAAACTTTAAATTTAATATTAAATCAACAATAATTTTATTGTTAGTTAATATTAAAAATATTCATAAAAATATCTAAATTCTAATTAAACAAATTTAACTAAAATTAATTGAATTATTATACTTAATAGTCAGAAAATTAAAATTTAAATAAATAAAAATATCTATATGTATAAATTAATAATCAGAAAATGAATTAATTTGAAAAATAAACAAAATAATTAAAATAATAATAAAGAAAAAATTTCCTTATTTTCAACTAAATTGCCATTAAAAATAAATTAATATATTTAAATAATAATTTAGAATAATGTAATTTTCTATCAATTATAATTTGTATATTTTAAAAATTAAATTAAAATATTTAATGGAAAAATATTTAAAAGTAAACAAATATTTTAAAATAAATTTATTTATTTATTTAATATTCTTATAAAACTAAAAGTGCTAAAGTACTTTAGATATTTATTAAATTAATCAAAACAAATTTTAACCTTTAAATATTAATTGAGAAATTATTTTGGAAGAAATTTTGTTGACCCTTTTGTAAATTTTTAAGAGAAAAAATAAAAATAATCTAAGACTCTAAAGAATAAATAATTTTAAAATTAAAATTTATTGTTAATTTTAATAAACTAAAAAAATATTTTTCGAAAAATATTATAAAAATGTAAACTCAAAGAAAAAATAAAAATTCCAATCTGAAAAAAAAACTTTAAAAAATAAATAAATCCCTAGCGGTTTTAAAAAAGGACCTGTCACAAGAGTCAAACAACCAAATGTTTCCTTTGCGCTTTTTTCTCCATCAAATCCACTTTTGTTGCCCGCTTCAACTTCTAAATAAAATCGCCCTGTACAACATCTCTTTTCTTCTCCACTTCTCTCTTCTTCAATGAGGACAACAGAAATGTGTAAAGAGAAAAATGAGTGCTCTGTCGTTGCGACGCGCATTTATATACGAGGTCCTTCCTTCTTTAAAAAGAGAGGGGTTGGTAGAAAAATGGGCGGGAGAATGAGGAGTTAAGGTTATAAATAAAAATATCTCTTTATTAGTGCACTCTCTGTCTTTTGATCATCCTGCATTACACTATGTTGTTTACATCTAAATGCGACCGCCCACTCCTTTCGACAATTTTATTAATGGGCGGCACACGTTCGCTCATTGTCATGCCAGCGAAACTATCTTGTCAAGGGCATTATCTCTAACTTTAGTTGTAAAAATTGACAAATTGCTAATGAATAAAAAGGTCTTCAAACAATTTAAAGACTCCCAAAACTTATTTTTGGAAATATTTAGAATTATAGATAAAATTAATTCACACAAAAGACTGATTTTCCTTAAAATTCTGTTAAAAATTTTGATTATATTACTTTTGAATAAAATATTTTTAATCTACTTCTAAACTTGTTTTCTTTTTCATTACTCTATCCTTTCCTAATTTTTCCTTTTTCTCTTCCTACAGGTTCTTAAACTCTCGAAGAAACGCACATCTCTCTTTCCCTTCCTGCTCCATAGTCAGCGTAACTGTTTAGGGACAGCCGCGAAATATTAAATGAAGGTTAGAACATCAGAGACTACGCAAATGTATGGGCAACTAGCCAACTTAGTAGGCGGTACTTATAAAAAAAACGCATGCGCGTCTCTGCTTCTCTAAGCTTCCCGTTATCCCTAGCAAATTCCAGTCTTTATTTTAACCAAATGTTAAGTAAAAAACCTTAGGGACAACTGACACTCACCTAAATGGCATCTCGGCCTTTGGCCTCTGTCAGTGTTGCTTTTCTGCCTCAATAAGTTAGAAATTGAAGCAAGCTTCAGGCACAATTTTAAGTGTGTAGGGCTAAAAAAAAGAAATATTAAAAGAAGAAAGAAGTTATTCAGAGTAAAAAGGAATTTGAAACTTTTTAAAGGTATTTTTATGTATAAAGAAGGATTTTTGAAAAAAAATATTTTTGTTAAGAACTTTTATTTTTTGGGGAAATTTTGTAGGATATTTCACTTAACATATATATTTCAATATTTTTCATTATCGAGAATAAAAAGAAGAGGATGAAAATGAATATATATAGGACAAAAAAATTGAAGAAAAGGACATTTGGGTTTTTGTTATTTTTGCTGATAAGCAATGCTTTAGACGCCGTTATGTCTGTCTTTTGTTGATGAGAAAAGGAGAGCGAAAAATGTAAAGGAGTGGTACATAAAAGAGCAAAATAGTAGAACTGACTATATATATATATATTTATGGAAGTAGTAGAAGTAGTAGTTGAGAATTGCTGATGCTTTTTTTTACACATGAAAACAAACACACAGAATTTGTTTGTTCCAACAACACATTTATGAGAAATAGTATTCCCCTTACTACTACTAAATATTGCGTTGCAAGATTATTTAAAATTAAAAAAAAAAATATTTAAACTTTAGATCATTAATTAATCATTAAAAGTTATTAAATCATAAAAAAGAAGGTTGTTAATCTTTTAAATTAAAATATTTTTTTTTAACTCTTTGGAACATTGCCAGTTCTCCTACTATTTTTGTTTAAAATAAATCAATCTAATAAAGTTTTTATTATTTTAATGATTAGCTTTATAGTAGTAACTTTTCTTTAAATATTTTCTTTCTATTTTTCTTCAGAGTGTTTATTAATAAATATTAACACAATATAAAACAAAAAATAATATATTTTTATTTATTTATTTATTTAATATATAAAAGACAAAAAATATCTTTTTTTCTTCTAAAAAAATCTACTTAAATGATTATTAAGGGAACGGTGTCTTGGAGTTAATATATAGAAGGAAGGTGATTTGATCGATGATGTTAAGGGGTTTGACGGATTGGCGCACCAAACAACGAAGAAAAAGAAAAAAATAGAGAAAGAAATATTAAGGGTGGCCGATCAACAATAAAAATTAGAAAAAAATGGACAGTTTAAGAATATTAGAAAATAATAAATATATTATTTTTAATTTAATTAATAATTATTATTATTTTATATTTTTTGGAATATTAATTTAAAAAATAAAAGTTTTTTTTTTTAAATATAAATATAATCAATCAAAAATTAATTTTTTGTTGACCTATTTACTTAAAAATATAAAAGTTGGGGTGATTACTTAAAATATAAAATTAATTTGATAACAGATATTTTTTGCTCTTATATTAATTATCAAATAATTTTTATTTAAAAATTAAAAAAAAATATTAACTAATTATTTCAATATAATAAATATTAAAAAAAATAATAGTTTTAAAAGAAGAGAAAATTAATTAAATAAATTAAAGAAAATAAAAAAAAAATTCTTTTCTAAAAAATAAAAAAATAAAGAAAAAAAATAATAAATTAATTTTTGCAAAACTTTTTTAATTTAAAATAAATTATTTAATTATTTATTTAATTTATATTTAAATAATAATAAATATTTATTATTTAAAGAAAAAAAAAGAATTGTATTCATTTTAACTATAGACATATTTTTGTAAACAAAAATTGTTTTTTTGGCCAAAATAGTTAATGAGAAAAAACCCCACACTTTCCCTCATTCCTTTTCTCCTCTCTTATTCAGGATATGTTGCTTTTTTGTGAGTATAAAGGAGGATATTTATTTATTTATTTATTTTTTAATTTCACACGCAAACAACTATATATATATTCTACATACATATATAGTAGTATATATATATAAAAGTGTTTATTTAAATTAAAAAAATGAAAAGAAAATTTTTACAATTTTTAATATAATTAAATTTAAAAAAAAATTAATTTTTATTTATTTTTTAAAAAATAATCAAAAATAATTTTTTATAATTAAATTCAAACAAAAGAAGAACAAAAATAAAAATAATATTATTTTTACTTAAAAATTTATTAAAAAAGAGAAGTAATTTTGTAAAATAAAAAGAAAATTAAATTTTTATTTTTTTTATTAGATTATATAATTAGACAATGCCAAACATTGAAATTTTTTTTTTAAAATAATCATAAAAACAAAAAAAAATTTTTTTTTTTTTTTTAAATTAAATATATTCTTCTCTATATGAGAGAATAAAAGAAGAGAAGAAAAAATTTAATTTTATTTGTCTAAAATCAACTAAAAAATTAAATTTATTTTTTTATATATTCTTAAAAATTCCTTTTGTTAATAAACCCGGAAAATTATTTTTCTTTTGTTATTATATAATAATAATAATAAAATTATTAAACCAAATAAAAATTAATTAAAAATAAAATAATTAAAAATATTTAAATAATTATATATTAAAATCAATAATTAATATATTTAATTTAATTTTACCCATTTACTTAATCAGTTAATTGGCGCGGAATTGACGAAAATGTACATAAAAATATATTTATTTATTTATTTACTTGTGTGGGAATATATTGAATAAATAAATGAGAACATAAAAAATGAAAAGAAAAAAAGTTGCAAAAATTAAAGAATAATTTTAATTATTAAAATTAAATTTATAAAAATTAATAAAAATTTAAAATTAAATTTTTTAAAAACTTTTATTATTTTCTTTTTTTAAAAAGGTGTATAAGTATACTTATCTATTAAATATATTAAAAAGAAATTAAATTTGAATTGTCAAATCAATTAAAATTAAAAATTATTTAAAATTATTTGAGATAATTGAGAAAATATTAAATATAATAAAATTAAATATTCTTTTCTTTTTTTTTTAATTTTTGTTATGTTTTGTGATTATAATCAAAAAATATATTTATTTAATTACTACATATTATATACATATTCGTTTTTCTTAAATAAATATATTTTAATGTAAATAGAAAAAAAAAAGTTTTTTTTTTTGTTTGTTCATTTTTACCTCATCAATTTGTCCTATTAAAAAAAATTGTAAGGAAATTAAAAAAGAAAAAAAATCAAGAAGAGAAATAATTAATTAAAAATATTTTTTAAAAGAAAATATTTAAATAATAAAAAAAGAATTTAAAAATAATTGTAACAAGTAACTATGTATTAAATAAAATATTTAAATAAAATAATATCATCTGGATTTAATAAAATATTTTTAGAATAATTGATGTATGGACATATTTTAGTTGTCTTTTTTTCTTTTTTTAATTATTTTTATTTATGTTACAAAATATAAAATTTTTTTAACTTAATTTTTATTAAAAAAATATTTTTTAAAACATTTATTTATTCCTTATAATCCTTTTTCTACTAATATATGTCTTTTTATAAATAAAAATTAAATAGAAACAGAACAAATAAATTAGCCTTTAAATATATTTATGTTAAAACTTTAAAACTTTTTTCCTTCTTTTCTCTTCTTTTTCCTCATTTCTTTTAACTTTACCGCCATCACAAAATTGCAACAATAAAATAAATGTTAAAATGGTTGGACATGACAAATAATAAATAAATTTTAATTATTTTTTAGTTTTTATTTAATTAAAAAATATTTTTAATTTTAAATAAATTTTATTTATTTTTATATTCCTTTTTCAATTTTTTTATTAGACTTTCTTCCTTTTATTCATCATAAAAGTTTTTAAAAAGAATAAAAGGATAAAACAATAATAAATAAATAAATATATTTTTAAAAATATTAAAGAAGAGAAAATAGTTTTAAATATTTACTCATAAAAATATTTTTTCTATATATTTAAAACCCCCTCAATTTTAGATCTACACATACACACAAATAAAAAAAATAGTCTATGCTTTTGTTTGTTTGCGTGTATTTAATGCCCTTCCATCAGTTAGAATTCAATGGATTTTTTTTATATTTATTACTAAAAATCGGAGTTATAAAAAAATAAAAAAGACGTGAAAATAAAAAAAGAAATAAAATAGTATTTTTAAGAAATAAATTGGAAAAAAAATAATTTATAAAAAAAATAATTCTTTAGTTACTATATCCCCCATTTAAGGTATTGTTGATATTTAAATATATATAACAGAAATATTAATATTTAAAATTAGACTATAAATTATAATCAAAAATTAAAAAAATATTTATTTAAATTTAGAAAAAATAATTAATCTAATTCCTCCCAAAAATAAAGTAAAGAAAGGATTATCATATATAAGGACATTTGAGGAAATGAAGGGAGAAAAAAGATAAGAGGCAATGGAGTTAACAACTTCGCTATTTTGTCAAATGGCCTAATAGATAGTTAATAAAACAACAAACACAGAAGGCAAAGGCTCTAAAATAAAGAAAAGAACAACATCCATAGATTCAAGAGATCAACGGTTAAAAGTTATTTGACCCTTATGTCCAAATGACCAATTGGTTATGTTGATATACATTAAGGGAATTGATGTAGAATAGTATGGATTATTCCAATAAAAATATAATTAAAATAAAAATAAATTATTTAAATTAATAAATATTAAAAAAGTTCAAATATTTTAATAATTATTTTTAAAAACTTTAATTAATTAAATAACAAAGAATTATGTAAATATAAAGGAAAAAGGTCATTAAATTATGTTAATATATCTAAATTAAATTTGTTTATTTAAATAAATTTAACAAATTAAAAAATAAAATTAAAAATTACCAAAACTTTCTAAAAACAAAAATTTGTTAATTTAAAAAATGGAAAAACTAATAAATAAATAACAGTAATAAGAAGACTTAAAAGAGAAGACTCTAAGTTTAGTATTCTTTTTCTTTCTTTCTTTTCTCTCTCTCTCTCTCTGTCTCTTCCTATTTATTTTTTAACTCTCAGCGTTGTATGCCCTTGAGTTCTCTTCAAATAATATTTATAAGCGAAATTGCTCATAAAAGCTATAAAAAAAGGAAAAATAAATAGCACAGAATTTAGACGATCATAGTGAAAATGAATGGGTAGAGAGAGGGAGAAGGAAAAGCGGAGTTTTGGTAAGCTTAAATATATGTCATTAATAAGAGTGGAAATAAAAATTGTAGAAGCTAAGCGAATGCGTTTTTCGATTTTTTTTTGGCATTTTCTGACAAATAAAAAAATAATATCAAAATTTAGATGTTGTATTTTTTATATTCACAAATATTAAAATTGTTATGTTTTTTTATTATAGAAATATTTTTAAAAAGTTAGCAACTAATTATTTAACAGTGGATGTGGAATTTTAATAAAATAATTAGTTAATTTATTTACCTTATTATTTAATTTTTTAATTAAAATTAATATAAAGATTAGAAATTATTAAAATAAATTGCTTTTCTTATTTATATCCAAGAAAAAAGAATAAAAATTGGTTTTATTAAAAATAAATAAATAAACTTTTTTCTTATTTTTACACAGCTAAATATCTGACATTTGATCTTTTTACAAAAATAACCAAATATAAAAAAAGGAAAAAAACTTTTGATCAAAAAATAAATAAATATATATTTACTCCTAAATAAAATTTATAAAGAAGTGTATAGAAAGAAAAACATCACAAAACTAAAAATATATACTATTCTAACCTCACAAAAAAAAAAGAAAGTAAACAAGCAAAAAAAATTTTTTTTTCTTTTTTCATTATTAAAAATCAAAGTCTTTTTTCTTCTTCTTCTTGTGAGGGAATAAATAAATGCACAGTTGTTAATAGAATATATTGAATGAATTTCATCTTTAATCAAAGTTTTTATGGTTTTTTTAACGAGTATTTGGAGGACATTTGATACACCCTTTCCCCTCCTTTTATGAACATCTTTTTTCTTTTTTTTTCTTTTTTCTTTCCCCTTCAAAAATACCACAAAAATTGCCTCCTTAAAGGCTAAGGCCTCAATTACAATAACTAAAAAGACTAAGGAGAGAGAGAAAAAAAAGGAAAAGAATAAAAACCTGTTCTTTTTCTTCTTATATTTCTTTTTTTTTCAAAACTAAAATGCTGGTAGTGGCTCCGTCATCATTATACAACAACAACAACAACTACTACTACATACTACCCCTTCTTTTTTTTAATAGAAAAAGAGTTAAAGACCTTTCTTAACCACTCTAATGCTGTGCTCCTTCATTTTTATTTATTTTTATTTTTTAATTTTATTTTTTGCATAAATTTCCCAAACCTCCATTTTTATATATTATTTTGCACAGAGTCCGTCATCAATTTTGCGGCGAAAATGACAGAAAAATGAAAATTTTAAAAAGAAAAATAAAAAAACGTTGGTCGTTTGTGTTTGAAAGATACGATTAAAAAATATAATTTAGTATATATAAAATAATAATAATGATTGGTAGTGGTTGTATGGTGTTTTGTTGATGATTGGCATAAAAATAAAGATTTTAAATTTATTTAAATACAATTAAATTATTTTTAAAGAAATTTCTACAAAAACGTTAGGTAGAAGAAGGAATTTTTAAAATTAATAATTAATAAATAATTATTATTATTTAAGATAAATATTAAATGAAAATAAAAAATAAAAAGAATTATTTTAAATATAATGTCCCCTAAAGGTATTTTAAAGAAATATGTTAATATCTTATAAAATAATTTTTAGGTAATTTATAATTAATTAATTAATTAAATTATTTATTAAAAAATAAAAATAAATATAGGTATTTTTTAAATGTTTTTTGTTACCTTTATTTAATATAATAATAATATATTTACATAAATATTTTATTTTTATATTTATTTATCGATATTTTAAGAGTTATGAGTAATAATTTTTAAAAAAATTATTAATTTAAATTATTTCATTTAAATACCTTTTCTTCCAAAAATTAAATTTTGGTTATATCTTTTTATTTTTATTAATTTCTTTTTTTTTTAAAGGAAAATGTTGCCTTTTAAAAATATATTTCTCTTTTTTTTCCTTTTAACAATCTTGATGGGGGTTAAATATTTATAAATCTTTCTTTTAAAAATAAAACAGAAGGAGGGGATTAGACAAAAAATAAAATTATTTTTAGTTAAATTTATATTCCCCCAACCCTTCTGTTTTAATTCTGATTTAAATTATTGCGTGTGTATTTTCCTTTTTTCATTTTTGCCATTGTCTCCCCATGAGAATTATAATAAAAAAAGTGTTTGAGTAGGACATCCGGATTTTGTGCCTTTTCTTTCTTTTTTAAGTAACCGACACTTGAAATAATTTATTGGTTAGGATTTTTGTTAAAAAAAAAAATAAAAGAAAATTAATAAATTATTTTTTAAAATTGTTCTTAAAAATAATAAAAAATGAAAAAAAAAGAACGTCAGGAATTTTAAAAAATATTGGGGGTTTTATTTACATAAATTCTTTTTTATTTTTATTACTTTTATATATTTCTGGCTTTTTAACAATATTTTCTTTTAAATAAGTTTTTGGGCAAATTGCCAGAAAAATTCTAAATACACACCAACTACTCTACTAAATATTTATTTGTAAATAAAAACAAATAAAAAAAAAAAGAAAATTATTCTAATAAAGTTTAAGAGAGAAAATAAATAAATAAACTAATAAAAAAGTTAAAAATATTGTGTACTTTTAAAAAAATAATAAAAAATTAATAAAAAAAATTCCCTAAATATTTATTATTTATTAAAAAAAAAAAAGATTTAAAAATACTTACATGATATTTTTGAAAATTTTAATTCCTGACCATTTTTTGGTTATTTTCTCTTTTCTTCTTTTATTTAAATTTTATTTAGATTTATCTTTGTCTGTATTTTTAGAATTTTGTTGTTTTGCTAATTAATTTTTTTTTTTGGAAAATAAAATGTTAAAATCTAAAAATTAATTTTTAAATAAAAATTAGGTAATTTTCTATTTTTTTAATCCATACTGTTATATAAATATATTTATTTTATTTTATTCAACAAAGTAAAGTCACTAACAATTAACTTTTTTTTTGTCGCGCGCCCTATCCACTAAAGTAAAAAAAAACTTTTTTTCTATTGAGAATATTTTATTAATAAAGTAATGGCTAGGTTATGATGGTGATGGTTATGGTGGTTATTTATTTATTTATTTGGTTTTGAATTGTCAATTTATTTTTTATTTTTTCTAATAAAAAATGCCACCTCTATACCTACTAACAAAATAACAATTTAAAAAAAAAATAAAAATAATTTACGTAAAAGGTAATAAAAAAATAAAGTAAAATTATATATTAAAAAATAATAATTTAAACAAAATAAATAAATAAATAATTATTTTATTAGTTTTAATCTTTCTTATAATTAATAAAAAGTGTCAAGTTCTTAAAATAAAGACAACCTGTTGTTGTATATTTAAATTAATTGGGTGTAATAAATATATATATATATTTACTTTAATATTTCCTTTTTTATTAGAGTATTAAAATAATTATTATTTAATGGAAATTACATATTTATTATTTCTATTAATATGCTTTTATTTGATTAATTATAATAAAAAGCAATAATTAAAAAGAGTAGAAGAAAGAGAGAAGCTTTTAATGGACAATTATTAAATATTTAATTATATATTTTTTATGTCTATTTATTTTTGTAAATAATTTATTGGCCTTGGTTTTCTTTAAATAATAATTGAATTAATTAAATAGTTTAAAGAGAAAATAATTAAAAAATGAATTAATTTATAAATTATTCTTAAAAGAAAATATGTAGTATGTCTGTATATTTAAATAAATATTTAGGCCCTTTTTAATAAATCCATTTCTTTATTTTTATTATTTGGCCCATTTGCTTAATTGACATTCCAAGTTAAAATAAAAATAAAGAATTTATTTTGAGAGAAAATATGCACATAGCAGATAAAAATAATTATTTTAGCTAATTTATTAAAAATAAATATTAAAATAATATAAAAAAGTCCTTCAGTTATTTAATTTTAAAAATAAAAGATCAGATTGAATTTTGAAAGTATTTAGAATCTTTTTTAACTTATATTTGCTTTCAATATTTAATAAAGTATATATTTATAGAGTAAATTAATATTATGACGGACCTTCTTTTTATTTTTTATTCTGACTGGCAACATTTAATAAATGTAAATAAAATAAATGTTAGAAGAGAAAAGTTAGAAAATAAATACATATATGTATGTATTTATGTATGTATGTATGTATGTATGTATGTGTGATGACGGAGGACACTTACCTTTACCCTTTCAATTTATATCTGTATACTTATCTTATAACAACTGTGTGTGTATTTACTAGATTTATTTTTTCTTGTTTTTAAGTTTGTTATGAAAGTATGAAAAAGATAAATTGGAAATAAACATGAAAAGAAAGGAAAAATATTTTTTAAATTAATTGAAATAAAATATTACTTTATTAAATAATAATTAGATAAATATATGTATACCTAATTTAATATATAATTTAATATATTTAAATATGACATAACTATTTTTATTAAAATATTTATTAAAATCTCTTTTGCTTTTTTCTTGCTAAAAATAATTGTGTAAAAATACCAATTAAATGTGCAAAACTTGAGGGAATTAATTAATAAAAAAAAGATTATTTTTAGAAAAATAATAATGAAAGAAAATAACAACATTTGTTGAAAGAAAATAATTAATTATAAGTAATTTAGTAAATTAATAATTTAAACATTTATTAAATAAATTAAGAGTTAATTATTTATTAGGTATATAATTAAATAATGTATGTACGTACATAAAACAAGATTTATTTTAAAATAAAAAATACAATATTAATATAGCAATTATTATTAATTTATTGATGATGTTTATTTGTAATTAAGATTATTTTAAAAAAAGTTTTTATTAAAAGCAAATTTAATTTGGAATAATAAATAAAATATATATTTTATAACAAATTAAATATATACTAGTGGAGATGAACACATTTCGAGAGCTCCATTCATTAACAAAAAACGAATTTATTAGGTATAAACATTTCCAGTTTATCCTGTTACTGGATATAGGCAGTGGAAGAGCTGAAATGTTCTTGTTTAATTTTATTTAGATGAAGCTGGTTTTGATAGTAATTTTGTGGAGTTAAAAATGAAGAAAAGAACTGGAGTTTTTTACTTAAAAATTCTAACATTCTCTACCCTCAAATAAGGACAAACTCTTCTCAATTATAAAATAGGATTTTAAGCAGTAAAAGAAATTTAAAAAAAAAGTACTGATAAAATTATTATTAAATTATTTATAATGTGCCAATAAATATATATTTATTTTTATTTATTTATTGGATGTTGGAAGATAATATGTATGTAGTAGACAATGTCTCTTATTTATTATAATTTAAAAAACAGATGGACAGATTAAATTGACTTTTGCAATTTTTTCCTTTAAAAATATATTTATTTTGTTCAATTTTTTGTTAAAAAATCTTTTTCTTTAATATATTTATGTTACTATCGGTAACCAATTTTCCTCAAAAATCCTTTTATTTATTTGATGAAAAAAAAAGAAAATAAATAAATAAGTGATGATTTTAAACAGACATCTGGCCAATTATCTCCAAAATATTTATTTTAAAATATTTATTTAATTTAATTATTATATAAAAATAGTCTAAATCTTAATTTTTAGATAAGACAAAATAGAAGGAAAAACTATTTATTTAAAATAAATAATTAAAAATAAATTTATTTAATCTTTTTTTTTTTTTGCATTTTGTAACTATAAATAAATTTATTTATTTATATTTTTTTGTCTTCGTTCCAGTTTTTTATTTTCATAGATTCCAAAAAAATTACCAAGAGAAAATAAAGAGTAAAGAATAAATCCTTAGGGATAAATACTCTATTATTGCGGGAATGGCAAAATTTGGAAAAAGAAAAATGTAAAGAATGAGTGACAGGAATGGATTTGGCATAATGCCATTGAAGCGAAAAATGACAAAAAGAAAAAATGGTTGAGAGGAACGATGTGAGTTGAAAATAAATGTTCAAAAAAATAATGCATTGATGGATTTTTAGTTATGGTCTATGGTTAATTTATAGCATGTGAAAAGACTAAATAATGTTAAAAAAGGAAAGAAAATAAATTTATTTAGGGGACTAAAATAAATAAATAGAATAAAATAAACTATTTTTTATTAACCAGAAATTATATTTAAATAAACATTTATTTTTAAGCACATCTAATAATAATTAATAAAACAAAATTTATTAATATAATTTAAACAAACAAAACAACAACCATTTTTATATCATTATTTAAAAAAAATAATTATTATTTATTATTAAAAAATAATAATAATTATTATTATTTTTATTTAATTATTATTGTATGTATGTATATATTGTTGACTATAATTATTAAAAATTAAAATAACAAAATATTTGTGTATTTTATTTAATTGCAATGACAAATTAAAATAAATTTTAAATAAATAAAAGTAATTTTCTCAATTAAATTTTAAAAAATAAATAGAGGATTTTGTTGATAATTATATTTTTTTAATATTAAATTGTGACCAATTATGTATAAAAATAAAAATTAAATTAAAAAAATATTTTATTTTTAAATTAATAGAATAATTAAAAATTAATTTTAAAATTTGTTTCCTTTTTTGTTTTATTATTTGTCTTTAATTAATAAATTTTTTAAATTATATTATAAATTTATTTATTCATTTATGCAACAAAATGTCAGAAAAGTATTTTTACATCTCTACACTACTTAGTACTACATAAATATATTTTTATTGTATTTTTATATATTAAAAGAAAAAAATATTTTTTAAGTGAAAAGTGCATTTGTGCGCAAATTAGTATTTTACAATTAATATTCCCAACATATGTTGTTCCTAAAATTGATGAAAAAAAATTGTGAATAAAAGAGAGGAGAAGTGTGCATTCACACGCAGTATTTTTATGAAGGCCGAAGAATTGAATTTTATAAAAATAAATAAATACAGGTACAGAGGGGTATAATATATGGATAGATGCATTGTTGTGAAATAGTTCATTGGAAATATAATTTTACCTGAAAATGAAATTATTCTCTCTCTTTTCTAAATAATATACTTACATATATACATTACTTAATTGGCCTAACAAATGAAGAAAACAAGTAAAATTATGTTGCGAAAAATAAAAATTATAGGAAATATATTATTTATTTAATTGTAAGAAAAAAGGTTGAAATGTTTTTTTTTATTAATAAATAAATAAATAGAAAATAAAGATTGATAACCGAAAATGATTTTTATCACATTTTTATCTCAAATATAGAAGCATTTTTATTTCTTAACAGACTGACAGGATAATAATTAAAAAAAAATTACATCATAAACAATACTATTTAAATTATTTATTCCTTTTTCTTTTGTTCATATGGTCGAATAAATCGGGCACCAAAAGGCTTTAACTAAAATATAATTAAATTAAAAATTTAAAGAAAAACATTTGTTTTAAAATATTTATTGAAAAAAGTAAGAATACTAATTTAGTTAAAATTATATTTGTATACATATATTAAATGTAAGAATAAAAATATATAAACTAACAGTAAAGTAGTCTCCATTAACCTGAATTGATATTCTCTCTGACTCTGTGCTTAAAGTTTTTTAAAAATATTATTTAAATTTAGAAAAAGATTACCGCATATTTTCTAATTCAGCCTGACTATATTCTCTATTGTAATCACCCAGATTTTCATCATCAAGCTTTCCATCCTCTTTCAGTCTTGTACGTAATGGTGGAGGTGGTGGGCGAAGTTTCCTCTAAAAATATATAATTTGAATAAAATATATTAATTTTTAAACAAAAATATGTACATACATAAACATTAACCTAATTCTTCATACTTATAAAAATAAATACGTAATTTTTTCTTTTCTGGTAATTTGGAAATTTGTATATTGCTATCCGATGCTTGAGATGATTCCATTTAAGGCTTAGAAAAAAATATTTAAATATTAAGGTGTAACAATATTCCATTTCTCGTTTAGAAAATTTAGAAAAAAATAAAAAAAGAAGAATTGAGTAAGAAAGAGTACAAGGTCGGTACTCAACTTCAAGATGTTCGTGTTTCTTATATGTATGTAGATACAAGGCAAGCAAGGACGACGCAATAGTTAATCCTAAAAAACGAAAAATAACGTAAGACAATAAACAATGCAATGAGCCCGTCCCCGTTGGCAAGTTTATCCTTTATCAAATGGGACCAAAATCAACAAAAATTACAAACAATTTCTGAGTTATAATATTTCTGGCGCTCAGTTGTCTCTAAACAAAATCCGTTCTGCTACATATGCATATATGCACTCATCAAACTTTTTTAAAATAATTTTAAAATTTTAATATGTACATATTATTTAATCGACGTTTACATATTTATAAGCTATCTTTTATTTTCAGATTTTTGTTAAATGAATGTCCATTGATTTCGATGTAGAAATGATTGTTCCGTTACATAGTGAACCTAGATTTGCTGTTTTTACGGTTTTTTTTTTGATAATTTTTATTCACTTATTTCTAAGGATGTTTCTGTGATTATCAATCATTTTGTGAAGAATGGTATTTTAATTAAAAGAGTGGAAGCTCTTAAAAAAGAGGCGGCTGTATTTAATGGAACAGGAAATGAAATTGTGGGTCGATATAACACTGAATTTGATATTCTAAATGTATTTTTTTTTTATAAAAATTGAATCTTTTAATTTTCTAATCATTAGGCTTTCTTTATAACTTTTACTCCAAAAACACCAGAAGACTATTTATGCTTGATTGGAACCGATCAAATTGATTTTTATTCACAAGACGTTAATGTTGGGATGTGTTGTCCTATTAAATTGCCTTTTAAGGTTTTAATTTAAAGTCTGTTATTTTTTATTTGTAGATCTGTTGTGCACATCCATGCAATTTTGGTATTCTTCTCGAGAGAAGCTCATTTCCAGGAGAGTATGGAAGGTAGGTACAATATTTCTTTTAAACATTGGTTTTCATTGACTATTTTTTGTATATTAACTTTAGCCCTCCCGGTGCTGTACAACTTTTCTCTCTTACTCATCCGTACAATGAGATAATGCCGATTCTTTGCAAATTTAAAGGTAAAATTTGATCTTGTTTTAACTGGTGTAATACTCTTAAATTTTTATTATTAAATGCTCATTTTTAGGTGACACTGATTGTTATTATACATTTCGTTCTAAACGAGTAGCCGTTGTTTCCAAGGATATTGCCGCAAATTGGAGTGCTTCATTTTTTGGCCCTATTGATTTTTTAATGTGTTATGATTTTGATGAACGAAGAAATCATTTATTTTTGATACGTAAATGCACTAAAGAGGAAAGATTAGCTGCAAAAAATGACTTGGGTGTTTTGAACTCATCAGCACTTATGCATACGCCGAGCACTGTTAGATCATTCTATTCACCCAATTTTTTCAATCGAAGATTTGCTGGTATGTTTTGAATATCTAAATGAAGAAATCTCGCAAGCTTTTAGAAAATCGACTTAATGCAATTGGCCTTCGAACTTCACAAATGATTACTGATACATATTTACATCAATCGCCAGTTAATTGCTTTAATAATCTTTTGTTTGCTAACAGCAATGGATCTTCTCAATTGCAGCCTGCATCTCAAACAGCAAGTACCTCTATCTCCATTCCGAACACCGCTCCATCGAAGGTTTAAAGTAAATTTAAGATAAGTTGTTCTGCACATGACTTTTTATTCTAAATCTTTAAATCAGTTTCTTTAATTTTTTAAATAGGCCAGAATTAATGTATTATTCTAACAATAAGTTATAAAAAAAGTATTTATTAAATATAGACACCTATTATTCGACGAATAACTCGTTCGATGGCGGCAGCTGCAGCTACTTGTGAATTTTCAAATCCTTTTAGTATGGGGGTGCTTTCATCGTTACCATCAACAACGACCGATAAATCAGGCTCATTTCATAGGTATTTTTTGTTTTTAGTATTAGTATCATTTTTAGATCTCTTGAACATAATGCGGCAGTAAATAGGATGCGTCTTAAACAAAAACGTTCAATAGCTGCTGGGAATAATGTTACCGCAAATGCTTATCTTAGTTCAACTCCGAGGCTTGCACATTCCTTCTCTGCTGTAGATATGGATGACCTACTAAGTTTTGGGGGACATGAAACCGATGAGGAACCGCCATCCTCATTAAATATGGCCGTAGAATTTTGTTTGGATTGGTTATGGTCTGAGCCACTTCCAATGCCGGTTAAATTTAAATATCTAAAATAAGGTAATTCTGTTCAAACATATTAATATTCTAGATGGATTATGCTGTTGGTACCAGGAGTGCCTCCACATCTTCAGTTGGCACTGAAAAAGTTGCTCAAAAATTGCAGACGTTACATGTATCATCTTCAGTTAGCTCACACGATGAAGCAACAACTAAAATAAATAATGGTAACTTCTTTTCTCTTTTTATTTTGTTTATTTTAAGCTACTCGCATGGCCTCAACGTCTTTCATTAGCCGACAGGCATTAACTCGTTCTGAACGTTGTATTATTTTTCACATTCCCAGTGATAGACGTGTTATAGTGTTGAACATTCACTTTCCGAAAGCATTAGAAGATTCTTCAAGATCAATACCTGATCCTATAATAACGGAAAATGGCGGTCCATCTTGTTTTATTCGTGGTGATGCTGCTGTTCCATTTCTAGTAAGTATTAATATATAATTTAACTAGGTATTTAGCATGTAGATAAACGAATAAGAATTAAAAGTAAGGTTAAGAGTCCCGGAATTTTGGGTTCCGGAATGTTGGGTTCTGCGATTTTTCGGAAAGTTGGGTTCCGGCGGAATTTTGGGTTCTATATAAAAAATTTAAATCGAAATATAGTAAGCTCATTTAAAGCGGCAAACGTCGGGAATCTGGTCCCTAAATTTTTTTTCCATTTTTTTGTAAAAATTTGTGGCAGGGGGTAATCTTATGCGCTATCACGAATCTAATATTAGATTTAGTCAAATCATTGATTTTACTAAGATTTTTTATAAGTACTTGATTTTTCAAATTTTTATTTTTTAATGAAATTCTAGTGCAAATGGATCTTTTTGAGCTTATTAAACATATCAGTGATAACGAGCACGCCATACAATTCTTGCGCAATCGAGAAAATTGATTTTGTTCAACATTTGCACTAAAATTTCAGCGCATAAGATTACCCCCTGCCACAAATTTTCACAAAAAATGGAAAAAAAATTTAGGGACCAGATTCCCGACGTTTGCCGCTTTAAATGAGCTTACTATATTTTGATTTAAATTTTTTATATAGAACCCAAAATTCCGCTGGAACCCAACTTTCCAAAAAATTGGAACCCAACTTTCCGAAAAATCGCAGAACCCAACATTCCGGAACCCAAAATTCCGGACACCAAGGTTAAATATATAATAGAATAATTATGGCTAACATAGATTTAAAATTTCTGCTGTATGTAGAAACCTTGATGTATATTAAATAGACAAAATATTCAAGCATGCTCCATTCTTTATGGTTCTTGTAAATTTTTTATTCACTGATTCTCCAACTGCCTTTACAATTGCATTGTATACTGGTTGCACAAAAATTGCAAATATTACATTGAATATTGGAGTTCCGAATGCCATTTATAATACTCTTCTGAGGTTGTTGCCTGGAGGGCTTTGCGTAGATGGATATAATCAATATGAGATACGCGTATAAACAAATATAAGATAAAGGAGAAGAACGTTTCTTTTCAGGTCTTTGTTGAATGTGAAAAGGCTTCTCAATCTCTTACTCAAAATAATGACGATGCTTCTAGTGCATCCACATTCAAGATTTTTTCTTTCAAACTTCAACTTGGTTTTAATACCCGGCTTGCTAACCGTTGTCTAATGGCAATTTGTGGATGGATTGGAACTGCACGGCAACTTCAATTTGTTTCACGTCTTTTTTGTTCAAATCCATGGATGATTCTTAAGGAGGCACAGAAAATTCCTTTCATAGATGAAGTGCCAACTGAATGTATTGAGTTGGCTCTATTATTTGAGCATGTCTTTGGAGAGTTTTGTTATGATCATAAGGAGATGCCTTTCCAAAAATTGGTACTAAAGCTATTCTAACTTCCAAAATATTGATTTAGTTCAACTTTTTTATGAATACTAACAGAGTTGGACTAACAAAAACAATGACACACTCATTTCCAGGTTCTTTTCTGTTATTTAGCCACATTATCCACAATTTTTTATAAGTTATTATTCTTCTAAAAAGGTTAATTAATATAGAAGATTCATTTTAAAAATTTAAATTTCAGAAAAATTACTATCATTTCCATTACATAATAACCTATATGATCTAAAATAAGGATTTTTAGAAAAATATAATATACAACTCGCGGAAAAAACCTGTGGACAGTGAAGCCGTATAACAGAAAAGATTCCATTTAAAATACTCTACCTTAGCTTAATCTATTTTATTTTCACTCCAACCTATTCCACTATACTTTTTACCACATACCATTGATTTCCACTTCCTTGAACTGTTACTTAATCGATATAAGTATAAGAACCCGACACAAACACCACTCTCAATTATACTTATAAATTTATGGATATTTAGATTATTATATTCATTTTTTAGTTGTTAAGAATTCGATCTAATGAAGACGGTGGTGAAGAAAGGGAAACGAAACGAATTCGGCAAAATACCCAGCGTATTGAAGATGTATTAGATAATGATCAGGTAATTTTAATGTAATTGTTTGCAGATATTCTTAGTTTAACAGTATTGGATTATGCTTCAAGCAGACCGCCGTGTTGCTTTAGATGCCTCATCTCTCATGAATAATCTAAAGGGGATCAAGTTTATAAATGAACGTCTATTGGAGCGCATTCGTAAAATGATTTTTTACTCAAATCGACCTCGATTTGCTAATTTTCCATTTATTAATAAGAAGTTGCTTTAATGTTATTTATTTATATTTTATAAATTTTTAGAACTGACAAATTGGTTAATGATGCCAAAAATTGGATTTCTGCTCCTATTTGGACAAGTGATCTTCGAGTGTATAACGTACAACAAATGCTTGATTCCTCTCAGCCCATTCTCATTCCTAGCAAGGACTTGGGTGTTAGTTTTAAAATTTATCGTAATAAAAATGAAATTAAAAAATAATATAATTTTATTTAAGCAAAGTCTTAATGAGGTTCAGCAACGTGAACAGCATGAGCAATTTCTTCTAAGTGTGGCAATTAGGACAGTCGCTCGTCCTTTTGGTAAAGCAGCAGTTAGTTTTCGCACACGACATGCATTCAATGAGAATGGATTAACTTTAGAAAATAAATTAAAACAAAAGGATGAAGATAGTAACAATAAAAACTTTGGTTCAATTAGTTATTCTCAAATGTGCATACGTTCGATTTGCCTGAATGGCCGTGTTCATCCTGGCTGGAATCAAATTGATTTTCCTTTGAATGATACAAATCCTGTATGTAAAATATTTATATCTTACTTTTTAATTTTTTTAGTCTCACAAATTGGCTATGGATTGGGCTAACTTTTATAATGGCTTAGCCTATGGTTTTTCTTATTGTGGTGGTTTCTCAGAAAATCTTTTCTCTTCAATAAATAAAGATGAAGTAAATAATGGTAATCAATCATCAACAACCGTACGAGCTGGTCTTCTCTTAGCTGCTGGATTAACTGGATGTGCACGTAATACAATGAACCTTTATGACATTCATGCTTTACTAACTCAAAACGATAAGCATATGATTATTGCATTATTGATTGGTTGTGCTGCTGCCTATAGAGGAACTAGTGAAGTGCACGTTAGTTTTATTAGATATATTAATAATTATTTTTTATCGTTATATCTAGATTTATAAGATGATATCTGCACATCTTCCCTTTCTTTTACAACCGACATTAGTTGAATTCAAAATTGACTTGTGCATACAAACTGCAGCCATCGTTTCTTTGGGGTTGCTTTTTGCGGAAACAGCAAATCACAGTGTTTCTAGCAAGTTAGTTTTCATAATACAAAAGACAATTATTTTAGTTTGATTAAACTAACAAAATTAATTTAAAATTAATTTAGGCTTTTAAATCAAATCTCTCTAGAGGTTCCTTGTGAAAGTGATCAAGCTTTTGAGCGATACTCGTTTGTCTTAACCGCAGGAATGGCCATTGGGTTAATTAATTTAGGTATTTATTTTTTAAAATTTGTTTTACATACTAAATTATTTTCAGGAAAAGGTAAAGAAATTATTGATACGGAGATTCAAATTTCGGCAACACCTTCTCTTGAGGAGCGACTCATTAAACTACTTAATGGGGGTGAACGTAGATTGGCATATTTAACTTACGATCGTGTAGAATGTCCAGGAATGTGTATTGGCAATTATACTAATAGTAGTGGTGGAGGATCTAATTTGATCTATTCATTGAGAAGGTATACTCCTGGAGGCACTTCTATGGATGGTACTGGAGCTGGTGTGTTTTGTTTTATAAATTTAGCAAAAATATGAACAAAATAAACGTCAGTTATAATTTTGTAATTTTTTTAATAAAATAATTTAAACAAATTCAATATTTTATTAAGTTAATGGCACTGCAACTAATGCTGTTGGGCCTTCTTCAACTAGCGCTACTAATCAACAACAACATCAAAATACCTCAAATTCTCCTAGAGATTATTCTGGAATTGGCCAACCAATGTCAAATCATGTTCGTGAATTACCAACTTTGAATATTCATTTGACTTCACCTGCTGCTGCAGTTGCCCTAGGACTAATGTATTTACGAACAAAGGATGAATGGATATATGAAGCACTTTCTGTCAAGGATTCTTTCTATGAAATTGATAAAATTCGGTATTTATAAATGGATAAAATTACTTTCCTGTTTAATTTATTATTAAAACCTTTGCATATTAAGTCCTGATCTGCTTATGATTCGCACATTTTGCCGTTGTCTTGTCAAATTTGATGATATTCAACCTACAAAACAATGGTCAGAGAAGCAAGTTCCAGAAATTGTTCGTAGATATTCGCAACACTTTGTTGAAGCTCAATTACCTGAAGATATTTGGTGGGAAGAACATATTAATGTTGAAACAATATCAAAGGTATTATAAGAATAAATTATTTATTAAATATTTCAATTATACATAGGTATATTTCTATTGCACGGCTGGGGCATTGTTGGCATTATCGCTTCGTTTTTCTTCTAGTTGTCAGAATGATGCTCTTTCCTTAATAGTAAATATTATTAATTTTTTTAAATAAAGAATATTTTTATTTTTAGCTTCAATTATATGAACGGATTTCGTCAATCAACAGTAATCAAAGAAAATTAGAAGAACAATTTAGCTGGTCCGGATTTGCTTTAAGAGCGGGCCGAAACTGTCTTCAGACATGCACGAATGTTTGTGCACTTGCTATGGGATTGGTATATGTTGTTAGAACTAATTTTTAAATATTAAGTATTTTGTAGTTAATGGCAGGAAGTGGTGATCTACAAACTACGCGGATTTTGCGTAAAATTCGTAATATTTTACCTCCTTTTGATGATTCTGATATTAAAAATAAATCTTCAAATTGTGTTCCTCCTAAAGATAGTTCAATACATAGTTTACACGTTAGCACAAATATGGCTCTAGGATTACTTTATTTTGGTTATGGAAGGTAAATAAGCAATAAGGTTATTGTATAATAAAAATAATTATTTTAAAGGTATCGTTTATCAGATTCAAATTTGGCTATTGCAGCAGTTGTTCTCTCTTTATTTCCTATATTTCCACATTCAATTACAGATAATCGTTTCTATTTTCAACCGCTTCGCTTTCTTTGGATTTTAGCTGCAGAAAAAAATTCTAATCCAAAATGTTTACGAAAATTAAGTAGAGGGAGAAAAATAAGAAGAATAATAAAGCATGGAGAAAAAAACCCTGAAGGTGATGAAGAACAACAAGAAATTATTGTAGATTGTCCTAGATGCGGACGTATAGAAATAACAAAAAATGAAAGGTTTTCTTTATTTTAATTCTTATATAAAGTTCGTATGTTCTATTATTTTGAATTTGATTAAAAATTAAAAGAGACAAATTTCAAAGGTTTATCATTTTGAAAAATAAATGTAAAAAAACCTAAAAAGAATATACAGTACGAATTAATTTGAAGAAAGAAAAGGATTAGCTATTTAAAGTCCAAAAATAGGATAAAACTTTTTGAATATTTAAATCAAGATTTTCAAACTGCCTTCCTTAAATTCAACTAAAAATATGTTCTAAAATTTTTAAGTTTCTTCTTAAAGATACCTTTATCAATTCTCCCAATTCTCTTCTAATAATAATAAGAAGACATCATTATCAACAATAAAGTAAATAATGGTACTAATATCAATGTGCAAGAGAGGAAGAAGGAGAGTGCACGTCGACGACGCAAATATTCCTCTCCATAAGGATTAGGTGAAAAGAAAAATACTGGAGTTGGCAATTTAGATTCTTAATAAAATAATTATTTAATAATAAAATGATTTATTTAATACCTCCTTGGCTAATTATAATAGCAGGGCCTCCAACATTTCCATCAATATAATATGTGGATTTTGGTCCATATCCTCCAATATTTCCTTGTGTCCCTGCAATGAAACAAGAAGCAGGCAATTGCCCTCCATTATTTAAAGGAGGGTAAACAGTTGCATATGGTGGTGGTGAAGGTTGTTTGGCTTGTTCAGATGAATTTAAAGAAACTGGGTAATTATTTAATAAAAAATTAATTAACATAATTAAATAATATAGTCTGACCTTTAGATTCATTAGGAATAATACCAAGTATGGGAAGTTCACTAGGCTTATAATTATTAGTTTTTTGAACAATTTTATCTTGTTTTCCTTCATTATTTTTGGATACTTTATTAAATATTTATTATGTATTATTTATACTAATAACCTATAGTATCGGTCTGACGAGGTGGTTTAGGAGGTTGTTGTTGTTCTACTGTTCTTTCATTAATATTTTCCTCCTTCACAATTATTTCATTTCTTGCCTCAACAAAAACATCATCTCCACTAGTTTCTTCATCAATTTCAATTCCAGATACAAGAGAATAAAATGCTGGTGATTCAGGGTTATTTAAAGCTGTTGGCATTGGTGGGGTAGAACTTGGAGTAATAAGTGATAAAGAACCTGAAGACACAGAAGATTTTGGACTTTTTCTTTTAAAATATTTAAAAATAAATAAAAACTTTTTTTTTTAAATACTTAAGACTTGATGTTGAATTTTGTTGATCTCCATCAGTTTGTTGATTTACTTGTTTAGACGAAGAATTGAACAACTCATTAGTTGATATATTTTGTATTGTTTTTGTTTCATTTAAATTAATTTCATCAAAATTTTCTCTTGATGATGACATTTTAAAATTAAATTTAGATTAAAATATCCTTTAATATATATCTAAAAACATAATGTATTATTTTAAATAAAAATGTTAAAAATCAAATAATAATTTATTTTCAAAATAAAATTTGAAAAGTTTTGTTATTTAAGAATTATTTTAATATTTTCTAATAAAATTAAAGGTAAAATAATTAATTTTATTATTTTCGAAATTAAATATTTAGACTAAAAGAAAGAATCTAAAGTACTTTGTCATGGGATAAATTATTGATAGAGTCAGATGTCAAAGATAATAAAATCAATTTAAGAAATGGTAAATAAAATTTAGAAATCCTGTTAAGGCTAAAATTAATAAAATTTAATTTAAACTTTTAGTTAATAAAATTGAAATATTTCTTTAATGTTAAAGTTAACTACGGAATGGATATTTTTATTTTCTCTAAAAGTTTTGTATAAAATAATATTTTAATTATTTAATTTAATTTAGTATCGAGATGAGTTAATAAATATATACAATCCATAATACTAGAAAAATGAAAGTGAGAATTCATTAAATGGGTATGGGGGAGTATACATATGTATGTACATTGGTGAATATTGATATTCTTTTTTTTTTTAATTTTTTTCTAAACAAACAAAACAATCAACACGTCAACTTCTAAATTCCCTAATATTTTAAAAATTCAAAACCATTCAATAATATTTGTTAATGTTTGACAAAATGAGTAAATATTAATTATAAAATATAATAAATAAATAAATAAATAAATATTTAGATGATTCATTAAAAGAAAAATTTGTTAAAATAATAATTGTATTTTTACTCAATAATATAAACCTCTAAACTTTACTATTATGTACATTATTATTTAATTTTATCATATTCTAGTCTTAAAGAGGAAATAATAATTTCTAATTTTACGAGGATTATTTTCTAAAGATATTAATTTAAAATTTAATTTTTTATTTCATTTTATTCTTCAACTCACATAAAAAAAATACTACAAATTACTACATAAATGTATTACTAAAAAATAATATTAAAATAACTAATTTATTTGTGAGGAGAATTGTTAATTTTTCTTTTCTTTTTTTTTTATTCTCATATATCGAAAGCATCATCTCTTATTTTTATTTTATGGAGGAAATTTTCCTCTAGGTTTATAAGTTTGTTGTTGATTAGAAGAACAATTTGTTGGTTCATTAACTTTTTCAACAAATGTTTGTTGTTTATAATTATTTAAATTTAATTGTTGATTATTATTATTATTTTCTTTTTCTTCTTCATTTCTCATTCTATTATTATTATATTGATATAATAAATAACGAGTTTCTGAATCATAACGAGGTAAACAAATATAAGGAACATTTTTAGTTGTAAAATGTTTTTCTTCTTCTTCTTCTTCTTGTTTATTCCAACCAGTTGGATAAGTACCCATTGGACAATGTTTTATTGGAATTTTTGAGAAACAAATATCATTTTCCATTTCAATTATTTTTGTTTTAAATATTGGTTCTTAATTTAAATTTTAATTAATTAAATATTTTTACCTAATTTTTTTCTCCAATTTCTTTCATTTGTTTGTTCATTATTCCATTCATCTTCTTCTTCTTGTTGTAATCCTTCATTAAAATATTTATTTTCTTTATTTTGATCATAATTTCCATCAAATCTTTCTTCTTCCCAATTTCTATAATTTAATAATTTATTTTCATCCATTTCTTCTTCTTCTTCTTCTTCTCCTTCTCTCATTAAATAACCAAATTTATCAGAATTATCTTGATAAAATTTATCAAGTTCTTGTGAATTACATAATTGATCATCATTATCATAATTAGTTGAAAGAGAATAAGAACGATGGAATTGGGCCAAATTTGAAGCTAAAAATTAATTTTAATTTAATTTTAATTAATTTTTACCAATTTCATTGTTTGCCATTATTAATTCATTTTCATCATTACTAGCATCATCATAATGTCCACAAAGTCCACATTGAGTATTTTTATAAACACTTGATATTTTAATCCAAACTTTATATCCATTAAAACGAACAGATAATTTATCCAAATTAATTATTAAATCATTTTTTTGATTATTATTATATTGAATTTGTTGATTATTTACTAAATATTGACCATTAATTTTACATTTAATTGGATAATTATAAGAAGAAGAAGAAGAAGAAAATTCTTTTTCTTCTTTTTGACATTCTATAGATAATTTAGGTGAAAGTATTTTTAATTTCTAAAATTAAAAATTAATTAAATTAATTAATTAATTTTAAACCTTTTGTTCATTATTATTATTATTTAATTTCATTAAAACAACAAATTGAGAAACTTGATTTTCATTTACTCCACAATCTTTAGCTAAAACTGAATAACAATTTGTTGATAAAGGAGCAGAATATTCTCTTTCATCTTTTAAATTTAAATTTTTATTAATTAAATTAAATTTAAATTTAAATATTTTTACCAAAAGTTTTAACAGTTTTTCCATTAACTGAACATTCAGCTCTACTTTTTACTTCATTTTGAGATAAAAATTGGGCGAATGATTGAATATTTTGAACATTTTGATTCCATAAAGGGAATGGATTTATTTGAATTGGTAATTCAATTTGTTGGAAATAAATTAATTGTTCAAATGTTTTAATTGTCATATTTAAATGTTTATGAGTAATTGGATCAATTAAAATATTTAAATATACCTATTTATTTAAATTAATATTTTAATTTAAATTTAAATTAATTAACCATTCCATTATTTCTTCTATTTTCTAAATTTTCTTCTTCTTCTTTTCTTTCAATTAATTGTGTTTTTGTATTCCAAAAATATTTTGATTTAATTAATTCTAAACTTCTTTCAAAAATATTTCTTGTTTTTGGTTTTAAATTTAAATAATTAATTTCAAAATTAAATTTATTAATAAAAGATGTTCTTCTTTTTAATCTCATTTCAAATATTTTATTATTTTGTTTCCAATTTTTATTATTAAATTGTTTTTCACCATTAATTCTAATATTTATTTGTTGTTTTTTAATTATTATCATTTCCCCAAATTAAATTAGTTTTACAAGAATATTGAGTATTTTCATTATTATTATTATTTTCAGGCATAACCATTACTGATTGACCTTTTAATGTCCATTTTTGTTGTTGTTGTTGTTCATTTTTATTTTTTAAACTTCTTTGTGCTTGCATTTCAATTTGACATATTTGCATTTTTTCTTCACATTTTGCTTGTAATTCTGTTTGAAATTTAAATTCTTTTAAACCACCAACAGTTTGTACAAACATTTCTAAACGATGTTTATAATGTTTTTGTTGTTGTTTTAATGTTTGATATTTTGTTAAAAATGATGTTAACATATTTTGTTGTCTTTTATTTTTATTTTCTTCTTCTTCTTCTTCTAAATAATTATTTTCAAATTTATTTAAATAAAAATCATTCATTTTTAATTCTTCTTCATCTCCAACAACAACAATTGGTTGAAAACTTTCTAAATTAATTTTAAAAACAACTTCTTTAGTTGATTCTTCTTGTTCTCTTGGTTGATAATTAACATGAATTGCATTTTCTGTTGACATTAACATTTTACAAATTTGTTCAAAATTAACAGAAGAAAATGTTGGCCAATGATAATGAGCTACATATATAAATAAATAAATAAATAAATTATAAATTCTACCGTGTACATTAACTGGAATACCCAAATTCTTTTCTCCAATTAAAATATTCATTTGATGTTGTAATCTATCCATTCTTGGATTTCTTATTGTTCTTATTTGTCTAGGTTCAATAACCATTGATGTTTTTGAATTCATATCTGCTGTATAAACAAATGGATGTGAATGAGCACCAAAAAGTCTCATTCTTTCTTTTGGAAGTTTAACATTTAAAATTAATGATTGTTTTTCATTATTTGTATTTACTAAATTAATATCCATTTGTATAGGAACATTCATTTCAATTGAACGAATAGATTTAACACCAGAAACAAGGAAAGGTGTCCAACAACGCTTTATAAATATTTAATAAAATTTAATTTTTAATAAAAAATAAACCATTTTTTGAATATGTGCCATTCCAGTCATTAAATGTCCATTAATTTGTACTTTTGTTGTTTCTTCCATATTTTTTTGTAAATTAACATTTGCTTTAATATTTAATAACATTGGAACTGAATTTAAAATTCCAAGAGGAAGACCAATTGAAGTTGGAATAACTGCCTCTTTTTCATTAAATATTCCAGCAATTGTATATTTATTATTAACATTTTCAAGTTTTACAAATTCAGACAACATTCTTGATAAACTTGGTTTTCTTCCATTTTGAATTGATTGAATAAATTCTGTAAACATTAGAGGTAATGTTGGCATAATTGAATGACTTTGTTGTTGTTGTTGTTGTTCTTGTGTTGTTGATGTATCCATTTCATAACAAGAATAATCTACATCACCAATTCTAATACAAAGAACATTAATATTATTATTATTATTATATTCTTCTTCCATTCTTGTATTATAATAATAACCTTTTGGTAATGAATGTCTACTTTTAATTCCTAATTGATTAAACATATTTTGAAGTTTTTGTGTATATTCAATATTTTCATCATTATTATTATATTCATTCCTTTCATATTTATGAATTGCTCTACGTTTTCTGTTTTGATTAAACATTTGTTGATTTTTCATTACATAAAATGTTAAATCATTAACATTTGATTGTTCTTTAAAATATGAATCTATTTTAAGATAAGATAATTCAGGAATCCAAGAACGTTGTGAATATTCAGTAGTCAATGTTAAGAAAATTCCTTCCTCTTGTTCAGGGCTATAAACTGGAATCTGCCATTTGCCATAATTCCAAAGTTGTTCTTCATCAACATTAACTGATTGTAAAGCATTTTTAACATGTTTAGCCCTTAAATTTAATTTACTAGATTTAATTAATTATTACATTTGTTTATCAGCAGGATTAACTGATTTAGCTACTAATTTCATTGTTTGATATGTATATGCTCGTACTCGTTTATTTGGTTCTTGATTCATTGTATAAATTATTTGATCAATTACTGATGGTTCTGGTTGTGTTCTCATTAAAATTTGAAGTGCAACAATACGAACATTTGGATCTTCTTGATTATTAAGATAAATAGGTAAAATAATATGTTGAACAATTCTTGGCTGTTGTGTACTTTGACGACGAAGAGCATCAATTGCTTTTGCTCTACAAAGAGAATGTTCATTTGTATTTTTAATAATTTGTTCAAGTTGTGGTGTAACACTGTCAATTCCAGCATTTCCTAGAGCAGTCAAAGCATTTAATTTTTCTTGAAGATTTGTTGATTGTTCATATTGTTCTACCAAAACCTTTAAAAATTAATTAAGAGTAAAGGAGATTATTTTATGGAGAATAAATACTTGTTTATATTGTTCCTTCATATTTTCTGTGCATTGTTCTTGAATTGTTCTTGAAGCATCAGGAGTTTTTCGACTTTTTTGTTGACATAGTTCATTAACTAATGCTCCAAATGTAAAACAAGCAGATTGTTTTACCATTGGTTGATTTTTAAGTTGTTCACTTTGACAAAGTTTTTGAACTTCTTTTACAATAGAATTTGATGGAGCAGGTAATCCTGTCAATTGGCTAATTGTATAGGCAGCTTTTTGTTGAGATAATTCCTTTATAATAAAATTAATTAATTAATTAATTAAAATTAATTTATTTACTTGATTTTTAATAATTTCAGCTAATCTAACGACACAATTACGAACACCAGAAACTGCCATTGCATCAACAAGAATATGTTTTGCTGTTAGTTGCTCTTCTTCTTGAGGATGATTTTGTCTTATATTTTGTTCAATTTGTTTTAAATCTTCATAGCTACACATTCGTAGCATTTCAACCAATCTGCTTAATTTCATTATTTGTTTAGTATCAATTCCTTGATGATGATTTAATGTGCTATGAACTAAAACACGTAATGCTTGACCAGCTTGGTCAACTTTAGGTACTTGGGAATAAGGTGAACTTCTTGGATCTGGGAATTCTTCATCACCGAACTGAATTTAAAAAATATTGTTCTACTAAAGAAAAGAAAATTAACCATATAGAAACGGTGGCAGTCAGTCTCCAATTGATTTGAGTAAAGCAATGATTCATCACTGTCTGATGTTTGGGTTGGTACTACATGGTTTTCCATAGATTGCATAGAACGTAATTGTAATCTAGCACAAACTTCAGTTCTCATTGCTGAACCATAAGGTCCACTTTCAGTTTTGGTATTTTTGTAGACATACATGGAACGCATTTCAGAATTGTCGATTTGACAACAATTTGGGCATTCCTGTTGTTGTTGATATTTTCCTTCTGATGTCCTTTGTTCACTTCCACATCTTAGCATTGTTCTCATCACAGTTTGTCTATCCAACTAAGAAATAAAAAATTTTAAAAATATTTGTTTTAACTCACAGTTTGTTCATTAACTTCTTTTGGATCACATTTTGCACATGGATGTTCTGAAGTTGCTGATTGTTGTTGATTCCCTTCATTTTGTTTATACAAATCCATTGTACATTGATTACATCTAGACTGTTGTTGTTCTGTTTGAAAACCTGCTGATAAATCTCCAATTCTGGAACATTGTTTGAAATTAATAGATTTTGTAACATTAAAAGAACAGGGCATTTGCTTTTGTTTTTCGTTTTGACTAGTTCCCATTTGTGTACATTGTTTGGAAGGATTTGCTGTATTGATAGTATAACTTGTCATACATTCACCTTCAACAGTTATTTCAGGAATAGTAAATGAATGAGCTAATTGGTCTCTCATTTGATCTCTCATTTCCTCCATTTGATTATTTAATTGTTGTTGTTGTGAAGTTCTTCTTTCTCCCATTAATTCCTGAGCATTATTTTGTCTCAAATTCATTTGAATCATATTTAAAACTCCTCTTTTCATATTTTTTGACCAAGTTTCATCTTCTTTATCAAATTGTACTCGAGTAATTACTCCATCAACATAATCAAATTGACAACAGAGTTCAAGTTTTTCTCTCTTTTCTTGAGGTAATTGTTTCTAAAAATTATTTATAAATTATAAATTAATTTAAAAATATATATATTTACTGGTTCAAAAATGCCTAAAGGTTCATAACATTGTTGGCTATTGTCTGTTTGTTTCATTTGTTCATTTAATTGACCAAATCTATTCTCTGTCATACATAATTGAGCATGTCTTTGACTGGCAAAATAAACCTTAACTTGGGATTGCATTCGAGTAACAGCTTGTTGCCCATTATCTGTTGTTTGAGTTGTTGTGCCAGATTCATCCACAGTACTTAAACCATTTTCTACTTGAGAATCATAACTATAATGGTATACTGTCCCTTCTTGGAAATTTGGTACTCGTGTTTGTTCAGAAACAGAATTATCCATAAAAAAGTGACGGTAGAAAAAACGTTTTAATGTTGAAGTTCCAGAAGAAGAATATTCATTACCATTTGAATGACCTAAAAGGTCAATGGCCAAAAGAAGAAGTAAAATTGTTGTCCGCATTAATTATTATTCTCTTCTTAATTGTTTTTATTAATTTATTTAGGAAGGAAGAAGAAAGAAAGGAAGAAGAATATGAAACTGATGAAGAATAGGGCATAAAGGGTTTGCTTATATTGGCCAAATTATTACTCTTTGGCGCCATAATTCTGGCAATAAATGTTCAACTTTGTTTTCTTATTTCTTCTTAAAATGTCAATTAAATAAAGGTTGCCAATCATTTAAATAAATAAAATAAGCAAAAATATTGATAATTATTCTAATCAAATTATTCTTTAACTTTCAAACAGCTGATAAAAGGTTTATAAAAATGACAAAAATGGTCATGTATTGTCAATCAAATTTGCAAATAAATATTTTTTATTTTAATAATTAAATGAAATGTCAGCTAAATTATTTTACAGATAGGGTAATAAAATTAAATATTTTTTAATTTCCTTTGTATTTATTAGAGAATACCTTCGTTATCCAAAAATAAATATGGCAAAGTCAATGTCATTTTTTAAACTATCAAAGTAATTAATATCCAGGTAATTTATTTTATTTAATCAAATATATTAGAAATTTAAACAAACAAAAATAATTATATTTGTACATATTTTAGCATTACAGAAATATATTTATTAGCAATACTCAATTTTATATTAAATGTTCTTCTTTCATATCTGTTTGTTGTAATCATCACATCATTAGGCCTACATATATTTACTCCTTAAAAAATTTATTTATTAAATAATTAATTTATTTTTATTTATAAACCTTTGAATATCTTCATTTTTATTTGGCTTTTCATCGCTTACTTGAATGCCTGTTTGCATGATTTGTTCTTTTTCTAAATTAAAAATTTTAATAAAAATAGAATATTTAATATTTTACTTGGTGGTACAACTGTAAGAATTGAATCATTTGTCAGAGGAACGGCAACACCCTGAGCAGAACCTCCTGCAAGAAAAGGAGACACTTTAGCTGAGGTCTTTGTAGTCAAAGCATTTGCTCCCGTCTTTGGACATTTCTTGACATCCAATTTAGATTTCTTTTTAGTTGAAGTAGTTGATTTACCGTCTACTTTATATATATCCACCTCTTTCTCTTTTTTTAGTCGGCGTTGTTTTCGATACTTAAAAACAAAATATTTAAAAGAAATAATTAAAAATACCTTCATGTAGAAGTAAAAGCCTACAACAAGACCGAGTATAAAAATCACCGAAAGAATAATGCCAATAATTAAAGATCGAGGCTCTAAACCTGTAGACTTAGCCATATTATTAGAACAACAGAAGGAGAGAGAAAGAGAAGTGAAATAAAACTTATTCAAGTTAGAAGAGTAGTTATTAAGTCTAATTAAAAAGTTTAAGCCTTTTATATTCATTATAGAATGGTAAATAATTAAAAGAAAATAAATTAATTAATTTAAACATTGCTATATATTTATAAAAATTATTTATTTCTTATTTTAATTCTTTTTTTATATTCTTATTGAATTGAAACTTGAGGAGAAGGAGGAGGAGGAGGATTGTTATTAGAATTTTTTGGTAAACTATCTCCACCATTACCACCATTATAATTAAATAATTCTCCAAACTTTTGACAAAATGGTTGTTTATATTGATTTAAAGAACATAAATAGCCATTTGGACATATTTGATTTAAACCTTTTAATTAATTTAATTAATTAAACTAAATTTTAATTTACATCTTTGTTCATAAATCATTTCATTAGGATTTTGACAAATTAAACAATGTTGATTTGATTGACAAATATTATTTCCACAAACTTTCAATATATTTTAAATAAATCTAATTAATTAATTACCTTGTGGTTGTTTATTTAAATTTTCTTGATTTTCTTCCACTTTTTGACAATTTGGATTCTTTTCTTAATTAAAAAATTAATTTAAAATTTTATTTTTAATTTAAACCAAAAGCATTATAAAGTCCCTGGAGGGCATTTTGCACTACCAACAATATTTGGAGAAGAAATTTTTGTAAAATAAGGATTAAAATTAGTATATAAATTTGGATATAAATAAGGTTGTTGTTGTTGATATGGATTTAAATTAAATAATTGTTTTTTATTTTCTTGTCCAAATATTTTAATTAAAATAATAAAAATCAAAAACTAAAATAAATAAACATTTAATTATTTTAAATAAAAACATACCATTCTAAATAATTTATTTATTTTCATTTTAATTAATAATTTAAATTAGAAAATATTTTTTAAAAATTTTAAACAAACTTTTATGTTAAAATAATTTCCTTAAATATATTTTATTTTAAAAAGAATTAAATGTATTACTAATATATTTATTTATTTTTCCTTTTCTTCTTTTGTTATTATTTATATATGTATTTAAAAAAAAAATAAAATTAATTAAATAAATTATTTCAAAATAATTTTTAATAAATAATAATTATTAAATTATTGTTAAAATATTTTAATTAAATAATTTTAAATTAATTAATTATTTAATATTTTATTTAAATTAATGCACTTTAATAAATTTAAAATATTAAATCAATTTATCAATAAACGTTAAAGTCTCTCTCACAGAGATGAAGGAGATATATGTATGTATGTATGTATTAAAGAAATATAATTTTGAAATGAGAGGGAAATTATTAATTAATATAAAGAAATATATTTATTTACTTTAATTTTAATTAATTTAAAATATTTATTTATTAGAGAATGGGAAAAAATTCACTTAATTCTATAACAACATCAATAACTCCAACAACCAATTATTCAACTTCTTCCTTAGGAAATGATGAACAATTTTATTGTGGTTTTACTTTACATGTTGCAGTTATTATTTTTATATTTAAATAAATTAATTAATTAGATTGCAACACTTTTAATTGGAGTAATTGGTTCATTAACTTCTTCAATTATTTTAGCTTTATTATTAAAAGCTGGTGTTAATCAAGAAATTTGTTTTATTACTGGAATTGTTTTTTAAATAATTAAATTAATTTTTTAATTTTTTTTTAATTAGATTTTATTTTCTTATGTTTTTCTTATTTTTGGATGGAGTTTAAGAATGCCTTCATTATATTGGATATTTTTAATAATTAATGTAATTAATTAATTTAATTAATTAATTAATTTATTTTTTAGCCAATAATTATTTGTTTGTGTTTATTATTTTTTACATATCCAACTTTTTTAAATTCTTTTATTTTATTAAAAAATGCGGAAAATAATAATATTCAACAAAATAATCAAAAACATAAATTAATTCAAAGTTTATTTTTTCTTTATTTTTATTAATTATTTTAATTAAGTTAAAAAATCATTAAATATAATGGAATTAATTATTTCAATTTTTATTATTTTAATTTTTGGATATTTTCAATCAATTGTTTTTCGAGCACATAATTGGACTAAAAAACGTAATCAACAAGAAGAACAACAAATTGTATATTTTAATAATGAACAGAATATTTAAATATAAGTAAATAAAAAGAAGAAGAAGAAGAAGAAGAAAGAAAAACAAAAATATTAAATTTAAAATATATTTATTTCTATATATGAATCCTTTTTATTAATCTTTTGTTTAAGTCAAATTTAATTAATTAAATATAAATTATCTTTATTTTCTTCTTTTCTCTTCTCTCTCTCTCTCTTTCTCTCTCTCTCTCTCTTATATATACGTGTACATATTCACTTCTCTATTTACGGCAATTTCTCAATAATTTTTAATTGATTTTAATTTCATATCACAATTAAATTTATTTATTTATCCCCCCTCTCTCATTTTAGACAAATTCCTTTCTTTTATTTAAAAGTGCATTTATTAAAATAAATAAATATTTACTTCTTTATTATGATTTTTGAAATTTTTAATTATTCATCTACATCTTTTTGTCCTTTTTATCCAACAACATCTTTTCTCAAAGAAGACCAAAAACAAAAAAATAATTATTTTAAAACTAAAGGAAAATATTTATTTAATTGTAATAATTATTGTGGAATTAAATTACATATTTTGGTAATTAAAATAATAATATTTTAAAATTTTTAATTTAAAGGAAACAACTAAAATTATTTCAATTTTTGGAATTTTATTATCTTTTTTACCTTTATTTTTATTTAATTATTATTTTATTAGTATTAATTATTTAATTCAATTTATTCATTGTTTATTTTTATTCATAACAAATATTATTTTATTTTTGGCAATTAAACAAAAAAAGCCAATATTTTGTTTACCTTTTATTTTAATAAATGTAATTAATTTAAATTTAAATTAATTAATTTTTTTTTAATTAAAAAGGCCTTAACAATTATTTTAATTTTATATTTTATTTTTCTTATTCTTCAAATACTCATTCAATGGCCTATTTTTAATACAATTTTATGTAATGGTCCTATATCTGATCAAATGACTTTAGAAGATAAAGAAATTGTTTCTGGTATTTTTATTAATTTAATTAATTAATTTTTTAAGCTTCTATTCGTTTATTAATTCTTTGGCTATTTTTATTTATTTCTATTATTTCTCTTCTTTTATGGACAGAATTTATTGTTATACGAACATTTAAATATTTAAAAATAAATTCAAAAATAAATGCAAATAATGAAGGTTTTATTTTAATATTAAATTAATTTAATTTTTAGTTTATCGTTCAGTTTATTTTATTAATTATAATTCTAAAAATATTTAAATATTTGGATTTTATTTTAAAGAATAGTTTATTTAATTATTTATTCATAATTGTATAATTTATTAAAAAATAAATAAAGTATTTATTTCCCTTCTGTTTTTAAAAATTATTTTTCTTTTAAATTATCAAAAAAATAAATTATTTTATTTTTACAACTAAAACAAGAAAAAAAGAACAAAACTTTTATTTTCTTTTAATTCTTTTAAAAATTCTGTTCTGTCCAGAAAAATATGTAAAATATATATTAATAATTTATTTATTTATTAAAAAAAATTGCCGCTTTTATTTACTAATGTATTAAAAAGAAACAGAAAATAGTTGATTTTGTGCCAAAAATTACGTAAAATCTAAAGTTGTGGTCATTCTCCTTTTTTTTAAATTCTTTTTTTTATTTTGTCGGTCTGTCGAGATTTTTTTTTCTTTATTTTTCTCCTTTTCCGAATTAGTTTTAAAATGATAAATGAGTTAATAATAAGAGGATAAAAGAAAAAGTACTTAATAAAAATAAATAATGAATGTACATGTACAAGGTTTTATTTAATTTTTTTTACAAGACTTTGATCTTTATTTTTTAATTTAAATAAAATAATTTATATTAAAATAATTTAGTTTTTATTATTAAATATACGTACTATATTCTTTTTTAAATATATTAATTAATTAATTTATTTTTCTTGTCCTTCATAAATATGTAAATAAATAAATAAATATACAAGTAAATATAGGATAATAAAACTTTGAGAAAATAAAAAAGAAAGAAAGATCTAATCAAAAAAGGAAATATACCTACATACATATATATCGGTAATATAAAAAAACAAAAAAAAATAAATTTATAATTAAATCAAATTGTGGCAATTAAATAAATAAATTGGCATACTGTTATTAATTAATTAATTTTTTAAATTATCATTTAAGGCAAATAATAATAATTAAATATAGGCATACATTATATTTTCTTCTTTTTCTTCTTTTTACCTATCAATCACCACCACCATTAAATTATTATTTTATTTTAAATTTCAATCGTTCCTTCTTCCTTCCGTTAATTTTTTATTTTTATTTTAACCTGTCTTTAATATTTATTTTTTTTTTGTATTTTTTCTTCTTTACTTTATTCTCGTAATTTATTTATTTTTTTATATAGAAAATTGCGGACTTTTTTTTCTTAATAATAATTTTTTAGAAAATTAAAAATTTCTTAAAGAATATTTTAACAAATAAATAATATTATACCTTTAATAGTTTTTATTTTATTTAAATATTTAATAAAAAAAATATTTTTCTTTGAAAAATTTAGATATTTTTACAAATTTTATTTTCTTTTATTTCGTTAGAGTATTAAAAATATTCAAAGAATTTAATTTTAATTTTTAGAATAAACATAAATAAATAGAAGATATACATAAATATTTTAATTAAATTAATTTATTTTAATTAATTAATTATTTTAATTAAAAAAAATATATATTAATTATTTTATTATTTTACTTCTTTATTTTCAAAATTTTTCCATTAACAAAAATTCTATATAAATAAATACATATGTACATACATACAAATATACACGTACATACAAATAAAAATAAATAAATATTTTAAACTGAGAAAAATAAAAAAAATCTTTTTGTCAAAAATTATAAAAATTAGGACAACAATGCAAATAAAAAGGAAAGAATGTGTTCAATTCTTTTTCTTTTTTCTTTGCCCTTAGGGCAAGGCCAATAACCCGAAAAATAATTAGTATACATATTTTCTTTATTAAATAAATTTAAAAAAAAATAGAATTATTATATACATATATACAACAATATATTTAATTAATTTTAATTTATTTTTAATTTTATAACCTAATAGCCTAGTTTCTATTTATTTATTTTTTCTCTTTTATTAAAAAGTTTTAATTTTTTAATTTTCAAGTTCTTTTATTCTTTTTCTTTTCTTTTCTCTCTCTCTATTGCCACACTTTTTCTCTTTTCTTTTCTTTTTTAAGCCCCAATAACCTCCAATTATTTTAACATTAATGATCAAAAATAAATAAATATTTTAAGGTCATCCATTGTTCTTTTTTGCGCTTTTCCTTTTTTTATTTATTAAAATAAATTTATTTTAATTATTTATTTTATTAAAATAGTAGTAAGTAGAAGTTTATTTGTGTCTTTTCTTCTTCTTTTTTTTGAACATAAAATATTTTTTTTTCTTTTATTTTTTTATATTTTCACGTTCTTCGGAAAAAAAACTATTACAAACATTTTTACTAAAATATTATTATTTTTTATTTAATTTTAAATAATTAAAATATAACCTTTACCTCCTATCAATAATTAATTAAATAAAAGGTCTCAAACTATTTTAAAGGAAAATTAATTATTTTAAAATTAAATTCAAAATATTATTTATTTTTTAATTTAATCAAAAGAATGCGCGAAATTATTTACAAAATTTAAAACAAAATAAATAAATAAATTTAAAACAAAAAGCCGCTTTTTTAATAAATAAATTAAGTAAAAAGAAGATCTTTTTATTTTTTAAAATAATTTAGATTGTCCAACTTTAAATAAAAAAAAGTAGGAAATATATTTTAACAGAACATATAAATTTTATTTTTATTTTTAAGGTGCCGCTTTATTTTTTAAACTTTTTTTTAGTTGTAAAATACCAAATATTTAATTTATTATTATTTTTTTAAATTGTTTATTTCTCTCTATAAATTTTAAAAATATTATATATATAACCAATTTTAATGTTACGATATTATTTTTAATTAATTAATTATTTATTCACATTATTTGATTAATTTAAATTATAAATAAATATATTTAAATTAAATTAATTTATTAAAAATAATTTTTATTTTCTCTCAAAACATTTTTTATAATTTTTTTTTTTTATTATTTTTTCTTGTTGCCATAAATCATTTTCAGCCCTATAAACGTTCAGAAAAAAAATATTAATAATATGGACATTTTTATTTTTTTTCTCTCATTTATATATTTAATTTATTTATTTTTTTTTGTTAAATAAGCACATTTGTGTTCTGATTTATTTACGGTCATTTTCCGTTGAAAGAATTAATAAATAAGCAAGTTGACTAATTTGGGCAACAGAAGTGTTTTGAATTATTACCTTTTTTATTTATTTATTTACAAGAAAAGTATAGTAAAGAAATTATATTAATAAAATAATTTTATTTAAATCTTTAACCTTTTATTTAATTAAATTAAATTAAAATATATAATAATTATTTATTAAATAAATAAAAATATTTTATGTTCAATAAAATTCTCAGAAAATTAATTTTAAATATATAAAAAAAAGCCTTTTAATAGCCTTAATACAAAAAATACAAAACACAACTTTGCGGTTTGTAGAAAAGAGAAAATAAAGATTTTACTGACAGATAAAGTAAAGGGGAAAATTAAAATAAATTTAAAAAAATAGTTGGGAGTGAATAGTCGGGAAAAAAGAGAAATTTTAAAATATGTACATTATATATTTATTTATTTAAAATCAATTTATAGATAGAAAAAAAAGTGAAAGGTTGCAATTGGTATTTTGATCAAATGATAAAATAAACGGAAAATAAATAAATTATAAATTAATTAATTATAGTTGATTAGTTATTTAATTAAAAAGGTTTTTTTTTAATTAAAAAATATTTTTAATAATTTAAAAAAATAAAAGAAATGTTTTAATTTATTCTTGATATGTATTTATTTAAAATAAAATAATATTTAATTAATTAATTTAATATTGTATTATATATTAGATTATTTTTTTAATTTTTTTTAAATTTAATTTTTGTAAAATAAATAAATATTCAATTAAATACTTCTGTTGTTGTTGTCTTAGAGTAGTAGTAGTTAATAAGTAATAGTAGCCATTGGTTTTTCTTCTATATAACCTTTTCAATTTTCAAAATAAGTAAAACTAAATAAAACAGTTGTTGTTCATCTATAAATGATCTGAAAATGAAGGAAATAAAGAATACTAAATTTTGTTTTGACCGATTAAATACTAGTTAATATTTATTTATTTATTTTTAAATACCACCCGTGTTAATTTTAAATATATTTATTTTGACAATTAAATTAAATTTATTTTTTAATTATAATTTCCTTCGTTTTTTATTGAATTAATTTATTTTTTTCTTACTATCAATTTCTTTTTATTTTAAATTCTTAGTATTAAATAGTAGTATTAAGTAGTAATAGTATTATGTAGATTATTGGTAGTTGCCATTTTAAAAAAATATTTTCTTTTTTTCTTTATCTCCGCCTTCTTTTAAATGAATATATTTATTTATTTCAATAAAATACCGTTATTTAATAAATAAATAAATATTTTTTAAAAACGTTCATTTTTCTTATTTTCTCACCCTTCCTCCCTTTCCCCTCTTTTTTTTTCATTTAATTTTCAATTCGTACAATCTTAAACCCCAATTCCTCCTTCCTTTTCCCTATCTCCTTTTCTTTACCCTTTCCCCCTCAAAAAAAAAATTTTTTTCCTCTCCGCATCATCAATCATCCTCATCTCTTTTTTTCTTCTTTTTTATTTTCTTCTTAATTCAATGGCCAATCAACTAAAAAAATTAGCCAATCGCTGGACGAGGCACGCGCAAATTTTTTTTTTATTCTCTAAAAAGGCATTCGTTTATTTTCAAACAAAATTTTAAAAAAAATTTCTCGTTTTATTTTCTTCTAATTATTTTTTTTAAATTAATTAATTCCACCTTCTCCTTTTTTTTAATTATTAATTTTTCCTTTATTTAAAATAATTTAATATTTGTTTTAAATATATTTTATTTATTTGTTTGTTTGTTTATATTTGTAATATTTTTTCATGTTTTTATAAAATAAAAGAAACAAAAATCAACTTAAATTTTTTCTTCCTTTTTCTTCCAAAAATTTTTTTATTGTTAATAATTATAATATTTTCTTCTTTAAATAATATATTTTATTTTTAATATTTATTCTTTTTTTTAAATTAATTTAAAGAAAATGAACAAAATTAAAATATTTAAATGAATCAAAAAAATTCTTTATTTTCTTCTTCCTCTTCTTCTTTAACAACAAATACATCTACCTATTATTTAAATAATATTAATTTTAATAATGAAGAAAGTGGAGAAAGAGGAGGATATTTATTAGATTTTAATAATTTAAATAATAATTATATTAATGAAGAAAAAATATTTAAAGAACCAAATAAAAATGAAAAAATACAACAAATAAATAATAATAATAATTTAATAGAGGGTTTATTTAAAAATAAATAAATATTATTTAATTATATTCCAGTAAATGTTTCTTCATCAAACAATTTTTTTTCTTCTCCCCTTCATCAACTTTTAATGCCTTCAAATAATTCTGGGGAAATTTCTGGAGTATCTCCTTCTTCCTTTTTTTGTTGTAATGCTGAAACAACAACATCCTCTGTAGCACCTGCTGATCCTATGCCTTCTTCTTCAATTATTGAACATTCACTAAATTATAATAAATCGTTATTAATAAAATAATTTAATTTAATAATTTAATTTAATAATTAAAGTAATACAACTAATCAACAACATTCCTCATCTTCTTCTTCTGTTGCCTCTTCTATTTCAAAGCCTTTTACTGATCGAAAAAGACCATATCCTTGTTCATTATGTTCATCCCGGTTTGGATCTAAAATGGAATTGGAAGAACATAAAAATTCACATACAGGAGAAAAACCCTTTACATGCGATGTTTGAAATTATTTTAATTAATTAAATAAAGATTTTTTTAATTTAATTAAAGGTATGTCAATCCCATTTTAATCGTCGTTCTACCCTTTGGAACCATAAAAGAATACATAGTGATGCAAAACCTTTTATTTGCACTGTTTGTCATGTATTATTTATTTAATTTTAAAATAAAAATATTTTTTAAGATGCAGTTTAAATGGAAAAATTCTTTAAAATGTCACAAGTATTAATTTTATTTAATAATTAAATAATTTAAAATAAAAAAGAGAAATGCATCTACGTAAAAATGAACTACAAGAAAGTTCATTTAATGATATAGATACAACACATATGTTAACATATGCAACAGCAGCTAAAAAGAAAATGGTTTTTATTTAATTTAATTAATTAATTCTTTTGTTCTTTTATATTTAGAGTGAATTAACTGGTAAAGATCCATCATCAATAACATTACTTTCAACATCAAATAATTCTTCTCGTTTTTTAACATGTGCAGGTACACCTAGAAAAAGAGCTCCTCCTAGAACTTCAAAAAATATTAAAAAAATAATTGAAAATAATAATTTAATAATTACTACAACAACAACTACTTCATCCTTTTCTTCTTTACCTTTATTTTCTTCTTCTTCATCTTCTTCTTGTTTTTTACAACCTTCAACAAATTTTTCTAATCAATTTTTAGGGAGAGAACAAATTTGTATAAAAAATAATGAAACTTTACAAAATAATTTAGAAACATCAAAATTATCATTATTAAGACCTCAACCATTAATTACAACAACAATAAATAATAATAATTTAAAACAAAATAATAATGAGTTAATTTAATTAAATAAATTAATTAATTAATTAAATAATTATTTAAGATTAGAATTAATTCGTTTACATTGTGGATTAAATAATCAAAATAATAATATAGATCAACAACAACAACAACAATTATTACTTTTACAACAACAACAATTTTCACAGCAATTAATTAATTCAAATAATAATTATTTTAATAATGAACAACAACAACCATTAATTGTTCAACAAAGTTTTCCTTTAGATATATTAACAAATAATTGTAATAATAATAATGGAGGAACTTCTTCTTCTTCTTCTCTTTTAGATTTTCAATTAATAGGAGGAAATAATAATAATTTTCTTGGATTTGATATTAATTCAATTTCTAATAATAATGATTCTAATTTAATTGTAAATTTTAGAAAAATAAATAATATAAAATTAATTAAAATAATAATTCCTTTTCTTTTTTTTTTTAAAAATAGTCAAATATTAATTCATCAACCGGTGTTATTGATCAATTTATTCCTAATCAAATGACATTTAGTGGTTCATTAGCAACAGCAAATACTTCAGTAACAACATCAGTACTTAATAATTATCAAGTTATTTTATAGTTAATTCCTTCCTTTAATTAATTTTTAGTTTGATTCAGCATCTGTTCGATTTCTAGCAGCTGCAGCAGAAATATCTTCTGCACAACAACAAATAAATAATAATAGTAATAGTCAACAACAACAAATATTAATTCCTTCAAATTCAATAAATTATGGAGGAATATTTTGTTCACCTAATAATAATTCTTTAAATTCTACAGATAATTATAATAATAATTTACAGCATTATAATAATAATAATAATATAAATCAAGGTATTTATATAAATATAAATATTAAATTAAAATATTTAGATCAACAATTTACAAGTAGTGAACAATTAAATGAACAAAAAAATTTATTTGATAATAATAATTCAATATTTAATTTAAACATAAATGTAGATCAACAACAACAACATTTTATTAATGTTTGATTTTATTTAAAATTAAATTAATAAATTATTTTTAAAGCAATCTTCATCTCTTCAATTACCCATTAAATTAGAAGAATCAAAACAAAATCAGTGTTCAACAGATAATGAAGAAATTACAAATATTACAGCTGTTTCTTATTGTTAAAAAATATTTTTAAAATTAATTTAATTATTATATAAAATTATTTTTATATTATTTTATTGTGTCTTAATGTTTTTTCTTTTTTATTACAGCCTTTCTCCCAAAAATTCTTTAAACATTTTAAAAAGAAGTTTTCTTTTTTCTCTCTTAATTTAAATGTTCTTTTTTAATTAATTAATAAGAAAAAGTATTCCAAATATTATGTAGAATATAAAACAATGTTCATAAATATTTTGAACTATTTAAATAAATTTTATTATTTTTATTTAATTATTATATTACAAATTATACAAGATATGAATTGTATACATATATGTATATATAGAAAAGATACCCATTAGAATTTAGTATAGGTGGTAATTATATCAAAATTAAATTTTTTTTTTTCAAAATCTTTTAGTAAAATAATAAACTCTTTTAATATTATCCAATATTCTCAATAAAATTATGCATTGTACTTAAATGAATTAGTTGTTCTTCTAAAACGCCAAGGAAGTCTAAAAACAAAAAAAACATTAATAACAAATCCCAAAAGCAACTCCCATTAAAACAAGAAAAAAGCAAAGCGATGTGAACATTTAACTTAAAATAAAAACAAAATAAAAAAGAAACAATTTATTCATATAATTTCTATTTAAGAATGAAAAACAAAGTAAACACTAAATAAATTAGTTGTAATATTTAAAATAAAGTTGTTGTGAAGAGTAAAATATAAAAACATTTATGTGGACAACAACCAAGATAAATAAACAAATTAAACAATAATATAGATTTTAAGTAAAATATTACAACAATAATAAGTAGATTACTAGTATTAAATATATCTAAAATGCTTAATTAAAATTTTTAAGTAGTTAAAAATATGAATAAGAGATGATTTAACAATTTTTATGTATCACATCGCTTTTTGTATGAAAAAAAAGGAAAAAAGAAAAAGGATAAAACTAAAATGGATAATTTTATTTATTTTTAATTTTTTAAAATAATTAGAGTAATTTTTAATAAAAATACAAAAAGCCAAAAAAGGGTCCTATTATAATAAAATAAATAAATAAATTATTGCCTACACTTTATAGTCATGATAGTAGTAGAACGTTTTCCAAAACTTTGATCTGTTTCGACGATATTGGAAGTAAAATATTATAAGTCCAATAGCAATAAGTGAAAGCCAAATGAAATGGTAAGTGTGTCGGTCAGAAACAACTATTTTAATTAAAAGTTTTCTGAAAAAAAATATTAAATTTTACTCCTTAGTTCATCATCAACAGGCTTCCAAGCATCAATTATTTCTTCTTCTCTTTCATGCATTTTTGACTCAATTTCTTCTAACTTATCAACCTAAAAATAAATATTTTATTGTTAGTTAAAGTTTATTTATTCTAATTACTTTTCCAGCCATTGGATCAAATTTTGGATTTAATCTACGTTCTGCAATTTTGTCAAGTTTACCATTAGAAAATTCACTAATCTTGTAAGCTGGTGCTTGCTAAATAAATTTAAAAAATCTTTAAATAATTTTATTTAATATAACCTTGTATTTATCAATTTTTACATCAGTGTAATAATTCAATAATAATTTTAAAACTTTTTCTTCATCAAAATTTCCAGCAGAATTTCGGCAATCAGAACAAACACTTTCAGGTGGAAACTGCTGCTTCGGAAACATTGGATCTTCACTAGGCTCACCTTTTAATCGTTTATTTACTTTATTGTGACCACGCCAAAGCCAAAGGACAACATCTTCTACGAAATAAATTGATAGAAATTTATTGAAAAATTAAACAAAAAATATATTTAATAAAAAATACCAGGTTTGTGTACATTCAAAAGACCATCTTCCTTAGCCATTTTGTCAAAATTCTTTGAGCAAACTTCACAGCTTAAAAATTGTACTACGAATTGGTGAATTGGTTCAAGTACTTCCTTGACTGGATCAAATTTAGGATCTAGAAAATTTAAAAATATATACAAATAATTTAATTAAAAAATAATCACCATCTTTCCTTTCCTTATAAGCACTAACTGTTAAAATGTGGAAAATAGTCCAGAGGCCACAAGTGTAACCACGTAAATGTGATTTTGAACCACGACAAGCAAGATAAGTGACATTAACAGGTATGGGATGGCCAAGTTCAGACTATTTTAGAAAGAAAAATAATTGAAAAAATTTAATTTTATTTAACAAATTTACTATAAATTGAACAATAATAAATTTCTAAAAAATTTACCTGAAATTGTTCAATCTTTGTCAGGTATTTTTCAGTTGAAATAACTGGCTGATGCTGCCCTTGAAGCCAATTATCCAATCGAAAGAATAGGCGACGAACCGGAACAGAACCAGGGCCATGCCTTCGCAGTAAATGAATAAAAGACTTACAATTTAATTAAAATTATTACAGAAATAAAATAAAAGAGAATACCTTTAAAGCCTGCAATTCTGTATTTCCAAGAACAGGATTTCTAGGAACTTCAATAGTCAACATATAATGCATTGTGGCAATTAAATCTTGATATTGAACCTCAAATTGCTTCCAATTCACTTCTACTTCTGCTGTTTCCTTTTTAGTTACATCATTAGCAGGTAAATCCTTCAAAATAAGATAATCTTTTAAAATAAATAAATACCAAAAATGTTATCAAAGGGATTTCAGGTGGTTTTGGATAAACTGCAACTAATTCATCTATTTTCTCTTGCATTTTAAACCAAGATTCATAGGATTTACTATTAAAAAAATATTGTTTCGTTTAGAAAAAGATTTAGAAAATTACCTTGAAATAAATATAGGTTCATTCTTACTTTTCTCAAAAACAATTAATCCAGGCATCTGAATGTTAGTATTTCCCAAACTTGTAACAACTGGATGTGTAGATGAAGTTAAGGTAAATTTAATGCGATTGTCATTTGCATAATTTATCATTAACTAAAAACAGATTAAAGATGCATTTACTTTAAAATTACTGCGAAAGAATTTAGAGCTGGTTCTTTATCTATAATTAAAGCCAAAAAGTGAACAGAACTGTCTACGCCTTTCCAAATATCAATGAGCGTTTTTGCACTAAAATTTAAGGAGAAAACCGAAATATAATTCTACAGCAGTTTAAGAAATTAAAAAAACTAACTCTCTTTCAAATTCCAATTTAGGCCATGAAGAAGGAGCAAGGCCTTTAGCAGAATCTGCTTTTACATATTCGCCTATACGTTGAGTTACAAGTAGCACATTCCTTTTATCATCTTTAAATTGGATTGAATCATCCTTATTTTTCGCATTGACGTGGAAATACTGAAAGTGAGAATATAAGAATGTTTATAAACAAAAGGACATATAAGGGCCTTCTACAATATTCAAAAGTAAAAATAATAGCTATACAGAATTAAATATAGAATATAAAACTTTAAGCGAAGGGAATGCATCAATGGCATGTTCTCGACAAACAGGAGCATTTATTTCATCTGCACAATTGAGTACAGCAACAACCACAACTTTTCGCCATCTCCTCATCGCACTAATTGTAATGAATAAAATTATTTTGTTTAATTTAGTCAAGATCCACAAAAATATCTATTTTAGAAAACAATACAATTTGACACGTAGTCGATTAGCTATACATGTCAAATTGATTTTTTAATGATTTTTTTATAGGCCTTCGGCTAAAATATATATTAAAATATAAAAGGAAGATCTTGAATATATTTAATCTTAAAAATAATAAACTAACGTTGCAATCTCAACATATAAAGGCTTATATTCAATACAGTGACCACACCAACTTGAATAAAATTCCACAAAGAATGCATTCGGCTATAAAAAAATAAAAGATAAAAATAATTTAATACCTTATTGTAAACACTTCTATTAAATGTATTAATGTCCAATTCTAAAACATTGTCCCCTGATGCATAAAGTGTCGGTCTATCACTTGCTAATGTTGATGAAATAGTAAACAAAAAATAAAATAATAAAAATGCTACTGATTTGAACAGATTTGAAAGAGAAAATAATATTTTTTGATGCCTTCGTTGTTGTAGATTAAAAAAGTCTGATTGGAAATTAATTGAATGAACAGGGTCAATATGCATACCTAAGATCTCTGAAAACTAATAAAGAAAAACAACGAAAAAAATTTATTGAATGGAAAAATTGGTTTGAGAGTATTTAGAGATCAACATTATCTTATTTTTAGTAAAAGTTTTAGAAGCAACATTGTAAAAATTGTTAAAAATTATGTGTAACTTTTAAGTAGTCGATCTAAATTTTTACATAATTGGCTCTAAAAACAATCCTTCGATTTTTTATTTTTTAGTTTGCTTTTTTCTATTACTTTTTAGTCAATAAAATACAAGAAAATAATTAAATGATGTAAAAAAGCAACGAAAATGCACATATCAAATCCAGTTTTTGTGATGTGAATGCGCAAGAAAATCAAATTTTAAAATAGATTAAGCAGGAAATTACGAAAGAATAAGTATGTTATATTTAACAAAAAATATTATTTGCACTTTTTAAATAATTATGTGACGAAACATAAAAATTAAATTTATCTTAATAAATGCATAAAAAATAATAGAATAAATAGGTAATCCTTCCTATAAACTCTTTGGATTAAAAAATTAACATATTTTTAAATATTTACAATAAAAACTTTTAATACCCATGAAAGATGAATTGATTTTTATATGTTCTCTCTTTGATTATTTTTTAATTTGTTCACCGCATTTTTTACTCGTTCAGTAAGAGGAAAAGAATTTGTTTTAATATCATCGAAAGAAGTTAACGCTCTCGTAAAATTAGATATTTTCTGTTGATATGATTGCGTTTGTGCTGTTATAAAAGTATCCCAACTTTGAAAGGCACCATGTGTTTTCTAAAAAAATTTTTTTATATTAAAATTTAATATACAAAATAAACTTACATTAAAAATATCCTCTCTTGTTATTCCAAGAGTATTTTTTAAAAAAGAATCTAATGCGTCAAAATCCATTTGACTCCATGTAAATCTTTTTGTAGAATTGTCTATCAACGGGTTTGCGTAAGCTTCAATTACTTCAACATTCGGAAACTAAGAGAAAAATATTTTCATTTATTTTAATTTACCTTCTTGATTATTTCATCTGAATTGTTTGATTCAATAATTTTTCGCAACCGAGTTCGACTTGGTGATTCAACAAAAATTGAAATTTTTTCTTGTCGTTTAGATAATATCCATTTTGTTATTTTATTGAGAGAAAAAAGAACCTAAAAATTTCAAAAATAAAATTTTGAGTAATTACTTACCTTTTGAAATAAGCTATCAACAGATTCACCATTATTATCGGAGGTAGAAAATTCTGAGATTAATTCTAGGGAAGTAATCATACCAACCTGTTCTAATCCTCGAGAATAATCTCCTCCAGATAATAATCCCAATTGAATAAATTCATGTCTAGTTAAACCTTAAATTTGTTTTTAAATAAATTTGATTCTACTTTGTACATTAAAATATTTGAATACCAAGTTTTAATTTTATATCCTCGGAAGAATATTTCTCTAAACGCATCCTTCTACTAAACATATTCTTATAAACATGCTTGGCACCAAAAAGCCAAACGTCACTATCATCTGAAATAATCCCATCAACAAGATTCAATCTTTCTAACTCAGAACATTGAGCTTCAGCCTCACCAGGTGATTCCATGAAAGGCAAACCGAGAATAAAAAGAAGTTTCTTAAAAAGATAAAAATATGTTTATCTATAAATTATTTAAAAAGAACTTGACAATCAGAGTAAATCACATCTCTATCAGTAATTAAATTGTCTCCACTTGAGGATTTTTTGGAATGAATGTCCGATAAGAAATATTCATCAATGTTATTGTCAACCCTTCCATGTTTTTCAGAGTTGAAAATACGACGAGTATTAACTTCATCATTTTTGTCGAACAGAAAGTTATCAACTAATACTATGTCCTCATCACTACTTGTTAGAAAATCCCCGCTCGATCTTTCTGGATCAGAAACATCGATAAAATCATCGGTGTCACCATTGCTGCTGTTTGAAACAGAAGAAACTAAGCAAAAATTTATAAAATTATTAAATAAAGAAAACATTTATCACTGTCATCATCTCCAGAAGCATGAGATGAATCGATCAAGGTAGATGGAAGTGATTCCCGAATAATTTGCTCTTTTTCTTTGGATGACAAAATATGGACATTTTGATTTTTATCAGATATAATTAACTTAAGATCGTTTCCAACATCTTTAAAGATATCAACAGTATTGCGCACTTTGTCCTCTTTTAACTGTTATAATTATTCTAAAATTTATTTTAGATGATACCCTTTTCAATTGAGAATTTGTTTTATTTCGCTGTAAAAGTCGTTGCAACTGGAAATTACTAAACTGATCTGCATTATCTGGTATTTCGGAGCGCTTTAATAATTCATTACGCTCCCGTTCACGATACTCTTCCAGTTTTGAAATTTGGGCATCAATCTTTGAGCTGTAAATTCCACAGTCATCAGCACTATCATTTGATGTATCACTATCGATCTCTTTTGAAATAATAGAAGCGCTAAAAAATAAATTAAATAGAAAAATAACTAAAATTCATAACAACCTAAATGGAGAATCTAAAAACTTTCTTTTAATTTTAGAATTTTTCGTATAACCATCAGAAAACTTTGAAGAAGATTCATTTGAATTAGACGGCTCATTTACTGCTATATTCTCGAAAAGGCGTTTCTGTTCCCGAGTAATGCTAATTTCCTGCAAATGAAGTTTCAAGAGGCGATCACGCTAAAAAAAGTTTTTTTATTCAAAATATGAATTATTTTCTTTAAAACCTTACAAGAATTTGTTTCTTGAATCTTGGTACATTCTCTCCATCGAACACAAAAACAGGGCGTATTTTGTAAAAAAGTAATTTTGCGATCCGATTTATTAAAAGCGTCAAATGTGGTTTACTTGATAGTTCAGTGTTGAAACAACCTTTTTGCGCTTGATGAATCCATAAAGAAATATCTTTGAACAAAAACCGAATAAACAAATGAAATTATTATATTAGAACCTATTGCAAGTCTTTTTCCTTCGAGTTCATCAAGTGTTATTGGAATAGAAGCTACTTTCAACAAAGGCCAGAGACCATGAATTCCCATATTTATCTAAAATAAAAATACATAGATAGAATATTACAGGCTAAGAATTAAAAAATTATGTAGTAATTTTATGAAAAAATTAATAGAATAATCAGACTTTACCCCATATTAGCACATTTACAAATGACCTTTTGAAACATGGCTATATGTATGTACTTCCTATCTTTAAAAACCTTAGCTAGAAAATTTGCAATGGACATTAATCTAGGAAATTATAATTTTCATTTGTAATGGATGCTCATTGTCAAAATTATGATGAAAGTGCATTCCTTTTTGGAGCAAAAAAGATTCGCTGTTATGGCAGCATAGCTGATCTTAATTCTCAAACAACAAGTGCACCTAAATTTGTAAGAATTGCTGTACATAAAGTTCAACCAAATGATACATTACAAAATCTTGAACTTAGGTATTCTTTAATCATTTATAATTTTAAATATTACAAAACTATGTATTAATTATGTATGTTTTAAATAATTCTTAAAATTATTAAGGTACAACAGTTCAATGTTCGAAATCAAGCGCATAAATAGATTATGGTCTAATCAGAGTTTATACTGCAAAACAGAAGTATTAATTCCAGTATTCAGTGGAAGCACCACTGAACCTGAGGAAAACAAGTCATTATTTTTTGGTTCAGAAACTCATATCAACAAAAAGATTTCCATGTTACATAATAAGCTGGAGAATATACGCTCAGATAGGGAGAATTCGGAAGAATCCTTGGACCAACTGCTTAAAAGGATAGATGTAAGTATGAGGAAAACAAAGAGTGCAATTGGAAGGTTTGATAAAATGATTAATAAATAATATTCAACGATTTTTAATCCACAAGCATTTTTCATAATCAAGGGCATATTATCAATTTGATTTAGGAAACTTTTAAAATTTCCCAGTCCTCTAGATTTTGAATAACTAAAATGCTATTGACTACTTTCACCATTAAATTCTTGCTTTATTTGGCCTCCTTTTTTGAGACCGGTTAATTATTTACATATTACTGGATTTATCATTTTTGTATAAATTACAATCATTTTTTAAACATTATTGATGTTATGAATTTCCATATCAAATTTCAACATATTCACTCAAAGAATTCGTTCAACAGATGAATAAAAAAAAGTTCAAATTAACTTATGTATAAGTCATCAAGAAACATTCATATTCCGTCATCTAAAATGAGACGCCCATCATAATCGCCTGCTGGTAATTTTGATTTATCCAATCCAATGAAGTAAGAATGTTTGAGCATCTGTTTTGCGGAGATTCGATCAGGTGGATTGTAGATGAACATTTTCTAAAGTGCCAAAAAAGAAGATAAAGATGAGATCTAAACATACTGAAAGGAGGTCAAGTCCATTCTTGTCCAAGAATAAATCCATCTTTGCTTCCAAATGAAGGTCACGCCATTTTGGAAATGTCGGTTTATAGTCAGGCAGCTGTGTAACACCTTCCCAAACTTGTTCAGTTGGCGTGGATAGTATACTTAAAGTATAGTTACAATATAAAACAAAAATATAGACCGAAAAATTCGAAACAATTGGTCAATTTCAGAATCGCCTTGAAAGAGTGGTTTGTTGCGCGCCATCTCAGCGAATATGCATCCAATGCTCCATATGTCCACACCCGTTGAGTATCGATGTGCACCCAACAGAACTTCAGGCGCTCTATACCAAAGAGTGACTACCTGATATTGAAAAGGTAATCAAAAACATAGGGAAATTGCCTCATGTGTATAAGCTCGAATGGGGATACCAACTGCACGGGCTAGGCCAAAGTCGGCTAGCTTTATAGTTTGCGTTTCAGGATCAACAAGTAAATTCTGGAATGTTTACTTAACAGAAAATTGACATTAAAAAACCTGTGGTTTCAGATCGCGATGCAAAACTCGGCGCTGATGGCAAAAGCACATTGCTTGACACATCTGATAGAGAAAACTTTTGATCAATGACTTTTCCATTGTTCCTTCCGCAACGTTGTCCATATAACGCTTCAAGTCCATTTGTAGGAATTCAAAGATCAAATAAAGACGACTTTCCTACAAATTTTAGGATTATAAGTAATTCTTCATATAAAATAACATTCCCATATTCAAACATTATATAGGTAATAATGATCAATTCAGTACTGTCACCCTTTATAAATAATCTAATAGCACTAATATTGATTTAATAAGTTATACAAAAATTTTAACCTGCATAATCACGTCTTCTAGTGTCACAATGTTTGGGTTCCTCAATTCACGCAACATAGAAATTTCGCGAATTGCAGTAGAGGGAACCCCTTCATCCTCACTTTCCAAACGGATTTTTTTCATGGCAACAAATTTACCGGTTTTCTTATCGATTCCTTTGTAGACTACGCCGTAGGTTCCTAATAACTTTATAAAGTAAATCATAAATATGTAAAACAACCTTCGCCAATTTTATCAATTTTGGTAAAATCATCCAAACTTCTGCCTTTGTTAATGGAGGGCTTCATGACGGAATTTTATAACGCGAAAATGACTAAAATTTAAAATTTACTTAAAGATATAGATTATATAGTATGTATATGTAAAGATAATATTAGTAAACAATAAATAAATGTAATTCATTATACATACATAAATAAATAATTAAACTTTTCTTTACATAAAGAAGCTTCGACCATAAATCCAATATTTGTACTAGAAAAAAGCGCCTTTTGTCATAATGTTTTTTGAATTTTAAATTCTTCTCCGTTGTTTTTGATTTAAGTCCCGATTCTTAATTAAATTATACAATGATGAATAAACTAATCAGGTATCAGCGATTAGCTTTTGATAAAGTATTATTACAGTCAATCGCCGAATCATTGAGAGATGTCATTGAGGTTATTCTTAATTCTTATTATAGATAATTTTTTTTTCGGAGTTTGACAAACATGTACAATATTTTTAATAGCTATTTTTCTCTGTTGAATATAATTAACATGTTAATATCGCTTTAGCCTCAACTCCGTGCTATGCCGGGTTTAGAGCCTTTGATGGAGATAAATGTTAAAGTGGGTTCATCTAGAATTGACAACAATGATGTTGCTAATGCGAATATTAATAATGATGAAGACAAAAACACTATTAGAATAACGAATATAGGTAAGCAATTTTTAATTTCTCAAATTTTTAATGGGTTTTAGAAGCGCCAATGAGCTTAGAAGAGGAGTTTTTTTGGAAGTCTTTACAATTCTGATGATGATAAAGATGTCTGGGATCCATTGAATATTATGGAAGTGGAATCGATTAAGTCCGACGACATTTATGTTAATACTGAAAATACTAATGACAACGATGACAAATCGACTAGTTGTTGTTCATCATCATGTAATCATAGTATTGAATTGTTTCGAACAAGAAAGGAAGAAAGTTCATCTCCTGAATTAGGCGTTCCGCATCCACATATTCGTCGGAGGTTAAAAATTGAAATAAATGACGATTTTCCAAGTTATTTTTCAAATCTTGAGAGAGTTTAATTTGTTTTTATTCACCCATAAATTATTGGCCATTTTTTGGCATATTGTTTGGCATGTATTTTAGAGTATGGAAGCCAATTATATTTTTCTTCATTTAGGATTAGGTTGATTTTCGTGATTAATTTTTAATATACATATGACATATGTTTTCTAAACGGATTTTTTGTACTTTTTCACCTATGACGAGGTAGTGAGCTTTTTGTTATCGTGTGTTTTTAATGTATTTAATTTTCTTCATACTATTGTTATTCTAATAACTTAGAAATTCATTTATTTGTAAACAAATTATATATATTTTAAGCTTTATTTTATATGATAAAACTTTTAGAAAATAAAAATGGGCTCGACTCTCCCATTATTGGATTTGTCTGAATGTTTTGCAAATTTGGATGGATGGGGTCCAGGGCCTGTTAAGGAATCAGTTGTACTCGCACCCTTTGATGGACTTCCATATCAGCCTTTTAATAAATGCGATCGCATCGGACGTATTGTCGATTGGCTTGGAGTGGATAAATACAAAAAGAGTGAAATGCGTTAGTTTTTTTTATAACATCATATATTTTTAATGTTTCAGGTGATCGTTATAATGAGCGTCTCTACGGTTCATCTGCTACTGCAGGTGCCCAATTTGATTATGTTCACGATAACGAAGATGGCAATTTCCAGTTAGTTGACTCAGGCAGAGCAATGCAGCGGCCACAAAAGCCTATCTATAGAAGACAATTCCAGTTCTTAAATGTTTCTATTTTATTTTACAAAAAATTAAATAATGTTTTTAAGTGGTAAAACGTTAACTTTTTATTTTAATTAAACTATTTTTCAGCGAAGATTAGCCCAACGTGAGCAGGAACGCCGCGAGTATGAAAAGTATAATGTGCCAAATAAGATGAAACGAAGCATTATGAAGTTATTTTGTTAATACTACGTATTTTTCTTTTTATTATAGAGAGCAGCAAAAAGCTTATAAAGTTTTTCTTCGACGGGGCGGAGGTGTTCGTGGAATGCCACAACGTCAGGCACGTCGCTACAATGAACGGCAACCTGGAAAAGGCCGACAGCCTTCCGTTCAAGTCCGTCCTGACTGGGAGGTTATCAAAGAATTAGATTTTCAACAGTTAAACAAGCTTTCCCTTCCGAATGTGGAGCATGGGAAGGATATGTTTGCTCTTTTTTCCTTTTAAGTATGTCCAATAATTTAGCGAGGGTCATAGCTACGGAGTACTTCATTATTACGATAAGCTAGCTGACAGGATTAGCGTTAATAGGGCGGTACCTCTCCAGCGTTTTAATGGTACCTACTGCAACGTCACTACTACTCACGATCCTGTCATTCATAAGGTTTGGATTTTATACTCACAATAGTCTACTTTTTCTATTTAAAGTTAGCGGCTGCTGGAGTTGGAAATGTTTTTGCAACTGATATAATCTTGGCAACTCTGATGAGCTGTACGCGTTCAGTCAATAGCTGGGACATTATTGCATACCGAATTGGCGATAAATTATTCTTTGACAAGCGTTCAGTAAGCGGAGTTTCTCCAGTTGGTTAGAACTTCATATTTATTATCTCTATAATTATTTTAAAATTCTCATACGTTGTTTTACCTAATTAATTTTTATCTTTGATTAAATCTTTTTTAAGATGCCCTTTGGGTCAGCGAGACAGCGATGGAACCTCCCAGCTGGGACGGGCCTGGTATCAATAACGCTAAAACATTGGCCGATGAAGCTCTTATTTTAAACCAAAATTTTCGACGTCAATTTCTTAAGCGGGATGGCCAACATGTCTACAAATTTGAACATGAAAAAGTTCCCTTTGAAGAGGAAGAGAGTGATACAGCTTATAAATACAGAACTTGGGATCTAGGCAATATGCGTGACGGAAACCCAATTAAATTAGTAGCACGAACTGAACATGATGCTGTAATGCAAGGAAGTGGTGGTGAAATTGTGAAACTTACTATTAAAGCATTCAATGAATGGGATAGCTCAGTAAGTAGTGGAAGCTGTTGTAGGATTGAGTTTTTTATTTAGCAAAGTGGAGGTGAAGACTGGCGTTCCAAACTTGAAATTCAACGTGGAACCGTTCTTGCAACTGAAGTGAGGTTATAATATCAAAAAAGTTATTATTTTTATCTTCTAATTTTTCTTAAGAAACAATAATTGTAAAGTTGCAAAATGGACATTACAGGCAATTTTAGCTGGCTCAGATTTCATAAAATTTGGGTTTATTTTTGATAAATTTTAAAATAATAAACAATAACTGTTCTTTAAAGATATGTAAGTCGTGCTAATGTCCGGAGCAGTACACAACATTTTATTCTTGGCACTCAACAATGGGAACCAAAAAATTTTTCGACTAGTCTCCCCTCTTTAAATATGCAAACCTGTTGGGGTATTCTAAGAGCAATAATTGATTTTTTTATGGAACGACCGCCAGGAAAATATATACTGATGAAAGATCCACACCAGGCAAATAATTTTTAATGCATCTTTACATTTATAACTTTTAGCAAGTTGTTCGTATTTATGCGCTTCCTGCTAAGTCACTTGATTCAAGTGATGATGAAGAAGAGAGTGCCTCATCTGAGGGTGAAGCCGATTAATTTTTAGAAAGTTTGTTTCTGGTATTTATAAATTATAATTTCGTGTTTTTGTTGTTAAAAATGTTTTTATGACAAAATCTATTTAGTATTATAAAATATATTTCTATTCTATTACTTTTTCAGAATCGTATTTTTTTACATTCTGAATTTTTAAAGCTGACATATAAAACCGTGTTTTTCACTACATTCTAAACTTAACCATCTTCCCCCTTCATCTTTTGACGGTTGTGATGCAGAAATAGCAGCACATCTTTTCATCATCAAACTCTTTTGTGATTGCTGTTGGAGATTTTGTGAAGATTCAAAATGATTTTGCTCATCAAAATTACTATAATTTCCATTAATGGTGGATCCATTGCTAAATTGGAGCATAATTTGTACACCAATCCAATATAGATCTTGTGGTTTGTTGCTCCCAATATTGGTAAGCATTTCTGAAAAAAAAGTATTTAATTATGAAAGGTATATTTAACCATCTATTCGGGTGTTCTCGCTTTCTGAGTCAATTTCAAGCAGAGTTCCCGCGTGTTCTGCACATTCCTTCTGTGCATCAGGCCATGTACTTCGAGGATGTGTGAAAACACGTACACGTTTGTCGACACTAAATGATGGCCAATCTGCAAGAGCAGCTCTTCTTAAGTGTTGTTGATTTGCTTCAAGTCTGTCAAGTCTCTTAGAATTAACATAATTTAAATTAATCTATACATGAATTAAATTACTCGTGATAATTGTTCAAATCGAAGAGAGAAAATTTGGTCTAAACGTTTTAGCATATCCTTAATCTAAAAATTAATTAGTTTGTTTATTTGAAGAACTTAATTAACTTTTTCAATAGAAATACTACTTAATGAAGGCCTATTATTGTCATCATCAATATAACTATGCCTTTTTTTCATTGTTGATGCTGCCCCATGTTCAATTGTTAAAACGTTTAAAAATCCTTGTTCTTGTTTTGTAGAATGTTCAATTGAATTTATTTCATTGTTAATAAGTCTTTCTCCTCTTGATTTACTAAATCTTTGTGAAGATAATAAAGATGATGAAGGTTTCTTTAAATCAATTATTAGCTTTTGCTCAATTGCTGCATTATTAATTAAAAATAATTTTAAAATAAAAATTATTTTGATAATAAATGTATTAATAGTAATCATTATATAAATTAATTTCTTTCCTTTTTCAATGTTTAAAGATAATAATAATGTTTTTTAATTTAATGGAAATTTAATTTATATATTTGAGAATAGCTTTATACTATGTTTTTTATGTTCTGAAACTTCTTTTTAGATATTCTTCTCTAGAGTTTTTATTTCCTCCATTTAATTTTATTTATTCTTTTGATACGAACTCTGTTGACCTATTTTTATTTTAATTTTTGTATGAAAAATTTTATTTCTTTTTTTTCTAATTTTATATGATCTTTTGAAATGATTTATTTGAAAAAAGCTGAATTAAAGATGAATAACTTTTTTATTTTTAAACTAATAAAAAGAAAATTAATTAAATTTTTTTAAAAATTATTTTTAAATTATATTTATTATTAATTAATTGTTTAGAATATTTTTAGATGAAATGGATTCTTTTAGAATAATATTTATGAATATTTGTTTCTATTTAATAATAGGCCTTTCATTTTATTATATATTATGGATTATCGGAGTGGTTTGTGATTTATTTTAATTTTTATTTTAAAAATTGCTTAAATTATTAATTTTCTAAATTTTTTTGTTTTAGCCTTTCATTAAAACTGGAATTCCATTGAGATGGTTATTTCCACCACAAATTTATGCTGTAATTATACCTTTATTTTTATTTTGGATAGGTGCATTTGTGGCATTATTAATTATTAAATTTAGATAATTTAAGAATTATTATTCTTTTAAATATTTATTTTTAAATTAATTAAAAATTTCCATCAATTTATTTCCTTCCATAGAACACAAAAAATAAAGGAACAAATGGAATGCATCAAGTGCATATTTTTATTATGAAATTATATAAAAAGAGAGATCCAAATTAAAAATATATGAAGATTAAAAAATATTTTGTTTATTTCCTTTTTTCTTCGTCTTAAATATATTTATCCAAATCTAATAAATTTTTGTGCTCTTTTTGGTGCTGTTAAATAAACAGCAGTTAATGGAGATTGTTGTTGTTGTTTTAACCTTTCTGAAGGATATAAACCTTCAACAACGTCAATTAAATCATCTAAATTTTCTACTTCTGTTGTTGTTTGGTCTCCTTCATATTCCTTTAAATATTAAAGAAATAATCTTTAAATAATTTTTAAAAAATTACCATGGGATAAGAACTTCGCCCAAAGCGAATAAATTTTTGAGGCCTTTCATTAGCTCGTCCAAATCTAATAAATTTTGGTTTAGGTGCTCGTGATTCTCGTTCGAACCTTAATTTTTAAATTTATTATTAATATTTTATACACTTTCTTTGACTTTAAAAAGGATATTTTCGAAAAGAACAAAGTAGGCGGTCGTGTCCGAGTGGTTAAGGAGATTGACTCGAAATCAATTGGGCTTTGCCCGCACAGGTTCGAATCCTGTCGACCGCGATTCAATTTTTTAATGTTTTAATAATTATAATTATTTAAATTAACTAGAAAATATTCTTTAAAAAATAATTAATTACCAGTTTTTATAAGGAGATAAAACTTCGTTAACAGATTCTTCCGCTAATGCTGTTTCAGTAGTAAAAATAAAGAGACTAACAAGAATAATAACTATAAATATTGGAGAAAATATTGTTTTCTTCATTAATGAATTAAAGAAATTTTTGTTTATGAAAATTTGCATTATTAAATTGAAAATTAGACGAATTTTTAGTTTAAGTAATTATTTGCTTATTTTGACTTTTTTTTTTAATCTGAAATTAATTAAATTAAAAAAAAATAATTTTAGGTCTCTGGATAAAATAAAAATAAGGTTAATTATCATAAATTATTTATTAGAAAATAGGGAATTTATTTAATGAGTTATATAATAGTACATTAAATTGGTATATTTATTATTTTGTTTTTTTTATAAAATAATTAGCTTTTACCTCCCAATTTAATTTTTTTTATTCTTTTTAGGTAACTAAGGATGGGAGGGTTTTTTTTAATTGTTACTGAGGATTGGATAGATTGCGTGTTCAAAATTTTTATTGTCTGAGTTTAATTTATACTATAAAAAAATTAAATAAAATTCTTTAAAAATAATTTTAAAAAAATAAATTTCTTTAAAAAAAAAAAGAGAAAAATATTAAAAATTATTAATTTATTTAAATAAAATAGTCAATATATAAATAAAAAAGGCCTTTATTTAAAATTTAATTGTTGACTTTTAAATAATTTCCCTTTATTCTGAAAAATCTTTCTTTATTTTTTTTTGAATTATTAAAATTTCCTAAAAATAAATTTAAAAATATTACTAAAAATAAATAAATATCAACATTTTTATTTTAAGAATTAAAAAAAAATAAATATATTGATAAAATTTAATAAAAATATTGCCTTTTTTGTATTATTTTTAAATAATTTTACGTAAAAAATGAAGTCACGTTATAATATAATTTTTATAAAGAAAATTTAACGGAAATATTTTTCTATTTAAAAAATAAAAATTGAAACAAATAAAATTATTTTTAGTATTTTTTCCAATATATTTATTTATTTGCAAATAAAAAAGAAAACAAGAAAGTTTAATAAAAATAAATGATGTCAGAAAATATGTCCTTTTTTTTTAAGATTTAATTTTAAATATCAAAACATTTATAAATATACTAGAATTAATATTTGAAACATTTATTTGAAAAAAGAAGACATAAAAAAGCTAAATAATTTTTTTTTTGAATAAAGAAATACTAAATTTAAAATTAAAAAAAAAGAGTTTAATTTATAAATTAATTAAATCATAAACATTATTAAATAAAATAATATTTTTGTAGAGAATATCAATATATTAAATTAAAAATATATTTATTTTTTAATTAATTTTTAAAAATAAATTACTAAACAAATATTTATTAATAAATAAATATTAAAAATAATTTTTAATGTTTGTGAATATATTATTATGCCTTTTTATTTAAATTAAAAATATTGCAATTTGAGAATATTAAAAAATAGAAAAGAATAAATTCTTTATTTATTTTAAATTATTTTAAAACAAATTTTTGGAATTTTAATAAATAAGAATTAATTAATTTAAATAATTATTTAAATTAATTTTTATTTATTAAAATTATTTAGAATTTTTTATTACTCAAAAAATTAATAAATATGGAAATTATTAATTCAATGGAATATTTTATTAGAAATAAAAAATGGTTATATTAAACACGCAAATGTCTCAAATAAAAAGAGAAGACTTTTAACATCAAATAATAAATATTAAAAAAAATTATTTAAAAAAAAGACTTTATATTTGAACTAAAAAAATTAATTTATTTATTAAATAAACATTTATTTAAATAATTAAATAGTTAATAAACACAAAAATAGAATAATCCCATATATTTTTTCTTATAAATAAAAGAAAAAATAATAAATTATTATTATTATTTTATTTCTACAAAAAAAAATGCTAAAAAAAGGTTTATTTTATTTGAGTAAATAAATAAATACACCTATTTATATTAAAATATATAAAAATAAAATTAATTAAAGAAGGGAATAAATATACATATTTATTATATTTTAAAATTTTTAAACATACATAAATGCCATTTATTTATTATTAATTACCTCACATGGTTTAAAAGACAAATATATTTATTATTTAAATAAACTTTATTTAAAAAAAAAATATTAAAAACTCAAAATTTAATTTTAATTAAATTTTGCAATATATTCTTTATTTATTTTTTTAATAAAATAAAAAAAGGGAATGCCTTAAACAATTTTATTAGAATATTAATAATAATAACCTACATTGTATTTATTTGTTGTTAAATTCCCTAAAGGGAAGGAGAGAACATTGGTTATAAAAAATAAATAAAAATTAATTAATTAAATATTTATTTATTTATTTAGTCATATGACTTTAATTTTATTTAAATAAAATTATATTTTAAATAAATATATTATTAAAAATTAATTTAAAGTTAATTAAATAAAATTTAATTAAATTTGATTTATTTTTTCTTTTTAAATAAATAATAAAAAATACTCAAGAAAAATGATTAAAAATTCCCTTATATAATGCGTGGGTTGTTTAAATATGTGAAATACTTATATTTATTTTTTTGTTATTTTTATAGAGAAAATAGCCAAAAGGAAAAATAAAAAAAAATAAGAGGAGAAATTAGCCGGAAACAAAAATAAATAAATTTTTAAAGAAAAATCCTTTATTGTTTTTTAAATTAATTTTTTTTTGTTATTTTTTGTCTATATAGTATATATCAAAATTTAATATATGTATATTATTTTTTAAATAAATGGATTATATATATAATTAAATTAAAAATAATTAATTTAATTATTTAAATAAAAATTCTTTTATTTTTTTAAGTACAATTTAATTTACTATTTGAGTACTCTACTCCTTCATTTAAAATAAATATTAAAATTTAATAATAAAAGAAAAGACAAAAAAATAAAACAATAAAGAAATAAATGTGAAGTTGTTGAAAAAAAAATCTTAAAACTTTTTATAGTCCAAATGAAGTAATCGGAAACTAAAAAAAAGAAGGGAAGGAAGGGGGTTCTCTGTATATATATTTGTAAATAATAATTAAATTTTCAGAGAATATTGTGATAATAATTAGAATTTTCTTTATTCTTTTTTTATTATTTATTTATTAATTTTTAATTAAATTCCTCTATTTTTTAAATTTAAATTCTGAATATTTATTTATTTATTAAAATCTTAAAATAACCCAAATTTAGTAGAAATAAATTAAATTTTATTCTTTTAATTAAAATAAAGAAAATATTTTTTTAAAATAATTTATCTAAAATAATTAATTTAAAAAGTATTATTTAATTTATAAAATGCAATAAGTAATGGGAATGTTTTAATTAATTAAAAAAAAAAGAAATTAAATACATTTATTTAATTTCTAAAAATTCCCACAATTAAAGGAGCATATCCCTTGGACAACCAGCCCTTAAATAATCGTCAGATTTAACTCCAAAATAACTCAAATGATCTACTGTGTCAACAGCCATTGGTAAAGGTCTACAATGGTGATCTTCTGGGTATTCACAAACCTTAAAAGAAAAGGAAAAATAAAAAGGAATAATTTAAATATTTTTTATATACATACATACATAGACATATTTTTAAATGAATAAAAGGAGTAGTATTTATTTAAATAAATTATGTTAATTTAACTAATTAAATATATATATTCTTCTATATATTTTATTTAATAAAAAAGCTATTAAATAATCTTTAATTAATTTTTATTAAATTAAATTAAAATTTATTTTAAGATTTTTACGTCTTTTAGTTTAATTTCATTTTTATTAAATTAAATATATTCAAAAATTAATTTTAAATTAAATTAATTATATTTAATAATTTTACCATAAAATCAGCTTCTCTAGACTCCATTCCTTGAGGATAATGAACAGCAAAACGATAAAAATATGGTTGACGTTCTGCACCACCCAATGTTAATAAAAGTCCATCTGGGTCAACAGATTGAGGTATATTTGTTACCTTAATTAATTAATTAATTAATTTAAACAAAAAATTATTTAATTATTTTCACATAAAAAATTTTATTAAATTACCTAAATTAGCTTTTAAATAATTACGTAATTTATATGTAAAAAGAATTAGAAAATGTAATATTGGGTAAAAATGTAATTTAAAAAAATGTAGATAATGGGAAAATTAATGGAGAAAATATTTCTTAATGTAAAAATTATAATTTAAAATAAACTACTAACGATATCATTTTTATTAATAACTCTGTAACGAAAGGGAACATTTAATTCAACAGCCTTTGCATAATTTAAATTTCCAGTTCTTGGTTCACCAAAAGTAACAAGTTTAACCTTTTCAGGAGAGAATATTGTTTGATTAATTAAATATAAAGCAGTCATTGAAGCTAAAGAACCACCTAATGAATGCCCAGTTACCTTAACAATTAAAATAAAATTAAAATTTTTAATTTTTAAATTACCCAAATACGATAACCTTCGTAAGTTTCTTTTAGTTTTAATAATTGTGTTTTCATTCCTCCTTCAAGAAAAAGACGTCTAAAAGCTCCATGAAAATAAGTCATAACACCAGAACCATTTACAAACTTTTCCCAAGCACCTAATTGTGCTGCAATTCCATGAATAAATTCCTATCAAATAAAATGTTTTTTTTTAATTAATTTAAATAAAAACTTGAAAAAGTTGTCTATCTATAGTAGATCCTCTATAAATAACATAAAGGGCTTTAGCTTCCTCAGAAACTGCTAACATTCCAGCACAAGTATTTTTAGCTTGATCACATTCTACTTCGAAGTATTTAATTATTCTAAAAATTAATTTTAATTAAAAATAAATTTATATTAAAATATTTAAATAATTAAAAAATTCGCGGTCGACAGGATTCGAACCTGTGCGGGCAAAGCCCAATTGATTTCTAGTCAATCTCCTTAACCACTCGGACACGACCGCCCTTACTTTTTCTCTTCATAAATACACTATCAATTCAAAGGAAAGAGTTTTATAAGTAAATTTTGTTGTTTATTTAATTATTTTAAATAAAATTTATTATTAAAAATAAGAATAAATTTAATTATTTTTTTAGCCTATATTTTATTAATATACTTACTTTACATCACTTCGACTATTTTTTAAACAAAATGTTGGATCTTTTTGTTTTGCTGCCAAGGTAAGTGCATATAATGACCTTCCTAATTTGTCTGTATATCTACGTCCTTTTGCATTTGAAACTTTTAATGGACATTTAAATGGATCACGAGTAGCAACAGCTACACCTGTTGGACAAGAAAGTGGTCCACCACATGTATTTGTTGAATAACACCATCTAAATTAATTTAATTAAATTTAAATATTTTTAAAGTAAATATATTTTAAAGAAAAATCTAAATATTTTGATTAAAAAAAACCTGCAATGTTCTCGAAAAGTTAAAATATTTACATAAGAATTAGTACATCCATTACAATTTTTGACTAAAATAATTAATTAATTAATTATTAAATAAAAATATATTTTAATAACCATCACTACAAACATTAATCATTCCAGAATAAACAATTGTTGGTATAAATATAATAATAATTAATAATAAATATTTATTAAACATTATTTATTTATTTTTTATTAATTAAAAATAAAAATAACTATTCAATATATTTATTTATTTATTTATGTTGACCCAAAATATAAAAATTCAATCCTTAATAATAATAATAATAAAATATATAGGTCAACAACAACAACAAAACTATTTAGATATATTTAGTAGTTGATCGCTCAAATGAAGATGCAACAATATTTTTGTATTTAAATTAAACAAAGTAAAGAATAATAATAATAATTTAATAAAAAGAGTTAAAATATAATTTAAAATATATTAATTAAAAAATTAATTAAAATAATTAAAAATATATTTTTAACTAAATTTAAATAAATATAAATTAATATTATTTTTTAATTTTTATTTATCTTTTCAGTTTTTCACTTTAAAAACAAACTTCTTGACAACCGGAAAAATTCTCTTTGACTTAAAAAAAAGATAAAGGAACTACTTACTAGTTAAACTTTTGGCTGAAAATAATCAATTCTTTTTTTTTATTTTTTTATTTTATTTTTATTTTATTATTATTTTTTAACATTTTCTTTTTTATTTTCACTTTTATTAAAAGAACTAATATTTTTAAATAAATAAATATATTTAATTAATTTTTAGATATATATTTTTAAAAAAATGACATTTTTCTTTATTTTATTTTTATTTTTATTAATTTGTTCATTTAATGAAACTGCTAAAATTCTTTTTACTTTTTATCATGATCGTGGTAGTCATTTTGGATCAATGTTGCCATTAATGGAAAAGTAAATTTAATCAATTAATTAATTTAAAAAAAAGATTGGCCATTAATGGTCATTCTGTTTCTGTTTTGGATACTATTTTCTCTAAAAATATATCTACATTAATTAATAAACATTATGCCAAATTACCACAAGACGATGAAAAAGAAGAAATTAAAAAATATTTTGCTAATTTCTTTTGGTATGAAACAGATTCTTCTTTTACTTTACTTGAATTTTTTGAACATGGAGATAATAAACTTGGAATATTAATGATTAATTATACTGAAAAGGCAAAAAATAAATATATACCTAATTAAATTAAAATTAATTTCTTTCTTTCTTTTTTCTTCTTTTTCTTCATTTTTATTTTTATTCTTTTTTCCAGACTTTCCCAAAAACAACAAAATTCAATATTTATTTTATGGACTATAATATCACCAACAATCCCTTCTTCTTTTTATTCTCTCCTTAAAATAAAAAATATTAAAATTATTTTAACTCCATTACCAAACCATGAAAATGAAAATAAAATTTTGGCTAATTATATTTGGAATAAAACTGTTGGAAATGCTTTAGAAAAAGTTTTAATTTCTGTTTATAATAAGGGGAATTTAGATATGGGTCAATTAATGGAAATACATCAAACAAAGGCATTCTTTTTTAATTTAATTTAAATATTTATTTATTTTATCTTTCCTTTTTCTTTTTCTTTTAATTTAATTTTTTTCTTAAACTTTCTTTTTTTCTTTCACATTTTATTATTTTTTAATATATTATTATTGCCTTTTTTATATTTAATGCCTTAAAGCATTCATTCTCATAGAAAATTCTGTCCAGTATTTCCTATAAATGCATGATGGAAAAAAGGCTCTATATAATAAAAAAATGGGCTTTTCCCCTTTTTTATTTTATAGAGCAAAAAACCTTCACATTTCGTAGACTTTTTTATTTTTATTTTCAACACAAAAAAGCTTTCAACCAGTAAAGTATTTATTTTACTTTTTTTAAAATTATTTAATTCTTTTAAAGTTTTGAGGTTAAATAATTATTTTAAATATATTTATATTTTATTAATTAAATTGTTTACTCTTTCCTTTTTTTAAAAATAATTATTATTTTTTTTAAATAAAATGAAAATTCAAATTTCACAACAAATTAAACAACAACAACAACATTCTCCTTCTTCTTTTTCTTCTTTAAATTATTCAATTAAAAATAATTTAAATTATTATTTTTCTAATCGTTTAACTCGTATTCAATTAAATAAAATATCTTTATCTGAATTACATCAAATAGCTGAAAATTTAACAAAAAATGTTGAAAATGCAAATTCAGAATTAATGTCACTTCTTGAAATTAGAGATACACTTTCTATGAAAAGAGATGCTCTTACAATAGAAATTGAAGACCTTAAAGAAAGGGAAAAAGAAAGAAAAAATAATTAAAATAAAATTAACAAAAAATTAATTTAATTTAAATAACTTTTTTTTCCTCTCTCTTTGCAATATTATTTTTAATTATTAAATTTAAAATAAATTTAAATTAAATTATTTACTACTACTTATGTATGTATGTTCCTTCTTAGAATATTAAATTATTTTTATTTTTATTTATTTCTTTCCTTTTATTATATGTAAATTAAATTAATTTTATTGTAAATTAAATTGTCTTATTTTTATTAAATATCTATATATATTATTCTATATATATTTAATATTAAAATAATTAATTATTAATATTTATTTATATGTATTTATTTATTTAAATCACAGAACTAATAAATGAAGATTGGGATTTAATTATTATTGATGATTTATTTTGGACTTTTGGTTTTGCTTTAACAACATTAAAACAAAGATTATGGGAGAAAGGTGGTGGAATAAAAAATAAAAAAGAACCAAAAAGTATTATTTATTCAACTGCTGGGCAAACACTTTTGTCTTCAGAATCAATTAAATCTACTGGTTTTTAATTTAATTTAATTTATTTTCTAGGACATGATTGGGTATCTAAATGTCCTTTATTTCCATTTATTCCTACTGATATAAACGATGCGTATTCACCAAAAAGATTTTCACATCGATTACATTCTTTAATTGAAAATGGAGCTGAATATTTATTAATGAATTGGATTGGTATTTTATTTAATTAATTTATAGAGAATATATTCTATATAGTTGAACAATTTTATATGCCAAATATTGCTCGTTTTGGTGTTCCTAATTTTACTTGGAAAGAACTTTATAGTCGTAGTTCACTTCAACTTTCTGATTCTATTGACCGAATAGGTTGGCCATTAGCTAAAGGTACAGAAATGATTAATATTGGGGCTCATTGTCGTGAACCAAAGGAATTACCCGAAGAATTAAAAAAGTTTATTGAGGAAGGAGATTCTGAAGGTTTTCTTCTTTCTTTAAATAAATAATTAAATAAATAAAGGTGTAATTTATGCTGCTTTTGGAACCTACCCTGAATGGAGTTTAGCCCCTAAAAGAATTATTTCTTCTCTTATTGGAGCTTTTCAAAGGCTTAATAATAAATATAAAATTATTTTTGCTTATAATGGTCCTCCAATTGAAAATATTGGAAAAAATATTTTATTAGCTAAATGGACTCCTCAATTAGAGATTTTAGCACATCCAAAGACTAAAGCATTTATTACACATGGTGGACTTAAAAGGTAAATAAATATTCTATTTATTAATTAATTTAACTTCTAAAGTATAAGGGAAGGTTTATGTTCTGGTGTTCCAATAATTGTAATGCCTTTATTTGCTGAACAAGCACATAATGCCCAACAAATGTTAGTAATGGGAATTGGTCCAGTAATTAATAAATATTCATTAACTATTGATTCTGTTTATTTAACTATTAATTCAGTAAGTATTTTTAATTAATTAATTTATTTATTTTTATTTAAGGTAATTTCTGATCCAAAAACAAGTTCAATTTCAAAAAAATTTAATTCAATTTTTCTTGATAGAATTATTCCATCACTTGATGAAGGTACTTTTTGGTTAGAGAGAATTATTCGTCTAAATCCTGGAAGAAAAGTTTATTTTGAACGTAAAGGAATTAATTTAAATTGGATAAATTATTTATATATTGATTTAATTATTTTTATATTTATTTTTATTTTATTAATTTTTTAGATATTTTATTTTTTAGTTTATTTTGATTAATTGTATAAATATATTTTTTTAAATTTTCAAACGTTTTCTCTCTCTTTTAAAATAAATCATTAAATACAAACTATAATAAATAAATTAATTCGTTTAATGGTTATTTTTACTTGTTTTATTTTTTCTTTTTTATCTAAAATTTACCAAAAATTGTTTATTATTCATTTTTTTAAATAAAAAAGTCTGTCCTTTTTTAATTTTATCAATTTTAATTTTTTTAAATAATTTTATAAATTTATTTAGATATAATTTTAAGATAAATTAAACTTTTATTTAAAAATTGTTTTTACCTAGGAAATTAAAATAAATCCATAAAAATAGGAAAAAACATTTATTTATTTATTTTTCTTACATTTTTATAATCAAACAATTTTTTTGTTGTAGTATTACTTTAGAATTTAAAAAAGAAAAAATCACCTGACATAAAATTAATTATATGTACTATTTATTTTTTAATACGAAAGACAAACTTTGTAAAAACAATTTTTTTTTAATTTTATTATTATTTATTTTTATTCTTCTCTGAACTAAAAAATTTTAAAATTAATTATTTAATTTTATTAATAATATTTAAATTAAAGATATTTTTAAGAAATTAAAAAAATAAAAGGTTATTCTTATTGAACTATAATTTAATTTAAATAAAATAATTATTAAATTAAAATAATGAAAATTATTGGAATAATTAACATTTATTTTCTTTTTTTATTTATTTCATTTACTAAATCTATTGAAGAAGTTAAACCTTATAAAATTCTTGTAACCTATGCAGCAAATTCTCAAAGCCATTTACGTTCAATACTTCCATTAATTAATCAGTAATTAATTACATAATTAATTCTTTTATTATTATTATTTTTAGTTTAGCAAATTCTGGTCATCATTTATTTCTTTTAAATATTAATCCAAAATTAAAACCTGAAAAATATGCAGAAAATACTTCTCTTATTAATATTCCTTTAGATATAATTCCAGATGATGATGAAAGAATAAAAGAATTTGAAAAAATTATGTGGGGATATACAATGCATTCTCCAATGCTTATTCTTGTTTATAAATTAATGGGGGAAGTAGTTACTAATGTTATTACAAAGAATTCAGAAGAAGTAAATTTTAAATAATTAATTTTTAATTAATTCTTAGTTTTCTCAAATAATTAATAAAAAATGGGATTTAGTTCTTGTAACAGAATTATTTAATTTACATGGTTATTCTATAGCTAATTTATTATATGAACGTAATTCTGTTCCTTATGTTATGTTATCAACATCAATGATTATGAGTTCTTTTGCATGGGCAAAGGCTGCAGGTAAAGGAAAGGAAAGAAACTTTTCATTTATTGTAAATTTATTTAGCTCAAAATTGGGTAACACATCCAAACCAATTTTCCCCTACCCCTGGAAATGGTGCAAATGATGGCTTTGATCCTTCAATCTTTCATCATAGATTAATTCATAGTCTAGAAGGAATTGGTGATTTTATGTCAATACCCTTTACTGGTTTATTTATTTTAAGATTTTAAAAATAATTTAATAAACAGATCATTTTATTAGTCCAGTGTTTGCTTTACTAAATGATAAAAGGAATTTTAATTTTGCTAAATTTATTATTAAAAGCTCAGCTACTATGGTTGATTCAATTGAATATTTAGGTTTTCCACATCCTGGTAATATATAATAAATAAAACAATTAATATTTAAATTATTCCTTTTAAGAGGTTTCTGAAGTGTTTAGAATTGGCGATCATTGTGAAAAGTCTTCAAAATTACCTAAAGACTATCTTAATTTTGTTGAAAATCCCAAATCAAAGGGTAAAAACCTTAAAGCTGATATCTGATTAATATCTTGAATTCCAAATTTTAAGGAACTATTTATGTAGCTTTTGGTACAGCAGTTGCCTGGGGCCGTGCACCACCTCATATTATTGAGAGTTTCTTTACAGCTTTTTCAAAGCTTGATAACTATCGAATTATTTTTGCATTCAAAGGATCGGAGAAATTTTTAGAATCACGTGAAAAACCACCTCAACATATAAGAATTGTTGAATGGGCACCACAATTAGATATATTAGCACACCCAAATACTAAAGTATTTCTAACACATGGAGGATTAAAAAGGTTATAATAGTAGAGTTAATTTAAGGAATAAAAAATAATTTTATGTTAATTACTCTTCAGTGTTAAAGAATCATTATGCTCAAAGACACCAATGCTTGCAATGCCACTCTTTGCGGAACAGAACCATAACACTCATATGGTTTTAAAATTTGGAATAGGGATTGCATTAAGCAAGGTAAGTTATTACAATTATGCTTATATGTATGTATTAATAATTATTCTATTTAGGTATATTTTAATGTGTTAACAAATCATTTATATATTTTTTATTCCCTATAGTTTGATACCGAGGCTGAAAAGCTGTACTTAGCCATTAAAGAACTTATTGATAATCCAAAATACAGGGAACGTGCAGAAAAACTACAAAATATTTTTATTGATCGACCAATTTATGGATTAGATGAAGGAGAATTTCGGATTAGAAGGATTATACAGAAGAATAAAACAAAAAGAAAGCAATACTTTGAAAGAAAGGGAATTGATATTAGCTTTATGGAATATTTCCACTTTGATATATTTCTTGTATTTTTTACATTTTTCCTTATTCTTTCAAAATAAGTTTTAAATGTTTTTTAAATAATTGTAATGTAAATTATTTAAATAAAAAATTAACACATTTAATAAAAATTGTAACCTCTATTTTATTAACAATAATCCTTAATTCAGTAATTATGTCTAAATTTTATTCATAATTTAGCAATATATTAAACATGAGCACACAGAAAATACCAATTCATATCAAAGCAATGGGATTTTCTTCGGTCCATACAAGAGAACATAGGCACCTAAAATTATTATTAAATCTCTATTTCTCTAAAAAAGCATTTCTAAAAAATATAAAACGAACAATGCCAATCCCCGCCACCAGACAATTTGAGAATTTCTGCCTCTGATACTGGATAGACATCTGTATCATCACATGCCGCCCATTTAGAATTTCCTGTCTTTTCCTGATTGTTATTCTTTATGTCCACTTCTTCATCAATATCTCCATCACCGACACGCACCCAAGCAACGTAATGTCCCGAGTCACTTGCCCGACCCTTATGAGTAATTAAAGCCTAAAAATTAGTTAATTAATATTTATTTTAAAAAAATTCAATTTTCTTTTAACCTTTAAATCATAAAGTCCACTATTGTTTGATCCAACATCATCGACGAAAGTATTTGGATAAAAATCCTTTGGCTTTAAACAAATTTTTTCAGTAGAAGGGTCTTCCGCTAGCTTTGCTTGGCGCAACATTTCCATTCGTGCTTCCTCAAATTCCTGTAAACCCTTTATTTATAGCAATTTTTAATAATTACATTGAGCTTTTGACGCGCCGGTCTCAACTTTTCTTGTAGTTCTGGGGTACATGCATCGTACATATCCAAAACCATTGGAAATTTGACGTCCTTAAGTATTTTTGCATTGATCTAAATTATAAATACATTTCACGTCGTTATAATTTTTAACTAAAAAACTAACGTTTTCTTTCTCCTTGAAGAAAAAGCGTACAATTTGTAGAGGAAAATATGCAGGCAGTCTATCGATAAGCGAACTTTTCTGATACTTTGCATTTCGGCCCAGTTCTTCCGAATGTTTTTCAATCTCTTCAACCATTTTAAGTTTAATTCCTGACTGTATATAACGAACTGATTGGTTGAGAAAACAACTAGCCTAAAAATCTAAATTAGAATCGTAAAATCGTATTTTTCTTCGTGCCTGATAAGAAATCTCTTCACTCATTTGCACTTCTTCCTTACAACCTTCTTCCAAACATTTAGTTTTGACTTGATATTTTATTTCGAAAAATTTTTTTAAAGGAGTCCGATTTTCATTATTGGCTTCGTTCTTCAAACTAGACGCATTTTTATTGTCAAAAGAAACGACCAATTCATCAGAAATTAAACGAAATAATTCACAGAAACATTCATTAGCATCCTGTTGAACACCAAGATGAAATTGTGGGAAAATAGTGTGAAGGGCATATAAAAACATTAATGGAGAAACAGTCGTAGTCTGCTCTGATTCAGTTAAATCAGACTCAATAATGCGAGGTCGTGATGCACCAGCATCCATTTGTTCATAGACCTAATTTATTAAGATTATAAAAATTATAATTTGGATAGTTACTTTCTTAAGCATTTTTGTGATTTCGACTGCATGTGAATTTACGTCTTGAGCATTGTCTTGACCACCTGTATAAACTTTTACCGCAGCATTTAACTCAGGAATTGTCTGAATAAAAATTTATGAAATAATTGGCAACATAAACTCACAAAATCATACCTTAAAGCACTGAAGCGTTGCATTCATATAACATGTATTGCCCAAGTTTGCCAAGCCAGTTGGTAAAATAACTTTAGTTTTGGCTTTCTGATTTGTAGATTCTCTATCATTGTCTATCTCTTCTGCAGCAATAGTGCTTGGTTTGGTTGCTAAAGCAGTCCCTCCCATAAGCATAATCGTAGATCCATCCTTCATGGCAACTCCATTCCAACTTTCGTTCCCTATTGCCTTACCCTAAAAAGACAATATTTAAAAAGTTTAAAAAGACATTATGTCTAAAGTTTAACAAAATACTTACCCTAACCAACAATTTTTGTCTCTCAGGAGGGATTTCCGTCAAAGCAAAAAGTTGAGCTTTTAAAAGCATAGGCGACTCATTTAAATCGACGTCAACAGCAAAAACACTTGATCCACACCTGACATTTATTTTAGGCATTCTTGCACAAAAAGTAAAAAAAATACAAATAAAATCTAAATTAAAAATAATTAGAAATATCATCATAAAGAATAAAATAATTAAAATATTCTTAAAAAAGTATAAATGAAGCAAAAACTCATTTAGTGTCAAAGAATGGGAAAAAAGAATTAAAATAGTGATAAATTTGAATTTGCGGATTTTGGCGTTCTAAAAAATATTTTGCCAAGATTTCAATCGCCAGTTCGGTGGAGTTACTCCGTAGCAAAATTATTTGTCGTCATGGAATTTCAATTCCTTGATGTGAAATCATTTAAAAATTTTGTTAGACTTAATTATTTTTTCCAATGCATTATTTGCAAAATTTATCTTCGAAATTATTAAAATTACGACACCTTTTGGCCTCTGATGTTCGTTTTTTTAGTAGTGACTTGCCTGGAGCTGGCACTTCCACTGGTATCGAACATGCAATAAAATTTAACAAAATTGGAGGGAATAATAAACAATCATTTAATGATTATAAATGTGCTGAGTATTTGAATTTCAATAAAGACACCTATTATGACATTGAGGTAATTTTTGAATCTTTAAAATCTTCATATTATTTTAATATTTCAGTGTGAACTTCAAAAGTTTCGCGCCCCACAGCCCTCAAATAAACAGCTGGATGTAGAGCCCAAGTTCAAAAAAACCCAATAGTTTTTAGATTTATTAGCATCTTTGTTTCTTTATGTCTATATAATATTTAGAAAATAAAAAATTAAATGAAAGCCTTACATGTAAATATTTGTTTATAAATTAAATATCTTAATTATTGTCATTTTTCTATTTTAATTTCTCAAGTAAGATGTCTAAATGTGAGGATGTTTATGAGATAACTTCTGAGATAATTGCAAAATGGGCAGAGATTGGTCTAGACAGTGATATTTTAGATATAGAATTGACACAAATAATTGACAAATATCCAACAAAAAAATTTCCTATTATATGTGACAATGCTAAAGAGGTCTGAATAACTTATTTTAAAAGAGAAGAATCCATTAGGATGTTTGTACTTAACAATATTATTGCTATAATTTTACATTTGAATGAAATGTTTCTGTTATTTTAAGGCATTTTCATCTTTCATTTTTCCCAAATATTTTACTACAAAAATGATTGAATTTGAAAAATCGGCGATTATTCGCTTAAATTTTCTTCGAATTTGTTTGCGCGATAAACATTTAGCTGAATCTAATTATATTTTCTCTGTCCTATCAACATTATTGGAAATAACATTTTTGAATGAAAAAGAAGTTAACTTTAAGAGTTCTGCAAAGGGTTTTTTCAAATACCTGAATTTAATCTTTTATTTACTTTTCAGTTATAATTGAGGCAGACAAATGTTTGGTAAATTTTTTCTATAATTCTCCAACGGCACGATCACAATTTAAGTATTTTTACTAGTGGTTCTTTTTTTTTTTTAAATTTTTTATTATTTCTAGAGAGGAACCTTTTAATTTATTGCTCTCTAGAATTTATTATATCTGTCCTATTGTTAAACGGGAAATGCAGATTATGTTTTCAACCAATGAAGAGAATAATAAATTTTTTTATCTTAATAATTGGACTAAAGAAGATTTAGAAGAATTGCTTTTATTAGATATGAAAATTTGTTTTGTTGTAAGTGCACAAGAAAGACAATTACAGGTATATTTTTTAGAATACAAAGTTTTCTTTGATCGAATCAATCTTATGAAATTAATTTCATTTTGATAAAATTATTTTTGTCAAATACTTTTCTAAATTTTCATTAATTTTTTAGATTGATTGTTTAAAAGATGATAACAAAATTAAAATTTTTCATCAAATTCTTTCAAACGCAAATTATAAATTCATGAATAATCCATCTTCAGAAGTTGTTTCCTCTATTCGTCCTTTTATAAATGAGGCATTACTTATTTTATTTAATTTCTTCCATCAAACAGTTTATCAACAACAACTGTTAACTTCGGTTATTAAAAAGTATTTTTAAATTTTTTTTTAAATTTATTAGAACTCAATTATTCAATTATGTGCAAATGAATGTGCAATTATTCTTCAAAATTTATATCTTGATATTGCGATTAAACAGAATACAATTAATCTTATGGCTACTATTCCTAATACTTTGTTCTCTCTTTGCCCTAAGGTTAGAATAAAATTGTCCAAAAAATAAATGGTTTTACTTCCTTTAATTCTTTTAGGTTGAAGATTCTACAATTATCAATGAAAATACATTTGAGGGTTATGATATTCGTTTTTTGGACCTATTGCTTAAAAATTTAGAGGAACATATTGATAAGGTGTTTAATTAATTATTCCTAGTATATTTTTGTTAAGTATGAGAAAGAAAATGCGCCTGCATTTAGTGAACATCTTGTGATGTTTTTGAAACTGTTGACAACTTTTTGTTCTGATCACAAAGTTGCTAGACGTTTTTGTCGCTTAAAGGTGATTTATTCTTACATTTTAAAACAAAGTTTATTAACTAAATTTCTTTTCTTAGAATTTTAATGTTTATGAGTCTTGCATCATAAAATTAATAATTTTTATAAACTTGTTTTTTATTTAGGTTATCCCTCCTTTGACGGCTGAAGATGTAAGACATGGTCCAGATGTTGGCTCTTCGTTTAGAAATAAGCTTGTCAGATTAATTTCATCCGTCGGAGTACTATCTAACGCATCATCAGATTTCTTGTTTGTACTTTGTAAACGTTCAGGTTTTTAAATTTTTTTTTAATTCTATTTTTTATTAAAATTAGTCGGTCGTCTAGTTAAATACACGGGATTTGGTCATGCTGCAGGATTATTAGCCGATCGTGGGATGCTTGGAAGTGCTCTGACACCAGGGCATCCATCTGACAGTGAGGATTCTGAGACAGAAGACTACAAGGAAGTTGAAAATGAGTAAGATTTTAATTAATCTAATTTTGTTAGTTTTCACCCGTTTTTAGAGTAAACTCAGTTACTGGCTACATCCCACCAGCTGGTCAATTGGAAGAGTTTCGCCGTCAATTTGAATCTATGAGTGATGAACAGAAGGAACATGAAGCGATGAAGCTTGTCAATGCCATGGATAAATTAATGGACCAAGGTATAATTGCTCCAGGTACTGTTGATGGAGATGGTCATGTTAGGCAAGTAAAACACGTTGCAGAATTAATAAAAGATGTACAAAAAAACTCAGAAAGATGAGGATAGTGACTAATTTAATTGTTTAATCTAAATAACCCAGAAAACTCAAAAATAGTTTGTATGTTTTATATTTTTGCATAATCTCATGTTCTTATCCCCGTTTCTAACAGACTTTTTGATCTCCCACTTTAATATTCTATTCATTCAAAGTAGATAAACTCTAAAAGAGAAACAATTACTTTAGATTGCAAAACTTAACTTTAATTACTACAATATAAAAATTTCGTTCAAAAGAATTGAGTATTTTGGACTTATAATAATTTGAATTGAACAGGTTAAGATAACAACTTGTTTGGGATCACATTTTAAACAAAAGAAGTCAATAGCCTAATCGTTCGTAAAAGCTCATGGTACAATTAGGGCTGTTGCTAAGATTTAATTAATTTTACTAGGCTAAACCTTTAAATACAATTTGTAACAACAGCCAACAATAATAACAAAACAAGTCTTTTCTACTCAAAAATCATGGGAATCCAGCTTTCTGGGTGTAGTAAATTCAAATATAAAATCATCTGTTATTTCCTTACGCCGTTCTTGAAGTTTTACTATAACATTTTGTACCAAATCAATCGCTATTTTCTTCATCTCACCGGAAAGCATTTTACCACTAGTATAATCCTAAATTATAGAGAAATAGGACAAAATAATTAAAATAACTAGCCTCTCGGATTTGTTCCAATTTCCTCTCATCTTCAAGGAAAAATCGCAGAAACTGAAATGAAATGTCAACGTCACAGTTTCCCCCATATTTTCTGTGTTCTTCAATAGTATCACGTCCACCACTAAAGGCATATTTATTTATCTAAAGAATTTGAATTAGTTAATCCTTAAAGTATCCATTAAAAATAAAACCTTTGTTTTTATTTGTTTTGGTGAATCATCAATATAAACACAAGAATTTGCATCACTTGCAGCCATTTTGCTTTGACCACCTTGTAATGATGGAAGAAAACTGCTTGAAATAAGTGAAGGTTTAGGACATTTTAAACGAGGTGCCGCATCACGACACATTCGGAAGAAAGGGTCCTTTAAAATTTTATATAAAAATTAATTAAAAATACTTGGTCTATAGCACAAGGAATTAAACAAGGAATATCATGGCGTTCATTAAAAATTGAAGGAAAACTACTACTAAAGCACGCTGCAGCTTGTATAGCTGGAAATGCAGTTTTCCCAATTGAATCTTCTCCAGTAAAGCCAAAAATAGCACGTGCCTGATTATTCGTTACTACTTTCCAGATACGAAGAATATTTTTATAAAAAGCTGAACTAAAAATATTTTCTATTTTAAATATAAAATAAATAAATAAAAATACCACATATATTCTGAATTGATAAAAATAAAGGTATTTCTAGGATGAAAACCAACAGAAACTATATCTTTAATATTTTCAAAGGCTAGTCTCTTCGATTCTTCTAATGTTAAATCCTTCCACAGGAATTTCTCATCATCCGTTAACTGTTTTAATTAAAAAATTTTTAACAATAAATAAAATGAAAAAACCTGAATTATTAAAGGAACATTAAAGGCATCTTGTAAAGCTTTTGTAAAAAAGAAGGGAATCAAATGTCCCAAATGCAAACTTCCACTACTGGCTCCTCGTCCCGTATACAAATAAAAGGGTTTATTTTGTTCAAAGCGGTCCAGAATTTGATGTAAATCTCTAAAATAGAAAAATACAACAACGGCTTGACATTAAGCTAAAAATTTTGATATATTTGTCACATAGTTCAGAGCACTTAAATATTTATTAATGCTTTTAACAAACTTAAAATAAATTATTGAAATGAAACCTATGTGCAAAGAAAATTCCTCTTTTAAGCAAGGGATGAGCTTTATGTCCTGTCAATTTCTCAAAGCGTACAATAAGTTCTTCATTGACTTTACTACATCCAAAACGCTCTAAAGAAATTGATTACTTTTTAAATATTTTAAATCAATATTACTTCAATTAATTTTTTATATTTATAAAATAAAATACAAACGGATAAGTTTATCGTAGTCAATTCCTGTAGAGCTTGTAGTACTAACATTCCAAGGAGTAACAATATCATTTTTTGATTTACCTTCTTCAATGAATTCTTGATTTTGTTCTATTAAGGAAACATGATTTTTTTGAGAAAAATTATTATCCTCGAGGTCTAACTGTGTAGACGAGCTCATAATGATAAAATTAAATACTTTGCTGGAATTTAAAAATTTTTATTTGATGTGTTAACAGAAAATATAGTGTGCACCAAAAGTATTTTGCCAACAAACGCCAAGCTTAAAAAAGTCAATCAGACACAAACAAAATAACATTCCCTAAACTATATTTTATTATCCCTTTTTCCACTACCACTGAACTGAATACTTCTTTGGTTTTTATCCCCTAGACTAATCTGAACCAGAAATAATCAGAAACTTAGTTCGTGACTTCTACATATAATCCAACCCTGTCAATCTTAAACCTTGGGTATGATAAAGGGGGACACGCCCATCTCGTCGCAGACCATCTCGTCGCGGCAACCTCGTCGCGACAATCTTGTCGCAGACCACCTCGTCGCAAGACCACCTCGTCGCAGACCATCTCGTCGCGGCAACCTCGTCGCGGCAATCTTGTCGCAGACCACCTCGTCGCAAGACCACCTCGTCGCAAGACCATCTCGTCGCAAAAACTTCTAATATAGAAACAAATTTTTTCATCGTCTCTATACTTAAATTTTCATAATTTTTATTTTTTTGTAGTCGTTGTTCATTCTACCACCAAATGTTTATTAATATTTTTAAAAATTAATGAATCAGCATCTTTTAGGGACTTAATCTTCTATAAATTTAGTTAATCAACTACTCATTGGGTTAAAGCCGCCATATTTCAAAAACCATACTCTAGTCATTGAATATTTTGTTTGAAACTTATAATAAGTTTTATTTTTTATAAAGATTTGTAATTTTTAAGATCATAATTAAATAGGTTTATATTAGAAGTTTTCGCGACGAGGTGGTCTTGCGACGAGATGGGCTGTACCCTGATAAAGGTTATGAACAGAATGCCATTTCTTGATTATAATTTGGCGGAACTTGAATTTTTAAAAATCAGTTAACATTTCTTTATTTTTTGTTTCCTTTCTTCAAAGTTATCGATAATTAAATAATTGAAAATAAAATAAAAAATAATTAAATATTTTTATTCAATTAATAATATTATTAAAATCAGAAAGTAAACTCATTAAATTAACCATTATCTCTAAAGGATCAATGTTTTCATCATCCAAATTTCTTCCTGAAATTTGTTCCTGAGCACATCTCCACAACATAACGTGAAGTTTATCAACTGCATCAGATACACTTCTTCCAGCAGTTAAGGCACAACAAATAAGCAAAACAGCTTCATCTAAAGAAAGTGGCCTTCTATTATTATTTCCACAAAAAATAATTCTAAGTTGTTCAATTCTTTCATTAGGAAAATAATTTTGTTTATTAAAAGATATTGAAGTAATACCAGAACAAATCTCCAAAATAATCTAAATAAATAAATATTTTAATATTTTAAATTAAATACCAAAACAATTGATAGACGATTTTTTAAAATAATTTCTTTATCAATTTGTGGTAATTCTTGAAAGACTCCAATTAAATCCATAAAATTATGAAGCAATGAACGTCCAGTAACAACATTTGAAATTGGAATAATGTCCAATGGGAGTGTTAAAATCTCATTAGGAATATTAAGATGCAAGAAGACTGACTATAATTTAATTAAATAAATTATTAAAAAAAGAGCAAATTAATTACTAGAAAATAAAAAGATAAATATTGTTTTTAGAATTAAATAAACTTTAACCTTAAAAGCATTTACTATTGTTCTAGTAAGTTCCATATTCTGTCTCAAAGATTCTATAATATTTTCTTTATTTTCTTGTATATCTCCCTTTCTTTTCCGATTCTTTTCTAATCTAACATGTGTTTGTTGCATTCCCATTCTAAAACATCTAAAAAATAATTTAAAAGATATTTATTTAAAAAAATATTTTGTTTACTTTTCTAGGCGACATTTCTGGCATCGATTTCTTGTTCCTCGGTCTATTATACATTGTCCATTTTTATGACATTCATAAGTTGGAGAATTCTGAATTGAACGCCGGAAGAAGCCCTTTAAAAAAGAAACATTATTTATTATTTTAATTTTATTTTATTTGTTTACTTTACATCCTTCACAGCTTTGAACCTATAAAAAATATATTTAATTAAAAAATATTTAAAAAAAAAAATAAACCCCATAATGATGTCCACTTGCTCTATCACCACAAACAACACAATATTCCCCTGATTGTTGTAAATGTAATTGTAAGTTTTGTTGATGTTGATGTTGAAGAATTGCAAACATTGTAGCTGATGTTGCTGGATTGTTGGCTATTGAATTAAACAAATGTGGATTAATTAAATGTTGTGGAGTAGGGGGAGGATGTATTAAAAATTGTTGTTTTTGTTTTGCAATTTGTAGTTGAGAAAAAGAAATTTGTGGAGAACTTTGTGGATTATTATGAGGTTGTAATTGAGTAAATGCAGAAGAGGAATTTGATGATGAAGAAGAAAATGAATCTTGAAATCCATGAGAGCGCTGATGTGGAAGGATTTGTTGATGTTGAACTTGAGAAGAATAAAAATGTTTTTGAGGTAAAATTTGTTGAGGAAATTGTTGTTGTTGATATATTTGGCTAAAAGGTACTCGTTGAGGGATTTGAACAAAATTTGGAGTTGATTGAAATGATAAGGAATTATTCAAAACAGAATCAGTAGTAATGTTTATTGATGTAGATTTTTGATCTTTTTCATTTTTAATAGAAGTATCAGAACGTAAAATATTTGAAACTGTTTTATTTAAAAAATATTATTTTTATTTAATAGTTAAATTTTTATGTATTCTATTATGTTCTCATTTAATATTTTTATTAGTAAAAAATACAATCATTAAAATTGTTAAACTAATAGTCTTTACCCCACAGTATGTATACTAAACCTGAGAATGAATTTGAACGTGATCCAGGCAAAGAAGCATGGGGAGAAGTTCCAGTCATAGGTGATGTGTGTCCAGGCGATAAAGAACTTGTTTCATTACCAGAATCACAATAAATCTCTTCTTTATGTTTTTGTTGTTTTCCATTAATTTCAATTTTAGGATATTTATAATATTGTTGTTGAGAAGAAAAAATTGAATTCTGTTGAGGAAATGAATTTTGAAGTATTTTTAACATTTCCATTGGATCAATACCTTTACAAATATATCACAATATTATATTTAAATATATAAATACCTGATTTAATAGAAAGTTGTTTTATTAGTTCTATTTGAGGTAAAGCATCAATTTGTTGAATTTGTTTTTGAGTTTCCATAAATATTATATAATTAAAATTACCTAAAATTAATACATATGTATATGTATGTACGTATAAAATAATTTTTTATAATTATATTAAAATTCTTCTTTCTTTTAAAATATAAAATACAGAAGGATAAAATTAAAATAAATATTTTTTCCTGTACTGATAAAACTAAATATATTAATAAATAAATAGTAACTAAATAAATACTTTTACATTTCTCTCTCATAATTTCTCACCAAAAAATTAAAGCAACAAAACCTAGAAATCTACAGCAGACCAACATATTTTTGGCGTGCCCTTACGGCGCCCTCTCGTCCTTATTTTCCTTCCAAGCGTCCTCATCTCATCTTTTATATTTATTATAACTCCCTCGAAACTCAGAGCTCTTCACATAGTCCGAAGGATTTTCTGTCTCCGCTGCTGGGTTTCTGTTGATGGCCGGACGATCATAATAAACAACAAGCGCAAATTTAACCCTGAGAGGAAAGGAGGAGTCTGTGAAGGAGGAGAAAGGATTGGCCTTACGCAACACAGATTACGCAATCTTTAGGTGAACGGGGAAAGAAAGGACTTTGAAAAAAAGGCTATTGCTGCTGTTGCTATGAGGTTAGGTCAAATGTGGTTGTAGACGCTATAGGGTAATAAACGAAAGAATTCATTGAAGTATTTTTTTTTTATTTCCTTAAGGCTTTTCTTTAGTTATTCCTTAAAGGTAAGTTTAATTTATACAAACAGACTAATATGTTACCACAGCAGGATATAATTTAATGCCGGAAAAAAAAAATAAAAATTATTAAAAAATAGAACAAGTAAAAATAAATAAATATTATAGAAAAATATATCATCCTTTAATAAACTTAATAAAGGTGAATTGATACTTAAACTGAAAATTTTATTAATTTTTAAATTTCAATATTAGAAAACTATTACTTAACTATTATTTGGTAGATATAACATAAAATATCTTATTTTACTATATAATTAATTAATTAATTAATTAATTTAAAGAAAACAAATTATTGAAAATAAACAAATTTATTCACAAAAAAAAGGTTTTTTTAAAGGGACGGCATTTTTTGGTCGCGTTCCTCCAAGAATACAATACTGAAGCGACAAATTATTTTTTCTAAGGGAAGAGGTGAAAATAAATATTAAAATTAATTGAAAGCTCTAATTTTCTTTTTTTTAATTGAAAGACATAGTAAATAATTATCTGCTCTTTTTATTGTTGTTACTGTTGAACGTTCATTTAAGTAATAAATTGCTGAATATTATTTAATTATTATTTTATCTTAAATAATAAATATAATTATTAAAAAATTAAAAGTTTTTATTTATTTTGGGATAAATCTATGTACTAGGTAAAATATTTAATTATGAATTCCTTTATTAAATGTCTAGGAATAAATTATTTAAAATGATAATAATTCTTTTAAATTAAAACCTTTTTTTTAAGTAGTAATTGTTTAAATTAAAATAATTTTAATTTTAATTAAAGCTGTTTGGTCAAGACAGCTCTTCCAAGTTTTGAGAAGGATCATGTTCTATTTATAATAAAGAATATTGGAATTAAAAGATCATTATCTGAAATAAAAATAAAATTTATTTTTAATTTAAAAAAATATTTAAATGAATTTAAGAAGAAGTAAAAAAGCTTTTTTAAAGGAAGTTAAGGAACGCCTTATTTCTTCTTTTTTATTGAAAGTATTTTTTTCTTATTTTTCCAGACAGCCTTTCCGTACCACCACAAAATAAGAAAATAAATAAATAAATATATTCATTCACAAAACATTATAAAGAGAAATAATTTTAAAATAAAAAAGAAAAATAGATATTCGCAACTGACCAACAAAAGTAAAATTTAACTAGTTTTTAAGAGATTAAACATCAATGACCATAAAAACATTAATAATTAAAATTAAATTTTTAAATAAGAAAATTAAATTAAATATAAATAAATTACTCGATAGATTAAAAAATAAATTAAAATAATATTTTAGTTATTTTTATGTATGTGGTAGTAGTAGTAGGTACTACATAGCCGGGAAAGGCAAAAAAAATAAAGAAAAGAATTAAATATTTGTGGCCAAAGGATAGTTGAAGAAAAAGGTGCGAGAAGACACGAAATGGAACGGGGGTTTTTTAGAGAAATATGAGAAAAATTTTAAAATTAATTTTTTAATATCTATAATTAAATTTAAAAAATATATCACATTAATATTAAAATATATCACAAAATATAAAATAAATATCATGATTTAATTAATTAATTATTTGTTGTTGGAGGAGAAATTCCATTTCTTCTTCGGCCCTGTGCACCAATATCTATAAGAGGATCATTAATCCAAAGAGCCTAGTAAAAAATAAAATAATTAATTAATTAAATTAAACATTAAATTTTTACATTATTAGGATCACGTCTCCAACGAAGAAGTGCTTCTTCGTCCCCATATTCACCAGCACCAGTTAATACAACATCTCTACCATTATTATCTGCACCCAAAGCAATACAACGAATAGGCTTATCAGCAACTTTTAATTTCATTTGTAAAGTCATTCCAAGGGAACTTTTTCTTAAAAATTGTTTATATTTTAAAGAATTTATTTAAAATTATGAACAAACATTTCTGTACTATCAATCATTGTAGTAGTAGCAGTAGAATCTGGAGGTGAACCAATATTTTGATTATTATTTTTTAATAAATTAGACAAAGAATTTTGTTGATTTAATGATGTAGGTAATTTTTCTAAAAAATAGATATTTATTCTTTAATTATTATTAAAAAATAATTTAAATAAATATTTTAATAATTAAAAATGTTGATAGTTATTGAAGAGAAAGTCTCTTCCTTAACTACCTCCTTCTTTAACAGCTACTAAAACTGTTGGGGGCTCTTCAAAGTCCAAATCTTTTCTTCTTATACGCAAAGTTTTTTGTTCTGTATTAGCTCCATTAGTTGTTGAAGAAGTACAAGAAAATCGTCTTCGATCAAAAGAAGAAGTGTTTGTAATTGCTTAGTTAGTAAATTTTATATATCCAATATAAAAATATATTAAAAACATACGAGGACTAACACAGAAACTAGCAGACATTTTACGCCAAGTATTATTTAATTGAACAAGCCTTGCAAATTGTTGTTTTCGGCGGTATTCTTTATCTTCTTTTTCATTTAATTTTTCTTTTTCTTCTTCCAAACATTCTTCTTCAATTAATTCAATTTCTTCTTCATCTTCATCATTAGAAGAAATTACTTGTTCTGTAGTGGATAAAGTTTCATCAAACTAAATAAAAAAAAAGAAATTTATTTTAATTAATAAAAATATTTTTTAAATAATTACCACAAATTTCTGTTTTTGTTGTAAAGGTTCAATAAGTTTATTATTAAATCGAGTTGTTGTTGTTAAGGTTGGGGAGAAAACATTTTTAGTTAAAATTGAATGAAGTGCTGAATCAACACTTTGTTGAGTACATAAAGGCTTTTTTAAAGGAAAAGAGAATTTCCTTTAAATAATTTTAAAAATTTAATTTAAAAAATTAATAACTTTGTCATTTTTTGATGGTTATCTGAACAATTTGTAGAGTTATCCTCATTATCCTCACATTCATTAATTGGGAGAGGTGATGCCAAATCAATATTTTCTTTTAAAGTCAAAACATTAACTAAAGTATAATTTAAAATAAAAATTTAAATTAATTCAAAACTGCTATATTTCCTTGTATTTTTATCAATTTTAACAGAAATTTTCCTTGATAATTGACGTTCTATTCCTTCCATCGTCATACATTCCATTGAACTATTTTTTTCTTCTACACGTTTTTCATTTTCTGTTGGAATATAATAAGTCTGTTGACGACCATTATAAGGTAAAGGTTGAGCTAAACCATGAATGGCTGAAAGACGTTTACCTGGTTGATATCTAAAAAATATTATACTATTATAATTTAAATTAAAATAAATACCTTCGAATTGATGAACGAAAACGAGTTGATATTCTCGATCCTTCAGAACCAAAATTTTCATTTAAATAAACTCGATAAAGCATTAAATAACCTTCAAAACAATTAAATTTAATTTTTAAATTATCTAACCATCTATAGTTCCAACCCAAAGTTCATCAGAATGAAAGAGAATAGAACACACCTCTACTTGATCCAAAAGTTCATCATGTTCATCAAAAGAGGGGGTTCTTAATTAATTAACCCTTTTTTTATTTCTAGATAAGAAACCTATGACTATGATCATATCTAATATCAAAAAGCATTTCACATTGTCCATCTTGCCATAATTGTAATAAAGAAGAATGTGCTGTTACTAACCAAATTCCATATTGTGACATTGCCAATGCACGAATTTTTTCAAACATTGGAACTTGGCTACCAGCTGCTGATGAAGCAACATAAACAGAAGAAATTGTTGAAAGAGTACTTTAAAATTAATAATTAATTTTTTAAGATGTAAGAGACTAAACTATCTATTTAAGATAACTACTTTACAAGCAATTGCTAAATAAAGAAATTCTCCATCTAATAAAGCATCTGTTATTGGTGCAGCAGCTACAGGAATGTGATATAAATCTAAAGCTGAAGGCATCCTTTCAAAAGCATTCTCTAAAACAGTTAATGTTCCATTTGCTAAACAGGCATACAACCGTTGAGAATCATGAACTAATTTAAGAGCTACATCATTTAATTTAAGTTCCCAAAGTATTTCAGCCTAAAAAATATTTTTTAAAAAGAAAAGAAAAAGTGTTACTTCATTTTTCTCAAAATTTTCTTCATTAGATTGATTATGATTAATTAAATGTAAGGCTACAATATAACCAGAAAGAAGGGAAACAAATGCCATTTCAGGTGCAAATATAGCCATTGAAATAGGTCGGCAATCAAACTTTATTAAAGGATAAAAAATAAATTAATTAAAAAAAACCTCTAAATCTAAAGCATTTAAATGAACATTTTTTTCACATAATTGAACAACTGATAATTTTCCTCGTTTTTGATTTCCAGAACAGACATAGGCACATCCTTCCACAAATGGACTAAACACAATTACCTAAAAATTGATTTATTAAAACTATTTTTAAAAATTACTTCAATAGGTAAATCAGCTAATTGATCAGAAGAAGAAATAAAAGAATTATTTAAATAACATATACTACCATTCCTATTGTTATTATTATTATTATAATTAGTAGTACTACATCCTGAAACATTAAGTAATTGTCTAAGTTGTTGTCTTTTATGTAAACGTTCATGTAAAACTTGTAAATAAAGATGCTGACGTTGACGAAGATATATTTTACTTGGAAATGGATTTAAATCTTCAAATGCATATTTTATCTATTTTTTTTTAAATTAATTAATTTAAATAAAATAAACAAACCAATCCATCAACATCTAAGGTTAATCTAACACCTGATTTTAATACTTTTATAACAGAAATTGTATCAGAATGTGCAAGAATTTCTTCTTGGTAAAGACCCAATAAAGCAATTGTATACCTAAATAATACTTTAGGACCTTCTAATAAAAATGTGTCCCAAATTCGAAGCATTGTCTTTAAAAATAAATTAGAAAATAATTTTTTAGAAATTAAATAGTATACTTGAAATGGAACTGCATCAAAAAATAAAGCAATAAACCAATTAAGAGTTACCTAAAAGAGATATACATATATGTATAAATTAAAATCCCTTTTTAATTAATAAAACTTGCAGTAGTTAAGTCAATTTCACATTCATCTAAATGTTCAGCTAATTGTGGAAATTTCTGTTCAACAATTTCTTTAAGAACTTCTTGATCAGCTTGAGCTCCAGTTAAAGTTTGATCAAAATAAGAAGAGTCAAAATAACGTTCAGTTATTGCAACAATAAACCTTAATAAATATTTTAAAATATATTTTAATTGAAAAAACCAAAAAGAATCCTCTGGACTCATAAATAAAAGAGCAGTTGCTACAAGAAAATTCATTCCTTGACAGTAACCAATAGTTGGGTTATGGAGACAATATGCTCGAAGCACAGTTCTACACGTTTAATTAATAAATGTTAATAAATTAAAAAATAAATTAACTGTAAATGTGTAACACCCTTACAAGAAGCAGACATAAAATGAACATTATTAGGCATTGTTCTCAATAAATCTAAATTAACTTGTTTTTGATGTGTTGAACTAAACTAAAAAAAATATTTTTTTTATTTTTAAATAACTAAATAATTAAAAAACATGTTTTTCATTTTGTGTTCCTTGAGAAGAACATAATTCTCTGAAATAATAAGGGCCATAATGTGCTTTTAAATCAGAAACTTGTTGATCAATCAATAGACGCCAAACACGTGAACGTAAAGAACGAGGAATTCCTAAACGGCACAGATGACGAGTTTGTCTCTGAAAAATGAATAATTAAAAAAATAGTTTTAAATAAAAAGAAAACATTTCTTTCAATTTTATCAGGATTAGCATTAAGTAAAGCTCTCCAATTTTCTTTTAAATTAACATAATCTGCTGATTGGGATTGATAATGAGAATGAAGCTGTGTTGCAATGAAATGAAGTGCTAATGAAGACTAAAAATTAATTTATTAAATAAACAATTGTTTTAATTAATTAATTAACCTCTTCAAAACTATGTCTAAATCCATAACCATCCACATGAAAAGTAGCTTCCCCTCCTTCTTTATTTTTACTTAGAACAGCTTCAAATGTAGGAAGCGTAGGATCTGATTGTCTCGCTTTTTCTAATAATTTTCTAACACGTCGTTCATGTTCATCTCCACCATAAAGTTTTACTTCAACAATATCACAAGCACTATTATCACGAAGTGGAATACGAACACAACTAACAATTTAAAATAAATAATGTTTTTTTTTGTTTATTAAATTTTAGTTTAAATTAACCTTTGTAATAAATGAACATATTCTTTTTTAAATTCTTCCATTTCAGCTTCAGATTGTGCCAAATATTTTTTAAATGTTTCAATTTGTTTGTTTGCTTCAGTTCGGTGTTCATTTATTCGTTCCAATTCTGATCTTAGGAATCTGCTTTTTGCAATAAATTCTGAAGCTGCCAAACTTAAAAATAAATTAAAAGTTTAAATTAATTATGTAAATAATACCCAACACTTCCATTTTCTTCTAACAATTTTTGAGCTTTTTCAAGTTTTCCGTTAAGGTCTAAAATTTGTTCTTTTTGTTTATTAATCAATTGTTTAAGTATAACAAGTTCATTTTCTTTTTCTTCTTTTCCTTCATTTTCAACTTAAAATTAAATTTAAATAAAAAATGTTTTAAAAATTAATTACTTTTATTTAAATTTGCAATATTTTCTAATTTCGTTATATTTAAACTATTGGTACTGCTAAGACTACTTTCTGTTGCTGAATGTAGACCATTACCATTAAAGAATGTTAAATTGTTATTTGGTAAAGAATCTCTTTAAAATTAAAATTTATTTAAATTTTAAATAATTTCTTTTACATTTTAGATAAATTAATTTCTTTTTTCCTTTCTTTTTGTTGTTCATTAATCCAATCAACTAACCATTTTTGTTCATCATTTTTCTTTTTATTATTTTCATTTAAATGAATAACTTCACAGCTTTCTTCAATTGACAACTTTAATTAAAAAAAATATTTATTTTTTATTTAAAATTCTTCTAACCTTTTTATTTTTAACAATTTCATTTTTAATTGTTGTTTGGGGTGTTGAACGTGATGGCCATTTCCACCAAGAATTTTTAATTTCATTATTATTTATTTCATCATTTTCTAATTTTATAGTAGGGCTAGTAACTGGGGAAGAAGTAATTAATGCTTCTGCTAATGTTGTTGTTTCAAGTAATAAAGAAATTGCTTAAAAAATTAACTTTAGTTTTTATTAATTTTTAAGTTCATTTTACAATTAAAAAATATTATTTAAAAAATACGTATTGATTTATCCTTTGATTGTTGTTTTAATAATGTTGTTTTTGTTCTTCCTCTTTCTAAAATTTCACCATCTATTAATGTCATTGAATTTTGTTGTTTTAATTTTTCAATATTATTATTTGAATTACATTGATCTAGTGATTTACTTCTACTTCTATGTCTTTTCTGTCTTCTTTCAATTGAAGCAAGTGGACGACTATCCACTAAATATCCATTCTTATCTAATTTTAAATCGTTAGAATCATCCCTTCTTTGTTGTAAAGCATTTAACCAACAATCAGCTGCACGTTCATTATCTGCCTCAAATAAATATTTTTTACCAGCTTCAGTACTATAAAAATTTTAAACAATTATATTAATAAGAATTAAAATAAACTACTATAAAATAAATGCTTTCATATTATCCTCAATTAAAGAGCAAAATGATCCATTTAAAAAAATCTGTCCTTGACAATCCTTTCGTGTATCGAAATCTGATTTTGTTTTATAATAAATTAATTTATTGTTAAGTTCTTCTAATCCAAAATAGAGTCGTTTACGTGTTAATAATAAAGATAATGCTGAAAAAATTAATAATTATTTTTTTATATTTTTTCCCTCGTTTAAAAATCTTTTTTTTTAAATTAAATTATTCCTTTACCTCCACTTAAACATTTCATATACAAAAACCCTTCTAAGGAAAAACAATATTCTTCTTTAACTTTAGCATTTAATGATGCAATCATTGTTGGGGCTGTTGGTGTTAACGGAGCAGATGAAGATAAAGAAGGTGAATAACAGCCAGCAGTTGATGAAGCTGGCCCTGGTAAAAGAAGAAGACCTCCACAGGTAGAATTAACAGGAGAGGGAGGAGGGCCATTAAATGATTTTTTATTGGTAGGTGAAGAAAGAAGCATTTCCGGGAAAGTACAAAATATTAATTTAATTAATATTTATATAGTCTATTTAAATTAAAAAATAAAAAAAATATTAAAAAAGAAAAAGATTTAAAAATAAAGAAAAGAAGGATTTATGTTTCTAATATATAATAATATTTATTATTATATATAAGCTGAACAAATTAAAGGATATTTTATTTTATTAGTCCAATAAAGATTTATTTCTTTAGTTAACAAAAAATTTTGATGTCCAAATATAATAACTTCCAAGATAAAAGAAAAAATTTCTGACTAAAAAAAAAGATTAATTTTAATAAAATCCATTAGTTTTAATTATATTTTCAAAAAAACTAAATTGGTTATTTTAATGAAGTTAAAAAAATAGAGAAAAGAATATTCGATTAATGATGGCAGAGTTATTAATTTTATTAATAAAAATTTTAAAAGAAAAAAAATTTTTGAGAGAAGATGAAAAAGGGTTTTTTTTATTTAATTTGGGAAGTTTTAGGAGTAATGGATGTGTTGAAAATCTGCTGAATAAATAAAATAAAAAATTGCTTCAATCTGGCTTTTATTAAGCAATAAAATAATTTATTTAAATTAATATTTAAAATTTAATTGATTAATTTCTGTTGGATTATTTAGGTAATAAAAGATTAGAAATAATGAAAGAAAGATTGTGCCAGGTTAAAATAATTAGAAAATGTTTCTAGTTATTTTATTAATCAATATATTTAAAAAATAGCTAAAGTTAGTCATTTAATATTTTAATTAACTTGGCAATCTAATAAATATTAATTAAACTTTAATATATGTATTATAATTTTTAGTTAAAGTGTTTTCAAAAATAAGGATTATTAAGTTTTATTTTAAATATAAATATTTATGTATTTCCAATAGATTAACCCAAAATAATAAAATTAAAATTTTATTAAAACGTTATTAAAATAAATTTTTTTTCATTTTTTTTTGTATTCAGACAAAAAATGTAAATTTATTTTTTAGTTTAAGATAAAAGGAAAAGTACAAAAACGGGAATAAAAGAATTAATAAAATTTAAATAATCTTTGATAGAACAGAAAAATGAAAAAGTTTTCTATGAACAAAAATAATTCAAAAATTAATAGTAAATCTTAATATAATGTTATAAATAAATAAGCATTTTTTTAATAAAGAAAGAACTTTTTAAAGTATTGACTCAATTTAAAATGACGTTAAGTTTTATCAAACATTTAGAAAAAAATGAATAGAAAAATAAATATATTTTAATTTTAAGTTTTTATTTTAATAATTTAAATTTGTCTATGTAAATGAATAAATTAAAAATTGCAGACATAAGAAATGAGGAGGTGAAAGGCTAATTTTTCCATATATTCCACATATTGCTGTGTCATTTAGAAATTGATCGATTTAATGATCAATGACAGTCTTAAGTTAAAGCATGTTTTGTTGACTTAAAAACTATATTTTTAACAAAATAAAACATAAGAAATTAATTAGTTACCTAATTATTTTTGAAATTTAGTATAACAGATTTTCAGCAAATTTTCATATTTTGATGCAATTATAATCTTCTTAGTCATTTTCTGTTGATACATACGTTGATCCAAGTTAAAAAAATTGTATACATAGATATTATGTAGATTGATCGTTTAAATACGACAATTAAATTAAAATATTTTTTAAATTATGTATTGTTATTTAAGTAGTATTTATTTTTATAATATTATTGTTCTCAACCAGCTAGGTATATTATAAAGACCGCACTCAAACGACATCATTCATGATAAATTTTTAAATTTAATTTTCATATTTTTTATGTGCTATTTTTCTACATACTACATATGTACATTAATATTTGTAAAATTTTCTGAGATTTATTTACTATTTATGTTTAGATTCCTTTTGTTTTTTTCAAAATTTTATACTTGAGTTGGGCTTACGCCCGTCTTTATGATCTATCCTTAATATTTCAGAAAAATTTATATTTTAAACAAGCATGTTATCTCGAGGTGTAAGAGGTGGTGGTTCTTATGGCGGCCGAGGGAACTTTGGTTCTGGTATGGATTTAATTCGAATAAACTTTTTTTTATATTCAAATTTATACGTTCAATTTTTTAGCTGTCTCTCAAACAAATTCCAATTCTGATCATAATAATACTTCTGCGGTAAATGACCAACAACAACAGCCATTTCGTGGAAGAGGTGGCGGTCGAGGTTGTCTTGATTTTGGTATGGATTTCAATATTAAATGTCGTTCTTAACAATAATTTTGTTTAAGCAACAAACGATCGTCAACAAAATAATTTTTTTGGAAGTGGTGGTGCTCGTGGAGGACGAGGGGGTTTTAGTTCTGGTATTTGTTTAAAATTATGTTGTTAAAACTTTTTTGAGGTTCTACAGAAAGTGACCAACAACAACAAGCATCAAATGGGAGAGGTTGCGTTCGTGGAGGGCGAGGGAGTTTTGGTTCTGGTACTAATTATACAAAATTTAATTTTGGAACAATAATTATATTCAGAAGCATATGATCGTCAACAGAATATATTTGGTGGAAGTGTTCGTGGAGGACGAGGGGGCTTTGGTTCTGGTATTAATTTTAACTTTCATAAATTGTTAAAAATTTTTAGGTGTTTCTACAGAAAATGACCAACAAAACCAGACATCTCATAGAGGTGGTGGTGGCTTTGGAAGTTTTGGTTCTGGTATGAATTTAATATATTAAATTGTGGTTTGAATGTTGTGAATTATAGGAAGTCTTTTATTTCTTGATAAATCAATTTAGGTAGTTACACAATGAAAAACTTTGCAAAAAGTATAAAATTTAATTAACTAGAGAATAACATGAATTGAAACATTTTGAATTTATTTGACCCGTTTAGGTCTTCATCTGGGTGTCCAGGGTTTGGGATATTCCTCCAACACCTGGCATGTATTAGAAACAACAAACCTATTTTTTATATTTTTTTAAAAATATGTATTGCATCAATTATAGGAGCAAATTCTATCCAACTTTCGAACACAGTTTCTGGTGAACAACAACATAAAGAAAGTACCAACACAGTAAATAATTTTGATCGTTCCCAACAACTAAGCCCGCAAGACTCCAACCTTGCTAATGAGGGATCGGGTAGAGGTCGAGCACCACGATATACGCCTGTTGATAAACCAATTGAGGAAATTTTTGCTAAGGATCATGAATGTCAAAAATTATATATTGATGTGACTGACAACGATGATAAAGTGGAAATGACTGGCAGTGGAGGTTCTATAATAGAAATGATGGTTGAGTGAGTTTTTTAACAGTTATTCTTTGTAATTAATACTTTATAACATTTTGGGTAATTTAATATACATTTATTTATATGTGAACATAATTATTTAGTGCTTTATTCCCCTCTCTTTAACTTTATTTTGTACTAATTAAAAAATCTATCCATTATTTTTATTAAATTATTCTAATTTATCCTTATTTTAGAGAATGGAAAGAACTCAATTTGGATTCTCAGCTGTATGAAAATATTAAAGAATCAGATTATGTGCGTCCTCGTAAGATTCAGTCACATGTTATTCCATATATCCTTTCAGGTTGTTGTTTAAATATTGAATTTATGTAATTAATTGTTTAGGTCATGATTTGAAGGCTCACTCGGAGACGGGAAGTGGGAAAACTGCTGCATTTGCAATTCCTATAATTCAGGTTTATAGGATTAATTATTAAGAATTATTGGCATATATATTCTATTTCCTTTAACAACTGTTATATATTTTAATTTTAAAGAAAATTCTTTCTTCTCCTGATTGTGACCGTACATCTGGAAGTTCTGCTCCATTAGCTATTGTCATAGAGCCAACGCGTGAACTTTGTCGCCAGGTTTATGACCAATTTCGAAAATTTTCGAATAGTTTGTTGATAGATTATTTTCTTCCTCTTAACATTTATTTTAGATACTTTCATCAAAGTATGTAAAGCATATGGTGAAACTTGTGTACGCGATTCAATTATGGAGATCAAACGTGGTTGTGATATTCTTATTGGTACCCCTGGGCGTATTAAACATTTTATTATTCAACTGAAATGCGTAATTTTTAACCTTTAATTTTTGGCGTTAAATATTCATTTCAGGTTGATATTTCTAAATTGAAGTTTTTTGTTTTGGATGAAGCGGATCATATGTTAAAAACTAATTTTATAGACGATATTCGGCAACTTTTTGAATTTGAGTCATTTCCTTCGGTATTTTTTTATTTAAAATTTTAAGAAAAAAGTGTTTTAATTATTCTATAATTTTCTCTCGTTTCTTAAAGAAAAATAGCCGTCAATCTCTGCTTTTTTCTGCAACTTTTCCTCCGGAAATTCAGCAATTAGCTACCGAAATGCTTCGTGATGAATTTATTTTTGCTTCAAATAAGAAACTGGTCGCCCCAAATTCTAAAATTAAACAAACTTTCTTTCAAGTACCATCAAATCAAAAAAAGGAATTCCTTTTGGAATTACTGGGAAAGAAATTGGATTCTATTGTTGAGAAGAGTATGCTTATAAATACATATTTGACTTATTCTATTTATTAATTATTTAATATTAATATTTTTTACAATTTTAGATGATTCTGAACTTCGACGAGCATTGGTTTTTGTAGAAACTCGAAGGGATTGCGATGTAACTTCTCATTATTTAGTGATGAATGGAATTAAATCGTTATCACTTAATGGGTATGAATTACAATGTTTATTAAAAAATATTTTAAGTAATCGCACGCAACCTGAGAGAGAAGAAGCTTTGCGAAAGTTTGATAAAGGAGAGATTAATGTTCTTGTGGCAACAGATGTTTGTGCTCGTGGGATTGACATTAAGAACTTGAATCATGTAATTTATTTTTTTATTTCAATATAATGAATTTATTACAAATATTTATTAAAGGTTATTAATTTTGATCTTCCTAAACATGAGGTTACTTATGTCCACCGTATTGGGAGAACTGGACGATTAAATACAGGCTATGCAACAAGCTTTGTTGATACACAAGTTGATGCTGCTATAATTCCTTCACTCGTTAAGGTTCTTTTGAAAATATTTTTTTGTTCTATGACAATTTCAAAAATACTTAAACATTTAAAATTATTTATCCAGTTTATTTTGCAATCTGGTAATGAATTGCCACCATTTATGGATTCAAACAAAGCGGAAGTTGTTCAAAAGGATGATTGGAATACTAAGACAATGAATGGATCCTCTAATATCAAATATAATGGTGACTCGTCTAATTCCAAACAAAATGCTAGTTATTGGGATTCGAAAGTTTTGGCCGGATCTTCTAACACCAATGAAGATGATCATGATTGGAATGCGAATGAAAATTGGGACAACGCGGATGTGAATACTTCTTGGGAATAATTTATGAAACAATATTTGTTAAGAAATGCTTGATTTTTATAGTTCTTTTATTGTTGAAAATTTTCTTCAGATTGGATTATTTTTTGATACCCAAACTTATTCTTTATTATGAATAAAATGATTTTTGATTACTTCTACCAATGTGAATACAATATATGTACAAACTTTAACAATCAAGTTCATATCAGTTATATTTATTTATATAAAGGAAATAATTATAATAAAATATTTATATTGAGTAAAGTTGATCTGATGTTTATTTTCCTACATTTATGCATTTTGGTTGTATTCATCAATTTTTTGTTTGTGCGGTTAAGAAGATTAGTCGGCGACTTTTCTGGCCAGTCGATATGTATTTTTCGTTTGTTTTAAACAGCAAACGATGTCCTTGGGGTTCTTCAACAAAGTAATTTTTACTTAACCAATATTTTTTAATTATTTTTATATTCAGATTTGTTCTCAGGAAAAATGGATATTTTTTTATAATACTTTTAACGTCTCTCACAAAAATACTTTTTTGGCCAAGCTGTGAGTTTTCTATTATTTTCCAATGTAATGCAGCAACATAAAAAACTCAATCCCGGTTTGCTATTTTCAAAAATAATTTATTGAGAAAATTTAGGGGACGAACCTAGTAACATCGTCGGAATTCATGGTAGTACGCCTGATTTCAGATGCTGGTGTTGTTGCTTCAGGGTGCATATTAAGGTGTTTGAGGATTAAAATTTTCCAATTTATAAGCAATAGAATTATATGTATGTATTGCTTTTATAATTTTTCTAAAAGATGGCAAGTACGTTGGTTGTTGGAGTTTCATCATTTCTCATTGTGACAAATTTCATTGCCAAAATATGTGGCTACTCTGAGATCGACTGGAATTTCGAGCTACTTTTCATGATAGTAGACGGTGCAGCGTTATCATCAATGGTGATTTTAAAATTACTCAAATTCTCTCTTTATACTTAGATTTACGGGCTATGCACTGAGAATGCAGCATTCTTGCAACCATTTGTTGCTCTTAGTGTAACTTTTAAACAATTATTTTAACCTCGAAGGTGGTAAAAAAATTCTAAATATTTTTTTCTTGTAGATAATTACTTGGTCATTGCTGGTACTACTCGCTGCTTATTTTGGCACTGCCGTAATTAATCCAAACTCCTACGCAGCACAACGGTTAGAGTTAGAATTGAACAAACGACTCTCTGACGCTGCAAAACGACTCAATCTGGAGTTTAAATTCAGTGAGAAGAATCTAAGATTAGTTATTAAAAAAATTTTCTAGTGGTCTCTGTTGTGGCCGGCATAGCTTTAACGGGAATTCTTATTTCAATATTTATTCACTTCTGGTTCGTTTATTTGATTGTAAAATGTGCCAAGTATTTTAGACTTTCAACTAGACAATAAAAACTTGTATAAAAAATTTATTTTCGCGATTATAAAATGTTAAAATAGATCGAAAATGCATATACAAAATATCCCAAAATATTTATCTTAAATCATAAAATGATCCCTCAACCATAAATTCACAAAATTTTCCGATATTTTCTAATCGCGTGGCGAACGTGATAAACTTCGGCTGTGTGAAGGGCTTCGTGATCGCGAACGTCCATGCGGTGAGGGTGAACGAGAGCCACTATCATCCCTTCTGCGCATAGAACGAGAGCGGGAACGTCCGCGAGAACGGCGGGGTGGAGAACGAGTGCGTGAACGTCGTTGTGAACGAGAACGGGAACGACGGCGCCTATCAAAAGAATATAATTAGTTAAAATAACTTTAAACAAGAAAGGGAATGGGGATATAACAAATTTTTGCTACTTTCAAAGCTTGAAAATTATAAGTTAAAAATTGAATAGCTAGAAAATAGCAAAAATATTTTAAAAATCTGAATATTGACTTGCTGCTTGCTACAAGAATTCAGCGCGCGCAGCAGAAAACATATCTGACAGGATTTTTCTTCAACTCAAATTCTTTCTCAGGACTGAATTCCTTTCAAGAAAGATGGCTGGAACGCCAAAAAATTCTCCTGCCCAGTTAATGACTGGCGGCCTTGGTTACAAAGTTTTACAGTGCCCAAAGCTTTCATTTTCATGCTTGTTAAATAGCAATTTCTTCACCACCACTAATAAGGGTGGCATCTATTGAACTTAAGAACTACTCAAAATCGATTTTAAAAAGTATTTATAAAAGGTAAACCTATCTCGATCTCGACCTTCGTCAAGTGGGCGTCGATATTTAGCAATGGAGACACGTAGTTCTCGACCATTCATCTGCTTTCCATCAGCACGAGAGCACGCATAATCCTTAGGAAGGTGTTATTATAAAATGAATTTATTTAATAAAATGTGAACCGCGTCTTTTCTTGAATAGAAACGAACAAATCCAAATCCTCGACTTTGATTGTTGTAACGGTCACGAGGAATCTAAAGGTTTAAACTTAGATTACTTTGAAAACAAAACCATACATAAACGTCACCAATATCTCCATAACGATCAAACAAACGGCGAAGCTCGTGGACGCTTGTATTATAAGGTAGATTGTCGACCTAAGAGAATCAGATAAAACCACCCAACATCAGCAAAATAAGTCAAAGGTTTACAAGATAAAAAATTTTAAACCTTACCCAAATTAAAAAAACAAACCTTTAAGCTATATAGTTCATCAAAATTTATATCATTTGCACGTCTAGACATCTTTGGTGTGATCCAAATAATGAATTTCAGTAAAATAATAGTTTAGAAAGAGAAAAAATTAAATAATCAAAGAAAAGAACAATTAAAACAACAAGTCACAATCAATTCAAATTTATTACTAAACAATCTTTTAAAATCAATTTTGAGAATCAATAAATATCTACATCATACATCTTTGCGAATAGTTTAACCAAATGTTTATGAGAGGCGTACAATTCTAAACTCTTTGAAACTGTCACCCATTTGGCAAATTTGGCATCAGATCCTGCCTATAATGTTCTTCCAATTAAAATAATTTATATAAATCCTTAGTAAATTCTATTATGAAAATCTTTAGAAAGTAAAGCAACAGAACTCTTAGATTAACGCTCTTGAATAAACCCATTGAATCATGAAAATTAAAGCAGCTTGTTTCCATCCAAGAGTTGTCTGTATTTCTTGGATCGTCTACATAACCCTGATAAACGACTTTTCCATTCTTCCAAAAAGAAGAAAAACTTTCATCTGAAATACTGTTTGAAAGTGCCTCTTCATGAAATTCTCGAATTGATGCTTGTCTAGGGTCTTCACCGGAATTAATCATTCCACCAGGTATCGCTAAATCATCTTAATGAATACAAAAAATAAAAAAATCTATACCTATAAACCTGTATCACTACGAACAATCCCTACAAATTGTAATATTTTCTTTCCATCTTCTCCATCGATAAACCTTGAAACAATAGCATCTGAAGCATGATTTGGACCCCATTTTCCAAGTACACCGCGACCACGCAAACCTGTTCTTCCAAAAGGGTTAAGAGGACGTCCAACTGCATCAAAAGAATAATCTCTAAAAAGGGAATATTAATCGCCTACTAAAAAACCTAATTACCCATGAAATGAACGTCTATCTATCCCAGTATCATCTATTTGATTAAAAGTGTAAAAACATGGGTCTTCATGGTCTGCCCAAACTTTTCCAATAATAGTTTGCGCTGTATAATCTTTAGGGGAATAACTGCACTCTCCAAAGTTCGAGTCCCATGGCACTTGATTATCGTTGACAGGTACTCGATAAATATTACTTCTTGAATAAGGTTTTACTTAAAACAATGAATAAAAAGATTAAATTAATAAAAACCAACTTGAATTTCTGCATTTCATATGCAACGTCCTGCAACAAATCTTAATTGACATTGTTGTGTGTTGTAAATTCTATACGATTAAAATAAATATTAAAAATATATGATAAACAAGTCAATGTCAACTTAATTAGAAATAGAACTAGCAAAGATTACATAGTAAATAACTTGAGTTACATTTCATCATGTTTTCTGAATCTAAATGGCGTCTCCGAACTGACCTTTTCTCTGATATATTTGAGATATTAGTGGAAAAGAATTAGACAACGATAGTATGACTAGATTACTGTAATTCAGTAATTTAAATATTTTTTACAATGGAGTACGATTTCCGCACAATTTCCTAATGTTTAGAAAAATCTTTATATTCGAATGAAAATAAGTTTTATTAAAGTCTGAAAATATCAAAATTTTAAAATATTTCTTTTTATCAAGTTTGTATCATTTTTCCATTTATTTGTTACTTTCAATGGTTTTCCTTAACTCTTCATAATTATTACCTTCAATAATAGTCTAAAATTTTTAAAAATTAATTGTTAAAATTAATATTAATTACAAGCTTCTTTCCATCCTTAAAGAAAACAAATGTTGGCATAACCTAAATATATTGATATAAATAAATATTTATTTATTTAAATAATCAAACATTTATTTCATAATTAGCTGCAATGTTTTCCTAAAATTATATTTTAATATTATTTTAAAATTTTTTATAATTTAATAAATATTTACATGCTCATCTACATCTATTCCAACATAAATTGGACCCGAAAATTCTTCTGCTAATTTCTAAAATAATAAAATATATTTTATTTTAAATTAATATAATTTTCATTAATACATTAAATTTTGGTGACATCAACCGACATGGACCACACCTATAAAAAATATGAAAATTTATACACATAATTTGCATTTAAATTAATTAAATTTTTATCTTAATCCATATAATATTTTTATAAAATTAAGGTAATAATTTTAAAGTCAAACCAAGTAGCAAAAAAGTCTATTACTACGAGACGAGTACCTGCTTCTGTCAAAATTGCATCTAATTCTTCCTATTTTTTAAAATTAATTTTTAGTTCTCAAAAAGTAGCAAATAAACTTGCCTGGCTTTTTGGATGTTTAATTGATTGTGACATTAAAATAGAATAATAAATTAAAAAATAAATACTTTTTAGAAAAATAAACTTTTTTTTTTAATAAAAAGTTCTTTTTTATTTCTAGTTTTTAATTAAATTATTTATTAATAGACAAATTTACATATCAGAAAATACATTAAAAATAAAAAATAGAATTTAGGTAAATAATTATTTTGTTGCTAGGAGTTACTTACTAATTTTTTAAAAATATTTTTTAACTGTTCAATTCTCATTAAAATTTTTTTAAATTCTTATCTTTTGTATTTTATGTGAAAAAATTAATTTAAATTTTTTGAAGTATAATTTTTTAATTTTATTTGATAAATTTTTATAATATTTTTCTTCTGATTTTAACATACCTAAATGATGTCAACATATAAAGATTTTAATATAGACATTAAATAAAGGAATAAACATATTCAATTTTTGATTAAAAAATAAACTTTTTTTCTTAATTTGTAGTTATAAAATTATTTTTTTAATAAATAATATTTAATTATGTCATTTCTTAATAATTAATAAATTAATTGATTGAAGGATATTCTCCGATTTGGAATGATTAGTTTAACATATAAATAAAAGAAAAAAAAAGAATTTTGTTTCTTTTTTTACGCTTATACAGAAGCCTTGAGATTTTTTTAAACAATTTATTTAATAAAAAAATTAAATTTATTAAATATGTCTAGAATATTTAAATTAATTCATTTATATCTTATAAATATTTTATTAAAAGAAAATGTTTTAAGTGATTATTCTTTAGGTATTTTTAAAAAAATTAATTAATCTAAATTTATTAGAATGTAATAAAGGTTATCGTGTTTCTGCTATTCGAAGGGTTAATTCTGATAGACAACGTGGAAAAGTTGGTTCAATAAATATTGAATGTCAGCCAATTATAAGTGGAATAATTGTTAAAGAAAAGGTCTTTTTTTAATAAATAAATATTATAAAAATTAGGTTAAATGTTTTCCTCTTGAAAATGCTCCCCAATGTAATGGACAGATTGAGGGATGTATAAATTCTCAATGGCTTGGAGGTTTTAATGTTTATCAACTTGATAATGGAACAAATGCAATTATGTTAGAAAAAAAATAATTAAATTACCTTAAAACATTTATTTAAGTATGGATCCAATATGTTGTGAAGCAAAGGATTTATTAGAAATTGATCAAAAAAGTTGTGTTTCTGAGAGACTAAATTTTCCTAAATTATCTTTTGATCATTCAATTTCAACTGCTGATTTTGTTTATCGGTGGTTAACAATTTCTAAAAATTAAAATAATTTTAAATTATTCTTAGAGGTTTAAATTGTTGGCATCAATATAACCCAGATGGGACAACAGCTGATTTAATTTTTAAAATTGAAATATGTCAAATAAAAAGAAAATTAATGGAACAAATAAACAATGATAAAACAACTTTTGTTTTAGATTCATTTAATTTAGGTTTTTAAAAATTAATTTTTTTTAAAAAATAGATTTTAATTTTTAAGGAAAATGTCCACAATGTGATTGCCATAATTGTGGAATTAATTTATGTGGAAATGGGGATGAACCAATTCGTGTTGTTCATAAACATTTTAGTAAAAAAAGATGTGCATGTGATTGTATTTGCCGTTATGAATGTATTGGAAATTAATTAAACTTTCTTTTGATTATATTTTGAAAAAATTAGTGTAAATAGCCTAATAAATATTTTGATCTACTGCTATCAAATATTTAGTTTTCCTTAAAAATAATTCCAAATATATATATATATATATTTATTTGTCCTATTTAAAAATATTTAAAAAATTAAAATAAATACAAGAATTTGTTTTTCTTTTCTCCTTTAATTTGTAATCTGTCCAGGGTAAGCATCTGCTCTATTTTTTCTTGCTAAAAACTTAAATTTTCGTTCACGATCTTCATCAATTATTGCCTCTGATGCTTCTTGTGCATATTGATTTCGTTGCATATAAGGTTTTAGAAAGTAGCGAGTATTCCGAATAATTTTGAGTAAACCTTCGCGTTCCATTAATCTAATTGTAAGGTATTTTTAAAAATTATAATTTTTTTAAAATACAAAACCTGTTTAAAACATGAAATGCTGAATCAACATCATTATCTTTAACCTTAAATTAGAAAATAAATTTTTGTGTTAATTAAATATTACCATTATAGTTTTTGTAAGAAACCTGCCTGGTTGTTTGACCCAAAGTTTATGAAAAACAAAAGGTTGACGCATTTTTCCACGCCAAAAGAAACGAAGATGAGGCATCTTTATTATTAAAAAACTGAAAAAATAAAATGAAAGTTTAATTGAATATAGAAAAAAGTAATGATTAAAAAGGATAATCTTTCTAAAAAAAAGTACATAAAATACATATCAAAATTTATGCCGATAAACACGGGAAAGAAGAAAAAAGCCGTTGTGTCGCGAAAAAAAATTAATTCGTATTTTCTCTCATTTTTATTCTTTTTCTTTTCCTGTCTCTTAATTTTCACACTCCTTTCATTCCAATCCGAGGAAAACTTAAAATTTCAGATTTCGATACTACATACATTTGTAATAATTTCAAGTTTAGAAAATACGGACTGGGACTATTCCGTGACGCCGATTCCGTGCCGCCGTTTCCGTGACGCCGATTCCGTGCCAGGACAGTTCCGTGACGGCCGTTTCCGTGATGGACGTTTCCGTGACGCCGTTTCCGTGACCATTATAAAATGGACAGTTCCGTGACAAATTTAAATTTTCCTTATCTTCCCTTTTGTTTTATTTCTCTTTTTTGTATCTAAAATTTATTTAAAAATTCCACTTCGTCTTCAATTTTTTATTTTATTCTTCATTATTTTTTACAGATGGATCAAATTTTGTCTAAACGGAATAAGCAAAAAATCCCTCATAATGGCTTTCTATATGTTTTTGAGAAATCAAGCAAAGATGAGAGCAGACTTTTCTGGAGATGTGGGTTTCAGGCAAGCAAAGGGATCAATTGTAAAGGGAGAATACATACAGATTTGGAACACAATGTTCTAACTGAAAGAGGTAATCATACATGTGTTGAAAATGGGCCGGCGCATATTCAGGCGCAATTAGCTGTTTGCAATATGAAGAGACGTGCCTTAGAATCGCTTGAACAACCATCAACTATAAGGGCTGCGAGTATTCAGAATATTCCAACACCTGTTATGTCGCAATTACCGTCTAAAGATGCTATAAAAAAGGTTTCAACTTATTTACCCATTTCCAATATTTTTAGATGATCAAGCGAGTTCGCAGAGAGGAAATGGCACCGTTGGCTAATCCACTAAGCCTGGAGCAGCTTATGATTCCACCGGCGTACCAAACATATGCCCGATCAGAGGGACGAGAAGAGCAATTTCTTCTAGATGATTCTGGTGTTTATGAGGAGAATGGACGACAACAAAGTTAGTTATTTAATTTTAATTTACAAATATTCATGGTAAATTGAGGGATATTATTATTCGGGCGCGATTCTTGTTCCGGCTGGGCACATGAAATTGAACAGTGCTTCGTGGATGGAACATTTTCACTTGCTCCCCCTTTATTCCAGCAAGTTTATGTCATTTTAGCTCGGTATTTATTTTATTTAGGTCCATTAAATTTTTTAAATTTCAGTAGAGGCAGATGGGTTTTTCCAGTTTTATATGCTCTACTTACAACAAAAACTCGTACAACATATGAACGGTTATTTTACATGATTCGAACAATTTGGCCCACTTTTTCTCCACGTTCAATTTCTATGGATTTTGAAGAAGCAGCCATCAAGGCAGTTCAAACCGTCTTACCTGACTGCGAAGTCCACTGCTGTTTCTTCCATTTGGTTAAAAACATGCGAAGGAAAATTTTGGAAAATCATCTTAATGAGGTTTGTTTTTTGCTTCAAATAATAATTAGAAAAATATTTTAGAGATACAATAATGAACCCATTTTTGCAGAACATGCTCGTTTTATTACCTCTCTGGCTTTTGTTCACCCAAATGATTTAACGCCAGCTTTAATAACACTGGAGGACTTTTTACAGGATGAGCCTGACCTTATACCTATTTTTGAATGGTTTTTATTTTATTTATTTTTTAATTTTAATTTATAGGTTTACTTTAAACTATTCTGGCCGTGTTCGTTATAATCGTACTAGAACTCAACCTCGTTTCCCTGTACGGCTCTGGAATGTTTATGAACGTACACTTAATGGTGGGGATCGAACAAATAATTTTGCTGAATCTAGTCATAGGCAATTGCAGCGAGCTTTTGGATGTGATCACCCTTCATTATGGAAGTATGTGCATTATTTTGAATATTATTTAATTTTTACTTTATATCAAAAATTAGATTTATCGATACATTAAGAAGAGAACAAAAGGCTGTGGATGCAGACTATGCTCAGTTCACGATGGGTAGGAATCCGCCACTGAAGGCAAAAAAATATATAAATGCGGATCGGCGATTGTTTAACATTGTTGAGAACTACATCCCACTTCAACCACCAGATCAAAATGGACAAATTAATTTTAACCCTGATACTTTTATTACTTTTTTGACTGGCATTTCTAGAAACTACGAAATGAATCAATAATTTTTCCTTTTAACTATATTTAGTTTTCCAATGAGTGGTTTATTTTTCATTATTGGATTTATTTTTTCTGATTTTGAAATTTATTTGATAAATTTATTTTAAATAATCTAATTTACATCTTTTGATTGATTAAAAAATATTCCAGATAAAAAATATTTGAAACAATAGAAATTTTTATTTAAAATTTAAATTTGTCACGGAACTGTCCATTTTATAATGGTCACGGAAACGGCGTCACGGAAACGTCCATCACGGAATCGGCCGTCACGGAACTGTCCTGGCACGGAATCGGCGTCACGGAAAGGTACCCCACCGTAGAAAATAAGCTCCAATATTGTAGAGAAGGCTTTTAATAAGAAAAAATTGCGAAAATTTCCACCTTAAGTAAAGCAAAAATCCAAACATACATAATTTCATTTAATAAAAAATAACTTTACTATAATTACAAAACGTAAATATTAAAAAAATTGGTAATGGAAACATATCAAATGATGAGTGATTAAAATAGAAAAAGATTTGAGAAATATAAAAGTTAGTTCTCATTATTTTCAGTTATCTATTTTAATAGTTCATATCCATCTTCTTCTGGCCACCGCCATTGTAATGCACTTCGACGTTGTTTTTTCACCTTTCTTTCCGTTTTTTGTTTAGCAGCTGCTGCAGTACATGCACAAGGTTGAGGAGGAATCATTCCTGGACCACCAATTCCGGGTGGAGGCCCTCCAGGTACTCCACGTCCGGCTGGTATACAAACACATGCATTAGGTGCACCGCCTCCACCTATCATCATTCCCCCTCCGGGAGGACCTGGAGAGAAGGGAGGATTTCCTCTAAAATGGAAAATGATTGATTATTTAAAATTAAGATAATACTTACGCTCCAAATGGTGGTGGAGTAAATGGTGGTCTTCCTCCCATCGGACCTCCGCCCAATGAAGGCTGGAATTGTGGGGGTGGTGGCATTGAAGAGGGTGGCATTCCCATAGGTGGTTGTTGTTGAAATGGTGGTGGAGGAAGCATTGGTGCAGCCTGTAGATGTTGAGGTGATGGGCAACATGGATCTTGTTGAACTGAAAAATATCTCAAATTAAAAACATTTTTAAATAAAAATATTTAGTAAAATACTAGGAGTGCAAATGCAAACTGGTTGTCCTCCCCTTTGGGATGATTGTGGCATTGGCGGTGGTGGGGGTGGTGGAGAAAATTGAGGTGGTGGTGTTTGTGGGAGGCAGCATGGATCTTGACGCAATGGTGTGCACACGCAACTAATTGTTAATGCTGTTGCTGGAGGAGGCATTTGCTGACCGAGACCAGGGCCATTTAACATTGGTGGAGGTGGTGGGGGAGGGCAGCAGTCTTGTTGTTGCACTGAAGGTATTATATAATTGAATATTTTTGTCAAATATGTATATGAGAAATATTAAACAAACTTGGTGTACAAATGCAAACAGGTTGAGGACCCCCATGTGGAGGAGGTCCCATTGGTCCTCCCATTGGAGGGGACATCATCGGCCCACCGAAGGGAGAAGGTGAGCTCATCATATGAGGTGGTTGTCCTCCCATTGGAGGCATTCCTCCTCCAAATGGTGGTCTCATTGATGGTGGAGGAGGACCACCACCCATACCTCCTCCCATTGGAGGTTGAGGTCCAAACATTCCGCCAAATTGATTATCACGCATAACTAAAAATTAACATTTATTTTTGAGCATCTTAGATCCGAAAATTTTTCATTAAAATAACTAACACGTCGGTGGAGGCATATGTCCACCCATGGGTGGAGGCAATCCCCCACCCATACCCATAGGTGGAAATGGTCCTTGACCACTGGCTGAAAGGGGAGAAGCGCATGAACAAATGTCCTGTGGTTTTTGTTGGACCGTGACTGAAAATTTAAAAATTATTAAACCATTTAGTAGCGGCATTTTATTAATACTTGTTATGCAGGTACAGGCTGTTTGCATTGGTGGAGGTGGTCCGAATTGTGAAAGTGATTGTGGTGGGATAGGTGGTGGAATATCCACTTGAATAATAAATACTAAAATTATTTAATTAAATATACTTGGAGTACAACAAAGGCAACACGGTTCAGATGAAGGGCCAAAATTTTGTTGTGGAGAGGGTGGAAGTGGAGGTGGAGGCATCATTGGAGTACAACAGTAAGGTTGGCACTGCATTGGTTGGCAATTCATTGGTTGACACTGTTGTTGATTCATCATAGGATTTGGATGTGGACCAAATTGGGGAGGAGGAGGGCCTCCAGAAGGGAAACCACCTGGGCCTCCACCAAATGGAGGAGGGCCACAAATTTGACGTTTATTTCGTTGCAAATTTTCTGAAGAACTTTCAAAAAAGATGTTGGCATTCTAAACGGATAATTAAATAAATAAAAATATTTATCATAAAATATACCAATGATTTAGGTAAAATTAAAATATTAAAAAGTGTAAGGAGAAATAAAGATAATTTTTTTTTATTTGTTGTCATTTTATTAATTTTTAGGTAATTAAATAAAATATTTTTATATATGTAATTATAAGAATTAATTATTCTAAATATTTTAATTTAAATAATATTTATTTTTATATATAGTTTATAATAAGTCTATATTATTTAAATAAAGAGGAGGATATGTACATATATTCTGTTAAAGTAAAAGTACAAAACAGTAAAGAACAATTGATACTTATTTAAAAAATAAAAAAGAGTTTAGAGTGTTTTTTTTTTTTGTTAAAAATAAATAGTTATTTATTTAGAAGTGCCGAATAGTTGTAGTAAAAATAAAAACAAAAAATATTTATTTATTTTTTCGTTGTTGCTTAATAATCAATGGAGACTTTTTAGTTTACAAGACTTTTTAAAAAATGATTATATATATATATATACAAGAGGAGAAGAAGAAGAATATGTCCGATTATTATTTGTTGTGGTTCTGGCCTTAAAAGAGTAACAAAACTATTCTAAGCTTCTTCTCTTTTTTTACTTTTTTTTCAGTGTCTGCGCAATTTATAAAAAATTATAAAGATAAGTGGACAATAAAAACACATAAAAATAAAACAAATAAATATGCAAACAAAATTTATAAAAAATATAAGATAACGTCTACTTTTCTGCCATTATTTCTATACTTTTCACTTTAATTTTTTTTTCTAAGATTGGGCAATTCTTGCGTGTTTTTGAGTGTTTCAAATTATTTGTTTGTAAAAAGAAGAGTTTTTTTATTTAGATTTTTAGTCAAAACGGAAGCTCTTGAAAAATCTAGTAATGTCCATTTAATAGAATAAAACAATTGTTAAATAATATTTAGAGAAAAGACGTGGACAAAAAACTAAAACTAAAAATAAAATAAAAATTAATAAAATATTATTTATTTAATAATTTAATTTATTAATTATTTTAACAATAAAAGGAAACTAAAAATAATTTACACTTTTTTTTAAATAAAATTCATTAATTAATAATTAATTAATTAAATAATTAAATCAATAATTATTATTTGTTTTTATTTTTTTTATTAAAATTAAGCTCCTTTTAATTATTTTTTTCCTTCAATAAAATTATTTACTTAATTTTTTTTTATAGTTGTCAAACAACAAATATTATTATTTTATAATCTTATTATAAATAATTAAATGCTTTAATTAATTAATTATTTTATTATAAACCTTATTATTTAAATTCAAAAGTTTTTATCAAAAAAAAATTAAGCAAAAAAAAATACAAAAATAAGGCAGTAGAAAAACAAAAAATAAAATAGATGTATTAATTAAATATTTATTAAAAATTAAATATATACAGTAAATAATAATTCTTTGAGTAATTTAAATAAAATATATTTTATTATTATTAACATAATTAAATGCTAAAAATTAATTTAAGAGAAAGAGAAGTTTTAATAAAATTAAAATAAATTGCTTAAAATAAAATCAATTATTTTTATTTTTAATACTAAAGATAGAAGGGAAAATTAATTTTAAAAATATCATTATAATTTAAAATAAATTCCTTCTAAATATTATTAATAAAAAAAATAATTTTATATAAAATTAATTTGTGTAAATATGCATAAAATTATTATTATTTTTTTGTCTTTTTCTTTAAAAAAAACAATTAAATACAAAAATAAAATTTAGAAAACAATAAAATGAGATAAAATATTTCTTGGCAGAATTTTAATTATTTTTAAATATTACAATTTATATTAAAATTGAGCAAATACAATAACTAAATATAAATGAAAGAGAGATATATAACATTTAAAATAAGCATTCTTTTGTTCTTTATAATTAAACTTTTTTTTCTTTTGAGCATTAAAATATAATATTTACATAATAGATAATTATTATTTTATGCAATTGACACAACAATTCTTGGATTATTTTTTATTTCAATTTTTTCAATTTCTTCATTATTAATTTCTTCTTCTTTTATAATATTATTTTCTAAAAACATTTGTAAACGTAAAACAGAATTTAATGATTCAGAATCAAAATTATTTAATTCTTCTTCTTTTTCTTCTTCTTTATCTAATACTTCATATATTTTTATTTCATTTTTATTTTGGGGAAATATTTTTGTTATTTTCTAAAATGAATTAATTAATTAATTTAAATAATTTATTAATTACATTTTCATTTTCATTTTCATTATTATTATTATTAATATAAAAAATAGAAGATAATTGAGCATTTTCTGAATTTTTTGTTTTATTAATTTCTTCCATTGGATATATTTTTTTATTTCCAAAATTATTTTTATTTTTGTTGTTTTTTGTAGTACTTTTTCTTTCAATATTTTGTCTTCTAATTGTACTTCCAGTACTTGCCCAAATTTGGCGTTCTGCACTTCCCCATAAAGTAAAAAATAATACAGGTAATAAAGCAATAATTGCTGCTATCCAGAAAACAATTGTCCACTCAGATAAAGAACCAGACTTTAAAGAAAATATTTAAAAATTAAAAAAAAAAAAGAATTTTACCTGTACAATAAAATTAGAAAGTATTTTATTAACAATACTAAATATAGCAACACAACCAAAAGCAATACCCGTAATTATACCCGTATATGCTGGTGCTATTTGTAAAAGGGCTATTTGAACACCTGGGGTATGAAGACCTAAAAAAATTATTTTTAATTTTAAATTTATAATAAACCAGCAAAGGCATTAGCTAAGCATAGAACAATAATTGCATTAATCCTTTGTTGATCAGTATGAAGTAAAGGTACAATACCAACACAAATACCTAAACCTAAAGAAGCTATTCCATTAAACCATTTTGCTAGTGTTGTTCTTCCTATTTTAAAACGACCTAAAAAAGAAGAAAAGATTTTATTTTAATATGTAGAGCAAGTTTAAATAAATAAAATATAAAAAATTATTTAAATTTATAATAAAATAATACCTTTTTTATTTGCTTGTAAAAAAGAAGAAATTGAAGAAGAAAATGTTTTTGAAAGAAATAGAACAGCAATGGGTAATGCAGATACAAAACCATTTGCAGTATTTGATAGATGTAAAACATCATTAATATATTTAGGTAAAAGCTATTTATTTAAATTAATTAATTAATTAAAATTAAAATTACCTGTAACATAATAACTAAAGGATATTCATGACATATTAAAGCAGCTATTCCAATATATAAAGGTCTACAAGTAGCTAATCTTTTCCATGGAATTTTTCTTCTCTCTGTTCTTTTTCCTAAACGTTCTTCTGCTATTTTTTCTTCAACAAAAGATCTTTCTCTAATTGAAGTACAAAAATGTTTTGAAGGTTTATCTGCACTCATTAATAACCAAGCAAATAAAATAACTATTCCAATTAATGTTGATAAATAAAAAATTGCTGGCCATCCACCTAATATATCTTGACGAGAACAAAGAAAACCAGCAAGTGGAAGAATTAAAAGAGTTCCTTTTAAAATAAAAATCAAAGAATTATTTAGAATTTTTTTTTTTAAATTTTCTTGGTAATCATTTTATTTAAATTTATTAAATATGTCATTAATTAATTAATTTAGTAATTAATCTTTTATTGAAAATAATTATTAAAAATAATCTTTCATCTTTTTCTTTAAAGAGAAAAAGAAATAATGAAAATAAAATATAAATTTATTTAAAAATATTAAAAAAAATATTCCCATAATTTTTCTGTTAAATTTATTAATAAATAATTAAGTAGAGTAGAGAGTAAAATTAATTAATTAAAAAACTAATATTTTTATTAAATCGTTTTTTTATATCCTTTAATAAATAAATTCCCTAATAACCAACCAATTTGACGTCCACCAGTAATAAGGCCAATAGCAAAAGGTCTTTCCTTTGGGGGAAACCAACGAGTAATTAAACTTGATGTGCTTGGTTGTAATAAAGCATCTGAAAGGCCAGTAAGAAGACGTGCCCCAACAACTAACCAAACAGAAATAGAAGCAACAAATGGAAGTAAAGCATTACTAATTACTTAAATATATATTATTTAAATTAAATTAATTTTCTATTTTAATTAGTTAATATAAAAGAAAAAAATACTTTTTTTTAATAAAGTTAAAAATAGTTGTTTAAAAAAAAATGTTTGAAATTTATGTTAAGTAAATTAAGAAATATTTAAAAAGGAAGAAAAAATATTTTTTTCAATTAAAAAATGAAAAAAAAAAGAAGACAAATAAAGGGAAATATTTAATTAAATTCTGACGTATTTATTTTAATTTTTTTTTGTTTCAATTTCCTGTTTAATTAATTAAAAAAAAAGAAATACCGAGAAGAATAAGTGCTCCACTAATTGTCCATTTACTGTTAAGTCTATCAGCATGAGCACCTGTAAATAACATAAAAAGAGAACCAGCATTTTGAGCAGCAAAGACTATGCCTAGAAAAAATAAAAATAATTAATTTATAGAGGTATAGGGAATATGTTGTTAATATTAAATTAAAATAAAGAGAATATATTGGAAAAAAATAGTATTATTTTTTAAAAGAATAATTTCCCCCTTTTTATGTAATTAATTAAATAAATAATTACCTTGATCAGTAGAACTCCAAGAAAGTTTTTCTGCTTCATGACAACTTTCAAAATAAATAGTTGAACGTTTATCTCTATTATTATTATTTTTACTATCTTTTTTGTTTCTTCTTTTACGGTTATTAGAACATTCATTATTATTTGATTTAATTATTTGTTTATTACTATTATTTTCTTTTTCTTCATTCTCTTTTTTATTTTCTCTTTTTTTCCGATATAAAATAAATACATCAGACTTTTCTTTTTCTTTATTATTTATTTGATCAATTTCATATTGCATATTATTTTGATTTTTCTGAAAATTAATTTATTTAAAAAATATTATTTATTTAATTTAATTAAAATACTAACAATATCTTTTTCTTTTAATTGCATTTGTTGTTGTTGTTGTTGCACTTGTTGTAATTGCATTGTTGTTGTTCTTTTTATCATACAAACCATTGAAACTGAAATATTTGAGGTTGAAATACTTAAAGAAATATAACAAAGACAAAGGAGTAGAGCAATAAAAAACCGGGTTGATGGAAAAATACGTGAAGATTTATTAATATTATTATTAATTAATATAGATCCTAATGAACAAGAAGAAGAAGAAGGAGGAGAACAAGAAGAAGGGGAAGAAGAAGAAGGTATTGATGTTGATATTGTTGTTGTTGTTGTTTCTGATGAATTATTAAGAAGGGAAGAAGAAATGGAAGATAATAATAACGATGATGATGATGAAGGTAAAGGATTAGAAAATAAATTCTTTTGTTGTTTTTGTTTTATTTTATTTTGTTGGGAGTGTAAAGAGAATGCTTTAAAAAATAAAATATAATTAATTTAAAAAAATATATTATTTACTTGATTGTGAAGGTATTTGTTCATTAATTGGAATAATAGTTAAAGGTTGATTAGTATTAATAATTGTTGAAATAATTGTATTATTGCTACTACTAGGCCCAGCAATATTTAAATTATTATTTTGATCTAATTTCTTTTGATTTTCAGTAACAAATTTAAGCATTTTTTTATTCCTTTTATTTTTATTTAATTAGTAAAAAATAAAGGAAATTATTATTTAATATTTTCACATAATTTATATTGTTTGAGATCGTTGTTTACTTTTAATTTAATAAAAGTTTTAATAATATTTAATTAATAAATAAAGAATTTCATTTTATTTATTTTTTTTATTTTAAATTAACCTAAAAAATAATTATTTTTATTTAAATTTAAATTAATTAAATATATTTTTCTTTCTTTTAATTAATTAAAGACCAATACATATAATCTCTGTGTGGGTTTAAAATAACCTAAAATACCTACACAACAATAGGTAAAAGTTATATAGAATTTATTAAAAGAAAATATATTTATTTATTTATTTATTTTAAGGGGAAAAAGCAATTGACGCCGCGCATTTCTTTGCAAAAAAGGCGTTAAATAATAAATAAATATTAAAAGTTTTTTTTTGTTGTTCTTCTTCTAATCGACACCGCAAGAAGAAGAAGAGGAAGGAGATGACAATAATAAAAAGTAAATAAGTAAATAAATATTCTAAAATAATGTATGTCCTTCTAATAATTAATCGATATATTAATAAATAATATTTTATTTTGTTCCTTTTTTTAAAAAAAGAAACAATTAATAATTCATTAAAATAAACTTTTCATTTAATTTTATTTTAATTAATAAAAGACGAAATAATTAAATTGTCTTTCAATTTCTTTAATATAATTTTTGGTTATTTTTTAAGGTTTATTTTTACAAAAATTAATTTTAAATTTAGAAAATTGTTTAAAATATTTTTATATTTATAGTATAGGTTTTGGGGGGAGTAGTAATATATACAAGTAAATGAACGGAAAGAAAAAGAAAGAGAGAAAGAAACAATTGTGTGTATATGTATAGTGTGTCCTCTACGAGAAAAAAAAAGTCTAAACTTGTTAAACTTTTGGCTAAAAAATAATTTAAATGAAGAAAAAAAAAAAGAAAAGAAGAATTATTGCAATATTTAATTATTTATTTTTTAATTGAAATTCAGCCGTTGATCTTTTTATGTTTTTAAATAATTTAATTAAAATTATTAATTTAAATAAAAGAAACATATTATAAATCTTTAAAATAAATAAATAATTAAATAGAGAAAAAATAAAAGAAATTGTTTTGTATATATCCACTTTTAATTAATTAATAAAAAATTATATTAATCAGGAAATGACCCTTCTCCCCTTTCTTCTTCTTTTTCTTTTCATTTTCTTTTCCTAATTAGACCGGAGGTCAAAAAATATTTTTATTTATTTTATTTGCTAAAAAAAAGATTGAAAAGAAAAGGAAACGTTTGCGTTTTTAAAATCTTTGGTTTTTAGTTAATTAAAAGTTTAATAGTAGAATTAAATTTATTTGGAAAAAAAGTAAGCCAAAAATCGAATAAAATTTTAAAAAAATTTTAAAGGCGTCATCATATGTTTATTTAATTAATTAATTAATTAATATTGCTTTGTCCAATAAATCTTTTTTTTCTTAAAGATTAAAATTTAAAAAATAAATAATAATAATAATTATTATTTTTAAATAAATAAATAAATAATTATAATATAATAATAGTAGAGGAAGTATATATAAATAAATAATATATTTATTTATTAACAAAAGCATTCCTAAAAAATAGTTGTGTAAAAATAAACTTTTAAATCCGATAAACGTTTAAATAAATAAATAAATAAATAAATAAATAAATATTTATTTATTTATTTATTAGGTCATTTAAAAATTATTACATAATATTACTAAATTATTAAAAATAAAATAAAAATCATTTTTTAATAAATAAATATTTATTTATTTATTTAATTAACAATAAATAATTATTTGTTTAAATAATTTTTAAAAATTAAAAGAATTAAAATTTAGAATATTAAATATTAATTACAATATTTATTTAAAAATATTATTTAGAAGATTTTACGGAAATAAAAAAATACGCAAAATGATAGACTACTATTTAATTATTTATTAAAAAAAATTAAATATGTAGGAAGGTCATACAATTAAATTAATCGGGAATAAATAAACAAAATAAAAAAAAACTGACGCCGTATAAATTAACTAACCTTTAAAAATAAATTATTAAATAAAAATTAAAATATTTTAAAAATTAAAAAGTAGATATTTTTTCTTTTTAAAAAAAAGGATTTTTCTAATTTTAAGAAAAGAATAGATTTATATACACACACACACATATCTTTTATTGCCCTTAAAAAAAATACATTTCTTTTCTAGGTATAATAATTAAAAGAGGAAAAAAGGAATAAAGTAAATAAAATATACAAATAAATATAAGGATATATATATGATCGTAAAATAAAATATGTATGTATATATATATATATATAGCAACGGTTTAAAAGTACCTGTATTAAAAAAAAGGTTGCAATTAAGTTTACCTTATTCTTTTAAATAAAAAACTTAAATATGTACATATGTAGAAAGAGAAAATAATTAAAAGATTTAATTTAAGGATAAATAAATTTTAATAAAAATACCTAGTATTTATAATTATTTAAAATAAATATTTAGGAAATAAATTAGTACAAAATATAAAGAAATAAATATGTACATAATGATATCATTAAATAAAAAATGAATAATTTAAGCATTTTTATCATATAATAATATTACTCATTCAATTATTTGTTAATTTTATTTTTATTATTATTTAAAAAAAAAAACAAAGACATTTATTTAACTAAAAAGGTATTTATTTATTTAAAATAAATAAATAAATAAATATGTTTTAATTTCAACCAAAAATGTTTTTAATGGAATTTCCTTTTTTTCATTGTATTTTCTGTTAAAATAAAACTTGGCAACTTTGTTATTTTTCCTTAAATTTATATTTGATTCTTTATAATATTTATTAAAAAAGGAATGTCTAAAAATAGAAGAATATTTTTCTTTTTTTTGTTTAACCTTTTTAAATAAAACACAAAAAATAAATAAATAAATAAAAATATTATTTTTAAATTATTTAATTTAATTTAATTTAAAAAGAATAATAATTGTTAATTTAAAAAGAACAAAAAAAGATTTTTGTATTTATTTTTATAAAAATAAAAGAAGCTTTTTGTACTTTTAGTAGATATTTGTTTACCAAAATTTTTAAAGAAAAATATTTCTTTTTTTTTTGAAATTTAAAGAAACAAATAAATAAATAAATCTAAAAATATTTAAATAAATAAAATTAATTAAAATTAAATAAAATATTCTTTAATTATTTTAAATATTATTTATATTAAATAGCTAAGCTTTTTTAAATAAATATATTTTTATAGTAGTAAATAATAAAAATAATATCTTTAATAAAAAAAAAGAAAAACAAGTTTATTTTCTCTTTTCCAAAAAATAACAAGTTTTTAGGCCAATAAATGAAAGCATTTTTTAATTAAAAAAATAAAGTTCTAATTGTTGCGTTTTAATTAAAAGGTTAATTATATTTATTTATTTACGCCCTAATTTAATGAATAAAAATAAAAGGAAGGTAGAACAAATTATTTTTTATATTTAATTAATTAATTAATTAAATATATATTTATTTAATATTATAGCTGTAACCATTTTAAAGATAATTAATTAAATTAATTTAAAAAAATAATTATAATTAATTATTAAAATATTTAATTATTTGGCAATTAATTATTAGAATTAAATAAAAATAATAATTTAATCCATCTTTTATTAAAAATAATAGACATTTCCCCGAAATTTATTTTAACCTAATAATGTTTTTTTTCTAATAAATTGGGGTCATAACATTTACTCAAAAACATCTAATAATTTATTTAAAAAATAAATTAATTAATTATTTTCCTAGAAATAAATTTTTTAAATTATTTTTAAAATTTAAGCAACTATTTAAAATAATTTATTTAAGTAATTTTATATAAAAAAGAACTTTTTTTTTTTAAATTAAACACAGGAAATAATTTTTAGAACAAAAAATAATTATTTTAAAAAATATTAATTTCTTTTTAAAAATAAATTTTAAAAGATTTTTAGCTTTTTATTTATTTATTCTATTTAAAAAAACTTTTTTTTTTTAATTTTTATTTTCAGTTGATCAAATAATGTGGGTCAAAGCGCGTAAAAATGAAAATGTGTAAATGATACTATAAATAAAGGGAAATAAATAAATAAATGCTTTGTTTTCAAAGAAAAGAAAATATTCTTCTTTTATTATGGCCTATCTTCTACTAAATTATTATCTATGTATGACCTAAAAATTAAAGAAAAAAATACAAGGCCATAGATTTTCCATAAAAATGTGAAGGACAGAAAAAAAAAGTTTAGCAGATTCACATTAAAAATATCCACAATTATTTATATAAAATAAAAGTAATGAAGCAAATAAAAAGAAAAACATTCTTTTATCGGAGATTTTCTAATAGAAAAAATAATTAAAAAATTAATTTCTATGTGTGACTGATATATTTATTTATTTATTTAATTAAAATAGGACAATTTAAAAAAAAAAAAAAAAAAGTTTAATAATTTAAAAATAATTAATTAATTGATTAAATATATTTTTAATTTAAAATTAAATTTTGTAAATTAAAAAAATACTTTATTATTAGGATAAATTTAAAAAATTATTTAAAAATATTAAAATATTAATTTATGTAAAAATAAAAATATTTATTTATAACTATGTAAATGTACAAAAAATATATTTTCTAGTAAATTAAACAAATATAAAAAATTAATTGTAAATCCAAATTGCGCAGATAAAAAAGGGAAAAGAAAAATTAAAAATTATATAAAGCTTAAATATTTAATTAAAAAATAAATAAATTAATTAATTATTTCCATTTATTTTAAACAAAAAATTAAAATAATTTAAAAAATATTAATAAATTTAAGAAATTAATAAATAATTTTAAGACAGGTTTATAATGATTAAAAATATTTTAAAAATTTAATTTAATATAAAAATATTAATTATTTAATATTTTAAAATAATTTTTATTTAATTAATTATCAAAAATATAATTAAATAAATCAACACAAAATAAAGAAGCAAAACAAACTAATAAAAATTACTGCAAATAAATTAGAATAATCCATCAATTATTAAAACTAATTATTATTATTATTATTATTAGTACCTTTATAAATTATGTGTATTATTCTAGTAAAAAACTATTAATAAATAATTAAATTTAAATTTTTTGTTAAAATTTTAAAAATCAAATAATAATTAAATAAATAATTATTTAATAATATTTAGACTTAAAAATAATATTTTATATCTTTTTTGTGTCTGATCATATAAGTTATTTTTTTCCAAGAAATTTTAAAAAACTGTTCTAATTTTAAAAAAGAATTATTAATATTAATATTTATTTACATATTTATGTAGTTTAATTTTTTTAAGTACTTAAAAAATAAAAATTAAATATTTAAACAAACAAATAAAAGAATGAAATCATAAAATAAATAATAATTAAATAAATTATGATGATTTTGTCTAGTTAATTTTCCAAAAATAAAGATATACATAGAATTTTAAACAAATAAATCTTTACCTAAAATATTAAGAATTTAATTTAAATCACGATTGGAACAATAAAATTAAAAAAATTTTCATAAAAAGTTCTAAAGATAATATTAAAAATTATTTATTGAAAATTATTCCAATTAAAAGTAAATAATAATTATTGTCAAAAGTTAATAAAAGTTCACTTACCCATTTGACTATTTCTATTTTGAATTCATAAAATGTAAAAATTCAAAATATCTAATTTAAAAATAACACTTGAATTTTTTATTTTTTAGTATTATTTATTTCCTTCTAGAAGTTTAATACTATTCCCTTGTTTTTATTCATAATAATGATAAAAGCTATACTTATTTTTAATAATCATGGAAAGCCAAGATTGCTTAAATTCTATACTAGATATGTTTGTTTATATTTACAATTATTTAAAAATAAATAATTTAGACTGAAGATGAACAACAACAAATTGTACGTGAAACATTTCAACAAGTCTCTAAAAGAGATGATAATGTTTGTAATTTTTTGGAAGGTGGAACTTTAATTGGTGGTTCAGATTTTAAATTAATTTACAGGTTTTTTTCCATTTTTGGTTTAATTTAAGTTTATTATTTTTTAAAAATTAATTAATTTTATACACTAATATTTTATTTTAATATTTTCTTTTTTTCAGTCAGTAATTATTTTTTTAATAATTCAAGGCATTATGCAACACTTTATTTTGTTTTTTGTGTTGACAGTTCTGAAAGTGAATTAGGTATTCTTGATTTAATTCAAGTTTTTGTGGAAACATTGGACAGATGTTTTGAAAATGTTTGCGAATTAGATATGATATTTCATGTTAATAAGGTTATTTTAAATTAATTTATTTTTAAATTATTAAATTAATTAGGTTCACAATATTTTAAATGAAATTGTTATGGGTGGAATGGTTTTGGAAACAAATATGAATGAAATTTTACTTAGAGTACAAGAACAGGATAAACTTGAGAAACAAGAGGTTTTTAAAGCAATTATTTTATTATTTTTGAATAAAAAAATTATTTTCTATTTATTAAACTAATTAATTCTTTTTTTTTTAATTTTAGGCAGGAATTGCTGCTGCACCAGCCAGAGCTGTTTCTGCTGTCAAAAATATGAACATTCCACAACAAATTAAAGATTTAAAATTACCAGATTTACCCTCAAAGATTGCTGCTTTTAAAAATCCTTTTTAAATATTTTCTTAATTTAATTAACTTTTGTTTTATTAATTTAAAAATTAATTAAATTTAATTTCCTATTTTTTTTTTATTAATTGTAAATTTTAAATAAATTAAAAAATTCTTTTTATGATTTTTTAATTATTTAAAATTATTTTTTTAATTTTGTTTTTATTCAGCTTTTCAATAATTAAAATAAAATTATTTTGATTAATTATTGTTTTTATTTTTAAAAATTAATTAAATATATTTTAATGTTCAAATTTATAATTTTTGTTCTTCTTTTACTCTCCTATTATAATTAATTTCCGATCATCTCTTAAAAATTAAATAAATAATCTTTCCTTTTTTTTTTCTAATTTTATTGCGCATTAATTGTATCATCTCGCAAAAATTATTTATTTATTTATATTAATGATCGACAATTAAATATAGTAGTTTAATGTTAAAAATAATTCCTTAATTATTTACTTTGAAGTTTTGTAAATAATTAATTAATTTTCTTTTAAAAAATATTTAATGATTATCAAAATATAATTTAATTTTAAAAAGATGACTCAATATATAGTTTACGTCATATAAATAATAATTTTAATATTAAAAGGTTTTTATTCTTTTAATTAAAAATATATATTAAATTAAAAATTTCGTTTATATTTCTGTAATCTTCGTCATTATGAAGAACAAATTTGGCGATCAACTAAATTATTTGTTAAATAAAAATTATTTTTTCCAATCAATTTTATTTTAATTTCTTTAATATTTTTAATGAACATAAAATATTTAAAATTATTTAAAATTTTAGGTATACATATGTATTAAATACATATATTTTAATTAAAAATATGTTTTTTTATTTCTGGAGCTTTACTTTTTTTAATTTATTTTTTATTGAATTTATAATTGTAAGTGTAAATAAATAAAATTATTTATTTTTCTCTCAGTTAGCTTTCCTTCCTATTCAAACATTTTCATGTTCAACTTGTCCTTTTGAATGGTCTCCTCCATTAGAAGGACGTTCTCGTAGTGAAGGAATAATTGGAGAAGGAACAGATGATTTAACTAATAGAAAGGAAAGGAATATGATGGGAATGAAAATGACTACAAGCAATACACAAATTAATTCAAATACATGGACTACTGAATGGACAATGCAACAACCATGGAGTTGGAGTATTGGACCTGAAGTATTTAATTAATTAAATTTAATTTAATTTAATTAAAAAAAGATAACTTCATTACCTTTTACTTCAACAATGTCTCCAACAATAATTAATTCAGAGCAAGAAAATAAAAGACCAAATATAGGTATAAATAAATAAATTAATTAAAATTAAATATTTATTTTAATAAATTAAGAAAAAATAAAAGAAATATTTTGTATTCGTCATCCAAATAATCCTTCATGTCAGACAATAGTAGAATTTAAATAAATAATTTAATTAATTTTTTTAGAAATTATTTTTCTTTTATTCTTTTTTAAATTAATTTAATATTAGACAAAACAACCTAATACAGAAGAACATTTAATACCTCAATTACCATCTCAACCTCAAATTTCAACAGAAGAGCCAAAAACAAAGCCAATGCCTTTTGGCTATTTAAATATTGAAGCTAGAGATGCAATTATTGTAAAATTAAATTTTAATTAAAATTTTATATTTTAAAAGAAAAATTGTCAAAGTGGAATTGTTGACTGTAAATCCCAACCATTTGGAATGGAACAAAAACGTAATATGGTTATTCAACATGAAATGGATTTTGTAAGAAAACAACAACAATATTCTCCTTCTTCTTCTTCTTCATCAATATATTTATCCCCTGAATTAATATCAAAAAGAATTGATTTAATTCTTCAATTAAAACAAAAAATGCTTAAAGTTGCTGGACTTGGGGAATATGTAAATAAATAAATAAATTAATTAATATTTATTTACTTAAAAAAAGGTAACTCCAGTAAATGATGGAACATTTGAACATGATATTTTATTAACAGAAAATCAAGCATTAAATTTAATAAATTCTTTGGATCAAACTCCATTTCCTTCATCAAATAATAAAAAATTAGGTTATGGACATGGAAGGAGTCAACGTTCCTCTCTATTTCTTGATCAATTACAAACACAAAAATGGCCAATTGGAGAATCTATTAAATTTTATATTGATGAAAATATTGGTAATTATTATTAATTAGAACAGATTTTAAATTATATAATTAAAATTTAAGTTCAGAATGAAAGAGATATTTGTATGTTTAATTAAATTTAATTAATTTTAATAATAAATAGTACACCAAGCACATCAACTTATTGAGGTTTTTAATAAAAATAAATTTAAAAAATAATTTTTATTTTTGACAAAATCTTTATAGGTTTCAACTTGTATTCGTTTTGAACAAGTTAATGAAAAACCTCAAAAAGATTATTTGTATTATGTTAAAGTCTCAACACCAACATTGTTTTAAATATTTAATTAAATAAATATTCTTTTCTTTTTTTTAAAGTTGTGGTCTTTCATATATTGGTCGTATAACACCAGCAAATCCAATATATTTATCTTTTCAATGTCAAGATGTTTGTCTTTTATTTTATTTTAATTAAAAATAAATAAATAGCCAATTGGTGTAGCTGCTCATGAAACAATGCATTCATTAGGTGCTAATCATGAACATTTAAGAAGGTTTTATTATTTAATTAATAAATTAAAATTAATTTTTAAGTGATCGTGATGATTATATTAATATTCAATGGGAAAATATAAATCCTCAATTTTATGATTTTTTTGCAATTACAGATCCAAGCAAATTTACTCCGTATAATTTAATTTAATTTTAAATTTTATATATTTTAATTAATTAATTAGTTATGGTATAATTTATTCTTTTGATTCTATTATGCATTACGGGGCATTTACTGCTTCTTTAAATAATCAAAAACCAACAATGGTACCTAAAATTAATCCACAACAAAATACTCAAAAAATGGGGCAAAGACAAAGGCTTAGTCTTCAAGATATTGAATTATTAAATAAAATGTATTGTAAACAACAAACAAGTTTATTTATTTATTTAAATTAATTTAAATAAATAAAAAGATTGCTTTGATTCATCTGTTTATTGTGGTATTTGGGCACTTCGTGGATTTTGTTCTATTTATCCTCAATATGGTTGGATGCAACAAAATTGTTTAAAATCTTGCAATCTTTGCTAAAATTGTTTTTTTAATAAAAGCTTTTTTTTTAAATTTTTTAAATTTAATTATTTTGTGAATAAATATAATAAATTAATTATTTAAATACTTTATTTAAAGTAAAAATATAAAATAATTTTGAGGATTATTTAATTAATTATTTAATTCTTTTATTTAATTAACTAATTCTTTTATTTTTAAATTATTTCACGTCCATTTTTATTAATAATAGGTAAAGGAAGTTGAGGTGTTATTTCAAAATGTCTAGGTTTCCAACTACTTAAATGTTTACATTTATCATAAATTGTAATATCTTCTTCTTCATTAATTGAAGGACTACAACAATAAATTCTTTTTCTTTTTTGATTTTTTTTTATTATAAAATTTCCAGAACCTGAAAATACTTATTATTTTAATTTTAATTTAATTAAACTAACCATTATCTAATATTTCTTTTTTTTAATAATAATATTAAATATTGTTTAATTTTTATTTTAAGATAAAATAAAAAAATTAATTCCATCAATTTTTCAGAAAAAATTAATAAATATATTAATAGATTAATAAATAAATAATAAGAATTATTTGATATTTGGCATTTATTTTGAGAATTAATTATTAAATAATTATTACATTCTTTTTAATAATTTTAAAAATATTTAATAATTTAATTTAAATTATTACCTAAATTATTTAAAATATTTATTTCATTATTTATAATAAATGTTGAATTTAAACATAATAATTGTGTTAAATAAAAAACAAAAATAATTAATGGAATAAATAAAAGAGGAAACTAAAAAATAAATTAACTATTTTTTTATTTAATTTAATAACTTTTAAAATAATTGTTGGCCAAAATAAAATTGGAAAATTCCAAATAATTCCAATTAAAGTTAAAATAATTCCAAAACAATAAATTAAAGTAAATGGCCATAAATATAATAAAATATTAAAAAAAGTTGGAAAATAAATAGAATATATAATTGTATTTATTAAATTAAATAAAAGTAGAGCAATGCCTAAATACTTTAAAAGAAATAAATAAAAACATTATTTAATTAATTAAATTTAATTAATTAAATTTTTAGTTAATTAATTAATTTTAATATTTATTAATTATTTAACCTTATAAATTGTTAAATATTTTTTTCCTTTTTCTTTCAATTTCATTATTTTTATTCATGTTGATATTTAATTTATTAGAATTATTATTATTAAATTGTTTAATTATTTTAGACAATTTATTCATTAATTTAATATTTATTTAAATAAATAAAATGTTTAAAATTAAATAAAAATAAATTTCTTTTAAATATTTATATTAATTCAGAATTATGCATTCCATTTTGGTTTAATTTTTCAAATTTTTCAAATTTTTTAGTTTTTTTTAAAAAGCGAAAAAAATTAAAATAAATAATTTAAATAAATATTTTGAATTATTAATATTTAAATAAATAATTAAAATATACTTTAATTAATTTAATTAAATTAAATATTTTTATTATTTTTTATTTTTTATTCTTTAACCTTTATTCAGTTTATTTTTTCTCTTATTTGCATAATAATTATTTTCTAATTTGAATATCAGACTTTTTTATTTCTTTCAATCATTTCTACTAAATATTACAAAATAGAAACAGTTGAATAAATATTAATTTTCTTTCTAAAAAGAATTTTTAAAAAAAGAAAGAATTAAAAAAAATATTTTTTTCCAATGAATATTCCTTTTTTATTAATATTTTTTATTTCATTTAATTTAATTAAAATTTTAATTTGTAAATCAAAAAATAAAGACTTTTTTATTTTTCCAATTATTCAAAATAAAAATAATTATTTTAAAGGTAAATAAATAAATAAATTAATTTTTAAATATTAAGCTTTAAATAATGAAAATAATTTAAAAATAAATTTACACAATTCTCGTCGTTGGGGAAATATTTTAATTGGAACAAAAGGTTTAATTAAGAATTAATTTTATTAATTATTAAATTAAATTAATTTTAAGGAAAAAATTTTCAATTAGGTTTTAATTTAAATTCACCATATTTTTGGCTTATTGATTCAACAGCTAAAATTAATGAAAATCAACTTAAAAGAAAAAAAGTTCGATATAATAACAAGTTTATTTAAATTTAAATTTAAATATTAATTTAAATAAAAGACAATCATCTTCATCATTTCCATTAAATTCTAATTTTACATTTTCTGTTAATAATGTTGGGGTAATTGAAAGTATTCTTTATATGGATATAATTGAGGTTTTTCTTTTTATTTTAATTAAAATTAAATAAATAAATAAAAAAAAAAGATTGGTGGAATTAAAATAAAAAATATAGCAATTGCTTCAGCATTTAATGGTATTCCAATTGAATATATTCCAACAACTGAAAGTGATATTAATTGTCCAATTGATGGAGAATTTGGATTAGCACCTTTATTAAATAATAAAAATGAAAGAATACCTTTAGGATTAAATTCTTTAACAAAATATTTAAATAAACCAATTATAACAATATACACAAAAAATAATATGTAAATAAATTAAATATTAAATAGGGGAAAATAAATTAAATAATTCTTTTTTTTATTTATTTAAATTAAAAGAGGAATATCTATAAATAATCAAAAAATTGGAACAATAACAATTGGTGGAGAAAATAATTTAAATTGTGTTTTACTATATAAATATGTAGAATTAGCTGAAAATAATCAGTGGTCTGTTGCTATAAATAAATTTAAATTAAATGGAGGAAATCAACAAATGGTTTAAATTTTTAAATTAATTTTTAGATATTTTCTAGAAAACAATTAAAAGTAAAATGCTTAAAATAGTAGAAGATGGAATTTATATGTATATGGCTAAAGAAGATTTAAATAATTTAGCTAAAATATTAAATGCTCAAATACCTGAAGAAGTAAATAAAATTAAAAATAAAATTTAATAAATAATTTAAAGGTTGGTGGATTTTATAAACTAAACATTACAGAATGTAAAAAACCAAAACCAACAATTACTATAATTGTAGGAGGTCCTAAAATTGGAAAAAGACCCCCAATAGATCCTACTGAGATTATTACAACAATAATTAAACTTGAACCTAATCAATACATTGAACAAGTAATTTTAATTAATTTTAATTTTATTTCAATTTTATTTTAATAAAGACTGGAAATGAATGTCAATTACTTTTTGTTACAAATGAAGAAATGTCCTATGATAATAATTATTTAAATATGGGAGAAATGTTTTTACGTAATCGTTGTGTAGCTGTAAATTGGATAACTGGGAGAATGGGGTTTTCTGAAGGAAGTTTAAAGAAAAGAAAATTTAATTAGAATTTATTAGGAAATATTAAATTGTTTTTTTAATAATTATTATAGAATAATAAAAAATATTTAATTATATATAATTATATTAAAGCAAATTAAAAGAACACTGAAAGGCTTTTACTTTACTAGGTTTTCGTGTTTCAGAATTTATTAAAGAAAAAATTTATTTAATTATATTTTATTAAAACTAGCGGAGTCGGCCGCCCTTCGGGCATCCTGTTCCGCTAGCAAGAACAAAACAAACTAAAATTCTAACTCAATAACATAAGTCATAGAGCATACATGATACATTTATCACTTACAAAAGATTAATTCAGTTTCCGCAACTTAAATGATCCCTTAAACAATCAGCTTTATATAGCATATAAATAACCTATTGCTGTTTTTCCTTTTATTTTTTTGCTTTCCTAATATCGGGTACACCCCGATGTACCGCAGCCCAGTGTACCGAAAGCCCAGTGTACCGCAGCCCATTGTACCGCGAGCCCAGTGTACCGCACGCCCAGTGTACCGCAAATTATCTAAGCAGTTAATTTGTTTGAAGCATGTTTCAAATTAGTTGAAATATTTCAATGAAATTTTGTGAAACAAAGCTTGGAATCGGCCATACGTCAACAGTGGACTGGTCGACGTACTTGCGTGAAGTATGTGTTAACTTCATTCTGCAGTATCAAGAAATGATTGGAGGGCCTTAGCAGAAAGAAATTTAATATTTAATTGTCTATGATAATCCTATATGCCCCCAAAATAACCTTTTCTTCAAAAAATAATAACTGAAAGAAAGTAAACTATTATTTGTGGAAAAAAATTGCAGAAATTTGTCGCATAACATAAAAGTACCGATAAATCATTTGAAATCGAAGAATCATGAGTGGATATTCTTTAAAAAAGACAAAAATCAATTTATTTTATTTTTTTATCAATTTTTACATAAAATAAACTTTTTTTTCTAAAACCGGAAAAACCTGGCGGTTAACCGTAGATTTTCAATTAGCGGGAACCGGTATATGGGTCTCTAAAAATCCGGTAAACCGTTAACCGGGGGGATCGGTTATTAACCGGCTTTGAACAACCCTACTTTTAAGGATAAGTCGGTTTTAATTAAATGTGCAAATCTGGAGGAAGTGTATAACGTTTATGCATTGACAATGGAGATTCATATACTTCTTCCTTGCCTTCAGTAGTTCACCAATAACTTCTTCATTCCCAAATTCTAGACGAAGTTCATTGTCTTCATTTATTCGATATTCATTTGCTGAACGCTTTTGTTTACTTTCATTTTTAGATTCCATCTTAATAGTAATCTGAAAAATTAAGTTAGAAAATAAATAAATGAAATGGAAATGCTCGAACAAAAACAAAAAAATTAAATAAATACAAAGAAAAAAGAAAAACACAAAAGATAATATAAACATAGAGAAAGCAGCTTCTTGCGTGTTAAGGTTGATTCCCTGACGCTAATGAAGATGCAGTTAAGGTTTTTATTTAGCTTCAGCCTAGTCTTGTCCTGTTAGTTCAAGTACAAAGAATGTGGCCAGTAGCAGACAAGATGCCTCAGTAGGGTGGTGGTTCTTCAGAGTGTTTCTCATCGTTGTTGCATTACTTCTGCATATGTACGAGGGTTGTTTTTGTTTATTGGAGTTGTTTTGAATTCAAATTTGTTCATTTAAGTGAAGAAGGAATTTTGCTCACTGAATATAACCTTCCTACTTTGGTGGGCTTTCCTGTGGAACGATCTACTCTTAAACTGCACACAAACCAGCGAAGACATCACCACTGGGTGTTTGGACTTCACCCACGGAGATATCCCCTTGGTCCTTATTCACGAACTAAAGCGCGAAGCAATAGACGTCGACACTATGAAGTACCTACCAGTAGGATCCATTTTCCACCACGGGGCGTGCCTCCAACCAGCGAATGCAGTCAAGAGTGATAGATCCCCAAAAAAGTCCCATCAGAGTAGGAAGATTAGATTCAGTGAGCAGAATTCCATCTGCACTGAAATTGGCAAATCCAAACTCAAAGCAAGGCCAATGAACAAAAGCAGTCCTGGCACGCAAACAGATGTACAATCAGCGTTGAGAAATACCAAGAAGAACCACTTCTAGTTCTTGCTGTAGACTAAGAGCAACTAAAATTTAACTTGACAATACAATAAATTTAGAAAAATCACACACCTGGCTATCTTCCCTTCTCCTTTCTCCATCGTTGTTGCATTACTTCGCATATGTACGAGGCTTGCTTTTGTTTATTGGAGTTGTTTTGAATTCAGATTTGTTCATTTAAGTAAAGAAGGAATTTTGCTCACTGAATATAACCTTCCTACTTTGGTGGACTTTCCTGTGGAACGATCTACTCTTAAACTGCACACAAACCAGCGAAGACATCACCACTGGGTGTTTGGACTTCACCCACGGAGATATCCCCTTGGTCCTTATTCACGAACTAAAGCGCGAAGCAATAGACGTCGACACTATGAAGTACCTACCAGTAGGATCCATTTTCCACCACGGGGCGTGCCTCCAACCAGCGAATGCAGTCAAGAGTGATAGATCCCCAAAAAAGTCCCATCAGAGTAGGAAGATTAGATTCAGTGAGCAGAATTCCATCTGCACTGAAATTGGCAAATCCAAACTCAAAGCAAAGCCAATGAACAAAAGCAGTCCTGGCACGTAAACAGATGAACACATCAGCGTTGAGAAACACCAAGAAGAACCACTTCTAGTTCTTGCTGTAGACTAAGAGCAACTAAAATTTAACTTGACAATACAATAAATTTAGAAAAATCACACACCTGGCTATCTTCCCTTCTCCTTTCTCCATCGTTGTTTCTCAACCCGCCTTGAATTTGATCTTGTTGTTGAAATCACTAAGCAGATCCACAATGAAGTACTTTCCATCGTACAGAACTTCTCTAAAGAATGAATAAAAATTATAGGTGGTTTTAAAAATAAGAAAAATAATCTTACCTAAGGCAATACTTGATTTAAACATCACAGGCACCAGGAAAGAACTCCATATTGATAGAGCGCCGCGTTGAAGACTTCGTGTCCGTCCGGTGTTGAGTTCTATTGGATGCAGGCAGAAGAAGAGCATGAAGTGCTGCTGTTTGGGTTTATGTAGATGCCATTGGTTTTGATGATGATTTTGTTGGGTTAAAAATAAAGAAAAGAACTTGGCTTTTATACTTAAAAACCCTCACTTTCCCTCTCTTCAAATAACTTTACTATAAAAGGACAAACAAACAGACAGACAAACGCTTCTCAATTATATAATAGGATAGTAATTCCTAATTATTATTGAACATCTTTTTCTTTTTTAATTTTAATTCATTTAGGAAATAATAAAATAAAAGTGAGGTTTTAATTATTAAAAAATAAACCTAAAAATGTTTATTTTTGTAGCTATGGTAACCAAAATTATTTTTATTTTACATACATATATTTATTTACTATCCCACTCTAAACAAATAAAATAATAATGCTTTTCCAGACTCTTTTGTCTTTGCACTGTCCGCAAGTTTTATTGTTGCAAATTATTTTACATGTTTTATTAAAAGGATTAATTTATACGATAAAACTATATGCTCCAAAATATGGGTTTTTTAACTTTAATAAATTACCTATATTTTATTATATTAAATTTATTTAATAATTAAAAAGGGAATAATTTAAATATTTTACTAATTTTTAATTAAAATGCAAAATCATATGTATGTATTTCCAGCTAGAAAGGTTCTTTTATTTATGAAAATTAATTTTATTTTTTTAAAATTAGTTCCAAATTCAAACACCTGGTTCAACAACCTTTACATGTATTTCTTGGATGTTAAATAAAGGTTATGTAGGTGTTGGGGGTAGTGATGGTGCTTTACGTGTTATGTTATTAAATCTTGATCAAGGTTATATATTTTTATTTATTTTATTTAATAATAAATTAAAAGATAAGTCTAATCCTCCTTCCACTCTTAATCCTTGGCTATCTAGTCAACAACTTGAAGGTCACTCATCTAGTGGTAATAAAAAGGAAAAATTAAATATATTTTAAATATTAAAAATAAATAGTTAGAGTTCTCAGTTGGAATGAAGTTTATCAAAAATTGGCTTCTACAGATGATGCAGGGGTTATTATTGTTTGGATGACACATGGGTAAATAAATTATATTTAATTAATTTTTAGAGAAAGAAGAAAAATTATAAATTATTTTTTAGACCAGACGAATCTTGGTTTGAGGAAATGGTCAATAATAGGCAAAAATCAACAGTATCTTCATTAAAATGGTCAAATGATGGAATGAAAATAGCCATTGCCTATGAGGATGGTAAAAATTAATTCTAAAAATTTTAAAAAAATAATTAAAATTAAGGACAAGTTATTGTTGGTTCTGTAGACGGAAATCGTCTTTGGAATAAGGATATTGGTGGATCTCTTACTAAAATTGCTGTAACTTTTAAATTAAATATTTATTTATTTTATTTTTAGTGGAACACAGATGATAAATTGCTACTTCTTGGTAATTAATTATAATATGTAATACCTTTCTTTTTAAGGTTTCTCTGATGGAGAAGTCCATGCATATAACCAATATGGTGATTTTGTTAGTAAAATTAAGATGCTTTGTGTTGAAAATATGGAAATGGAAACTGCTCTTTCAAGTGAAAAATATTAATATTTCTTTAATCATTTTAATTTCACTTAGAAGATCTTAAAAAAGATGTAATTGTTTCAATGGAATGGTATGTACCTCCTCATTCTAGTAAAATAACAACAACAACTAATATTTCTACTCATCAACAATCTTTTCAGAATTATAAAGGTATTTAAATATTATTTTAATAAATTATATAATAAAAAGACTAAAATACATTAATAGTTAATTAAAGAGAGTTTATAAAATAATTAAAATATAATTCTTTCTTTTATACTATTTTGTACATCACATTTAGGTTCTTCTTATAATACTACTATTGGTGATGAATCTTTTAATATTAATTCACATATTAAAATACCTGAAGGAAGACCTCCTTTTCTTGTTGCCTATCAAAATGGAAATATTCAATTAATGTGTAGTGAAAATATTTCAAGTAATTCTTCTTTTTATTTTTAAATTCTTTTTTCTTTTTATTTTAAAGAAGGTGTTAGTATTGTACGGTTACCTTCAACATTAATAATTATGGCTCAATGGTCACCAGATGGGTCAATGTTTGCTGTTGCTGGTTTACAATTAGATTTACCTGAAACCGAAAGAAATGTTTTACATTTTATTTCTGCTTATGGAGAAGTTAAAAATTATTAATTAATTAATCCTTTTTAATATAAATATTTTAAGCGTCTTCAAAGCATTCGTTTGGCCCCTGGACATTTTGCTGGGATTGCTTGGGAAAGTTCTGGCCATAGACTTGGAGCTCTTATTGATACAAATATTTATTTGGTTGTAATAAAATTTCCTTATAATTGGACTTATTGTGGACAAACACTTGTCTTTGCTTATAAAACTTTGGATACATTACAAGAAGTTTTTATTTTTTAATAATTAAATTAAAATGTTTGAAGGTATTAATTTTTTATGAAACAAAAATGGAAGTAAAAACGAAACGTTTTGTTCAAAATCTCTGTGGACTTAAATCTTATGGAGATTATTGTGTAACAATTTTCAGAACAGATGAACTACGAGGAGCGGTATTCTTTAATAAATTTTTAATAAAATTATTTAAAGTATAAAATGCAACTTTGTGACAGTATAGGAACTCCGGTAGATAGTCACACAACAAATGTACAATGTATTTTTGTTGCAATGAATGCTAATTCTGTAATAAATAAATAATATTTTAATTATTTAAATATTTTTTAAAAAGGTAGTTGTTGCCTCTACTGATTCCTTTATTGTTTGGAATTATTCAGTACCTCGTCAGGACAATGCAAATGTTTCTACAAATTTTCAAAAAGCTGGAGGGACAAAGAATTTACCCTCAGAACAAACTGAAAAGTTTTAAATAATTTAATTTTTAAATAATTAATTTAGAATTCATTATATTGATGAACACCGAACAGAGCAACAACAATCTAATAATAATAATAATGGAGTTACAACAGATCCAATTTGTGCTATAGCTGCAGCTACTTCCTTCTTTCTAATAGTAAATTTAATTTATTAATACATTTGTACAAATACCTTTTTAATTGATTTTTTAAGGCTCGTGAATCAGGAATAATCTATCGGTTTTCATTACCTGATATTCAAATACAATCAACATTTAAATCAAATATTCTAGCACCTAAATTAATGTCTATAAATTGTGATGATTCTAGACTTGCAATTATTGGGAAATATAATGTTCTTCGTTTAATTGATTTACCTAAAATAAATGTATTTATACCTGTCTTAACATTTGAACGTCGAGAAGTTTGGAGCGTCGAATGGGATAATGATAAGAATGATTTATTAGCAATAATGGAAAAACAAAGATTAGTTATTATTAGAGGAACTGAAGTATTTATTTAAATTTAATTTTTAAATAATATTTCTATTAAAAAAAAAAGCTAGATGAACCAATTCCTCACATTGGACGTATTTGCCAATTTAAAAATTTAGTTGTACGTCTTGTTCTTCTTGATGATATTTTTAAAGATCCAGATCGAGTTAGTCGACACTCTTTTATGGAAATTGAAATTAAAGTAGAATAATAATTGTTTTAATTTCATGAATTAATTTATTTAGATGCTTAAAACAATAAAATCAACACTTGAATCAGACAAATTACAGGAAGCAATTTCCCTTATCGAAAAAGGAAATCATCCAAAACTCTGGTAAATATTTAAATTAATATTAATCTTCAATTTGAAAAGGAATATTTTGGCAAAAGATGCTCTTAGACGATTAGATATTCATACAGCAGAACATGCATTTGTTAAATTACAAGATTATGGTGGAATACTTTTTCTCAAACGATTACAGAATATTCACTCTGATGCTTTGAAAAGAGCAGAAGTATCTGTATTTCTTGGTGATTTGGAAACTGCTGAGAAAATTTATTTTGAACAGGACAGAAGGTTTACATTAAATAAAAAATATTTTTCCTATTAATAATTAACCTTAAAATTAAGAGATTTAGCAATTGATATGTTAAAGAAAATGCATGATTGGTTTCGTATTCAACAAATTTTACAAACATCAACTGGGCCAGGAGATGATGATTTGGCACAACAAACATGGAAACACGTTGGTGATTATTTTGCAGAAAGACAAAAATGGTTAAGATTTTTAAAAGAATGTTAAATTATTAAAATAGAAATTATTTTTAGTATTTTAAGGGATTTATTTAAAAATATTTTTAAATAGGCAAAGTGCTGCTCGTTATTATGAACAATCCCATTGCTATTCAGAATTAGCTCGTTGTTACTTAATGATGGATGATTTTTCTCGAATGGAGACACTCGGACAGGATTTGCCTGAAGGCCATGAAGTGTTAAATGTTATTAAAAATTAATTTTATTATTTTTTAATAAATTTTTTTAAGCAATTGGCTGAAACATTTACTAGCTATGGACTTTGTGAACAAGCTGTTTATTGTTATTTGAAGGTAAATTAAATTAATAAATTTATTTAATTATACTTAATCGTAGAGATTTCTCTCTTTTTAATTTACAGTGTAATAGAATAAGTGATGCTTTTGAAACATGTATTAAATTAAATAAATGGGATCGTGCTGCTGAATTATCTGATCGTTATCATCTTGCTAATGTTGAAAATCTTCTAAATCAATATGCGCATCAAATTGTTGGAAACAAAACTAAAAATTTGGCTGTTGCCCAACTTTATTCAAAAGCAGCTAAATATTTACAAGCAGCAAAAATTGTTTATGAGGTAAAGGAATTTATTATATTTATTAGAAAATTAGGTAGCAAATTCTGAACATCAAAAACAGGCCCCACCTCTTCGTCTTAAAAAACTTTATGTAATGGGTGCTCTTTTAATTGAAGAATATTCTGAACAAAATAGACAAAAAATTGCAAAAAGAAAGGAAGAAGGTGGAGAAACAAGCAATGTATTTATTTAAATTAATTTTTTTAAATTAATTTTAATTTATTTTTTATTAGACTTTAACATTTTCTCTTGATGGAATTTTAGCTAGTGATCATAATTTAAGTATTGATGAAATACGTATTATTGATACTTCTTGGCGTGGAGCAGAAGCTTACCATTTTTTTATGTTAGCTCATTCACATCTTTATAAAAGTGATTATTTGTCAGCAGTTAAAACAGCTCTAACACTTACAAATTATGAAGATCTATTGGATCCTATGGAAGTTTATTCTTTGTTGGGTATTTAGTAATTAATTAATTAATATATTTCCTAATTAAGCTTTAACCTCATATCTTGCTGAATATTATGGTGTATGTTCTAAAGCTTTTATGAAGTTAGAAGCCATGCAAAATATATCAAAAGAAGAACAAGAAGTTTACGCTAGTTTAGCAATGCAAATATTTCTAAAGTATTATTTCCTCTTTTTTAGTTAATTATTTTTATTTAGAAATGAACCAAAAGATTTATATGTTAATTATGTAGAATGTCCTAATTGTGATACAAAAATTGAAGATCATTCAATTGTTTGTCCTAATCTAAAATGTAATAATCGATTACCTATTTGTGTGGCAACTGGTCGTCCAATATTTGAAACTCAATTCTGGATATGTATTAAATGTAAACACAGAGCTTATCAAAAAGAAATTAATTCTTATAATAATTGTCCACTTTGTCATACTGATTTTAATAATTTTAATAAAAAATAAGACATATTTTTAAAGTTATTTAAATTAAAAAAAGAATCACAAATTAGATAACAAAAAGAAAAGATTTTTAAAGTTAAATGCTTACAAAAGTTCATTCATTGAATATGCACCGAGAAATAAATTTTAATCTTCTTCCAACCTTTTTAATTCTGAGATTAATTTTCAGTATTTTCATTTTCAGAAACTCGATGTTCACGAAAGATTCTTTCAAATTTTTCATCTTTTAACATATATGCAGGCAAATACCTTTTAATATTTAAATTAATTTAAATAAATATTTTATTTTTACCTTTCATTTTCATTTCCTTTGTCAGTTTCTTTAACTTTTAAATGTGGATTCTTTGATGTTTTACTTCTTTCACCTAATGATGAATATCCTTGATCATATAACGAACAATATGGAATACTAAGAGAACGAAGTAAAATCCAAATGTCTGAATAGCTCAAATCTAACAATGGACAGACCTTTAAATTAATTAATTTAAATTAATCTAAAAATTATAAAGAAGATGTAGTTCTCAAAAAAAAAAAAAAAAAGGAAAATTTTTAAATAACATCCCTACATATTCTATTATGTCCATCTATAGAAAAGTTAATTAATTTGTGGAAAATAAGATTCTAGTCTCTTTATTTATTAAAAAAAAATACTCGTAAGAAGGAAGGCCAACCCGATTCAGTCCATTCACATTTTGATTTCATTTTTGCAGCTTTAGGATCACTGGAACGTGAGCCCATTAAAGTAGCAATAATTTCAGGCTTTTGAGATTTTAAATAAATTAATCCATTCTTTAAAGGTCCAATAAATTCAAAAATATTTAAATTATATCTAAATTTAAAGAAATAAAATTATTTTAAAAGAAAACTACTTTTCTGAAATTGAATGGACAAAATCAACAATTTCAGGGAATTCATCATAACTTTTAATATAAAAAGCATTTAATTGTTTATTATCCCCATATTTTCTTTAAAAAATTAAATTAAAAATAATTATTTAAATAATTTACTTATTTACACAAGCTCTAAAAAGATGTAATAAAAGTGTACAATCTTTTCCACCATTAAATGAAAGAGAAATTTGTTCTAAACTGCAAAAAAATAAATCTCTTTTTTTTTCCTTAATATTTAAAAAATAATTAAAACCTGTATTTATCTAAAATTTCTTCAATTGTTTTTAAAGCTCCTTTTAATTTAATTGAAATTTCTTCTGATTGAAAAGCATTTAGAAAGGCTTCAAGTTTTTCATAAGAATTTTTCCATGGTTGAAGATCAAAACAATTATTAAATTCTTTTAATAAAAAGATTTTATTTAATTTTATTTTATAATTTTACCTTCTTTATTTCCTTTTAAACATTTAGTCAATAATTTTTGTTGTCCATATATTATTTTAATATCATCACAATTAGGTTGTTTTTCTGACATCAAAATCTTTAAAAAAAATAAAAATTAATTATTATTTTAATATTTTATATTAAAACATTTTGTATATATTGACTTTTTTTGCAAATATTTTCAGGTCTCTTGGCGACCAAATTTTCTGTAAATTGAATAATGCAGGAGGAATAGAAAGATAAAATAAAATTTCTATGTAAAATAAACCTTTTCATTATTAATCATATAAAATTTAAAAAAGAAATAAATATATTTAATTGTGTACGTGTGAAATATTTTTATTATTTTTTTCTCTACCTATCACACTATTTTCGTATTTTTATGAATTTATCCTTATTTTAAATCTAGAGAAAAAGAAAAAGCGTACACATTAAAACAAATTCTGTTTTAATAATTACAATTAATAATTAAATTAAAAATTATGATTTTTAAACAAGAATATTTTGTAAAATAATAATTTTTATTTACAATTTTAATATAAAGAAGACAAAAATAATAATTTACAATATATACATATATATAATATTATACTCAATACAAATAATTATTATACAAAACAATACAAATCATTTTTTACTTGGAAAATTATTTCTTCTACTTCGATATTCTTCATTATAACTTTTATAGCTTTGTTTCATTCTAGGCAATTCTGAAGTAGTAGATAAATTACTTTCTGATGAAGAATTGGAAGAGGAAGAATCATCAGATGTACTAATACTGCTTTGAACTTTATTTCCTTCATTTAGTATTTTAGGATGAATTTTATTCATTTTTTGTTCTTTTATCAAAAAATTATTATTTTGCTTTTTGTTTATTTGTTTAATACTGAAAATATTTAATTTTAAAGAAATAATTTTTAAACAATTTTTTAACCTTTTTACTTGACCAGCTTTTCGCAAATCCAAAACATTGTGATGTAATATTGGTTGTATTTTTAGAACAGCCTTCATAATATCATCAATAGCCTTTTAAAAGAATTTTATTTTAATTTATTTAAAAAATAATTAATACTTTATTGCGATTCCTATTAACCCTTTTATTAATTTCTTTAAGTTTTGCTCGATTTTCATTTTCTAAAATTGTTTCATAATCTAATTGTTCTTTCTGAATTTTGATAATAAACTTTTGGTGTTGTTCTTCTCTCTTCTAAAAATTTATTTCTTTTAAATTAAATTCTTTGGAATAGACCTTTTTGAAGTCAGCTATCTCCCTTCTTGTGTCTTCATAAGCTCTGTCCATTGCCCTCACATAATTATGTCTTGCTTCTAAAAAATTTGATTTAATTTAATAAAAAAATTAACAAAAATACTTTCAATAACCACTTCACAACGCTTTTCACAGTCCAAAAGCATTCCAATTGCTCTAGCACCATCAACCCAATACGTTGATTTTTTTGACTTCTTTGAACGAATTGTCTTCTTATTTTTAATAATTTTAGGTTTTATTTTCTTTGAAGACTTTCTTTTGTGAAGACAAATTGTCACAATTGTTGTTGAACAGCAAAAGATATAAGCTGTTAAAATGAAGAATGACAATGATGGACAAACTTCTTTAGACTTGTTGATGATTAGGGATATCATAATAGTATAGAGAAGAGGAAAATATTAATAGAGAAGAGAAGAATAAATTAAAAAAAAATAATTATACTTTTATATTAAAAAAGAATTAATTATAAAATTGAGTTATAATTAAACCTCCACTTAAAACTGAACTGACAAAACATAAAAATAAGTAACGAATATTTAAATAAAATTTTGTTTTAAATCTAATATTTATTTTAAACATAACAAAATAATTTTTAAAAAATAGTCATAAATATTTTATTTTATGTAAGCTTGTAATGGAAAAATATTTAAAAATAAAAATAATTAATTATGTGTATAAATAAATTCTTTTATTATTTTTAAATATTAGAGAAGATTAACTTTTGAAGAAGTATTATCAGAAGAAGAAACAATTGTTGAATGATAAGTGCCTGGTGACCTTAAATAATTTTAAAATTATTATTTTAAAAAATATTTAAACATTTGATATTGTTGTGTTCCTGGGGCAACAACTGTTGAAAAAACATTTGTTTTATGAACAGGTGAACGAAGAGTAGATTGTATTTGTTGTTGAGGTTGTTGTTGTTGTTGTTGAGAAGAATGTTGTTGTTGATGTTGATGAAGAAGAGCACTAAGTAAATCAACAGGGAAAGGAAAAATAATTGTAGAATTTTTTTCAGCGCTAATAGAATTTAATGTTTGTAAATAACGAAGTTGAATAGCCTGGGGAGATTCAGCAATTACGTCAGCTGCTTCCTTAAGAGCTCTTGAAGCTTTTTGTTCTCCTTCAGCAACGATAACCTTTATAAAATTATTTTTAAAAAATTAATTCTTTATTTGTTAAAAACTTTTGCTCTAGCTTCACGTGCAGCTTCTGCTTCGGCAGCCATTGCTCGTTGTAATTGAATAGGTAATCTTACATCTTTTACTTCTACTCTTTCTACTTTAACTCCCCAAGGTTCAGTAGCTTCATCCAAGGTTAACTTTTTTTGTTTAAAAAAGGGAATAAAAGAAAATTTTTTATATTTTTATTACTTGCATTTGTAAAGAAATTGCTTCACGATCGCTTAACATTTCAGCTAAAGTCTTAGTTCCAAGAATATTACGTAATGTTGTCTGAGCTAAAAGTTTTGTAGAACGAGAAGCATCTTCAACATTTGTAACAGAAATTGTTGCATTAGATATTCTATTTAATAGAAATGAAAATAAATTTAAATTAACTTTACCGAAAATAAACAACAGCATCAACAGCTACAGTTACAGAATCTTTAGAAAGTATCTCTTGTGGGGGAACCTAAATAATATATTTTGGATTTATTTAATTATACAAAAATTGACCTCAAAAGAAAGAACTCTTAAATCAACTTTTCTGTAAGTATCAATACATGGAACAATGAAGAATATTCCTGGACCTTTGGCACCACCGGGAAGAAGTCGCCCCTATAATGTTTAAAGAAAAAGTAGATATTTAAAATAAAAGATTACAAGTCGAAAGATCACAGCACGCTCATATTCTTGAACTACCTTAATTGACATACAAGCCGATATAGGTAATGTTAAGAATATGAGTATGTAGGAGAGAATTGTTAGGATCCAGCCACAGACGCCGAACTCATTGTGGATGTTCGCTAAAATAAAAATAAATATATCTTTAAATCAATAAATTTAATTAAATTATTTTCTTCCATCTAAAACACAAAAAAAAAATCCTTAATTTATTAATTCAAATTATTCAAAGTATTTTACCAAAAAAGGTAAATATTACACGTGATATTATATTCTCTAATATTTACTTAAAATTTTGGCAAATAATTTTATTTGCTATTAAATAAATTAAATTAAATTATTATTAGAATTTAATTAATTCTAATTTTAAGCAAAATATATTTTTAAATAATTTAGAATATCTCAATATTTTAATTAATTTTTAAATTAATTTTAGATAACTAAAAACTCTATGAAATTATTATTGATAGCCTTTTTATCTTTAATTATCTATAATTGTTTAGAAATTAATGCTAAAATTAATTCTAATGAAAATGAGTCAAATAAAATTGCAAAACACAAAAAAATATTGGCACCAATTGATGATTCTACAGATAAACCAGTAGATAAAAAAATACTTGCACCAATTGATGATTCTACAGATAATCCAGAAGGAAATAAAATTAATTTATTAAATGAGAAAATTGAAGGAAATAAAAATATAAATTTATTAGATAATAAACAATTAAATAATAAAGAAGCATCAGGTTTTGAGAAAAATAAAAAAGATTTACTATTAAATAATGAAGAAAATAAAAAAGAAGATGAAGAAGAAGATAAAATAAATGTTAAGGAGAATGGATTGTATGAAAATAATCAATTAAATGAAGAAGAAAAGGAAGAAAAAGTTAAGGTAAATGGAGAAAAATTAATTAAATTAAAAGAAAAAGAAAATAAATTAAATAATAAAAAAGAAGAAGATGAAATGTTATATAAACGTTTTGGAAGGAAAAATGAACAATATTTTAATGAAGAGAATTCTTCATCATCATCTGAAGAAGAAGAAGAAGAAAAAGGAGAAGGAGAAGGAAAAAAAGAAGGAGAAGAAAATCAATTTGATAATTTAGAAAAGGTAATTAATTTAAATTAATTTAATTTAAATATTTATAGGAAGAATTAAAAAATAAAGAAAAATTAAAAGAAATTAAAATTGAAGAAAATGATATTTATAACTTTAATGAAGATAAATTAATAAATAAACAAATAAATAATAAAGATGATTATTTATTTAAAAATAATGAAAATGAAGATGATATTCAACAACTAAAATTTAATAAATATTATTACTATTCTAATGAAAATTTAAATAATTATAAAGGTTATTTATATTTAAAAGAAATTAATTTATTTATTTTTAAAGACAATTATTATAAACCATTAGATTTTGGTTTTAGTCAATATAACAACAAAAAACCTCAATATTTTTCTGACTTTTATTGGACAAATTATTATAAACAAAACCTTCCATTTAATAATAATAATTATTTAAAATATTCTATTAATAATGAAGAAGAAAATGAATATCAAAAATTATATCAATTTAAATATTCTCCACAAGAAATAAATTATGAAGGTAATTTAAATTAAATTAATAAATATTTTTTATTTAATTTTAATAACAGATAATTTCTTTTTTGATCCAATGGACAAAGATAAAAAGAAATAAATAATTAATTAAATATTGAAGAGAGAGAGAGAAGGAAAATAAAAATAAATAAAAATTATTAAAATTTAATAATCATTTATTCCTATGGATTTAATATTTTATATTAAAATTAATTTTAAAGAAAGAAATAAAAGAATTGTTTGATTTTCTTTTTATTATTTATTTATTTAATAAAATTAAAAAAGAAAAACAAAACAAATAATATTTTTATTTATTTATTTAAAAAATAGTTTAAATATGATTATTTAAATAATTAGAATATAATCATTGTGTTTTTTTAAAATTATTTTTTTATTCTTCTTTTTTAATATTTAATTCATCATTATTTATTCCTTTTGGATAAATTTGATTTATAGGAGGAAAATTATTTTTTGGTTCAAAAGGAGGTTGATTAATTTTATTGTTAGAAAAAGAATTAGGTTGAGAAAAAGAATTTTCTCTATTACCACCACCACCACCATTTCCAAATTGTAGACCTCCTGGTCCTCCAAAAGGCTGTCCTGAAGGAGGTCCTCCAAAATGTTGTTGTCTTCCCATTGGATTAAATCCTCCTCCACCTGGTTGTGTACCAAAAAGTTGTTGTTGTTGTTGAGGAGGAAAGAAAGGTGGTGAAAACATTTGTGGTTGAAATGGTGGTTGTTGTTGAAACATTTGTGGTAAAAATATTGGTGGTTGAAAATTAGGTGGTAGATGTTGCCAATCATTTAATTGTTTTTCAAAATGTCTTCCTCTATTGTGTCTTTTATTTTCTCCTTCTCTACTATCATCATTATTTCTATTAGGTATTATATTATTATTATTTAAAATTAAAGGTATTATAACTGGATTATTTCCTCCTTTAGCTAATTTTTTAATTAATTTAATTAAATTTTTAGGTATTTGTTCAAAAGAAATATTTTCTTCTTCTTCTTCTTCTTCTTCTTCTTCATCTTCTTCTTCATTTTTATTATTTTCTTTTCCTTTTTTCTCTTCTTTTTCTTCTTTTTTCTTTTCATTTCCTTTAATATGTCCTTCATTGTGTGGTAAAGTTCCAAGTAATTGTTCATCAGAATATTTTTCAGAATTTTCTTCTTCTTCTTCTGAACTTAATAATTCATCACTTTCTTCATCATCTCTTTCATTTAATTCATTTTTATTATCAAAATTCTCTTCATCATCTTCTAAATTTTTTTTCCTTTTTTTACCTTCATTTTCTTTTTCCATTATTTTTTAAATTTAAAGGTTTTTCTGTACTGTTAAAAACTTTTTCTGAATTTAAAGCCTTTTTCTTTTCATTTAAAGCATCTTCTTCTGCGACAAGTTTTGATAATTCTGCAGCCAATTCTCCATAATCTTCTGATGATTCTTTATTTTCTTTAGGAGTTATTGTTGTTGTTTTAATTGTTGTTGTTGGATTATTTGTTTTATTATTATTTCCTTCAATTAAAGAATAAAATATTCCAATTAAAAGAATAAACAAAAACTTTTGTAAAAACATTCTTTTAAATTAAAAAATTAAAAATAATTTATTTTATTTAATTTTACCTTTTTTACTAAATTAATTTATTGTAAAAATTAATAATTTAAGGATTTTTAATTTAATTTAATTTAATGTGTTGGATAAAATTGAGTAATAATAGAAGATAAAGTCAAAGTAATTTTATTTAAAATAAACCTCAACAAATAAATTTCTTTTACTCTCTTTTCCCAATTCAATCAAAAGCTTTTTTTTTCTCTATTGCCATTTTTGAAATAGTTTAACCAGCTTTTTAATTGAAAATATGACTTTATTAGAAAATTAAAAAAAAAAAGAAAATTTTAAAAAATTGATAATATTTGCTTATTAATAATACTTGTGATAAATTAAAAAAGAATTACGAAATAATTTTAAAAAATTATGAGTTGTCAATTAATTAATATTTAAAATTATAAAATATTAATTATTTAAAAATAATTTTATAATAAAATTAATAATGTTTTGTATAAAAAATATAAGAATGTATATAAAATTAATATGTAGTATTTACACAAATACCTGTTAAAATTGTTAATTTTTCAATGTTGTTGTTAATAATTTGATTTTTATTTTCAAATGAAAATTTTTGTCCAATAGTAGGTGGTGGAGTAAATTTAATAATAATTTCTTCTTCTTTTTCTTTTCTTCTTCTTTTAATACTATTATTGTTACTAATAGTAGTTGTACCTAATAAAGGACTAAGTATTAAACTTCCTCCTCTTCCACCTCCACTACCAGGAGAATATGCTGCTAAAAGTGATTGACGTCTTGAAGGTGGAATTAATTGTCCAGACTCTATTTGTTCTAATGCTTCACGAATTGATCTTCTTTGACCTAATGAAGGTAAAGGAAGAGGGGAATGATTAAAATAATTATGATATGAAGAAGAAATTGATGGTGGAGGATAAATTGAAGGTCTTCTTCCATATTGTTGTTGTTGTGGCCAACTCGATCGACCAAGGTTGGGGAATATATTTTTATTCTTTTTATTTCATATTTTAATTAAAAATATTTTTAAAATAATTTTTATACTCCCCAACCCTGATCTACGGCGGTTATGACAAACAGCAGCAGCAGTAGAAATTAGTAAATCATCTCCACGTGTTGGTGATTCTGCACGGGATCCGGGGGCAGAATAAAGCATTTTAAATATTTTATTTAATTAAATAATAAATTGGGGAAAATATATTTATGTGACATACGAAAAAAAAGTATTTAATTAATTAAAAATAAAAATTAAATATTAAATAATTAAAATAATTTATTTTTCTTCTTTTTTTAAATCTAAATTCCAAAAATATTTATTTAAAAAAATAATTGATGAATATATTTAAGTAAATGATTAATTAGAATGTGCCAAATTTATTAAAATAATCTTTTACATTTTTTGGCTTTTTCTTTGTAAAAGCAACTAGTTTATGTATATTTAAAAGAAGAAGAAAATAAAATTTTTTTAATTATTTAATTTAAAAAATTAATTTGATTTTTTAAAAATATCTAGAAAAAACTTAAATAATTTTTAGAGAAAAAATGATGACAGCAGATGTTATTTATAAAATATTTTTATTTATTTTTGTTCTGAAAATAGTGAGAAGAAAATGTGTTTAAAAATATTTTTATTTTAAATAAGTTAAAATAAATAAAGAATATAAAATTAATAAATATATCTTAAATATTATTTTAAAATACAAAAGAATGAGAAAATGAACAGATATTATTTTTTAATTTTAAAAGAAATTAAGGATTATTTACTAATAAATAATTAATTAATTTAATTTAGAAATAGATGAATTAGTTTTAAATATTTTTTATTATAAAAATGTCAATTTTCTTTAAATCAAAAAAGACTAAATTTTTTAGAAAAATATTTTCAATTTCTGGCTTTATTTGTCAAAATATTTTTTTTAGTATTTATTAAAGTCCTTTTGTTCCCCTACTTCCTTTTTATTTCCTTTTTTAGTTTTTGGGGGATTAAAGAATTAATTTTTGATTAAATATATTCAGAATTAATTTAATTTAAAAAGGTTTAAGATTTTTATTAAAAAAAGATTCCCCCATTATTTTAACCCTTTTTATTAAAAAATAATTAATTTTAATTCTTTCTTACCTTCATCATAATTATCATAAACATTATAATATTTACAAGTAAAAGATTTATTAATATTATTTCTTCTATTAATATTATTTTGTTGTTTTAAACGAGGATAAAAATGACGAAAATTTTCAACTCTAACTCTTGGCCTTTCCAATACCATTAGAAAAATTAATTAATTAAAATAATAATAAATTCATTGGTTTAAAAAAAAGAAAGAGAAGAACTCTTTTCTCTTTTTCTTAAAGAAAATAAATAAATAAAAGAATATATATAAATTACAAAGCCTTTTTATTTATTTATAAAATTAGATTTCCGCTTAACTAAATTTTTAAAATAAAAAAGAGAAATAAATAAAAAGAATTACTATTAAAAAAACCTATAAGGGTAAAAGAAATATTTAAAAAATAAAATATAAATTTATAATAAAAGTTTTAAATAATTAAAAATAAATAATTTTATTTTTTTTATTTAATAAGCATTTATTTTTCAATTGAAACTTGGTGGCATTTTTTTGTTTTTATATCTCTACCTTTTGTTCATTCAATTCCCCTTATAATTATTATTTTTCCCAAATCCCACAATAATAATTATTTTATTTATTTTTAGTGTGAATATGTATTAGAAAAAAATGTTTTTGTCTTATAAAAGTAAAAATAAAATTGTTTAAAAAAATACATATGTACTTATTAGATATAAAAAATTAAATAATGTAAATAAAATAATAGAAGATAAGAATAAATTTAAATTAAAAAATATATTTAAGAAAATATTGTTCAAAATAAATAAAAAATAAAATTATTTATTGGAGGGAAAATATTTTTTAAATATTTTAGAATAAATTAAATTAATTTTAAATATTAAAAAATTCCTTTTGTTATTTTTTTATTAAAAATTATTTACCTCCAAAGATTTCCACTCCATTCCTGATGCTGTAGCTCTGCGCAGTGTACTTGTTGAAATCGCCTGAGTCAATATTATTATTTTTATTAATTTGTTGGTTAGGAAGCTGAAAATTAGAAGGAGGAGAAGGAGAAGAAGAATGAAGCTCACCGCCCTTAAATTCGCTCGATTTGCTGTCAGCAGTCCTCTTCTTTGTCATGAACACCTAAAATTAACTTTTTTAAAAATTAATTAAATAAAATAGAATTGTTTGGAACAAAACCAAAGATAAAATTTAAAAAATTAAAAAAATTACCTTCATATTTTATAAATATTTGGTCTATTTAAATTTAAAATCTTAATTAGTAAAACAATTAACAATAAATTATTATTAAAAAATAATAATTAATTAGTTAATTTCTATTCATAAACTCACGGCCTCCTGGTCTTGCATTTCCTGAAGCATTCGGGCCCTAAAAGATTCATGTGCCATCTTAAATTTACTCTTGGGTGCAGGGAATGGATGTTGTAATTGTTGGTAAGGAGAAGAAGAAACTGTTGGAAGACCACCAATCCCACCAATTGATCCACCTTGTGTCTAAATAAATCAGATAAAAATATTATTTAATAAATTTAACAGTAATTATTGTGCCAGTTAGCCCAGTTGTAGAGATTGTAACTGCTTGTGCAGGACATGAAAATGTTGAAGAAATACTTCCTTTTGGCACTACTGTCTCAAACTAATTAAAAAATAATTTAATTGAAATTTATTCTAAATTTAACATTTAAGTTAAATTAATTGCTATAAATGAATGTTATTAAAATAATTTTAATATTTTTTTTAAGCTAAATATCTAAGCTATCAATTAATATTAACAAATACATATAAAAATAAATTTCAAAAAAAGAATATAAAGTTTAGAAAACAATAAATAAAATATTGTTTAATTCATTGATTAAACCAAGTTAAATGCTTAAAGATAAATATGTATGTAAAAGAAGAATATTAAAAAGAAATATAAATCCTGATTTATCTCTTTCTGGTTTTGATATAAAAGACATTATTCTTTTCTGTACTGCAACAGCTCAACATAACACTCAACCTACTCACTTCGTGACAACAACAATGACAGATGGCAAGAGTGGCGACAACGTTCAAGATGGGGGTAAACAGAATGAGGCTGGAGGCGACCAACGCAGCGTGATGGGCAAAGAAGATCAGAAGGGACAACAGCAAGAGGATGCAAACACCAAAACGGAGATGATCTCTCGGCTTATTCCCACAGAAGAAATCGCCCTCAGCTCAGGGACGGTTGTTGGCAGTGAAGGACAAAGGCGATGGAGTGTTCTCAAGAGGCTCGGTTCAGGAGCGTTTGGCGCTGTCTTTTTGGTTGAGGAACAAGCAAAGAAGAAGGAGGAGAATTTTGCGTTGAAGGTAACTTTTATTAAAAAAATTTTCAAACCTTTCAATTTTTGCAGGCAGAACGTACGAGTGCGGCAGTCCACATGCTGGCCATTGAGGTTCGAGTCTACCAGGCGCTCATGTCAAACGCAGGAAAAGGAAAAGCTCTTGAAGGTCAAAAGCGTCGTTACCCGCTGCTAATCGATAAGGGAGAGTGGAACATGTACAATTATCTGGTCATGTCATTGGTCGGCCCGTCTCTTGAGGTAACTTAAACACGGATTGTAGCTTAAAACAAAAATCCTTTCAAGGATCTTCGGCGCAAGCGTGACGGCAACAAGTTTTCGATGGGAACGGCGCTGCTTACTGCAAGGAAAACATTGGCAGCGCTTATGCAAGTGCATCTTGTTGGATATCTGCATAGAGACGTTAGTTTTAATATTTTTTAACACTATCAATCATTTTTTTAAACATTTAAGGTTAAGCCAGCCAACTTCTCGATTGGACATGAAGATACAGGAGTCGTCTACATCCTCGATTTTGGAATGGCACGATGCTTCGTCAACTCCAATTCTGTGCTCAAACGTCCACGTGCCGGCAACATTGGCTTCAGAGGCACAGCGAAATACGCTTCAAGGATCGGCCACAAACACAAGGAGCTCAGTCGTGGAGATGACATCGAAAGTTGGTTCTACATGGCATGTGAGCTGATAAAGGGAAAACTACCGTGGCATGGTACTGATGTGAGTTATTTATTATTACACATAATGTTCCAGCAATTTATTTTTTTACAGAATCTACAGCGCATGCTGGAGATGAAGGTCGCAGCTATGCGGGCAGAAAAAGATGCAAGGCCAAAGGATCCGAACTCTGAGACAAAAGCAAAAGCACAGAAGCCAAAGGAATCGAAGGATCAGAAGAAACAGGAAAAATCAGATGATCCGAAGAAGGAGGCAAAATCAGAAGATCCGAAGAAGGAAGCAAAATCAGAGGATCCGAAGAAGGAGACTAAATCAGGGGATCCGAAGACGGAAGCAAAATCAGAAGATCCAAAAACGGAGGCAAAATCAACGAAGAAGAAAGAACAAAAAGAAGGAAAGACTCAGAAGGATCCTCGCCGTTTGCTCCTTGGTGGATGTCCTCTGCAATTCGCTACCATTCTTGAACTTGTCGCGCCTCTCCGCTACTACGATGTCCCGCCATACGATGGGATTGCCGAAAACATTGCTGCTGCACTAAAGAGGACTCGAGCAAAGGTGTTTATATTTTTCTTTAAATTAGTTACATGAAAATATTATTTTTAGACGTACCCGCTCGACTGGCAAGTCGCATGATGGCTCTCGTGGAAAAAAGTCTGAAGAGGATCATAACGTAGATATATTCACATTACCTTCTATTTCCAATGTATTGTATGTTTGTACTAATATATATACTACTATATATGCTTTCTTTTGTAAATAAATGTATTTTCTCTTGATTTGTTTAAAATTTAGATTTAGGGTTTTCTTTTGTTAATTTGTTAGTAAGATGATAAAGTTAATTGATAGCGAAAGATACTTTGCGGAAATGAAAATTTTAAATTTTTTACCCCTAAGCATTGTTGAGGATTTGGACCTGACACTGTTGAATGCTTTGGTGTTTTAAGATGTGCTCTTAATGTATCCCAATGTCCCATTGCAATTGTTACTGCTCTTTGTGGTCGTTCAATAATACGGTGATCAACACAAGAAGCAGAAAGAAAACGTTTTCTTTGTGATAATGGATGTGTTGTTGAGGTTAAAGGAATAGCTGCCGGGAACGGAGCACTTGTAGAGCTTGTTCGGTAAATTCTATTAAAGAAAAGATTATTTGTTTGATTCGAGAACATAATTAATTTAAAAAATATGGTTTAATTATCATAAAATTTATTTAAAAGAAAACCTTTCTCTACGTCGTAAAGCCTCAACTGCAATATCAACACCAAGTGTTGAATAAGCGTGGAATGTTGGTGGAGCAGTATGAGGTAAGATAAGTTGATTATTACTTTGTTGAGGATAATATTGATGATAATTAAAGTATTTATTATATGATGAACGAGTAAAGGAAAATCGTAAATTTGATGTTTCTTGACTTTAAAAAAAAAAAATAATTTTTAATAAAATATTTGTTTTAATTCCTTCTAACTATAATAATTAATTTAAATAATAATTTAATTAATAAACCTCCCAGTAAATACTCTTTTTAAATCAAAAGGGGATTTTGATGAATCAAATTCTTTTTCAATGGGAGATGAAGGAACACTTTTTAATGTTCTTATTGGATGTAAACGGCTATGTTTAGAAGCTGCTACAAAACGTACTTCACGGTCCTTCATTCACTGACATAAATAAATGAAGGAAATATTGAAGCCTTAGAGGACAAGAATTTTTGTCCAAAATAGCTTCTAAATATTATAATTAATTTATAATTAATTAAAAATAAATAAAATATTTTATTTTTATTTTTAAATAATTTAATTATTGTTTAATAATTATTTAATAAATCCAACCTGAAAGTTTTTTTTTAATTAAAATCAAATAAAAGAAGATCGTAAATAAAAAGGAATTTTTATTTATTTTCCTTCTAGTCTCTTACTAATAATTTTAAAACTTTTATATTTTAAATTTTCTTACCTTTTAATAATTTTACAAAAATAAACTGTGTCAATAAAAATAAATTTAAACAAAAAATTATTTAATAACTAAAAATAATTTCTGCAATAATTTTCTTTTTTTCCTATTAAAAAAAAGGAGAAGAAAATATTTAAAATATATGTTTTTACATGTTACCTTGGTATCGTTCTATCATTATGGATAATAATATTTTGGTTTAAAATTAATTTAAAAAAAAAGAAAAAAAAAAGGATTAAAGACATTTGAGGGACTTTTAATTTAAATAAAATTTATTTTTCTTTAATTAATTAAATATTATTTTTAATATTTAAATAAACGTTTATTATTATTATTATATAATTTAAAAATACCTAATATTTATCTTTGGTTTTGACCTTTTTTTATATTAATAAAAGAAAACATTTTACCGGTTCTATTTTCCTCACTGGAGCATTTTGTTCATGTAACTATATATTTAATTTTAATTTAATATTTTAAGGTTTAATTAAACAAAAACCATTCTAAGACGAAAACTTGCATGTGCAGCTCTAAAACGTTTAATATTTTTGCCACTAGGAGTAGGTGATGGTGAATGTTGTGGAGATTTAATTAAAGGAGATGAATTGGGTTTATCAATTGTAGTTATATTTAAAGACATTATTTATCTTTAAATTAATTCTTTTTAATTTTTATTTTATTTATTAATTTATTTAAAAGAAAACTTTAATATTTTTAATAATTGCTCAGCTTAAGAAAGGACAAATTTTAATAAAAATAATTAATTAATTAAATATATGGAAGAAACACTTAAAATAATTTAAATAAAGTATTTTTTAAATAATTAACTAAAAAAATAAAATATTTATAAAATAATGATGTTTTTTTTATTTTTTTTTGCAGGTATTCAAATAACACATTTATGTGCATAGTTAAAGACATTTACATTACTTCTCTTATTCTTTAAAAAAGAAAAATATTAAATGGCAAAGAGGAAGCATTAAAAAGGATTTCTTTTTATGTGCGCGGATTATATATTAATTATTAATTTTTTTATTATTATTTATTAAGGCTTTCATTAGAAAAAGAATATAAATGTTTATATATATAATTTTTTTAAAAATATTTTTATTTAAAGAGATCATTTAATTTTATGAAATTAAATTAAAGTTCAGTAATTTGATGTTTCCAATATTGAGGATTTGTATTAGTAAATGATGATTCTGTTTCATTAAAATCTCGTTGATAAGGAGGAGAACTGATAGCTTTAAATTAATTAATTTAATTTAATTAATTTAAAAATAACCTCTTTTTATTCTATTATTATTAGAAGGAATAGAACTTTGTTCTTCTATTCTTTCTTCTTCAAAATTTTTTGATGGAGAAGAGGTTGAAGTTTGGTAACGACGTCTAAGACGTATTGGGGAATATTTAATATTATTTAAATTATTTTTTGGTTCTAAAACATCTTTTTTTAATTTTTTATAAATTATTGGAATGTTATTAAATTGTTCTTCTTCTTCTTCTTCATTATTTTTAATTATTTCAATATTATTATCATTAATTGAATTATTATATTTTGGTAACCATTGTTCATTTCTTTAAAAAAATATATTATTTATTTAATTTTATTTAATTTAATTTACATATTTTTATTTTTCTCTTTTTGATTATAATTTTTAATTCTTCCAAAAATCATTGCAACATTTTCACCAGAAGGAGTTCTTTGCCTTTGTTCTATTCTAAGGCAATGATCATCATTTGTTTGTTCTTCTTCAATATTTTCATCAGTTAATGTTTGCTTATTTTTAATTTAAAAAAAATTATTTTTTCTTTAATTTTAATTATTACTTTAATAGGAATATGTCTCCAATTTTTTTCTTCTTCTGATTTTTTAATATTTTCAAAATAAGAAGGAATTATTGTCTAATAATTGTAACTTAATTTTAATTTAATTAAATTAACCGGTTGTGGACTATTAGCACTTGCCCATGTTGTTGATAATTTTGGAGAAAATTGTTGATTATTAAAAGAATTCTTTAAATTAATTAATTAAATTAAAATTCAATTAAAATTACTTTTTCTCTTAAAAGATTAATTCTACCAATTTTTAAATTACGAGTATTTAATAATATATTTAATGAATATAATACAGCTAAAAATAAAGAAGCTGCTGATGAACTAAGAATATAAATATTAACTGAATGCTCAAGTAAATAAATAATAAAAAGAATAATTGAAAGTAAAAAACATAAAATAGCCTTTTTAAATTTAAATTTAAAAATATTAAAATTTAAAAACCATTGTAGAACAAATAGCTAAATCAACACGTAACCATCTTCTTAACCTTTCTAAAGCTTTAAATCGAATATAAGGAAGTGGATGATTATTTAATAAATGTTCTGGTGATTTAAATACAAGAAATAACCCTTTTAAATTTAATTTTAATTAAAAAGAAAGAAATTACCATAAAGAGGAATTGCTAAAGAAGCAGCAATAAATATCCAATAAGGACCAATATTATACATTGCTATTGTCTTTATAAAATTAAAAAAAAAAATATATTAATTACAAACCAAAAATAATGAAGTAAATAATTGGGCAAATTTAATTAAAATTCTTAAAATTCTTGAAATAATTATTTCATTATTAGAAGATGAATTATTAGAAGAAAAAGAATAAATCATTTAAAATTAATTAATTAAAAAATAATTATTCTAAAAAATAGTAAAATAAATTTAATTCTTCTTTTTTTCTATGTTGCACCACTTTATGCGCTTTTAATAGTAAAAATAAAAAGAGGATTTTCGATTAGATTTGGTAGTAAATAATACATATATTCACACAACTAATAGATATATATACACACACAACTTTATATATTACTATTATTATTATTTTTAAACAAAAAATAAGAGTAAAAGAAGAAGAAGAAAAATAAAAAAAAATAAATATTTTATTTTCTATGTAGAAAAAATATTATTTTATTTTGTATCTAAATAAAAATGTTGTTTTGCAACAAATAATAAATAAAAATTAAAGACAAGTTTAATAAAAATTTTAAAAAAATTAATAAATTCTAAAAATACTTCTATAGGTATATCATTTTTAATTTAATTATTTTTAAAAATATGTTAAATGAAAGATTTTTATTTACCGGAAAACATAATTAATTATTTAATTAATTTATTTTTTATTTTTTTAAATTAATTTAATTACCTATAATTATAAATAAAATTTGAGTAAAGACTAAATATAATAATTATTGTTTTGCCTTAATCTTTTACCTAATGTTTTAATTTATTAATTTATTTAAATTTAAAGAGAAGGTCAATGTTAAAATTAAATACCAAAAATAGAAAAAATAAAAAAAAAAAAAAAAGAATTGATTATATATTATATTAATAACTTTCTCTCTCTCTCTTTCTTTCTTTTTAATTAATATCTTTTTCCTTTTTTTAACTAAATTATTTAAAATAAATAAATAAAAGTGAATTTATTTAAACAATTTTCATTCGAGAAAGAAAAAGAAAAAATATCGCGAATTTAACTAATAATTAATTAATTAATAATCACGAGTAATCAAAGAAGTAATATGTTATAGAGAGAGAGAGAAAGAGAAAAAGGAGTTTTTAAGTAATAGAAAATATTTTCTTATTAAAATTATTATTTTCTTTTTCATTTTTCTCATCAATTTATTAAATAAAATTAAATAAATATATATTTATATTTAATCATTTGAGTGTCATTTTTATCTTTTTTTTTTTTAATTTCTTCTTCTTTTTTATCGTCACAAATAAAAATATTAATTAATTAAATATTTAAAATTCTAATTAAAATTAATTAATTAATTTTAAAATAATTCCAGAATTAAGTTTATTAATATATTTTTAATTAATAATTAGGAAATTAATTTAAATAAATAAAATAATGATTTTTAATGTAATCAATCTTTTTCCTAATTTTCTCAAATTTTTTACCCTTCTCCGTTATTTTAATGCTTCCTATTATTTTTGTTTATTACAAGAGAAGAGGGGAAAATAAGAGAGAAAAAAAGAAAAAAGATTTTTGAAAAATTATTTCTTTTTCAATAAATATAAATAAATATTTATTTATTTTCTTTTACTTATACATCTGTTTTAGAAATTATTAAATATATTATTTAAATTTAATTAAAATTTTAATTTTATTTTAATAAATTATTTATTTGATTTATTTTTTTAAAAATTAATTTAAATATTTTTCCCTTAATATTAATTAAGAAATAATATTTTTTTTATTTAATTTTCCTTCTTTTTTAAACAACAACACATTCCAATGAATATTTTTACCTTAAATATTTTTTAAAAAATATTTAATAAATTGATAAGTCTATTTTTATTTTATCTCTCAATTTTTAAGTTATTTACATATTTTTATTTAAATAAATAAATATTTTTATAAAATTAATCTAATAAAAAATAATTTTATTTTTTTATTAAATTAGCATTATAATTTGTCTTAAAATATTAAAAATAAATTTTATTTTTTAAATTTTATTAAATCTTTTTTTTATTAGCTTTATTTGTTTTTATTTAAAAAAAAAATATCCTTTTTTTAATATTTATTTATTAAATTTTAGCTAATTATTTATTTATTTCTTCATCTATGAAACAACCAATTTCTTCATTTTCTTCGGACAGTTTTGGTATTTCAAATATTGAATCAAGTATTTATTTTTATTTTAATTTAAAAATTAAATTATTTTATTAAAATTTAAAATTATTTCCTTAAAACCAAAAAATTAAAATTATTTTTTATTTAAATAAAAAACAAAAGTTAATAGCCTCAACTACTTCTACAACAACAACAACAACTACTTTATTAAATCAATTAATAATAATGACAACAATTCAAATAAATAACAATTCTTTAATTAAATCTTCTTCTTCTTCAATAGATAATGTTTTACATCCAATTGTTGAATTTCCTTCTTTTGTTGAAATTAAAGAAGAAGAAGAAATTCTTTTACAAAATTGTTTTGAATCTGATCGTTTTGTACAATTCCAATATACAGTAAGGGAATTTAATTAAATTAATTATTTAATTAATTAATTAAATAAAAAAGTTTTGGTTTTTTTTAATTTTTTAAATATTTAATTTGAGATTTCTTCTTTAATAAAAATAAATCTTTTTCTTCATGTTTGGGTTATTCTAATCTTTAATTAAAATTAAATAGAATACCCAACGATCCTTCGAATAGAAATAATTTATCCCTTTTTAGGGTTATTCTAATTTATTAAATATATTTTTTAATTTTTTCCCTTATAAATTAATTCCAAATATTTAATAAATTAATTAATTATTTTTAATTGTTTTGTTTATTTTTTCAGTCAACTTTGCTTTTTAAATTAATTTTAAAAATTAATTTAATTTTTCTAAAAATAAAAATATTTTTTTTTCTTCAATTTCCTTTTTTTTCAATTTAAAATATTAATTTTTAGATTCTCTTTTTTCTTCCAAAAAATAATTTAAAATAAAAAAGAAAATAAATAAGAGGAAAAAAGCAATTTAATGAAAATTGGTCTTCTTTTTTTCAATTAAAAATAAAAATAGGCGGGAATAAAAAAAAAAGATTTTCTTTAAATAATTAAATAAATAAATATTTAATTGAATGGGGAAAAGAGACTAAATATTTTATTTATTTAAATAAATATTTTTAAATAAAATATGAAAATCCAAAATTGTACATTACAACATAAATGGATGTATTTGGTAATAAATAAATTAATTAAATAAATACATATATTTATTAATTAATTATTTATTATTTAATTAATTAATTAATTAATTATTTAAATATTTATTTAATAGATGGATGATCTTCTTTTAGCTGCTTCTACTGGTTCAACTTTATTTAATTTACTTGTAATATTTTGTGCTTTTCGTTTATTTAAAAGAAGTGGAGATACAATGCATGTATTTATTATTAGTTAGTTAATTCTTTTATTTTTTAATTTTTATTCTTTAATTTTAGATATGACTTTTGGTGATCTTTTATTAACTGGTTAATTATTAAATTTAATTAAAATTTAATTTAATTCTTTTAAAGTCTTTTGTCATCCAAATGAATTTCTTATACGTAAACATGCTTTTCTTCGTCATGTTCAATTATGTGCTATAATACATGTATTTTTATTTATTTTTAATTAATTAATTAATTAATTATTTAGTATTGTAATTGGTTAGGTTTAGCAGTTTCTGGCCTTTCTTTAACTTTATTAAATGTTGATAAATTAATATATTTTCGATGGCCACTTTCTTATGAACGTGCAATGTCTAAAAGAAGAGCTATTTGTCTTTGTATTGGTGTTTGGGGTGTTTCTTTGGGGTTTTTTTTATTTTCTTTTTTTATTTTAAATTAAATTAAATTAAGTTTTGTTTCTTATGTTTGGTTTGAAAATATTGTTTTTGTTACAACAGATTGTATGTTACAGGTAAAGAGAATAAAAGAAACATTTAAATTTATTTAAATACAGATGGCTGATAATTCTAAATATTTTTATGAAATATTTATGTTTGTTTTTCTATTTATTCATTTAATTAATTAAATTTTAAAGGATTTTATTTTGTGTTTTACCTGTCAGTTCTTCACTTGTTGTTAGTACATATTTATTTAGACTTACAAGACAAAAATTAAATTCCCCTATTGGACCAACTAGTCAAGCAGCTAATGTTGATATGCCTACTTTTAAAAGCAAAGTTTAATTTAATTTTTAAATGTTTTAATTCTTAATTTTTAAAGTTAAAATCTCTTGTATTTATTTTTGCTACCACAGCTTGGACTTCCTTTTCTTTACTTCCCTATAGAATATTTAATATATGCAGAATTCATTTATTTGATTGGCCAAATATTGGATGTGAACAAAGGGTTATAATGAACTGGATTGCTTGGATTTTGCTTTATTTATTAACTTTAAATCCAGTAAAATTAAATTAAAATTTAAATTAATTTTCTTTAAATAAAGATTGTAAATCCATTAATTACAACTTTAATTTATGCTCCCTATCGTTTACATTTAAAGAGATTATTATTACATATTCCTCGTGGAAATAGACTACATTATTATACAACATTTACAAGAACAACAACAACTGGTGGTGTTGGTGGTTATGAAGCTGAGAATAGGTAAATTAAATATTTATTTATTTAAATTAATTAAGACATGGAAGACGTCGAAATAATAATAATCAAAGAACATCAATTAATCAAAATTTAATTAATTCAAATAACAATAAATTATTAAATAAAAATAAATCTAATAATTGTTATGGAGATTCTTCAACAACAACATCTACATCTTCTAATAGACATTTACCTTTATCTAATAATAATAATAATAATATACCTTTAGTTAATATAATTGATTCTACTAATAATAAAAGGTATTTAATTTAAATTAAATTAAATATTTATTTTTTTATTTTTTTTTTTAAAAAAGTTCTTCTGCAGATGTTCCTTTATCAGCTAAATCTTCAGGTGCAAATTCTAGTAGTACTAATTCTTCTACTTCAAAGTCTTTTATGTTAATAAATGGAAGTGCATCTAAATTTATTTTTGTTGATGAAGAAGAGAATAATATTAATAAAGAAGAAGAAAATTAAAATTTATTTAAATTAAATTAAAATTTAATGTTTTTATGGATTAGATCTCGGAGAATGATTGAAAATTAAAATGAATGAATTAAAATAAAAACAAAAGGAAATAAAAAAAAAAGATTTAAAAAAATTAATTTTAAATAGATTAAATTTATTTTCTTTTTTTAATTAAATAAAATCCCTTTTATTTAAAATAAAAAATAAAAGAAAATATTAAATTATTTATTTTTATTCAAATAATTTTTATTTTAACCAAAATATTTAGCTGTTAGGCAAAATTCGGTAAAAATTAATTTTCTTAGATTGTAAAATTGTTTTTTTTTGTTTTGTTTTTATGTCGGCAACAACTTCTTTTTTTTTAACAAAAAAAAATTAGGAATTTGGACAATATAATAATTTGTTAAAATATTGACTGCCTCAGGCATAATTTCTTTACATTTTATTTATCGGTATATTATGTGAACATAAGAAGGAAATATTTATTTATATTTAATTACTATTAAAATTAATTGTTTAGATTAAATAAATTGTTGTTTTACATTCTTCTATATTTTAAATATTTTTAAAAATATTTTAAAATAAATAAATATTATTTTATTAAAATTAATAATAATAGAAAAGGTATTTTCTTTTCTTTTTTTATTAAATTAATATATATCTATTCACTAGTTACTTTTAATCCAATCAAGTTGTATTTAATCCTATTTAAGGATTTTCAATAAAAAGTATTTATTTATTCCCTAAGGCATAATTTAAATAATTGTTAAAAATATATATTGTTTTAAGGATTTATTTATTTATATACCTTAAAATTATTTAATTATATTTATTTATATATTTTAATATTTTTTATTAATTATTAATTTAATTAAAAAAATAATTAATTTAATTAAAAAAATAATTAATTTAATTAAAAAAATAATTAATTTAATTAAAAAAATAATTAATTTAATTAAAAAAATAATTAATTTAATTAAAAAAATAATTAATTTTTAATTAAATTAAAAAAAAAAAAGAATTATTTTTATTTTAAAAATACATTTACTTCTCGCCTTTGTATAAATGTTTTTATTTAAATAAAAATCAGTCAAGAAAATAAAAGAAAGAAAAAGAGGGTAAAGGAGATAATCATTTAATTATATATATATATACTGTCAATACTTTGAAGGACACAAAACATTAAAATAAAAAGAAGAAAAAGATTAACTTAAAAATTATTTATTTATTTTAAAATAAATATTAAATAAATATTAAGTAAATAATTAAATAAATATTAAATAAATAATTAAAAAATTATCCTTTTATTTATTTTAGAAGAAGAAAAAAAGATTATTTTAATAATTTTATTTATTTAATATTTATTAAATATTATTTAAATTAAATAATTAATTATATATTCTTTTTTATTTATTTTATTTTATTTATCATTTATTCTTTTCCTTCTTTTTATATATAATAATAAAGGTAACATATATATACTATAAATTATAATTATTTTTAAAGGGGTTAAAAATGTGAGAAATAAATAAATGTTCGTAAAATACCTCAAAAGAAGATATATATTTATTTATTAAAAAAGAAAAGAAAAAGAATTATGTGCGAGAATTGCGGGAAAGTTAGAGGTTTATTATAATATTTTTGTATTAAAGAATTATTAATTTATTTATTATTTAAGATTTTATAAAAAAGATAAAGATTAAAAAAAAAGTTTTTATAATAAAAAAAAAGGTTTATTTTTTTAATTTTTAAAAATTAAAATTAATTTAAAAATATTTTATTTTTATTTATTGGATAAATAAATTTTCTTTTTAAAAAAGGCGGAGTAGAAAATAAAAGAAATTTAAAAAAAGAAAAAGGCGTTACTCCTTCTCTTTTCTTTAAAAATATTTTTATAAATAAAATCACAATTCTTTCTTTTTTTTCTTTCTTTTTTATATATATTACTGTACTTAATATATTCTATTTAATTTTAAATTAAATGAATAATAATAATAATTCTTTAATTAATTTCTCTACTGATTGTTGTTTACCTTCAACTGTAAATAATCAAATGTCAGTTCCTTCAGTTTATTCTCCTTATACTCCTGTAGTTCATTTTCATGGGCATTTTTATATTCCTACACCAACAGGAAATTTAAATCAACAACAACAATTTAATGTAATTATTAATTTAATTAAATTAATTAAATTAATTTTTTAGTCTGTTGGAATTCCTTCACATCCTTCTCTACTTCCTCCTCCTTCTCTTAATAATTATCAAAATAATTCTTCTTCCTCTTCTTCTTCTTCTTCTTCTTCTTCTAATTTTATTTTTGATAATCAAATAACACAACAATTTAATAATAATAATTATTTTAATCAACAATTTAATTATCCACAAACTTTTTCTTATCCTCAACAACAACAACAACAACAAATATATTTTAATAATAATTTAATAAATAAATCAGAACAATTTAATAATGAATTAAATTCTACAAATTATTTAACAGAAAATAATCAAAATTTATTTATTGTTAATAATGAAAAAGGAATAAATAATTTAAATAATAAAAATGGTTAAAATTTTAATTTTAATTTAATTTTAATTAAAAAGATCATTTTTCTTCATCTCCTTCTTTATATAATTGTATTGGACAAAATGTCACTAACAGTCAATATTCTCAAAATAATTGTTTAAATTATTCTTTTTATTCTTCTAATAATTTAAAAAATGAATTAGAATGTCCTCCAATTAAAAAACAAAAAAGAAGAGCTTTTAAATTAAATGAAAGAAGGTTTTAATTTAATTTATTTAAATAATTATTTTAATTTTATTTTAATTTAATTTAAATTTAATTAGTTCTTCTCCTTCTTCTTCTTCTATTAAAAAAGAATTAAAAATAGTAAAACAATGTTCTCCTATTAATAATACTTTTACTGGACCAATTTGTTGTAAATGGATTATTATTAATTCTAAAAACCAGAAATTACTTTGTGGAAGATTATTTAATACAATGCAGGTATTAATTAATTAAATAAATAATTTAATTAAATAATTTAGTTATTAGTTGAACATTTGGATTCAGAACATTTAGGTCAACATTCAGAAATATTTTCTGATAATTCTGAATATTCTTCTTCTTCTTCTTCAATACATATTTGCCTTTGGCAGGGTTGTCAACGTTCAGGGAAAGAATTTAAAGCAAAATATAAATTAAAAGTTTAATTAAAAAAATTAAATTAATTAAAATTTAAATAAAGAATCATTTACGTGTACATACCGGTGAACGACCATTTAACTGTAGAATTTGTGGAAAAACTTTTGCTCGGTCAGAAAATCTAAAAATACATGCACGTATTCATACAGGTAATTTAATTAAATAAATAAATAAAAGAATTAATTTTTGGGAATTTAACTAAAGGCAAAAAAGACTGTCGGTATTAAATAAATAACACTTATTTAATAAATAAATAAAACAATTGTTTATTTATTTATTTAAAACAAAATAAATGCGCGAAAGGCAATTAATTATATTTATTAATATTTACTCTTTTTTCTTTAATAAAATAAAAAAAGATTTTTTTTCTCTTTTTTCGGCTTTTTCTTTTCTTTATTTTCTTTTAAAGGCAAATAATACTTTACTTCTTTATTTTATTTTTTTAATTTATTTAACAATATATCAAGGTTATTTTAATTAAATTTTAATTATTTCCAATCATTTTTACCTAAATAAATAAAAATAAACCATTTATTTTTATTTCTTTCTTTTTTTTTACTTAATTAATAATTTAAAAACCTTAAATTAAAAATAAATAATTATTTTTTAAAACAAAACTCTATTTTTTTTTAATTGGGGGAAAAGAAATGGAAGAGAAGGAAATTTTATTTCACACCTTTACTTCTCATTTTTCTTACAATTAGAAAATTTTTAAGGGGGGAAATTAAGAGCATCTACTACTATATGTATTTATTTAAATGATTATTATGTAAACAAATTGATGGCTTTTTATTTAAAATTGTTATTATAATTGTTTTTTTAAATAATTAATTTTTTTTTTGTTTAAATTTTAAGGACAATTTTATTTAAAATTATTATTTTCTTTAAATAAACCTGTCATTTTATTTCAATTAATTGCCTTTAGTATTTTATATAATAAAAATACAAGAAAAGAACAAACAATTGACTATTATTTTTTTAAATACTTTTTAAATATACATAATGCCAAATTTACCTTTCCAAAAATATAATTGGGCTTTTTCTTTTTTTTTTAAACATTTGGTGGTTTATGGACACAAACAATTATATATATATTAGTTCCGGAGAATTTAAAGGAGAAAAAATTATTATTTTTTTTTTTTGTATTGTTAAGAATTAAAAAAAACATAAAATTAATTTTATTTTATATAAGGGAAAAGGAAATTAAAAATAAATTAATTAATTAAAATTTAAATTAATTAAAATATTATTAAAATTAATTTTTAAAATAAAAAAAAATATTTTTATTAAAAACAATTAATGTTTTATTAGGTTAATATATTCACATAAAAAGATTAATTTCTTTCTATTCTTTAATTGGTTTTTATTTTTATTTCTTCTTTTCTTTTCCTTTTTTTTTTAAGTCGCGCGTTTAAAAATAAAGGAATTTTAAATAAAAAGCTTTCTTTTTGTTTTTAAATATTTATATATTTAATTGAAAAATAAAAAGGAAAAATCTGTCAATCTATTCACATTATTTAAAAAAAGAAAAAGAAATAAATTTTAAAAGAATTTAAATAATTTAGATTGGTTAATTTATTTATTTATTTATTACTGTTATTTATAGATATTTAATTAATTTAATTTTTAAAGGTGAAAAGCCATTTCCTTGTAAACATCCAGACTGTCCTAAAGTCTTTGCAAATAGTTCTGATCGTAAAAAACATCAACACGTACATCAACAAAGAAAACCTTACCGTTGTGATCAAAATGGATGTGACAAAAAATATACTCATCCATCTAGTTTAAGAAAACATTTAAGGGTAAAAATTAAATTTAATTTTTATTTAAATTTAAATAAATATTTTATTATTTTTTAACCATTAAAAATTTAAATTTTTTTATTTTTTTTTGTCCTTGCATTATTGCGCAACATTTTCTCACTTTTCTTCTTCTTTTTCTCTCAATTTGACCTCGGCATTCCGTTACTTACTTTACTTTAATTTCATCTGTTCTTTTCTATTAGAATTATTTCTCTACTAAATTTTCTGCTTGTTGATCTAATCCTTTTTTTTTATTTTTTATTTTTCAATTGCTTGCTCAATTTCACCTTTTTATAAGCACAAAACAAAAAAATAATTGAGAAGAAATGAACATACTTAATCAACAAGGGATTATTATATACATAAATTTGTTTTTTATTTATTTATTTATGTACGTTTTATTTAAGTATAAGAAGAAGAAAAATAAATAGTAGGGAAATAAATAAATATTTAATTATTTAATTTTAAATAAAAATAATAAACTTTTCTCTCTCTCTCTGTCTCTCTCTTTATGTTTAACTATTCTATCTATCTTTTAAATATTTCTTCTCTTTCTAATATTTAATTTAATTAAAGGCAGTTCATGGAAAATTAATGAATTCATCTTTACAACAACAACAACAATTAATAAATAATAATATTGGAATAAATGATGAAGATACAGATGAAGAAGATGATGATTCTGGTTTAGGAGAAAATATAAAAGTAAGAGAAGGAGGAAATATATTAACACAAACAATTAATAATAATAATAATAATTTAATACCTTTTACTACATTCCTTTCTATCTAAATAATTTTTAAAAAATATTTTTTATTTTAAAAGCATAAAAAAATTAATTTCTTTTTTTTAAATAATTACTGTATATTTTAAATTATTTGTTAGGTAATGTTACGTAATTTTCAATTAATTATTATTTTCTTTTTTTTTTTTTAATAAATAATTAATTAATTTAAAAATTACTTTTCTTTTATTTTTTGTTCAACTAATTTAAATTTGGAAAAAGATGACACTAAATTATTAAACAAATAAAACTTTATTTAAAAATAAAACAATGAAAATAAATATAAGAGAAAAATAAAAATATATGCCAAAAACAGTAAAAACAAATTATTATTTTTTTAAAGGTAAAGAAAACAAACAAACAAAAAATAATTTTCTAAAAAAATTAGGCAAGTAAATTAAAATAAAAAAAGAAAAATAAATATTTATTTATTTAAAAATGACCTTGAGGTTATTTTTTATTATTAAATCAAAAAATGCCTACATAATTATTAATTTAATTAAAGTGTGCCAAATAATTATTTATTTATTTTTATTGATTTATTTTAAAAATAATAATATATTTTAATTAATTTAAAAATTAATTTTCTTTAAAAAATAATTAATTAATTTAATTTCAAAGAAATTAAATAATTAATTAAGTTTATTTTAATTTTAAATTTAAAGTTCTTTTTTTCTTCTTTAATTTTTAAGTTTTTATTTAATAAAAATAGTAGACAAAATAAAACTTTTTTTTTTAACTGTCACAATTTGTTGCGTTTAAAGCAATTTAATATTAAAAGAAAAATTCTTTTATTTTTTCCTTTTTTGATTGAAAATAGTCTTTTTCTTTTCTTTTATTCCAGCCGGTTATATTTAATTCTTTTTTCTTTTTTTATTTTGCGGTTTTCCCTCAATTTCCTTTTTATAACTCAAAAACTACCGAAAGGCACGGCGCTGAGATTGTAAAATAGTTTACGTGATTTTCACATAAATAATAAAATTAAAAAGAATAAAAAGGAGTTTTTAAAATAAAAAAAAAAATATATTTATATACTAATAAAGAATCTTTAATTTAAAAAATAATTAATTAATTAATTAAAAGAAAAGTCTTTTACATTAATTAAAAAAATATATTTATTAAAATAATTTTATTTATTTGTTTTTATCTCTTCAAAATTTTTCTCGATTTAAAAAAAAAAAGAAAAAAAGATGGCGGCAATATTTTATTAAAAAAAGGAAAAATATATTTATTTTTATGTAATAATAGGATTAAAAAAATATTTTTTCATGCTTATTTTTGTTTGTTGCTTAACTTTAATTACATAATAAAATAAATATATAAACATTATTATAATTATTTAATAGAAAATATACAAGAAAAATAAACAAAAAAAAAAAGAAAAAGTACCGTCAAAAAGAAAGAAAAAATATTTAGTTATTTATTAATTTAAATTTAAATAATTTAAATAAATAAATATCAAGATTAAAAAACTAGAACAACTAATAAAAAAAACTAGATATTTATTTTTAAAATAAAACAGCATGAAAAATAAAATAAAAGATTCTAATTAATTTATTTATTTAAAATTAAATAAACCAGAAAATATAATAATCATTTTTTAAATTAATTAATTTATTTAGATTTAATTTAATTTAATTTAAATTTTAAATATAATAAAGAAATTAATTTTAAAATTAAATTAAATGTTTAAAATTAAATTTAATATTTTATTTTATTATTTAATTTATAATCTAATAATACTAATTAAATTAAATAAAACTTCTTATTGTGGTCAATCAGCTATTCCTTTTAGTCTTGAAGTAAATAAAAATTAAACTTTTTAATTAAAATATATTAAAAGATTAAAGAAAATAATCAACCTATTTTGGGATGTTTAAGGCCTTCTTGTTTTGGTTGGTTTAAAAATAAAGAAGAACATTTAGATTATGATCCAGCACAATTTTATAAAATAAGAGGAATATCAGATGGATTTATTAAATCAATTTCTAGTAATAATAATGTTAAAACATTTTCAGAATTTTCAGTAATTTTAATTAATTAAATATTTAATTAATTAATTTATAGAATTGTGACAAATCATTTACTAAAAATCATTGTAATAGTAAAAATACTTGGGTAGGTGGAATAGCACCTTCTGTCTTTATTAAACCAAATTATCCGTTTAGTTTTTAATAATTTTTAAATAATTTTAAATATTTAGAATTAAATTAATTTGTTGTTCTTATTATAAATTAAATAATTCTGTTTTTTCTGGTAATGCACAAATCAGAAAAGGGCAAACAATTTTAGGTGGAGAAATATTAAATAAAAATGGAGAACAAATAGGCTTTGAATATATTGCAAATATTTGGAGAATTTTTGATAAAAAAGGGTAGAAAATAAATTAATTAATTAATTAAATTAATTAATTAATTTTTTAGTGTTTTGTATTTTGTAGAAATTAGAAAATTTGATTGTTTTTCTTCTCAAATAAATAATAATAATAATAAAAAAGAAAAAGAAGAAATTGAAATACTTTCAGGTTTATATTTTTATTAAAATTATTTTTAATTTTAAAGATTTCTCTGAATATGAAATTGAATTAAAAGATTTATTTCCAAATAATAATACACAAAGAACACAAATATTTTCAAACAAATCACAATCACAATCACATCATACACACATTGGACAAAGAAAGAAAATAATTCCATTAAATAAATCAAAATTTAATAATTTTTTGGAATTAAGAAGAAAACAACAAAAATTAAATGAAAATAAATTTGTTTGATTTTTAATTAATTAATTAATATTTAATTTAATAGATTAAAAATATCAAAAAGAAATATCAAAATATATCAATGTTAAAACCATCAATTTTTAGTGTAAGCCCATTTGGTGGTTACAAAGTAGAACAAAAATAAAGAATATTTATTTATTTATTTTACCTCAAATTAAATAAAATTTTTTTTAAAAAAATTATTTTTCAGAAAATTTAATATATAAAAATGACAAATTATTTTGTTGTATATATAGGCGGGTATTAAATTTTTTAATCAATTTTTAGGTTGATTTAAGTCTTGTAATAACGTTCACATTTCCTCTTTTTAATCATCATTTTGTTGACCAGATTCTTATAGTGCCTAAAATTTAAAATTATTCAAAAAAGAAAAAAAACAATTTTTAACCATCATCACTACCAGAAGCTAACATTTGTGAATCTATTGGATTCCAACTAACAGTGTTAACTGTCCCTAAAATTTTGAAAATAAAATATTTTAATAAATATAATTTAACCTAAATGGCCATGTAATTTCCAAACAGGACTTGAACGACGTAAATTCCAAATTGTCACAGTATTGTCTATTAAATAGATACAAAATTATTTTTAAAAATTAATACCTTCAGATCCAGAAGCACAAAAAGAATCATCTGGTCCACCAAATGTACTTGTTATCACCTAAATTAATTTTTAATCAAAATTTTCTTATTTTTAATATAACAAAATCATTGTGATTTGCTCCAAAAAATGTTCTAAGAAGTGTATTCGTCTTTAAGCACCAAAGACGAATTCCCTCAGTTTTAGTAGTAATAAGGCAACAACGTTCATTACGTCCAACTGTAAAATGCATAATTTGTGACGATTCCTGAATTATTGTGTGCTCTCTTTGACTTTCAAAATCATATTTCCGAATCCTAGAAAATAAACATTAAATGTATTTGTTTATTTTAAATTATTTTTTAAAAAAAACCTGTTATGAGTATCAGCAGCCAAAACAGTTTTACCATCTTTACAAGCATAAAGGCACCGGATTCGAAATCCTTCAAACATTTTTACATTGTCTTCAGGTCGGTGAATGTCCTTTAATTAATTAAATATTTAATTCCAAAAAATATTTATTTCACTCACATAAACATGAAAATGACCCTTTTGTCCAGCACATGCCAATTTATGACTTTTATCCTTAAAAAATGAAACAGAAGCAAAAGTATCACCAGAATAACGAGTGTATTCTTTAACTAGACGACCACTTGGCACATAATACTAAAAAGAATATTTTTTAGAAACCCAGAGATTAAAATATTTACAATAAAACACCCTGTCCCATTTGGTTGTTCTGCGGCACATACGGCAAGATATCGACTATCATAACTCCAAGAAATACTTCCAATTGCCTGGACATCCTACATTAATTTTTTTTAATTAAAAAAAGAAAAAGAAAAAACCTGTAAAATTTGCATACTTTGAAATACATTAACTTTTGAGGGACTTTCTACCCTCCAAACTAAGATTTGATTTCCTTTAGCACCAGAGGCGATATAACGTCCACAAGGGGAGAATTTAACACACCAAACTTCTGCATTGTGCATATATAGAGTCTGAAAGAGTTTAAAGGTTTATAATCTAAAGGATTATTTGGCAAGGAAAGCCAAGGTATTATTGAGAAATAACAAAACAAAATGTCAATTACACAAGTATTTTTTGAAGGAAATTCCCTGCTTGAACATTGATGATCAATAAGAATTGCTTTGTCATCAAGAATATTTTGCTCACGAGAAAGCACGTGTAAATCGCATTGCTTTGTTTGAAAAAGCCATGCTATAGAGAAGGCATTGAATTAAAAAAATAATAAAAGAAGATCCACAAACATTGCTTTAAAAGTTCCTGAAGGCGATTTGGTGGTAGCATAATACTTGGAGGTAATAGCCTACGAAGAACATTTAACAAATGAGCACTTACTGCTTCACTATCTGCACATTCTCTTTGAAAGGTTTGCGAGGCAGTATTAGAACATAATTGTGTTGAAAGAAGTTCTAGCCGAGAACAAAGTTCCCTACATTTTGGGTATTCGATTTGAAGTACACGAAGGGCAGACAATTGCTTAAAATGATTGTTTATAATTTTGAGAATTTAAAAAACAAATAATAAATTCAGAAGGAAACCTTACCTCTCCATGAGCAACCAATTCTTTAAATTTCTCTTCAAGAAGGATAACACGCACAGCAAAATACTGCTTTTCGGTTAGATGCGAACGAATCTTTTCAATTAATTCCAAAGCCTTTTGCCAGTGTGCATGTTGTATAGATTCCTTTAATTTTTAAAAGAATTTAATTTGAAATAAATTTACTCTTAATTTCATAGACAAAGGATTTTCTATACGACAGCCAGTTTCTTCAACTAATGAATCAACAGTGTCACTATATTTAATTTTAATATATTAAATAAAATTAAAAAAACAAAACTTCATTCCAAGTTCCCGTAAATACTGGCCAATAACTCTAACTGTATTTTTTTGTAATTCAGTCAAAAATAAAGGAGAACGTAAATTTTTTTGTTGCTGCTCCTTTGCTGGAATGCCTTTTGCTGTAACACATGCACCATTATGTGCCATTGCTCCCCCAATATTAACATCTTTATTTCCTCTTGATGAGGCATCTTTTAGACGTTGGCCCACAGATTTAATTGAAGAAAGTGAAGATCCAAAGGTTGCAGCAGCCTCAGAGCCACCGCCATAGGCTGTTCCTCCAAATCCAATTTGCATTCGCCTATATAAATATTTTGATACTAAAAAATCAGCTCAATTTAATTATATATGTACAACAAAATAAAACATTTGAAATATATTTATTTCCTAATTTTGAAAAAAAAAATCAAGAAAATTAAAGAAAAATATAAAATTATTTTATAACGTCCAAGGTTAAAGGCAATGCCGTAAAAAAAGAATCAACACAAACCTGATTTTTCTGGGTGGTGAAGAACAGTGAGATAAACCTTAAAATAAGTAAATACAAGAAAAAACAAATAAAAAACAAAACCTTCTGCTCCTTGAGAAGACGAAGTAGTTGATGAAGAAATTTGATCAGTTATTAATAATTGTCTGTTGTTTTCGCTGCTACTGCCAGTGCTGCTCTCAGCTACTGCTGATGAAGCTTCTTCGGCTGATGTTATGCGTGTGGTCGTAATTTTTTCTCCCGCTCAACGTCCACGCACGTGGAATACAAATTTTGTATTGATAATAACCAATAATTTTACTTAAAGTAATTGTTTTTAGTTTTTTTTGCTTAGAAACACTAAAATTAAAAACAAAAAATTAAATTTTAAGTTAAAAAAATAATTTAAATAAATTTCGATTTTTTCTAAACTTTTTAAGGAATAAACATTTATTTTCTTCCTTTAATTTTTTTTCAACGAATCCGTAGAAATTAATAGAATCAAAAATTAAATCTAAAAAAATGTGCATTAAATGGCAACATTATTCTGTTATAATCCTCATATTATCAATAAAACAATTTTCTAGGAACAACAATCCTAAAATTATTTCCCTCATCCCAGACGCAGCTGGTTCTCGCGTGACACAAAGAAAAAAAAAAAAAAAGAGATGAAAATTTTTTTTTTCTAAAAGAGAAAAATAAATACTCTTTTTTCTTTTACACCAAGTCTTTCTCTTATCTCTTCGTCTTACTTTAAACAATATAAAAATAGAATTGTAATCGAATTTTTGCACATGTATAAAAAATCACAATTCAAAAAAAAAGTCAATTAAACCTTATTGTTAGGACAGGTTAAACTTGTATGTTTTTATTATTTTTTTGCTCTTCTCCAGCCCCAATTTCTTTTAAAATGTAAATAAAAATATTATAAATTCAGCTTAAAAATTAACTGAAAAAACAGAAAAGATCTTTTAATAAAAAATTTATTCAAATAAAATATAGGGCGGTGATTTAAAAAGTAATGTGCGGGCAGCTAGGTATAGACTGATTGGAGGGATAATATTTAGCAAATTGTGGGACACTACATAGACATATTGAAAATAGTGCCATATATGGCAAGCTGTTATTTTGAAAAAATAGAGCCACATACATACACCTTTAAAAGGGAAAAAAGGTTGACAAAAAATGAAATTGTAATACAAATATTTACATTGAAATACATAGAAAGTAAACAAAAATAAAAAAAATTTTTGTACATGGATAATATTGTTTAAGATAAAATCTTATTTTGTTGCACTCTGATATAAAATCAAAAATATATGCAAATATTTAAAATTAAATTCAAACTTGAAAATTAAAAAAATAAACTTAAAGTAATTCCCAAAAATATTTACAGATGTAAATTTTGTATCTGCATATAAATCTGAGGGATCAGGGAAACAATACTTTCTCTTTTATATGATAAAACTAATTAATAAATTTTCGGTCTTTAGAATAAATATTTTGAACAACTCTACTAAAATCAAAAAAAAACTTTAAAGAAGATCGAGTGTATTTTTTGTAGAGGCAAATTTACTTGAGAAAAAATAAGAGAAAAGTTGAACGCGGGACATAATAAAGAAACAAAAAATATATTTTTGTCTTGATGATTTTCTACAACGGACGGAGAGATAGGTAACGGCAGCAAAGGAGTGAGAATAAAAGTGTAGAACGAACTAAAGTTCGGGTTTAAGAAATGTTTGATTTAGATGAAATAAATGGTGTTTTCTCGTTATTAATCCCAAAAAAAAAAGGACAGGAAAATAATGTGATATAAAAATCCTCGATTAAGTAATGATTATTCGCCATAGATTAAAAAATAGGCCAATTCATTAATCTAAAATAAAATAAAAATATTAAATTTATTTCTTATGAATTTAACAATAAGTTAAAAGTTTTTAGAAATATTCAATCCATTTAATTAGTATATAATATATAATTAAGTAACTCACATTTTAGAGGTAAAGGGCAACCATGGCAAGTGTAATAAGATAATAAATTTTTAACAAGACGATTCAGGAACTAATTGATCGTCTGTTGGAATCTTAAAATAAAAAACTTTAATTTTTAGTCCTTTTCAGATAAGTTTTACTTCTTTTATCTATGTATTTTTACTGAAATAAACAGTAATCTCTGTTGACTTAAAAGATTAATTTCTGATATAATACCGGTACAAAGGAAGATGTCGTAGGTGTATTGATCAATGTTCTACGTACAGGGCCGTCTATTGGTAGTCTTGAGTGTAGAGGAAGGGAACGATATACAGAATCGGTTTGTCCTTGAAATAATGATCGTAAAGGATTGAGCACATGTGTCTATAGAAATAAAAGTTTTTTTAATGTAAATGTTATCAAACCCTTAATTTTCGTCTACACTTGAGCGTCTCCGTTCCATTAGGAACAACTCTCGTCGAACAATCACGGAGTTTATAATACTCAATGTGCTTGCAAGCATGTGATGAACATGCTGACAAAATAGAACTGAACCCAATTGTTGAAGTATTACGGAACCAATGAGCCTAAATTTTATCATAAACATTTACAAAAAAAATTAAGAAAACCTGAAGAATTTGCGCAGCTGAAGGCCGTTCATAAGGACATGGTTTTAATAAGGAATGTATTAACCACCGTGCAGGTTCTGATATCTGTGATCTCATACAGGAAGAAAAACAATGCGAGCGAATACGCCGAAATAACTCAATGGGATTATGACTTTGTTCAAAGAAAGGATAGCGACCATTCAATAATGTAAACCTTTAAAGTAAATTAAAATTCAGATAATGGTAGGCACTCCTATGTTTTTAATAAACAGATTACAAACATCATAACACCAAATGCCCATATATCTGCTGCACGTCCTCCATAGACCTGATTCTGTAAATAAATAAATTAATATAAGTTTGTTCAATTATAATTAATATTTCTTATTAAAAATAGACAAAAAAATAAACTAAATACCCGTTTATCAAGAACCTCTGGCGAAACATAGGCTGGCACAAACTCACGAGAATCTATCAAATCACAATCAACGTTTGTAGAAATATAAAGATCAAGTACATTGTTTAGTCGTAATTTTGTTCTGAATAATAAGTATAATTATAAATCAGTAAAATTGGCAATTTAAATAACAGATAAAAAAAAGTTCAAACTTTTCAGGATCAGTGAAAACAAATTTGCAAAAGCGAAAATCGCGAAAAAAGAGACCAATCCGATGGCAAAACTCGATCAGAACAATTATTTGTTTGAGGATTTGCTTTGCAATTCGCTCACTTAAACAAACAGGATGACGCAAGTGTGAAGAAGAAGAGATAAACTCTCCAACACATTCTTCTTCAATGAATTCATGCAAACCATCATAATGATTTGGAAGAAGAATCTAGTAAAAAGAAGAACATATTTAACCATTATATGTATCTTAATCCAATTACGTAAGTTAGGCCAGGATACTTATTGCTTCGAAGTTTTTGAAGCTTATCAATAGGTAGCAATAAATTACTACAAGATTTAAAATAAAAGAATTATTTTTTAATATTTAAAAACCTTCTTTCAGCAAATCCCTCCTCTGTATAGCAATGAGAAATGCTTTTCATTCGTGAAACAATCTCCATCAATTTATTAAATTCATTATCCTTAAAAGACTGACAATGCCAAACCTCTTGAGTTAATAGATCAATAGCTTTACAATTGCAACCAGATCCAATCAATTCAAAACGCTTCCCGGTCAGGGAATCCTCCAAAATAAAAACAGAACAAGAAAGTTGTTTCGATGGAAGCTAAAAAATTTAATTAAAAAATTTAAATTTGAAAGGTTTAACAATAAAATTAATACCAAAATCAACATAATTTATTTATAACCTAAAATTCTAACATAAGTCAAGACCTTTGGAATTGCCGAAATTCGTCTCCGTATTGCATGTTTTTTATTTACCCAAAAAATTTGTTTTATAGTTAAACATTTAATTTTATTTTTAGTGGATCTCCAATTTAACCTCCAAATCCAAAGATGGTTCTCAAAAAAATATTTTCTTTTAAAAAATGATAAAAATTCACATTAAAAGAACAATTATCGAGGAAGCTGTCTTGTACCAAATTTTCTTCCTCATCGCCAGATTGTTTCTCTTCATTAAGTTCTTCTGCATCAGCTTCAGAAAAAGGTTGACTATCTGTTGAATCAAAACGTGACCGTTTCAAATGTAGTTGTTGTTCTTCGTCTCCTGACGAATCATCAGTATTTTCAACAGCGCTTGAACTGAAATGTTATTAAAATAATGAGACAAAGTCAGGTAACTCTAATATTAAATTTCTTTGAGTGAAAAATGGATTCCTTAAGCTTCAAAGTATCAAAAGATATTTTTAAATTTTTAAAAAATACTTGTCATTTTCGCTGTTATATGCCGAAGATGAAGAAGCTAAACTTTCAATTTCATCATTGTTTTCAATTCTTCCAACTACACTCTCATTATCAGCTTCTTTTTCTTTTACGCAAAAAGAATCAAAATTAAACCTTTTAAATTTAGGCGTAAAGCAAGAACGTCTTTTACGAATAACAAGGTTTTCGTTGATTATCTCATTTACTTCTGCAATTTGGGAAATATTGGGTGAGCTGCCGCTATTTAATACAAAACTATTATTTATAAATGTTTGTTGTGACGATTCTCGAGTACAGTTAAGAGTAGCTTGACGAGAAAGCATCTGAAATATTTTTAGTAAAATTGAAACATTAGAAATATTTAAAATTGGAATAAAAAAGATCTACTAAAAAACAACTTTATTATTACATGTAAAGATTTCGAAATTTATTTTTTAGTTTTCAAATAATTTACCTAACCAACTTCAATAAGAAATTATTTCAACATTTTTGTTTATACCTACCAGTTTTGGTGATGCAAAAAATGAAAGACGATGTTTTCGTTTCCCCTAGACGATAGACCCTGCGCACACAACTAGTCCAATCTTTCGTATTTGTTGTCTTGCGATAAAGCATTCTTTGAGGTATAGTTAAAATGAGGTAAGAAATAACTACAAATAACATTTTGCTGCTGCTCTTTAAATTTATAAGAATAAGAGAAAACGTCGTCTACAGCAATTGCCGAAGGTTTCTGTTCCGTCTCCTTTAACATAATTATGCAGAAAATTAATAAATAATAATAGAGAAATCAATGGTATTCATTTTATGCTCGTGTTTCAAAAATAAAGAACGAGCTATCTAAACGTTCTTTCTAAGCCTTTCTATCAATTCTAATGTCCTTTACTTTAAGTTTCTAACAATAAGATTCCTAAAATAATGAGAAAGTATTAATAAAAATGTCATAAAAAATACCTTTATTCCAATAAAATATGTAGCAGATAGAATAAAATTAAAATAGAATTACAAAAGCTTCATCTAAAAAATCAATGTTTGAAAAGGTTAAAAACATAATTAAAATAAAGTAAACAGATTAATCAGAACTTGATTTTTACTTTTAAGAATATCAAATACATTTTTTTTCCGCTAACCATGGTCACAAATCCACCTCCTAGCCTCTCATTTCATGGCGTTAACTTTTGAAATTTACAAACCGAAAACAATTGACAAGATAAAAAAGTAAGAATTATGAAAAGAAAAAAAGCTATAACATGTGCGCCCTTATTGTGAAGATTATGAAATTACAAACATAAACACGAAGACCGCAAACACAATAAAATACTTATTTCTTCATTCAACGAGAGAGAAAATTCAAAATGTAAAAAAGAATAAATTTCAACATACCAAAATTCAAAATAACAACCGTGTTGCTGACACTTTCCAATAAGTGCAATTTTAAATAAAATTCTATTTAATCAAACAAATTCATTAACATAGAGATATGTGATAAAGAAAAAACAATAATCATATTTAAAAAAGTGCGAGAATTCTTGTCGACAACAAATGTTTAAAATATTGTAATTTATACCGCTATTCATCAAAATATATAATCTTTCAAGCTAAAAACCTCCATTTCCAAAACCTTCATTTCCGAATCCAGTATTACCAAAACCGTTCCCGCTACTACCATCGTCTGAGTCTCTTCGCCCGGTTGCATTGCGTCCTCCTCCGCCACTTTTATTATTGAATCCTCCAGCAGAATTACTACCAAACCCACTGAATTTTAAGATTTAATTGATCCAAAAATTTTTGGATTTTATTACTCTAAAATCTTCAAATTTTAGGAATCTATATTAAAAAATTATTATAACCTATTTCCAAATCCATCCGTGTCGAATCCAGAGCTTATCCCTCCACTGAAAAAGGTAGTTAAACATTATGTATGTATTTAACTGACCTGTCTTGGGACCCTCCTTTATTGAACCCGTTATTTCCACCCCCAAATCCACCATCATTATTATGTTCACCATGATCACCTAAAAGAAATATGTAATTAATAAAAAAAATTAAGATGAATCTGATATATCCTTAAAAATAATTTTTTGAATCCTATTTTTTAACTGCCTTGGTTATTTCGTTGAAAACCACGCCCTCTACCACCACGACGATCGTTACCACCGCGACTCCCTCCACCTCCATTATTTGATGACCCTCCTCCATCTTCACCGGAGTGTTCATGAGCAAATTTACATGTGTCCCCATATTTGCAGCTTCCGTTACGAGCGAAAAAGTTACAAACACCTTTAAAACTAGCGTTTTAAAATATAATTTATATTGATTACCTCTCCCTCCTCTTCCACCAAAACCACGACCTCTCCCACCGCCTCTGTTTCTTCCTCCAAAACTGTTGTTTCCTCCACCTCCTCCAAAACTGTTATTTTGTTGACGATCATCTGAAAAGAAAATTATTAAAACATTAAAAATATCTTTACCATACCTGAACTTCCACCAAAACTAGAATTTCCTCCAAAACCATAGTTTCCAAACCCAGAATTAGAAAAGCCACCACCTCCTCCATTATTACTACTATTATTTTCAAAGCCATCACCTAAAAAATATTTCTTATATAAAGAATACTTTCTGAATTATAAAATTAAAGTACAACCAGAAGATTTTCTTGAGCTACCACCAAATCCTAGAATTAAATTAATTTAGTAAAATCTAACAACATTATTTTTCAATTTATCAACAAATTCTAATTAGGATTGCTGATTTACTTTAAAAAAAAGGAAAAAGAATCTAATTGTGCTAGATTAAAAAAAAATACCTGAATTTCCGAAACCAGCATTTCCAAAGCCACTTTCATCGTTATTAGAATTGCATTTTTCAATGGTTTTCTTAAAGCCACCACCAGAACCTCCTTGGTTTGAACTGGATCCAGTGTTCGAAAATCCGTCTCCTCTACTACCAAACCCGCCTAAATTATTTTTAAAGAAAACTGTTATTGGTTAATATAATAATAAATTTAGAAAGGTTTATATTCTATTATCTAACAAAAAAGTTCTATAAGCCTTTTACCTTCATTTCCAAATGCATTTTCCATTCTTTCGCCAACAAATTCAACAGAAGCAGCAGAAGAAGCTGTTTCACCGACTAATTCAACATCTTGATCAGAACCAGCTAACAAAGTAAAGGTTTAAATGTAAAAATCAACAGCTATTACATCGTTGAGGAGTTAAACAAAAAGAATTGTCGATCGAAGGTCTACGGCCAAATCCATCAGATGAGAATCCAGTGTTATCATCACCTTCAAAATTAATTAGAAAAAAATACAAATGAAGAATACTTCTATTAAAACTATCATGTGTATCAGTTGTTTCGCACGTTCGTTGCTTCTTTTTTGGAATTTTAAAATCACGCATTGATGGAACTCTATCTAAAATATGGTGATCACTTTATCTTAAGCCAAGGACAGACGTTAATAAATTACCGAAACATATGTCTTACTTTGAAAAACAATACCATCCATCACATCACGTACGGGTGCTTGATTTCCAACATTAGATGAAGCTGAAAGCAAATCGTTGTTCAAATTCTAAAAGGAAATACAATTTAAATAACTCCAAACAATAAATATATTTATTTAACTAATCCACGAATATTTTTAAAAAACCTGTTCAGCAGGCTTATCATCTGTACTATAATCAACTGATTGCACATCCTTAAAACAAACCGTTAAAACCACCTTTTAAACAAAACCTTCTTTCGCTTTTTGAATGAAGTTCTGTTCTCAGATGAAGGAACGAAGGCAAGCTGACCTTCAGCAACTTTTTTACGAGCCTGTTCAGCACGAACTTCTGCCTCTTGCAACGCTAAAAATATTTAATGAATTTAATAAATAGCAAACTCTGCGCTTTGGACACATCATTTTTGTTTATCTTTGAAGTTTCACCTGTTCTAACAGTTTTTGTAGCAATTTGTTCTCTCTAAATCTTATATCATCGAACCAATTTATTCTAACAAAAAACTAACAATTTCTCTTAATCGCTGAAATGATTTCTTTAGTTCTTGTTCTTCCTCTGTCAAAATGGCCTCTATCTTTGAATTCATAATTTACAGAAAGAGATTGTTGTTTAAAATTTAAGCAAAATGGTATTTTAAATAATTTGAAGTAGGTAATTATTTAATAAAAATCTAGTATGGAATCAGATTTTTAGAGTCTTATTATCTACATCAATCCGAAAAATTAAGAAACTATGATCTTAAGCGTTATCCACGCTTTTTGAACTAGCGACAGAAAAATTTCACATTCCCATGGGATCACGTTCCAGTCACGGATCCCGAAATCTGATTTTACCGAGGACTCTAAATAATTAAATTGTCGCGATTAGATGGCCTATCGGCTAAATGGATTTTTTGCGATTAGAGGGGCTTATTTTTCTCTAAACAACCAATTTTAAATATTGTATTTTTTGTAAATTTTAAAAATTTCTTTAGTTTTCAATTGTTTATTTTTAAAAATTTAGTTAACTTATATAATGTCAGCTTCTTCAAATACTCTTGACGATATTTTCTTTATTCCAACTGTGCCTCGTTTTAAAGATCTTGGTGTGGAAATGGATGATACTATTGGGGACGCATTTTTCGAACGTTTGTCTTAATCTTGTTTTAATAATATTTACTTTAGTTTTGACTTTGAACGTTGAGAATGTCGATCCAGCAACTAAAATTAAGGAACCTCAACCTCCGCCAATGTCTTTGCGTTCGAACAAACTTCCAAAGCCTCCGACTCCGAAACGTATTTCTACTTCAGTCTTTTCGAATCAAAAACCAACTCTCGTTCAACCTCCTATGCGTTTTGGAAATACTGCTACTGCGCCACGTCGTAGCATTTTGCCTGAGTAAATTATTATTAGAATTAGTCAAAAATTCTTATGCTGGTTTAAAACAATAGAAAAATTTTTAAACTAATGTTTCTATTAGAAAATTTTTAGGAAACAGCCTCCGACACCTAGACGTACTTCATCTGTCTATGTTGCTCCGAAGCCTAAAATTGTTCAGCCTCCGATGCGTTTTGGTAATACTCCTCAGCGAAGAAGTATTATGCCTGAGTTAGTTCCTTTAGAATTATATTTTATTAATATTTGTTAAAGGTCTCCAAGTCGGGGCAAGACTGGTGGGGTTTCTCATGCAGTTCGTGGTATCGCAATTTCTCGCCGTTCACAAATGTTCCAATAGAATAAAGTTAAATTTAAAGGAATGACATTTGTTTTTGCTATTTATTAAAATCGGTTTTTTTTTATTTTTCTTATAAGTTATACAATAAAGTTCATTTTATATAAATTATTATTGAATTTGTTTATTTGCAAATATTTCCTCTTATTTCCTATTTTTCTTGTCGTTTTCAATCTAAATTTATTAATTAAAATAGCAGTAACAAGCCCCAACAAAAGTACCTCCTAAGATTTACAACTTTCAGATTCCCGCCGGATGGCCGTTAAAGCGTAATTTTTTCTTTCCTAGAACTTAATATTGATTGTATGTATCAATATAGAATAAGATAGATTTAAGAAAGTTTAAAATAAAAATTAACAAAAATTTTTAGAATAACAATTAAATTATAGAAAAATTTGAGCGATATGGAAATAAGGCAACCACTTTTTTGATTTTTAAGGAAACAAAAAGAACATAATAATGTCATTCGATTGGTCGTTCTCCCAAAAAACGATGAAGTTGGTGAACGACTAATTCATAAGTAAACATAGTAATTGCTGTATTTGGGACTGAACGTAAAAGCTGAAAATTTATGGATTATATTAAAACAAAATATTTTAAAAATATGCATACCTGTAAACTAAGACCGCCATAAAGTTCTTTAAATGAAAGTTTCCAAAGTATTTGACGAAGCCTCAGCTGATTTTGCTCCTCACGCAATCGTGTCCTAATAACTTCTGAAAAATGAATATTTTAGAATTATTTATTCTAAAATTACCATGAGGATAGGCAATAATAACTGCACATGTTTTTGCTGCACCCCCGGCCAACATAAGTTGTAAAAAAGCGTGATGTTGTTTGTCAGCATAAGAGCCAAGAAATTTCTGATCTGGATCACTTATTTTACTAAAAATAACGGATTTTTTTTAATTATTGGCTTTCTCACCTTCTCAACTTCTCGTAAAGTAAAAATTGTATCATAGTTTCAATTATTCCTAAATAAGACCCTGTAACTCCCTAAATAAATCATTAACTTTAAATAAGATTAAAAAATAAATACATACGCCCCAAAGCCTTAAAAAGCCTTCACGTTTAACAATTCGTAAGCAACATTCCCAAGCACCTAAACGTCCATGATGTAACTGGAGACGTGTCTTAACTACCGAAATTGGATTTATTATTGTAGTTGCTACTAAGCCTTAATTAAAGTTTTTAATAAACGTTTGTAATTTATTCAAATATTATTTATGGCTTATTGTTATTCCAATGTAAAATGAAAATCGGAAAATTAGAAGAAATTTAAGGAAAAATCCACTCCATATTGTAGTATCTTCCAACAAAAATATCCTATCTAAATTCCTACCAGCTATTCCAGCAGAGCCCATATGAATAAAACCAGAATTGGGAGCAAGCGGCCACCAAGAACTGTCAACAGTTTCACTAGCAGACCCTCTTCTGATACAACAATTATTTAAAAAACTTTTTGAGGTAGAATAAGTGGAAAAATAAATTGCTCTAAAATTTATGTAACTAATTCAAATTGTATAAGATATTATTTACCTGCCAGGGGCAACTCCTATGAGATTTGGTACAAGACCTTTGAAAAGTGCAGCAGTGCCACCTTCGTTCCAAACAGAACGAATTGCCAATAAAGGAAGTGGAGGCCAATGTGCACGAAACATACTTGTTGCAACAGAGGAGCGAACAAATGAATTTGCTAGAAATTAAAAAATCAAGAAAATCTATAATTTAGTAAATAACGTCAAAGCTTTTCTTCCTATGTATGTGTTAACAAATATAGAAAGATTTGTTGTATCGATTTTTTTTAATTTTAAATTCTGTTTGTATAAACAATTATAAACAGAATTTGGTACTTTCCTGTTTTGGCGGCAATTTTCCGCAAGTTTTTTCCGCAAGTAATAATATTTATTTCTCAAAAGGATTATTTTAAAAGATTATTTGAGTAGTATATATGTATAAGTATATAGTGAATAGTCTTACTTTATATTAAAAATTAAATTTTTTAAAAATGAGTTACAATTACAAAAAATTACTCGCAGAAATTCCTGATGAAACCCATGCAGCAAAATTCCTCCAAAAAGTTGGAATTATTCACAAAAAACGCTTTTGCTGTGGTGTCCAAATGAAGGCTATAGAAGAAAAAAACCGAGAAAACCGGCAAATGATTGACAGTTACTTATGCGAATTTCTGTGGAGGGAAGATGCAAAAGAAGGGGAGCTAATGCTTTTGATGATATTTTAGAAAAAATTGTTGATTTTATGCCCCCAAAATAATCTTTTTCTTATTTAAAAATAATCCTTTTGAGAAAATAAATATTATTACTTGCGGAAAAAACTTGCGGAAAATTGCCGCCAAAACAGAAAAGTACCCAGAATTTGTATAAAATAAATTAAGATTATTACCACAACCTTTACTACTGCTAGGACCAGGTATTGCTGTCTCGATTAAAGGTTTCTTTGCTGTTTTTATTAAATTTTCCCTCAATTGCCGGTAGATTAAAATTCCTTGCGAACTTTGCATTCGTGTTTTAATAACCTTAGAATGTTTGTAAAAGAAAAAAAAATAAAAACCTCAAGAGGGCAAGTAAAAGCTGCTGCAGCAGTTCCACCGACGGCACCACCAGTAAAATGAATTAATGCCTCAAATACGAAGTTTAGCTTTTTTTCTAATTAAATCTAACCTCTTTCCATACATCCATTTCATTTTTAGTCATTAGAAATGAAAACTAAATATTACAATTTAAATTTTATCAATTATTTTGTTCATCTTTTCTATGGTTTTCAGAAAAAAAATGAAAATTTTAAATTTAATTAAAATTTACACAATCGAGGTTATAAAGAAAAAATCAAAAAAATTAAAAATGGCAGAACTTAAACAAACTCTCACGAAGCTCCTGTTCAGTATCAAAGACTAGAAGTTTTCCAATTTATTAATTAGAAAATAACAGTAACATATAAAATAAAAGGGTGGGGAAGATAAATTCTGAGGATAATTGAGCACAGCAAAGATACAATAATAAAAAATCAAATAAAATCAACTCATTTTTACACCAAGCATTTTTCTGCAGTGTTCATAAGTGACATATGAAATAGAAACAGCAGGTATTACTTTCATAAAGTTTGGAATAAATCCTCGATATAAACCCTTTATTCCATCCTTTGCGTAAATATAAACAAATTGGCCACTCATCGTTGATGGTTGATCATTTATCACACCTAGAATTTTGATAAATATTCCAATTAATAAATATACTTAAAGCTTGTAAACGAGTTCGAACTAAAGCCAATGGATATGTAAGAATTTGTCCACAAGTACTACTAACTACTCCACATGATATTACTGCAAAAACACCTATAAAATTATTAAAACTTTATTTTCATTTAAATAATATTACCAGGCTCTGAAACTTGTGGATGTCTGTAAATCCACCAATTTTTAATTGTCTCATAAACTGTCAAATCAATTCCAGCATAGGGAAAAATTCCAATTAAATTTGGTAGAAAGCCCTTTATTAAAAAATAATTAAAAAATTGTATCAGGCTGTTGACAGAAATTTTTAATGTGTTTATTGCATTGACTTAGAATGTTTAAAATCCAACCTTGTAAAAGCAAAGAATTCCCTCATTAGCTCCCATCCTCTTCACAAAGTTCAAAAGCCCTCCTAAACCATTGCCCACTTCTCCTGTTTTCCGCAGTGCCAAACGTGTTTTTAGAACTTCCATGGGATAAATTATTGTTTGTGCAAGAGCACCTGCACATCCTCCAGCAAAAAATCTTTCAATCATATTTAATTGAGAATGTCCAGTTTTCAATATCTCAATTCGTTTCATTTGCTCATAAGCCATAAATTTAAAAGCAGATTCTGGAGCAATTTTAGCAACATTTATACCTTAAAATATTATTAAATAACATTTCTAAAAATAGGAATAAAATTTAATTAACCATTTCCACGCCAAAATGATAAAAAACCTCCTTCTTTATATAAATAACGAAGTGCTGAGGGTACGCTGTATGATGAATTAACCTAAATTGGAAATAAATAATTATCTAGGTCTCTTCAAGAGAGATTAATCCAAACACCAATAATAAATATACAAACCTGTAGAAATACTTTTAGCCTGTCTAATGGTGCAGTCGTTGTTCTAGAGAAAAATCCTGCAGTTCCACCAGCAATAAAATGTTTAAAAAGACCAACATTTAAATCTTTTGGTGTAAGATCTTCATGAACAGTTTCACCTAAAAACAAATTTAAATCTTTAAATTTTCCTGTAAAACTTTAATAAATAACCAATATCTAATCTCCAATGTTGATGCGTTCCATCTTGAAGCTCATTCTTTTTAGAAATATTCATTTTTAATAAGCTGAAAACTTTCTTGATAAATAAAAAATCAATAAATGGATTATTGCTATTATTGTAGTTCTTCCATTGTTCCATCTATAAAATTTCATTAAAAATAATAAAATCCACTAAAAATAATAAATATTTATTCAACATACATACATACATACGAATATTTTGTAGAAATTCCTTCTTTTTCCCTTACACACAATTATAGTGAGTACAAGGGAGGATCACCTATTTATATGTTAAAAAATTATTTGTCTCTTACTTTTCTTTCTATAATTACTCTCTCGTTTTAAGTATTACTCTTGCTTCCTTCAAGTTTAAAATTCTGAATTTTCTTGGGTTCGTCACATTTCGGTACAACACAGTTAAGTCACGAATTCTGGTACATCAACAGGTGCACCGACATTTGCGCCGGGGACATTTGCGCCGCGACTTTTGCGCCGCGACATATGCGCCGACGACATTTGCGCCGCACGACATTTGCGCCGCACGACATTTGCGGCGCGATTAGATTAAAAAAAATAACAAGTATTTATTAATTGAATTTTAACCTTTATTAAAAAGTGTTTTTAATGTATTAACTGACACCAAGGCTGATCTAAATTAATTGGACACGTATCCATAGATAGGTTTCACTCCTCAGGTGCTTTTTAAGGCTGGGCGAAGACACGCTCATGAATAAAGTATTCAAAAAGGTTAAAACCTAAAGGAATAGATACGTGATTCGAGAAAGAACGATGATCTGTTTACCCCCAAATGAAGAAGTATCGTAGCAGGTCCCATAGATTCAAGATCTTTTGATTTTTTCTTTTTTAACATTTAATTTTTATTTTAATTAATAAATACTTCGTTATTTTTTTTTAATCTAATCGCGCCGCAAATGTCGCGACGCTAATGTAGTGCGGTGCAAAAGTCGCGGCGCAAAAGTCGCGGCGCAAAAGTCTTCGGCGCAAATGTTGCAGAACCCATCAACAAGATACATTTTATACTTCATCATTCTGGAGCCTTTTTAGTTTTCCTCTAACAATTAATTTATCGAAATGTCGTGTACCAAAATGTAGACACGGATCTTCTCGTGTACATAGTCGCAATTTCGAAAAAAAGATTTATAGAAATAATTAATTAATATTTTGGCAAAAAATTTTAAAAATTCATTATCTACAAAAAATGTTTCAATTTTAATCTTAAGAAATTATTTATTCTAAAATGTACAATAAAAGTATAAAAAAATTCTCCTAAAAAAAAGTTGATATCTTCATATGTTATGCAAAGTATTTTTTTTATAATAAAGCAAGTCCTTAAATTTATTTGTTGAAGACAACCATTCTTATTCCATTTCCATTCGTCCATTTTTTAATTTCATATCTATTAAGGACAATTTTTTTTTAAGAAGATTACAATTTTTGTAAACCATAAAAGTTCATTTTATTAAATATATTTAATTAAAGACATATGTAGTATAAAGCTTCCACATCTAAAGAAATTTAACTAATAAGTATTTAATAATTAGATAATAATATTGTGTACATATACCGTATTTATTCGATTAATTACCCTACCTCAATTAGTTCCCCTCCCTCGATTACCTACCCCCTCCAGAGAAGGGTTGAAACAATAATTACCCAGAGTAATTAATCGAATAAATACGGTAATTAGACAAAAATCTATTTACCTAAATAATTTACTTTTTATTAGCTATTTTTATTAATCAATTTGACTGTAAACTCGACTTGGATTTATAAACACGTTTTTTAATCTAAAAATAATTTAAACAATATTTGAAGATTTATTATTTTATTTTTAAAAAGTCTTAATTATTATAAAACAAAAAAAATTAATATTATATTTATGTTTTAATACAATGTTGAATATTTTATATTTTTGTATAAATAAAGTCAATAAATGCTCATGAATAAATTCCCGGTGACCGACATAAATTCACGGTAACCGAAGAATTATCCACGGGCACACTTTTGGCTCTAAATTAAGTTTTTAAATTTTAATTAATTTTTAAATTGATAAGAGAATGATGTAATTAATAAATAAATAAAATGTAGAAATTTTAAATTATAAAATTAATTAAAAATTAGGAATTGTTGGAAACTTAAAAATTGAAGGATTTAATTAAGGATAAATGTTTTATTTCAAAATAAAATAATTTTTTTAAAATAATTTTTGTTTTTTTTTGTATTAAAATTTAATAATTATGTATGTACATTTAAATACACTGTAAGTTAGAAAAGTTTTTATTTTTAAATTTATTTGTTAATATATTTTTATTTTAGATGAATAAATATTCTTTAAAAATTATTTTTAGTTTTAAGCTTTTTTAATCAAAAAATATTCCGTAAAAAGAAAAAAACAAATTTTCAATTTAACTGTTTAATAAATATTTAAAAAATTATTTAATTATTGTTTCTGGTTAAAAAAAACCAAAAAATGTGAATTTTAAATTTAACATTAATTTAGTAGGTGGATATATTTTGGAAGCATTTTTCATGGTTTTCTCGCATTTTTTCTGCGGATAAAAAGACAAAACACGAATAAAATGTTATTTTCTGCTTGTGTTGTGAAAATGAATGGTTCTCTAGTGTAGTGATAGTTTTGTTGGTCATCACATTCTATGAATTGGGGAAAAAAAGAAGGCGGAGGAAAATACCTGCTGGGTCAACCTATAGCGTATAAGAGGTAGAAAAACATAAAAATATGAAGCCAAACGACCTCCGGCGTTCTTTTTTCTCCCTCATTTGCTTACCAATCGAGCTATTTTTTAAATAAAAAAAAATGGCACACAAAGATTGTAAGAGATTGTAGAGAAAGAAGTGTGGAAAAATGAGGGTGGGCATTGGGCCGAATGAAGGTCAACGGAGGGGTTTTTTGTTTGGCGATGACATAAAAGAAAAAGCAAGGTCATTTTTAAATATTTAAGTCAGAAAAAATATCTTTTTTTTAGATTTTTAAAATTAAAAGCTTAAATAATAAAGATTTTATTCAATAAAGGAATATCCCAATTCAGTAAAATATAGTTTGGCTTTTTTAAAAAATTGTGAGAAAAATAAAAATATTTTTATTGACTCAAGTGTCTCCTTAGATGACCCAGTCTTCTTTTAAAGAAGAAAAGGGATGAAATGCTGATGAGGTTCATTGTCGCTGTCATCATTGCTGCCGCTCTAGGCAGGGGCTACCACAGATTGGTACGTCGTTGAGTTGAGTCGTCGTTCGTCGCTGGGTATTGTGTCCTCCTTCGCCAATACTATCCTATCCCCAAGCGTCATCTTTAGGCTCCTCAGTTGTCCCGGCAAAAAAAAAAATCAACCAAAACATCAACACATAAAAAGAAGACAAAAAAGGTCAAATTAATAGGTTTGATCTAAAGAAATTAAATCAAAATAATTTCATAGAACTTTCTGTTTAATAGTCATCCAAGACGGCATTAAACGGAAATTAAAACATTCTTACGAATAAAAAATGAATTTATCATGCTTTCCATATTTTTGTTTTCAGAAAAAAATTGTTCAAGGGGTTCGGCCTAAAATTTATTCAAATGGTTAAATGACGAAATGCCAAGAATAGGAAAAGTTTTTTCAAATTCTACACATCACATTTGAGTCTTACATATTATGTTTAATATTGTTGAATGTAACATGTATGTAGTATTGGTTCGTTGAAAGAATATAAATAAGCCTCACTGCTTTATCTGACAATGAGCGTAAAATTGTTTGACTTTGTTGTGTTCACCCACACTCACTGAATTTCAATTTTTATTGTTTACCTTTCCTGTTTTTTGTAAAATCAGATATCTGAATTTAAAAAAAAACATGGAAACACTCAAATGAGATGTGAAGCCAAAATTTTTTTCATATATTTTGATTCCTTAATGCTGTACGAAATGATCAAGAAAGGAATAGTGTGTTACTTGTTGATTTGAGTATCACTTTTGAGTCCAGAGAAAATTTTCCTTGTTTCAATAATTATTTTCTTGTTCTTTTTATCAATTTTTAATTTGATCAGACCATACATATTTATACTAAATACGTTTCTTCATAAATTCCAATTATTTTATTAACTTATAAAATAAATTCTGCTGCTATTTTCTTCTGCAAGTTGGCGAAAATGTCTTCTACACTTGATCATTTAAAACAAATTTCTGTTATCGTCGCCGATACAGGGGATTTTCATTGTAAATTTTGTTACAATTTATCCAAAAATAAATCTACCAATTAATTTATAATTTTAGCTATAGAAGTGTTTAAACCAACCGATTCAACAACAAATCCATCGCTCATTTTGGCAGCAACTAAAGATGAAAAATATAATCATTTAATTGATAAAGCAATTAACTTTGCAAAAGAAAAATCTGTTCAGGAACCTAAATCAGATATTTTGTCACTTGCAATTGATAAATTGTTTGTACTTTTTGGTAAAGAAATTCTAAAAATTGTTCCTGGGAGAGTTAGCACTGAAGTTGATGCTAGGTATTTTTCTTTTATTAATTTTTTTCTTTTAATTTAATTTCTTAAAGACTTTCATTTGATGTGGAAGCATCTATAAAGAAGGCATTAAATTTTATTCGTTTGTATGAGGAAGAAGGAATTTCTAAAGAACGAATTTTGATTAAACTTGCTTCAACTTGGGAAGGAATCCAAGCTGGAAAGTTTGAATAAATTTTAATTAAAAAAATGTCTTTATTTTGAAGAGTTTTGGAGTCTCAATATGGTATTCATTGCAATATGACTCTTCTTTTTAATTTTCATCAAGCTGTTGCTTGTGCTCAAGCAAATGTTATTTTTTAGGGGAATAGAGAAATATTTTTTATTATTTTTAGGTCACTCTAGTCTCTCCGTTTGTAGGTAAAATTATTTTTAAAATTCACAAATATATTTTCAAGGACGTATTCTGGATTGGTATTTAAAAAATACGGATCAAAATAATTTTACTAGACAAACTGATCCTGGAGTTTTAAGTGTTACTCGAATATATAATTATTATAAATATTTTGGATATAAAACTCAAGTGATGGCTGCTTCTTTTCGAAATACTGAGCAAATTAAAGGTTTGGCAGGATGTGATCTTTTGACAATTAGGTTTGTAAAATTTATTTTTTAAATTTTAATGGGTTATTTAATTTATTAGTTAATTATCTAAATAAATAAAAGATGATAATCTTTTCCAGTCCAGCACTTTTAAACTCATTGAATGAAGACAATGAACAAATTGAAAAAATTCTTTCAAAAGAAACTGCTAAAACAAAGGAGATTGAATCAATTGGTGATGTTAATGAAATAAAATTTCGTTGGGAACTTAATGAGGATCCAATGGCCTCTGATCGCCTTGCAGATGGAATTAGACGTTTTGCTGCAGATGCAGTCCTTTTAGAAAAATTAATTGAAAGCAAAATTTAAGGGAAAATATTTAATTTTAAATATAGTTTGACTTAAAAGAATTGTATTATTCTATTATAGAATATATTCTTCTATTTTATTGGGTTGTTATTTTATTGACAAATTTTAAATAGTTTTTTTTATTATTTATTTTTAAGTTTATACATATATTAAATAAATATTAACTTTAAAAAGATTATTTTATTAATTTTGAAATTTTTTTGTTTAAACGAAATATTTTATTCAAAAACTTTATTTTTCTCCCCCTTTTTTTCGGAACTTATTTACTTTAGGTATCATTTTCAACAGCTATTTTAGGTTTTTTGTATTTTTTACAACAAATTTCGCTAAAATTTAAAATTTTTTAGTCAACGTCTGCTCAAATATTTTGCATTAGAATCCGGTTTTGCGTAGTTTTGGCCGTGAGTTCCGTCCTGCGCAGTTTTGGCCGTATCCCAAAATTGTTTATTGATTAATTACTTTGAATGAGTTTTTTATAAAATTTTTTTCAATACCAAAAATTTATTTTTTTTTATTACTAAAAGTCTAAAAATAAAATATTTAAACGTCTTTTTTTCAATTTAATTTCATCTAAATAATGTTGTCTTCAATTTCGATTGTGCGATTAACTCAAACAACGATAAAAGATTTTTATCGTTTTAAGTCGGTTTTACGAACACATTCTTTGCCTAAAAGCAAAACTAATGTAAAGAAAATGTTTTTCCTTTTTTAAAATTAAAAATTTAAAGGTTATTTTATCCAAAAACAAAGGCCGTTATACTGTTGCTGCACTTCCAGGCGATGGAATTGGTCCTGAAGTTAGTCTTAATAAGATTTAATTTTAATTAATTTAAAGATGCTTGCACATGTTAAACGTATTTTCTCTGCTGTAAATATTCCTGTGGATTTTAATGATGTTGAATTAAATTCAAAAGACCCATCAGACGAGGAATTAGAAAAAGCAATTGAAGCAATTCATAAGACGGGGGCGGCTTTGAAGGTTTTTTAAAAATAAGAAAATAATTTTAAATAAATTTAGGGCAATATTGAGACAAAGTTTGACAATCCTGATTTTAAATCAAGAAATATGGAACTCCGTCGTCGACTGGATTTGTTTCTTTAAAATTAAAAAAAAATTAAAATAAAAATTCAAAAGATATGCCAATGTTCTTCATTGTGTTTCTGTCCCAACAATTCCGACAAGACATCATAATCTTGATTTGGTATTAATTAGAGAAAATACAGAAGGAGAATATAGTGGTCTTGAACATGAATCTGTGCCTGGAGTTATTGAAAGTTTAAAGGTAAAAATTTTTTTTAATTTTTATGAATGCTTGAGGGATAAGAATATTTTACTATTAACTTTAATTAATTTCAAAAAGATTGTAACTCGTAATGGGATTGAAAGAATTGCTCGTTATGCTTTTGATTATGCTGTTTTGAACAACAGACCAAATATCACAGTAATACATAAGGCAAACATTCAAAAATTGGGCGATGGTCTTTTTCTAAAAGTCTGTAAAGAAATAGCTGATACTGAATATAAATCAAAAGGATTACGATTTGATTCGCTTATTGGCTAGTTAAAATTATTTTTAATTAATCTTTTATTTTTTTTCAGTTGATAATGCTTGTATGCAATTAGTTAGTCGTCCTCAACAATTTAATGGAGCAATTCTACTTATGCCTAATCTTTATGGAAATATTATTTCAAATATTGCTTGTGGTTTAGTAGGAGGGCCTGGACTTGTTTCTGGAATGAATATTGGTGAACAGTACGCAGTTTTTGAAACGGTTAGGATTTATTTTTACATATTTTTTTGTTAGGATGGGGAGAGAAATTAAACCATCTTTAAAACAAAACATTGGCTTCATTCTAATTAGCTTTAGAGATTTCCTTTTTTATGATCTATTATTCAAAGTTTATTCGTAGGGGCCCTTTAATTCTTATTCATAATATTCAGCTTTTATTCATAACAGGGGACTAGAAACACAGGCACATCTTTAACTGGAAAAGATTTGGCTAATCCAACAGCATTTATACGCGCAGCTATTGATATGCTTCGTTATTTGGGAGTAAGAAATTAAAATAACTTAATTAAAAAAATAAAATTTAAGTTAGATGGATATGCAGACAAAATGTCAGATGCTCTTTACATAGCTTTAACTGAACGACAATTACATACACCCGACATTGGGGTATTTTTTCTTTAAAAAAATTCTATTAAATATTTTGAAATTAATTTTACCAGGCAATATTTATAAGTCTTTCTATACTCAAAAATATTTTACAGGGTTCGTGTCATAGTTCAGACATTGTTAAAGGTGTTATAGAATTAATGGAGAAATAGCGAAAGGAAGGAATATATTCATTGTCAGTTAGTTAAGTAGAAAATAAATGTGAAATTTTATAATTAGAATAAAGACCTCTTTATATTTGTATTAAAGTCACAGTATTTACGTACAAATTTCTTTCTAAAAATAAAACATGTTTAAATTGAAGGCTTTGAATTTTAGCCCGTTAGAATTTCTAAAAATGGTCAAAGAATTGTTCAAAACCTATTATATCTATTTGAGTCTCAAAATCTGAATGAAATTATTTTTGAAATACCGTATTTCTTCTAATACAAGCGCACGTTCCATTAGAAGCGCACGCTCCAATAGAAGCGCACCCTACGAAGAGTTTGAAAAATAGAAGCGCACGCTCTGTTTGAAGCGCACGCTCTAATAGAAGCGCAAATTAATATAAAACGCCCAGCATTCTTTAAAATATTATATACACCTTTTATTATACTTGATTTCGCATTTTTGTACATGGATTCAACTTCCGGTTCAGAAATTGATGTTGTTAGAGAATGTTCAAACATTGCTGAAGGCAATCGTTAAACATACAGGGAAAGCTCATTTTATCATGGAGTGGTAAAATTTGGATGGACGATATTCAGACAATCGAATATCTGCGAGCTGTTTTTGGTCAATCATTGTTTTCAGAACGTTTGCTAGTTTGGGATAGTTTTCGTTGCCACTTTCTGATTCTACGAAAAAGTAACTTAAGCAATTGGATGTTCACACTGCACTTATCCCCGGTGGGACTATCAAATGGTTACAGGTTTTAAAAAAAATTTTAATGCACATTATTATTTTTCTTAGCCAGTTGACGTTTGTCTTAATGGGCCATTTAAACAACACATTCATAGAATGTATGATGACTGGTTTATTGCATGGAGAAGGAACTTGCCTTTGGGGGAAAACCACGGCCAACAGCAATTAAAGTTTATCTTCAAAGGATAACCGATGCTCGGGATGCAATTTCAAAAGAAAATGTTGTAAAAAGTTTTTGTGTGCGGCTTTTATGGAGTTCCAGTATAGTCTTGTCCGGTTTGTTAAAGTACAAAGAATGTGGCCAGTAGCAGAGAAGATGCCTCAGTAGGGTGGTGTCTCTTTCGAGCGTTTCTCATCGTTGTTTCATTTCTCTTGTTTAAATGCGAGGGTTGTTTTTGTTTATTGTTGTCTTGAATTAAATTTGTCAATTTCAGTGAGTATGGAATTTTGCTCATTAAATATAATCTTCCAGCTTTGGTGGGCTTTTCTGTAGATCGATCTACTCTTAAACTGCACACAAACCAGCGAAGACATCACCACTGGGTGTTTGGACTTCACCCACGGAGATATCCCCTTGGTCCTTATTCACGAACTAAAGCGCGAAGCAATAGACGTCGACACTATGAAGTACCTACCAGTAGGATCCATTTTCCACCACGGGGCGTGCCTCCAACCAGCGAATACAGTTAAGAGTGATAGATCCTCAGAAGTCCCACTAGAGTTGGAAGATTAAATACAGTGAGCAGAATTCCGCCCGCACTGAAATTGGCAAATCCAAACTCAAAACAAGGCCAATGAACAAAACCAGTCCTGGCACGTAAACAGATGTACACATCAGCGTTGAGAAACACCAAGAAGAACCAGTTCTAGTTCTTGCTGTAGACTAAGGGCAACTAAAAATTAACTTGACAATACAATAAATTAAGAAAAATCACACACCTGGCTATCTTCCCTTCTCCTTTCTCCATTGTTGTTTCTCATACCGGCCTTGATTTGATCTCCTTGTTGAAGTCACTAAGCAGATCCACAATGCAGCACTTTCATCGTACTGAACTACTCTGAAAAATGAATAAAAATATAAGTAGTTTTAAAAATAAGAAAAATAATCTTACCTAAGGCAATACTTGATTTGAACATCACAGGCACCAGGAAAGAACTCAATATTGATAGAGCGCCGCGTCGAAGACTTCGTGTCCGTTCGGTGTCGGGCTCTATTGGATGCAGGCAGTAGAAGAGCATGAAGTGCTGTTGTTGGGTTTTGCGTACACGCCGTTGGTTTTGTTGATGATTTTGTGGGGTAAAAAATAAAGAAAAGAACTTGGCTTTTATACTTAAAACCCCTCACCTTCTCTCCCTTCAAATAACTTTACTATAAAGTAGAGTTGGAAAAACCGATACTGGTATCGGTCAACTCGAGACCGAGATTGACCGATACTGAAAAAACGATATCGAGACCGATACTAACATTTTGACCCGAGACCGAGACCGAGAACCGAGAAAATCCGAGAATAAAGAAAATTTTATTTTTTTGCCAAAATGTGCGCTAAAAATTTATTAATTCACTATTATCTTCTTCTAATTCTTCTGATAACCACCTGACTTAATCTCCTTTAATTTTTGTAAAGCAGAAAGATGAAGAGCTTCCAGGTGCTTCCAAAAGCCAGTAATTTCTGCATATTTTTCCTTCAAATAATATTTATTTTCTTTAAAGTATTATTTTTGTTGTAGGAAAGGATTATTTTGAAGGCATATAGGATTAATATAGGCAAGTAAATATTAAATTTGTTTTCTGGTAAGGCCCTCCAATCATTCCTTGATACTGCAAAATGGAGTTAACACATATGTACTTTGCGCAACTACATCGACCAGTCCATTGTTGACGTATGGCCCATTCCAATCTCTGTTTCACAAAATTTCATTGAAGTATTCTCGCGCTACCACCAATAAATAAATGCAACGATCGTGTAAGGAGGAGCTTTGAAGGATCAAGCCATGTGTTAACCTGAATTCCTTTTTTTACGATGGTATGGAATACATCACCATAAAGGAATAAGTTTGTATAGCTCATTTTAAAAAATTTGAATACCAGAAAGAAATTTAAATACCCATAATAATCCTATGTGCTCCAAAATAATCCTTTTTCTTCAAAAAAATACTTTAAAGAAAATAACTATTATTATTTGCGGAAAGAAACTTGCAGAAATTTGTCGCCATAACAGAAAGTATCCAAATTTGGCTCAAATATCTTATTTATAAAAATATATAACATTACGCTAAATTATTCTGAATAGTTCTTGAGGTTTTGACATTTTTAAGTCAGTATCGTTTCTCGCCGAGAAATGGACCGAGAATCTCGGTATCGGTTTCGAGACCGAGAATTACAAAACCGATACCGATATTAGAAAAAAGCCGAGATTCTCGGTATCGGTCTCGTCTTTTCCAACTCTACTATAAAGTGACAAACAAACAGACACCACTTCTCAATTATATAATAGGATTATTAACGGAATTAGTTAGACACTAGTTGAAAAATACAAGCGCATGCTCCAATAGAAGCGCACCCTACGAAGAGGTTGAAAAATAGAAGCGCGCGCGCTTGTATTAGAAATACGGTAAGTTAAAATTTGTTCAATCTAGCTGGTTTTGTCTTAAACGGTTCAATTTGAAAAGCTCTTTCAAACAACTAAGCATTGTTTACTGATTTTTGGTAGATATTGAAGAAAAAATCGCTTTTGAGTGCCGTCAGTCAAGTCTCTTTAGATGACTGGTTAATTTTATCAAGAAAATTTTTGTCGACTCTGAATCAGCGGCGATGTTTTATCCTTTCCAATTTTATTACGCGCTTTTATTAATTTAAATTTTTTTTTTATTTTTATTTTTTTAAATTATCTAAATTTTAGATTAACATTTTTTCAAATAATTTATTTACATCTTTCACAACTAATAAACATTAAATATGTCTAATCTGGATACTCCGGGAATATTTTATCAGGTTTTTAATATTAAATTATTTTAGCTTAACTTTTTCTTAAGGGACGAACTTTTACCGATACTGGCGGTGGAACAGATGGTGGTCGTGAATTAGTTGCTGAATATAAACTTATGGATGAACAGTTTCAACGGTTTATCCGAGAATTTAGTGAAAAAGGAATGGTCTGGATTTATAGGTTTTAAGACTAAAAATCTTTTTCTTTAATATTCTACTTATTTAGAGAACAATTAAAGAAAAACTTCACACTTGGAAATTATTATTTAATAATACAATTCAATGATTTACGTAATTTTGATGAAGAGGTGGCAAATAAATTGAGACGATATCCAGCTACTTTACTTCCTGCTGTGAGTTTTTTTTTAATAATTTTTAGACAATTCTTAGCTTGAATCTGCTGCTAAAAAGGTTGCTAATGACATTACTAATCCACGACCATCTGGGCAAGAAGAAGTTTGCGATATTCAGGTTATGCTGAATTTGGATGATAAACCGCAAAGTATTCGTAACGTTAAAGTAATTTTTGAAAATTTTGCTGATTTATTTAATTTTATTAAAAATATAAATTTAGAGCTCTGAAGTCTCACAGCTTATTAAAATCTCTGGAATTATTGTGGCTGCTTCACAGGTCCGCTTTCGTTCAACTCGCATAACACTTCAATGCCGCACTTGTCGGCATACAATTAGTGATCAAGAAGTTAAACCTGGTTTTGAACAATTTCAAATGCCACGTCGTTGCTTAGCGTAATTTTTTTTTAAATTAATTTTTATCAAATCTATTTTAATTTTTAAGAAATCAAACTGGTCAATTACAACGCTGTCCAATGGATCCCTACGCAATTTTACCGGATAAATCTCGTTGTGTTGACTTTCAACAATTAAAACTCCAAGAACTGCCTGAAGACGTGCCTCATAGTGAAATTCCTCGTCATTTATTAATTTATGTAGACCGGTTAATTTTTAAATAATTATTTTTTATTATTTAATTTTTAAGATATTTGACGGATAAGGTTACACCTGGAAATCGGATTACAGTTACTGGAATTTACTCTATTAAACGATTACAAAGAGGAAAGACTAAAGTAATTTTAAATAGAAATTATTTATTTTATTTTCTTAAAGTCTGGTCGTGAAGAGAAAACTGCTGGAATGGCTGGTATTCGTGTGCCTTATATTCGTGCTATTGGAATTGAAGTTCAAATGAGTGGATTAGGCCATATTGATCAAATGCATTTTACACCTAAAGAAGAACGCCAATTTAAAGTTTTTATTTTAAATAATTTTATAAAAATAAATTCATAGGAATTGGCTAAAAATCCAAGAGTTTATGAACTCATTACAAAAAGCATTGCTCCTTCAATTTATGGTTCAGATGACATTAAAAAGGCTATTGCTTGTTTATTGTTTAGTGGGTCAAGGAAAACGTAATTTTTTTAATTTTCCATTTTATTATTTTTTTATTAGTTTACCTGATGGTCTTACCCGTCGTGGAGATATTAATGTTCTTCTTTTGGGTGATCCTGGAACTGCAAAATCACAATTATTAAAATTTGTAGAAAGAGTAGCACCAATAGCTGTTTATACTTCAGGGAAGGGAAGCAGTGCTGCCGGATTAACTGCTTCGGTTATAAGAGATCCTGCTTCGGTTTTTTCCTTTTTTATAATTTTTATCTAATTTATTCAGCGTTCATTTATTATGGAAGGAGGAGCAATGGTTTTAGCCGATGGAGGTGTTGTATGTATTGACGAGTTTGATAAAATGCGTGAAGATGATCGTGTGGCTATTCACGAGGCTATGGAGCAACAAACAATTAGTATTGCTAAAGTAATTTTTTGAAATATAAAAATAATAAAAAAATAATTGATAGGCAGGAATAACCACAACATTAAATTCTCGTTGCTCTGTTCTAGCAGCTGCAAATTCAGTTTTTGGTCGTTGGGATGATACTAAAGGAGACGAGAACATTGATTTTATGCCAACAATCCTTTCTCGTTTTGATTGTATTTTTGTTGTAAAGGACCAATATGATAGGAATCGTGATGCTGTAAAAAAAGAATTTAAAAACATTAATTAATTAATTTTATAATTTAAGCAATTAGCTAAACATATTGTAAAAGTACATACACAAGCTACACATCCAAATGCTATAAATTCTTTTGGAGGTATTGATGGAGAAATGTTGGAACCAATTGATGAACAAAATGATGGTGAAAAAGCTATGATGGTTGATTCTAATGATGGAACTCAGGTTTTATTTTTAAAAAATGTAATAAAATGTAACTTAAGGAACTTTCCTTAGACTTTTTAAAACGTTATATAGCCTATGCACGTGCAGTTTGTGGACCTCGTATTTCAGAAAGTGCTAGTGAATTATTACTTAATCAATATGTAAAATTACGTAATCCACAGCTTGATCAAAATTTTGTTCAACAAAATTGGCATGGAAAAAGTATTTAATTCCAAAACATTTTAGAAGTTAATAAATTCAAGAACAATCTACTATTCCTGTAACAGTTCGTCAGCTTGAGGCAATTATACGATTGAGTGAATCATTAGCCAAAATGGAATTGCTCTCATTCACTGAAAAAAGGCACGTAGAAGAAGCAATTCGTCTCTTCAAAGTGAGTACAATTGCTGCGGCACAAAGCGGAAACTTAAGTGGTTAGTTTTTTCCGTTTTGGATTTTTTAAGAATTGTAGTGAGAATATCTTAGATTTATTAATTAAATGGAAGCATAAATATTTTGGCACAAGTTAATTATTTAAAATCTTATTACCTTCAATGGTATATGTAGTAATAAAATTATTTGTCAGATGTATGAGCTCTTGTGGCGCAACCGGTTAGCGCGTTCGGCTGTTAACCGAAAGGTTGGTGGTTCGAATCCACCCAGGAGCGGCTAATTTTTTCTTCTAAATTGAATCAAATATTGTCTAAAATTAGTTTTAAATTATTTTAATATATTTGCTTTTTTATTTTAAAACTACTTTACATTTAGGTGTTGAAGGCTTTACTTCCAAAGAGGATCAAGAATCATTTGATCGAGTTGAGAAACAATTAAAACGCCGTTTTCAGGTTAAATTAAATGTTCCAATTATTTTAATATATTCAATCCTAAAAGGTTGGAACTTATGTTTCGGAACATTTGATCATTGATGAGTTTAGTAAACAAAGCTATCCAGAAGCACTCGTTCGAAGGGTTTTTTTACTTGTTTTTTTATTTGTTTATTTTGCAGGCAATTGACTTTTGTATACGTCGTGGTGACTTTCAATATAGAATGCAACGAAAATTACTCTATCGGATAAAATGAATTTATATGAGTTTAATTATTATTTATTTTATTTTCAATTTTAACAAAACCTCTGAAGACTTTATATCTATTATTTTTTTATAAAAAGTTGCAAATTAAAAAATTATTTCTTTAAAAACTATATCGTCTAGTTTTGGTTGTAATAAGTCCATTCGACTGTCTATAAGTTGTAATTCTCTATCAGCAACACTTTTTTCTCCTTTCTCTTAAATTTTAAAATATTTTACTAATCTAAAAAGAAAACCTGAGTGCTTTGCTTTTTCTGCTGTTCGCCTTAAAACTGCTTGCATTGAGGCAATTGTAGCTCTTAAAGTGTCACAAAGCTGTCCTTTTGTTTCTTCCCACCAAGCAAGGAAAAGAGCTGAAAATAAATCCCCGGTACCGGTGAATATTGCATCAATATTGGTTATTTCGAATCGGTAAAAGCGGAGACTTAATTTGGCTAAAAATATTTTTAATTAAAATTATAACAACTGACTCTCGGTCCCACCTACCTACCTATTGGAAGAAAAAAGCTTAATTCATTCATTTTTCAAAAGTTTTTCGTTTCCCGATGGATCTAGAGGTCCTTAACAAATTCTAAAGTCTGTTATGATTGTTGCAGTCACTTAACCAAAAATAACTTTATTTTAGCTTACTTGTACCTGAAGAAATCCTTTCTGATGCATAGCAGGCCAATAATTCTTTTTCTAATTTAACAGGTAATGAAGTGCAAATAACTGAACGAAGATTAGGTAAATCAGTATGAAGTTTTAGAATTGCTTCCAAACAATCAGATTCTGTATTTATTTGAATTCCACCGCTTAGTTCCCTAATAAATTTATAAAATTAAATCTTATTATTATTAAAAATTACCCCAATTCAAAAGCATTTGGTGTTATTATATCCGCTAAGGGTAATATTTCTTGTTTATAAATAGTACACATTTCACGAGGCACATAATAAAAATTTTAAAAAATATTTTTATTAAAAGAAAATTCTTACATATTTTTTATTATCTCCTAGAACTGGATCACAAACTAAAAAAAGACAAATTCAACTTTAAAAGTTTGAAAAGAAACCGTATAATAAATCAGGCCTAGATTCTCGACAACGCTCTACGATTGCTGCTAGTTTTTTAAGAAAAGTAGGGTCTCCACAATATCCTTTAATAACAAAGTTTAAAATTAAATATTTCAGTTGTTATATATTTTCTAATTACGAAAACATTGAATAAAAAACCTGTCAAGATATGGGAATATTTTCTTTCTAATCCATTCTCACAGAGTCCTTCAAAAATATCCTCCAAATCTGTCGAATTCAATTTTTGTCCACGAGCTCCCTTTTCATATTCTAAAAATATTTAAAACAAAAATTATAAAAATTAAATAAAATACGTGTATGATTGGAGAAATGGACAGAATTAATAGAATCAACTTGAAAGCCGAGTAACTAAAGATTAAATTTTATAATATCTTTATTTAAATTATTAACCTGTAAAGGGAAAACAGCACATTTATTGCCCACATATCCACTAACAACATGACTTTGAATAGAAAGAACACGACAATCTGGACGTTCCTAAATCCTTCTTTTTTATTAATTTATAAAAACTATAAGTTTGGACCTTTATTAAAATATAATTAACATCTTTTAGTCGTTGAGAAAGTGAAGATTGATTGTAAGGGTTAGAGCTCATTAATGTGAAAACCTTTATTTTATAACCTCTTAAATAGGGAATAAATGTATTTAAATAGAAGCGAAGTTGGACGCCTCTTCCGCCAAAAAACAAACAAAATAATATAATAATGAAATAGATTATTAAAAAATAATAATTATTAAATGTTAATTAGTCTTTTTAAATTACACATAATAAAAAAAATATTACCACTCATTATCGTGTAAAAAGTATTTTTTAACATTAAAATTTTTCTAAATATTTTATTTAGACTGATAATAAATATAAATATTTTATTAAAAAAATTTATTTAATTTTACTCTACTTTTCATTATCATTCAAATTATTGTCATATTTTTCGTCTTCCTCGTCATCACTACTTTCTTCTAAAAATTCTGTCCACGCATTTTCTCGCCGTTTCCGTTCTTCTTCTGTTTCTTGACGTTTAAACTTTTCTCTGCCATCCCAATTAGAAGCCTTTAAATTTAGAAATAAAAATACAAATAAATAAATGAATGGAGAAAGAAAACATTCAAAATAGTGGACATTTTTCCGAATAAAAAATTTAAAAATAATTAGAAAAAAACCTTTATTTCTCGACCAGCAACTATTCGCCCATTAAGTGCAGCAACAGTTGAATCCGCATTTTCAACATTATCAAATGTGACAGTTATTACTCCATCAGGATTTGACTATTTAAATAAATTAAATAAAATTTAGACAAAATTTACCTCATAAAGAACAATTTTCTTTACAGGACCAAAACGTTGTTCACACAATTTTTGTGTATCCTAAAAATAAAAAAAAATCTTTTTAATTATTTAAAACCTCTTTAAGAGTAAAAATCTTTTCTGGTTTTTGATCAATTTCTTCCAAAGAAAACATTCCTTTAAAAACAACTGTACATTCACAACGATTTCTGAAGTTTCTAGGCTTGTCAGGTTTCCATTGGAAAATTCTAAATATTTAAATTAACAAAAAACAAATTATTTAAAGAAACCCAACTTTTCTTGTTTTTCTAAGAATTTCTTCTTCTGAGCTCCACTTAAACGTTGACGTTTTCTTGATGGATCAAACTCTCCTTTTAACTCAAATTTTGCTCTTTCAACAGTAATTTTATGAGCACTGTCCCATTGCCAACCATCAAGTATTTGTAAAGCTAATTCTACCTAAAAAAAATTTTAAAATTATTTTATAAAAATATTTTATCATTAAAATTAACAATATTTTCTCTTTTATTTCTTTACAAATATAAATTGTCAAAGGAACATTATATTTTTATTTAATAATTTATTTGCCTGATCCAAATTATTCTTCTTATTAACCATTACCAAAAAATAATTTTTAAATTTATTACCGATTCTATTTTTACATAACAACAAGTTCCATCTCCTTTTGGCTCTCCTCCTTCTTTTGTTCGATAAAGTTTGATTTTTGGCTTTCCTGTTCGGGGATCTTTTTGAACAACTCCACATTTTGACATAAACTTAACAAATTCTTCTTCATCAATATTTGAAGGAAATCCATTTGCATAAACTGTTGTGTTCTTTTGTTCATCCATTTCAAACCATCCTTGTTCTCTACGTGCAGCTTCTGCCTCTGCCCAGCGCCTTCTTGCCTCACGTTTTTTAAGCTGAAATTCTTTGTTTAATATTTAAAGAAAAAATTAAAAAAACCTGTTTTTGCTCTTTTGTAAGTTTTGTTACTTCTTTTTTTGTTTTTCCTTCCTCTTCTTTTTCTTCCTTTAACAAAACTTTTGGAGGTTCTGGTTTAGGCATACTATCATAGTCATATTGAATTCCATAATTAGCATTATAATAAGCAAGAAAATCTTCATTTACTTCTATATCAGGCAGCCATTGTTTACTTGTCTCATTCCAAGTCATAGGAACTCCTAAAAAATATTTTTTTAATCAAACTTATTTCAGATTTTTTGGAAAAAAAAATTGTAAAAATTTTTGCAAATTCAGTTATACTTTATTAAAATTAAAAATTAACCATTCCAAACACATTTGTACGGATCTGAAGTAAAAGAAGAAGTTTGAACTGTTTCATCAATATTTTGACCATTTTTTAGATCATTTTCTGCTTTATCATTTTCCATAATTTTCTAACAAATAAAATTTTGAGAAAAGAAAAAAAAATTTTTAAAATTATTAATTGTAAATTTTAACAATTATTTTTCAATTTTATTTTTAAAAAATCATTTTTATATAAATATAAGCAAAAAATAAACAATACTTAATATATAGAGATATTAAGAGATAGGTAGGTGTGTAGAGAGAGAGAGAGAGAGAAAAGTATATTTATATAACAACGATGGTCAACAATTTATTTTTAATTATTTGTTAAAATTTCTCATTAAAGTTTGCCCATCTCTGAAATATATAAATACATCAAAACAAATCTGAGATTTTCTTCGATTTTTAAAATATATATATTCATAAAGAGAGATCACTTTGAGGCAGTGTTTTTCAATAATCTTTTAGCAAAAAAATGTGAGAATAAATTTAAAAAAAAATAAAACACTCGTCTCAATGAAAGAAAAACAATTTTAGTAACATTAAATATTCAATTAAAAGAGAAGTCAAAAAATAAATTGATTTTGTTATATATATATATAACGGTGTTGATTTTTAATAAATAAAGATCCCCGTCTTCGCCGGATTATTTAAAGATAAAAATAGAAAACATTAATTTTAAAAACTGACTTTTGAATTGATTAAAATTTTTCCTTTAAACCACAAAAATTATTTAACAAACAAAAAACTCTAAAAAATCAGAGAAAATCTTAACTTAACTAAAATATTAAAAATTTGTCAGTAAGAATCAAAACATAAAGCCATAAATATCCTTATACAAAAAAAAATAATGAGCACCTGTTAATCATCAAAATAGGCGAAAACGAATCTTTTTCTGTTTTAAACTTTGTATAAATTAACTGTCTACGAGGAAGCATTTAAAGTAGAGCCAAATTTCCTTTTACGCAAACGAGGTTCACAAACTCGAATGCCTGGTTTTTTGCGACGTTGAATTTCCAACATTTGCTCCTTTTCGATTTGTTCCTTTAATTAATTGTTTGTTATTAAAATAATTTAAATTAAAAAAAAACCAAATAAGTAAGAGCTTTAGGTAAATAAAGCTGAATATTGTGACGGTCATCTGATTGGATGTTAGGAAGGCAAGGAATTGCATTCACACAAGGCTCGAAACGATCAATAAACTGCACAAAAGGATCAACAAAATTACGTGCCTCGCGTAATTTTTCGGCAGTAAATCCTAAATTTTTTTATATTAAAAATGAAAGGACTAATTTTAAGTAAAAAGGAAAAAATTTAATTTTTTATAAATATTACAATTTATATTTAAATCGTTCTTTTATATTCTTTATATTATAGAATAACCGGTTATTTGGCATATAAGGGACTCCGGTTCATAACTACATAAAAGTGCAGCTGCAGCCAGTTCTCGATAACGGAAGCGCATACTTCCAGCCGAAAGTATCACCAAATCCAATATCTAAAAATTAGAGTCATTCTAGAAAATTAAAAAGCAACCATAGCAACTCTAACAAATTCTCCACGCATTAATTTAGGTACAGAACACCTCTGGTCAGGATAAATATGTCCACTGGAATGTTCACGTTGACTAACACAACTAATATCAGCTGCTGCAGTATGTAGAAGAACACGAGGTGAAATACCAATATGCGAGAGTTGCAAACGAGGAAATGAAGAATTGAAAGAAAAAATGCGTCTAGTACACGTCTTTCGGATCAATTTAGATTTATATTTCTAAATAAAGTTAAAAGAGAAATAAAAACTTTTAGAAAAACCTTCTTTTCGGTAGAACAATCAGAACCTTTTGGGGTTTGGTTTTCACTATCATCCCCACCATCAGTCAAAAGTTCACCTTCCTCTTCTACTTCAGTTACAATGTCTACACTCAAACCACCTCTGCGAGAACCAAGACTTAGAAAACTGACGTCAGATGCATTTGAACAACGAGCTTCGTTACCCCCTTTTTAATTAAAAATAAACATAAAATAATGCTTCTTTACCACCAGTGACAATAACTTGCTGGGCTGGTAATACATCACATGTGTTCATTAATTGCATATAGAGGGCCAACCAATGAACGGCGGTAACTGGATAACAATTCCAATCTAATTTTTGAAGCATAATTTCCTCCATATCACGAATGTCTTGCACATCGCAACAACAAAAAGTAAAAAGTTTTTAATTATATTTAACACCAAAAACTAACCCATCAGAATATTCAGCAATTTCGGCAACCTTTGGAGGGTAAATTTCCTAAAAAATAATTTGCAATTGTTTGATAAAATAAAAAAGTTTGGCTCAGAAGGTGCTTGATTTCTGGGAAAGAAAGTGTTGCTATCCGTATTTTAGCCTCACTAACAGTCCCAATGGTCCACATATTTGACCAATTTCAGGACCCCTGCACAATTCATCATAGCCAAAACAATAATGTAAAATAAAGGATTTAAGAATAGCCTTCCTTATGTAAATAGGATATAAACTACCCACCTACACTACAAGTGAGTTTGCATAAACCGAAAGAAAAAGATTGTTATACTATGAAAGTTTTGACCGAAAGACTGAACAAAGATAAAAAAAAGACTCTTCCGATGTTTCTAAAGTTAAAAGTTTTCAAATAACCTCAATTTTTGCAGCAATGACAAGCGCAGTAGAACCAATCAACTGAAGATTATCAGGAGAAATTTGTTGCCTAAATTTATACACATCGCTTAAGGCCAAATAACGGTCAACATAATCAACGCAGAGATGGAAAGTTTCTCTATGTAGATGTTTATCAGAACAAACCTGAAGATGGCAAATTAAAAAATAAATAACTAATAAATATTCTATTATTACATCCATTAACCAATCAATAAGCATTGCCCTCATCTTTGGATTAATCCTTTGTTGACGTAGGAAGAGATGAGGATCACGCTTATACTTTTCATCTTTCTCGCATAACAAGGACCAAACCTTAAAAATAAATATATTGAGAATTGCAAAATTGAAAAACCTTTTTAGGAGAACCCAAGTCGCTAGAGTCAAATTGAGACGGAGGCTCAAACAAATTTTCATCAAAGTCAATGTCTGGAATATCAACTGGATAACGTTTTCGCCATCCAGATTTTGATGATAGTGTTGAATTCACTTGATCGTTTGGCATATTTATGTATATATGTAAATAAATAGTTGTCCTGCTAATTTTAAAACTAAAAAATTCAAAAATTTTAAGATTTTTAAAAGTTAGGAAAGTAAGTAGTATATCGGATTAAAAAGAAATTAGAAATCGGATAAACCCATTCTTTCTATTCAAACCAAGTCCTCTTAGCCCATCCACGTTCCAGTATAATCTTTCACATAATTTGTGAATTACACGTTACTTGACTGGAAAGGATTGATAACAGAAAATATTCTATAGATAAAGAGTCAAAAAATATCTTGTTTTTACTATAACCGCCAATTTTATGTCTTGGTTTTTCATTATTAAATAATTTAGGTACATTATTACTACGGAAAATAATAAGTACTTCAAAAGATAAAAGTCTACCGATCCTCAATTCATTGTGATAAAATATTTAAAAACTAGAAAACTTTTTAAAATACATATTTATTAGGCAATGGAGTAAACGAAATGGTAATTGTCTCGTCACAAAAATTAAGCTAATGACATTTTTAAATAATTTACCCTTATGGACATTTTTAAATGTAAAGGAGAATTAGTCTTTTCGTTAATTTTCATCTGTTGGATATTTGTGCTCATCTCTCTCTTTGATTAGAGAGTAATAAAAAAAGAAATAGTTAATAATTCTTTTTCTATTTTAATTTAATATTTTAAAAAATGTCTATTTTTTACTACTCATCTAAAATTAATTATTTATTTCTACTTATTAATTATCATTTTCCCTCCATCTTCGGTTTAATTACCCAATTTGAGGTTTGTTTGACTTAACGCCCTCTTGGAGTGGTGGCCTCAAAAAATTTTGGATCTGTCTCCCTTTTAGGTGAGACTTAAATATTTGTTAGCTTTTCGGTTGTCGTTTGTTTTGTTAGTTCGACGGTTTTTTTGTTTGTTTGCTCCGAGATAGTATGTAGTACCACAATGTGCATATTATGCAATAGATTTCCAATCTACACATGGCCCATCCATTACATCGAATTCTCTAAATCCAAAAAACAAAATTAGAGTGCTTCATTCAAAAAATTTCTTCTCCTACCAAGGTCCATAAATGTAGTTTTCTTTAATATTCATAGAAGTCCCAATTTTTTGACTAAAAAATTATTTTTAGTTTCTCTGAGGAAATTTTGTAGAAAAACCTAACATAAGGGTTAAAAAACCAATAGGTGAACCTTAGTCAAACTTAATAAAACACTTCACAAATGTAGAAAATATGAAAATTTATATTAAACATAAAAAAGAAAAGATTTTAAATGTTTTTATAATCATTGTATAAATTTTTTGGGTAACATATATAGAAGTAGAAATGTAGGAGAGTAATATGCCGCTCACAGTTAGTAACCATCAAATAAATTTATAAAAAAATATGTGGAAGAAAATTGAGGCTAAAAATTATTTATTTTAATGTACGTAACGTGTTTTAGAGAGTTGCGCAAAAGGAAAACAAATACATAAAGATTTCTTTAGTTTCATATTTACAGACAATGAGATATAGATTGAAGGAAGGAAAGTGCTTGCCTAGTAACTAAAGGACCTAGAATCATTTTAAAATTAGTTTAATGCTTGTATTTGAAGAAAAGCCTTGTTGTGTTTTAACTTTCTTTGATATAAACAATTCTTTTATTTTTAAAATATTTTGGTTCAAAAATTTAAATATTATATTTAAGAAAGAGAATATGTTACAACAAGGCCTTTAACTTCAAAACAATAAAATTATAAAATACAAAAGGTGTGTTTGGACTATAAATGCAAATATATTGTTATTTTCTAAATAATTTGGTTAAAGAATAAAGTGAAATTTTATAAAGGAAATGAAAGGAAAAAACAAGGGGTTTGAATTTATTTTTAAGTATTGCGCGAAAATAAGGTTTTTCTTTCTTTAGTTTTTTCAGAGTGTATAAAAAACAAGACGTTTATTTGATTTCATAATAGAATATTTTGATATATATATAATGTATAAACCACGATGAGAATAATTAATTTGCTATAAAAATAATTTAAAAACGAGTTTGATCATAATTTGTGGCAGAATAAAAAGAGAAAACGTTAGTTAAAAGTCCTTAAATTTATAACAGATTCAAAAAGCAAAGTTAGCTGGAAAAATTTTTTTAAGAATTTGTGTCTCAAAACTAAAAATATAAGAGGAATTAACTAACGAACATTGAAAAAGTAATATAAAAAACAATCTAAAAATTACTAGCTTTAGATACAACGGGTTGTCCATGTTTTGCCACTCTTTCCATCACAGAAGCAATTGCATCAGATACATTTCGATCTTGAGTTTCATCTAGTTTGGATGGGCTCAATGGAGTGTCACCTATTTGGGGTGAACGATCAGGAAGAATAACCATTTCGGCCATAGTTCTTTGCTCTATATTTGTTTCTTGATGAGATTTGTCATTCTAAAAAATCAAAGAAGAACAGTAACATTATGTATCAAATATATTTGGAATAAAGATAATTAATTTATTCTAAATTTAGACGAAAAGATTTGGTACTTACCTGTGTTAATATATTTTTCTTTTCATCATCAATCCCATTTTGAAACTGATGAATAGAATACTTCCGTTTTTGTTTTTTGCAATGTTGCCCGGATTGACCAGAATTAGGTAGTTGCCGCTTAACGCCTTGAACATTTTGTTTTGGTTGTCCTAGTTGTTGTTGTTGCTCCAATAATTGTTGTTGTTTTTCCCTGTAAAAATCATCGTGGTGTTGTAAAACTATTTGTTGTTGCTGTTGCCTTTGATCTAAATCGTGATTGTGCTGTTGTTCATTTCCATAGCGCATTGGCTCAATTGAATCCAAATCATCAATTCCTTCATTCAAAATTCCGGGAACACTCAGATCATTAGCATCGCCTAAACCACCTTCAGCAAAATCCGAAAGTTGTGGGAAATTTTGAGAAGGTTGTTGTTGCAAAGAACTCTGAGATGTTTGATGATTCATACTCTGTTGATGAACAACCATTGTCTGTTGCCTCTGATGATTAAATCTTTGTTGTTGCTGCTGATAAAATTCATTAGATGGATGTTGTAACTGAGCCATCACTTGATTGTATTGAGAGGAAATTGTTTGGTCTAATTTGTTATGCTGCTTTGTTGTTTCGACATTCATGTCTGAGGACCCATTTGGAGTACAAGAATTTGGTTGCTGCGAATCTTAAAAAATAAGTAGAAAAAGCATATAAGGATTTCTATTTAGTCATAAAAAACAAATAAACTTTTTTCTGTAACTAATTTGAAACTTAATATTTAATGAAAAACTAAAATACTTCCAAAACTTCCAACAGAATGTGGAGGTGTACCACAAATAGTGGAAATAGGTGTTGAAACTCCAGGTCCAGAAACACCAATACAACCACCACCAATTGGTGTCCCAACTGTTTGTTGTTGTTGTTGTTGATTGTGAGACGGTGGAGGAGAATAAAAAGGTGTTGCACTAGCTGGCGATTGAGAATAATAATGTGGAGTTCCCGAAGTACGAAACGCTTGTTGTGATGATTGAATCATTTGTTGGTGCTGCTGCTGGGATTGATTTGTAGTAGAAAATTCAGTTAAAGCCTTTAATTTATTTTTAAATTTTTACAATTAAATTTAAGGAGAATTTAGGAAATATTTAAACTCAATGATCAGGAATACTTATTTGAAATCAAACATTTTCTTAATTTATTTTAAGTAAACCGTTTGCTGCTGCATTCCACATTGAGGCAATTGATTCGGTGCATTTGTCCATGCAGTTTGTTGCTGCTGTGGAGACATTATATAGTAATTATTCTGCTGTGATTGTTGCCCAGGTTGAACAGAAACAACATATTGTTGTTGTTGTTGTGATAAAGTGGCTCCAGGAATATGCATCGGAGAATTCTTTTGGGGTGTTCCATGAGGAGGGCAAATGGGAGCTGATAAATTGTTTTGAATGGCAATTGTATCTTGTTGTTTGTGAGTAGTAGGCTGCCCATTTAACCCGATATAATGTTGTTGATACTATAAATTTATTAGATACTAGATATAAACAAATTGTTTAAAATACAAAACCATTTTTGGGGAATAAACGTAAAAAACTAACCATTTGCTGTTGCTGATAATGTTGTTGTGAGGCAACAACTTGTCCAGGTGGAATCTGACATGCTTGAACGTTAGTAGGCAACCCAATACCACACATCTGTTGACCTGCACCAATATTAGCTATTCTTTGTTGTTGTTGTTGCATATAAAGCATCTGTTGATGATGGCGAAATGCAACCATTGCTTGCTGCTCTTGGAGGCGCATCTGATGTTGTTCACGTTCTTCCTGTTATTTTAAACAATAATGTATACAATAATTGCCTTTTTATGATTAATGGAAAACGAATTAAATAAAGAAAAGCACCACATTTAATAAACATTTAAGAAAATAAAAATTCCAACCTTTAACTGTTGCTCCTTTTGTTGTTGTTTTTTTGAGATTCGCTTCCGTTTTTTCGGTGACTCCTCAACAGTAACTTGTGTATTAATTCCAAACCCACCTAAAATTATTTGAAATAAATCCATCTGTCTAATAACGTGTCAATCCTCATTACCAGGATTTGGAGCAACCATATTTTGAGGATTATAATTTGGGGGCATTCCAAAATAAGGAGAAGGTGCACCTGGAGGTGAAGCAATGATTCCGCTTGGTGTTGGTTGGCCATTAACATTGCATTGTATAGTTTGACGAGGATATTGTGTTGGGGAAGATCCAGTTGGAGGAGAATTCCCAACAATCATATAATGTTGTTGTTGAGGATGATTATTTAACATTCCTGAAGGGCCAACACCATAAAACATTGATTGTTGCCTTTGATGTTGTTGTTGTTGATACATTTGCTTAAATTATTATAAATTAATAATGTTATAATGGAATTTTGAGCAAAAAAGAAAGGTAAATAAAAAAAGAAACATTTAATAAAAGCAATTTAATTAAAAAATAACCTGTTGCTGTTGTAAATTCATCGGCCCGCCGTAATGTTGTGAATTCAAAGGATGTGCCTGTTGATATGGAGGAAAACATCCATTATTAACAGGATCAAGATGCTGTTGATTATGAAGAGCTGCTGCCATTTGCTGTTGCTTAACCATCATCATTTGTTGTTGCTGTTGAGGTGTAGGCGTAACATTTTGGTGTGAAATATGTTGTAAATTCTGTGGTTGTTGTGGAATAGGCGAACTAGTAGCTTTATTACTAAATAATATATAAGATTAACCAAGACCCGAAAGAAAACTAATATTTAAAGAATAAAAATATTATTTTAAAGGAAAAAAATAAGGAAACAAACCTTAGTAGATTGACTAGAAAAGGACTATTTTCGACAGCAACAGAGTTTGTCTCCATTTGGTTCGGTACCGCAACTGAAGATTTTTGTTGTTGTGATTGCTGGATTTTTGACGAAAGCATTATTTGTGGGTTATCATTCTTTTTATTGCTATTTGCTATATTTGGCACAGAATGTTGTTGATGCTCATTTTGTTGTTGGAAGATAGCTGACAGAGAAGGGGAAGAAAAGGGAGGCAGTTGATGAGTTGGTGGAGTCTTTTGCTGAGGAGTTGTTGAATTTGAAGAAGACGATGAGGAATTGTGAAGTCGTTGACCATAGTTCTGTGAGTTTTGTTGAGGCGAAGATTCAACAGCAACAGTCACTAATCGACCTAAAAGTCTCACATCTTATTATTGTCATAAAATAAAGAGATTTTATTTTTACACACAAAAATTAAGTGGTGCAAGCAATGAAAAATTTTCAACCCAAATTAGATATGTTAATAAAATATACTTTTGGGGGCCTGTGCTACATTCGACATAGGTGCTGCAGCAACTATTGCTGTCGATGCTGACTTTTGTGGTAGAGAAGGAACTTGACGCCTTTGTGAGATACGTTGTTGCAAAACTGTAGCTGCCGCTTGTTGTTGTTGCTGAGTACGTTGTAAAAGCAAATGTTTCTGTTGTCTTAAATGCTGAAGACGAGATCTCCGCCTAGAGATATCAGGAGAAGGAGCTCGCTTTTCAATAAGGTTAACAAACGGTGATGGACAGGCTAAAGATGGTTGTATTCCGGTATTCCGCAAATTAAACTGTATAGCGTTTACGCCTTAAAAACAATTGGAGAAATAATTTGTAAAAATAAGAAAACCTATTAAATTCAAAACTTTAGAATGATGCAACGCGAGACGACGAAATTGAAGAGCAGCTGCCGAATTTATTCGCAAAGAAAGACGCTTTGATTTTCCAACCTCTGAAGGCTCACTGGCCTCGTTAATATACTGACTATGAGATTCTTTCTCCTCCTCTTTTTTATTATTTAATAAATCCTCAGAACTTTCTGTTTTTGAGATATTAGTTTGTTGAGGATCTTCAAATTCAAGCGAATTGCCCTGATAGGTTGTTATCTGTTGAACTTTCTGACTTACAGAAGGTAATACGTTCGTCTGAAAAGTAATTTGAATAAATTAAGTAAATCATAATTGAAAAAAAAACAAGATCAACGGAAAGTAATCTACTTTTCAAGAGATTAATTAAGTAAACCTGTTCAGTTTTTTCAGAAGAAAATTCTTGTATTTGATTAATGTTCAACTGCGTTTGTCCACCTTGTAATTCTTCTTGTTCTTTTTTCAACAATTTTAGTTCTTCTCGAGAATTAATCGAAAAAGAAACAGTTTTTTGTTTAGAGGTCGGTAGCGCAGGAACTGCAAATGGTTCAGTTGATGAAGAGTTTTGTTGCCTAACGGCAGCCAAGGCCAAAGATTGTGAGGGGAGATCACGTTTAAGTTTATTTTCTCCGGTCTCCTCTCTTAAATTACTTGGTGTATCTGCTTTTGGTGATTTAGTGCTAGGAGGGGAATATACTTGGAGTGTTTTTTTGATGCTTTGACTAGGAACTTAAAAAATTATTACTCAAAAAATAAATATAATATCAATAACCTGTTAATGGAGTTGATAATAAATCGGAACAAATTGTATTATCACAAATCGAGCTAGACTTCTCTGATATCGAGGCACTTGTTTCTAGAGCTAAATCTTGTTTAATAAAATCGTCAGAATTATTAGAAATAAAAGGCGGTGAAGAAGAGTGTCGTTTATCTAAGGCACCGGAATTGGAAGTTGAATTAAATGCTGCCAAACAATAAAGGTTTGGTTGATTCTCCGTACTGCAATCAAAAGCCGTGCTAGAAACAGGAACAGAATCAGCTCTTATTATTGCTTCGCCAGCAACCTTTATACAGTTGTTTGTATCTATATTTAGTTCAGATTGCTGCAAGAAAAAAATAAGAATATTTAAGATTCAAATTTCTGAAAATCAAAAAAACTAACATAAAGGGAGAAAAATACGCAAATTAAAATACTAGAAAAATTATAACCTTTTGAGTCCCATTTCTTTCTAGGTGCTCTTTGTTCCCACCAATATTGTTCTTTCGACCTTCACAGGTGGCAGCAGTTTTTAGTCTAAGTCGATTAAGAAGAGATGTTTTAGCAGCCCAGTTCTTGTTGCTGCTATTTATCTCCTCAGAAGTTTTTCCAAAATTTAGATTATTTTTAACGTGATTATGAAACTCAACTCGCTGTTTTTGAACACAGCTATCTTCTGAAGATGAGGGAGTGGAAGAACAAAAAAATTGCGAAGGAAGTAGACTATTTCTTTGTTGATGTGACTGTTGTATTCTTAAGTTTATGAAATTTTGTTATGTATTTAAATTAAAAGTCTAATGAGTCAAACTCCCCACTCCCTCCTAAACTAACCGGCAAAACAATTTTATTATTCCCAATTTATTAGTAATAAACAAATTGTTCATGTAGTAACTAAAGATTAATTTAACCTTATTCGACTTTGTATTTCCTGCAATTTATTTTGCTGTGTTTGGTTATTGTCCGCTTGGGAAGAAGTTTTAAAGACGCCGCTCATACGGCATTCAGTCGACTTTTGCACGCTTTCTGCCGACTGATAGATTTTATTTTGAGAGTAGGGGATGGATTTGTTATGTTGTAGATAATAAAAGGATAAAGTCGTTTTTACTTTATTTTGCCTTGTTGTCGATGCCGTAGATGAGGGAAAGTTAGATACTTCAGAATAAAAGTTGAAGAAAACCAGTTGTAAATACTGCTGCTGAAAATAATTCCGGAGAATTGTATCAGCGATAAAAGAAAATATGTAGGAGATTTCACCGAAAGTTCTGAAAATTAAAAAATAGGTATAGAAAGGTTGGTAACACAAACATGACAAATTATCTTGTTCCAGAGGTCAAGGTTTTAAATACAATGATTAATATACATATGCATGCTACGAAAATTTTATGATTTAAAATGTAAAATTAAAACAGAAGATTAGTTCATTACAGTGAAATAGCGATAAGATTATGGTAAAAATAGAAAGAATAATGATCATCATAAGACAAGCCTTATTTGCATATGCCGAAATTTAATCGGTAATTCACGGTAATGTACTTTTGTGGAGCGGCTGACCCAACAACAACCATGTCCGACTACGTCCAACAACATCGGCTCGTATTAGGCACAAAGGTATGTGAACGAATTGGCCGCCATCGTGAACTACACTACGTGAAATGTAGGGCACAATAAACACGATTAGAATATAGAAAAATATAGACGAGACAGAATGCTTAAATCGAGTGAGCTAGACAAATACGCTGCTATTAGTTGCTTTGATGTATGTCTAACCTAAAAAATCGATTGATATAGTAAGTTTTCGCTGACTAGATGCTTCATCCTTTCATCTTCTCTCTCTTTGTTCATTAAGGAAGTGCAAGTGCGAAGTGCAAAAGAGTGTGGTACTACTGAGAGCACTGGCAAACAAGAAAAGTAAAAGGTAGAATGTAGTGATATACTATCGTATAAAAATATATTTACAATCAACAACTAAGGTACCAATAAACTAAGGTGTAACATTTGAGTCTGCTTTTTCTCCTCACACAACCTTCTCTATGGTGAGAATTAGGATATCTATCTAATTTATATATTTCTTTTTGATGTAGTAATTTTCTAACAGACAAGTTTAAGATCGAACTTACACACGAAACATTTACATAAGTGCTTCTCGACTCTTACTTTTGTCTGTAATTTTGTGTCGCAACTTTTTCTTGCGAGTAAAAAAAGGATAATACTGACGTGAAAAGGGACCGTCTAACAATACATAGTGGCTCAGTTGTTTTCCGAAAGCTTTTTCTGACCATATGGAAGACAAGATGAAACGAGGGACTATCTTGAAAATAATATCTTTACAGAAAATCTAAAAAATAATCCAGCTGTTTATTTTTGGTATTTTAAAAGAAATTGGAACAATCTATTAAATTGCCAATTTATCCTACTAGAAACAGAGTAATGTCATAATTATTACAAGTTGTTTAAGAAAAGTAGATATGACCAGAAAACCTTAATTATCTTCTAATGTATAAATTAACCATGCAGCAATATATCAGCATAATTAATACATATAATGTTTTTTAAAATACATTCTAAAATAATTTATATACTAAAAGAATTTTAATATAAAATGAGGCCAAAAACAAAAATACATATTTTAACAAATCAAAAAATGGAATTATCGTTAAACGACTAAAATTTTTAAATTAACTGGATGCTGCTTGACGTGACTTGCGATTGCGAGAAGGTCCGGCTTTGTTTGCAGTTTTTAAATCTAAAATAAAAGAAAATAGAATTAATTTTCTAATAAAAGTTTTAGAATAGGAAAGATTAGAAAAAATTGGGTATTTCGAGGCCATTTTAAAATTGTAAAGAGAAATTAAAAAAAAGGAATAATAACTATACCTAGGATTTATTGAAAATTAAAAAAACATACCCAAATTATTCCGAGGAATCCATTCAAAATCTACATCATTTTTATTTGTACCCATCTCATAATTGGCTGGAACACTAACGATATTATTACTGCTTATCCTAGTTTGGGTCGATTTTCCCGAACCACCAGTACTTCGAGTAAACTGGAAGAAACAAAATTAATAATTAAAAAAAAAACCTTCGTAATGTAATGATGTGCAATTAAAACCAAAACCACAACAAAACCAGCAAGAATCAAATAAATAAAGTAACTGAGTAAATTTAAATAATTATTCGTATATCCTTCCATAAACTAACGTTTCTGTATTAAATCCACTCTCGTCTTCAGAAATTGTGACAGTCTCATTAAAAACAGCACTAACAAAGTATTGACCATCCTGTTATAATATAATAATTATTTAAAAAATTTGAATGAGTTTTGATAACTGTATCCACATAGTGCAAATTAATAACTAAACCCAATGGACGACCAACAAAAACATCTGAAGGAATGAAAGCATAATCAAAAGTAGCTTCTTGTTTTGGTTGTACTAAACGTTCATAACGAACAGTTGAAAACTTAAAGGACAAAAATTACAAATGTGTAAAGCAATAGGTTATTTTCTCAATTTTTATGCTTGGAATGTTCCCCATGTATTAAAAGTAGAGAATAGTTTATTAAACAAACGTTTTGAGTATAATAAGAGAAGTCCAAAGGATAACGAAACGAAGTCTCACAACTTTTTACAATAATATCCCTTTCTCCTTTGTTGGCAATTCCAATAAGAACTTTAATAATTTGGCCAGCAATCAAATCTCTAGAGGATGGACCAGAGCGGAGACTTGTTAAAATACAAGAAGTTTGAACATCTGGTGAAGGTCCCACTGAATCTTGTTGATCAGAATTTTCAACACCTTCTGTCTGTTTAAACATAATTTTTTAGAAATTAAAAATGTGTTAAAAATTACCAATACTGAGTTTTCCTTTTCTTTTGTATCTTTATTTTCGTTAACAGCCTCCTCATCCTCAACTGCATCATTTTCTGCGCCAATAAGTGCAGGCCCTTTAAATAAGAAATTATAGATTTTTTTAAAGAAACAAACCACAACTAATTAAAACAAATGAACAAATGCCAACGATAATTAACCAATGCATTTTCATAATATTAATTGAAAATAAATATATTTTCTTTTAAAATTTAATTTATAAAAATAAGATAAAAATGAAAGAAAATATTATTTATAATTTTAGTTAATGAATATTTACGCGTAATTTGCAAGAAAAAAATGAAAAGAAAAATTAATTTTAAATCTAAACTGCAATTTTTTAAACCGAAATACGGATGGTTGAGTGCTATTAATTATTCGCTGCGCGGAACTGGCGTATTGAAGAGAACACCCTTTTTGGAACACGAAAATATAATTTCAAAATGGCCTAATCAAAAAATGGCGCGTAATTGATTTTTTTGAAAAAAGTTTGAGTTAGAGTTTTGTTTTTTGTAAATATCCTTACTCAAATATTGATTGTTTATATTTAATTCTTGACTTACATATAATTTTTTAAATAAATTTATTTTTTGATTTTCAATTAGCAATGTCTAAATCTAAAAAACTTCATCAAAAACAGAATGATGAGTTAGAGAAGAAAAATGGCAAAATCGACAAAAATGAAGCAAAACTTGAGAAAAAAAATGGAATTGACTATTCAAAATGTGGAAAAACTTGGAAGTAATATAAAATTAATTTCCATATCTAATTAATATATTTAACTTAGTCAGCATCGATGGAGCCTTTCAGACTTTGAAATTGGTCGGCCACTTGGTAAAGGAAAATTTGGAAATGTTTACCTGGCTCGTGATCGTTATTATCACATTCCTGTTGCACTCAAGGTTTTTTTTTATAATCCGAACTTTTAAGAGATTCCTTCTAAACTGCAGTCCAATTTTTAGATTCTTTTTAAATCTCAACTTGTTAAAGGAAACGTTGAACACCAACTTATTCGAGAAATTGAAATTCATGCACATTTGAGGTTTATTCGAGTGTTATTTTTATTTAAAATTTTTAAACTAGACATCCGAATATCCTTCGAATTCACAATTACTTTCATGATGAAAAGAAGGTTTATCTCATTTTGGAATATGCCGTACATGGAGAACTATTCAAGGAACTGAACAGATGCACCCGCTTTAGCGAGTCGAGAACTGCTCGGGTTTCTTGTCCTAAAAGATTTTTAACTCATTTTTTAGTACATTTTTCAAGTGGCTGATGCGCTTAATTATTGTCACTCAAAGAAAATTATCCATAGGGATATTAAGCCTGAGAATATTCTTCTATGTGATGATGGCCAAATTCGAATTGCAGATTTTGGATGGGCAGTCCGTGCTATGAATCGGCGGTATTTATTTAGTCTTAATTAAAACAATTTTTAAACAACTAAAAATTTCAGTAAGACAATGTGTGGAACTCTTGACTATTTACCACCAGAGATGATTTCTAAAATGCAACATGATGAAAAGGTATATGTGTGTTTAAGTAATTTTATATCCCTTTTTATCTTATTAGGTAGATTACTGGTCTGTTGGTGTCCTTTGTTACGAATTTCTGGTCGGAAAGCCACCGTTTGAGACTCTCAATCAACACGAAACTTACAAGAGAATTGCTAATGTTCAATACCAATTTCCGAATCATATGAGCAAAGGAGCGAGAGACTTAATTTCTCGGGTATTTTTACAATTAAAGCAAAGCATTCAAATATCTGAAGTTCTTACTTGAATGATATAATGTTTTTATTGTTTTAAACAAACTGAAAAATTTTTAAATTCTAATAAAATTATTAATTATATTTTTAGCTTCTCCGTAAGGATCCAGCACAGCGAATGACATTTGAGCAATTACTGAAACACTTTTGGATTATTGAGAATTGTGGTCGTGAAAGTAAAGAGGAAAGTAAAGATTCGCTGGATTATGATTGCCCTGCAATTTTACCAAACTGTGAAGAATTACAAGAAAGTAACATTGAATAAAATATTAATTATGATTTATTCTACATATTTGTTTTAACACTTAATGCTTTTTTTTTAATTTTTTCTTTGAACGATTTCTTTATTGGTGGATTTTTTCGTGTTAATTGCCCTTCTTCATCCGATTGTCTAGCCACTTTTCGAACATGTTCGACAGTAAGGAAAACAATTGCTTCAAGTAAACCCATCAATGTAAAGCCTAGATAAAGGGCTAAAGTACCGCCAATTTCACTCATCATTTTCCATTCTGCAGAGCGTAATTGATGTAATGTCTCTTGCATTGCCACATCCGAAGGATAAACACGAAGATTTGGGGAATTTCTTCTTTAGGAAAAACTTTGAAAATATTTTTAACAATTATTTTTACGGATCAAGTCCATCTGCTTCAGCGGCACTTCTTGTGTAAATAGCTGATTCCACAGTAAAACGATTAAACTCCTTATCTTCACGGCAGCGTTGTTGAGCAGCAATGGCCCTTTTGAGTGCACATTTTGATAGATCATATTTTACATTTTCAAAGTCAGACAGGTTACGAGCAAATAAGCTGAAATAAAATTTTTGCTATTATAAACACCCCAAAATGGAACCAACCATAATATCAAAATCTTTAACCAACGCTCTTTAATTAGACAAGATCCAGGTTTTAAACTATTTTATAACTTACTTTGTAATAAATTCACTAGGACATTTCCACCCTCCATTAATTGCCATTTCACTATTTGTTCTCCAAACACAATACTCATATGAAGAATTAATAGGTGATAATTGTGAATTAGGTAAATCATTACGAGTTATCTAGACAAAAAATAAATGAATTATTTAAAAATAATTTATTTACCTTTAATATTTCAATTACTTGGAGTATATTTAATGCATCTCTTTCCATTATCATATGTGCAGCACCAACTAAAGGAATAATTGTAGGCCATTTAATAGCATCACTGACAAAACGAAGAAAGACCTTTCTAATTAAAAATGTTTGATTATCTGAGATAAAGGTTAGAATATATTTTGGACAAAAGAATTTGTTCTTAAGAAGCAGTTTAGGTTGTTAGAAAATATTTAAGGTAAAAAATATTGTAAAAACAAACTAAAGCTAATGGAAAGGTATTCGGTGCTGCATCAGGTTGAATACTTGAATTAAAGTAAATTTTAATTTCATAATCAGTCACTTCTTCAAAGACAAATTTAATTAAAAATAAAATATAGATTACCAGAAAAATCAACTTCATTTTCTCTGTAATTTTTTGTCAATGTTTTGTCCAAATTTGTATGATTTAACCTTGTTTCAACACAAAACCCCTTAAAATAAAAGATTATTTAAATTATCTTACTCAAACCTGTGAAGTCCATTTACAACGTAATTCACAGTTATAATCAATTAATTTAAGTGAATAAATACAACTTAAAATAATTATGAAAACAACAAATAAATTTAAAAATATTCTTTATTTTTACTTACTAAGGAACAACACGACGCATTAATTCATTATCTGATAAATCAGGAGATCCATGTTCAAAAACGCTTTCTCTACAGACATCAACAAGAGGCAATGAATAATTTCTAAAAGAAAAGACTTTTGATCGTCACAAGAAATATTAAGATTGGTCAAAATTTAAAGACAAACCTCCTGTCAAGTTGATGACAAAGATACACGAGTGGTAGCGACATATGTTGTATTTTATACTTTTTCGAAGAAGTTTGCAGCTGATTACGTAAATATTGGATAATTAAATAATAAAGTTGTGCACACATTCCAATAAGACAAAAAACAAAAGTGGCAATCGCAGAAACCCTTTAAACGAATTAACTATTTAAAAAATTTCCAGACGATGTTGAGAAACTCGGCCATTATTCGGTTATCCCCATATCATTTACTTAATTATTTCCCCTTGTTGTCGCTCTCATGATTCCGCCCTGAACACAAATCAAAGTAAAACCTGACAATAGAAGTAACTTTTGAAGTCATAAAACGAAAGCCTGGAAGTTCAGTATATTCACAAAAATGGTCCCAACGTCTTCGTCCACTGTATAAAAATCTACGGAATATAAGCAACAAACTAACGACCATATCTAAAAAATAAAAGAATATTATAAAAATGAAATGAATTTAAACATTATTTATTGCCCCATTTTTAACAATTTCCTACAATTTTGAATTAGAAATATGCAAACAACTATACATCAAATACCTCAAAAATATTCAAACATATTATTATTTTTTATTTACCATAAATTAAACACCAGAAATTCTTTCATTCTAGTGGAAAAATATTAATTTTCTTTTTCACCTTTTTAATCTAGAATATCAAATTTATCTGTAAGAAAAACAAAAAATTTACAACCAAAATAAACCAGAAGTGTTTAATGCTAAAAATGCAATTGAAAGTTATGTCCTTAAAATTAAATCATTTTAATATAAATATGTATTTATAAAAACCTCTTATAATAAGTCCAAAATTTGATAAGCAAATAAATTTCACATCAAAAATATATATTCTGATAAAATTTTGAACTTGATTTATTATACCGTCAAGTTGATATTAAAACAATACCATGTATAAGCGACTAAAATTAAAAAAAATTTTTTTTATTAAAAAAGCATACATTTAATAAGCAATGAATTGAATTTGAGCTGACTACATAATTCTTACAGGAAAAATTCTTTTAAATTAATTTAAAAAAACCTTGAAGGATTATCATCAACCAATTCCCTAACAGAATCAGAAACATGACCAATTTTTATTATATCTTCCTATTCATTATCGGAAATTTGTGGTTCAATCAAGAGAAGTTTAATCCGTTTTTTTTCATGTTTTTCACCCAAAAGTTGACGAAGGTAAGTCTTCGTTTCTTAAATTTAATATTTATTTTTAAAGAATAAATTAAGTAGCCTAAAGATGTTATAAACAAACTTTCTTTTCTTCAATTCATCTTTATCAGCCTCTCTATCATCTCTTTCTTGCCAATCTCGTCTTTTTTCTTCAATCATTGTCTTCTGTGACTTATCAAATTTATCTTCAACTGGATCATGAAAACCAGCTGGTACTTGTTTTTCAAAAGGTATTTCATTATTGTAATCCATAAGATGATGTTTCTTCATTTTATATGTCCAGCCAGATCCAATAATAATTCCAGAAGCTCTTAATTCTCTTCTTTTTTGAAGAGAAGCAAGTCTTCTGGCTTCTCCTAATTGTTTTTCACGTGTTTTACGTTTGGCTTTCTTTCCTTGTGTATTGGCTAATCGGGCACGTGCTTCAGATAACATTTCCAATTCTAAAAATAAAGATAGGTGTTTGGCAAAGACAGGCAACTTTATTTAAGAATAGAGCTCTTCAAAACAAAAAAATTACTGACCATCTTCATCCAAACACGAACCATTTCTTTAAAAGAGGTAAAAATAATTCTAAAAAACCAAATTATTTAAGAACAATTTAAGGCAAATAAAAATAGAATTGAAAATATAATTTAATATTTATATAATTATAAATAAAAGAAAGTCAAAAATTTACTACATATCAAATAAATATAATTATTCAGTAAAAAAATAATAAAATCAAAGAATATCTTAAAATATTTCTGATATTCAATGCCACTTTACAAAACAATAAATAAATCCGTCATTTTATCTATAAAATTAAAATAACTAATTATAACATCCTTTGAAAACTAATATACATTTGGTCCTGTTAAAGCGAAAAAACAAAAAATATAAATGTTCCGTTGTCAATTAAATATTTGGTAACAATTTTAATTTGAAATGCAAAAGGAATTAACGACATTCAACGCCACCATCCATTAAAATTCCAGGTGGATAGATCGGTCCTTTTTTCTTAATTAGCTCTTCAAACTCCACATGCTAAAATGGTTATTGATTAAAAACTAATTTTTGATAAAAATGTAAAATAAATGAAAAACAATTTAAAACTTTTAGCTAATTTAATTAAAAAAAACCATACATCTATATATTTCTTCAACTCTCTTGCAGGCACAATAAGATTTTCTGCAGCAAAATAAGCAGCATTTAAAGTCGCATCTTTATATGAACAATCAAGAAAGTCCGCCCTTTTAACACTTATGCCATATAATCCATGAGCATCAAAAACTGGCCCTCCACTATCACCAGGAAATGTGTGCATCCTTCCAACCATGAAAGGACCATATTCTCTTGGTACTTAATATTCATTATATTTTCAATATAAATAAGTTAAACCTGTATATACTCTTTCCTTAAAGGGTTCTCCAAAGATGCGGCAAGGAACGTTTTTATCATTACCTCTTCCGAGCATTACAAGCCGTTGGCTTCCACAATTAGGTTTGTCACAAATAGGTGGTCCTTCATCAATGATTTTTTTGGAAGACTTTAGTAATATAAAGTCCAATCTTTCATTAACATCTTTGACAATTGTATCATACATTGTTGTCTCATCATCAGAATACACTCTGACAGTGTCGTTTATTTTGTAGTGGCTGTGATTGTCATGTTGGTAAGTAGCGAAGTAGTGTGGCGTTACACGGGTAACGCAGAAACAATATTTTTCAGTAGACATTTCTTCAGTTCCCTTTATATGAAACAGAAATTTTCGCATATAATTCTCAGGAGGCAAGTGATCTAAAGTTAGTTTATTATCGGTAATAATAATTGTTTGTTATGTCAGAAAATTAAGTTAAAATACAAAAATGTACCATGTGCATAACTAAAAGGACTAGTTCTCCCATCAAGCTGATCTAAAATAGATTTTAAAAGACTTGAATAAAAAAGAACCTTTATAGACAACTTCAAAAGTTTTTCCTTCCCATCCATCCGGAGGTGGCAAAAAAACTTTACTAGACTCATCAAATCTGTAAACAAAAATAAATTTTATTTAACAAAAAACATACACAACAGCACGCATTCGACCAGTCTTTTCATTCTTATATTCTAAGCAATGGACACCAGGGAATCTACGGTTAAGATAAGATAATGGCATTGTTCCACTCCCATCAAGAAGAACTTCGATTTGATTATTATCAAAAGGATTGAGAACAACAATAAACTGAATATTGAATTTAAATAAAAAATAATTAATTAAATAAAAACCTGCTCTGCCATTTTGGATGATGTCGCTATTATTGTGAAAAGAATAAATTGATAAGGTCTTCAAGTTTTTATAGAAAGCTTCTAGAAAAGTTGACAATATTGATTTGAACGAGAGAAAGGTTAGAGAAAAAAGAAAATTCACAATGCCAAATAATTATTTTTGAATATTTTTAAACACCGATTCCCTTTTATTTTCAAGGGTTCCTCTTTTTTCTATTTTTACGCGTTTCATTTTATTCTTATTTTCATATTTCTAATTCCAACTATACAATAAGAACTCATTCAATTGCTTATTCTACTTCAGAGACAGGTTTCCTATTTTTAAACCTAAATAATCTAAAATTCCACAGATCCATTAAAGACATCTGAAAGTGGCACATAAACTGATACTGAATATTTAATGTGGAATCATTTTTAACAACAACAGAATTAAAACAATCAAGTCATATCAATAGGGTCAGGCCTCGCAGGTTTAGTCTCAGGCGCAGGATCAACATCACCTGTCTTAAGTTTCTTTGCCTCTTTTAAGCTATCTCCTTCTTCAATACCTTCAGCACGACGTTGTGCTTCATCAAGAAGATATTCATATCTTTAATAATTAATTCTAATTCAAATAAATTTAAAGAAAACCTCTCTAAACACTGTGCAGCAGTTCTACCCACAATTGGGGCAATTGTACGCCATTGAGTTGGCATAATTCTAGCCAAATGTAGAAGCTTTTCATCTTCTTCTCGTGACCATTCAGTCTTTTTAATACGAGGATCAAGTCACTCATACCAACGAGCTTTGCAGTTTTTCAGATTTTCTGTGAACAAAGAAGCAATACGACTCCATTGATTTTTCCCATATTTCATAATAGCTGCTCTCATCCTAATGAAATATTTGTTAAATTTAAAAATTAAATTAAACCTCTTTATTTTTCCAAACACCACCCTTGATTATAACACGAACCATTTCTTTAAGATTAATTAAAAATAGTTCTAAAAAATGAAAGTATTTGAATGATTAATTATAAATAAATTGGAAACATTAGTCCAATAAATGTAAAAGAAAAATGGAGTTAAAATTTAGTCATAAAGAAAATTATACATTAAAAACAAAAAATCAAATGTTTTAAAGCAAAGATAAATGGCACTAGGTCTGACATCACATCAAAGACATCATAATCTATTGACGAAATAAACAACCAACATTTGCAGCTTCGGTTTCTGCTTTTTCCCTTGCCTTTCTTGACTCAATACCTTCAACCATCTAAAAAGGATAATGAAAAATTGCTAAATTTTTATTATAAAATATAGAAAACCTAGAAAGATCAAATATTTATTATCTTACCCTAACAAAATCCTTCAGATCTTTCGCAGTAATCATGCAGTTTGTCATCGCAAAATTTCCAGCACGAACAAAGACGCTTGAATGAGGACCATTTTGAAGGTCTAGACGACCCACACTCATTGCATATAAACCATCAGCACAGAAAACTGGTGCTCCTGAATCACCACAATCAGTCTCCATTTTTCCAGTCATAAAAGGGCCGCAATCTAACAATATGTTCATTGATCTATTTAAATAAATAATATAAACCTTTAAAGAGAACTTTCTTAAAAATTGTTCCAGTGTTACAACAATGCTGATTATCACTATTGCCTCTTCCTACTAGCTTAATATTTCCATCAAAATGATCCTTCTCGCAAATAGTTGGAACATGTTCTATTTTTTTCGATGACTTAAGGAGCATAAAGTCTAATGTGTCGTTTATGAATTTAATTGTCGTGATGTAAATAGAATCATCAAGGTCAGAATAAACTAGAATTGGTTCTTCTAATTTATATCCTTTATGTGATATATGTCTAAAGGTCCCAAAGTAGTAGTCGGATAATACAGTTACACAACAACATATAGGGTGACCATTTTTGTCATTTTCTTTCGTATGGAAGAGGTAATTTTGGATGGCTTCATATGTAGGCAGGGGGGCTAAAATTTATAGTAGATAAAAAATAAATACTTTATGCATTTATTCAAAAAAGTTCAGTAGAATTTCAAGTTAAAAATTAATACCCTCAGTAAGGCAATAAGGAGAACTACTTTGAGAACGATCCATAGGAGAAACCACACGCCTTTCTAGAATAGAATTTTATAACTTATGTCTGAATAAAAAATAACCTTTATAAATAACTTCAAAATTTTTTCCATTCCATCCATCTTCGGGCGGCAAAAAAGCATTTTTTGTATCATCAAAACTGTAGATAATGAAAAAATATTTATCATTCCACTGCATAAACATACCGAAGAGCATGCATTCGACCAGTCTTTGAATTTACATAACGTAAACCGTAAGCCCCAGGAAAAGTATGATCAAGCGAGGGTAGCTCCAACGTCCCGTCCTCAGAAAGATCAATCTCACATTCCTCATTTTCCTTCGAATCATTAACAAGAATAAACTGGAATTGAATTAAAGGACTTACACTCCGATAAAATTTAATTAAAAACCTTTTGTTCCATTTTAGCCTTTTTGTTAGACGGAGAACCCGAACTATCAGATGAAGTCATTGTTTGGCAATTGTCGTCAAAAGAATAAATCTATAAGGATAATCAAGTATAAAAAAGAAATTAAAAATAAATAATCAAATGTATTTATAAACAATTAATTAAAAAATAAATTTAAAAAATTAAATTTTATCCAATTTAAAGAAAAGATAGAAACGAACAAGATTTGAAAACATATAATGATACTATACGTTCTTATAAACGTTTTATCATCATTTTTTATAGGCCAGTTCCTAACCTCATCTAACTTATACATAAATATTCATGGATAAAATCCTGTAAGGCCTAAAAGTGATGCAGTTAAGAGTATTGTCAGCTCCCACAAATCACAATACTCAAATTAAGTCATTCTAAAATTTAAGAATAAATTTTTAATTATTTTTTGGAATAAACAATCTATTCTGAAAAATTTTATATTATTTTAAAATAATTTTTCAATATTAAAAAATGTAGAGTAAAAAAAATCTTGACATATGTAGAACAATTTTCAAGGAAATGAGAGAATGCTTAAAACTAAAATGAAAAAATAAGTAATAATGACACAATAATCCATTAAAGATTAAAAAATGAAAGAAGAAATTAAAAACTTAAAAAATAATTACAAAGAAAAATAATTTTAAAACACTAATATTAAAAATCCTATGTTAATTAATATAGTTGGAAAAAATAATAGGAAAATATATTAGTCAAAAGAGAGATAGATATACTCAAAATATAAAAAATTAAGCTTTATTTTTGGGGGTGCTGTTGAAAAGACGAATTAGTAGATTGAGAACCTCCTGCCGTTTGATTCGAATTGACCAACGCAGCTAATAAAGTAAAAGATAAAAACAATTCACTTAATTACCATATTGTTGAAGCATATTCAAGTCAATTCCAGTAGCGGACGCTGCTAAAAGACCAGGAGGAAGTTGCTAAAATATTTGAGAATTGAGCCTCAGAAATCTTCTGAGTTATATTTTAATTAAAAAATAACCAATTGTCCTCCAAATGGTTGTTGTGTATACATTGAAGAGGTTAGAAGCTGTTGTTGTATTTGTGGTTGTTGTATGCTTCCAACTCCGCTAGAGGATGCAATGGACAATTGAGGGCTACTATTGGAATATCTTCTCATATTAACAGCATGTTGTTGTTGTACCATTTGTTGTTGCAAAGCAAAAAAAGCTGCAGAATTAGCTGGTGGTTGTTGTACAGAAGGAATTGGATTAATAGAAGGAGTGACAAAATTTGGAATTGAGGGCAAAAATGGCATTCCAGGATTAGAGGGAGGACGAAGAAAAAAAGCATTAGATTGATGTAAACCTGGCAGCAATTGTTGAGATTTTTGTAAATTTTGTTGTTGCTGAGAAGTTTGTGGTGTGTTTGGTTGTTGTTCATTTTGACCTGTTTAAATTGGATAATAAAACAAAAACAGTAAAAATATACAAAATAATTGTGGAATTAATTGCACTCTAAACAACTAAACATTTAAGATTGTGTTAAATTAAACCTCCTCTTTGCTGTTGTTGAAGATTATTTACCCCACCGCTAGCAATTGCAGAATTTGGTCTCATTGTTGGTATCGGAGATATAGTGCTTCCCATCTGAGATTGTAAAGGTTTTGTAGAGGAGGAACGTGAGGATATAGGAGCTATAATTTGAACATCGCTATCACCACTAGAGAAGGAAGTGCTGGTATGTTCTTGCAATTCATAAATTTTATGGTGGACCTAGGAAATTATAGTAATTGTTTAATTAAATGTACTACTTGTGTATTTGCATCCAATTTTGCAGAAGACATTGGGGTACCCATAGACAACAAACCAGCAGGTGAGGAAGCATTTAAAAATTTAGGAGGTAAGGAAGGATGTTGCTGCTGTTGTGCAACAATAGCCTGAAAATAAAAATTAATTTAAAAAAATAGAAATTACCTGAAGTTGAGAAATAGTAAAAGGATCTTGTTGACCAAACATTGCAGCAGTAGTTGATGTAGAAATCCCTCCTTGTTGAAGATTAGAATCCACATCTGATGAAACAGGAAAAGTAAAAGAATTATTAAAGGAAAGTTGTTGTTGAGATTTTTCTCCTTCTAAATCATTTGATGTTTTTGCTTCGACATTTTCATTAATATTTATTGGCTGTGAAGAACAAGAAGATTTATCCAATAAAGCTAAATCATTATTTTCATTTTTTAATTGTTGTTGCTGTAATTGTTGTAAATACAAAGTAGAATCAACAATTAATTGACCGTCACTTGGAGTTAATTTAGGCAAAAACATATTAGGTACAGCTAAAGAAGTGGAGGCACTATCCGTAGTAGAAAAGCAACTTAAAAATTAGAATAATGTGGAAATTTTAATTAAAAAACAATACCCAAGACATTCTTTATCCGCTGAAGATGCGGCTACTTGTTGGTAATAATTTTGCTTATCAAACATCTAAAATTTAAAAGAAAATTTTTCAAATTAAGTAAACCTGTTCTTGTTTTTCTAATGTCGGAGCAGTATCGTCAGAAATATCGGAAAAAACTGGTGAATTATCATTATCATTTTCTTTCGTTTTTTGCAAACGTTGTTTCTTTGCAACTGAAGGCACTTCTTGTTCGTTAACATTTGCGACAGATTTTAATAAATTAATTGAATCTATATCATTTAATTGACTAAGAGCCTCTTTCTCTTCTTTTGTTAATAATTGTTTACATTTAAAACAGAGAATGTGTGGTGAAGAATATCTTTCATTATATTCTTCTGAGAAAGAAGGATCACATCCAATTGAATTCATTTCAGGAGAAATTGTTTGGGTTGCACTTGATTCAAGAATTGCCTTGAAATAAAATTAATAAATTGATAAATAAGTTATTTTAATAAAATTTTATATCTATAAATGTTTAGAGAGTAATTAAACTCGAAATATCATTTTTTTCAATTTTTAACAAAAAACAATCATTTAATATTTAAATATTAACCAGTAATAAGATATGTATTTACTAATCAAAAATGATGACAATGTGTCATTTAACAGGTAATTATTATGTACAAATTATTTAAATAATATAAATATAAACAAACAGCTTTTGTCCGTTCAGATCCTTGATGTATTAATAAATGAGTGTTCAAATCTGGAATATTTTCAAAACGAAAACCACACTGTCTGTGAGGACATCTGTGTGGAAGTGCTTTTCTTGAAGCTTCATAGAGACCATGATGAGTATGTTGAGAAGAGAAGGAAGTTGAGGAATGTCGACTTTTAACAAGTTGATTATGGATTTTGGAAGGATTGGATGACGATGTAGCGAGAGGAGAATGTGCAGAAGAATGTGGAAAGAATGTAGAAGTACTCTGTTCATTGGAAACTGGACCAGGGGTTGTAGGCTCAGAACAACTTTTTGATGAGAAAATTTGTGTAGTTGAATCAGTTGTTCGCCCTGTAGTGGCTAAATAATTAAACATATTACTTGAATAGTTATTATAAATTTTTTTTGTTTTAAACCTTCAGCCGGCCGTTTATCTTCGGTCCCGTTCGCAGAAGACGTCGGTTTTGATAAATGAGCGCCCCCACGCTTTCCTCCTCTTTTTGTTCCACCAGCATTACTAGAACGCTCGCCATCTGTTGTCGAAGGTCCACTTCCATCATTGTCAAAATGTGATTTGCTGGTTGTACTTGAATTTCTAAATAATTTAAATAAATTAAAAAAAGTAAATATATATTTAATCATAAAAACTGAAAATGTTTTCATGAAAATATAACCGTTTTTGAGAAAAATGATGAGAATATAACGGTTCCCCATCTGTCAAAACTCCATGATATTCTTGTCCACGCCATTTAGCACAAATATAAAGTGTGTTCCCACCCGATTTGCAAATTATTGTTATATCAATGGTCAAATTAGTTCCTGGGCGCATTGAAAGTAAGTGATCATCTAAACCATTCGACATCCCATTAGTCATAGTGAAAACACATGTTGATTTATCAATCATAGTCTGTTAAAAAAGTTAGGTAATAATGTTAAATAGAATAGAATCGAGTCCTACGATTAAAACCTAAGTATATTAAATTTTAAAAATTTTAATTTACATTTTTGTTTACACACGCTCCATCAATAAAATTTTGTCCTCCATGAAGATCACTTTTGGGAGTATTTGTCTTTTTAATTTGCTTCCTGTCTGGAGTTTTGTTAGAAGTTCGTTCCCGCTTTTTGTTTCGAGTAGGAATACTCTTTACATTCTCGCCATCATTAAAGTTATGTTGGTCTATTTCAGTGTTAAAGCTATCCATTTTTGCATCATTTGAACTTATTTGAGTAGAATCCGGAATTTCTGATTGTGACTGGCAAGTAGATGAATCAACATAGGCTATAAAATTATCATTGACAAAATAAGTTTAAAAGAGTTTTAAATTGAAACAATTCTTTTAAATTTTTATCTAGCCTGAATTTTTAGCGCTAGTTTCCCTATCATCCAATTTAAGAGAAGATTCAACATTAGAAGAAAATTCTGTCACTGCATCAGGAGCCGAAGGAGAACAATCAACAAGCTCATCATCTGTTGCAATCACCAATTGACCACAATTCTCATCACTAAATTCAGTTGTCATTTAAAATGAATATTAGAACGAAACTCGAATAAAGTAAAATTTAAATAAACCTAAAATTAATAATCAATTGTATTCATTCATATGTACTTAATTTCTGATAAAAATTTCACAAACTCAATCTATTTTAAGAAAATGTTTAACCAAAGATAAGGCAAAATTACAGAACAGTTAAAAATGTAGTTGTTTGATAATTTGTTTCTATTTCTTACGTATTTTCCAAAATGACGAGTTAAAAGGGACCGTAAGATATGTATAAGAAAAAATAGTATTAAATACGAAGATAGAATGATTTGGTTTAGCGAAAGTATAAGCCAATTACTATTAATCTCTGTTCTTAGTTTCATCTCATTAGAATAAAAAACTCATTTAATCGAATGATAAATTTTATTCCCATTTTTTATCTAAATTAATTTAAACTTTTTAGCTTATTAAACTTAAATAGAAGATTATACAACACTACATATCATGGTGCTTTGGTAATTCAATAATATTCATGTTCTTGTAAATTAATTTTTTAGGAAAGATATTGGGATTACCTACACCCGCTTCTCGCAAGTTGCCGCATTAGCATTAAGGAACTGCAGGAAAGGAGTTGGCGCAGATGCGAAAAAAGACACTCAGCTGAAGATTACTCAATGGGATGGAGGAAAGGCACAAAAGTAAAGCCAAATGGATAAAGTGAAGATGTCCTAGTTTGATAATTCTATTTAATATATTCTGATCAGTGACAAATGTTTTAAAAATTAATTGATAGATTGAATATCCTTTTTTGCTGTCTTGATTGAACAAAACCCTCTCCTACATTAGTGTTAGCACTTTGTCCGATTATAAGAGTAGATATATTAAGGTCGATAGCAAAATTCCGCACATAATTCAATGTTTCATATACCAAATAGTATTTGTCTTACATGAACTCCTAATAACCATCACTGTTTATAATCAATCAACCTGACTGGCCCTCTGGAATACTTAAAAACCATAATAGATAATTCGTACAAGGATAAAACAACAATCCCGGAGAATTGGGGTCCCTTCGAAAAAAAGTTTAAAAATAAGAAAAAGGATTTTTCTAGGGTAAAAAAATATGCTGATTACGAATCTGAGCTCGGATTTTGAAAAAGTCGAATCCCGAACCCGAATTCGGATTTTTGACATTTTGATTTTTAATCGCTGCGAATTATTACAATACCTAATTTAAAAATGTCCATCACTGAGAAATATTGCATTTCGTCTAATGTTTTATTTGCGACAGCAAAAAATGCAAAATTTTTTAACAATTACTATTAACAGGGTAATACAATACAAATTTTTTGGGTGGCAAGTTGCTGTTCGCCGAAAAAATTCTTAATTTACTCATTCCTAACTGACAGTTTTTTGTTGCGATGAGCTGGGCAACGCCAGGTTTTGTCATCTCCATCGTTCCTTCTTCGTTTTCCTATCCTGACCTCTGTCATTTCCCTTTGACAAGCTACCAAAGAGCATCTCGCGTGGCACTAATCGGACTCCTCGATCTCGGAGGAATTTACAGCGTTTTCGTTAGTATTAATATATGGAATAAGTTCACAAATATCAATTTTGACAAAAATTGGAAAAAATTCTATAGATTGGGTAAGGGATCCTGTATATTGGATTTTATAGATTGATAAAGGCAAATTTGAAAATCGGGAACGGAAATAGACACAATATTTCTCAGTGATGGACATTTTTAAATGAGGTATTTTGTAATAATTCGCAGCGATTAAAAATCAAAATGTCAAAAATCCGAATTCGGGTTCGGGATTCGACTTTTTCAAAATCCGAGCTCAGATTCGTAATCGGCATATTTTTTTACCCTAGAAAAATCCTTTTTCTTATTTTTAAACTTTTTTTTCGAATGGACCCCAATTCTCCGGGATTGCCGATAAAACATTAAAACTGCAACAATTTATCATTAATTAAAGACTATTCAAATCTCTACTTTAATCAAAAAGTCCAAAGCCCATGTCATCATCATCGCTTTCTTCCTTCTTTTCCTCTTTTTTCTTCTCCTCCTTTTTCTCTTCTGCTACAGGTCCTGCAGATGCAGCACCCTAAAATTAATATAAAATTTAGATAAAGATGAAAACTCTGATTATAGATCGATACGCTTGTCCCTCTAAATCAAACAATTGATAATAACTAAGTTTATACCGTGGCTGCAGCCGTAACAGCCGGAGCTCCAGATGGAACGCTTGAAAGCTTCTTTTCGCCTGCTGCAATCACTTCCTCCAGACTTTTACCTTCAAGTGCTTTGATCACCGCATTAGCATTCTCCATATCGACGTCCAAACCGCCAGCACCCAAAATTTTTTCCAGATCTTTTGCCGACGGTTGAGTATTTCCTCCCAAACTAGCCAACATATAGGCAGCGACGTATTTCATTTTTGTTTCGATTAAGGTGATTTAACTGAAAATATTTAAATCAAAAAGGGCTTAGAAAAAGTAGAAAAAGAACACCTAAAGAAAATTGTACACTGTTCTTTACAGATATAAAAATGTTATATTTGTCTCTTTCTCTAACCAAACTATTTCTTCTCATTAAAATTATTTTCATTTAGTCAAATTCTCTTAATGTCAAATTACTAAATTTTTGTTTTAGGCCGAATAAAATTTTTAGAATTGTGAAAAAATTTCAATTTTTTACTTAAAATTAATTAGCCCTTTTTTCTTTATTTTTTGTCCATGCATTATTTAATTTCTGATTTAAAAACCAATTTATAGATTCTATTTTTAATAATCTTTTTACTTACCTACATATATGGAGTCGGAATCACCAGAAACAAAGACTAAAAGAAATTTTTGTAAAAAACTTCAACATGACGGTTTTCAATATGTTATTGAGAGAATAAATGCTCAACGTCAAAAGAAATATTGGCGATGTGAGAATTATAATAGAAAGGCCAGAAAATGTGCTGGGAGAGTTCATACAAATATGGACGATGAAGTCTTGGAATCAGTTGGTGAACATACATGTAATCAGATTACAGAAGAAGATATTCAAGATGCACCGAAAATTAATATTAAAAAAGCAGTTAAACGTCGAGCTTCAGAAGATGCTTTCTTGACACCTTATCAGCAACAGGTTATATTTAGACTAAACTTTTACTAAAATATGCTCCTTAATAGATGTTCGAAACCAACAATATTCTTCTCTCAAAGCGTGGGCGTCCAAAATTTCATCACAATGGTTTTCTTTATTGTTTTGAAAAGATGAATAGTGATGGGGATGTCCGTTTCTGGAAATGTGAATTCTTTAACTCTAAACATGTCAAATGTCGTGCTCGTCTACACACTGATCTGGAACACAATGTTGTACGAGAAATGGGTGTTCATATTTGTCCATCTGATGAAGAAAATGTTGAGCTTCAGCGGATGATAAGTGAAATTAAAAGACGTGCACTTGAAACTACTGAACCTGCAAGTGTCTTACGCGAATATACTATACAAAGTTCTCCAGCTGAGCTTGTTTCTTTATTACCTAGCAAGGATGCTGTTAGAAAGGTTTTTTTATTTTTTAAGACATTATTGACATGTTTTTTTAGATTGTGCAACGTGTAAGGCGTGAAAGGCCACCTACAATGGTTGCAAAAAATTGCAAATTTGAACAGGTTTTTGCTGGTCATGAAATCAAGGATGAACGTTTTATTACCCTTGATAGTGGTGAACAGCATGATTATGACATTCCAAAACTTAATTTCCCTCGACGTATTAAAAAAATTGATATTTACAATGTTGGTTCCACTAGTGGTGAGTTCTTTCTATTAAAATTGGAATTTATAAAAAAAATCCTAGCTGAAGAATTTGAGTCTGCTATGCGTGCTTCTGAATTAAGTCAAGAGGCTGATGCTTTTGGTGCACATGTTGCAGATTTTTTAAAAAATTTATCACCTTCATGTATGTACAGAATGAAAATTAAATTTGAACGATTAATGCAACAGAATATGTCATTGATTGAACAGACCGAATGAAAATTTATTTTAAAATGTTTGACAATGTTTAAATTTATTTTTCCTTGCTGATTCTTCTATAAATTAAATAGAAATTTGGGATTTTTTTGATTCGGACAATCTGAAAGGGACTTATTGTTAGTATATTTACTTGATTACATTTCTGAAATCCTTCATATTAATGAATGGTTGGGTCCCTCTTATGATTTTTTTCCCAAACTTTGAACATTTTCGACTTTTTTTTTTGTCCATTTTATGCTGAATATTTAAAAGTTTTAATTTTGTCTATAATTGGTTTAAACTAATTTTTATCGGTTACTTTTCGTTTATTTTTTCTTATTTTTATAATATTGGAACAGTATGGTTGTTGGATTGAGTAGATTTGAAGCTGGCAAACAGAGGGACTTGACTAAAATTCAGGTAAAATTAGGATAATTAAAACTAGTAAGTTTTTCAGAAGTTTTTTTAAATTCTATCCAATTTTTATAACGTTTTCGACTTGTATTGTTAAATTTAGATATCTTGATATTTTGTTAAATGTCAAAAAGGGATTTTAATGATAAAAATTTTAGTATGTTGGATCTGGCTGCTTTAGTGGGATTGCAACTAGATTAATTATTCAGCCACTTGATGTTGTTAAAATTAGATTTCAGGTTAATTTATTGGTTTTTGATATGTATTTAAAATTTTTTTAGTTGCAAGAGGAGCCCTTGTATGGAACGAACAGAGGGAAATACAGTGGTCGTATGTTGAAAACAATGCGGATGATCTGGAAAGAAGAAGGCTTCAAAGCCCTATGGTTTGTATTTAATAATCAGAGGACATTTTTTCTCACAAACCAGTGCTTTTCTTGCCCTTTATGTTTGAGTTTTGATAATTTTGAATATTTTCCAAATTTTAGGCGAGGTCACGTCCCTGGACAAGCACTTTCCATTTCATATGGTAAGTAAAAGATTAAAAAAGTTTCTTAATCCTCAATATTAAGGAATTATACAATATTCAACATTCGAAGCATTAAGTAGTGAATTTATCAAACTTGGCTTTGGAAAATATAAAATGACAGCAGATTTTCTTTGTGGATCAATTGCCGGATGTTTTTTTTAATTTTAATTAAACATTGTTTTTTTATAGCTTTAGCAACAGCTTGTTCAATGCCTTTTGATGTTATTCGAACTCGAATGGTCTTTTTTTTATTTTAAATTTTTTTAATTTAAAATTAATTTTTAAAGGTGGCATCTCAAGGTTATCGAAATTTTTTACATCCGATTAATAAAACATGGACAAAAGAAGGAATTGGAGGGTTTTTCCATGGATTAACTCCCTCATTGGCTCAGATTGCATTAAACGCTGGTAAATTTATTAATTAAATTTTAAAATGTTTAAAACAAAATATTTTTGGTATTAAATTCACTGCTTATAATTGGATAAATTCAATGTCACATGCAAGGTTTTACAGCAATAAAGGAGAATCCCAACAATTAAATGTTATTAAACAAGTAAATAGACTATTCTCAGGTGCTCTAGCAGGTATAGTGGCCAAAACAATAACGGTAAATTCTCATTATAATTCTTTAAAACGGTTTAGGTACTTATTCTTTATGCAATCCCATTCAATTTTCTGGAAAACTTAATTGTTATAAATAAATTTCCTTTTTCTTTAAACGTTTCGTAAGAATATTCTCCATTATAGTCTAATTAAGAGAACGAGAATTTTTAATAAGATTTGAAAGGAATGCATAAAAGTACTACTTTTTCTAAATAAAAGTATTTATTTAAGTACCCTCTGGATCTTGTCAGGCACAGACTACAGGTTTTTCTAAATTAACTTATTACAAAACCACACATTCTACAGATAAATGAACGAATCAGGCCAGGAGCATTTGGTCAAACAACTACTTATGGTGGAATGTATATTTTTTATTTTAATTAGTTAAAATTTAATAAACATTTTAGGGTTGCAACAATCCGAGGAATTATCAAACACGAAGGTTTAATTGGTTTATATAAAGGTATTTGGCCTGCTTTGCTCAAAGAATCTACTCAAACGGCGCTCTCATTCTTTTTCTATGAGCTCGCTTGTGATGTTCTTTCAGGGACATTTTTTAATTCGAAATAACTTTGATTATATTTATTATCTTATTGTTGAATTTTGATAAAGTTTAAATACATTATCAAAACTAAAAGAACTAGAAACAATATAAGTGGAGATTCATTTACCCAATAATAAAGTAATCTAAAAAGATTCAAGCAATATACAATTATTAAATGAAATATTATTCTATGTCGATTTAATAATATGTTAATAAACGGAAAAATGCACTAATCATTATAAGAGATTATACAAAAAAACCTATATATGTGGCCGCATACCATGACCAACAAATAAGGTTATTTATTTATTATTCTCTGTATTCGTTTCCTCTTCATCCGAATCCTCAAGCTCCACTTCTTTTGCCAATTGCACATATGAAGCTTGATGTTTTGCAAGAATGCGAAGGAGCGGACGAACTTTGAGCCACCACTGATGCGTTGGAAGTCGATTCTCAAAGTCAGTATTCAACGCTAATTCCTCAACGGGAGTAAATAATAATGCCCGATCAACAAGCCCTAAATAATTTAAACATATAATTGTGTATTATACTTTAGACTCAAACCTAGTAATCCACAACAGTCTGCCTGGTCATTCCTCTTTCTTTTGAGACGTTCAAGCAAACATTCCAATGCACGAATACCAAATTTAGCACCCAAGTTACGATCAAAAGGAGTTGGTCTGCCTCCTGAAAATGAGAAATTAAAAAAATAAAAATGCTTTGCCTTGTTGCGCATGACCAAGAACATTAACACGTGTTGAGAACTTAAATTTAATAGAACCTAATCTAATAGTTTTAAACGTCTAAACCTCTCCTTTTCCCTCCTCTCGAAAGAGACGATCCACAAAATCTGTGTTATAGTTAGCGCTAGCTCCCTCACTTTGAACAATTAAATATCGTTGCACTCCCGTCTTCATTTTTTCTGCGATTACCTTCACATCTTCTTTTATATCTAAAAGTGTGATTTTAATTTAGACTTAAAGTTCAAATAACCATCAACAGTAAAACGTTCCTCAAAAATGTATGCATTGTCAGCCCCCGTGGCCAATGCTGCAAATGTTGCCAAATAACCACAATGACCACCCATAGTCTCAATGATAAAAACTCGTCGTTTTGTTCCATTTGCTGATTGTTTTACGTTATCAACAAGTCTGCAGATTTCATTGAGTGCTGTATCAGAACCAAGTGAAATAGAAGTACCGGGAACGTTGTTACTTATTGTGCAGGGTATAACACAAATCCTTTAAAGAAATATTTAAATGGTTAAGGTGGACAAAGATAACATACGGAATAGCAAATTCTGGATATTTATCCTTGTTACGAGAGAGAATCAAAGCAGAATTAAATGCCTATAAAAACATTTAAATAAATGGGAATTAAATTTAATACCTCAAATCCACCAATGATCAGAAGAGCTTGAATTCCAAATTTCTTTAGTTGAATAGAGATTTGATCCATATATTTTAATGGAAGCTGTTTTTGCGTTCCAAGTTTAGATCCACCTACTCTACCCCAACCAGCAACTGCTTCCCAATCAAGATCCTCTATTTGACCCTCTGCCAATCCCTCGAATGAATTATTAATGCCAAACACCTTGCAACGATGATAAAGAGCCATGCGCACAAATGCACGGACAGCGGCATTCATACCTACATTTTTGAAAAAACTAAAAAAGTTTAATGGAACCTCCAGCAGGAGCACCAACATTCATAACAGCAACAGTGAAGCAATTTCCACCAGACAAATTATCCTTTTCCTTAGGTGTATGGAGCTTTGTTAGCAATCGATAAGTGGCTAAATTGCGTTCAAAACTCTGACCACGAAGAACAACCGCTTTTTCAAAATTTTTTGCGTCCATTGCTCTTTGCACCTAATTTAAATAATTTTATTATAAAAAACAAAAATAAACATCTTGAGTGCGATTAACACATTCCATAAGAGGAACTCTGGCCATTCGATTTCCTTCAGTAGAAATTACCTCCGGTACCTAAAATGTAGGAACTATTTATGAGATTAAAAGTTTGAAAACTGATTCCGGTGTCATTTTCATAAGAGCTAATGTTGCTTCTGCTCCCATTCGGCATCCAAGAAGTCGATCAAATGCAGAGGGACTTCCACCCCTCTGAACATGTCCAAGGACAGTTATACGAGTATCATAGCCTAGACGGGTTTTTACTGAGTTACAAACCTTAAAAATACTTTTTTAATTATTTTCTTTAAAGAAAGGTAAAAACCTTTTCACTAGATATTGGTGTGCCTTCTCGATCTATTGCTCCCTCAGCAACAATCATAATATTTAGACGTTGATTCAACCCACGAGAATTTTCCAATTTTTGGCATAAAACCTTAAGATTACTCAAATATTTAGTCTTCAAAATTTCGTTTACCTCTTCCCAATTGACAGGTTGTGGCCATTCAGGAATAAAACAAAAATCGGCTTCACTTGCCAAAGCAGCAACCAATGCCAAATAACCACAATGACGTCCCATAACTTCAATGACAAAAGCACGCTGGTGACTTTGAGCTGTAGAAACGACCGAGTCAATAGCCTCAACAATTCGCTGAAGAGCAGTATCAGTTCCAATAGTCATATCAGTACCACAAAAATCGTTGTCAATAGAACCAACCATTCCAACAATCTTAAAACCAAATATTTAAAAATTTCTAATAAGAATTAAACTTGGATATTGTCACAAGTTTTTGCCTGTTCTTTAGTTATTTCACCTTCATTTAAAAGCTCATTTAGAAGTGATGCCCACTCCTGACGAAAAGTATTGGCTCCTGTCAAAGATCCATCACCACCAATACAAACAAAATGAGTAATACCTCTAGATATTAAATTCTTGCAAGCCTTAAAAAAAATAAATCTTCAAAAGTTAATATTCTCAACCTTCTTCCTCCCAGGACGCTCTCTAAATTCTTTACAACGAGCAGAGCCAATAATTGTACCACCCCATTGAATGATATCAGAAACAGAATTCCAACTAGCCTCAATAATATTATCGCCACCCTGAACCATTCCTTCATATCCTTCTTTAATAAGGAAGACACGACAGCCAAGATAGAGCCCAGTTCTTACAACTGACCGAACAGCACTGTTCATGCCTTAGAAGTAGAAATGATTAATAAAATTTTTAATTTAAAACCTGAAGAATCTCCACCGCTAGTGAAAACAGCCATTGATTTTCCTGCGAAGCATCCTTAAATCACAAGAAGAATGAGAAAACTTTTTAAAATACCTGGCTCCGTGCGTGACCCTTCAAGAGTTCCAGTCTGTGACGGTATCGACGCCGTTTGTTCAGGCATAATATTTTAATTCTAAAGTTTATATAAATCAACTAACAATAAGATGGAAAAAATGATAACATTTAATTGTTTAAGTAATGAAAATACTTCTTTAAATGATTTAAAAAATTACAGAAAACGAGTGGGGAAAGGGTTTTAAATAAGACTAAAAACCATTATAAAAAAAAAGAAGAGTAACTAAAGAACATGATCAAATTCTATAAGATTATAGAAGTACCTGGAAAACCATTCACTAAAAAAAGAATAGAAGAAATTTTGCTTTTTTGAATCTAACCCTGTTGGTCAACTTCCCATTAGTCAATTAACCCTTTTAGTCAACACTAACAAATATACATAGTTAGTTTAACTAAAATGTATTTATTAATTAAAGTTGTAAGTTAAAAATACAGAGTTCATCCTTTTCTCGTAAACATAAATTAAAAATTTTTCTAATTCTACATAATTTTTGAAGGTATTATTTTATGAATCTCTGTAATAAAAACACAAAGCTTCAAGTTTTATTACTTTATTCACGTATTATTCGTCTCTCAAAAACTTGGATAGCTAAAGAACCTGAAAATACTTTGAAGGAACGTAAATATATTCTCTTGGAAGCTCGGGAAGAATTTCGAAGGAATTTATTTGTTTGTTTAAATTTTTATTTTTAAAATTTTTTAAAAATATTTTTAAGGAAACAGACGAATCAAAAATTAAGCAATTATTGACTGAAGGTAATAAAAGAGTAGATATTGCTATTCATTATGGAATCCCGTACGATCGACCCGAATATTTGCCACCTTCAACTTCCTATGGTAATCTTTTTTTTGATATTTATATTTTATGTGACATTCAAAATTGTATTAAAAGACTTCCTTTCTATTAATCTTTAACCATTTGAGGTCCATAAAAATTGAAATGGAGTTAACTAATTTTAAATAGCTACCAAGTCCTTTCTTTAGGCAATGTGTGAACACCACCCTGCCTTTGGGTTATAATGAAGAAAATTCTAACAGAAATTTGTAGAAGAATTTTAACGAGAATCACTCAATTTTTATTTTTTTATTAAAGATATCGATCTCAAAACAAAAACATTTAAACAACGAAAAACAAAAAACGTCCCTTGGAAGAATGTCAACACTTCCTCCACTTCTATCAAAGAATTTGGAACCAACTCTAATTGAAAAAATTCGTCCATTTCTTCGATCTTTCTTTTCTGAGGTTAACATTAAAGAAACTGAAATTGAAACTTTTGCTTTGGCACTTAAAGAATATACTTATTTGGATTCATTAATTTTTGATTCACCTGCTAAAATTGCTTTTCCTGGAAGAAGGAGTGCTTTAAGAACTTTTTGTAAAATGACAATAAAAAAGGTTTTTTTTAATTTAATAAAAAGAATAATTTTTGGTGTTTGTTTGGGAAATATGTGTAACATTAAAGTGTAAGTCAAATCATTCCAGGAATATCAAAAACCCTTATCTTCCACTTCATTGTTGTTTTAAAGCTTCGTTCTCCTGTGTTTTGAGTAAAAGTTTTAATTAGTCTAAAAATATTGTTGTTAATATTTGGGGGACATTCTATTGATAGGATTAAAGAAAATTATTTTATAGCTTGAAGAACTCAAAATGGATCCATCTGATATTTTTTATAAAAATCTTTGTTTATCAATGCAAAATGATTGTGAATATTTATTTAATATTTTTCCTCTTAATTTTGATCAATTTTCTTTTCCCTTATATGATCAAAATAATTATATTGTTATTCGTCAAAATGTTCAAAATATATCAAAAGGAACTACAGGACTTTGTTGTTGGCAGGTTTAGAGTTTTTTTTAAATTATTTTAAAGGTTATTTTAAATTTAAATTGAAAAGTTTGGGAAAACAAAATTTTTTTCTTTTTTATATTTTTCATCTTTTGTAATGCTTGGGAATTTATTTTAACTTAAACTTTAATTATTGGGTTAGTCCATCAATCAAATTACCTTTCATAACCAAGTTGGAGTTGATCCCCTAATTTAATTTCTAGGATAATTAAATATTTAAATTAATTTTTTTAAGGCTTCTTTTGCTTTATCTGATTTTTTATTTTTATCATTTTCTACTACCAATTTAATTTCTTCTTCATTATTTAATTCAAAATGTATTTTGGAATTAGGTGCTGGTTGTGGACTTGTTGGAATTTCCCTTGCTAAACAATTAAAAAATAATGAAATAAAAATTATTTTAAGTGATTCTGATAGTTCTGTAATTGAACAATTAAACGAAAATATTAAATTAAATTTTGGAGAAGAAAAAGGTTTTTCTTTTAATTTAAATGTTTAGAATTTCTTTAGATAATCTTTTTTGTGTGGAAGTGAAATATCTGGATTGGACAAATTTTATTCCAGAAGATTTACCTTTTGCTGATATTATTATTGCATCAGGTTAGTTTTTAGAGTTTATCTTTAAAGGGGGCTAGAATTAAACCAAAATAATTATTTAAATGATTTATTTGATTAAGTGTCCTTATCAGTGATGGGTATTGGACTTCGGATTTTGGCTCCAGAGCCGGAGCTTAATTTTGAAAATAACCGGAGCTGGTGACATAAAACATTCAATAACAAGCACTGACCCTTACAATTATTGTCCACCTTTTTTAATAGAACATATTTTAAGGGAAAGAAGAACATTAGGGGTTAAAAGACTTTTAAAATTTGATATCAAACAAAATAATATTTTTCTTTTTCTTCTTCGTTTTAATTAATTAAATTCCTTTATTTTTAAGATATTATTTATGATCCAATTATTTTCCCTCAACTTGTACAATTATTAAAATATTTACTTTCAAATAATCAAAATATATCTCCAATTGCTATTATTGCATGTACAATAAGAGATCCAAAAACTTTGGAATCTTTTTTAAAATTAATTAGTTTTAATTAATTTTTATTTTTTTTGATTAAAAATTAATTTTAGCTTTTTATGGAATTAAAATTAAAAATCAATGGAAACTTTGTGGTCAAATAAATAATAAAGAAGAGTTAGAAAATGGATCAAAAATGAATTCTTTTATTAATTTAAAAGATCCTTTAAATTTTAGAATTAATTTTGAGCCTTTATTTTTGCCTTTTTTGTCTTCAAATTGCCAAAATAATAATTATTTTGACAATATTGTTATTTTTGAATTTTATTTAGAAAAATAATATAATTTTTTAAAATTATTTCAAGTATTTTTTTTTAAGCTTTAAAAAAAATATTTAAAAATTAATAATAATTAACTAAAAAACAAAAGTATTTATTTATTTATTTTTGCGCTTATTCATTTGAAAAACATCAAAATAACACAAACACATATTTTAATATATTTTCTTAAAAACAAAAATATTTTTTTTGTTAATAATTTATGTAATGTGAGTAGTTTCCAAAAATATAGAAAAAACGTGGGAGAATTTAAATTTTTAAATAAATTTATTTATTTATTTTAGAAGAATTTATTTTTAAAAAGTGAAAAACACAAAGAAAGTTAAAAAAAAAGAATTAATTATTTTAATTAAAAAATTATTTTTTTTTATTTTATTTTTAATAAATAAATTTATTATTTTCTTTTTCATTTAAAATAACCTTAATTTGATTGCCACTTGAATTTTAATTTAAAAAATGATATTTAAATACTTGGAAATATTTATTTTCTTTTAAAATAATTGAAAAGAATTTTTAAAGTGCTTTTCCCTTTTAATATAATTTTTTTTAATTTAAATATTTTTTTTCTAATTTATAGGTATTATTTTAAAAGATTATGTTAAAAATATTATTTAAATATTTTTTACCCTTAAAAAGGCCAAAAATTTCTTTATCTTCTTTATTTTTAATGTTAACAGCTTTGACAGCAGATTATAATTTTTTAATGTTTAAAGGTCTAATTAATTAATTATTTATTTTAATATAAATGTAACTCACTGTTCTTTTATTTGGTAAAATAAAAATAAAATTATTTTTTAATATTTCCTTTATATAAATAATTTAATTAAAAAAAAGTTATTTTTGTACTAATTACTTATCGTCCAATTTCTTTACTTGTTCTTGGATCTACTGGTGCAACAGCTTTAGGAAAGCATGCAATGCTTGGAAATAGAGATAATAATGAAGGCATTTTTCATAAAACAATGGATGATGGAGAACCTTTTTTAAATAATAAACAAAAAGATTGGCCTTTAAATGAACAAAATGTTTTTTTTTTTAATTAATTTTAAAGAAATTAATTTTCTCTAACAGGAAAAATGGTTAGAATTAAATAGTCAACATTGGAAGGAAAATAATAATGAAAAAAGTGGTGATTAAATAAAACACAATTAGCACTATTTTTAGCACTTTTTTTTTTAAATTAATTGTTTAATAGGAAATAAAATATTTAAAAAAGAAACGGAAATTTATAAAAATATTAAAAACTCTAAATTAAAAATATTTTAATTAAAAATCCTTTAAACATCTTTAAAAGAAAATAAACTTTATTACAATATTAAGCCGAAACATTTTTATTTTCTAATTTGCACGAAAACACATAGTTTAAAAATGTTCTCCCTTGTGTTACACAAATCTTAATTTAATTTAATTTTATTTATTTAGAAGAACAAGTGAGTGCATTATTTTTTGTTCAATTTGCCCTTTTTTTTTTGTTTTTAAATTTATTTTTAAAAATTTAATTTTAGTAGCTGTTTGGGCAGGAGAACATGAAAGACTTCTTTATGATAGACTTACTCATGGATATAATTCTTTGGCACGGCCTGTAAGGAATGAAAGTGCACCAATAATTGTTTATTTAGGAATGGATTTACAGGCTATTATTGACATTGTAAGGGTATTAATAGAGATTAAATAAATTAAATTAATTAATTAAATAAAATTTAATTAAAATTAAAAGGACGAAAAAGCTCAAATAATGCAAACAAATATTTATGTACGTATGAAATGGGAAGACATTTTTTTAACTTGGGATCCAGCAGAATATGGAAATATTAAAGAAGTTAGATTACCAATAACTTCAATTTGGAAACCTGATATTCTTTTATATAATTCTGTTGATCAACGTTTTGATACTTTATGGCCAGTTAATGCAATTGTTAAATATAATGGTTCTGTTACTTGGATGCCTCCAGCAATTATTAGATCTTCTTGTCGAATTGATGTATTTAAATAAATAAAAACAAATTAAAAAAATAAATTTAAAGGTAACTTCTTTTCCTTTTGATGATCAAACTTGTGCAATGAAATTTGGTTCCTGGACTTATTCTGGATTATTTACCGATTTATATAATGATACAGTTTCTTTAGATCCTTATACTCCTAATGGAGAATGGAATTTATTAAGTTATATTATTTAAAATTAATTATAAAAGTTTTTAAAAATAGGTGCTTATTCTATTCGTAATTTTCGAGTATATGATTGTTGTCCAGAACCCTATGTTGATGTTACTTTCCATATTTCTGTTAGAAGACGAACACTTTATTATGGTAAGCTAAGAAAATAAATTTATAAGGAACGGTTAAATAAATTAGTTAACAAATTAATGGTTATTCCAATGTATGAAAATTCAAAAAAATTACTTATTAAACAAAAATCAAAATCAATCACAAATCCTCAACAGCTTACAACCTAACCAAAATAAGAAAATTTTAAGCCCACCCTAAGGCAAAGCAATTCCAAAATTTTTTGAGGCCACCACTTTAAAAGGGTGTTAAGTTTTACAAACCTCAAATTGGGTAATTAAACCGGAGATAAAAGGAAAATAACTATTAACATGTATAAATAAATAATTAATTTTAGATGAGTAGTAAAAATAAACCTTTTTAAAATATTAAATAAAAATAGAAAAAGAATTATTAACTATTTCTTTTTTATTATTCTCTAACCAAAGAGAGAGAAGAGCAAAAATGTCCAACAGAAGAAAATTAACGAAAAGGCTAATTCTCTTTTAGATTTAAAAATGTCCATAAGGGTAAATTATTTAAAAATGTCATACATTGGAATAACTTCCTCATATAATGAATAAGTTAAATTGTTTAATTATTAACTTTTCTAAGGTGTTAATTTGGTTTTACCTTCTCTTCTAATTTCTTCTCTTGCTCTTCTAGGGTTTTCATTACCACCTGATTCTGGAGAAAAGCTTAATCTTTGTGTAACAATATTTATGTCTTTATGTGTGTTTATGTTAATGGTAGCAGAAACTATGCCACAAACCTCTGATACACTTCCTTTAATTGGTTTTTTTGTTTTTTAAATTAAATAAAAATTATTCTTTCAAATATAGAAGTATTCTTTACTTGTGTTATGTTTGAAGTTGGTGCTTCTGTTATTTGTACTGTTATTGTTCTTAATTTTCATCATAGAAAAGCTGATTCTTATTTTCCTATGCCTTCTATTGTAATATATTAATTTAAATTAATTAAATTAAATAAAAAAAAAAGATAAAAATTATTTTACTTGAATGGCTTCCTTGGCTACTTTGTATGCAAAGACCTCCACGTGTTAAACTTTCAGATGGAATTTGTGAAAAATTAATAAAAGATACTAATGTTGATAATGAAAGTAATAAATTATTAAAAATAAATAAAATAACAACAAATTCAAATAATTTTGAATTTGATAATAAATTATTTACACCACCAAATTATTGGCAAAATTTAAATGGTTATTGTTATAAAGAATGTGAAAATAAAGAATTAAAAGAAAAAGAATTAAAAGAAGAGGAAAATAAACAAAGAAAAACAAGTTGTATTGGTACAAATCTTTTACGAATAGAAGAACATTCTTCACCTTTTCTTTCAAGTTTTTAAATTAATTAAATTTAATTAAATTAATTTTTAAAGAAAATAACAATCGTTTTTGTAAAAGAATGACAACAACAGCAAATCAACAATTATTATTAACATCAAAAAATAATTCTAATAATAATTCCCTTTTAATTCCTAAACAAAATAATAAATTAATATCTTCTTCAGAATTTAATTCTTCAAAAATAGAAGTAATATAAAAGGGAAATTTAATTTAAATTTTAATTAAAAATATTTTATTAAATTTAATTTTTAAAGTTTTCATCACTTGACCATTGTTTTGATAATTTAAATTTAACAATACATCCACCATCTTCTCCTATTTTTATTAAAAATAATAAAGTAATTATTTATTTAATTATTTAAATTATTTTTTAAGAAAAATTCTCCAACAAAAAAGGAAGGAAATAAATTAATTAATTTAAATGAAGGACATTTTAATACATTAATTGGACATATTCGATTTTTATGTTCAAAAATACAAAAAGAGGTAATTTTTAAATTAATTATTTTATTTACTCTGATTGTTAAAAAAATGTTTTTATTTTCTGGAAGGGAAGTAATGGGTTAATAAATAAATAAATTAATTAAATAAATTAGAATTAAATAGAATAAATAAATTAATTAAATAAATATTTGTTTATTTTAAAAAAGGAATTTATGAATGAAATTCACGAGGATTGGATGTTTGCTGCAATGGTTATTGATAGAATTTGTAAATATTTTAATTATTTATTTTAATTAATTTAAAGGTTTTATTACTTTTTCATTCTTTCTACTTAGCTGTGTTGTGTTTATTATAATCAAAGCTCCACATTTATATGCTTAAAAAAAGAGGAAAAATTAATAGAACTTAATTATAAATTTAAATTTAATTGTAATTAATTTTTTGTATATTTAAACTTTTTTAAAACAAAGTAAATTAGCCAGAAAAGTAAATATTATTCCACTATATGACATTTTTAAATAATTTACCCTTATGGACATTTTTAAATCTAAAAGAGAATTAGCCTTTTCGTTAATTTTCTTCTGTTGGACATTTTTGCTCTTCTCTCTCTTTGGTTAGAGAATAATAAAAAAGAAATAGTTAATAATTCTTTTTCTATTTTTATTTAATATTTTAAAAAGGTTTATTTTTACTACTCATCTAAAATTAATTATTTATTTATACATGTTAATAGTTATTTTCCTCTTATCTCCGGTTTAATTACCCAATTTGAGGTTTGTAAAACTTAACACCCTTTTAAAGTGGTGGCCTCAAAAAATTTTGGAATTGCTTTGCCTTAGGGTGGGGCTTAAAATGTTTGAATAGTGGTTGTTAAGTATTAGATTGAAAAATTTAATTATGCTTTATATTTTGCAATGACTACGATTATATTCTAATTTACCAAACTATTTTTTTATATTAATTTTTATTTTTATTTTGCTCTTTTGGAATAATCTGTTCATTTAATTATTTTTGTTTTTTCTCTATTTTTCACAGGCCGTTTACTGATAAAATATAAAAACTTATGATAATCTAAGAGATAAGAAAAGTAAATATTTAAAATAAATATTAAGTATTCTATATTATTTGAATGTATATTAATATATATTTTTGTAGAAAAATAAAAAAAAATTCTTTTTTTTCTAATTAATCATAATATTTTTTAATATTTTTCCCTTTTTAACAATTTGAAAGGAAATCAATTTAATTAAAAATTAAGAATTATTAACCTTTTTAAGTTTAAAAAACAAATAAATAAATTAATTAAAAATAATTTTTATTTATTTAATAGAAATTTAAAAAGAAATGAAACAAATTAAAAATATTAATTATTTAATATTATTATTTATTTTATTTTGCTTTGTTAAAACCAACGAAAATGAAATTATTTGTCCAGATTTAGAATCAACATGTCCAAACGGTACTACTTGTTGTACTTTAGATACTGGAGTTTTTGGGTATTATTTTAAATAATTAATTAATTAATTTTTATTTTAAAGTTGTTGTCCATTACCTAATGCAGTTTGTTGTTCTGATCATTTACATTGTTGTCCAGAAAATAATCATTGTGATGTTGAACATCAATTATGTTTGGTAAAATATTTAATTCTTTCTTATTATATTTTTTTAAAATTTATTAGCATACAAATGATGATGGATTAGAAATATCTCAACCTTTAATGAATAAATTCCCTTCTAAAAAATATTTTAATAATAAACAATATAAAATTGTTAAGGTAATTTTTTTAATTAAATTAATCATTTGTTAGGTAATTAATTAAATCTTTTTTAATATTTAAAAATCTCTATTAATTTAAATAATTTAATTTCAAGTTTATTTTTTTATTTTAAAGAAAAAAAAAGAACTTGAAATAATTAAAGTTTCTATTTATTTAATTAATTTAGCAAGAAGTAATATGTCCAGATAAAAAACATTCTTGTCCAGAACATCATACTTGTTGCCCTATTGGAAGTTCTGGACAATTTTGGAAAGCACAGGTAATTAATTTAAAAATTATAATTTAATTAAAAAAAAAAGTATGGCTGTTGTCCAGCAGAAAAAGCTGTTTGTTGTTCTGATCATTTACATTGTTGCCCTCATGGAACAGAATGTGACATAGTTGAAGCTAGATGTGTAATTAATTCTAATCTTCAACAACAACAAAAAGAAAACATTCCGGTAAATATATAAAAATTAAATTTAATTTTTTAAATATAGCAACTTTCTATTAACAACAAAAAACATCGTTCAGGGAGAAAAATGTTAAAGGCACAGAGTATAAAATCTTCTACACATTTTTTGTAATAGTTGGTTTAGATCAAGTTGTCCATCAATTAATAAATGGTTTTTCTTTAATAAATTAATTTCTTTTTTAAAATTTTTTAGTTGTATAATTAATCAGTTCAACGAAAATAAATTAATTAATTGCATAATAAATACAATTTTTAATAAATGTATTTATACTGAAAATGAAAAAGAGGAAGAAAAAGAACAACAAAAAGTGAGGATATTTAAAAGAAAACTTTTCTTTTTTTAATTTAATTAAAAAGATATTTAATTTCTTTTTAGTTTTTATTTCCAAAAATATGTCCAGATAAAACAATATGTTCTTCTCTAAGCGATACTTGTTGTCCTCGTTACAATAATGAAGGAATTATTTTTGCTTATGACTGTTGTTCACTGAGCAAAGTAATCAAAGTTTTATTTATTTTAAAATAATTAATTTAAAAATTCCTTTAATTTCCACTAATAAATTTCTTTCATTTTAGAGCAATTTAATAATTATAAAAATTAATTCTTATTTAAAAAAAATTTTAATTTATAGGCAAATTGTTGTTCTAATCGTACATGTTGTCCTTATGGTTATTCTTGTATTAATTCATCTAAAGGTATTAATACTAGTAATTGTAAACGAATGAAGACAAAAGAATTATTTTCTCAATTCTTTTTTAATTAATTAATTCAAAAAAATATTATTATTTATTTTAACAATAAAATATTTATTTAAAAAAAATAAATGTTATTTTTTATTTATTTATTTCTTTTTAAATTTCTTTGTTTTTCTGCACAAACAACAATTACATCTTCTGTTGGAAGACCTTTTCTTCGACGAACAGCATCCATATATTGTCTTGCTTGATTTTGTATTATTTGTAAACCACTTTGATGGCCAAATTCTTCCATCTTTTTTTTTTATTTAGTTAAAAAAAGAATTTTAACCTCTTCCTCTGTACTCGGTTCCCAAAAAGGATCTTCATCAATTAATTGCCAACCAGAAAATTCTAACTGTGCAGAAGCTTTACCGCTACTTCTTTTACGTAATTGATCACACAATGAAAAACTTTCTATAACAGGAAGATGAGCACTTATTTCAAAAAGGCCACTAATTTCATTAATTTCTTCACTATAGACCTAAAAAAACATTTTTTAAAAATTAATTTATTTTTTAAACCTTTGCCCTTTTATTGGAAAGTACTGCCTGAACCTTTCCTAACATTTGTTCAGGTGTTTGTACTTTACATTCATACATTGCTGCAAGTAATCTTAGAGAACCAAAATGTTTTTTAAGTGAAGTTTTACAAGTCTAAAAAATAAAAGAAAAAAAAACTATTTAAAAATATCACAAAAATTATTATTAGAATTAACAAAAAAAGAATTAAATAGACTTGTCTCATTGCAGAAATTAACTGTCCATGTAATTGAGCATTCATATAAAGCTGTTTATAACGTTTTCTTCTCCTTTCTAAAGAAATGTTTTTTTCATTATTTAAATCTTCTTTTATTTGTGAAGTACTTGGAATAATTAAATTATCACATTCTTTTAAAGTTGATTCATTATTTATTAATTCTTCTGTATTTTCTGTTGATGTTCCTTCAACTCCGATCATTAAATTATTGTTAAAAGTATTTTTTAATAAAATTTTATTTTCTTCTTCATTATTAATTTTCTCATCGTTTTTATCTTCGAATACCCATTTTTCAATTATAATACCAATTGCCTGCATTGGTTCATCACAAAGCGGCCCTTGAGCCATTGCAATATGAAAACCACTAACAAGAGATTGTTCCAAAGGGCTTAAATTTGCTAAAATATTTTTGTCTGCCTTCTCATCAACATTATTATTATCAAAATCTTCATTAAATGGAAAAGCATTGTTATTAAAAAGAATATTAAGTTTAGCCTTTGTTGGCCCAAAAGAAAGAATTTTATTAGTAAAAAGTTGTTGAATAAAGGAAGATGACTTTTTTGCCCACCAAGAACCTTTAAGTTTAGGAAAGTTAATACTTGCTTGTTTTGCTAATTCAGAACGAAGAGACTCAATTTTATTTAAATGTTGAGTATCAAGAATTCCTTTAATTAATTAATTATCAATTTAATTTTTAAAAATTTTAACCTTCTCTAAATGAATCAATTAATTGAGCATTACTTTCAATTAATTCAAAAAATCTTTTCGTCTCTTCTGGTTCATTTCCTGTTAATGGAACTGCTCTTAAACTTAAACGAAGACCAAATTGAGGTAAAAAACATTCCTTAAAATTATAAAATTATTTTTAAAATATTTTTTCTTTATAACTGTGATGTGATCAGCAAGTATTTTTGCATAAGATAATCGTTGATCTGGAACAACCAAAGTTTCTAAAAATGGAACTATTGGCTCAGAGACCACCAAATCTGTTTGACCAAGAGAATTAAGATCCTTTTAATTAAAAATAAATTTAAAAAATATTTCCAAAAACTTTACTTCAATACATTTTTGTAGATGAACTTCTCCTGCAGTTAACAATAAAAATTCATTTTCTTTTTGTTCCATAATACAAACTGCAGAGTCGAGAACAGATAACTGTCGAAGAGCAGAACGTAATTCAGTAAATGCTGGTGGGTCAGCTATAAAAGGTTTAATGGTAACTCTAACAATTGGATCAGAAAATTTTCTAGATCCTTCCATATAAGGAATTTCAGAAGGAGAAAGTGTTCTATTACAGATTAATGAACCTTTAAAATTTCTACTATATATTCTATTTATTAAAAAAAAAATAACCTCCTATCCACTCTCCATTATTTACTTCAACACCACAAATACGACCACAAGGGATACGTTCAACTTCAAGCACTTCTCTACCAAATAAAATAAATAAGGCAGTAATTGTGAATTGTTGCCAGGAACTTTTATTTTCATTTTGTTGAGTAACATCAATTCCTGTCATTTCATTAGAAGATTTTTGAAGAACATTTTTTGAATTAAATGAAGTTTTAAAAACAAATATTTGATCTCCTGTGTTAAAATTTTAAAGTTACTATTTATAAGAAAATAAAAATTAAACCTTTCCTTAAAGTTCCACACATTACACGGCAAAGAGAAATACGCCTTTGAATCTGAAGCTGATCAGATGCAGTAAAAGCTTTAGCAACAAAACCTAATATTAAAGGGTCCTTTGGATCACAGTTGTTTAAACAATCAGCTGTATAGGGCAAAATTGTAGATTTATCTGAAAATTAAAATTTTATTTAAATTTATTAATAGAAAATAATAAATAAATTAATTTAAAAATATAAAGTCGAAAGGAATTAATTACCATTGAGAGTATTAACATCACCCATAGTTTGACTAAACAAATCTCTAACTCTATTCCAATTAGAAAATTCATTCTCATCTCTAGTAGGTAATTTATAAGAATTTTGTGCAGAACAACCTCTAGCACAAGCATTGACAATTGCAGAACTTAATGGTAACCAATTACGCATTAATTCTGGAAAAGCCTTGAAAAATGTTTTCTTTTAATTTAAATAATAAAATTAAAAAAAAACTTCATCTCCTCTACGACTCTTTAAGAGAGGCAAAGACAATTTTGTAGCAATTTGACTTAACTTTTCCACTTTTTTATCCAAAAGTGCACATCTATGAATTTCCCATAAAGGTTCAAGCACAAATTGTTCTAAATTAATTTTAAAAAATTAATTAAAGTAGAAACCAAATAAAGTTTTTTTGTCCTTTTGTTCTGCACCAAAAGAGACTTTATTAGTTTTAGTTGAAAAATAATAATCTCTAGAAAAAAAGATGTTGAGTTAGTTGAGTTCTTAATTCAGAAATTTCATCCTTAAAAATATTTTAAAAAATAATAAATCTTACAATTAGATGTTTTTAAAGTTAAAACCTTAACATTTATTCTTTTGTTGGTTTTTGACTCTTCTGACTGCCATGTTTGTCTAGCAATTAGGCGTTTAGCCCATAATTCTGCAAAATCCTTAATTGCAAACGCATACCCATAAAGTGCTGAAGCAAACAGTACATTACCTTTAGACGGATTAAAATGCATTCTACTTTCTATCTGAAACTCAATTTAAATAAATCTGCTCAAAAATTATATATTCATTCTCTTTACCTGGTCAAAAATCTTCCAGTCTTCTTCAAGCAGTTGGCCTTGGATAGCTTTTGAAAGACAAGCATTTATAAACTCAATAAGCCGTTGTAAATGTTTGTGTGCCTCAGTTTCAGACATTTTAAGTTCAATTATTAATCTAAATTAGAACAAATTATTAATAAAATAATAAATAAAAAATCAAATTACATACCTATCAATTTTATTTAATACAAGAATTATGTCCAACTTTTTGATTAATGCCAAACGTATAAGTGATTCAGTTTGTGAACAAACACCTTCCACCTATAAATAAATAAAGATGACATTTTATTGTCAATACAAACCACATCAACAAGAAGAATAGCAATATCAGCTAAATTAACGGCCGAACTAACTTCAGTACAAAAATCGACATGACCAGGACTAAAATAATATTCTAAATTTTTGGAAAAATATGTAATATTATTTTAAAAGACCTGTCTATTAGATTGATTAGTAAAGGTTCGTAGTAAAGGGTAATAGCACTAGATTTCATTGTAATTCCTCTGACTTGTTCGTCTTCACGGCAATCCATATAACGGAGTTTACCAGCTAATCGAGCTAAAATATGTATAAAAATAGTCTTTAACAGTAACAAATGAAATACCAGAAATTATCCCATTAGCAGAGACTAGGTAATCAGCCAGCGTTGTTTTCCCATGATCGACGTGTGCTATAATACAGACATTGCGGATCATAGAGGGAGAACTCTGTTAATATAACAGTAAAAATGATTTCTTACAAAAAATAAGAAAAATTTTGGGGGAGATTATGGTCAAATATTACCCTTGACTAGTTAAGACAACCCCAGTAGTTTAACATTTATACTAATTAACAAACCTCATCAAAAGCAATACAAAGTTGTCTATCAGCATTTGATATCATCCTTAAACAAACAGAAAATGTTTTTTAAATATAACCTAAATAATTTCCAAAATAAATAAGAATGAAATATTAAATTCTTAATACAAAAATAAGGTAAAATATAAGATGATTTTTATCCAAAAATATTGTATAATGCAATATATTATGAAGAATATACTTGGACAAGGAAAGTAAATCTTCCAGCATTTTAAAGTATTTTAATATTTTACTCTTAAAAATTAAAAAGATCACTTTTAAATAAGTATCAATTTTACACAATAAATGCCGGAAGGACTTTTATGAAATTGGGAATAATATAAAAATGAAAAATTCAAAAAACAATTTTCCCTAGGAAATAAAAAGTCAGAAGCTTAAATAAAGGAATATATTTAATTTCCATCAATTATTTTAAGTTAACATTTCTTATTTAAAGATGCTGCCTTTATCAATACATTCGTTGTATTTAGGAATCGAATTCCTTATCAAACATAAATTCACCCAATCCTGATCCCACACGCTTCAGGTTAGTGATAATTTTACTATAAATTAATTTGCTAAAGAAATAACTTAAAAATAAATAGAATTAAAATTTTTGTTCATTCTTAAAATAATAAAAATAAAATGTAATATTAACAAACCCGATCTCTTCAATAGACTCCACTTGTTCACGCAAATATTTGTCTTCAAGAAAGTCACACATCTGAAATAATAACATTTAATTAAAATGTTTATTGTTAGATCAAACCTGTGGATCATTATTTTGTGAAGAGAGACTGTGAAGTTCAAGCAAAGCTTGATTGTTGAACTTTTCAAGTGCCAAAGCTGCTTCAAAAGCATTAATCGCAGAGCCCCAATCGTCCTTCTCTGGCTTCTATAAAAAATAATTCGATTAGAAACAGTGCCAAAGTTTTTGCCTGAATATTCTGAAGAATAACACGTCCACCACGAGTATTCTAAATTAATAAAAAGTTAATAAATCGCCATACTGGGTCCAGACGGTGGCTACAGAAAATAGAAAACCTGATAAGTCATCAAAGTCATAGCATGTCCTCTTTCTTCATCCGACTGTTTTCGGAACCATTTGGCCAAATTTGGCAAAGCAACATCCGCACGATCGAAGTGAAAGCTCTAAACAGAACAACATTTAGGAATTAATCTTTAAAATCTCAAACCATGCTCAGATAAACATAACTGGCATAAAGCTCAATATTTATTTGTTTGTTAATTGCTGCCTCACAATCAGCAGAAAAATTTTGACGAATTAGAGCAGTTCCATTAGGAGCAGCCATTTTTTATATTCAGCTAAAAAATTATTTAATGATTTAATGAAATAAAATGAAATGAAAGGAGAAAACTGAGTTGAGCAGTCATTTTACCCAACATTAAATAGCTTATTATTTTGTCTATCTATGTTCAATAAATGAATTGTTTGCCATCTAATCTCCCGCGCATCACTTAATAGTTTAAAGTTAATCGATTAAAAGCAAAAAATTTATTAGGTGGCAACCGTTGGAAAAACATTGGAATTTGAAGAGGTGACATTTTGTCCGATATTCAACCCAGAAAGTTAAATTTATTTAAGAACGCAAGGACAACTTTTAAAATTCGTTTTTTACAATGACGCTTCTAAACCTTTTTGTTAATCTTTTTATGAGTCATATTTCTTTAAAAACCTTATTTTTTGCGTTTAAAATGTACTTGCTTGATGCTGTATTTCTCTGTTGAGTAAGCGCCCCCTTGTTGTTTCACACAAGGTGGGCCACTTTTGTGTGAAATTTTAAAATTATGTTTTTCAATATTTGGGAGCCACCTTGATTTATTTAATATATTGTTATCTAGTTTAAAAATTAGAAAGAAATCGACACTTCGAAAGCAATTTTGAACAAACCCATTTTAAGACTTATTTACAATTGTCTTGCATTTTTCATTAACCATATACTATTTTTAAGACCTTAACATAACGAATATTAGAAAATAACAATTAAATCTTAAAAGATTTGGAAATATATTTAATAAACAATTAATTGTATAAGGACATTTTCTTCAAATGAGCAGTGAACAAAAACAGGTTTTTCTTTTAAATTAATACATTAATTAATTTATAATTAATAGTGTGGAAAAGGGAATGTTGCACGTATTGTGGATAGATTAAGCAAAGATTATGGTTCTACTTGTGTGGGAAATTCTATTCCTGTAACAAAATCTGAGAATGTTCCATTGAGGAATAAAGGTTTAATTTTTTTTTATAAACGATCTAGAGTTTAAAGAGTTTTAGTAATGAATACATCATCATCAGGATTTGGACTTCCTCTTCATACGACAGAAACTGCTGTCGTTCGCTTCTCCTATGCAGCACAACAGCCCGACGAATTGGATTTAAAAGAAGGTGATGAATTAGCTGTTTTGGCTCATATTGAAGTTGGTTGGGCTCGTGGTGAAATTATTAGCTCTCCTAACAATCAAGCAAGGAAAGGACTTGTTGGACTTTATCCGACAAATTTCGTAAAAACTTCCTCTCCAACTCCTTCTAAACAAATTCCTCGTATTCTTACAAGATTTATTTTTTTAATACTATTCTATTTAATTTTTAGCAGTTTTGAGTAGCCCTTCTTCTACATTTCCTCGGTCTATCGATTCTTCGCATGGTTTACAATTTTTAATTTCAAAACTATAAAATTTTTAGACAAATAAATAAACAAATATTTTTAATAGAAACAGCAAAAGTTTTGTACAAATATGATGCAGCTGCTCCTGATGAGCTCAGTCTACCAGAAGGTGTTGTTGTCAATGTTATCAATCGACAATGCGAAGACGAAGGTTGGTTCATTGCCGAATCTTCTGATGGCCGTAGAGGACTCTTCCCTGACAATTTTGTTAAATTCCTTCCTTTTGAATCTTCATTCCAAGGTTCTTCACAAATTTCTCAACAACCACCTTCTCTTCCAGCAAAACCACAAAAATTTGTTAATACAACACAGGGCCCTCTTATACCTGTTGCTTTTGTTCGTGACTCACTATTTTCAGGTATTTTTTCTTTTATTCATTTTAAAATATTTTCTATGCTAAAAATATGTTCTACATTTATCCATTTTTATTTTTAAATAAAAACATTATTTTCTTTCTAGTTTATTTTTTCATTTATTTTCTTATCAGTTAATCTATTTCTAAAGTATACAAATATGTCAAAAATATTTATTTATTTTTAATTAACAATAAATACAAAATTGACCTCCCTATATATTAGAAAATTAAAATTTATATGACCCAAAAATAAAGGAATATTTAAAGGCTATATTCTTTTTATTAACAAACTTTCCAACTTTTTTTTCTTTAAAAAAGACGTTTTGTTTTTTTATTTTCAAGATTCATCCTCTAAACATCCATTTATGTCATCAGAAACTAAAACAACAGCATCTGATATAATTACAGATAAACTAATGACAACTTCAGCTGTTTCACTTTCTAATGATTCTGAAATTAGTCAAACAACAACAACAACAAATATTTGTAATATTCCTGGAAATCGACATTCAATGATTGCTGGAATGCAAAAAATATTATTTCCTAATGGAAAATTACCTTTACAACAACCAGGTTCTCGTAATTCTACAATTCTTGGTGGTGGAGTTAAAGTAGAGTCTTCTACTGGTGCTGAACCAAAAATGACTGATTTTGATAATAATAATATTTCTAATGGTATTGGGTTAATAAATAAACAACAAAATAAATTATTGGCTTCTTCTTCAATTGTAAATGCTCGAACAAAAATTGCTCCATCAAATAAACGTCCACCTTCTAATGTGGTAAAAATAAAAGGGATTAAATATTTTATTTTAAGAGAATATTTAATGTTTATTTTTGAACAAAATTAATTTTTTTTAATTCTGTCAGTTCAAATTATTTTAAATACTTTTATTTATATCTAAAGTTGATAGATCAATTTATTTATTTTTTTAAATTTATCAACATTTTATATCATTTAATTTACTCTTTTGTTTATTTTTAAAATAAAAATATTTTTAAAGAATTCTGCTGCAATGTTAGCTGCAAATACAAAAGATTCATTCAATGATAATAATACAAATAATATGATGGAAATATCAACATCTACTACTACAACTATTACGACCACTACAACATCAAAAATGACTTCAAGTCCAACAACTGCAACAGGAAGTAGTAAAACTACAACAAGTGTATTTTCTGCTAATAGTAATAATTTTAAAATAAAATTATTTATTTTGTTTTTCATGATTAATTAAATAAATAATTAATTAAATAAATAAATAATTAAAATTATTAATTTTAATAAAATTAGTTTTGGAGGAGATTAATCAATCTCATCAGCGTTATATTCCAATTGGAGAAAGAATTGGTTTACCAACTGCTCAACAACCAAAAACTATTTTATCGAGTCATGTAAGTTTAAAAATTGGGTAAATATATTTATTTAATTAATTTTGTTTAGATTCCATCAATTTCTCTCTATCCTTCGCTCAATTCAACAACAACAATTAATTCTACAAAAGGGGAACTTTCATCTGTTCAATTATCTTCCTCACCTGAATCTGTTCTTCCTTCAATAACCGATAAATCTACAAATAAAATAGGAGGTATTTCTTCACATTTAGAGCCTTCTTCTTCTTCTCAATGGATTTCTCGTGTTGATTTTGATTCTTTTGTAGAGGAATGCAATCGACGATTTTCAGAAATGAATACAGAATTGGTTGATCTACGACGTAAATTAGAGGCAACTCAAAACAAACATATCACCACCACCAACAATCTTTCTTCTACAAATAAAATATAAAAAATGAATAAAAAAGAAAATATTTTTTAATTAATTTAATTTTTACTCTTTTTTTTCTTTCCTCTCTTTTAACGCTTTTCTTGTAATACATATGCTTTTTTTTTGTTTTTTTTTTTTGACTTTATTTTATCGTCCATAAAAACAACCTCAACAAAATTATAATTTTATTTAAATATGTTATATTTAATTTGTATTTATATATATTGTTGTTGAGGGAATATTTTTTTTTTCAAAGGAAAATTTTAAACCAAAAATAAATATTAAAAATGGTGGATTTTTATTAATTAATTATTTATTTTCTTTTAAATATTTTTTTTTATAATTAACTTTTTTTTTTAAAAAATTATTTAAACTTTTATTCTAATAAAGGGAACTTTCCCCCTTCTGTTTTTTGTAAAACAGTTTTATTTAACTTTAGTTTTTTTCCTTTTGTTTTTGGTCTTTTTATGTGTAATCTATTTGGCAGAAAATTTTATATTTATTTAATGAAGAAAATAAAGCCTTAAAAATTGTTTAAAAAAATATTTTCTGCCTTCATTTGAATAAAATTATTTATTATTAATTATTTTTCTGTCGGAAACATTTAAAATAAATTATTCCTATTAAATACATTTATTTAAAATTAAATTTTAATTTAATTTAATTTAATTAAAAATGTTTTTTTTTCTATTAGTTTCCTGCCTTTCATTTTAAATTTTGTTCACATAAAATAAGGTGATTAATTAAATTAATTTAAAACAACTAAATATATTGACAATTAAAACTACTGGAAATTCCATTAATTTATCTGTTTAATTCCTTAAATATTTTTAATAATATTGTTCCTTTAAGAAAAATAAAAATTGTTTTTTATTTATTTATTACTTGCCTTATATCAATGTTGCCTTTTTCTAGTTTTATTTTGGGATATTAAATAAATTTAAATTATTATTCAATTTTTATAAGAAAATTCCTTCTCCTCAATACTTAAAAAGTTTAAAATTGTAATTTCTTTTTTAAATGAATAAAATAAATAAATAATTTTATTTTTATTTATTTTTTAATATATTTATTTATTATTTTTAAAAATAATTATTTAGTTTAATAATAATTAAATATTTTAGTTTTCTTCAATACAATTATGCCTTTCTTTTTATTATTTTCATTCTTTATTTTATTAATTCCAATTTATTTAATTTTTTTATTTTTTAGAAAAAACAGGTTTATTTTTAATAATTAAACTTTAAATTAAATTAAATTTATTCTTTAAAGAGTACCTGATACTTTTGCTTTTTTTCATCCTTATTGTGATGCTTGTGGTGGTGGTGAAAGGGTTCTTTGGTTAGCATTAAATGCTTTGCATATTAAGTAATTTAATTTTAAATATTTAAAAAGGGAATATATTTTTAATTAAATTTAAAAAAAGGAGTTTCTTTATAAATAAAATATTTTCTTTAAATTTAGATTCCCTGAACTAAATTTTGTTATTTATACTGGTGATGTTGATAAAACTCCTGAACAAATTATTAAAAAGGTTTTCTTTAAAATAGATTAATTATTCTATTTATGGTTGTTTATAATCTTTTAAAAAGGATTTCTTCTTTGAATTTTAATTAATTTTGCTAATTCATTGAACTATATTTTTAATTTTTCCTTTATCCAAAATTCGATCTAGACATTTTAGACACCCTGATTTTTTTAGAATATATTCCAGACCAATAAATAAAGGTAAATGCCAGGAGTTTTTTTAAGTTTTTCTTACAATTATTAATTTCTCCCTTCTTTTTTCAGGCAAATTCTTGTTTTAATATTTCTGTTCCAACTGACCGTCTCCATTTTATTTTTCTCCAAAAACGTTGGTTATTAGAAGCTAAAAATTATCCTCGTTTTACTTTAATTGCACAATTATTTTCTGGCCTTATTGTTGGATTGGAAGCTTTATGGAAATTAAATCCAGAATGGTTTTCTTTTCTTTTTAAAATTCTTTTAATTATTTAAAGGTTTATTGACACTACTGGTTGTCCTTTAACTTTACCTTTATTCTATTGGTTAGGAGGAGCTAAAACTATTTGTTATATTCATTACCCAATAATCACAACAGGTTTTTTTTAATTTAAATTATTTTTTAATATTTTTAAAGAAATGATACAAATAGTTAATTCAATGAAAACTAGTTATAATAATTCTTCTATAATTTCTTCCAGTCTTTTATTGACTAAAACAAAATTATTTTATTATAGAATAGTTGCTTTTATTTATAAAATTTGTGGAAAATGTTCTCAATTAACAATGGTTAATGGAAGGTTTTTTTTTCTTTTTAATTAATTTAAATTAATTAAAATTAATTAGAATAATTAATTAAAATTAATTAATTAGAATAATTAATTAAAATTTAAATAGTTGGACTGCTTCACATATTCAACAAATTTGGTCTTGTAATAACTTTTCTATTGTATTTCCACCCTGTAATGTTGAAAAACTTTTAAAATTAGAGAATAAAGAAAGGAAAATACAAATTCTTTCAATTGGCCAAATTAGACCAGAAAAAGATCATCTTAAGGTTTTAATTTAAATTTAAATTAATTATTTTAAATATTATAGCAATTAGAAATTTTTAATGAAGTGAGGCAATTAATTAAAAATAAAAAACTCGATATAAATGTAATTAAATTTAAATTAAATTAAAAATAAATAATTAAAAGATTAAATTAATTATTGCCGGTGGTTGTCGTAATGAAGAAGATTTAAAAAGAGCAGAATTTTTGCGTTGTTATGCTCAAGGAAATTTTGGTTTTAAATCTGGTATTGAAATTGATTGGGAATTAAATGTATCTTGGGAACGATTGGAAGAATTAATGAAGGTAATTAATTAATTAATTTAATTAAATAATTAGAAAAGAATTCATTAATTGGACTTCATACAATGTGGAATGAACATTTTGGTATTTCTGTTGTTGAAGGTATGGCTGCAGGGATGATTATGGTTGCACATAATTCTGGTTATTTTTTTAAATTTAATTAAATTAAATTTTTTTAATTTTTAAAAAAAGGTGGTCCATCATTAGACATTATTGGAGATAATATTAATTTAATTAATAATAATAATGAAAATAAATGTGGATTTTTAGCTTCAACAAAAGAAGGTTTTATATTTTTAATTTAAATTAAATTAAATTAAAAAAAAAAGAATATATTAATTCAATTATTAATATTTTGGAAATGGAGTCTAAACAATTAGAAATTATACGTAATAATGCAAGGAATAAAGTTTTACATTTTTCTGATAGTTTCTTTGAAGAAAGATTTTGTAATTTAATTTCATCTTTTTTTGAAAAAACAAAAGAAATTTAAATTCTTTTTCTCTTTTATTTGTTGATTTAAAAATATTTAATTTTTTTTCTAATTAATTATTAATTAATTAATTAATTTAAAAAATGGTAAAGAAGAGATAAAGCAACCATTTAATAATTTCTTCTTTTTTTTTTATTTTGTTTTCTTTTTTTCCTATAAAATTAATTATTCTTTGTTAAATATTAATTTAAATAAAAGAAGAATTGTTTTCTCAATTTATTTATTTAAAAAATCAAAAACAATTTAATAATAAAAATAAAAAATATTTATTTTATTTTTGTTTAATTAGAACAATTAAAAAATAATTTTTTTTAAAGTACATAAATTTTAAAATATTTTTATATTAAACCCCAAAATTAGAAATATTTAAAAATATCTAAATATAGAAATTATTTTGTTTGTAAAGAGAAAAAGGAAAGGGGAGATGGGTAAAATGAATATTTATTTATTTTTAATTAAAAAAAAAACAATTTTATATTAATTGTTTATTTAGCTTTTCTTTTTTAATTTTTTTTTAAAATTAGTGAAATAAATTTAAAATTAAAAAAAAAATTTTTTTTTCTTGTATAGACATTAAATTTTATTTTTTTTTTGTTTCAAAATAATAATTTGTGTGCATTTTAAAATAACTAATAATAAAATATATTTTTATTTATTTATATAAATAAGGTAAAAAAATTAATATAAAATGCATTGAATTATTTTATATTTATTTTCTTTTTTTTTTTTAATATTTAAAAATTAAAATGCATTTCTTAAAAAGAAATATTTATAAAAATATTTAATATTATTTATTTTATTTAATTAACATCATTGCTCAAAAACATCATCTTTTTGTAAATTCTTTTTATAAAAATTGCTAAAAATTAAATGAATGTTTATTTAAATAGCTATTAAAATTTTTTTAATAATTTTAAGTATATTTTTTGTTATTTATAATTGAGTCATATGATTTAAATATTTTTCCCTCATATCATTTTTCAATCATTTTTAATTTAATATTATTTTTTGTTTTTAAGTAAATATTATTTATTGCTTTTTTTATTTTTATAAATTTCTTTACTATTCTTTTTTTATTTATTTTAAAAAACAACAAAATAAAAAAGCAAAATTAAATAGAATATATATTTATATAAACAGTTGTTTATAATAAATAAAATAAATAAATAAATAAATATTCATTTAAAACGTCCCTCTTAAAGTTTTTTTTTTATTTTAAAAAATGCTAACAAATAAATAAATAAATATATTAATTTAATAAAATAGTTTTATTTAATATTTCATAAAAAATTAATTTTATTATAATATTAATGACAACATTTAAATATGTACTTCTTATAAAATAAAAATAGAAAAGTTTATTTTTGTCTTAAATAGTCTGGTTTCCAAGTTTATTTTTTTCATGTTAATTTAATAAATACATAAACAATCTACTTATTGTATGCAATATATTAAAATAAACTTGAATATAACAAACTTGAATATAATAAACTTGAATATAATAAACTTGAAATAAAATAAACTTTACTATTTATTAAATAAATATTTGTTTAAAGATGCCTTTCAATTTTATTTATACATACGTACATTTATTAAATTATTTTTTAAACATGTTTATATTTATTAAGTTTATTTTAAGCCTCTTTAAATATATTACATATGATTTGTTTATTTATTTTAATAAAATAACAAAAACATTTGGTTATTTATTTATTTAAAAAATATATTTTATTAGTAATAATCAATCTTTTTCTTTTTTTACTTTTTTTTTTTAAATTTTATATTTATATTATTTTATAAACTCCATATATATTTTTATTTATTAATTTAATCCTTTAAAAGAAATAAATATTATTTTTATTTATTAAAAATGAAAAAAAAAAAAAAGAAAAGAATTATTTATTTATTTATTTATTAATATATACATTTAATAATAATTATTATTTTATTCTTATTTCTTAATATAAAATTTATTTATTTATTTTATTTATATATACATATGTACTTTCATCTTTTTTTTTTAATAAAAACCAGGAAAGATAATTAATTTAAAAATAGTGTTTATATATTAAAAATAAATAAATTAATTTTTTAATTAATTAAATAATTATTTATTTAAAATAATAATATTTTTAATTTTTAAAGGTAAAAAAAAATAATTTAAAATCTACCCATAAAATAACCCTTTTTCTTTGTTTAATAAAATATATTTAATTTAAAATAATTTTTAGAACAACAAAAATATTTATTTTAATAATTAAATACAATTTTGTAGACGTTTAAAAAAAAAAGGTTGGGGGTGTTTATGGGGGTTAAATAAAAAGAAATAGAGAAACAGTTTCACATTCACAAACATTTATTTATTTATATTTAAAAAAAAAAGTAAAAATATTTATTTATTTATATAATAATCTCTTTCTTTTTTTTTATTTTTTTAATTTTATTTTTTTGCTTTTTTTTTAAATAAAAATTCTCGACAACCACAGCCTTCAATGGCTTTGGTGTAGTAGTGGTAGTGGTGGTTGTTTGGTCACCCCCAGCGGCAGAATATAGAGAGAAAGAAAAAGAAGAGAAAAAAGCGCGGGGCTGGCCGACAGATTTGAATTGTAATAATAATAATAATAATAAAATTGTGTCCTTTATATTTCTCTTTTTTTTTTCCGTTTAATAATAATATATTTATTATTTAAAAAATTAAAAAAGGTAAAATAATATTATTTATTTATTAAATTAAATATTAATTTATTTAATTTTATTTATTTAATTTTATTAAATAAAATTAAATATTAATTAATTATTTAATTAATTCTAATTAATTATTTAATTAATTTTAATTAATTAAATATTATTTTAAAAATTATTTATGTTTTTATTTAAATATTTTCTTCCTTTATTTATTAAAATAAATAATAAAATATTATTATTATTATTCTTTTTTGATTCAAAATAATTTAATTATTTTTGCACTTTTATTAAATAAAACTAAATTAATTTTTATCAGTAAAAATTAATTTGTTTTTTTTTATTTATTTAATTTTATTATTATTTTTATTTTTTTTTATTTATATAAAAAAGGGTATATAGACAAATAGTATTATTTATATAATAATTTATTATATTTTTAAATGCAAAGACAAATAATGCACAATTTTATTTTTATTTAAAAATTAAATAAATAATCTGTTATTTTTAATTTAAAATAAATAAATATTTACATAATTAAATAATTATTTTTATTTATTTATTTATTTTTATTTTAATCATTTTTATTTTGTCATAAAAATAGTCAAATAAATAAATAAATAATTAATTTAATTTTTATTTAATTTTAAATTTAATTAATTAATTATTCCTTTTAATTTATTAAATAATTTATTTATTTATTTAATTTAAATAAATAAATATTAATATTTATTTACTACATACAAACATAAATAAATTAAATTAAAGTTTATTTATTTAAATAAACTTTCTCTATTAATAATAAAATTAATTAAAATAAAATACCTATAGTTTATTTATTTATTTAATTGTAAAATAATTAAATAATTTATTTTATTATTTATTTATTTATTTAATTCCCTTTTTTTGATTTTTTTTTATTTTAATAAATTAAATATTTTTATTATTTTCACACATTTTTAAAAACAAGTTTTTTAAAGTTATAAATATTTTTGCTGTTATTATTTTAAATAAAATAAAATTTTTAAATTACCCCCAAAATATTTTTTAAAAAAATAAAAAGAAAGAAGAGAGAAGGAAGAAGGAGAAAGAGATGCAATAAAAAATAAATAAATATTTAAAAAAAAAGCAATAATCGCCCTCTCTCTTTTTTATTATTTTATTTTATATAAAATAGTAAATTGCCTATTAAATTTATTCCCCTTTTTTCTTTCTTTTTTTCTTTTCCTTTCCCCCTAAAAATAATAACAACAACAACAGCTGCGAATATTCATATATATTAAATAAATATATAAATTTATTTATTTATTATGAAGAGAGAGAAAAGAAAGAAAGGAAATGGAAGGGGACTTGTTTTTGACTGCGCAATTTTATGTACTTCTTTTTTTCTTTTCCTTTTCCTTTCCCTTCTAAATATATTTATTTATTTTAAATTTATTTAAATAATCCAATATATAATTTTATTTATTTACATTTATTTAAATTAATTATTTAAATTAATTATTTATTTAATTAATTTATTTATTTATTTAATTAATTAATTTATTTATTTAATTAATTAATTTTATTTAATTTATTTAATCAATTAATTATTTAAATATTTATTTATTTATTTTTTAAGGTCATTCATTATTTAACAAAAAAAAATATTTATTTATTTATTTATTACAACTATATAAATGTTTGCACAATTAAATATATATATTTATAAATAAATGTGTTAAAAATATATATATTTGTTTACGAAAAATAATATATGTACACATATATATTATTTTATTAAATATTTATTTATTTATTTATTCTCTCATTCTTTTCTTTTCTATTTTTAAAATATAACCAAAATATATAATTAAAAATAAATAAATATTTATTAAATAAAATAAATTAATTATTTATTTTCTTTAAAAAACAACCTTTTTTCTTAACAAATAAAAACCTTAAATATAATAAAAATAAACAAAAAATGATGTCTATTATTTTAATAAAAGAAAATTAATTTTTTTTTTTTGATTAAATTTATATTTAGAAAAAAGAGAATAAATAAATATTTTATTTATTTTTTAATTTTTGGTCAATTTATTAATATAAATATTTTAATTTAATTTTAAATAAAATTATTTATTTAAATAATTAATTAATTTAAAAGAAAAGGCTTTTATTTCCTAATAATTTAAATGAAAAAAAAAATTCTAAAAATAAAATTTCTAAAAATAAATTTATGCAAAAAATGAACTAGAGACCATGTTTTGGATTAAACAATTTATTTCCTTTTTTTTTTAATATTTTTATTTAAATTAATTAAATAAAATATTCTTCTTTATTTTTATTCTCCTTTAATTAATTAATTATTTTATTCTATTTTTTAATTAAAAAGTTTCTCAAGTTTTATTTTTAATATTTTTATTAGGCAGCGCTCAAACATTTCTGCGCCGAAATAATTTAATTAAAATTGCAAAAATTGTTTTTATTTAAAAATTGTTTAATTATTTAAATTAAATTTAAAAATATTTTTAAAAATTGTTAAAAGCTTTAAATAAATAAATAAATATTTTAATTAATTCCAAAAATGGAAATATATATTTTCTTTTTTTTTTTTAATTTAAATTCATAGAATTTCACATAAATATTTTTGAAACAAATATTTATTTTTGTATTTATTTTTTAATTATATAAATTATTTAAAAAAAATACAATTTTAAAATTAATTTTTTTTTGCAATATTTTATTAAAAATGATTTCATTAATTAAAAATAAATATTTTAATTTTAACCCCTCTTTTATTTAAATAAATTAAATTATTTTATTTATTTATTTATTTTTTAAATATTTTTAATTTTAATAGAGTGGTTATTTAAAAATATTTATTTTTTTTTAGCAAAAATAATAATATCTATCTATGTAGAATTTATTAATTATTATAAGTATATATTACTTAATATATTTAAATAATAATCCTTTTTCTATTAATAAATAAAAATTAATATATTTATTATTTAATTAATTAATTTTTATTTATTTTTATTTTTTAGTTAAAAAATAAATCCTTTTTATTTAAAATCTCCTTTTTCTCCCAAGTTTTATTTAAAAAAGAAATAAAGTTGGAAATTAAAACTTTAAAAGGATTTATTTATTATTTAATTCAAAGATCTTTTTATTTATTTATTTATTTTTTAAAATAAATAATTAAATATATTGACTAATAATTAATTAATTATTTATTTTATTTATTTATTTTATTTATTTATTTAATAATATTTAAATTAATTTATTTAAATATAACTATAAAACAGAATTCTGGTGTTAGTTTAAAATATTATATAAAATTCTGTTAGACCTTCTTTGTTGTTTTTAAATAAATTTAATTAGTTAAAATTATTTATTTATTACTTAACTTTAATTAAATTATTAAATAAATATTTAATTAATTTATTTAAATATTTTTACTGTATTTAATTGACCAATATTTTTTTTTATATTTAAATTTATTTCTTTATTAAAAAATTGAGAAGGATTACAGTAATTTAAATATATTAACATTGACATTTATTTAATGTTTTTAAAAAGATATAAAAATTATTATTATTATTTATTTATATATAATAAGCAATTTTTGTTTTATATAAATAATAAAACAATTTATTTATTTATTTATTAAATAAATAAATAATTTAAATAATATTTAATTTTAATTAAATATTAGTTTTTTAAATAATTATTTGGGCGCATACTTGTTTGGCGCAATCTTTTATAGATTAAAAAGGTTGGATAACCTTTAATTATTTAAATAATTTTAATAATTGTTAGATATTCTTTTTTAAAGTTTTGATTTAATATATCTAAGGTTATAGAAATATAAAGAATATTTAATTTATATTTTTTAAAAATATTAAGTAAATTAAAATATTATTTAATTAATTAATTATTTTAATTAATTATTAAACATTAATCCTTATTTTTCTTATAAATATTTATTTATTTTTATTACAGCCTAATTGATGTAAGAAAGTTTATTTTTTATTTATTAAATAAAAAAGAAGTCCCTTTTTTATTTTCTTTAAATCTTTTTTCTTTTTTAATATAAAATTATATATATAATTTTATTTATTTATTTATTAAAAATGCCATTTCTTTTAAAATAAATAAATATAATTATTAATTATTCAAAATATACTTTTATTTGCGTGTATGTACTTTTATTAGTTAATTGAGCAAAATAAAATAAAATAATTATTATTTATAAATAAATAAAATGTACTTTTTTTTTTATTAGTTAATAATAAATTGCCTCAAATATAAATCAAATAAAATAAATATATTTATTAAAAATAAAAGAAAATATTTTAAATTAATTTAATTATTTTTTTTTTAATTAAAGGTTCTCTATTTTATTTTTCAAAAATATATTTTCTTTTAAAAAAATATTTTTAATTATTTATTTATTTTTATTTATTTGCTGTATATTTATTTAAAAATAAAAATATATTTATTTATTTTATTTTTATTAATATGTTTATATTTTAATTAATTAATTTTAAATTTTAAAAATAAATAAATAAATATTTTTATTTAAATTAATTATTAATTTTATTTTTTTTTTCTCTTTCTTTTTTTTCTTTAATTTCTCAAAAAATGGACTAATTTTTTATTCATGAAATAAAATAAAATAATAATAATTTTTTAAAATTTATTTGAAGTGCTAAAAAAATTAAAAAATAATTTTGTTGCGTGACTGCACACATTGCCAAATAAATAAATTTATTTATTTTATTTTTATTAAAATATTTATATGTATAAACATTTCAATCACAAATAAAGAAATAAATAAATTTAATTTATGCATTAAAAAAAAAGTTTATTTATTTTTTTAAATAAACTTTTAAAATAGAGAGAAAAATAAACTTTTTCTTTTTTTTTATTTTATTTAATTTTTATTTTTATTAAATGAATTAATTAATTTTATTTAATTAATAAATAAATTAATTTATTTATTTATTTAAATAATTTATTTAATTATTTATTTATTTTTAATAATATTTCTGAATTAATTTAATTTCTTTTAAAATATTTGTGTACTTTGGATAGTTAAAAATTTTATTAAAATTACTTTTTTTTAAAAAAAAGCTTTTCTTTAAATTTAAAATAATTATTTAAATTATTATTTTTTTTTATTTAAATATTTTAAATTTTATTAAAATAATATTTATTTATTTATTTTCCTTCTTTTAATAAATTAATTTAATTTAATTTTTTTTTAATTTAAAATTTAATTAAAATAATTAATTAAAATTTATTAGCCCTTAATTAAATAAAATAAAATCCAGAATATTTAAAAATATTAATTTATTATTTTAATTATTTAATTTAAATGTTAAATAAAATATTTTATTTATTTTTAGAATTATTTCCTTAGAATTATTTAAATAAATAAAATTATATTTATATTTTAAAATGTCAAATAATTTATTAAAAAAAGATTTAAAATTAAATAAAGAAGAAGAAGAACAATTAAATAAAAAAGAAGAAGAAAAAGAAGAGGAAATAACAACACAAAATAATTTAAATAATTTATTTAATTCTTCTTCTGCTTCATCTTCTCCATCACATAAAATGGTTATTTAATTAATTAATTTATTTAATTAATAATTTATTTTATTTTATTAATTTTAATTAATTAATTAAATTTAAATTAATTAAATTAAATTAATTTTATTAATTTTAATTAATTGATTAAATTTAAATTAATTAAATTAAATTAATTTTATTAATTTTAATTAATTAATTAAATTTAAATTAATTTTAATTAAATTAATTAATTTAGTTTATTCAACAATCATCATTATTAACATTACCTTCTACATCAACAAAAACAAAAACAACATCAGAATTAATTAAAAAACAATTAAATAATAATAATAAAGATGAAGAAGATTTTAATTTAAATAATTTACAAAATAATGAAATAAATAATAATAATACTTTTTTATTACTTCAACAATTATTAAATATACAACAACAACAACAACAGGTAAATTAATTATTAAATTACTAGATTAATTATTCCTTTCTTTTCTTTTATTATTAATTTAAATTAAAAATTAAATGGTAAATAAATTAATTATTTTCTTCTTTTCTAAATTATTTATTTAATATTAAATAAAAATATTTTTATTTTTCCTTTTTTAATTTTAAATTTAATTTTTTGAATAAATAATATATTAAATAATTATTTAAATTCTTTAAAAGTACACAAGTAAAAAAGAATTATATTAATTTTATTATTATTCTTTTATTTTTATTTTCTCTCTCTTTCTCTTTTATTTATTTATTTAATTAAACTTTAATTGTTTATTTAATTTAATAAAAATATAATTATTTAAAATTAAATAAAATTTTAATTTTTAATTAAAAGGTTAAGGGTAGGATTATTTAAATAATTAATTAAAATATTTAATTAAATGATTATAAATATTTAATTGTTTCTAAATATAAATTAATTTATTTATTTATTTTTAAAAAAGTACTTTTTATTTATTTTAATTTTAAAATTAAATTTTCTTTTTTTTTTTTTAATTTACTCAGACATTAAAATATAAATAAAGAGAATAGTACTTTTGTCTTTTTTTTTTTTTAAAAAAGAAATAATAAATAAAATATTAATAATTTTTATTTGTTTAAATTAAATGGTTATTTTAGGTTTTTTTTTTTATTTTTAGAAAATTAAATAAATAAATAAATATTTTAGCTAATTAAATAAATTAAAATTTTAAATTTAATAGAACATTTTTAATTAATTATAAACTATAAAATATATTTCATTAAATTAATTTTAAATAAATTATTAATCAATTAATATATTAAATTTTTATTTTTTAATAAATTAGTCAATTAATCATTTTATAATTAAATATTAAAATTGATTAATTAAATAAACAAACAAATTAATTAATTAATTATTTAATTAATTATTTAATTAATTAATTTATTTATTTAATTTAATTAATTTATTTATTTAATTTAATTAATTATTTAATTTAATTTAATTAAATTAATTTATTTATTTATTTATTTAATTAATTATTTAATTAATTAATTAATTAAATTAATTAATTTATTTAATTTAATTAATTATTTAATTTAATTAATTAATTTATTTATTTATTTAATTAATTATTTAAATAAATATTAAATAATTAAATATTTAATTTAATTTTTTAGAATCAACAAAAACAACAAATGCAAATATTTGAATCATTTTTCCCTTCAATTAATTCATTACAATTACAACAACAAATAAATGAAGAAAAAGAAGAAAAAGAAAAAGAAGGAAGTTGTAATAATGGAATTAATAATTCTTTATTTAATTTAAATAATAATAAAGATAAAGAAGAAATGTCTTCTTTAAATGAAGAAAAAGGTAAAAAAGAAGGGGAAAAATATTTTAAATTAAAATTGCATTATTTATTTATTTAATTAATTTAAATAAAATAAAATAAAAATTAATTAAAATAAAATAATTAATTTTTATTTATTTAGCAACAACATCTTCTTTATATTCTTCTCCTTCTTCTAATCAACGTAGAGCATCTGTATTATCATTAAATAATAATAATTCTTCTTCTTCATTAAAACAACAACCAATTATTCGTCAACGTCTTCTTTCTTATAATGGACAATTTCCTTCTTCATTATCACAATTAAATAAATGCCAAAAACAACAACTAAATAATAATTCTAATAATAATTTTTTATTTTCTAATTTAATTCAACAACAACAACAAACATCCTTTTCTTCTTCTTCTTCTGTTATTACTACAAAATCTGTTCGTACACAGAGAGCTCCAATTAAAGAAATAATAACTTTAGATGATCCTAATGAATTAGAAAAGGTAAGAAGATTTAATAAATAAATATTTATAAGGACATAAATAAGACAAAAGGATATTTAACTTAATTAATTAATTAATTAATTAATAGTTTATGTCTCGTGGAGAAGAACAATGTATTCAAGATATGCGTACTTTTATTACTCAATTTTCTCTTCGTCAAACAACTGTGGCTTTAATGACAGGTACTACTTAAATAAATAAATTAAATAAATAATTAATTAATTAATTAATTAATTAATTAATTAAATAATTAATTAATTAATTTAGGTGTTTCTCAACCTTATATTTCTAAATTATTAAATGGAAATCATAGAGAATTATCACTTCGATGTCGTAAGGTAAAAAAGGAATTTTAAATAAATTTTAAAAATAATTAATTAAATTAGCTTAATTTATTTAAAAAGAATATTTCCCCTCTTTTATTTAATTAATTAATTAAATTAAATTAAAGAATATTTATTGTTGGTATTTAAATTGTCGTCGACATCCAGAAAAGTTGGCACTTTTTGTTCAAGATCATCCAACAAGTAGATTAGACACTACAGCTGAAGGGGAATTAATACCTCAAAGAAGAGAACGTTATGTTTTTAGGCCTGTACTTCTTCGAATTTTGGATAATTATTTTCAGGTAATTTAGATATATTTAATTAATTAATTTTAATTTAAAGGAAAGTCCTTTCCCTGATACTTCAAAACGTTTAGAAATTGCAACTGCTTGTAATAAACATTTACAATTAGATAAAAAAGGTAATTAATTAATTATTTAATTATTTAAATTAATTAAATAATTATTTAATTATTGAAGTAATTAATTATTTAATTAATTAAAGGAAATCAATTAATGCCAAAAGAAGTAGTTACCCCCCAAGTGTTTCTTAATTGGTTTGCTAATAAAAGAAAAGAAATGCGAAGACGTACACAAAGGGGAAGTAGTGGCAATAAAAGAACAAAGAATATATCAAAAAATAATCAACAGGTAATTAAATTAAATAAATAAATAAATATATTTTATTTATTTAAAATTAATATTTATAAATTAATAAATAAATAATTATTTAATTCATTTTAATTGGTCTTTAAAATATTTATTTATCTACTTATTTATTTATTATTAAATTCTAAGTTTTAAATTAAAAAATAAACTTGAATTTATAAAACTTTTTTTGTAAGCGTATAAATTCCCTTCTTTTAATTTAATTTAATTATTTAATTTTAAAGCTTAATAATAATTATGGTATTTCTTCAACAGCTTCATATTCTTCTTCTTCTTCCTCTTCATTTTCCCCAACACCACCTAATTCTGCATCATTTAATAATAAATCACCTAATGGAAATTTTAATAATTTTTTAGAGGTTTTTAAAATTTAAATTAAATTAAATTAAAATTAAAAAAAAAAGGATCAAAAACAACAACAACAACAATTAAATAATTCTTCAAATATAAATTTAGATATTTTAAATAATAATATTGAAGAATTTTTATTACTTGCCAGTCATCAACATTCTCTTCAACAAACACAACAACAAAGTTTATTAATTCCCCAACTTTTATTAATGCAACAACAACAACAAAATGTTTGATTTTAATTTTTAATTTAATTAAAATTAATTTTAGAATAATTTAATATCTCCAATAACAACCCCTTCTTCTCCTTTATTTTCTTCTTCTTCTTCTTCTTTTGAACAAAATAATAATTTAATATCACCAACTTTATTAGAACAATTTATTTTATTTCAACAACAACAAATATCTAATAATAATACAACAACAAATAATAATAATAATATTGGAATTAATAATAATAATAATGTTTTCCCTTTATTTACAGTTAATATTTTTTTAATTAATAAATAAATATTTGGGGTATTTTTAAAAATAAAATTAAACATTTATTTAATTGAAAAATAGGCTTAAATATATTTTAATTTAATTTAAGAATATTCAACAACAACAATTAATTAATTCTTTAAATAAACAAATAAATAATTCTTCTTCTTCTAGTCCAAATAATAATAATACAACAACAGATTTAATTAATTTAAATACTGCCAAAATTTTAGAAAATTCAGCGGCAATGGCTATTGAACAAAATACACAATTATTAGAACATTTACTTGAATATTAATTTAATTAATTAATTTAATTAACTTTAAATTAATTAAATAATTTAATTAATTAATTTAATTAATTAATTTAATTAAATTTAATTAATAAATTAAAATAAATTATTTAAATATTTTTGTTTATTTTTTGGAATAATAAAAAGGGTTAGAAATAAAAGTTTAATTAATTATTTAATTTTTAGTCCTTTAATTAAATGGTTGGGAAACATTAAAAATTAATTAATTATTTTCTAAAAGTGAAATGTATATTTGTTTGTTTATTATCTCTGTATTAAATAATAATTATTTAATTTACATTATTTTTTATTTTTTACATATTAATTAATTAATTATAATTTTCTTTTCTTTTTATTAAATAAAATAAACACCGCCAAACTTTTTTGTGCTTTTTCTTTATTTTATTTTTAATTTTAATATATCTCTAAAATTATATATTTTTTTAAATTGTTTTTTATTAATATTTGGACATTTTTATATTTAAATATGTCCAAAAAATTAATAATTTCTTTTTTCTTTTAATTTAAATAATAAAATTAATATTATTAGTTTAATTAATTAATTACCTCTTTACTATATATTTCTTTTTTATTTTAATAAATTTGTTATAAAAATATTTTTTTTTAATAAAAACAAATTATTTGAATTATTTGTTTAAAATAAAATATGTTTAAGGAATGGTCTTTAATATTTAAATATTAAATTAAATTAAATTAAATTAAATTAAATTAAATTAAATTAAATTAAATTAAATTAAATTAAATTAAATTAAATTAAATTAAATTAAATTAAATTAAATTAAATTAAATTAAATTAAATTAAATTAAATTAAATTAAATTAAATTAAATTAAATTAAATTAAATTAAATTAAATTAAATTAAATTAAATTAAATTAAATTAAATTAAATTAAATTAAATTAAATTAAATTAAATTAAATTAAATTAAATTAAATTAAATTAAATTAAATTAAATTAAATTAAATTAAATTAAATTAAATTAAATTAAATTAAATTAAATTAAATTAAATTAAATTAAATTAAATTAAATTAAATTAAATTAAATTAAATTAAATTAAATTAAATTAAATTAAATTAAATTAAATTAAATTAAATTAAATTAAATTAAATTAAATTAAATTAAATTAAATTAAATTAAATTAAATTAAATTAAATTAAATTAAATTAAATTAAATTAAATTAAATTAAATTAAATTAAATTAAATTAAATTAAATTAAATTAAATTAAATTAAATTAAATTAAATTAAATTAAATTAAATTAAATTAAATTAAATTAAATTAAATTAAATTAAATTAAATTAAATTAAATTAAATTAAATTAAATTAAATTAAATTAAATTAAATTAAATTAAATTAAATTAAATTAAATTAAATTAAATTAAATTAAATTAAATTAAATTAAATTAAATTAAATTAAATTAAATTAAATTAAATTAAATTAAATTAAATTAAATTAAATTAAATTAAATTAAATTAAATTCCTAATTTATTTAATATTTTTATTTTTAGCTAAATAACTTTAACTATTAGACTTCTATCTACCTATTTATTTACATTAGCATTTCTCCTTCTTTTCTACTTCATTTCATTTGGAAGTAAAAATTCCTTTTTATTTATTTATTTTTTTAGAATTTATTTTTTTGTACTAAAATACGTCATTTAAAATATATTTATTTTTATTAAAATATTAAATAAATAAATAATTTCAATTAATTAATTTTTATTAAAATATTATTTTTAAAAAGAAATTATTTTTTAATTTATTTTGGGTTTATTATACATAAATGAATTAATTATTAAATTTTATTTAATTTAAAAAATAATTTAATTAAATTAAAAAATATTTATTTATTTTATTTTTCCTTTAAAATTTGTATTTTTGTTTTCCTTTGGGAATTTAAAGAAAAAAAAGATTTTTAATTTTATTTATTTATTTATATACTTCTCATTTCCTTTGAGTTTATTTTTCTTTCTTTTTTTTTTGAAATAAAATATTTTATTTATTAAATAAATATTTTTAATAATTAATTAAATAGTACATATTTTTAAATAAATCTCTCTATTATTATTTTATTTTTTAACTAAAAAAAGGGAAAAAAAGGTTAACAACCTTTAAAATATTAAATAAAAAATTATAATTATTTTTTTAAATAAATGACGACAATTGTTTATATTTAAATAAAATAATAACTACATATAATTTTATTTAAGTACTATATAATTACATATTTATTTAATATTAAATAATAAAGAAATTTTTTTTAAATTAATTCATTAAATTAAATTAATTTAAGGCCAACTAAACTTCACAAATTATAATTAATTTATTAATTATTAATTTTAATTGTTTTTTGTATTATTTAATAGACCAGAATTTAAGCTACAAAATACCAAAAAATCAGAATTTCTGAAAAATTAAAAATAAAGTTATAGTCCAAAAACCTCCAAAAAACCTAACTTTTTGTTAAATCTTTTAGTTTTTTTGAGATAACTTTATTTTTAATTTTTCAGAAATTCTGATTTTTTTGTATTTTGTAGCTTATATTCTGGTCTATTAAATAATACAAAAAACAATTCAAATTACCCAACATTTCCTAAGTTATAATTAATCAAATACAATTACCCCTTTATTTAATATAAATTAAATTTAAATAAAAAAAGTAACATTTATTTTTCTATTTTTAGATTTTTTTTAAATTTTATTTAATCAATTTTTGACTTTTATTTTCTTGCAAATATTTAAATTTAATTTTTAATTCCTAAAAAGAATTACTACTACTAAAAATATTTTTTTCCTTTTTTCTTTATTTTTACCCATAAATAAATACAATTTTATTTTATTTGTCATTTCCTGTTCTTCTTTAAATAAAAATAAAAATATTCTTTTTAAAGAGACTTTTAATTTAATTTTAAAAAATTAAATATACTATTTAATTAATTAATTCTAAATTTTTTTTTATTTTTTAAATTTAATTTTTATTAAATTAATTTATTTATTTTTTAATTCTTTTGCAAGAAAAAAAAAAGTTCCTTTTATTTTTCCCCTTTTTTAATGCCAAAGATAAATAAAGAATAAATTAAAATATTTTTAAATAAATATATTCTTTTTTTATTTAAATAAATAAATAAATATATTCTCTCTTTTATTTTCTTTTATTTTTTTAAAAAAATTGCATGTTAATCTTTTATTTATAAAATAAAACAAAAAAACTTTTTTTTTTTTTATTTATTTTTAATTTTAAGTATTAATTTTGTTTAATTATTTAAATTTTTATTTATTTAATTAAAAAAAGAATTTTAAAGAAAAATAAAATTAATAGGTTATTTATAAAAGAGAAAAAGAAGAAGCCTTTTATAAACATTAAATAAATAAATAAATATTTATTTAAATATATATGTAGTAGTTTAAATTAAATACCCATTTTATTAATTTTTATTTAATTTTTAAATTTTATAAAATAATTTATTTTTCTTTTTTAATTAATTAAATAAAATATTTTTTTTTTTAATTTTAAATAAAATAAATAACCATTAAATTATAATTATTTTTATTTTATTTTTTACCTTTCTTTTTATTGAATTTTTAAAGTTCATTTATTTTCTATTATTTTTTCTTTTTTTTAATTTTAATGTTTGAATAAACAATTTAAACCTTTTTATATGCTTTTAATATAAAATAAAAAAATTACTTTATTTATAAATAAAATAAATTAATTTAAATATTTATTTATTTATTTAATTAATTTTATTTTTAATTTATTTCTTTTAATTTTTATTTCTTTTACTTATAATTTAATTTAATTTATTTAATTTTAATTGTTTTAAAATTTATTTTTAATCAAATAAATATATATTTATTACTACTACTACTACTACTAAATAATAATAAATATATATACACAAGTACTTTACTTTTTTTTTAAAAAATAAAAAAAATTTCCATTACAAGGAAATAATAAATAAATAATAAAAAAGGGGGAAATGCGCAAATGTGTGAAAATTATTTATTTATTTTTAATCCTTTAAAATATATAAAGGAAAATATTTTAATAATTAAATTAATTAATTTAAATAAATTAAATATTTATTTAATTTAAATAAATAATTTTATAAAATTAATTAATTTAAATAAATTAAATATTTATTAACATATGTGACCTAATAAATTCCAAAACTTAAATTTATTTTTAAAAAATAAAATAAAATAAAAATTATTTTTTTTGTTAAAAAAAATTCCCTTAGGATTTTTTTTTTAAATAAAATATATATCTACATATATGTATATGTATATAGTGGAATAATTTAGTTATTCCACTTTGTGTGTCCCATATGGTTTAACAAACAAATAATGAGTGAAAAAAGGAGAAGATTTTTAATAATATAAAATTAGTATATTTCTTTTCTTTAAAATATTTATTTTTATTTTTATTTAAAAAAGATTCTTTTTAATTTTATTTATTTATTTATTGTCTTAGAAAATTAAATTATTTCTCCTTCTTTTTTTTTTATTAATTTAAATTAATAAAATAAAATTAATTTATTATTTTGTTCTATTTTTATTTAAAAATAACTTTTTAATTTAATTAAATATTCAAAGTTTATTTTATTTTTATTTACTAGCATTTGTTCAGTTGTTCCCTTACCTTTACCTAATGTTCCCTACGCACTACTTTTGTTATGTTTAGTTTATTCTTTAATTAATATCTCTAATTAAAACAATTATAATAGACTTTTAAATAGACTAAATTAAATGTTATATTTCGGGTTATTTAAGATAATTAAATAATTAAAATAATTAATTAAATAAATTAAATAATTAATTAAATAATTAAAATTAATTAATTAAATTAAAATAAATATTCATTTTAATTTTACTATTTTATTTAAATTAATTTAATCTTAATTAGATTATTTTCCGTCCATTTTATTCTTTATTATAATTTATTTTTATTTTCTTTCTCAATATGAAGACCCATTATGTTGTAATAAGTGATGAACATTCAAAATTATTTGGTCATCGAATATTAAATTCTCAACTTTCTCTTTATCTTGGATTGGTTATTTTTTAAATTTATTTAAATTAATTAAAGATTAAGATTCAATTGTTTATTTGTATTTGGGCATTTTCACAACATATTTGGGCAATGTTTAGTTTAAACCAAGTTTAATTTAATTTAATTTAATTTAATTTAATTTAATTTAATTTAATTTAATTTAATTTAATTTAATTTAATTTAATTTAATTTAATTTAATTTAATTTAATTTAATTTAATTTAATTTAATTTAATTTAATTTAATTTAATTTAATTTAATTTAATTTAATTTAATTTAATTTAATTTAATTTAATTTAATTTAATTTAATTTAATTTAATTTAATTTAATTTAATTTAATTTAATTTAATTTAATTTAATTTAATTTAATTTAATTTAATTTAATTTAATTTAATTTAATTTAATTTAATTTAATTTAATTTAATTTAATTTAATTTAATTTAATTTAATTTAATTTAATTTAATTTAATTTAATTTAATTTAATTTAATTTAATTTAATTTAATTTAATTTAATTTAATTTAATTTAATTTAATTTAATTTAATTTAATTTAATTTAATTTAATTTAATTTAATTTAATTTAATTTAATTTAATTTAATTTAATTTAATTTAATTTAATTTAATTTAATTTAATTTAATTTAATTTAATTTAATTTAATTTAATTTAATTTAATTTAATTTAATTTAATTTAATTTAATTTAGATTTTACATTGTGATTTCTCTGATAATTCAACTCTTCCTCCTTTACTTACACGTGTTGATGCAGTTATTTTAATTTAATTTCTAATTAATTTTTAATTTAAAGATTATTTATGATATTGGTCTTTTTCATCATTTATGGGGTATTACTGGTTGTGTAGCTCAACATTTAGATGGAGGATATGGTAATAATTTAATTTAAATATTTAATTAATTTTACCCTTTCTTTTATTTTATTTCTTTTATTTTAAATTTAAAAAATAATTTAAAAGGTCGTTTTTGTTGGTGTATTGCCCATATATTTGCATTAATTATTTGCTTACCTTTTGCTTTTTGTTCACGTCCTCGTCCCTATTGGCTTTGGCCTTTGTTAATTCAACAAAGTGCTTATGGTGTTGGAATGCTTATTTTAAGGTAAATTTTAATTTTAAATTTAATTAATTTAATTTTAAAAAGTTTGGCAGCATTTCCCAAAGCAGCGCAATTAATTGGTGATTTACAAAATGCTCCAATACGTCCAATTGCTTTTTATATTTTTGGGACTCTAATGAACTTCTTTTTGGTTAAAATTAAATTAATAAATTAAATTAATTTCTTTATTTTTAGCTTTATGTTTATTGGCATTGGTATTGGTAATTAAATTAATTTTTAATAATTTAATTAAAATTAAATAAAAATTAAAATTTATTTAAAGGCATGTAGAATCTCTTTGGAATTCTGTTAGAAAATTAAAAAAAGGGGAAACTTTAAATAAAAATAATAATAGACGTCCATTTCGGCGCGCATCTCCAGTTGGAGAAAATATATTAATAAATAATGATTATTGTATTAATAAACAACAAATTAATTTATTAAATAATAATGAAAATAAAGGAGGTATGGAGATATTTAAATAAATTAATTAACCATTCTTTAATTATTTTTAATTTAATAGATGAATTAAAAAAACAAACAATAATTACTACTACTAATACTAATAATTATCCAACAACATTAATTGAACCTTCTTCTTCACAAAATAATAATCAAAGAAATTCTTTTATTAGAAAGAATGAAAAAAATCCATCCTTTGATTCCGATGTTTCTTTACCAAGTACTACTAGGTATTTAATTAATTAATTAATTAATTAAATTAATTAATTAAAGTAATTAATTACTTTAATTAATTAATTAATTAATTTAATTAATTAATTAAAGTAATTAATTACTTTAATTAATTAATTAATTTAATTAATTAATTAAAGTAATTAATTACTTTAATTAATTAATTAATTTAATTAATTAATTAAAGTAATTAATTACTTTAATTAATTAATTAAATTAATTAATTAAAGTAATTAATTAATTTAATTAATTAAAGTAATTAATTCTAATTATATGTAGTACAACCTCAACAACAGCACATTTACTTATTAATGAATTGTATCAAAAGCCTTATTTAAAAGTAAATATAATAAATAAATAGTAAAGAAATCTAAAAAAGGAAGGCCTTCTTTTTCCTTTAATTATTATATTTAATTCCTATGTAAATTAATTAATTTGTAGCTTAATCCATATAGTCTAATTCTAATTTAATTTAAAAGGGGTAGGGCTATTAACTGTGTTAACTAACAATAAGTATTTAATTAAATTAATTCTACTTTAATTTTAATTTCTTTTTTAAATTAATTAATTAAGAGGACACAATTATTAATTAATTAATTTTTAAAAATATTTTTTTTTAATTTAATTAATTTAATAAAAGAAATATTGTTCTATATTATCAACATCTTCTTCTTCTTCTCTACCCCCAATATATTCTTCTTCTTCATTAAATAATAATCAATTAAAACAAAAACAACAATTAAATATTCAATTACCTCCAAGAGTTCTTCATTTAAGAAAACAAGAACAACGTTTTGGACAATTAAAAAATAAATATTCTTTTGAAGAAAATAATTGTAATAGAAAGGTTAAAATAAATTAATTAATTAATTAAAATATTTTTTTAGTCTTTTCCTAATTGTGAATTAAAAACTTCTTCAACAGAAAAGAATTTTTATAATAAATTAAATGAAGGAAAACAACAACAGAATACACAACAATTACCTTTAAATAGTTTAAAAAATAATTCTTAATATTTAAATAATTTCTATAAAATTATTTTTTACACAAAAAAATCTTTAAGAAATTTTTAAAAATTAAAATCAAAGTTTCTGAATTTTTAAAAAAATACTTAAATCCTTTTTAAAGAGATTTAACTAAATAAAAAGACTTTAAAAAAATAATTAATAATTTTTTAGATAATAATACTAATCAAATAAATTATAATTATTATTATAATAAAATAACTCCATTAATTAATAATACATCACGTTGTTCACTTCCTTTAATTAAACCACAATTTAATAATCAAAATTTTGTTTGTTTATTTTTTTAATTAATTTATTTATTTAATTTAAGAATAATCAATTTAATGGTAAAAATGATTGTTCTAATTCTTTTGAATTTTCAATTAATTTAAACAATTATAATAAAGAATTAAAAGAAAATTCTGTTTGGAATTTTAGAGAAAATGAAAAATTGGGTTTTTGTAAAGGAAGAGAAGTAATTTTATTTTTTAATTAAAAGAAATTAATTTTTTTTTAATTTCAGAAATGGCAACGAATAAAAAATAATTAAATTATTTAAATAAATTTAATTTTTTTTATTTATTTTATTTTAATAAAAAAAAGAGTTTAAATTTAATAAAAGTTAATTGAAATTTTTTGAAAAATCATTTTAATATTTCTAGGCATTTTTTACTTAAATTAATTAAAATTTTATATTGCAAAAAAGTAGGGGAAAATGCATAAATTTTCTTATTGTTTCTAAAATATTAATTAAAAACTTCTCTATAATATATTTTTCTGAGGTTGGGCATACTAGCAGAGATATGGAGGTTTGAAGTCAATAACTAACTCAAATTTTAGTAATTGTCTTATAAATTTGGGAATAAGCAACGATAGATACTTGGGTAAGTTATTAATTGTAAGAATAAAACTGTCCTACAGTTTGGGCACTAGTCGCTGCGAAGTGTCCCGTGGTGAATTGTCTGCGGCGAATCGGCGGCGGCGAATTGTCCGATTTTTCTTGACTTCCCTCCATTGCCTTACGCTCTTAAATTTTGTTTTTCTGTTATAAAATTTATTTTAAGGATTTAAAAATTAAATTAGAAATGGATGGTTCAGCAACTCCAGCAACACAAATCGGTAATACAGGACAAGCTAAAACAGGAGGAAATACTGGAACAATTTCAGCTGTTATATATATTTGTGGAGGTTTTACTTTTATTTAATTTAATAATATTCTCAATAATACAAAGATTGTCATAGAGAGAATGAAATACGTCCAAAAGATCCTATTAGATGCCGAGAATGTGGGTATAGAATTCTTTACAAAAAACGAACTAGAAAAAGTTTATTTAATATTTTTAAAGGTTTTATTTAATTTTTAGTGATGGTTTATGATGCTCGATGAGGGACTTTTCAATCAAATTAATATTTTATAAGGTTTCTTTCTTCGATTATCTCAATTATTTATTTAAAAAATTGTTGAAATTTAAATAAAAAATATTTATAAAATTTATTAAAATACTATTCTAACAAAATTTATGGGGTGAAATAAAAAAGTAAAAATATTTACCAAATAAAAAAGTAAATGTATGGTGTTAAATTGAAATAAAATCAGAAAGAATCCCACATCATTATTCTAAACATTTTTGCTTTTTAATTTAATAGAGGAAGCTTAAACTGTGTAATGAAAATAATATTTTTGTAAATCTTATTCTAATGCTTAAATATATTTAAACAACTATTGTAAAAAAAAAAAAGAAATATATTCTGGATTTTAATCATTCTAATTATTAACTTTTCAATTTCTGGGAAAGAAAAGGAAGAGAAAGTTAACCCAATTTCTTAAAAACATAGATTCTGTCTGGAAACATTTTAACTACTATTTATGTGAAAAAAAAAATTATTCAAAAAATTGTTTTTGCTATCTCTTAGGGTCTTCTTTCAAAAAAACGCCTTTAAAATCATTTCTTTATCAGCATTTTAATGGCCAGCATTTACAGTGAGCATATTAGCTATTAATTGATTTAAAAGGCGAATACGTCGCTTCCATTCACGGTTTGCCTCTTGTTCTCCAAATGCTATATTAAATGAGCAATTAAATTTAAAAAAAGATTAAATATATACCATAAAGAGCTTGTCCTAAACGTTCCATTACCCCACGTAATTCAAGTGTTTTCTGTTGTTTAATAGATCCTGCTCCTTTTTGTTCTTTAATTCCTGGAGTTGATGAAGATTGTCTACCAAAAAGTAAAACATTATTTAATGCAGGCAAAGCATTCTCCAAATAACGAAATTTTAAATCAGTATCATTCTCTAGTTTAGTTGATAATTGTAATAAAAGTTGATAAATTGACATTAATGGAAGAGGGGGTGGGGGAATTGATGCTGTAGAAGATGTATTTGGAGTAGATGGGGAAATTGCTGTTACTACACTACTTGAAGAAAAGAAGTTGTCTGGATCTACACGTTTACAAACAATTGGAAGGAGTAAATCACTTCCTGGAGTAGCAGAATCATCGTGGGTTAAAGCCTTGAAGAAAAGTTAAAAAATATACTCTTTAAATAAATTAATTATTTTACCAGCTCAAAAGCTTCTTTAAATTTATTTGCGTTCAAAAAACGATTTAATCGTTCCAATTCTGTAAGTTGAGGTTCCGTTGAATGTTTTTGTTGTTGATAATATTGATGTTGTTGTGCTATAATTTTTACTTGGTCTAATTGTTGTTTACTTAAAGTTTTTAATTGTTCTATAAATTCTTGAAGGCCAGAACGGAAAGATTCATTTAATTGGTGAAAAAGTTGAGTACAGACTGCTTCAACCTTAAAAACTTTTTTGAAAAAGTTTAGCGTAAAAAAAACCTGAGGGACCAAAATACGTTCTAAACTCAAATGAAGATGTTCAGAACTACGTCTTTGAACAAAATCTGCATTTCTTTGCAAAGTTTCCGATTGATTTGACAACAATGCTTCAGTACTTCTCACAATTTGTTCAGTTCCTTCTTTGTATTGTTTAGCAACTAAAGTCTCCATTCGATCCTCACGAGATTTTAGTTCATTTGCTTTTAATTTAAAATAAGTTTAGATCATTTAAAAATAAAATTTAACTAATAAATTTGTTTAAAAATAAAAAATGAAGTTTTATAGAGATTTCAATAAAAAGATTAGCTTTGTCTTTTAAAAGACTTGGGGTTAAAGTGAACACCCATAGATCAAGAAAATAAATTTTTAGTATCCTGAGTTCTTCCTTATAGCAAAGTTTTTATAACAAAAAAAAACCTAGAAACAAGTTTCAGAATTTTCCAAAATCTCATTCCAATCGTTCACACTCACTCTATATTAGAATATTTAATAAAAAAAACTTACATATTTTTTCTAATACATTAGACAAATTATCTGCCTGATTTGCACGTAACTGTTCATTCTCCACTTGCAATTTTGTTACTTGTTGTGAGAGCTCATCCATCTATCATTAAATTAATTTATTATTTGAAGAATAAAATAAAATAAAAAAAACCTTTCCTCCAAATTCACCAAAACGTCTTTCAATCATTTCATCCATTTTTTCCAAAAATTCTTTTCCTGTAAAAGGTAAAGGCTGCTGCTGCCATTCATTTTGATAATTATTTCCATTTATTCCTCCATCAATAAAACCAAAACTTTTAATATTTGAATTACCAATATTTTCAAATGATTGTTTTGCTGAACGGCTAGTGCTTCGCAAGGAAAGGGTTTGAGAGCTAAATTAAAAAAATAAATATTCAAAAAGACAAAGATTTTCTGGAAAGTGTAATTCTTAAGTTAGTCAACTTTAAAATTAAATATTTTACTTTTTGGCCAAACTATTTGGGTCAATAAATTCTCCCAATAATTGTTGAGTTGGTGGTTGTTGTAAATTTTCTGTTATAGTATTTTCAATTGATTGGGTTGAAATAAATGAAGGATGGATAATATTGTGATGACTTCTAGATGATTGTTGTGAAGTACTTATTGGAATAGCAGAAGCAACAGATGGGTCTACATTAAAAACACGATCCTAAAAAGAATTTAATTTAAAAAATTAATTCATTTTCAAACCAATTCAACATTAATTTCCAATAAAGAACGCTGATTTATGGCCACCAGAGTAGCTATTGTAGAAGGGGTTGTTCCTGAATTAGAATCTGCTCCCAATAATTGATCCTCATCGTCTAAGGACAAATCAGCAGCTTAAAAAAGAAAGTATTTAGAACAAAAGAAAGCTTATTTTTACATTGATCTGTCAAAGAACATGGAACAATACAAATGAGCGGATTACAAAAATTAATTTGTGTGCAAGCTGCAAAACATATAGGGCCAAATTTTCCAGAAGTTTGTAACACTGGTTGGCTGAGTTCAATGCAAAAAAAGATTCTTAAAAAAAAAAGATTAAATAGTGGAAATAAAAGTAAATTATTCTAGTAATTCACAAAAAATATTCTTACAGAAAGATCGTAATCAGCAACAAAAAGAAAATGCATATTAGGTTCTACCATCAGTTCCATTCTTGTAACTTGATTAGGTGATTCAAATCGTAATTTAGCCATACATTGCCAATTATCACAATCAAAAAGAGCCAAACGACGTCCATTATCAGAAGAGAGAACAACAGTTTTCCATAAAGGATCCAAAAAAAATTAATTCTTCAATTGGATTGTTAGCGAGTGGTCGACAATTGCTTGCTATTTGTATATCCTCTGAGAATTGTTCAATTACAAAGAATGATAATTCTCCATCAGAACCGGCTACTACTAAAGCCGTTGCGTCTGGGCTAATTTTACAGGCTGCGATTTCCTTAAAAAAATTTTTTTTTTTGAAAGATTAACTTAAAATATTTCTTTTAATCTATAGAACAATAATCGTAAACTACTTGAGACGACCTTCGAAAATGTATCAGAGGAAAATGTGTCAATGAAATTGTACACAAAATAAATTGAAAAAACAAATTAAAATTTCGTTTTATTTTCTAGTTTATTTATACCATTATTTTTCTGCATTTTCCGGGAACAAAACCTCCAAAATAATTAAAAGAAAACTAACTGATTCAATCTGGATGATTGTCATGACTCCGTTAAGTTCTCTAATTCGTTCATAAGAAACCTCTGTGCGACCAATTTCTTCTTTAATTTTGTTCAACATTAATAAGGTTACGCGTTGTCCCTTAGCATTAATTTTAAAATAAACTTATAAAAAAAAAATACTTGAACAACACCCAGTAAATGAACATCTTCATGTTCGCCTGGTTCGCTTCCATCATCAGAAATATAGGGGCACCAAACAAGACGTGCAGGGCCTTCAGTAGTGTGATCACCCTCTTGGATAATTATTAAATATTTACTTCTAAAAATAAATAAAGGGTAATTAAATTAGAATAATCAAAACAAATATTTTGAATGAAATTAAATTAATACATATAAGGAAGGTGCACAATTTTAAGTAATTACTCTTTCGAAAGGGTAAAGGAATGACCAACACAAATTTAGGTTAAAGTACGTATTTAATAGAATAGGTTGGGAACTCGAATTCGAACAGAAAGTCAGCTCTAAAAGTTGACTACCATAAAATTGAATGGGTAAAAATACCAATATTTCTTAAATAATCTGATCCTTTAGAATATAATTTCATTCGTCCTATTGAATAAAATTAATTATTACAATTGTTCCCCATTATTGTCCACCATATAAATGTAAATATTTGCATTAGAATCTAAAACAGCTAAAAGTGGTGCATGCACTGCCCATTGTAAATCAACTGTTGGATGTTGAAAGTCTTTAATCAAATGTCGAAACCGTTGTTCCCGTTCAAGTACACGAACAGCTTCTCCAGTAGTTTCATTAAAAAGACGATAAGCAATCTTAGAAATTTAAATAAATTTTTTTAAAAAGATTATAAAACAACCAATTTATTATTTGAACTAAGAATTCGTCCAGTATAATTTGTTTTACTTTCCCATTTGTATTCAGTTAAAAGTTGAGAAGATGCACGAACTGAGTCACGCAAACGCATAGTTTTGTCATGTTGGGGTTGCTCAATTTGTAAAATAACATTTGTTCCAACAGCAAATTGAAGAACATCATCAGATCCAGTAAGTTTACTTTAAAAAATGTAAATAATTTTTAATTTTAAAAATTTACTGTTTTTCAATATAGGATGAAGGAGAAGTAATCAGATCACCACCACCAAGCATTTATTATCTTTTGCCTTTTAAATAAAAAATAAAATTAACTTCTCTTCATGTCAGAAAATGTTTTGCCTATCACAATCTAATAATTAAAAATATACTCCTAAAAAAGACGAAATTATGTTGAGACTCAAATTTACTCAAAAATCTAAACAATCCTATTTGAACTATCTTTTTATCACAATCAGAATTTACAGCTTCATCTCATTTCGGCCATGTTGCCATTTCATTCTTAAGCCAAAGGGACTAACCAAAGACAATGGAGAAATATTTGAGACTCAAATCATTATTATTTACAAAATATTTTTGGCTTCTCTCCTATAACTAATAATTACACAAATAGAGCTTAAAGAATAAATTAACATTTATTGATAAAAATATATGTAACAATAGCTTTTTGTCCACTTAAATTTTAAAAAATTGAACATTAGCCATCTTCAATTTGTTTGTATTCTCGCTATAGAAACGAATTATAGCTGTACTGATCTTCTTTTCAGTAGGATATGGAACCCATTGTCCATTGGCCCAATAAGCAATATCCCCAGTTTCTGTAAAAAACGCCCACGGTAGGATATCTCGCATATTCTTCTGTGCTTTTTCACGGTCCTCCTCGGTTTTGAATTTCACAACACTGTCACAAAAGTCACTAATCTCACCGCCATTAGCTGTCTATAAAAATTATCTAGATATATAAATAAAATAGATTTGAAAACGTTTAAAAATTTTTCTCAAAATATTCTCATTAGAAAATTTTAATCAATATTTGCTTGAAAATATTAAAAAATTAACAAACCAAGGCCTGACGAATCAAATTACGTGACGCATCATCCACCTGTGGAGTATAACTCATTATCAAAAGCGAATCATCCTCATCTAATTTTTGATCCGATAGCCATTCGCCAAAACGATCGTCCATACTCAGCATTTTCGAAATTTCCATTGGCGTGAACGCAAAATCAGCGCTATAAATTATATTTAATGTTATTGAATAATAATTTTAAAAAATATAAAAACAAACTCAGGGCAAGAATATCCAGAATTATGAGAATCTGAAGATGGATTCATTTTTTTAAATCTACAACAATTAAATATTTGAAATTAATATAAATAAAATTTTTAAATAAGAAGGGAATGTAAACAAGATATTGTTTCTACAAATCAATGAATAAAATGAAAACATTTATAAAATTAAAGGTCGTTTCAGAATACCAGTTCACAGTCAGAAAACTATAGCATTTTCTAGACTAGTAAGATTTTCAAAAATACTTATTCTACTATTTTTAAGTTTTTTTAACATTCCCCATTTCCATAATTTTATTTTTAAAAATATACAAAATCACTTTATATTTATCTAAATCATAAATAAAATAATTTTTTTCTTCTAATCGTTCGCTCCATTCTTTATAATGTATTTAATTAATTAAGAAAATAATACATATTAAGGTTCATCTAATAAATCTTTACTATTTAGATTTTCTATATCATTATTTTGATCATTTGGTTGTAGAGTTAATTCATTATTTTCCTTTAAAAATTAATTAAATTATTATTTGAGAAGATTTAATTTAGTACCTTTTAATTTAAATATTTAAAGTATAAAATAAAAATAAGTTTTAATTTAATTAAAAAAAACCTTTTTCCTTTCTTCTTTCACCCCAAATGGAAGAAGACCTTCTTTCTTTTGTTTTTCTTCATTTTCTTCTCTTTCATCATTTTCTTCATCATCCTCTTCTTCAGGTTCTATATCTGAATATAATCCTATTGGTGTTGCTTCATAAAGCATTTGTTTATTCTTATTTATTTGTCCATTTTCTATTATTATCTAAAAATAAGGTAATCAAATAAATATTTAAATAATATTTCTTACATTATTTTCTTCATTTACATATGGCTGTAGAATAGAAAAAGGTGAAATTAATTGAGGAAATGCCTAAAATTTTATTATTTTATTAACCAAATAAAAGACTAACATTATTTTGTTTTAATAAATGCTTTGTTAATTGAATATTTTGTTTATCCATTAAAGCAGTTAATCGTTGGGGATTATTTTGTTGAGGGATAATAGGGGCAATGCCTTCTAATAAAGGCTGAAAATTATTTTTTTTTAATTAATTAATTAATTTTTCTGGGGAAGAAAAGACTCAAAATATATTAATGAGAGGTTAGAAAAATTTTTTAAAAATTCCAGTAAATTAAAAAAATTCCTAAAAAAATTGGAAGACTTCTACTTAATATTACTTTAATTTCCCTATACTTCTTTAGACTAACCTTTGCCATTTTTAAAAAATAAAAAAATAATTTTGATTTAAAATTTATCTCCTCTCATTTTACCCTTAACACACAAAAAAAAATTTTTTTTTTAATTTTACTTGAAAAGGATTGAATATTTTTGTTGGTATTTTTAAAGGTTCTCCTTTTCTTAAAATTGGATTATGTTTAATAATTGATGAAAATGTTGAAGTAATTGGTAAAATATTAAATTCATTTGTTGATAATCTAAGAGGTTTTGTTTGTTTAGATAACCATTGAATTCCAGAATCAGACAATAATTTACGTTCTTTTTTATTTAATTAATTAAATTATATTTTAATTAAAAGTTATGTATATTTACCATATTCTTTTATATTTTCTTCTTCTTTACTTACAATTAGAGGAATTGTTGTTGTTGTTTTTATTTTTAATTTATTATCTTCCATTGTTTGACAACCAATTTCAATACCTTCATTATTAATTAATTTAATATTTGATAAAGAAACAAATCCTTCTTCATTTATTCCTTTGTTGTTAGAATATAAAATTAATTCTACAATAAATAATAAACGGACAGGAAGAAATGATGGACGTAAAGGGACACGAAACTTAAAAAAATTAAGTTAATTTATCTTTGAATTATTTAAATATTAACAGGTTTTAAAAACAAAGATTTTCATTTAACCCCATAAGGTAGTGTGTAAGGAACTGTTCCCTCCAGCCCATAAATTACAATTAACCTCATTATTTAGACTATATTTTTAGCTCTTTTTTATACTTATATGTTTATTAATCTTTACTATTATTCTATGAAAATACTTGCCCTGTGCCAGCCTCCATCGGTTGCACCTTCTCTTTCAAATAATTTTAAAAATTCCTGTTCTTCCTCTTCTCTATTATCTTCTTCATTTAAATTATTATTAATTATTTGTTCAGCTACCACAAATTTAACATTATTACTTTAAAAAGGAAAAGTTTATTTTTTTATTAAAAATTAATTTTATTTATTTTTAACCTTAACCACAAATCAAAATCAACATAAGAAGAAACTGGAGGTCTAAATAAAGCACTAATCATTTGAGAATGATCTAACAAAATTAATTCTATTGAAATACTTCCATGAGAATCACTTTTCCATCCCTGGCCTAAATTCCTTTTTTTTTAAATTAAATAAAAATTAATTAAAAATAATTGTTTAAAAAAACCAAAGACATATTCCTTCCATAAAAGAACAACTTATTGCATTACAATGTTCATTTTTGACAATTCTTTCATCTAAAAAAATTATTTTTAGATTTAATAATTCAATTTGTCCTCCTATTAATTTTTATTTAAGGAAATAATTTGAAAAAAATGAATTAATTAATTAATTAAATAAATAAAATAATTAAATAGAGGAAAATTCCTTTTTAAAAGGTTCCCTTAAATTTTATTAAAAATTAAATTAATTTAAAAAATAATAATTTATTTTACCTATGTTAGTATTTGTTGTACTACTAATTAATGGTCTTTCAATTAATAATTTTGTTTTAGTCCTAAATATTTAATTTTAATTTTTAATTAAAAATTAAACCTTTCAATATTTTTAATTAATTTATTTTTTCCGTTTAAAGAAGATAATCGAATATTTTTTAAAATTGAAGAATTATTTTTATTTTTATTTATTTCAGAATAAGGGAGTATTCTAGTTATTATACTATTATTTTCTTTTTCTTCTTCTTCTTTATTTATTTGTTTTTTTATTTTATTTTTTATTTTTTCTTCTTTTAAATTTCCTAAATAATTTAATAATTCAATATCATCTATTGCAATTATATCTTCCGCTTTAAATAATTTCAAATATAATTAATTAATATTTTTCCTTAATTACCTGAAAGTAAATTTTTTGCTTTAAAAATTAATTTAATTTTTTCCTCTTCTTTAGGTAATTTAATTAATTTAATAATCCATTTATTTTCTCCTTTTCCTCCTATTGAATATATACATTTCATTAATTTATTTTCTTTTTCAATACAAATATCCAAGGAAGGGGTTTTTGATATTTTCCAGAAGGCAAAACGAATAAATGAATTATTTAATAAAATAATTGGGCTTGTAAGTATTCCTTCTGTAGGTAAACCATAATGGCCTTGAACATAAGCAAACCGATCTCCTTAATTTTTTAAAATTATTATTAACATCTTTTAAATTGGTTAAATATGCTGAAATTAACTGTTCCTTACACATTACTTTATGGGCTGGAGGGAACTGTTCCTTACACACTACTTTATGGGCTGGAAGGAACATTATATCTGTATTCCGTCTCTGCTTCAAATGTCATTTCTTACTTATCTTATTTGTTAGTTCCTTATACCTGCATATTTTAATCATTAAAATAAGTGAGACTCAACTGGTCCAAATTATTTATTTATTTATAACTTTATTACCCCCATTAGAGGAATGGACAACAAAATTAACAGAATCAACAAGTACTGCATCTCCTGTTTTCCATATACTTTCTGGTTTCCATGCACAAAAGTCTTCTTGCCCTTTCTGTTCCTCAAATGTACAATTAATTGAAAAAATACTTTTCAATTTAAAAAAAAATAAAAAATAAAATGAAATAATAAATTAAATTAATCATTTTTTTAGTTTTAATTTTCATTTTAAATTAAATAAAAATTATTTTAAAAAATAAAAAGTGAATTATTTATTTATTTTTAAACAATTAATGTATCAAATGGACCGCTTCAAATACACACAAAAATAACTATTTTTATTTTTTGAATATTCCAATTTACTATAAAAAAAAAGCATAAGTGCAAAATCTCTCTCATTTAAAAATCATAAAAAAACAAGAAAAATATATAAAAATAAATTTTACTTTATATAGAACAAAATTATTGAAATTTTTAAAAAAAGCAAAAATGTGTCATTTCTAAAATGTTTTAAATAAATTTATTAAAAAAATTGTTTTGTATTAAAAAAAAAAAGTTTTATTTTCTAAACAAATAAATACTCCAAAAATGTCAATCATTTTAACATATTTATATATTATTGACATACGAAAATATCAACAAGAATGTTGAAAAAATTGAAAAGTTTTATTTTTTAAATTAAATGTAAATTCCTAATTAACATTTGTTTTGTAATTAAATAATTTTAAAAAATTCCTTCTATTCAAGGTTATACAAAAAGCACTAGAAAATGCTCATATATGGGTTACATGACTTATAATTGAATATCGATTTTACCAACCATACAAAATTCTGATCTTATTGCTGTTTTTGATGATGGAAAAGTTGCAGAAATAGGTATACTATTAAATATTTTTGGACAAAGATTTAAAATTTTTGTTTTTGAAGGACGAGTTATTGAACAACTTTGGAATTTACATTATGTAAAAATCAGATTTTAAATTGTAATAATAATTGATTTTATTTAAATTGATTTGTTTTAACTTCTATGTACAAATTTCTTCTTTTTTCATTGTTCCTGGACTCTATTTAAATAAAAACTTTTAGTTTGGAAAATTTTTTGTTAAAAACATTATTTTCAATGTGTTAAACTTATAAATTAAATATGATACAATTAATACCTTGCAAGACGAAAACTATGTTGCTTCCAGTCCATCCCTTCAATAGTTACTCCCAATTTTTGCAAAGCAAACATTCCCAATATGTTCGCCTCTTTGAAATGACTGTGTGAAAGCCAGCACTGATTGCATAAATGAGGATCCTAGACACAAATTATCGACTATAATTAGAAAATAATAAAATTAAACCTGAATAGCAACTCTCATATATTCATAAACAACATCTGAACCAGAAAGAGCCTTCGCCGTTTTTTCGTTAACGAAAGAAGCATTAGATCCTGGATCGACCATGAACCAAACATTGACTATTGGAGCATTGAGGTGGTCAAAACGACGGCAGACGAGACAAATAAAAAGTCGATTGTTTTGTCCAAAGATTGTGCCAGTGACAGGAAAAGGCAAAGAAGAAAATTCTCCCTTGCTTAAATGTTCTTTTTCCTCATTAATTCCAACCTAAAATAGAAAAGGAATTTAAGTAAAAAAGAATAATAACTAAGAACTCCGAAATTCCAATTTTTAAATCCCAGAATATGTACTAGAGAATAGAATATTAATAAAAGCTATAATTTCATTATAAAAGAATACTCTTTACATTTCGCAACATCCTATCATCAACATCAGGAAGCATCATATCATGTTTATATGGAGACATTGCCTCATACTTATCCTCAGAATAAGTAATCATTTTATAACAAACTAAAAACAAAATATTAGTCAAAAATAAATATTATATACTTGTTATATTAAGAATTAAACTGTCTTACAGTTTGGGCACTAGGAATGAATTCGAATCATTCAATAAAAAAAAATGTAGGTATAAAGTAAAATCAAACAGTATTAAATTAGAAATAATTATCAGATAAATTTTATACAAAATAAGTTAAAGATAATCAAAAATCTTTTATATAAAATGAGTAACATTTTTATTGTATATTTCTACGTAACTTCCGTAACATAGTTATTACAATCCTTTTCTGAGACTTTCTTCTGATCAGGTAATCCATATAAAATATTATCACATTGAGAACGAAGTTTGTGAATATTCATATCCTCAATTGGAATACCGTCCAAAAGCTAAACACTTTTAAAAATTCCTTAAATAAAACTAACAATTGTTCCTTTTGTTGGTGAATAATAACGTTCAAGTAAAGCCATTATTGTACTTTTACCACAGCCAGAAAAACCAACTAAAGCAACTGTTTGACCACTTTTTACATCCAAAGAAAGTCCACGAAGTACAGGAATTACAGGTCGAGAAGGGTAAGAAAAGTAGATATTTTTAAATTGAATATATCCTTTTAAACTCTAAAAATAATAGAAAAATTAAAAAATAAATAAATAAAACAAAACGATTAAAAAATGACTAAAAATGAACATTTTCCTCTATTTTTTTAAAATTTATTTTAGAAAACCTGTCTAATTCCAAATTCTGATAAAGAATCAATTTGAGGAGGATATTCAATCAAATGAAAGAGTAAAGAAGCAGCCAATCTTGCCTTAACCACATCAGGTATAAAAGAACTAAAAAATAAAATATTTAAATAATTAAAAAAAAAACCTTATTTGACCAACAGATTGCCCACAAAATGCAATGGCAAAGAAAACACTTCAAATAAAAGGAATAATATTTATTAAAAAAATAAACCGAAAAACAGCTGTTGGAGTCATACTTCCATCTAATACAAATATTGACCCTATCCAAAAGGCCAATGCATACATAAAAAATATTAATGATTGAGAAAAAGCAAAAACTCCTCCATAAACATGTACTTGAATTATATTTGAACTAAAAATTAAGAAAATAATTAAAAGTTAAAAAAATAAACCGATATGGTTTAATCAATTGTTCACAATATTTTTGATGAAATACAGATTGTTTATTTAAGCCTTGAACTGTTCTAATATTCTCTACAGCTTCAGAAGCTATTTTTCCAGCATCCTCCAATAACCTTGTGTCACGCATTTTCTTTCCAAACTAGAAAAAAGGTTTAAAAAATTAATTAAGAACAAACTTGTTGTTGTATTTCAAAATAGCCACTAGCAATTATAAGAGCTAAAAATAAAAGATAAATAAAAAAAAATTAATAAAATCACAAACGAATTATTATAAGAAGAATTAATGCCAATTTCCAACCATTAATAAAACCAATAGAAATTGCTCCAATTAATGTGATAATAGAGGAAATAACAACCATCAAGCGAGTAAACACCTAAAAATTAATAGAGATTATTTGGGAGAGATGAATAAAAAGTCGAGAATTAAATAAAAAGGTAAATAAACGTCTCGGTAGCTCTAATGGCAATTAACCAGTGATCGAGAGCCTAGCAATTACTACCAGGGGGAGTCACAGTCTAATCCCATAAGTACCAAAATAGTATATCTAAAAATCTCTTTAAACTAACATATCGAACATTTGGAGCATCAGTCGCAAAACGAGTACACAATTTTCCTGTGTTATGACGTTCATCATCATAAAAGCCAATATCTTGACGTAAAAGGTTTCTAAACGACTCGAATCGAAGTTTTTTAGTTAAGGCTTCTCCACTTCTACCAAGCATATTTGCCTTTGAAAATAATCAAAATTATTCTTATTAAAAATAAACCGAAATAAAGAATCCAATAGCACTAAAAAATCCTAAAACAATAAACATCGCAATTGGTAACATTGAGTTATTCCTCTCCCTTGGTGATTCATGTCTCCTTTTTTTAGATGGATCGGAAGAACTGTGTGAAATCGTATGAGAAGAACTAGGGCCTTTAGATAGGGGAAAATTGGACTCAATGGAGGTTTCTAGTTGTTGAGGATCAGTCTGAACAGAAATTTCTGAGGTATCGGTCCTACTTCTTAAATGTTTTATATATTAAAAAGCAATATAGAATAATTACTTTTTTACTAATAGAAACGTATCATCTTCCCAATTAAAAAGAATAGATACTCTGGATTCACAAAGGAAGTCCATTCCTAATAAATTTAGTTCCTCGTGATTTCCCGATGATACACCGCACGTGATATTTGAATTCTGATTCTAAAAAATACAATGAATAAAAAAATAATCACAAAAAATGTGGAAAATAAAAATAAACCTGTATGGAAATCTTCAACGAATCAGTTATGAAATTTCCTGATCCTCCCATAAGAGCATCGATGGTTTTTAAACTTAACGATGTCCTGGGACATCCTGTATCTATGAGGAACCAAACGTAAATTGTTGGTTTAATTTTTGAGACTCTGCATTTGAGCGGAATAAGTAGACGATTTTTTAGACCAAAGACTTCCCCACGCGCCGGAAAATCAACTGTTGAAAACTCTGTAACACTTAGATGCTCTATTTTCGTTTTAATACCTATCTAAAATAAAAAAGCAATGTATTTTTGCAAAAAACTATTGTTGCATTAGACAAGATATCTTAAGTCGGAAATTTAATAAAAAAAATTTAATTTGCTCTAGAGGTTTTTACAGAGAATTTTATATTAAATATAATACCTTTTTTAATTCTGAATAATCTACATCAGACAATAATAAATCATTTGAGTGTTGAGAAATCATTTTGTATTTCTATAAGAAATAAAAATAGAATATTAGTTAATTAAAATTTATAAAAAAATATTACATATATGTATGTATAATATAGGAGACAATCAAGATTCTAGGTTTGTGTCAGGAATAAAATAGGCAGAAATTTGCTGAGGAATGAAAAAGCAAAAATTGAATAGTAAAATTTAATAAAACTCAGGAAATTTGTATTAAAAAGCAACAAAATATGAGAAGAAAATTTTCTGGTGCTCAACCGTCAATCCGCGGGGAGGAACTCAAAAGTGCCTGACTCATGTGTTGTGCGGAACTAATCCTGTGGGGATCGGCACAGTTTTTAGATTTGCACGCGGTATCCAATTCACATTGTTTTCATCCCTTAAACGGATTTTTCTTGACTTCCCCCTATTGCCTTACAATTCTCTTAAAATTTTGTTTTTCTGTTATAAAATTTATTTTAAGGATTTAAAAATTAAAATTAGAAATGGATGGTTCAGCAACTCCAGCAACACAAATAGGTAGGTAATACAGAACAAGCCAAAACAGGAGGAAATACTGGAACAATTTCAGCTGTTATATATATTTGTGGAGGTTTTACTTTTAGTTAATTTAATAATATTCTCAATAATTCAAAGATTGTCATAGAGAGAATGAAATACGTCCAAAAGATCCTATTAGATGCCGAGAATGTGGGTATAGAATTCTTTACAAAAAACGAACTAGAAAAAGTTTATTTAATATTTTTAAAGATTTTATTTAATTTTTAGTGATGGTTTATGATGCTCGATGAGGGACTTTTCAATCAAATTAATATTTTATAAGGTTTCTTTCTTCGATTATCTCAATTATTTATTTAAAAAATTGTTGAAATTTAAATAAAAAATATTTATTAAAGTACTATTCTAACAATTTTTATGGGGCGAAATAAAAAATATTTACCAAATAACGAGGAAAATGTATGGTATAAATTGGAGTAAAATCAGAAAGAATCCCCAATCATTATTCTAAACATTTTTGCTCTTATTAGATGTTTTATTAATGTTAAAAAAAGGCTTAAATGTGTAATGAGAAAAGTTTCTTTTAATCTTATTCTATTATTCCGCTTAATCTTATTTTGTTTAATTTCTGGAGAAAAGGTAGGGAAGGTCCAAGTGATATGAGAAACAGCCAACGATTCTTTTCATAAAAACGACCGAGCCGATCTTTAGTTTTTAATAATGAAATTGACCGATTTAAATACACACAAATATAAATATTTTTTATTATTTGAATATTCCATTGATGAATGAAAAATAGGTAAACTATAAAATATTTTTGGACAAAGATTTAAATTTTTTGTTTGTGAAGGACAAGTTATTGAACAAATTTGGAATTTACATTATGTAAAAATCAGATTTTAAATTGTAATAATAATTGATTTTATTTAAATTGATTTGTTTTCAATTTTATGTACAAATTTCTTTCATTGTTCCTGGACTCTTTAAATAAAAACTTTTAGTTAGGAAAATTTTTTGTTAAAAACATTATTTTCAATGTGTTAAACTTATAAATTAAATATGATACAATTACTACCTTGCAAGACGAAAACTATGTTGCTTCCAGTCCATCCCTTCAATAGTTACTCCCAATTTTTGCAAAGCAGACATTCCCAATATGTTTGCCTCTCTGAAATGACTGTGTGAAAGCCAGCACTGATTGCAAATATGAAGATCCTAAAAACACAACATTAATTTAGAATATTAATAGTAAACCTGAATAGCAACTCTCATCCAGTCATAAACAACATCTGAACCAGAAAGAGCCTTCGCCGTTTTTTCATTAACGAAAGAAGCATTAGATCCTGGATCGACCATGAACCAAACATTGACTATTGGAGTATCGGGCTCATCAAAAAACTTACAGACGAGACAGATAAAAAGTCGCTTGTTTTGTCCAAAGATTGTGCCAGTGACAGGAAAAGGCAAAGAAGAAAATTCTCCCTTGCTTAAATGTTCTTTTTCCTCATTAATTCCGACCTAAAATTGAAATAAATAAAGGAATTTAAGTAAAAAAGAATAATAACAATGATATAAACAAGATTCAGAACTCTGAAATTTCAATTTTTAAATCCCAGAATATGTACTAAAGAATAGAATTTTAATAGAAGCTATAATTTTATTATAAAATACTCTTTACATCTCGCAACATCCTTTCATCAACATCAGGAAGCATCATATCATGTTTATATGGAGACATTGCCTCATATTTATCCTCACAATCAGAATAAGTAATCATTTTATAACAAACTAAAAACAAAATATTAGTTAAATAATTAAATATTATATACTAATTTTATTTGAAAATAAGCAAGCAAAAATAGTTAAATTTAATAAAATTTAAGAAATTTGTTCATATGTATTTTCTTCTGTATAAAATTAATTTTTACTTTTATTCCAAAAATATTATTAAAAATTAACAAAAAAAAAAATAGGAGAATTAAATAATTGAAAATTAAAGTTATATTTCATTTTCTCCTCCTCATTCTCTTCATCATTGAAAAAATATTTCTTTTTTATTTCCATAGCCAATAAACATTAAAATCAGTAGAGAATATCAACAAGAAATGTTGAAAAAATAATTTTAAAAAATACAAATATTTTTATTAAAGAAAATTATTGAAGGGTAAAAATTAATAAAGCAATGATTTAAAAAATAAAATTAGACTGAAAAGAAAAATCATTGCATTTGTAAAATAGGTGTTTTAAATTATTTTCCTTGAAATAAATACTTAAAAAATTAGCATAAAATCAAATGGAGGCTCTTTTGAAATAAAAATACATGTTTCCCTTTATTTACCAATTTTCTTTAAAATAATTTAACAAAATAAAGAGAAAAAAAAACTGAAAAGTTCCAAAATATTATCTTAAATGTATAAAAATTTTCTAAAAAAGATCAATTTGTGGGAAAAGAGGGAGAATCAAGATAACTTAAATGAATGGAAAAAATTGCGTGCCAAATATTTAGGTGCGTATAAAATTTTTCTAAAAATAAATATTAATTTTGAACCAAAAATTTAAGACCTTCCTTCAATAAAGAAAGAATTTTAAAGAAAAAATATTTTTGTTTACCTTTCTCTTTCATATTCTCTTAATAAATTTCTCAATCAAACCTGAGAAAATGATATTTTAAAAAATAAAAGAACAAAAATTTGGCAGAAATTTTTTTTAACGCCTATTACTAGAAGCTTCCGTCCTCCTCCGAGTACTACCATCACCACTAATTCTTTGAGAAGAAAAATGATGTGAAGAACGTTGATGATGATGACCATCATGGTGGTGGTTTTCGTTGTCTTTTCGATGTTCTCCGCGAGCTTTTTCTCGAATTGAAGAAGAAATATTTTTGTTTAATGAAGATTGTTTTTTGTTTGATTGACGTTTAACAGCCTAAAAAATAATATATTTATTAATAAAAGAATTTTCAATCATGGGAGATAAATCATAACAAAATGATAGCTCCTAATAAATGGACCTAAACAGAAGAGATAAACCCGAGAAAACCCAGAAAGTTCAAAAAATTCCCAGGCCTAAACTGCCCATTAGATAAAGACCGATCTCTAGAAAATAATCCATCTCAAAAAGGAAAACATACTTCAGCATCTGACAATGGCAAATAATAAAGTGAAGGCTGTGCTTTTGTTTTCTTAAAAAGTTGATTAAGTTTATCCTGTGATTTCTCCAATTCTTCCGCTAAAAATAAAGTTTAAAATAATTATAAAAATGAGGATGTAAAAACCTTTACGCTTTCGAACCTCTGCTTCTCTTTGTTGTTCCTTCTCGTGTTGAATATGAACTTGAGTTCCGGAGGGTGAAACTGGATGCTTTAAATAGATAAAATTAATAATTAAATAACTATTCTGTAAGTGAATAAAAATAGAATACTAATCAATATTTTTAGCATTTAATTGTCGAAATATCATCAATCTCTTGTAATGATTGTTAGTTATAATTAATTAGCACTCATTTTTAATACAATTAGGAGGGATATGGCATAACCGAGAAATACCCAAATCTAAAATAAAATATACCCGATTATCAACAACAATTGTAAGGCCTCCAAGCCCACTCCTTCCTCCAGTTTCTTGTAAAGAATCGAGTGCAACACCCCCACGGAGTCTTGACATTGATTCACTTTGCTCTTCAGCTCGCCTTCGTTTTAACTGAAAATATTTTAAAAATTCTATAAAAACTTAAATAAACCTTTTCGTCTGTAGAAAATTCAACACAAAGTGCATCTGTACTGGCAGTTGGCCATACAACATTGTGAAGACGTTCTCGAGCAAATTCAGCTTGTTCAACTGTGTCATACTAAATTTTTAACTTCTAATTGTAAAAATGAGTTTAAAAAAAACTAACAGTCGCAATGCAGTTGCTCTTAATAGAATCAATCCAAAAAGCACTTTCATCAATAGTACCAAACTTACTAAGCAAATCGATTAACGCACGTTGAGTATAAGGGCGTTTAAGACCACGAATGTGTACCCAACGTGATGGAGGATTTCTAAAAGAAATAGAAATAATTTTGGCTTTGAAAAGTTATAAAAAAATACCTTGCAGGAGATGCAGCCCTTTTTCTCACAAAACCTTCAGGTGTGATCTCCTCTTGTTCTTTTTGCTCAACAGGTGGCTTGCTGGATTCCATCATTTCGGCACCAGCTAGAATAGAAGAACGTCTACGTTCTGTCCTTCTTGACTCAAAAATAGAAGAGATTTGCTGAGGAGCACAAGTAATAACTGTCTGAGGAGTGAATTGATCTTCTTTCAATAATTTCTCTTCTTTGCTTCCCTCTTGGATGTTTTCATCAATTTTTTTATTTACATCCAAACCTCCTTCCTTCAGTTCTTTTTCATCAAAAGAAGATAAAACCTGCCTTCTACGTTTACCAGAATCATCAACAATTTCTTCACGTTCATCATCCTCATCTTCAGAATGTTCTTTTTTACTCCCAACCTAAAATAAATTAAAAATTAATTAGAAATTTAAATATTTAAAGACCTCAATATCAGATTCCTCGTCTTTATTGATAGATCTTCCAGTAGATTTTGGTGATCCATCCCTTGATTTATCATAGTTAGGTCCAACCCTTTCCTAGAAAGATCGGGGAATGGTTATAATAAATTTAAAAATAAAATAATTTTTAGGTTTAAAATTAATAGAAAAATCAAACCAAACCTTTTTATGTTCAGGCTCATCAGGAACAAATTCAGTACTTTTCTCAGTTTCAAAAGACTGGATTTGTTCTTTACCTTGTTGTTCTATTTGTTCATCTTCAGCGATTGGCACTTTTTCTTCACCTACTGGAATAACACTTTCTTCAGCTGCAGGTGTTGTATCTTCATCATCACCTCTAACATCAGCATAACCTTCTTCAGTAGCAGAAGACTCTGTTGAAGGTTGTGCTTTGTCATCACATTCTGACTCATCATTTTCGTCATTTGAATTAACCTCTTGTTGAAAGTTATCCTGAACTATCTAAATTTTAATTTAAACAAAAATTAAAAATTAAAAAAAAACCTGATAGACTGGTTCATCTGAATCTGGATCCAGAATGCAACCAGACGGTTCCTCGGGCACAAATTCATTATTATCATGCTCTCGATGGTGAGGTAAATTTTCTGCTTTGTCTGGCAAATGGCCAGCTAATTGATTCTCTATTTTTTGCTGCTCCACCATTTGCGATGTAAAAGCAGCAATAGGGGTTGAATCGTATGATGATGAAGCACGAATTTTATCTTAAAAATTAAAAATAGTTAATAAAAAGTAAATTTGAGACAATTTTGACTCAAAAACCCTAAATTTTAAAACAAATCAATAAAACTTAATTTCGCCAAAGTTGTGTAAAAGTCAACGTACAAATCTGATTTGTTTTTTGGTCATTTTACAAAATGTGGCAATCGATTAGAAAAGCGTGGGAATGAATTAAAAGCAGTTTGTCTCCCCCTCCTTTTTCTCATTTTTATTTATGTATAAACGATACATTTTCTTCCTTTTCCTTTATTTTTTCTTACCTGCATCACGCCTAGCTGCTTCAAGCTGAATCTGTTGTTGTACCAAATACTGACTGACCATAGAGATTGGAGTAGGCTAAAACAAAAGCTTAAAATTCAAATTTTCAAAATTTAACTTACCGCTGATGATGATTGTATATTTTCTTGACTATTTTCTTCTTGATTTGTTGTTTGTTGTTGTTTAATTAATTCTGTTTGTTCATCCCTCAAAAAATTAAGTAGTCGATCAACCAATTCCTTTTTATTACCAGACTTTGGCAAACTCCGAATCTCCAATACTTTTCGTAGTTCTACTACTTTAAGTTCATGTACAGGTCGACCATCAATCAAAAACTGATCATCCTCCGCTGACATTTTGTTTTATTTCTATAAGATAAAGAGGGATATAGTAATATGCTAGAGATCTCGGAAAATCTCGGGGGTTCTGTGTCTCAAATATCGATTCAATATTATACACAACACCAACAATTTAACAATACAGAACACCAAAATAATAATGTCCTAAGATATAATGCCCAAAATACATAACGTTACATTGAAATAATGTTCAATACCTAAATTTTAATAGAATGGTTAAATTAATTTTTTTATATGTACTTATACGTACATACTTCTAAATATTACATAAATATGAATTTTAATAATTTTTTATTAAAAATTTTTTATTTAAATAATTAATCAAAGTTTATTATCTTAATCACAAATAAATTAATATTTTATTAAGATAATATTTGAAGCTTACATTATTTAAACTTCTAATACTGATATAAAGAAAGTTAAAATAATATTTAAATAAAAAAAGTTGATAGAAAAAAAATTTAAAAATATTTGACCTCGGCCAGACTCGAACTGGCGACCTTCAGTGTGTTAGACTGACGTGATAACCAACTACACCACGAGGCCACGTCGAGTGCTAACATTTATTTTCCTCTTTCAATAAAAAAGTTATTTAAGTAATGTTATATGCCCTTTATAATTTATTTATTTTATTACTCTTGGGATTAAATTGAACAAATACTAAATTTAAGATTATTAATTTTTACTTTATGTACATTTATGAAAACCCACTAGAATAAGTTATCCTCCTATATTTAAATAATTTTTTAAGGCTCTAAGCTCAATAATACTTTAGTCATAATAATCTAGATAATATAAATCCAAACAAACAAAATTTTAGAAATATTTTGTTAAAGATTCAATTCAATGTAATTATCCAACTTTTAATCATTAAGGAAATTAGGTATTAATTTTTAAATTTAAATCATAACTTTTTCACACTGTAACAAAAAGTTATATTATCTACATAATATCCTTCATAGAAATTTTATTAAGCGTATGCTATACTACTATTTTTTTTATTTTCCATACTTCTTGCAAACCCTAAAAAGTAACAAAACAAGATGAGAAACCAAAAAATTCGACTTTATTTTGATCCGAAAAAATCCCCTTGTCTATCTTCCTTTTTATTGTATTCCTTTAAGGGTTGCTTTGACGTTGTCTGGTCTTTACTGCACAAACTACAATGCTCAGAGATATAATAAAAAAAAGATCACAGCATGATGTTAAGCGGTATTTCTTTCTTTTAATCCGCAAACTTACGATGACTGACTGGTAGTGCTCGGTTGATGTGAGACTCAAAACTCTTCTCAAATTGTCCTCGCTCGGCTGGCGTTATCGACGCATAGCAGCCAGTTTGTATGGGAATGTGTCTTTGTTTTCTCTCCTTTTTTAAAAAGAATTTATGACTCTTTTTTATATTTCTCTTCCCTCTTTTTTTAAACTACATTTATTTAAGATAAAATCCACTCATTATCTGTCTCTCCTAGGAAATACACACTATTTTTATTGTCTGAAGGACACAGAGTTAGACATATTGTTAAACTAACAATGAATAAAAAGGGTTATCTAAGTCTCAATAAATATATAAGATTCTGAATTATTAATTAAAACAATAATTATAAATTGAAAAACTTTTAATTAAACATTTATTAAGCTAATAGATTCTAAATTCAAAACAAACATGAATTATAATAAAAAGATAGACACATTTAATTGCTATAAAATCCTACTCAAATAGCAAACTTTAAATTATATTTAAAATCTAATGATGAGTAGAGAGCGAAAATATTTAAATATTATTGGGACAGAGAGCGCACACGAGTCAGTGTAATTTCTTTTCTTCATTCTTCCCATTCTTATCCATTGACAGCCCATACCCTCCTATACTTCCATTCCTTTTACTTCCCACGAATTCCCCCAGTAAGTAGTCATCCACTCCTCTACCACTCCTTCGCCTCGTTTGGCGCTGAATGTTTTAAATACATTTGTATTACAAAACGTGGTTCTTATTATTCTGATGTCTTGGTACATAATAAGCTTTATTTGTCAGATGGTTTTCTGATAACTATGCTTAAACAGTTATGAAACAGTACGCTAATATAAGGTGACATTAAACCATAAATGTCATATTTACATAGTACATGACTACTTTATTTAAGTATGGAAAGTATGTAGTATGTTGGTATGTTTTGTTTCTTAATAAGGTTCTTTATAGTTCTGTGATTTCTGAATTGCGCCTTCTTTTGTTTCCTTTTAATGCCAAATGTTAAATTTTACATATAGTATATTCTTATTTACAGCCGTATCTTTAAAACTTGGTCGAGTTGCTGCTCTCAATTTTTAAATTTTATTGTACATCAAAAACACTGAAAAAATGCAATCAATAAATCAAAAAGAATCAAATACTGAAAATTTCGGCAATGAAGACAACAATCAACTTCAAGGACAACAGTCCAATTCTTTGACAGCCTCTTCGTCTTTGTTGGTTAATTTAACTCGCAGCAATAGTAACAACAGAAATCCTGCACTTCACCCTACCAGAGAGGATTCTCCTTATCCTGGGCGAGAAGAGCTTGCTGCTGCCTCTACTTTACATTCTTTGGCTGAATCAGCAGCCAGTGCATCACTTCGACTTCAACACCAAATAAACTTAATGGCTCAGGTTTTCAGTTATTTTTTAATAAAATTCTAAAAATTTTCTCTTTAGGCTATAGCTGCACCAGGAGGAACAGCTACTTCGTTCCCACTTTTAGCAAATACAAATTCAATTGTATCATCTCCTCAACCAAATGGAGGAGGTTGTAATTCGACAAATGGTCTTTCGTCAATGTTTGATCATTATGTGGCTGCAGCAGCTGCTGTTTCAACTGCTGTTGCTATACAACAACAACAGGTTTTTGTTAAGCTTTACATTTTGTGTACGTTTAAAATGTGGCTAACTGCTACTAAATTTTAGCTGATAAATTTAGAATATTAAAATAATTTTATTGTTCATTTAAAAAAGTAGTTTTGGAGAAAAAGAACAAAATCTATAACTCTAATATTGATTTTTATATAATCAACATCTTTATTTTGTTTAGCGTCAAGACGTATCATCTGTATATAATACTTCTCCTAATCTGGTTACAAGCTATTCAACACCATTGTCTACATATTTTTCCACACAACAGAATCAACAGTCACAAAATTTAAATAATTCTGCTCATATTCCTCCAACATTTACTCAACAACAAAGTCTGTCTATTGCATCTTCAAATGACCATCAAGGAAATATTCAAAATTGTAAGCAAATTTTTTAAATTTATATAGGGGAAAGTGGTTGGGAATTCTATTTATTTTTTAAATAATTTTTAGCGTTACCTTTATCCCCTGCTCTTTGCTCTTGCACATTACCATCAATGTTTGCAGCAGCAACTTCAATGGCTGTTGCAGCTGCCGGTGTTTGTCCTTATCATCAAACCTCTTTAATTCGACCATTAGCTCAAGAATTACAGCTTGATTTAAATAATAACAACAATGGAGGTACTCGCCAACAAACTGGAAATGAGAACAGAGGAAATAATAATACTGGTGATTTGACATTGTTGCCACATAGGCAACGTCAAGCACAAATTTTTGTTAGTTTTTTACTTTATTGAATTTATTTTTAAGTCTTATTAGAGTTGTAAAAGAGGAGTATAACACCTGAATAAACTTCAATTTTTTTTAGCGTTGTAAACTAAATTTTCCCTAACATTTTCTTCCTATTTCTTTTTAATTTTATATTTTAGCAAATACCAAATCCTGGTTTTCAACAACAGCAACTTGTCACTTCAGTTCCAACTTCAATTTCTGTTCCACCTATTGGTGTTATTCAACCAATTCATCATTCACCGCCTAATCGTTTATCTCGTTCTGCTGCTAGCAGTTCTTCCTCTTCATTAAAACGTTCAAATGCCATTGCATTTCCTCCTAATCTAGAAGCTGTTTCTTCGGCAATGCTAACAGCAATAAATAATACAAATACTATAAATGTTTCTTCATCTCCTCCATTGCTTTATGCCAATTCAACACAGATCCGTTTGGCAACTGGAGAAGCCTTGGACGTTGCAACTCGGCAACGAATTGATGAATTTAATGAAGGTATGTGAATTTTTGTTCTAAAGGGTTTTATAAAATTTATATGAAGATAATTTTTGTTTTTAGGTTCAAGTCGTGCTCCAAAGCTTCGTCGCATATTATCATTTGATGAGGATGTTTCTGAAGTTGATGAGAGTTCTATTAGTCCATCAACTGTTCCTTCAATAACTACAATCTCAGAATCAGATATTGAAGCGTCGAATAACGTTACAGCTGCCGCACTTGTTCAACTTCGGCAACGAGCACAGACTTTGGTTAACAAATAATTTTATTTAATTTTTAATCAATTAGGCAATATAATATTTTTAAATTTACTTTTAATTAATTCAAACAATAATTTTAAGGCGGCCTCTCTTCCAACCCCGCTCAATGAAATTCTTTCAATTGCTAATACAGTGTCTCCTAATACAGTTCAGTCTTCTGCATTAACTTCCTTACAACAAACTGCTCCTCCTTTACAAAATCAACAAGCTACTGCGGCGGCAGCTGTTGTTGCAGCCTCTACAATTTCATCAGTTGCTGCAGGTATGGAACAAATTGTCGCAGCTGCGTTAAGTGCTGCTAATGCTGCAACTGCTCTTTCTCCCCATGCTTTGGCTGCATTAACGGGTGCAACAGCAGCTGTGCAGTGCGCTGTGTGTGCTGCAGCTGCTTGCCAGTCACGATTGGTTTGTTATTTTATTATTTTTACTCATTTTTATTAAATTCTTTTACAGTCAAATCCCGGTGCAACTCCAGCAAGTGTTACCGCATGTAGCTGTCTTCATCACCATCATCACCACTTGCATTGTCATCACCACCAACCTCTACTCCCTCACCAACCATCCCCTATTTGTACCCTCTGTAACTCTACTAATGGTGCAGCAACTCCGTCTTCAATTATTAGCAATCAAAATAATAATGCAACAACAGGAGGAGTTACAATTGAAAATCCACCTATTGGAGTTGTAAGACCTCAGCAAGGAGGACATTTGGTTTGTGTTCTTCTTTTTTCAATTTTTAATATTTTAAGATGCTACTTTATTTATTTCATCCTTTTATTCTTCTATATTTCAGCATCAATCTCGTTCAACAAACATTTGTTCATCTTCTAGTTCAAATTTACATAATTTGCTTAGTTCAGTCTCAAATATTGAAATACCAAATAGCATAAATACAATTGATGAATCTAATCAACAATCACAACGATTTCTATTAAATACAAATGACATTACTCAAACTCTTGGACAATCGAACAGTGCATATCAATTTCTATTGGATGCTTATAACACCAATAATTTACAACGTCAACCGCAATCGTCAACTGTCAACATTGGTATCAATATTGGTGGTCCAAATTTATTAACTTCAACCTCTGCTCTTTGTGATTCTACAACATCAGCAGCTTCTGCCGGACAAACGATAGTAAATATGCAACAGCAAATTCAAGCACAGCAACAGGCCATGAACAGTGTACAACAACAAATGCACGAAGAACAGCAAGCTGCTTCTCTTTCTCCTTCTGCGGTTACTGCGATGTTGTTAAATAGTGCAGCAGCAATGGGACAACAGCATATGCCGGCAGTTCCTGCTCAACACCAGCAGCAAATTCCTTCTTTATATAGGTACTTTTTTGTTATTTCAAACAAATATTTATTTATTTAAGTTTGCAACGTGGTGCTACTCTTAATGAAACTAATCTTATGGCTCAAGTTCAAGCCCAACAAAGTATGAACACTGTACATCAAAGTATTTTGGCTATTCGTTTAGCTCAACAGGAACGTGAAAGAGAGGCAGCCAACCAATTTTATCAACAGCAACAAATTCAACAGAGAACAGTTCAGGCTGCTGCAGTTGCAGCTGCTCAACATCGTCATTTGATGCGCCCATTGATTATGATGCCTCAAACACTTCCCGTTCAGATGACACAGATGGATTTGGTATTTATTTTTAGAGGAAAAATTGGTTCAGTTTTAATCTTTTTGTTTTTAAAGTCAAGTCTTGTTCTTTTGCATAATCACCCTGGTGCTGAAACTGCATTGGTACTTAATGGCGGAGGCTCTGCATCTGCTTTATCGTCAACAAATCCACACCATATTGTTGCAAATGCAATGGCTGCTGCGACAGCTGCAGAACCTCAACCAAGTTTGTTTTCTTTTAACTTTAATCATAAAAATATTTTAAGTTGGTGCAACATTGGAACAAATCAAGAGGCATTCACAAAAGCTCTCATATCTTGAAGATCCGAATATTCCGTTAGTATATTTTAATAGATTAATTGAATTTCTTAGAGTATATTCATAAGGGGGTTTACCGTTTAGAGACCTGTTCTCTTTTTTCAATCCGAACCCCGATCTAATAATGAGTACTTTTTGCCATACTCAATATCTGTATTTATTGTAAATTAAGGATTAAGACTTATATTTTTTAATTATAAAGATTTGTTCTAAAATTAAATTCTTTTTTTAAGTGAGCAAGAACGTGATCGATGTACTATTTGTCTTTGTGAATTCGAAACAGGAGATGAACTACGTGGGCTCAACTGTGGACATCTTTTCCACATGGAGTGCATTGACCCTTGGTTGCAACAAAATAAGAAATGTCCTCTCTGTCGTGTAGATATGGATAAAGGTATTAGTGTACCAGGGAGTAGTAATGGACTAGTAAATGTTGCTTCAGCTGCTGAAGCTGCTGTTATTCTAAATGCTGCTGCATATGCTTCGGCTACTTCAAGTACTGCATGTTAAATAAAAAGAGGAGAAGACAAAGAATTCTTTTATAAGGGAAATTGGTAAAGAACTTTTTATATATTTATAGTATTCTAATGCTAATAAGAGAGGCTTAAAAATTTAGATTTATAACTGCATTTTTTAAATTTATTTTGAAGCCTCAAATTATTGTTTTATTATGCTCTGTGTTTTATAAAATCTCGGCTTATTCTGAAATATATAATTAGAATAGAATATTCTTTTTTTTTAATGTTTTTTTCTTATCCCGGCGATCAATTTTTTTTAAATAAATTTAACTTTTCTAAAGGTGGTTTCTTTAAAAAAAAATGTTTCTTTTAAATTATGATTTAATTATCTAATAAATATAACCACAAATAAATTTACATTTATTTTTTAAAAAAATAATTTTTATTTTTTTTTGTACATTATAATTATTTCTCTGTGAATATTATAAATTAATCATTTAATTATTAGAAAATATTGTCTTTCTACATTCTAAATTTTTATTTTATTTTTTTTTTAAATAATTTCTCTAAAAACATCTCTATTTTTATTTTGTGTAATATAAGATATCCTTTTTTTTTAAAAATTAATTGCTTCGATTCTAGAATAGATTAATTGTTTTATTTTTTTAAAAATAAAATTAGCTCATTCATATAATCAACAAAATTAAGAAATTTTAATTAAATTAGAATTTCTTTTCTTTTTCTTTTAAATTTTATTGTCAAAACAGAAAGATATTTTTTATTCTAAAATTAATTTTTTTTGTATTAATATTTGTCTTCTGTTTATTTTTTAGACTTTTCCCCAAACACCCCAAACGTTTAAAAAATTTCAATTTTTCCCTTTTTTAATTTTTATTTTAAATATTTTTAGCATCATAATAAATTTATTTAAATATAAAAATTAAAAATTAATTTTCTCTTATTAATATGTCTAGATGCTAAAAAATTCTTTTTCTTTTAATAGCTAATTTTAATAATTTTTTTTTTTTAAATAAATAAATAAATATATTTTAATTAATTCCTTTACATTTACTTTTATTGATTGTCTTCCCATCCACCGCTTTTTTATTTTGTTTAATTTGGAATTGTATAGCTGTGATTTGTGACATAAAAATTAAAAAAAAAATTTTTTAATTTTAACTTTTATTTAATTTAATTTTTTAAAGAATATTTTAAAGGTAATTAATTAATTAAAATTTTTATTTTTTTTGTTTTCAGCTTAATTTTAAATTAAGAATAGAGAAAATTAATAAATTTTTTTAAATTTAAATTTTAGTTATAATTTTAATTAAATGGAAAATAAAATAAATAATGCAAGTACTTCAACAACAAATGAACTATTATTATTAGAATCTTTATCGGTTGAGGAAAGAATGAAAAAAAGAAATATTTTAAAGGCTCTAGTATTGGTTAGTTTTTTTTAATTTAATTTTTTTTTAAAATTTTTTGGTAAAGGAGAAATGTTTATAAAAATAAAAAGAAAAGTTCTTTTTGAGTATTTTTTGTATTTTTTATGTTTAAGAAAATTCAGAACTTTTAATTTTTATGTTTTAATTATTTTCTTCCTTTTAAAATGATGTCCGGACATTCTAATTTTATTTAAATAATTCTTTTATTTTTTTTTAATAATCTTATATTTAATTAAAAAAAGGAGAATGTAGAACAATATTTGACTGAAAAAAATAAAACTTTGGAAGATGTACAAGAAGATGAAAGGGACAATTTTAGACGTTATAAATTATTGGAAACTAGTGCTCTTCAACAGAAAACAAAGTTTTTTTCTTCTTTTAATTTTTAATTTCTTTTAAAGAATTGAAGAAAGTATTCTTGATTACCAAAAAAGTATTGATGCTTTGAAAATGTTGGCTGAACAAAACGTTTATTTTAATCAAAATGCTTTAAATAATTAATTTTTAAAGGCTAAAAATGTTAGTTCTGTTATGGTGACATATAAATTGGATGAAAATCTTTTTTCTGATGCAATTATTGAAGAAAAGGACAGGTTTATTTTTAGAGACAATTTTGGTTTTTTTAATTAAATTAAATTCTTTTTCTTTTTTAAAGAGTTTGTATTTGGTTAGGAGCAAATGTAATGGTTGAATATAAATTGGAAGAAGCTCAATCTTTGTTGGCTACACATTTGGCAAATATTGAACAAACGTTTCTTTTTTATTTTTTAATTAATTTAATTAAATTTAATTAGTAATGGAGAAACAGACGAAGAATTGGACTTTTTACGTGATCAAATTACTACAACAGGTTTTTAACAATTTTTTTTTTAATATTAATAAATTGATAAATTAAATTTTAATTGAAGATATTTTTGTGGTTATCCTTTAAGACAACCAATTGAAAAAAATAAATAATAAAAATTTTAATGTGAAAAGTATTTTTTTAATTTTTATTCTGAAAGTGTTTAATTTTTTTATTTAATTTTAACATTAAAATAATTAAACTTTTTTTTAATTTTATTAAAAATTAATTTTCTTTTTCTTTTAAAGAAGTCAATCTAGCTAATCTTTTCAATTATGGAGTTCAACTTCGCAAAAAATCTGATACAAAATCTTTGGCACAACAAAATTCAATGCATTAATTCTTTTTATTTTAAAAATTAAAATTTTGTGCCTGAATGTTTTTTTTAGTTATTTTTGAGATTTAAAACAAAAAATCAAAAAAGCCTTTTTTTGTTGACTGAATTTTGTTTTATTTTAAAATATATACTTAAATTTATAATTGTTTTTTTTTTAATTTTTGGATAAATCACTAATTAAAATGAAGGTATTTTAAATAATTTTTCTTTATTCATTAATTAAAAAAAACATTTTTTTAATTAAAAGAAAGGTTTAATTTTAAAGACTTTATTTTTTAAAAATAAAGAAAAATGCGTATAATTTAATTTTTATTTTAAAATAGAAAACAATTTTTAACGAAAAAATTCTAATTCTAAGGAAATAAAATTTAAATATATTTTCTCAGAAAAATGTTTCTAATTTTTTAATGGAGTTATTTCTATTTTATTTAAATAAATAGAGTAGTAGTTATTGTTGTTGTAGTTTTTATGTTTACACTGTTATCTTATCAGTAATAAAAAAAGGACATAAAATAGAATAAATAATTTCTGTCTCTATTTTTAATTAGAAAAAGGCACACAATTCTCTCTTAACGTTAATTTTGTGTAGAGGGTATTTCTTATTCTAATCAGAAAATTTTTTTTCATTAAAAAAAAATAATTCTATAAATTCTTTTTATTTTTTGTAAATATGCAAAATTAAGATTTTTTTCAAACAGTAAAAATCAAAATAATCCTGGTTACTTCTTTTATTTTTTCCAAAGAAAAATAATTAAAGAATTCTTCAAATATTTAATTTAAAATAATTTAATTTTCTAAAAATTTAATTAGATAATTAATAATTTTCTTTTGATAATTAAAAATGTTAAAAACTGAAGAAGATCCTCCCAGACACTCTGCTGTATTAATAGGAGGTTCTTCAATGTTTAATAGTGAAAGACAACATCTTTTGGGTGACACAACAGAGAAATTAACTATAAGCTATGGAACCTTAACAACAGATTCTAGCAATAGGTAGGAATTTAGAAGGATTAAAAGATATTATTTTAAAAATTCTGAAGCTCTACAGAGCAACGAAAATCGAAAAAAGCAAAAAGAAAACCACCGAAGAAACTTGGCCTTGTAAGTAATTTTTGTAAAGGATTGTTTAAGAACACTGTAGAAAAGTTGAATTTATTTAATGCTGAAAAGTCCTCCTTTATTAATTGTCAATTTGATAATTTTTCGTTTCGTCTAACGACATTTTGTCTCTTTTAAAGAAACTTTTTAATGTATTTTTTGAAAGAACAAGTTTTATTCCCCTTTTATTGTGTGATTTGATTTATTTGCTTAGCTTTCTTAAAGAAATTTGATGAGTTGTTTCTATGCGGTCTAGTGTAAAAATAATTAAAAATAAAAAATGGTTTAAAATAATTACAAAATTAAAAAATGGATAAAACAAGTCAAAATTTAACTATTAATTTACCTTTATTGCAAACAACAGAAAATAAGGAAGAATTAAAGGAAAATGAAATAATTTTTGTTGAAAATTTAGCAAATAATTTGGTATAAAATTAATTGTCTTTTATGTAATTTTTATTTTCAGTTCTCCTCTTCAACAGCTTTAGATTATTTGCTTATTGTTTTTGGTACTTTATCATCTGTAATACATGGAGCAGGGTTTCCTTTGCTTTCTATTGTATTGGGTGGAATGACTTCAGGTAAATTTTATGCTTTTTTAGATTTAATTAAAAATATTTTTTAGTTTTTCTTCGAGCCGAAAACTCAGATTTTGTACAAAGAAGTGAGCTTTACATAAATACGACTGCAAATGGTACAATAGCTCCTCTCTCCAGTGAAGAATTTAAACATCAAATATTTATTTATTCAATTTACTATTTATTACTTGGTTTTGTTATGTTTATTACTTCTTATATTCAAGTATTTGTTAATCAATTTAAAAATAAATAAATTATTTTATCTTAAAAGATAGCATGTTGGGAAGCAGTTGCTGAAAGGATTGTCCACAGGCTTCGTCAAAATTATTTGCATGCAATTTTACGTCAGGATATTGCTTGGTTTGATACTGTTCAGACTGGGAATTTAACTGCTCGGTTATCTGATGATTTGGAAAGAGTACGGGAAGGATTGGGTGATAAGGCTTCTCTTTTTATACAAATGTAAGGAAGTATCTTTTAATTATATAATTGAATAATATTTCTATTAATTTTTCTGTTATAATTTTTAATTATCTTTCTTTAAAGGTTTGCAGCATTTATTTCAAGTTTTGTTGTTGGATTCTTTTATAGTTGGCAAATGACTACAGTTATGGCCTTATTTACTCCAGCAATTGCTTTAACATCTGCTTGGATGGGTAAAATGGCATCTTCTAGAACTCAAGTAGAGCAAGATAAATATGCAATTGCTGGTGCTATTGCTGAAGAAACTCTTAGCTCTATGAGAACAATACATTCCTTAAATGCTGAACAACAAGAATTAGAAAGGTTTTTTAAGCTAAAAATTAGAAGGAAAATATTTTTAGGTATGAAAAAGCATTGGAAGAAGGCCGTAAAACTGGATTACTTAAATATCTTTATATGGCGCTTGGAGGTTTATTAAAAATTTTTAAATTTCTAAAATGCAATTTTAGTCGGTATAAATAATCTAATTATGCATTTATCTTATGCTGTTGCTTTTTGGTATGCATCTAGACTTGTATTGTGGTATTCAGATTTTGATAGGAGTGCTGTGTTTACTGTTTTTGTTAGTTTATGTTTAATATTTAAAAAGTATTTAAAATGTTCCGTCATGTTTAGGGATAATTTGGAAACCTAACCTTTCAATTTTTGTTTAAAAATTAATTAATCTTTTCTAGTTTGCCGTAATGAGTGGGGCAACTGCTTTGGGTGGTGCGCTTCCTCATTTGGCAAGCATCACATCTGCAAAAGGAGCTGCAAGGCATGTTCTTCGAATCATTAATAGAGTTAGTTTTTTTACTCTTTCTTTGTGACATTTAAATAAATAAATACTTGACACTTAATTAAAATATTTTTTAGAAGCCACACATTGATCCATATAGTGATGAAGGTCATATATTATGGGAAGTTAAAGGGGCTGTTCGCCTTCAAGATGTGCATTTTACTTATCCATTACGAAAGGATGTTAAGGTTTTTTTAAACTTTTAATTACTTTAATTAAACTTTTAAGGTCTTAAAAGGTGTCACATTCTCTTTAGAACCAGGAAAAAAATTAGCTTTAGTAGGAGCTAGTGGATGTGGGAAATCAACGATTGTTAATTTATTACTTCGCTTTTATGATCCAAATAAAGGGACAGTTCTTTTAGATGATCATGATTTACGTTCATTAAATGTTCGATGGTTAAGAGATCAAATTGGTGTTGTTAGTCAAGAACCAATTCTTTTTGATGGAACTTTAAAGGTTTTTTATTTTTATTGCACTATTTAAAAATATTTTTTTTTTCAGGAAAATATAATGTTGGGTAATGAAAATGCAACTAAAGAACAATTGTTAGAATGCTGTCGTTTGGCTAATGCCTTTGAATTTATTCAAAAATTGTCTGATGGATTAGAGACTAGAGTAGGAGAACGTGGAGCTCAATTAAGTGGAGGTCAAAGGCAGGTAAAAAGAAGGGAAAAATTAATTTTAAAAGAGAATTTAATTTATTTAAGAGAATAGCAATTGCTCGTGCTTTAATAAAAAATCCAAAAGTTTTACTTCTGGATGAGGCAACTTCTGCTTTAGATACAGAATCTGAGGCTCTTGTTCAAAAGGCATTAAATAAGGTTATTTATTAATTCTAAAATAATTTGTTTAATCTTTTCTAGGCCCAAGAGGGACGTACAACAATTATTGTTGCCCATCGATTATCTACTATTAGGGACGTTGATCAAATTTTGGTTTTTAAAGAAGGCCTTATAGTTGAAGTAGGAACTCATACAGAGCTTTATAATAGACATGGAATTTTTTATGAAATGGTTAATCAACAACAAATTCATAAAAGGGAGGCTGAGAGGGCGTTAGGAATTTTAGATGGTAATTTTGTTCAATAGATTTGACAATTATTTTGTTTATCAAGAAGAGAATGGTTCAACTAAAAACGGAGAAGAACAGAATGAGACTGTTGCACAGACTGATACTCAACCATTGTTAGGAGCCTCTGGAGGGTCTATCCGTTCTTTAAAAGGTGCTACTTCTGTTCTTTCTCGGACAACTTCACATAAATCAATTTCCTCTCCTGGCCAATTGAAAAAGAGGAGACGAACATCAGAAACTTCAGATGTTGTTCAAATCAGCCAAATGCAATTGGAAGTAGAGGAGGTTTAATTATTAATTTAAAGGGTCTGGCCCTCCCAGAAAATATTTGAAGAAGATTGGATGGGATTTAGTGTTGGGGTCTTCAATGCTTTGATTTTTTAACCATCCATCGCGGCTTCGAAGCTTTTCTTTTTATTTTGTTTTATTGGCGGAAGGAACCTGGAATACCTTACAATTAAGTATTAAATTACTTAAAATTTATTTTATTTTTTTAGAGTGATATAAAACCTTCCTCAATTGCTAAAGTCTTTCAATTTAACAAAGGGAATTGGTGCTTTGCTTTCATTGGTCTTTTTGGTTGTACAATTAGTGGTTTAGTCGTCCCATTTTTTGCTCTTGTGTATGCTCAGATTTTTGCTGTTTTTAGTGAACCACCGGAACAACTCCAAAAAGATTCGATTTTCTGGTCTGCGATGTTTATTGTTTTAGGATTTTTTAGTGCTCTTGGATTCTTTATTTCGGTTTATTTTTAATAAAAATAACTTTGATTATTTTCAAAGGCAAATATGCTTGGTAGAAGTGGAGAAGCCTTAACTAAAAAACTTCGATTAGAGTCGTTTAGAAACCTTTTACGTCAAGATATTGGATTTTACGATGATGAACGTCATAATACAGGAAAATTGTGTACTCGTTTTGCGACTGATGCTCCAAATGTTCGATATGTTAGTTTAAAGAGATTTTTAAATGGTAGTAATTGCTAGGCTTTTGATCACTGGTTTCATTGCCATTAGAGTTACCGAGACGTTTATTTACCTTCTGTTTAATTCTCGACTTTTTATTCATCTCTCCCAAATAATCTCTATTAATTTTTAGGTATTTACTCGTTTGATGGTTGTTATTTCCTCTATTGTCACATTAATTGGAGCAATTTCTATTGGTTTTATTAATGGTTGGAAATTGGCATTAATTCTTCTTATAATCATTCGTTTGTGATTTTATTAATTTTTTTTTATTTATATTATATTTTTAGCTCTTATAATTGCTAGTGGCTATTTTGAAATGCAACAACAAGTTTTTTTTAATTAATTTCATTTTTTAAACTTATTTCTAGTTTGGAAAGAAAATGCGTGACACAAGGTTATTAGAAGATGCTGGAAAAATAGCTTCTGAAGCTGTAGAGAATATTAGAACAGTTCAAGGTTTAAATAAACAATCTGTATTTCATCAAAAATATTGTGAACAATTGATTAAACCATATCGGTTTATTTTTTTAACTTTTAATTATTTTCTTAATTTTTAGTTCAAATATAATTCAAGTACATGTTTATGGAGGAGTTTTTGCCTTTTCTCAATCATTAATATTTTTTATGTATGCATTGGCCTTTTGGATAGGGTCAATATTTGTATTAGATGGAAGTATGACTCCAACAGCTGTTTTTCGGTTTATTTTTTTAATAAATATTATTCCTTTTATTTGAAGTGTTTTCTTTGCCATTGCATTTTGTGGGCAATCTGTTGGTCAAATAAGGTTTTTTTTTAATTATTTAAATATTTTATTTTTTAGTTCTTTTATACCTGATGTGGTTAAGGCAAGATTGGCTGCTTCTTTACTCTTTCATTTGATTGAATATCCTCCTCAAATTGATTCTTTATCAGAATTTGGAATTAGACAGGTTTTCTAAAATAAATTTTAAAAAAATAGAGGAAAATGTTCATTTTTAGTCATTTTTTAATCGTTTTGTTTTATTCATTTATTTTTTAATTTTTCTATTATTTTTAGAGTTTAAAAGGATATATTCAATTTAAAAATGTTTACTTTTCTTACCCTTCTCGGCCTGGAATTCCTGTACTTCGTGGACTTTCTTTGGATGTAAAAAGTGGTCAAACAGTTGCTTTAGTTGGTTTTTCTGGCTGTGGTAAAAGTACAATAATGGCTTTACTTGAACGTTATTATTCACCAACAAAAGGAACAATTGTTAGTTTTATTTAAGGAATTTTTAAAAGTGTTTAGCTTTTGGACGGTATTCCAATTGAGGATATGAATATTCACAAACTTCGTTCTCAAGTCTGTATTGTATCTCAAGAACCAATTCTTTTTGATTGTTCAATACGTGATAATATTTTATATGGATTACCTGATCAGAAGAAAGTTTCACATGAGAGGATTGTTAATGCTTGTACTGCTGCTAATGCACACAATTTTATTATTGGATTGCCTGACGGTTTTTTTAAAATTTATTTTATCCTAATTAAAATCTTTTTTTAAGGCTATGATACACGTGTTGGCGAAAAGGGAATTCAATTAAGTGGAGGACAAAAACAGAGAATAGCTATTGCTAGAGCTTTAATACGTGAACCTTCTGTGTTATTGTTAGATGAAGCAACTTCTGCATTAGATACTGAGAATGAAAAGGTTTTTAAATTAAATATAAATATTAGAAACGTTCGTTCCCAATTAACTTTTGTTTTGTAATTAAATCATTAAAAAAATTCCTTCTATTCAAGGTTGTACAAAAAGCATTAGAGAATGCTCGTTTAGGACGTACTTGTCTTATAATTGCACATCGATTATCAACTATACAAAATTCTGATCTTATTGCTGTTATTGATGAAGGAAAAGTTGCAGAAATAGGTATACTATTAAATAATTTTTTTTTAAATTAATTTTAAATTTTTGAAGGAACACACAACGAGTTATTGAACAAAGTTGGAATTTACAAGACATTGTGTGAAACTCAAATCTTAAATGATAGTAATACATAATTAAATAATTTCGATGTTTTGTAAAAATATTTCCATTTTTAATTTTTTGTTTCTCTTTTTCTTTAAAGTATTAGATAGTGTGTTATTTTAAAATCTGTCTTTGGCGAATTATTTTATTTTAATTTTCCGGTGGGGTACCTTTCCGTGCCGCCGATTCCGTGCCAGACAATTCCGTGCTGGCCGATTCCGTGCCGTTTCATTTTATAATTGGCACGGATCGGCCAGCACGGAATTGTCTGGCACGGAATCGGCAGCACGGAATCGGCGGCCGGAATAGTCCCAGTCCGTTATTTTCAAGGTTGGGAAACGACGTTTTTTACGTTTTTGATTATTTTACTTATTCTTTCTCTTTATTGGAAACATTTTTAGCTTTGTTTATCTTTTTTATAATTTCAGATTACGAGCCATAAAATAATGATGAAAGTTTTTAAACAAATTACAAAGACGAAAATTTACAATAAAGTTGATGTTACTTTTTATGGTTCGTCTAGATCAAAGCTTAAAATTGCCGTCGCTAATGTTCCTGGCCCGATGGTCAAAGCAAGTATTACTTTCGGTTAGTTTTGAACAGCTATAGTAACTTTTGGGGAGTAATAAGAAGGGTTTTGCTAACATGATCAATTTTTTTTCAACTTTAGTTACGGAAACAAATACTGATGATGGGCTACCTCACACATTGGAACATCTTGTTTTCATGGGTTCTGAGAAATACCCTTATAAAGGATTTTTGGACATAATTGCAAATCGATGTTTGTTTTCGTTTACGTTTTTGTTTATTTCGTTTTAAGGCCTAGCCTCTGGGACTAATGCTAAAACAGAACAGGACTACACTGCTTATTCTTTGACAACGGCTGGCAGTAGTGGATTTCTCAAAACCATCCCTGTGTTTATTGATCATCTACTTTCTCCGCTTTTAACTGTAATTTTATTCATTGGTTTAATGGATTTTGCCTTACAATTATAGCATTCCCAATATTTGACCGAGGTTCACCATATTGATGGAAATGGAGAGGACTCTGGTGTCGTCTACAGTGAAATGCAGGACATCGAATCAGATATGCAGTCAATTGTAGATAGGAAAAGAAAGGAATTATTCTATCCACCTGGTTCAGGTTATTCTTCCTCGTCTGGAGGACGATTGTCTGCAATTAGAGAAATGTGCTCAATAGAACGTGTCAGAGCATTCCACAAGCGGTTCTATCACTTAAGCAATATGGTTATTTTTATCTATTTGATAATTTAATTAATATATTTTAGTTTATTACTGTCTCTGGTTCAATTAATCATAATGCTCTTCTTAATGTTATGGCTGAAGTTGAGGAACAAAACATCAATTCAATCCCTGACAAATTTGAACGACCATTTTCTGTGCGCACACCACCAATTAAACAACGATCTGAGGATGTAATTTGCCCAACTGACGATGATAAAAGCGGTTTGTTTCCAGAAACCTACTGACTATCCTTTTATTCAAACAATTTAGGTCTTGTTGAAATTTCATGGCTTGGATCTTCTGGTGCGAATGTTTACAAAAATCGGGCTTTGCTTTTGCTTTTTGACTATCTGACTGAAACTTCTGCAGCTCCTTTAAATTGTGATTTTGTTCAACTTAATGATCCGTATTGCAGTTCTGTTTCTCTTTCTTTAATGGAACAGACCGACTGTGAGATAATTGCATCATTTGAAGATGTACCTACGACGAAACTTGCTGAGATTAGGGAAAGGTTTGGTCGTTTCTCTGTTCCGATAATAGTTCGATTTCTAGATTCTTCAAGAAAACAGTTGCGGATCACACTAAAATTGAAACCTATGATATGGAACGTTTACGATATATGATTACACAGCAAATGAGAAGTTTTCGGCTTAAATTGGAGAACAGTCCACACTCTTTTATTTCTGATGCAGTAATCAGTCATCAATTGTATGGACCATCAGATGTAGAGTCTCAAGTAATGGATTTGGAGGAACGACTTATGGAGGTTTTTATCTATATTTTTTAATCGAAAACTTGTCCCTACTTTTCCTTCTTTAATATTTTAATAATTTTAGTTACACATTCTAAAAAGGTTGGGAGATGAACCCGCAACATTTTGGCAAAAATTATTTACTGAGATATTTACGCAAGACTGTGTTTGTGTTCTTGGAAAACCTAGTGTGTCTGCTGTCGACGAAATGATGGAGGAAGTATGTATAATTCATTTTATCTATTTATTTTATAATTATGTATAGGAGAATAGAAGACTTGCTGAACAGATTAAACGATTAGGTGATGAAGGACTTGCACAAAAGAAACAAATATTGGAGGAGGCGGTTGAGCAAAACAAGGTATTAATTGCTTGTATTTTATGTATTTTTTAACTCCTAGGCAAATGAACCAACAGCGCAAATACTAAATGAACTTATAGTCAAGGATATGGAGAACTTCAGTCTTATTCCTGTTTCTTCTCATGTACTAGATGATTGGCCTGTGCATACAACTTGGCATGAAATTAACAGTGATTTCTACGAGGTTGTGTATTTTACTTTACGGGTTTAAGTTTCCTTTACTTTTCTACGGATCTCTGTTTTAATTATCTTTAATTAATTAAAGGCGAACATTTTAATTGATACTCACAAAATACCATATGATTCTCGGAGGTATTTGATGCTTTGGTCAGAGCTTATGTTTCAATCAGGAGCAATTATAAATGATGTCAAATTAACACATGACGAAGTTGCAAAGCAAGTTGTGCGTGACCTTGTTTCCTTTTCGATTTCTATTGGAGTTGCTGGTTTATATACTCGTTTTGCCACAATTCAATTGCGTGTGGACGGCGACAATTATCATAAACTTACTGAATGGACCAAAGTTTTCCTTAAACAACTCATTCTTGATAAACAGAGAATACTAATATGTGCAAAGAAGCTAGCAAATACTGCAGCAGAGTACAAACGTGATGGGAATACAATGGCACAGCTTTTAATTACCTCAATGATTTATGATCAGGGTTTGATTCACGATTAATATAATTAATTAAAGACCTTTTAAGACGCAAATTCTTCCATATTTAATTATATTAGCAGTGAAAAGTTTCATCAATCAATTGCTTCATCCTTGGAAAATGGTAAAGAAGAATCTATAATGCAACAACTAGCTAAATTAAATGAATATATTCTCTCTTCCTTGGTAAATATCCACTTGGTTGGCAACAAAGGAAAATTGCAAGAGGATTGGAAGCAGGGAAAGGATTGGATCTTTTTAAAGAATCAAGAACTTCTAAGGAGACAACAGGTTTTGAATTAAAATGGATTTGGAATCTTAACTCTAATTACGTGTTTTATATAGTGTGATCCAAATTATGGACAAAACTGGAAAGGTTTGGGACAAGTCAGTTCGATCTCAGTTGGTGGTTCTGAAAGTGCTTTTCTTCTCCGGAAATCAAAATTCAATGGGAGCTGGTTAGCAACATCTACAATGCCAACTCTGTTACTTTCACAATACCTATGCCAATCTGAGGGTCCGTTATGGAATTCTGTAAGAGGAAATGGGCTTGCTTATGATGCATCGATTTATGTTTTGCCAGACAGGAACACAATTGCTTTAAGTCTCTACAGATGCTCAAAATTGTCGGAAGCCTATCAAAAAACAAAAGAAACAGTAGTGAGTCTTTTTATTTTACTTCTGTTTTCAAACTGTTTTGTTTAAGATTTCTATTCTTGATGGAGAGTTAAACGAGACTCAATTTGAAGCTGCAAAAAGAAGTTTAGTGTGTGAGTTAGTTGGTGGACAAAGCACTATTAAATCAACCGCGATTTCTGCCATTCTTGCCGTCTTTCGCAACGTTAGCACGGAGTTTACAAAGTATATTTTTGTTTTTGAAATGATATTATTTCATAACTTTAGAGATCTTTGCACACAAATCTGGCATGCAAGTAGAGAAGATGTACTTAAAAATGGCTCAGAAGCCATTAGAAACCTTTTTAATGATGACACTTCTGTCACAACAATTGCAACAAGTCCAAATAGAATGAATGAGGTTAAGAAACTTTTCCCAAAAGTAAAGACAATTAAGTTAGCCAATTTACAAATGAAACCTGTTTAATTCTTTCGTGTGCGCCGTTTTTTTTGTTATTTTCCTATTTTTACATAGAAAAAATTTTTATTTTCTTTCTTTGTAAATATCTTATCGATTATTTCGATTTTATTTATTTGAATATATTTACTTTAATATAAATTTCAGCTAAATTTAAAAATTTGGTAATGAACAATCTCTTTTCTTCAGCTTCGACACATTTATTAGCTCAACTTCCTTCATCTTCGTGTGTTCAAAACATTGTCATATTTCAATTTTCCATAAACAATCAACATCTGGTAAATGAAGACTACTATGATCTGGACAGTATTTTAGCAATGAAAGCTAATGTTCATTGTGTATTTGAATCAGGAACTCCGCTTGGTTAGTTTTTTAAATAAGTACCGGTTAAAGAAAAAAGAATTTCTCAATTAAAGAAATCTTTCCGTTGATTGGTCAAAAGCCTCCAGAAGCTATAACTGAGAATAGAACTCATCAAACTGTTATACCTATTTGGCTTCTTTCAGCAGGACTTGGCGACATTTGTCAGGTTTCTTTTCTAAATGTATATTTAATATTTAATCCTTTTAGTTTAATTTGCCTAGTTCTTACAATAAAATAAGTTTTGATGTAATTAGCGCAGGTTCAAGTGCAGGCAATTTGGAGGCTACTCGATTGGTTGCAAGACAACGTTATTTTTATCTGCTAGGCATCTTTTTATGCAGGTTTATTTTTTGTTTCCATAATGTTGTCTTATTAATAATTGGGGTTAAACAGAATGATCCCTTTCAGTCTAAAACCCTGAAAAAGGATCCTTTTCAGTTGTGGGTGGTTTGGGATTACAGTTCTTTAGTAAGATCTCAGAATCAAATCCCATTCGATATTATTAATTCTTAGAGGGGTTAAACAATGGAATAATATTGAAAATAATTTAAATATTTTTAGATATGTAAATTCAATAGAAGAGAGAAGAATTGCTTTGATGATGCTAGATGCTTTTACTCAACGAATTGGCTTGATAATTTCTTTAGCTGTTGATACAAAGTTTGCATTTTTTAATTTAGTTATTAAGTTTTACTTTTAAATTAATGCATTCCAAGTGTACTCAATGTGTCTATAAATGACACATTGTTGAAGGGAGAAATGCAAAATTAACTTTCCTCAAAAACATTATTTAATTTAAAAGAATTGTTTTTGAGGTTTACAAAACAAAAATATTAAATAAAATCATTTAATTGTTTTTTAGTGCAAAACCTCGTTATCTTCTGGACTATACTGAGGAAACACATTTTCTGTGCTATTCAACGGTCTGAACGTCTTCAACGAGATTGGATTCGACGTGAGCTTTCTCATTCTAAACGTCGTTCAATAAAAAGGAAATTTGAACGGGAATGTGGTGCTCTTTTGAGTTGATAAATTTTTATTTTCATTACCGTAAATTTCCTAAAATAAGCCCCTCTCTAGAATAAGCCCCCTTCCTAAAATAGGCCCCCTTTAGGGAAGGATTGAAAAAAATAGGCCCCCTCTCCAGAATTAGCCCCCTTTCTAGAATAAGCCCCCCTTTCTGGAATTCTGTTTTTGGAATATTGGTAAATACTTTCCTGTTACGCCAGCAATGGCCGCAACTTTTTATTCGTAAAGTTAAAATATTTTTTTCTCATTTGTCAGAAGGATTACTTTTAAATATGAATGTATTATTTATGTAGCATATAGAAGTAAGTAGTGAATAACCTTATCTTATATTAAAAATAAATTTTTTTAAATGAGTTATGATCCTTTAAAATCTTTTTTATTTTTAAATGAATATTTTGAAAATGTTGTTCAGAATAAGGTTCACTAATATGTATGTATTCGTAATATATTTAATAACCAACTAGGTAAATTTTAATTTTTTGACCAATTTTCAAACCATTCATTTTAAAAAATTTAATTTTTAATATAAAATAATGCTATTCACTTTATACTTCTAGGTATATACTCCCAAATAATCCAATCATATTTAAACTTGAGAAAAAATATTCTAACTTTGCGGATAAAAAGTTGCGGAAATTGCCGGCATACCATGAATGTATCGGAATATTTAGAAGAAAGAAGTAGAGAAGGAAGTGTTAGATAATGTTATTGTATTCTTTGATGAAATTGACTTGTTACGAGATGAGGAAAATGGTATTTTAAGTGATAATTCGATTGAATTTTCATTTATTTTTTGCAAATAAAATTTATCTCACTAAAAATTCTACATCGAAAAAAATAGGCCCCCTCTCTAGAATAAGCCCCCTTCCTAAAATTGGCCCCCTTTAGGGAAGGATTGAAAAAAATAAGCCCCGGGCCTATTTTAGGAAATTTACGGTATTAAGTCTTTCAATTGAATTTGGTATTTATTTTTATTTACGGTTATTGTTATTGAAATTTAAAAATATTTAAACAAAAGCACAATATAAATTTGAAGAATATTTCTTTGAATTATTCCAATAGAATTGAAACTTTTCCATCCCAATTGGCATTTTTAACTATTAAATTAACTAGAAATAAATTTTTATTTAACAGAATCCTTAAAATAATTTCAATTAAATAAATAAAGAACACTTTGAAATTAAAAATCAAGGTCTTAGAAAAATATAAAAAACTATTTATTGTATATAGTTAAAACATTAATAGAAAAAAATTTTTATCTTAAAGCTGTTCCGTCTAAAAAAAGGTTTAGGCTATCATCTATATTCTATAAAAATTTTTTAATTAATTAGAGGAATCCTTATTCTAGATTAATGGCACTTAAACGAATGGTTTTTTTTTAAATTATTCTTTTGATTGAAAAAGAAAGTTATTCTATTTCTTTTTTTATTCTCCTTCTAAATTATATTGAAATTTTTTCCTACTTTTCTTGATATTTTTTATTTAATTAAAAAAAATTTAATTAAAAATTATTTTTGTTTTGTTTAATTTTTATTTTTTAAAGGGAATTGTTGACAATTATGAACAAATCCGAGAAAAAACAGTTGTAATTGTAGGTATTGGAGGTGTTGGTTCAGTTGTTGCCGAAATGTTAACTCGTTGTGGAATTGAAAAACCAAACATCAGTTTTTGTTTCATCTTTAGTTTTAAATTTAAAAACAATATAACTAGTAATTGCAGCAATTAAAATTGAAAGAAGGCTGAAAAATAAATTTAAATATTTTTTAATTTCATGTAGAAGAAAGACTTTTGTTCCTCTGGGGAAAATTAATCAACGTAAATAAAAATGTTCCCTACATTTTTCCTAACAGGGAATTTTATTTCCCAAAAGAAAAATTTATTAAAAAAAATATTTTCTTCTTACCCACAGCAAAAACAAACAATTAACATTTCATTCAAAGAAATACACCATAAATTTTCTTTTAATTTATTTAATTCCATTTGGCAAATCTTTTTAATCCAAAAATTATTTAAAGAAGAACTTTGTTGTTGTTTTTCACTTTTTATTAAAGAATTCCTTTTTTGTCTAAATAATTTAATATTTGCCTTTTCTAAAGATTTAATTTCTCCGTTATTTTCTTCTCTTCTTTGACGTATTAAATTTTCTAAAAATTAAAGAAAAATTTAATTAATTTAATTAAAAAAAAACCTGAACAATTTGCAACAAAAGAACAGTGTTTAGACATACAAATACGCAAATTACAAAAAATATTTACTTCATTACTACAAATTTCAATTTAATTTAATTTTTAGTGTTTATTTTAATTTAAAAAATTATTTAATTTAAAAGATTTTACTAATTTAGGCCAAAAAATGATTTTAAATTCTTCATTTTTTACTATGTATGTATTAAAAAAATAGATTATTAATTAATGCTTTTGTAGCTTAAGTGGTAAAGCATTTGGTTTGGACAGGCGGTTAACCTAACAAGGGGTCGGGTTCGAGTCCACCTGCTGCCATTTAGATTTTATTTGATTATTTTAAGAAGAAAAACAGTTTTTTTAGAAATTTTCAATTTTTTAACTCATAAACAATTATATTCTATTTATTAAAATTTCTTTTATTTTACCTTGTAGGACTCATATTGAGTTTCTTTTCTTTCAAAAGCTCCCCAAATGTTACCTTAAAAAAATAAAATAAATGTTTTAATTAATTAAATTAAAAACCTTTTGGTTGTAAAGAACAACCTCTTTCATCACTTAATTCTAAAGAAGAATTTGAATCAGTAGCCCAACAACGACCTATTTGAGAATCACTTATTGGCTTTTGAATTCTTACTAGATAGGACTTTAAATAAAAATAAATTAATTAATTTCTATTTAAATTTTATAATCCCCTTTCCTTTCTCTAAAAATTAGAAATAAAAAAAAATATTTAAAAAATACCCAGAAAAAAATATCTTTAAATTATTTTATAGACTCTTCTTCTTAAAGGAAATTAAAATTAATAAATATTTTAATTTTACAATTGGATCCCCAATATTTAATGCAGAATTAATTTGATTATTTTCTAAAGAAAAATCATCAAAAGAATGTCCAGTCTTTATTTCAACTGAATATTTTAATTCTGAAAGAGGAGTTGTATTTATTGTTTTTTGTTCTTCTTCTTCATTCATTAATAAAGGTATTTTAGTTGTTATTATTTGTTGTTGATATTCTTTTTCTTCTTTCAATTTTGGACTTTAAAAAAATAAAATAAGAAATTATTCTTATTTATTTATTTTTTTATTTTTAATCCTTTGAACAATTTAAAGCATTCAATGAAACGAGAATTTATTTATTTAAAATTCCCTGGGGAAAAAATTATTTCCTAATTATTTCTACCCTTTTTTATATTTATTGTTTTCTTCTCTTTCTGATTTTTAATTAAAATTTAAAAAAATTCCTCTTTAAAAAATAAAATTAAAATTCAAAGGATTATAACTACAACATTTAACTTTTCCTTTAAATTATTTAAAACTTTTCTTTTCTTTAATAATATTACTTTTTATTAATTTCAATATTAATTGCTTCATTTTCTTCTTCAAAAGAAATTGTTGTAATTTTAGAAGGAAAAGAAAAGGAAGAAGAAGAAGAAATTAATAAAGAAGGTTTATTAGTAGTTGTTGTTGTTGTAGTAGTTATTAATGGACTTGAAGGAATACATGTAAGTAAATATTTTCTTAAATAAATTAATTTAATTAAAATTAAATAATTAATTTTAAATAAATAAATTTTTTTTTAATTAAAAATTAAATAATAAATTTACTTAATTCAAATAAATTTGTTTTAATTTAAATAATTAATTTAAATAAATAAATTTTTTTTTAATTAAAATAATTAATTATTTAATTTAAGTTTAAATAAATAATCTTTTTTTTCAATTAAAAATTAATTAAATTAATTTACTTGTCATTAGCCTGTAAAAACCCAATATTTTCCTGTATAATAACTCCATTCTCAAAATTCCCATCAGAATTAATTTTTGTTTCACAGCCATTTAAAGGAACCTTTTTAATTTAAATTTAAATTAAAAAAAAATAAATAAATACTTTTAAATGATAATTTAATTGTGAAAGCATTGTTCCATTAACATAAATACAATTAGGTAATCCTTCTTCAGAATAAATTAAACCACGAAAGGGAACATCAAAATTAAGTGAAAGCATAAAATTGTGCTAAAAAAGAAAAGAAAAAAAAGTTTTTAAATTATTTAATTTTTAAATTAAATTAAAACTTGGTCACAAGCAACAGAAGTATCAAGTAAACGAGAATTTAAATATTTAATTAAAAATAGATTTAATAATAAAAATAAAATTATTATTTTATATTTAAACATTTCCTTTTCCTTTCCTTTACTTAAATTAAATTAAATTTAATTTTTAAAAAAATAATAGAAAAAAAGAGAAATAAAGACCTAAAATTTAAATATTAATTTATAATATTTTGACTCTAAATATTTTATTTTTAAATTAAAAACATGGCTGTTCTTTAGTATATGGGGTCCGAGCTCGGGAAACGTAATATATACCAATCGATTCCTCTTTTCGAGCTGAGCACGAATATATAAGAATTTCTTGCGGGAGGCGAATACTCGCTGAGATACAGGTCCCCGAAATTCGAAAAAGCAAAGGGGGGAGTAAGCTCATTTTTGGGTTGAAAAATTCAAAAATGAGTATGATAGCTCATTCGAAAGAGCTCTGCGAGCTGAGTCGAACTAGCCCAGAACGAGGTCGAACAAACGACTTTGAGCCGAGTTACAAGTCCCTGAACTTCTAAAAACAATAGGGGGAGTAAGCTCCTATACATAAGTGATGATTTCGCTGCCCTAAAATTAGTTAACTGAATTTGCTAAATTACTATCATCGTCGAAAAAAGTTTTTGCCGCTGCGGAGGAAGCAGGGCATGTCGAGCGGAACGACGGCCGCCGCTTCGCTACGGCCGCCGCTCGCTTCGCTCGCGGCGGCCGTAGCGAAGCACGGCCATCGTGTAGCGAAGACCATGCCCTGCCTACCCTCCGTAGCAGCACAAAAACAGTTTTTCGTACGCAATTCAATCCAAGACTTAGCTTACTCCTCATAGTTTCCAATTTTCAAGGACCTGTATCTTACTCCCCCCTATTGTTTTTAGAATTTCAGGGACTTGTAACTCGGCTCAAAGTCGTTTGTTCGACCTCGTTCTGGGCTAGTTCGACTCAGCTCGCAGAGCTCTTTCGAATGAGCTATCATACTCATTTTTGAATTTTTCAACCCAAAAATGAGCTTACTCCCCCCTTTGCTTTTTCGAATTTCGGGGACCTGTATCTCAGCGAGTATTCGCCTCCCGCAAGAAATTCTTATATATTCGTGCTCAGCTCGAACAGAGGAATCGATTGGTATATATTACGTTTCCCGAGCTCGGACCCCATATACTAAAGCGACCCCAAAAACATTTTTAAAAGCCTAATAATTTTAAAAATAAAATTCTAGTTTGATTGACCAAATCATTTTAAATAAAAACAAAAAAAATAAAAGAGAATTTTGATTGTTTTAATTGTTCGATGAATAAAAATAAAAAATTGATATATAAAAACGTAGCGCGCATGGAATTCGCATTTAGTTTACCATAAATTACAATAATAAATCATTTGAATCTATTTTTGGAGGGTTTTTTGTCTGGACCGTATGGTAGAACTTTACCCAACTTCCTTCATCTTCGAATATTCAAAACGTTGTCATATTTCCGAAATCCCGTCTTTTTTGGATTTCGGATCTTTCAGGATACGGGATTCTTCTGGATTTATTCCGCGGGATCCCGTCCCATTCTTGTTTTTTGAAAAAATCCTGTTACGGGTCCCTCCCGGTTAGGATTGAAATTCGGGATTTTTAAAATACACGGTTTTTGTTAGACTTTTTTAACAATTTTATCACAACTTAAAATCCATATACCAAAACAGGAAAAAAGCTTTTTTTATATTGTCTCAACATCAGAACCCTTCACATTAATGCCGAAGGTCGCGTAACATTCAGATGCTACAATTTTCTTTACAACATCTGTAGATTTTAGGCAGCCTGTCTCTGATGTGTCGTAAGCAAATTTCTTACTTGTATAACAAAGTGATAGTACGTAGTCATGAGCAGCCTTAGAAAGAAGATGGCAATTTTTGTTGACTGATCCAATTGCTTTATTGACTTTTTCTTCACAGCATGATTTCTCATTGAGCATAAGAAAGCACCAGCTTCGTTGTGCGAATAGAAGCGTCTTCTGACATTCTGTAACAAATTTTTCCAATTCCTGAGTTTGTTCACATCTAACTTCTGAAGCTGCAATTGCGACAGCTCTTTGACATAAATAATCTAAGACATAAGTAGCGATTTGAATAGAGAAATCACATAATAATACAAAGGAATCCGATTCAGCCTTGTTTAATTCATTAGAACACTAAAATAAAAATAAAATATACAAAAATTTAATTTTTAATCTTAAACAATACCATATGTTTCAGCAGCTTTTTTGCTTCTGAATTGGTTTTTATTTTGTCGATTGAATGTGATTTCAGTGAATTAGTCGTTTGTAAGCAAAAAGTAAGAAGTAGAAGAATAACAGAAAATCTCATAATTGAAAATTCTGAAATAATTTTTCTGAATTTTCAGTTAAAAAAAAAAGAAATATATTAAATGATTGGAATTTTATGTTATAATAATAAATTATCAAATGAGCAGATTATTATTTACAAAATTAACGTTAAAACTTATTCAGGTTTTAACCAACTTGAATAATTAGGTCATTTTAGTGAACAATAAAATTAAAAGAAATATGATCATGGCTGACTACCAAATAAATATTTATTTTATAATTTATGTAGTTTTATTTAAGAGTGTAAAAATTTTTTTCAGGAAACTAAGAGTTGATTGTTTTAGAATTACCTAAATAATCAAAAAATTAAATTACCATATATACTGAATAAGTTAAAAACACAGATTAATTTTGAATGTAATAAATAGAGAACTAATTTTTAATATTTTATTATTGAACAATAGTAAATTATGCATTTAGAAAATTTACGCCTTTTTTATATAGGTATGAGGGAATCATTTTTTATTAATCATTTTGGAATTTTTTTAAAGTTTATTCATTTTTTGTTAACATTTAAAATATTTTTTTAGATATATTGTAAATATACCTATAAAGAAATTTGGTACTTTTGAAGAAAGGGTGGCAGTTTTTGCAGACTTTTTTTGCGGACAAATTTTATTAATATTTGATCCTTTTTTTAAGGCAAATAAAGGTATATAAGAATTAATAATTTTGTGTTTTTATTCATTACCTAGTTATTTAAATTTTTATTAATAACTTATCCAATAAAATGATTCAAAGTCTTAAAAATTTTACTTTCTTACAATTGTACAACAAGATCAGCCTACCAGAAGAAGAGTTTCAACAATGGTTGGTAGATATTAAGTTGCTTCATCAACGCAAAACATGTGATTGCGGAAGAGAAATGCGCCAGGAAAAGACGAAGAATTTCATTTAATTTCACAAATTGTCAATCATGATTCTTAATTGTGTGAATAAAGTCAATGCATACCTCTTCTTTATTGCCTTAGGATATAATCAATCATAAAATATATATATCGTGTTAATAAAATTTGTCCGCAAAAAAAGTCTGCAAAAACTGCCACCCTTTCTTCAAAAGTACCAGAAATTTTTAAATTAAATATAATAATGTATCATTAGTTGTTAGTAATTTTAAATTCTCTCGTTAAATATCAAATATAAAATGTAAATAATTTTAAAATTGCTACAAACTAGAGTTATTCATATGCGTTTTTCTGATATCGGTATTTCGGTAAATACCGATTTGTTCCAAATCTTTTCGGTACGGTATCGGTATTTCTGTAAATACGAATATCGGTAAATACCGATCTAAAATTTTCGGTATTCCTCGGTATTTCGGTATTTTTTAAAAATCACTTAAATAAACAAATTTAAAGCAAAATAATGATATTACTCAATAATAAGGGGTCACCCCTGAGTATCAACACCCTGAGTATCAACCCCCTGAGTATCAAATTACCCTGAGTATCAACACCCTGAGTATCAACCCCCTGAGTATCAACTTCCTTTTGATCAACACAATTTTTTCTTTTAAAACAAGCTTACGCCTAGAAATACAAGTTAAAAATTTATTTTAAAAATCTAAAAAATATATCGAACTAGTTCAAAATTTAAAAACAACTAGTCAATGTTTATTATTTTCGGTCGAGCACTTGCATTTAGTTCATCAATTTTTGACAAAAGCAAATCCAATGCTTTTGTATAGCATTCCTTCTTTTTACTCGGCAACAAGCAATAAACAAAAGGCAAAATGGCCGGTCCTCTAAATCTTCCGTGAATTACCTATTTTTATCAATAAGATAGATTATAAGAAAAAATATACCCATAATTGATAAAACAAATCAGGGGCGCTCTTGAATGTTCCATCACAAACCCAGACGTCGCACGTAGCTAATCGTGCAATATCTGATTTGGAAGCGAAAATGATGATCCTCTCATTATCTTCAGGTCCAGTATCTGCCATGACAAAATTTTCTTGTAAGTCTGTTTTGGTCTTCTTCAGCTGTTCTGGAATGCAAATTTCTGAGAGAGTGTGCGGTATTGGAACATGCTGACCGTTAGCATAACGTTTTCTGCCTACAGTCTTCTCAAGATTTTTCAATTTTGGGAGTTGAGTCTAAGATTATTAAACTTAGTAAAAATTAGCTTTATTTTAACCTTAGCCTTGTCACTAATTCCAGCCAACTGCGTATTCACAAGAGTTCTTGGAGAAAGTGATGATGTAATAGCGGCTTTATTGATGCGCTCCTTAATCCTAGACAATTCAATTCGAGTAGGTGATGGGCCATGATTGTGCTCTTTTGTCACTGTTACTTCATTATTTCCATAAGTTACAGCAAATCCATGGCATTTACCACTTTTCCAATTTTCACATCTCCAATAACAAGTATTTTCTTCGCCGTCTCTACACTTTGTATAAATAAATCCTTCAAAAACTAACTTGTCGCCACCTTGTCTAGATTTGACAAATGATGCCATTTAAATACGTAATAAACTAAAAAGTTAAAATTAAGCCTAAATAAAATAGGAAAAAAAACAAAGTTAGAAAAGTAAAAATTGTGTTGATACTCAGGGGGTGAGTACAGCCCATCTCGTCGCAGACCATCTCGTCGCGGCAACCTCGTCGCGGCAACCTCGTCGCGGCAATCTCGTCGCAGACCACCTCGTCGCAAGACCACCTCGTCGCAAGACCACCTCGTCGCAACCATCTCTTCGCGAAAACTTCTGACATAATAAACCTGTTTTAATTACGATGTTAAAAATTGCAAATCTTTATAAAAAATAAAACTTATTATAAGTTTCAAACAAAATATTCAATAACCACAGTCAGGTTTTTGAAATATTGCAGTTTTACCCAATTGGTAATTGGTTAGCTAAATTTATAGCAGATTAAGTCCCTAAATGATCTGATTCATCAAATTTTAAAAATATAAATAAACATTTAGTGATTGAATGAACAACGATCACAAAAAAATAAAAATTATGAAAATTTAAGCATAGAGACGATGAAGAAATTTGTTTCTATATTAGAAGTTTTTGCGACGAGATGGTCTTGCGACGAGGTGGTCTTGCGACGAGGTGGTCTGCGACGAGATCGCCGCGACGAGGTTGCCGCGACGAGATGGTCTGCGCAGTTTTGGACGTGTCCCTCAGGGGGTTGATACTCAGGGTGTTGATACTCAGGGTAATTTGATACTCAGGGGGTTGATACTCAGGGGGTTGATACTCAGGGTGTTGATACTCAGGGGTGGACTCAATAATAAGGGTTTATAAATGTAAATTTAATATTTATAATGAATAAGCGGAAGTTTGATTTAAGAAAAACAACATTTCTGCGGTTTGAGGGCTCAGAAGGGAACGCCTGTAATCAAAAACATCTCTAGCGACGGAGAACACTCTCGCTTTCGAAAGAAGTTGCTTGTCCAGAAAGATATCTCCGAACTACTGTAACCAATATGAGGTAATGCTTCTCGTTTAACTTCCAAATGTTCATGTACATTTGAATCAGGAACTCCGCTTGGTTAGTTTAGTACCGGTTAAAGAAAAAAGAATTTCTCAATTTAAGAAATCTTTCCGTTGATTGGTCAAAAGCCTCCAGAAGCTATAACTGAGAATAGAACTCATCAAACTGTTATACCTATTTGGCTTCTTTCAGCAGGACTTGGCGACATTTGTCAGGTTTCTTTTCTAAATGTATATTTAATATTTAATCCTTTTAGTTTAATTTGCCTAGTTCTTACAATAAAATAAGTTTTGATGTAATTAGTGCAGGTTCAAGTGCAGGCAATTTGGAGGCTACTCGATTGGTTGCAAGACAACGTTATTTTTATCTGCTAGGCATCTTTTTATGCAGGTTTATTTTTTGTTTCCATAATGTTGTCTTATTAATAATTGGGGTTAAACAGAATGATCCCTTTCAGTCTAAAACCCTGAAAAAGGATCCTTTTCAGTTGTGGGTGGTTTGGGATTACAGTTCTTTAGTAAGATCTCAGAATCAAATCCCATTCGATATTATTAATTCTTAGAGGGGTTAAACAATGGAATAATATTGAAAATAATTTAAATATTTTTAGATATGTAAATTCAATAGAAGAGAGAGAAGAATTGCTTTGATGATGCTAGATGCTTTTACTCAACGAATTGGCTTGATAATTTCTTTAGCTGTTGATACAAAGTTTGCATTTTTTTAATTTAGTTATTAAGTTTTACTTTTAAATTAATGCATTCCAAGTGTACTCAATGTGTCTATAAATGACACATTGTTGAAGGGAGAAATGCAAAATTAACTTTCCTCAAAAACATTATTTAATTTAAAAGAATTGTTTTTGAGGTTTACAAAACAAAAATATTAAATAAAATCATTTAATTGTTTTTTAGTGCAAAACCTCGTTATCTTCTGGACTATACTGAGAAACACATTTTCTGTGCTATTCAACGGTCTGAACGTCTTCAACGAGATTGGATTCGACGTGAGCTTTCTCATTCTAAACGTCGTTCAATAAAAAGGAAATTTGAACGGGAATGTGGTGCTCTTTTGAATTGATTAATTTTGATTTTCATTATTAAGTCTTTCAATTGAATTTGGTATTTATTTTTATTTACGGTTATTGTTATTGTTATTGAAAAATATTTAAACAAAAGCACAATATAAATTTGAAGAATATTTCTTTTAACTATTCCAAGAGAATTGAAAATTTTCCATCCCAATTGGCATTTTTAACTATTAAATTAACTAGAAATAATTTTATTAGCTAAATTGTTAAAAGCAATAAATACATTTATAATTAAGATCTTTTATTAAATAAATAATACTGAAAGCCATTAAATTTAATTATTGCAATAATAACAAAATAGTACAACCAACAATCACAATTATTTTGAAATTTAAAAGATTTTTTTTTAATAAAATTTTTGTTAACAAAATTTACAAAAACTTTAAAGTGATTTTAATTTTGCCATTAATTCCTCTAATTCTTTTTTTGTAGTTTCTGGATTAGTTTCTTCCTCCTTTACATTCAGAAAATTAGATAAAGGCCCAGGTTCATAAGCAAGCTTAATTCCTGAGGAAGAAGAACCAAATAATGAAGGGGAAGGTTCAAAAGAAGATTCTTCTACTAATTTAATTCCTTTAAAAAAAAAGAAAATGATTTAAATTAAATTTTAATTTAATTTAATAATTCCAACACATTATTATTTTTAGATGTCCTAATCTTATAGAAATATTCCCAATGCTATGTATGAGAGAATGCTTTAAAAACTTGGGGAGTTTTTTAATATAATTTTAAACTATTGGTAGAAACTAAAATTAAAAAATAAAATAAACCAAATTCATTTGTTTCATGAACAACATTATTCATTTCAATATTCTTCACAACAATTATTTCTTCTTTTGTCTTTTTCTCCTAAAAAGAAAATTAAAAATTAAATTTTAAAAATGCTTTTAAAAAAACCAAATATTCTTTTTGTAAACGCTGGCAATGTTTGTCTTCACATTGAGGATTGGGACGAATTGTCTGTTGAGGAAAAAAGTCAACAAGTCTAAAGAATAAAAATAATAATTAAAAAAATTAAAGAAAAAACAAACGCATTGTATCCAAGGAAATTTGTAATTTCACCAAAATTTAATAAAAATCTTTTAAGATATTTAATTAAATTTTATTTAACAAACTTGAGTGCATTTTGAACCAAAAGACCTGCAATAATAGCCATTGTTGTTGGTAAACCTTTTTTAAAAATAATAATATTAATTAAATATTTTAATAAATAAAATACTTGCAGCACAAACTCCATCCTTTTTTAATGTTTTTTCATCAATATTTGAAGCAACAATTAATGGAGGAAGACACTTTTAAAGAAAGAAAGAATTAAATTAATATTTAAATTAATTTGGTTAATTGAAAATAATTGTACAGATTTAAATAAATTAATTTTAAAAAATGAATCAGATAATTTTACATCATTTTACCAAAACAAAAGAAAGTTTAAAGTTGAAAGATTTATTTAAAAAATTAATTTATTTAATTCTCAAAAATAAATTTAAAATAATAATTATACCACAAAACAAGCAGTCTTTCCAGGTTCAATAAATTGAATATGTCCAGATACTGCATTCTCACTAACTCCAGATTCAATCCAAATTTGATTAATTTCATTACAAGCCTTTTATTATTTAAAAAATAATTTTTAAATTAATTAAATATACTGTGTTAACAGCAATTCTGGCTTCAAAATTATCAACACAACAGAGAACAATATCCACAGATTTTTGTTTATTTTGAAGACTTCCCTCTCTACATAAATTAAATTTAAAAAAGAATTTTAATTAAATAAAACCTTATTCTTTGACAAAATAATTCAAAATTATTAACAGTTGTAATATTCATATTATAAACTTCAAATTCAACATCTGGATTGATATGTCTAAAAATAAATATAAAAATATTAATATTAAAAGATTAAATATTTATTTAAAAAAAAAAGTCCAACCACTGGAAAGGTTAAAAAGAAATAATTATTTAAAAATTATACATTAAAGTATCACGAGCAGCTTCAACTTTACTTAATCCACTTTGATGTGGTTGATAAAATAATCTGTTCATGTTAGCCAATTCAACATTATCATAATCAAACTTAAATGTTAAAAATTAAATTATTTAAAAATAAAACCATTATAAGTTTTCCAATTCCACAACGAGTTAACATTTCGGCAACAACTGAACCAACACCTCCAATACCTACAATTACAACTGTTTTTTCTCGGATTTGTTCATAATTGTCAACAATTCCCTTTAAAAAATAAAAATTAAACAAAACAAAAATTATTAATTTTTAAATAAAATTTGTTCTAATTAAATAAAAAATATCTAGAAAAGAAGGAAAAAATTGTAAATTGTTAATATAATTTAGAAGGAGAATATAAAAAAGAAATAGAATAATTTTCTTTTTAAATCAAAAGAATAATTAAAAAAAAAACCATTCGTTTAAGTGCCATCAATCTAGAATAAGGATTAGTGTCTACCACTTCCGCACTCATTTCCACAATTTTTGGTCGAATTGTTGGATCAGTCATCTAAAATTTAATTTTAATAAATAAATAAAATTACAAAAAAATTGTTTGGGAAACTAAGACCAAGCAGAATATTTTTAAAAAACTGCTTGGAAAGTGTAAATCCCATTCATTTTTAAGGCCTCAAAATAAGATCAAATTACAAAATTAAAGTAAAAGTCAGTCAATTTTTGACCAACCCTGACATTATTTTTAAATTTTATTAATAAAAAATTAACCTTCTTAAATATCATCCAAGTTTTCCTCCTCCTTTGTACGTAGGATCCTTTAAAATATGTATTTCTTTAAATAGAATAGATATTTAATAAATGAAGATGAACATTTAAATAATATTTATAAATAAATTAATTATTTATCAAGAGTCAATAAATAATTAAAAAGTAAAAATAAACAAAACATTTTACTCGTCACTAACCAATATTATTGAATTAAAAAATATCTAAACAAAGGCACAATAATACATAGGAAGATATTTCTTTGAACTATTCCAATAGAAATTAAAAAAGAAAAAAGGTACGCACAACTTGCTTTGCAACTGACAACGCTTCATTCTTTTCCGATGTATTTTTCAATTTGAACTGTAAAGAATACTAAAAATAATTGATCATTATAGAACGATTAAAATAATTAAAATAAAATTGTATGAAATAAACTTTAGATTGCAATAATTATATAAGGTTATATTTATTTAAATTACTTTATAAAAGTTATCAATTCAAAAATAATTAGGTACTTTTCCGTTTTGAGACGAATTCCGAAGTCATTTTACTTTTTTAATTCTAGTTCCAAATAAAATGTTTTCCATTAGAGAAAAGTTGCAAATAAAACTTCCGACCTAGTGAATCATAAACGGAAAAGTATCCAAGTCTCCTTTTATTAAATTGTTTAATCAATTTTTCTCATTTCATAAGTTCTTTTCGATTTGTTCTATCGTTCTTCGACCCTATTTAATAGAAAACTTTACGTTAGTTACAGAACGTTATTTTCAGGATACTACTTATAAATTAAATTAATACCATGGCTGATTTGCAAGGAGAAAACTTCTCTGTTTTCGGTTCATCCCTTCAATGGTCACCTTCAATTGCATCAAAGCATCCATTCCCAATACGTTCGCCCCCTTAAAATGACTGTGTGAAAGCCAGCATTCATTGCAAATATGAGGATCCTAAAAACACAACATTAATTTAGAATATTAGGTACTTTTGAACGGAACGGGCCTGTTGAGTACCGCCAGTTGAGTCCCAGCGAACTTTAGGATACTTTAACTAAAGTACGGTTTGGTATAAAAAGTTTCTTTTTGTACTATTAGATAGAGAATGAAAAGGTCTACAAAATACCAAAAAATCATAGCCATACGATAAATATAAAAAAAGTTACGGTCTAAAAACTTAAGAAAATTCTATTTTTCGGAGGTTTTTCGACCGTAACCTTTTTTATATTTATCGTATGGTTATGATTTTTTGGTATTTTGTAGACCTTTTCATTCTCTATCTAATAGTACAAAAAAAACTTTTTATACCAAACCGTACTTTAGTTAAAGTATCCTAAAGTTCGCTGGGACTCAACTGGCGGTACTCAACCGACCCCAACCGACTTTTGAAGAGGGGGGCAGTTCTTGCAGACCTTTTTTGCGGACAAAGTTTATTAATATTTTATTTACATTATTTGATTTTTGCCTAAGGCAATGTTAATGTGTATACAAGGACTTTATTCACATAAATAAGAATCATGATTGACAATTTAAATCTCTAAGAAAATTATGCCAACAATGAAACTCCTATTTGCCGCTTTGGTTCTTCGTAATTATTTGTAGGAACATTTTCCGGAAGAAGTAAACTTCCTTTACAAAATATTATGCGGGTAAAATTTTCTTAAATCTGATTGTTGTACTTCAATAGATATTGTACTTTTGGTTATTGCGCCCCTCTATGCATATAAATTACGAAGAACTAAAGCGGCAAGTAGGAGTATTTAATAATTGATTAAAAAATGTTAATGACTGGGTCAGAAACATTTAACACATATTTGTTAGTCCATGACTCCTATTATTGCCTTGGCAAAAATCAAATAATTTAAACTAATAAAAAATAAAAAATATTTGCCCGCAAAAAAAGTCTGCAAGAACTGCCCCCCCCCTCTTCAAAAGTGCCGAATATTAATAGTAAACCTGAATTGCAATTCTCATATACTCATGAACAACATCTGAGTCAGAAAGTGCTTTCGCAGTTTCCACATTAACGAAAGTACCATAAGATCCAGTGTCAACCATGAACCAAACATTGACTATAGGAGCATCGGACTCTTTAAAAAGCTGGCAGGCGAGACGGATGAAAAGTCGATTGTTTGGCTCGGAAATTATTCCAACAACAGGGAAATATGGAGAAGAAAATTCCCCTTTACTTAAATGTTCTTTTTCCTCCTGAATTCCTATCTAAAATAAAAAAAACATTTGGAAAATACAAACAGAGCTATATGTGCATTAACAAAAAGGATATGATAATTCCTAAAAAATATTTACTAAAATATTATAAGGGTTTCAACTAGAAAACTAGAAAAATTGCAACAGATAATTTCATTATAAAGTTAAGATAATACCATTCGCAACTCTTCATTATCAATGTCAGGAAGCATCATATCATGCTTTGATGGTGGTAATGGCACCTGTCTCTCCGTTTCCATCCCAATTGGCATTTTTAATTATTAAGAATAATTAACTAAAAATAATTTATCATTATAGAACGATTAAAATAATTAAAATAAAATTGTATGAAATAAACTTCAGATTGCAATAATTATATAAGGTTATATTTATTTAAATTACTTTATAAAAGTTATCAATTCAAAATTACTTAGGTACTTTTCCGTTTTGCTGCCATCGAATTCCGAAGTCATTTTACTTTTTTAATTCTTATTCCAAATAAAATGTTTCACAATAGAGAAAATAAATGTTATGAGTTGAAAATAAAACTTCCGGACCTAATGAATATAAACGGAAAAGTATCCAAGTCTCCTTTTATGAAATTGTTTAATCAATTGTTCGCAATTTATAAGTTCTTTTCGAATTGTTCTATCGTTCCTCGACCCTATTTAATAGAAAACTTTATGTTAGTTATAGAACGTTATTTTCATTGAAACAATTAGATACTACTTATCAATTGAATTATACCATGACTGATTTGCAAGGAGAAAGCTTCCCCGTTTTCGGTTCATTCCTTCAATGGTAAGCTTCAATTGCATCAAAGCATCCATTCCCAATATGTTCGCCCCCTTAAAATGGCTGTGTGAGAGCCAGCATTCATTGCAAATATGAGGATCCTAAAAACACAACATTAATTTAGAATATTAATAGTAAACCTGAATTGCAAGTCTCATCCAATCATAAATATCATCTGAGCAAGAAAGTGCTTTCGCAGTTTCCACATTAACGAAAGTACCACTAGATCCAGTGTCAACCACGAACCAAACATTGACTATTGGAGCATCGGACTCTTTAAAAAGCTGGCAAGTGAGACGGATGAAAAGTCGATTGTTTGGACCAGAGATTGTGCCAACAACAGGGAAATATGGAGAAGAAAATTCTCCCTTACTTAAATGTTCTTTTTGCTCCTGAATTCCTATCTAAAATAAGAGCAACATATTTGAGTCAAAAGTACTAATTACAAGATTAATGCATAAAAAAGATTTTGAAAAATACAAACAGAACTATATGTGCATTAACAAAAAGGATATAATAACTCCCAAAAATATTTACTAAAATATTATAAGGGTTTCAACTAGAAAACTAGAAAAATTGCAACAGATAATTTCATTATAAAGTTAAAATAATACCATTCGCAACTCTTCATTATCAATGTCAGGAAGCATCATATCATGCTTTGATGGTGGTAATGGTAATTGCCTCTCCGTTTCCATCCCGTACGGCATTTTTAATTATTAAAAATAATTAACTAAAAATAATTGATCAATATTAGAAAAACAATTAAAATTTAGTCAAAATTATTATAATCGAGTTCTACGCTGAAAGATTACCCAACCAAATAGTCATTTGAACTAATGGTCAAGCTACTTTTTAACTGGATGATCTTCTACAAACTTTGACCCATGGGTGTTGTTCTATTATTTACCCTTTAGTCTAACTGATCAATTGTCTGTGTAGGAAAAGGCCTTGTGGGGGTGTCCCGTTATAATCAAGTTCACAAAAAATGTTTTAAATTAGTAAAAATTAAATAATTTTTGTGATTTCACAGGAATAGCCTGATGTATGTAGCCCATCGACTACCTACTATTAGGAACGTTGATCAATTTTTGTTTTTTAAAGAAAGCCAAACATGGATTTTTTCATGAAATAGTTAATCAACAACAAATTCATAAAAAGGGAAGGAGATGGATGTTTTTGTACTCTTCTACTAAAAGGTGTCACTAATTTGAAGTATTGTCTTTAAGAATATATTTACGTGATAAATAAAAATGAGATAAACCAATTCATCGAAACCAAATTCAACATAATAACCGATTTCTCACAGTAATTTAATAAATTGGGGTATTCAATGAATTGGGATAGATGGAGCCATAAAAATAATTTAAATATACATATTTGACAAAAAAATAAAGGAATGAACCAATTAAAAGTCATAATAACTAAAAAATAATATAAAGATATTTTCTATTCATTTTTCCCTTATTTTTAATTAATTTTCAATAGAAAGAAAGTCACATTCATTTAAAATGGTCACTAACTGTAGAATGTTCAACAATTAACTTCTTGATTAGTTTGAGCTCCAGTTAAGGTTTTAACAGAAATTTTTCTTGATAATTGGCGTTCTATTCCTTCCATCGTTATACATTCCATTGAATTATTTTTTTCTTCTGCACGTTTTTCATTTTCTGTTGGAATATAATAAGCCTGTTGACGACCATTATAAGATAAAGGTTGAGCTAAACCATGAATTGCTGAAAGACGTTTACATGGTTGATAATAATTTAAATCAAAATAAATACCTTCCAATTGATGAACAAAAACGAGTTGATATTCTTGATCCTTCAGAACAAAAATTTTCATTTAAATAAACTCGATAAAGCATTAAATAACCTTCAAAACAATTGATTTTAAATTTTAAATTATCTAAGAATCTATAGTTCCAACCCAAAGTTCATCAGAATGAAAGAGAGTAGAACACACTTCTACTTGATCCAAAAGTTCATCAAAAGAAGGGGTTCTTAATTACTTTTTTTAACATTATTTTTAGATAAGAAACCTGTGTTTATGATCATATCTAATATCAAAAAGTGTTTCACATTGTTCACCTTGCCATAACTTTTTAATAAAGAAGCATGTGCTTTTACTAACCCAAATTCCATATTGTGACATTGCCAATGCACGAATTTATTCAAACATTGAGACTTGGCTACCAGTTGCTGATGAAGCAACATAAACAGAAGAAATTGTTGAAAGAGTGCTTTAAAATTAATAAATAATTAATTTATTAAAATGGTAAGAGACTAAACTATCTATTTAAGATAACTACTTTACAAGCAATTGCTAAATAGAGAAATTCTCCATCTAATAAAGCATCTGTTATTGGTGCAGCAGCTACAGGAATGTGATATAAATCTAAAGCTGAAGGCATCCTTTCAAAAGCATTCTCTAAAATAGTTAATGTTCCATTTGTTAAACAGGCATACAACCGTTGAGAGTCATGAACTAATTTAAAAGCTACATCATTTAATTTAAGTTCCCAAAGTATTTCACCTAAAAAATATTTTTTTAAAAGAAAAGAAAAAGTATTAAATACTTCATTTTCTCAAAATTTTCTTCATTAGATTGATTATGATTAATTGAATGCAAGGCTATAATATAACTATAAAGAAGGGAAACAAATGCCATTTCAGGTGCAAATATATCCATTGAAATAGGTCAACTTATTAAAGGATAAGAAATCAACAATTAATTAATAAAAAAAAACCTCTAAATCTAAAGATTTTAAATGAACAATTTTTTCACATAATTGAACAACTGATAATTTTCCTTGTTTTTGATTTCCAGAACAGACATAGGCACATCCTTCCATAAATGGACTAAACACAATTACCTAAAAATTGATTTATTAAACTATTTTAAAAAATTACTTCAATAGGTAAATCAGCTAATTGATCAGAAGAAGAAATAAAAGAATTATTTAAATAACATAAACTACCTTTCCTATTGTTATTATTATTATAATTATTAGTAGTAGTACTACATCCTGAAACATTAAGTAATTGTCTAAGTTGTCGTCTTTTATGTAAACGTTCATGTAAAACTTGTAAATAAAGATGTTGACGTTGACGAAGATATATTTTACTTGAAAATGGATTTAAATCTTCAATTGCATATTTTATCTATTTTAAACAAACCAATCCATCAACATCTAAGGTTAATCTGACACCTGATTTTAATACTTTTATAACAGAAATTGTATCAGAAAGTGCAAGAATTTCTTCTTGGTAAAGACCCAACAAAGCATCTAAATAGTATACTTGAAATGGAACTGCATCAAAAAATAAAGCAATAAACCAATTAAGAGTTACCTAAAAGAGATAATATATGTTTAATTAAAATCCATTTTTAATTAATAAAACTTGTAATTAAGTCAATTTCACATTCATTTAAATGTTCAGCTAACTGTGGAAATTTCTGTTCAACAATTTCTTTAAAAACTTCTTGATCAGCTTAAGCTCCAGTTAAGGTTTGATCAAAATAAGAAGAGTCAAAATAACGTTCAGTTATTGCAACAATAAACCTTAATAAATATTTAAAAATATACTTTAATTGAAAAAACCAAAAAAGAATCCTCTGGGCTCATAAATAAAAGGGCAGTTGCTAAAAGAAAATTCATTCCTTGAAAGTAAGCAATAGTTGGGTTATGGAGTCAATATTCTCGAAGCACAGTTCTAAACAATTAATTAATAAATGTTAATAAATTAAAAAATAAATTTTAACTGTAAATGTATAAGAAGCAGAGATAAAATGAACATAATTAGGCATAGTTCTCAATCAATCCAAATTAACAAAAAATTTTTAATCTCATTTTTATTTGATCACGTTAACATTTTATAGTAGGTCAAGAGTAAAAGGGAAGATGATATTATTTTTCTGTCGTTGTTGAGTCAAAACATCTCTTTTTACAAGGAATAGATCCAGAAGTTGAAGGGGGCGAGATTTGATTAATTCTTTTTTTTCTGTTAATTTATTAATATAAAAAATTAAAATAGCTATAATTACAATTTATCAAGGATGAAAATTTTGTCTATAAAATCCATTTGTTCAATTGTTATTCCAAGATCGCCCATTGCAGACATACCCAAGATATTTAAGCCCTTAAATCGGGTATCGGTAGAGGGCAAGCATACGACGCTAATAGTAGGATCCTAAAATACACAAAATTAAAGAAACAATAAAAATAAACTTGGATTGCCAATTTAATATTCTCAGGGATAGGTGAATCACTTCCATATAAAGAATTAATTGTTGAAATGGAAACAAAGTTAGGATATGCACCAGTATCGACCAAGAACCAAATGTTTAAAGATGGACGAGTGGGCATATTGAAAGGTTGGCAGATAAGACAAATCATCAATCTTCTATTTCGTCCGTGCATTATTCCCTCGACCGGAAAATAAGGACTATTGAATGATTGCTTGCTCAAATATTCTTTTCCGTGTTTTTTCCCGATCTGAAGAACAAAAATTAACATATATGCGCAAAAGATATCAAAAAATAAAATGAGCGGCTGTTCTAATGAGAAATCAAATGTCATAAATATTTACTAAAAATAGCCTCTCTTAACAAATATAACCTTCTAAAATCTTAGTTTTAGAGCAGTTAATTTAGTTATAAAAATAATACCTCTATCAATTCTTCTTCTGATATATCTGTTAACATCACGTCATCATGTTTGGATAGTGGAAACTCTTCATCCTTTCCCGATGTGTTTTTCATTTTTAATCTAAAGAATACTAAAAATAATTTATCATTATAGAACGATTAAAATAGTTAAAATAAAATTATATGAAATCAAACTTTAGATTGCAATAATATATATAAGGAGGTTATATTTATTTAAATTACTTTATAAAAGTTATCAATTCAAAAATAATTAGGTACTTTTCCGTTTTGAGACGAATTCCGAAGTCATTTTACTTTTTTAATTCTCATTCCAAATAAAATGTTTTCCATTAGAGAAAAGTTGCAAATAAAACTTCCGGACCTAGTGAATCATAAACGGAAAAGTATCCAAGTCTCCTTTTATTAAATTGTTTAATCAATTTTTCTCATTTCATAAGTTCTTTTCGATTTGTTCTATCGTTCTTCGACCCTATTTAATAGAAAACTTTACGTTAGTTACAGAACGTTATTTTCAGGATACTACTTATAAATTAAATTAATACCATGGCTGATTTGCAAGGAGAAAACTTCCCTGTTTTCGGTTCATCCCTTCAATAGTTACTCCCAATTGTTGCAAAGCATCCATTCCCAATATGTTCGCCCCCTTAAAATGGCCGTGTGAGAGCCAGCATTCATTGCAAATATGAGGATCCTAAAAACACAACATTAATTTAGAATATTAATAGTAAACCTGAATTGCAAGTCTCATCCAACCATAGGCAACATCTGAGCCAGAAAGTGCTTTCGCAGTTTCCACATTAACGAAAGTACCATAAGATCCAGTGTCAACCATGAACCAAACATTGACTATAGGAGCATCGGACTCTTTAAAAAACTGGCAGGCGAGACGGATGAAAAGTCGATCGTTTGGACCAGAGATTGTGCCAACAACAGGGAAATATGGAGAAGAAAATTCTCCCTTACTTAAATGTTCTTTTTGCTCCTGAATTCCTATCTAAAATAAAAAAAAATATTTGAGTTAAAAATACTAATTACAAGATCAATGCATAAAAAAGATTTTGGAAAATACACAGGACTATATGTGCATTAACAAAAAGGGTATAATAACTCTCAAAAATATTCACTAAAATATTATAAAGGTTTCAACTAGAAAAATTGCATCAGATAATTTCATTATAAAGTTAAAATAATACCATTCGCAACTCTTCATTATCAATGTCAGGAAGCATCTTATCATGCTTTGATGGTGGTAATGGAACGTATCTCTCCGTTTCCGTCCCATATGGCATTTTTAATTATTAAATTATCTAAAAATAATTAGAAAAACAATTAAAATATAGTCAAAATTATTATAATCTATAGTAAAATAAGTTCACGAGAAAATGTTTTAAAATATAAAAATTTTAATAATTTCGGTATTTAACAGTTTCGGTATTTAACAGAAATAAGGTTGTTTATACATGTGTGAAAACAGAGAACAAGGCAAATTTCTCAGTACAGAAAATTATTTTTTTATAAGTTTATTTTAATTAAGATGACACTATTTGTTTTGGAACTGAAATGGCGTTACTGAGATGGCCTGTCCGGAATCTTAAAGAAAAATAAACCTCTAGTTTCTCACTCTTTATTACACAAATCAGAGGTTTTTCTTCTAAATCTGACAAATACATTTATGTCCATGAAGAAAGCTCCAATATTGAGGGAAAGAGGACTTAAATTCTTTTTTATGTTACCACTAATTGAATGGATATAAATTTTGAAATTTAGTGAAAAGAAACAACGTTTTATATTTAACTTTTTATCTAATAATTATTTTCTCTTTAATAAATAAATAAAGCAATTTGTCCATCAGCACCAGAAGTAATTAGCCAAGGCTTAAAAATAGATTAAAAATTAATTTTAAAATAAAATTAACCTGAAATGGATGAAAAGTAGCACAAAGAATAGATAATCGAGTATTATCAAGTTTTGTCGTTGATTCTTTTTCATCTTTAACGGAATCCTTAAAATAATTTCAATTAAATATATAAAGGATACTTTGAAATTAAAAATCAAGGTCTTTTAGTAAAAAAAAGATTTATTGGATATAGTTGATAACTTAAATCCTTTTTCATTCTAGTATGGTTTATTTATTTAGAAAAAAATATTCTATTTTTATCTTAAAGCTTAAAAAGGTGTTCTCGTTTAAAAAAAAGGTTAAGGCTATCACCTATATTCTATACAAATTTTTAATTAATTAGAGGAACAACAGACCATACTCTTTATTTTTTTAAATAAATAAAACCTCTCCTACTTTGGAATTATTTGTCTCCTTTTCTTCTGCTTCATCTTCAATAACCAAGTCTATTTCTTTTCCTTCCTCTTGTTCTTTTAATTTAGACAATTCTTTCTTTGTCAATATTTTATGTCCAAACAGTCTTTTAACTAATTAAAAATAATTTTAAAAATTTACTCTTGAATTAACCTGGTACTAAATCATTTTCTCTTGCTAAATCTTGACTAGCCCTAGCATGATAAACTATTGCCGTAGCATCATCTGACCTTTAAAAATCATTTTTTAAAAATAAAACTAATAAAATACACTGTAGCAAGTAAAGGATATTTTTGATGATAAGTAATTGAGCGAATTGCTGCTTGGTGAGTACGAAGTTTTTTCCAGGGTTTTGTGCCTAATTCTAAATCCATCCTTGAAGTTTTTTATTAGTTAATTTTAATTAAACAAGAAAACCAAGAAAATGTTCTATCCAATCCTCCAATAAAAAGATTATTTCCTTCAGGATGTATTGACATACATGACAACCATCTTGTACCAGGAAAAAGTTTCCTTTTTAATTCATTCCTGGCCAAATCATAAATGAGAATGTGCTGTCTAAAAGAACAATTATTTTCCTTTAATTTAAGACATTCATCTAATGAAAGTATTGTGTGACAATTAAAAAAAATCATTTAAAACTTAAAATCAAAAAATCCTCTTAATAACCCTTTTCCCTGAATCATTTAAAAATTAATTTTCAAATAAAAAAAACCTTGTGCCTACAAAGAATAAAGGCTTCAATGGATGAAATAAGACAGCTTCAACAAAACCTTTGCATTTAGTAAATGGCTTCTAAAAATAAATTTAAAATAATTTTATAAAAATAAAAACCTGTGAATTACATTTACTTAATTGATGAATTAAAATAGTACAGGAAGAATATTGAAAACCAACCGTTGCAAAATAATCTCCCTTTCGATGCCATGTTAAACTTCGAATTTTCTGAAAATAAAATTTTTTAAACAATAAAAATTTTAAGATAAGAAAAAATTTAAATTAATGCATTTCTAAAATGGGAAAAATATTTGACCTCGGCCAGACTCGAACTGGCGACCTTCAGTGTGTTAGACTGACGTGATAACCAACTACACCACGAGGCCTTATAACGACAGACTAAATAACACTTGATTTATACAAAAAAGAAAATTTTTTGCAGTTATAGTGGGTAACCAAAAAATGTATTTTTAATAAATAAAACTAACATCACGCATTTGTAGTTGAATTCCATTAATTTCTTCGAATTTAGACTTTTTATTATTTCTTTGTCCCACTTCGTTACAACGAGACCATTTTATTCCAAGAGTATTTTCAGGTGCTTCTTCAATGGGAAGTGAGGTAATAAATTGCCTAGTTTGAGAAACTAAAAGACGATCTCCAGTTGAAATATTTAGAATAGTAACAGTTTCAGATTCACAGGAAACCTTTAAAAGTAACAAAAGTTTTTAATTTAATCTTAAATAAAAATTAATCTTTAAAAAAAGTTAAGGAAAGCTTAAAAGAATACCAATACAAGAGATTTCTTCGGATCCGGACAGAATTGAACACAAGTAACTGGAGCACTCATTCTATATTTACTAAGACAATGTCCGTTTGGAAGTGCCCAAATTCGAACAGTTGAATCAGCACCACCAGAAACCAAAAGCTCACCAAATTCTGGTTCAAAAGATAACGAACGGACTTGGCCTTCGTGTCCACGCATGTACTAAAAAAATAAAAAGAAAAAAAGTTCAACTTTATTTTAAATCATGTTTTATACTATTTAAATAGCAAAAAATCATTATTAAAAAATAAAAAAAGAAAAATTTACAAATGCCAATGTAGTAGGAAATGGTTGAAGGTCCTTTGGATTTGGAAGTACAGGCAAAAGTTGATCTGCATTGACATTGAGCTAAAAACCAATATTTATTCCTAGATTTATATAATAAAATAATTCAAGTAGAAGTGAGGGGCCTCGTGGTGTAGTGGTTATCACGTCAGTCTCACACACTGAAGGTCGCCGGTTCGAGCCCGGCCGAGGTCAGCTGTTTTTTAAATGGACCTGGTTCCCACTTTTTTACTTTTTAATATCCAGAAATAAATTAATAGACTAACCCTTAATTTTCTCTGTCTAGGAGCTAAATATAAATTCATGCACCTTTCCAATCGTTCATCATAGAATCGTTCATAGAAAGGTACCTTAAAAGATTAATAAAAGAAATGATTAATTTAAATACCTTTCTAAATGCATCATAATTTTTAGGAATGAAATTTGGTCTTCTTTTTTCCCTCTCAGTTTCCTCCCATTTTTTCAATTCTTCTTTAGAAAATAAATATTCTTGGGGTGGTCTGAAAATAAAGCAATTAAATTTAAAAAATTGTCAGATTTTTTGTTTCCCATTAATAACAGTTTGTCCTCTTATTACTTAATAGACAAGAATGTCTATTTCACTTCAGATAAGGTGAGTAAACAATCCGAAAAGCAGAAACTTAAAGGAAATTAAAACAAAACCTGTAGGATTCAGAATGTCCAGGTAACTGTACTTTTGGTGCCGGCCAATTCATTTTAAGTCTAGCAAGTTCAGATTTACTTTTTTCTTCTCCCAGTTTGCCCTCATCAGACCACATATCATAAACTACAGGAAATTTTTCTTCAAATTCCTTTTCTTCTTCTTCTTTTTCAATTTGTTCTCTTCTCTTCATCCACCCATTTTTAATTGCATGAACCATTTTACCAACAATTCTTCTTTCATCGGCACTTGGTACAAAAGAACTAAATTTTCGAAACTTAAAAAGTTTTCTTTAAATTTAACCTCTTAGAAAGTGGTTGATTTGATATTGGATGAATTTCTCGTTTTGAAGAAAAAATTTCAAAAAAGAGTTGATAAGGATTATAGCCTTAAAAGTTAAATAAATAATAATATTTTAATGAAAACTTTCTTTCTCTAAAAAAATAAATCGAAAATCCCCTAGAAAGAACAACTTTTAATAAATTAAAATAATCTTATTGTTAGTTCCCCTTATAATTTTTCAATGTTTAAGGACCAATATCTCAGACTAGAATTAAAGCAGCGGTCTGATTTTGAGGTTAATAACTACATATATTCAGATGAGCTCTTTCAATAATTTTTAAATAAATTTAAGATCTGTAGACTATGACAAACTTTCTGAAATAAAATAATTAAAAAATAACCAATTTCAGGATATTTATTCATGGCAATATTTTGTAATTTTTCAACTTGTTCATCGCTAAGTACAACATTTTGTCCCGTTTGTTGATCAAAAACTTTTCTCCTAAAAAATTTTTATACAAAATTATTGTTAATTAAATAACCAATAATCTGGGTCTTCTTCTCTTTCCAAAAATGAATCAATTTGATCAACCTTTCCATCTTTTTTTGAAGGTTTAGTAATTCTTTCACCATCAAGATTATAACCAATATGTTCATAACCATCATACCATTGGACAGGAATATTCCCAATTGTATTACGAATATCCTGATATTAAAATATTGTTTTAAGAAAAGGAAAGTTTAAGCATTAGAGAAAGATTTAGGATACAAGTATTGGCTTTAAGGTTTCCGTCATGTTATTAACATTTCAGGCCAAAGTTTTTCTTTAATAAAATAACCACAATTGGCCTTATAAATACAAATATGTAATTTCAAGAAAAACACTTATCCAAACATAGTTTTAAAAAATTACTAAACAAACCTCTTCATCACTGCTATCAAAATAATCAATACTTAAGTTATTCAATTTTTTATTTACTCCCATCTCTTCCTTGCCATCTTTACTTTCGACTGATTTTTTAAATTTATCAGAATTATCGAAATTTTCACGTTTTCTTGTCATTTTTTCTAATTAAAAATAATTTAAAAAAAATAAAATAATTAATTTAAAAAAAAAATATTTAAATATAAACAATTAAAATAAAAAAATAAATAAAATTTAAAGTCTTTAAATATTTATGCAAAAATATATTTTAATAAAAAAACCCGTCTCCATTAATTAAAAAATGTAGCCATAATTTTGTAAATAAATTAAACAATTAAAAAACTAGTTGGCTACATTAAAAAATATATAATAAATTGCATTAATTTTTATTTTCTTTCGTATGTGAAAATAAGGGTAATTTTAGGTCAAAAAAGAGGGGTTGTTATATTTAACAATTAAATATCTATTTAAAAAATATCAGAATTAAAAATTAAATTCTGGTATTTATATCAATCTAAAATATTGACATACCAAAAAATTAATTAATTTAAGGTAATTTTTGTTTAAAAAAATAGAGCAAAATCGCCAAAAAAAGTCAAATAAAAATTAAATATTTATGTTTCAATTAATCTATTTGATTCATTAAATGAATTTAATTCTTTATTAGATTGAGAAAGAGGAATTTCTTTACATTCTCTTTTCACACAAAGCCATTCTCCAAAAATAGTGCAAATTGTACAACTAATTATTTGAAGTAACCACCTTTTTTGGGGAAAAAATAATTAATAAAAATATTATTAATTCCCTTCAATTTATTATTAAAATAAAGCCCCTTTTCTAAAAAAATTAAAAAATAAAACCTTTCTTACCAACTTAACAATGTTGGAATTGTTCTATTATAAAAACAAACAGCAATAAAATGAATAAAATATAGAGTAACCGAAAAGTCAAGGCATTGGCGTGCTCTCCCAATTAATACTAGTAGCATAAAAGCACAGAAAATAGAACTAATTAATTGGATAAAGACCATTGGTTTACTTGGCTAAAATTATTAATTTAATTATTAAATAAAAACTTTAAAAAAACCTCAAAAGCAAAGATTTCAGCAAGTGAAGGAATATAACCATTAAAACTCCATAGAAACATTAATGCACTTTCTGAACTATAAAAAGCACTTTGTAGACAAATAATTTGTCCAACAATTAATGTTGGATCCCAAACACTTGTACGAAATGCTCCAGAACCAACCATTAATATTCTTTAGACTCCCTAAATTACAAAAAAAAGGTTAAATGTGTACTTTCAAGGTAAAAATAAAAAAATAAAATAATTCTACATATTTTAAAATGATGGGTGGCAAATATTTAATTTAATTTAAATAAATCCAAAAATTAAGAGGGGAAAAGCAAAATAAATAAAATAAAATTCACTAGAAGTTAAGCAAGATAAAATAAGTTTAGATTAACACGTGTAATTGAGGAAAAGGGAAGAATATTAACTCACAGAATAACCAGTTTCTTAGATTATTCATTAAAAATTCATTAAAGATTCTAAAAATTAATACAAATAAAACTAAAGATTTAAAATAGAATAAATTGGCATTCTGTGAATTAGACCAGCGACAACAAAAATAAATCGTGGAAAAGATTAAAAGAGAGTGAAGGAAAATCAATTTTGAGAATTAAAAGTAAAAATCTTTTAAAACATTTTTTAATCAAAAATAAAACCAAAAGAGTTCCTTTTTATCATTTTACGTTAAAGATGCCATTGAAGTATCTAAATCTTCCGATTGTTTCAGCCGAATCATAATCGGACCATAAGGCTTCATTTGGCGAACCCTGATTTTTTGGTGCTTTAACAGTTCTCAAATATTTAATTTAAATAAAATAATTAATTAAAAATAAATTACTCAAAAGAGTGAAGAATTTACGCGCAGCATATTTACGTCCAATTTCCTCGTTTCCAAGTTCATTCACTTTTGCCACATCATGGAAATAAACGAAAACCTTTTCTCTTAGTTTGATCACAATATTACTGAAATAATAATATAATTATTTAACTAACAATAAATAAAAAAGATTCAATAACAATTTCAACCCATTTTCTGACCAATTATTAAACCAAAACAAACTTGTAAAGCTGATCAATTTCATTGTCAATCCAATCCTCCTCAGGCACATAAGGCGATGATTTGACAAGTAAAGATTCCCTTTCCAATCGAATATCATCACCAAAACGAGCATCACGCATCTGTTCGATACTTTGATCAAACTGAAATGATTGAAGTTCTTGCATGGATTCTTCTAGAGGTATAATCATTCCTGATTGGCGGTCTGTTTAAAGTAAATTAATTTGTATTTAAAGAATTATTAAAAAAGAATACCACTCATAGACTCTTGCATCACTCGACGGGAAACTTCAATCTCCAAAGGCGTAGAAGGTCGTTTTCCAACGGATGTTCCCTCAAGAGATTCCTTATAAATAAATAAAGAATAGAAAATAGATAAACAATTAAGACCTCAGGGGGAAGCGCAAGACTAGCAACAGAAACTTTTTGTGGAGCTTGTTGAACTGTAGAGGCATTAAGAGTAGCATCACCCTGCAAAGAAGAAGAATCACCACGCCATGAAGCAATTTCAATATCAAAACGACGTTTTTGAAGCTCCTTAAAATAAAAAATTATAGATACTAAAAGAAAAAACCTCATAAGTTAAATGTTGAGCCTCCTGAAAGGTAATAGGCCTTTCACGATATTTTTTTGTAACAAATCCAAATAATGGCCGAAATTGTTCATCGAGCTTTTCCCCTAAAAAAAATGTTTTAAAAATAATAAAAGTGAATCAAAGAACTTGGGAAAGGATCTAATAGCTGTGAAAGTGGAGGCTCTTTATCACACATAAACATTCTCTTAAATTCTTCATTGCTCCTAACAATTCCTCTGATATTGCTTATTTGTTGTTGAATTTGCTCCTAAAATAATTAATTTTATAAAATAAAGAAAAAATAATACATCAGTCAACTGGGTTTGCTCATCATAAATTATACCACCAACTCGGCGACGACGACGAGTAACAACTGCAGGAGGTGGCATCTCTGAATCAGGCAAATCATCCAGCTTAATTTCCTAAACATATTTATTAAATAACAACAAATTATATAAAATAAATATACATCAAAGTCATAGACAAAAGAAGACTCTTCAGTTTGATCCAAAGTTTGTCGATAAATTGGCTCACGATTACCATTAAATGGAAATTCCGGTCCAAATAAATCCTTAAATAAACAAATTAATTATTTTAATTGGCAAAGATAAAACATCAAATGTATCTCGTCGTTCTTCCAAATGCCCAGTAGTTAAGGTATCATCTTTTTCTCCATCAACAGCTACGCCCAATGACCTTTCCAAGTCGCGCATACTGTCATCGTCAACAATATCCTGTCGTAAAGAAGCAACGGAAATTTTTTGTGGGCGAGCTTCTACAATAGGCTCATCAATCAGTGCATTCCATTCAATAGGTGATAATACTTCACCAGCCGTAGTATCCATAAAATCCTCATGCAATTCTTGTAAGCCGTTCGCATCGTGGCGATCTTTAGACTGAGATGGAACCTGCTGGTCAATGTAAGAGCGCTAAATTTTAATTTAAGTAAGGAAAAAACTCATAAAAAGAGAAACCGGATCGCTAAGATCAAGCAAAGATTGACGAGTGCCTTGGGTTGTTCGACGTTTTTTGCGGGTGGTCCGAGGCGTTTCAATATCGTCAAAGTCTTCCTGCTCCATACCTGCAGTAGCCGCTCCAGTAACTCTACGCTTTCTTTGTGCCTTCTCTGCCGGTATATAAGCCATAGTATTGAGCAAAGTTTGCAGATCAGCTTGGAAAAGAAATTTAAAATTGTACAAGGTTGGTAAGTTCTACTTATGTGAAACTCGGATTTTAAATAATATTTTCTAGAAAGTAAAAGTAGTTGGTCAATTTAACCAAAATTTAGAAAAAGCCGTGAGAAACTTAATCCTTTCTTAAATTATTAATCAAATTCTTACTAATTAAATACTCAGCCTGGACATTAAGTACTAATGTAACACCATATGATAATTGAGCAAGCAAATAAAGAGACATTTTAGTTTGCAACTCAAATTTATCAAGTCTTCCTGTCGGAACGTAGTTTTTTAGGTCAATGCTGAACTAAAACAATTTCTCTTATAGAAAAAACATTAAAAACCATGCTTGACCAATGTCTATACCAAGCAGTTCCTTCTTTGATACTTTAGAATGACCACCCCGAGGACCATGCATGTAACGCCTAAATATATTCTAACTAATGTAAAATAAACCTTTTAAATTAAACCAAATGACAGCAAAGTTTCCATTCTTCCGAATTAATATTTGATAAGAGAAAAACATTGTTGTTCAGATTAGCATAAAAAATGTGTTTAAAAGTTCTCATTTAAAAATATTTAAGTCAAAGAAAAACAATTAAAACATTAATAGAAAAACGAATGCATCGTTATATGTATATATTTATTCCCTATTTTGTTAAATTAATAGATAGAATAATAAAATTTTTAAAGATCGAACAAAATAATAATTGAAAAATAAAAGACTTATGTATATAGATTTAATCCCTACACCCTCTTGATATTTTCTGGAATCGATTAAAGTACCTAATTAAATTTCGATCCCTATAAAAAATAAGAAATTAAAATATGAAAAAAGTCAATTAAATTAAAAATAAATATTTAAGTCAGTTGTTGCAATTAGGTACACTCATGGGATGGTCACAAACGCTTAGATGTGGATTGAAAACAGTGCCTTGTGGACAATTCATTGGAAACAACTTGCCCCAGACACACCGGTAAAAAGAAGAACACTTATCCGGGTGGACCATATGTTCACCATGCTCATGCCCAGAACAATCATTCGCTAAAAAGAAAAGGAAATTATTTATTATTGCTATAACTTTACATTTTGTAGCCTCATAATCGCACACTCCTTTGACTTCATTAAAAACCAGTCCATGTAAACAAGGCGGATATTCAAAAAGTTCGTGACCAAAACACTAAAATGAACGATATTCCTATATTAATATCAATAAAAGTAAACACCTGAATAACACGAGAAGAATTAATTGGGTGTCTGTAGAATCCATCAGGCAATTCATAACAAAACTTCTCTGGATAGAAATGCGCATAAGAAGGGAGTACAGGTCTAAAAGAAGAAAAGTAAAATCTTCATTTTTAAATAACAAAAGTTCTCAAAAATAAATAGAGAATTAAATTCTAACTTTCATATAAACTGAAATAAGTAAAGGAAAACATTAACCTTGGGTGAGAAGATGAAACAATCGGCTTACGGTATTTGACTTTTGTCGGAGATGGTTTGGATTTTGGACGAATTGCAGGAGGTGTAAGAGGATAAGGTTCAGGCATGGGAGTTGAGGAGTATGTAATTGTTTCGATAAAATCCTAAATCAACAAAAATTAATGATATTTAAGTGAAAAAAACCTTAAGATAGTTAACAAGCATAGCCCTGCACTCCCCACCGTTATCCACATCAGAAACGGCCAACCTTTTCCCACGAGTAATGAAGCCATCATGACCAAATTCAACATGAGAATTTATTGGAGCAAACCTACTTTTTACAGGAGAAGGTGGTTGAGGAGGAAAAAAAGCATCATGACCAACATCAACAGGACTGTTCAATAAGGCAAACGCGCTAGATTTTCCAGAAGATAAAAATTTTTCATCATGTCCAAGCGGTAAATGAAGAGTCGGAGCTAAAATTAAAGTAAATTTTTATCGCTTATATTATCCACAATAAGTTAATAACCTTTCTAAAGTAATTTCTATTATAAAAATAGAATCATTAAGTTAAGTAAGTCAAAAGAAATAGTATCAGTATTTATATATCTCCATTTAAAATTAAAAAGATGAAAAAAACCTTTATTGTCCAATCCATAAGCAATAGCCGCAGCTGTCGGTTCATTAATAATACGCACAACATTAAGACCAGAGATGGTACCCGCATCCTTGGTAGCTTGGCGTTGAGCTTTGTTAAGGTAGGAGGGAACCACTTCTGGAATAAATTCTTCTTCTTCTTCCTCACCAAGTTCTTCAATATGGGGTTTATTAATCTCTCCAGTAACCTGAAAATAGTGTGTTAAATACAAAATGTTAGTTTTGAAATGAGTCCCAAACTTAGATCCCTATGACAGTCTACAAGGTTTCACCAGATCCTGTAGGTCTTAAACTGATAATGAGCTCAAAAAAGTAAAATTGAATAAAAAATACCACAAGCGGCGTCAAATCATCCTGAACAGTTTTGTCAGTAAATTCTCCTCCAACTAAGTGTTTCTCATCGAAGATTGTATTCTCCGGATTGAGAGTTAACTGATTCTTTGCAGCATCTCCAATCAAATGTTCCCCACTCTCAGCAAAACCATTAAAGGAAGGAGTGGTTCGATTGCCTTGGTCATTTGCGATGATTTCAACACGTCCATCTTTGTAGACAGCAACACAAGAATTATTTCCAATGTCAAGTTCAACGAATATTCCATATTTCTTGTCCTTATCTTTAGAGCTGTTCTTGGTTTCATCTGTCAGACCATTCAGTAAAGTTGTTGATAACGACAAAAACAAAAGTAGAGTTGAGATCAAAGTAAACTTTGAAATTAACATTTTGTTAGAATAAACCTAAATAAGTAAATTAAAAAATTAGGTATTCTTTGTTAACAAAATCGTGAAACTAACTAATTTTAAAGACACCTTACGCACCCCAAGAAAAAAAAACTACCTAGTTGTTAAAAAAAAGTAAACAAAATTTTGAAAAATAAAAATACTGTAATTAAAAACACTTTGAAGCTTTCGTTTCGAAATTAATTTGTTGCTAACAATAAAATGGTCATTTTAGTGCTAACATACAGTGTTATTTAAATAAACAAATTCTCATCTTTATTTATTGAAAAGTAAATTACAAATCAAATTAGAAATAAGTAAATAGTTTTATTACAAAAATTAATTATATATACATATTATAATCCTCTGTCATTTCTTTTCTCATTCAGCCTGATCCTCATCGTTGCAATGTTCCCAACCAAGTAAGATGACAATAACAGCCAAAATTCTAAAATTAGAATAATTAAATAAAACTTTGGACTTTACACAGCAAAGGCAGACAGAATTGCCCATCGAAACGTAGTATCGTAATACTTTACACGCTTTCCACTGACTGTGCTATTGACGTAATTATCTAAAAATATAATGTTAATATATTAAATTTTATTAATTAAATTTAAGAGGAACCATTTTACCGTCCTCATTTTCTTATTTTTTTCTTTTTGGCAATGAAATGTCCCTTTTTTAATTACCTGAAGTTTGTTGTTCTGTAAAATTCCATTTGGGTCCTACAGTTTTTACAAGGTCAGTTAATTTCCTTCCTACAGTAAATCTGCGGTGAAATGTTCCTCTTTATTAAACTTTTACCTGTCGTTTGGCGGTCCGTAAAGTTCCATTTGAGTACCTCCTCAACCTTTTCATTGAATTCTTTGCTGTCATTCTTTTGAATTTCCCATGGATTTTGGCCTTTTATTATAGCATTGAACATCTTTTGTTGATCATTTCTAAAAAGAAATCTTCTATTAAAAATTAAAAAAAAAGAAACAATTTACTTGTTATTTTTCATTGCTTTAGGATCGTTGTTGTTGGCAGAAAGCAATAAACTTTGTTGAAGCAAAAGGAAAGCCAAACAGTTTACAACCAACATTCTGTTATTTTTTTAAATAATATTTAATAATTAAATTAGCCTTTTATATAGTAAATAAACAGAAAAGAGGTTATTTTCCCTCAATTTTTAAAAATTAATTTTCTTTATTTTATTTAAATTAATTAATTTTAGAAAAATAAGGTTAATTATACTGACACTTCTTTCCATTACTGACCCTTTTTTTAATTAATTTTAATTAAAAATAAAATTTCTAAGGCCATAAAACCTGAAAGAAAAAACTTTTAAAATTAAAATAAATTTATTTTATTTTTTAAAATTTAATTTTCAACATTTTTGACCATTATTTATTTTTTAAATAATTTAATTGTTATTATTTTGTTTAAAAAATAATAATTTATTTATTTTAAAATATTTTATTTTAATTGCCCGTTTCTCTTTTTTACAAAATAATTTAAAAAAAAATAATTTTTTATTTTTATTTATAACAATAAAAATCCTCTTCATTTTATTTACTCTATTTCCTGTAAATAAAGTGGTGGGGCATATGTAAAGGTCATTTAATATACACACACAAAACAATCAAAATTCTCTTTTATTTTTTTTTGTTTTATATTTTTGGTCAATCAAACAAAAATTTATTTTTAAAATTATTAGGCTTTTAAAAATGTTTTTTAATTTAAAAATAAAATATTTAGAGTTAAAAAAAGATTATAAATTAATATTTAAATTTTAGGTCTTTTATTTCTCTTTTTTTCTATTATTTTTTTTTTAATTAAATTTAATTTAATTTAAGTAAAGGAAATGATAATTTTATTTTTATTATTAAATCTATTTTTAATTAAATATTTAAATTCTCGTTTACTTGATACTTCTGTTGCTTGTGACCAAGTTTTAATTTAATTTAAAAATTAAATAATTTAAAAACTTTTTTTTCTTTTCTTTTTTAGCACAATTTTATGCTTTCACTTAATTTTGATGTTCCCTTTCGTGGTTTAATTTATTCTGAAGAAGGATTACCTAATTGTATTTATGTTAATGGAACAATGCTTTCACAATTAAATTATCATTTAAAAGTATTTATTTATTTTTTTTTAATTTAAATTTAAATTAAAAAGGTTCCTTTAAATGGCTGTGAAACAAAAATTAATTCTGATGGGAATTTTGAGAATGGAGTTATTATACAGGAAAATATTGGGTTTTTACAGGCTAATGACAAGTAAATTAATTTAATTAATTTTTAATTGAAAAAAAAGATTATTTATTTAAACTTAAATTAAATAATTAATTATTTTAATTAAAAAAAAATTTATTTATTTAAATTAATTATTTAAATTAAAACAAATTTATTTGAATTAAGTAAATTTATTATTTAATTTTTAATTAAAAAAAAATTTATTTATTTAAAATTAATTATTTAATTTTAATTAAATTAATTTATTTAAGAAAATATTTACTTACATGTATTCCTTCAAGTCCATTAATAACTACTACAACAACAACAACTACTAATAAACCTTCTTTATTAATTTCTTCTTCTTCTTCCTTTTCTTTTCCTTCTAAAATTACAACAATTTCTTTTGAAGAAGAAAATGAAGCAATTAATATTGAAATTAATAAAAAGTAATATTATTAAAGAAAAGAAAAGTTTTAAATAATTTAAAGGAAAAGTTAAATGTTGTAGTTATAATCCTTTGAATTTTAATTTTATTTTTTAAAGAGGAATTTTTTTAAATTTTAATTAAAAATCAGAAAGAGAAGAAAACAATAAATATAAAAAAGGGTAGAAATAATTAGGAAATAATTTTTTTCCCCAGGGAATTTTAAATAAATAAATTCTCGTTTCATTGAATGCTTTAAATTGTTCAAAGGATTAAAAATAAAAAAATAAATAAATAAGAATAATTTCTTATTTTATTTTTTTAAAGTCCAAAATTGAAAGAAGAAAAAGAATATCAACAACAAATAATAACAACTAAAATACCTTTATTAATGAATGAAGAAGAAGAACAAAAAACAATAAATACAACTCCTCTTTCAGAATTAAAATATTCAGTTGAAATAAAGACTGGACATTCTTTTGATGATTTTTCTTTAGAAAATAATCAAATTAATTCTGCATTAAATATTGGGGATCCAATTGTAAAATTAAAATATTTATTAATTTTAATTTCCTTTAAGAAGAAGAGTCTATAAAATAATTTAAAGATATTTTTTTCTGGGTATTTTTTAAATATTTTTTTTTATTTCTAATTTTTAGAGAAAGGAAAGGGGATTATAAAATTTAAATAGAAATTAATTAATTTATTTTTATTTAAAGTCCTATCTAGTAAGAATTCAAAAGCCAATAAGTGATTCTCAAATAGGTCGTTGTTGGGCTACTGATTCAAATTCTTCTTTAGAATTAAGTGATGAAAGAGGTTGTTCTTTACAACCAAAAGGTTTTTAATTTAATTAATTAAAACATTTATTTTATTTTTTTAAGGTAACATTTGGGGAGCTTTTGAAAGAAAAGAAACTCAATATGAGGTTATATTTATTAATCGAATAAAGGCTTGGGCTTTTCCTACAAGGTAAAATAAAAGAAATTTTAATAAATAAAATATAATTTAAAAAAATTTTAAATTTCTAAAAAAAACTCTGGGTTTCCTTTTAATTTTAAAATAATCAAATAAAATCTAAATGGCAGCAGGTGGACTCGAACCCGACCCCTTGTTAGGTTAACCGCCTGTCCAAACCAAATGCTTTACCACTTAAGCTACAAAAGCATTAATTAATAATCTATTTTTTTAATACATACATAGTAAAAAATGAAGAATTTAAAATCATTTTTTGGCCTAAATTAGTAAAATCTTTTAAATTAAATAATTTTTTAAATTAAAATAAACACTAAAAATTAAATTAAATTGAAATTTGTAGTAATGAAGTAAATATTTTTTGTAATTTGCGTATTTGTATGTCTAAACACTGTTCTTTTGTTGCAAATTGTTCAGGTTTTTTTTTAATTAAATTAATTAAATTTTTCTTTAATTTTTAGAAAATTTAATACGTCAAAGAAGAGAAGAAAATAACGGAGAAATTAAATCTTTAGAAAAGGCAAATATTAAATTATTTAGACAAAAAAGGAATTCTTTAATAAAAAGTGAAAAACAACAACAAAGTTCTTCTTTAAATAATTTTTGGATTAAAAAGATTTGCCAAATGGAATTAAATAAATTAAAAGAAAATTTATGGTGTATTTCTTTGAATGAAATGTTAATTGTTTGTTTTTGCTGTGGGTAAGAAGAAAATATTTTTTTTAATAAATTTTTCTTTTGGGAAATAAAATTCCCTGTTAGGAAAAATGTAGGGAACATTTTTATTTACGTTGATTAATTTTCCCCAGAGGAACAAAAGTCTTTCTTCTACATGAAATTAAAAAATATTTAAATTTATTTTTCAGCCTTCTTTCAATTTTAATTGCTGCAATTACTAGTTATATTGTTTTTAAATTTAAAACTAAAGATGAAACAAAAACTGATGTTTGGTTTTTCAATTCCACAACGAGTTAACATTTCGGCAACAACTGAACCAACACCTCCAATACCTACAATTACAACTGTTTTTTCTCGGATTTGTTCATAATTGTCAACAATTCCCTTTAAAAAATAAAAATTAAACAAAACAAAAATTATTAATTTTTAAATAAAATTTGTTCTAATTAAATAAAAAATATCTAGAAAAGAAGGAAAAAATTGTAAATTGTTAATATAATTTAGAAGGAGAATATAAAAAAGAAATAGAATAATTTTCTTTTTAAATCAAAAGAATAATTAAAAAAAAAACCATTCGTTTAAGTGCCATTAATCTAGAATAAGGATTCCTTTAATTAATTTAAAAATTTGTATAGAATATAGGTGATAGCCTTAACCTTTTTTTTAAACGGGAACACCTTTTTAAGCTTTAAGATAAAAATAGAATATTTTTTTCTAAATAAATAAACCATACTAGAATGAAAAAGGATTTAAGTTATCAACTATATCCAATAAATCTTTTTTTTACTAAAAGACCTTGATTTTTAATTTCAAAGTATCCTTTATATATTTAATTGAAATTATTTTAAGGATTCCGTTAAAGATGAAAAAGAATCAACGACAAAACTTGATAATACTCGATTATCTATTCTTTGTGCTACTTTTCATCCATTTCAGGTTAATTTTATTTTAAAATTAATTTTTAATCTATTTTTAAGCCTTGGCTAATTACTTCTGGTGCTGATGGACAAATTGCTTTATTTATTTATTAAAGAGAAAATAATTATTAGATAAAAAGTTAAATATAAAACGTTGTTTCTTTTCACTAAATTTCAAAATTTATATCCATTCAATTAGTGGTAACATAAAAAAGAATTTAAGTCCTCTTTCCCTCAATATTGGAGCTTTCTTCATGGACATAAATGTATTTGTCAGATTTAGAAGAAAAACCTCTGATTTGTGTAATAAAGAGTGAGAAACTAGAGGTTTATTTTTCTTTAAGATTCCGGACAGGCCATCTCAGTAACGCCATTTCAGTTCCAATCAAATATTGATTCCAATAAACTTATAAAAAATAGTTTTCTGTATTGAGAAATTCGCCTTGTTCTCTTTTTCACACATGCCTCAACAAGTTGATTTTCTATGAAATCACGAAATTATTTAAGATTTTTTTAATTTGTACATTTTCTCGTGAACTTATTTATTCTATTAAGGATTATAATAATTTTGGCAATCCCGGAGAATTGGGGTTTCTTTGAAAAAAAAGTTTAAAAATAAGAAAAAGTATTTTTCTAAGGTAAAAAAATATGCTGATTACGAATCTGAGCTCAGATTTTGAAAAAGTCGAATCCCGGACCTAAATTCGGACATTTGACATTTTGATATTCCATCGCTGAAAATTATTACAAAATACCTAATTTAAAAATGTCCACCACTGAGAAATATTGCATTTCGTCTAATGTTTTATTTGCGACGGCAAAAAATGCAGAAATTTTAAAATAATTCAATTATTAACAGGGTAATAATACTCAATTTGCGCTAAAAAATGATTAAATTTTCAATTTTCTTTTTGTCATCTCCACTGATCCTTCCTCTTTTCCTGTCCTAACTTCCATCATTTCCCTTTGATAAGCTATCAGAGGGCATCTAGGTGGCACTACTCGAAGGATTCCTCTATCTCGCAGGAATATTACAGCGTTTTCGCCAGTATTAATATATGGAATATGTTCAAAAATATCCATTTTGACTAAAATTGTGAAAGATTCTATAGATTGGGTAAGGAATTCGGTGTATTGGATTTCATAGAGTGATAAAGGCAAATTTGAAAATTGGGAACGGAAATAGACGAAATGCAATATTTCTCAGTGGTGGACATTTTTAAATTAGGTATTTTGTAATAATTTGCAGCGATGGAATATCAAAATGTCAAATGTCCGAATTTAGGTCCGGGATTCGACTTTTTCAAAATCTGAGCTCAGATTCGTAATCAGCATATTTTTTTACCCTAGAAAAATACTTTTTCTTATTTTTAAACTTTTTTTTCGAAGAAACCCCAATTCTCCGGGATTGCCATAATTTTGACTAAATTTTAATTGTTTTTCTAATATATATTGATCAATTATTTTTAGTTAATTATTTTTAATAATTAAAAATGCCATATGGGATGGAAACGGAGAGACAATTGCCATTGCTACCATCAAAGCATGATATGATGCTTCCTGACATTGATAATGAAGAGTTGCGAATGGTATTATTTTAACTTAATTTTCAATTTTCTAGTTGAAACCTTTATAATATTTTAGTAAATATTTTTGGGAGTTATTATATCCTTTTTGTTAATGCACATATAGTTCTGTTTGTATTTTTCAAAATCTTTTTTATGCATTGATCTTGTAATTAGTATTCTTAACTCCAATTTTTTTTATTTTAGATAGGAATTCAGGAGGAAAAAGAACATTTAAGTAAGGGAGAATTTTCTTCTCCATATTTCCCTGTTGTTGGAATAATCTCTGAGCCAAACAATCGACTTTTCATTCGTCTCGCTTGCCGGTTTTTTGACGAGTCCGATGCTCCAATAGTCAATGTTTGGTTCATGGTTGACACTGCATCTAATGGTACTTTCGTTAATGTGGAAACTGCGAAAGCACTTTCTGGCTCAGATGTTGCCTATGATTGGATGAGACTTGCAATTCAGGTTTACTATTAATATTTTAAATTAATGTTGTTTTTAGGATCCTCATATTTGCAATGACTGCTGGCTCTCACACAGCCATTTTAAGGGGGCGAACATATTGGGAATGTATGCTTTGATGCAATTGAAGCTTACCATTGAAGGGATGAACCGAAAACAGAAAAGTTTTCTCCTTGCAAATCAGTCAAGGTATAAATAATTTAATTGATAAGTAGTATCTAATTGTTTCAATGAAAATAACGTTCTATAACTAACATAAAGTTTTCTATTAAATAGGGTCGAGGAACGATAGAACAATTCGAAAAGAACTTATAAATTGCGAACAATTGATTAAACAATTTCATAAAAGGAGACTTGGATACTTTTCCGTTTATGATTCACTAGATCCGGAAGTTTTATTTGCAACTCATAACATTTATTTTTCTCTAATGGGAAACACCTTATTTGGAACTAGAATTAAAAAAGTAAAATGACTTCGGAATTCAATGGTCTCAAAACGGAAAAGTATTTTTGAATTGATAACTTTTATAAAGTAATTTAAATAAATATAACCTTATATATATTATTGCAATCTAAAGTTTGATTTCATACAATTTTATTTTAATTATTTTAATCGTTCTATAATGATTAATTATTTTTAGTATTCTACAGTTCAAAATGGAAAATACGTCGCAAAAGGATAAAGAATTGTCACCTTCCAGTCGTTTTGTGTTAATTAGTGATATCTCAAAAGAAGATTTGATAAAAGTATTCTTTAATTAAATTAACTGCTTTAGAAATTAGGCTAATTTTGGTTTTTTATGGCAAGTGCCACTATTCCTTAGTAAGTATGTAGACTGGTATCTGAATCTAGTTTAGGAATTGAGAATTTTGATTTATTCATTTTTGGTTGTTCTTTACATCTATATGTTGATTTTTTATTATTTCAGATCGGCGAAAAAGAGAAAAAACAGTATTTAGGCAATAGAGAATTTGCTCCCCCTTATTTTCCTGTCAGCGGAAAAATTCAAGGTTACCAGATGCGACTTATCATCCCTCTAGTCTGTAGGCGTTTTGACAAGCCTACTTCTCCGTCTTTCAATGTGTGGTTTATTTTGGACACTGGCTCTCGAAATAATTTTATTTCAATTGATGTGATAAATATTCTTTTTGGCGCTGATGCTCCTATTACTAGTCGCGAAATGAAACTGTCGATACAGGTTTACTTTTACAATTTTTTGAATTTAAAATTTTTGTTTTTAGGATCCAAATTCTTCCGTTGATTTTTTTCCTGCTACTGATGCTCGCCTGGGAAGTTTAAATTTATTGGGCATGTCTGGAATGCGCGACCTTAAAATAACTATTAAAAAAATGGATTTCGAGGATGAAACTTTCATCCTTGATAAGTTGTAATTATATGGTTTTTTTAATTTTTTATATTAATAAATTAACAGAAAAAAAATAACTAAACGAAGCTCGTCCCCTTCCACTTCTGGGTTTACTAAGAAAAGATGTTTTGATTCAACAACATTGACAGAAAAATAATATCTTTCTTCCCTTTTACTTCTTGACCTATTATAAAATTGGAACGTGATAAAATAAAAATGAGAGAAATTTTTGTGAAGATGGCCATATCGTTCAATAATTTAAGCAAAATTAAATTTCCAAGAAAAAGGTTAATCACTCTTTTACTTCTTTCTAAAAAAAATGAAATAAATTAATATATTTGTCAAAAATAAAATTTTTTTTAAATTTAAGATTTAATGAAAGGATGAAAAGGAATGAACATTCTTACAATTATTGAAAGAAATGTTTTCTTTTTATTTAAAAATATTTCTTAAATTATTATTTTTTCAGAGACAAACTCGTCATCTGTGCCGTTTAGGAATTCCTAGTTCTTTACGTTCACGTGTTTGGCGTCTATTGATTGATCAACAAGTTTCTGATTTAAAGCACGCTATTATTTCATGAATTAAGTTCTTAAGGAGAACAAGAGGAAAAAAATGTTTTTTAATTAATAATTTAAATATTTTATTTTTTAAGTTTAGTTCAACACATCAAAAACAAGTTAATTTAGATTTATTGAGAACAATGCCTAATAATGTTCATTTTATGTCTGCTTCTTGTAAGGGTGTTACACATTTACAGTTAATTTATTTTTTAATTTAGTAACATTTATTAATTAAATGTGTAGAACTGTGCTTCGAGAATATTGCCTCCATAACCCAACAATTGGTTACTTTCAAGGAATGATTTGTTTGTAGCAACTGATCTTTTATATTTATTAGTTCAGAGGATCTTTTTGGTTTTTTAATTAAGAAATATTTTTAAATATTTATTTATTAAGGTTTATTGTTGCAATAACTGAACGTTATTTTGACTCTTCTTATTTTAATCAAACCTTAACTGGAGCTCAAGCTGATCAAGAAGTTCTTAAAGAAATTGTTGAACAAAAATTTCCACAGTTAGCTGAACATTTAAATGAATATGAAATTGACTTAACTACTGCAGGTTTTATTAATTAAAAATGGATTTTATATCTCTTTTAGGTAACTCTTAATTGGTTTATTACTTTATTTTTTGATGCAGTTCCATTTCAAGTATACTATTTAATTTCTAAAAAATTATTTTCAAATTTATTTTTAAAGACAATGCTTTGAATTTGATACACCTTTTTATTAGAGAGGATCCTAAAGTATTAATTAGGTATACAATTGCTTTATTGTGTCTTTATCAAGAAGAAATTCTTGCACTTTCTGATACAATTTCTGTTATAAAAGTATTAAAATCAGGTGTTAGATTAACCTTAGATGTTGATTGATTGGTTTGTTTATTTTATTTAAATTAATTAATTTAAAAAATAGATAAAATTACAGTTGAAGATTTAAATCCATTTCCAAGTAAAATATATATCTTCGTCAACATCTTTATTTACAAGTTTTACATGAACGTTTACATAAAAGACAACAACTTAAACAATTAATGTTTCAGAATGTAGTACTAATTATAATAATAACAACAATAGGAATAGTAGTTTATGTTATTTAAATAATTCTTTTATCTCTTCTTCTTATCAATTAGCTGATTTACCTATTGAAGTAATTTTTAAAAATATTTTTATTTTTAGGTAATTATGTGTTTAGTCTATTTGTGGAAGGATGTGACTATGTCTGTTCTGGAAATCAAAAACGAGAAAATGTTCATTTAAATGCTTTAGATTTAGAGGTTTTTTTTTAATTAATTAATTTTTTATCCTTTAATAAGTTTGATTGCCGACCTATTTCAATGGCTATATTTGCACCTGAAATGGCATTTGTTTCCCTTCTTTATAGTTATATTATAGCCTTGCATTCAATTAATCATAATCAATCTAATGAAGAAAATTTTGAGAAAATGAAGTATTTAATACTTTTTCTTTTCTTTTAAAAAAATATTTTTTAGGTGAAATACTTTGGGAACTTAAATTAAATGATGTAGCTTTTAAATTAGTTCATGACTCTCAACGGTTGTATGCCTGTTTAACAAATGGAACATTAACTATTTTAGAGAATGCTTTTGAAAGGATGCCTTCAGCTTTAGATTTATATCACATTCCTGTAGCTGCTGCACCAATAACAGATGCTTTATTAGATGGAGAATTTCTCTATTTAGCAATTGCTTGTAAAGTAGTTATCTTAAATAGATAGTTTAGTCTCTTACCATTTTAATAAATTAATTATTTATTAATTTTAAAGCACTCTTTCAACAATTTCTTCTGTTTATGTTGCTTCATCAGCAACTGGTAGCCAAGTCTCAATGTTTGAATAAATTCGTGCATTGGCAATGTCACAATATGGAATTTGGGTTAGTAAAAGCACATGCTTCTTTATTAAAAAGCTATGGCAAGGTGAACAATGTGAAACACTTTTTGATATTAGATATGATCATAAACACAGGTTTCTTATCTAAAAATAATGTTAAAAAAAGTAATTAAGAACCCCTTCTTTTGATGAACTTTTGGATCAAGTAGAAGTGTGTTCTACTCTCTTTCATTCTGATGAACTTTGGGTTGGAACTATAGATTCTTAGATAATTTAAAATTTAAAATCAATTGTTTTGAAGGTTATTTAATGCTTTATCGAGTTTATTTAAATGAAAATTTTTGTTCTGAAGGATCAAGAATATCAACTCGTTTTTGTTCATCAATTGGAAGGTATTTATTTTGATTTAAATTATTATCAACCATGTAAACGTCTTTCAGCAATTCATGGTTTAGCTCAACCTTTATCTTATAATGGTCGTCAACAGGCTTATTATATTCCAACAGAAAATGAAAAACGTGCAGAAGAAAAAAATAATTCAATGGAATGTATAACGATGGAAGGAATAGAACGCCAATTATCAAGAAAAATTTCTGTTAAAACCTTAACTGGAGCTCAAACTAATCAAGAAGTTAATTGTTGAACATTCTACAGTTAGTGACCATTTTAAATGAATGTGACTTTCTTTCTATTGAAAATTAATTAAAAATAAGGGAAAAATGAATAGAAAATATCTTTATATTATTTTTTAGTTATTATGACTTTTAATTGGTTCATTCCTTTATTTTTTTGTCAAATATGTATATTTAAATTATTTTTATGGCTCCATCTATCCCAATTCATTGAATACCCCAATTTATTAAATTACTGTGAGAAATCGGTTATTATGTTGAATTTGGTTTCGATGAATTGGTTTATCTCATTTTTATTTATCACGTAAATATATTCTTAAAGACAATACTTCAAATTAGTGACACCTTTTAGTAGAAGAGTACAAAAACATCCATCTCCTTCCCTTTTTATGAATTTGTTGTTGATTAACTATTTCATGAAAAAATCCATGTTTGGCTTTCTTTAAAAAACAAAAATTGATCAACGTTCCTAATAGTAGGTAGTCGATGGGCTACATACATCAGGCTATTCCTGTGAAATCACAAAAATTATTTAATTTTTACTAATTTAAAACATTTTTTGTGAACTTAATTATTTTTGTATAACGGGACGCCCCCACAAGGCCTTTTCCTACACAGACAATTGATCAGTTGGACTAAAAGGTAAATAATAGAACAGAACCTATAGGTCCAAGTTTGTACTAAGATCAATCAGTTGAAAAAAAAGTTGCTTTACCATTAGTTAAAATGACCATTTGGTTGGGTAATCTTTCAGCGTAGAACTCAATCAATAATTTTGACTAAATTTTAATTGTTTTTCTAATATATATTGATCAATTATTTCTAGTTAATTATTTTTAATAATTAAAAATGCCGTACGGGATGGAAACTGAGAGACATGTGCCATTACCACCATCAAAGTATGATGTGATGCTTCCTGACATTGATAATGAAAAGTTGCGAATGGTATTATTTTAACTTATAATGAAATTATCTATTGCAATTTTTCTAGTTTTCTAGTTGAAACCTTTATGATATTTTACTAAATATTTTTGGGAGTTATTATATCCTTTTTGTTAATGCACATATAGTTCTGTTTGTATTTTTCAAAATCTTTTTTATGCATTGATCTTGTAATTAGTACTTTTGACTTAAATATGTTGCTCTTATTTTAGGTAGGAATTCAGGAGGAAAAAGAATATTTAAGTAAGGGAGAATTTTCTTCTCCATATTTCCCTGTTGTTGGCACAATCTCTAGTCTAAACAATCGACTTTTCATTCGTCTCGCCTGCCAGCTTTTTAAAATGGCCGATGCTCCAATAGTCAATGTTTGGTTCGTGGTTGACACTGGATCTTATGGTACTTTCGTTAATGTGGAAACTGCGAAAGCACTTTCTGGTTCGGATGATGTTTATGAGTATATGAGACTTGCAATTCAGGTTTACTATTAATATTCTAAATTAATGTTGTGTTTTTAGGATCCTCATGTTTGCAATGACTGCTGGCTCTCACACAGCCATTTTAAGGGGGCGAACATATTGGGAATGTATGCTTTGATGCAATTGAAGCTTACCATTGAAGGAATGAACCGAAAACGGGGAAGCTTTCTCCTTGCAAATCAGTCATGGTATAATTCAATTGATAAGTAGTATCTAATTGTTTCAATGAAAATAACGTTCTATAACTAACATAAAGTTTTCTATTAAATAGGGTCGAGGAACGATAGAACAATTCGAAAAGAACTTATAAATTGCGAACAATTGATTAAACAATTTCATAAAAGGAGACTTGGATACTTTTCCGTTTATGATTCACTAGATCCGGAAGTTTTATTTGCAAGTCATAATATTTATTTTTCTCTAAGTGAAACATTTTATTTGGAACTAGAATTAAAAAATTAAAATGACTTCGGTATTCGATGGTCTCAAAACGGAAAAGTATTGAAGTATTTTTGAATTGATAACTTTTATAAAGTAATTTAAATAAATATAACCTTATATATATTATTGCAATCTAAAGTTTATTTCATACAATTTTATTTTAATTATTTTAATCGTTCTATAATGATTAATTATTTTTAGTATTCTACAGTTCAAAATGGAAAATACGTCGCAAAAGGATGAAGCATTGTCAGTTGCAAAGCAAGTTGTGTGTACCTTGTTTCTTTTTCAATTTCTATTGGGATAGTTCAAAGAAATATTCTTCCAATGTGTAATTGTGCCTTCTTTTAGATATTTTTCAATTCAATAGTATTGGTTGGTGACGAGTAAAATGTTTTGTCAATTTTTGATTACTTTTTAGTTATTGATTTTCTTGATAAACAATTTATTTAAGAATATTTTTTAAATGTTCATCTTCATTAATTAAATATCTATTCTATTTAAAGAAATACATATTTTAAAGGATCCTACGTACAAAGGAGGAGGAAAACTTGGATGATATTTAAGAAGGTTAATTTTTTATTAATAAAATTAAGAAAAATAATGGCAGGATTGGCCCAAAATTGACTGACTTTTACTATAATTTTGTAATTTGATCTTATTTTGAGGCCTTAAAAATGAATGGGATTTACACTTTCCAAACAGTTTTTTAAATATATTCTGCTTGGTCTTAGTTTCCCAAACAATTTTTTTGTAATTTTATTTATTTATTAAAATTAAATTTTAGATGACTGATCCAACAATTCGACCAAAAATTGTGGAAATGAGTGCGGAAGTGGTAGACACTAATCCTTATTCTAGATTGATGGCACTTAAACGAATGGTTTTTTTTTTAATTATTCTTTTGATTTAAAAAGAAAATTATTCTATTTCTTTTTTATATTCTCCTTCTAAATTATATTAACAATTTACAATTTTTTCCTTCTTTTCTAGATATTTTTTATTTAATTAGAACAAATTTTATTTAAAAATTAATAATTTTTGTTTTGTTTAATTTTTATTTTTTAAAGGGAATTGTTGACAATTATGAACAAATCCGAGAAAAAACAGTTGTAATTGTAGGTATTGGAGGTGTTGGTTCAGTTGTTGCCGAAATGTTAACTCGTTGTGGAATTGGAAAACTTATAATGGTTTTATTTTTAAATAATTTAATTTTTAACATTTAAGTTTGATTATGATAATGTTGAATTGGCTAACATGAACAGATTATTTTATCAACCACATCAAAGTGGATTAAGTAAAGTTGAAGCTGCTCGTGATACTTTAATGTATAATTTTTAAATAATTATTTCTTTTTAACCTTTCCAGTGGTTGGACTTTCTTTTTTTTTAAATAAATATTTAATCTTTTAATATTAATATTTTTATATTTATTTTTTAGACATATCAATCCAGATGTTGAATTTGAAGTTTATAATATGAATATTACAACTGTTAATAATTTTGAATTATTTTGTCAAAGAATAAGGTTTTATTTAATTAAAATTCTTTTTTAAATTTAATTTATGTAGAGAGGGAAGTCTTCAAAATAAACAAAAATCTGTGGATATTGTTCTCTGTTGTGTTGATAATTTTGAAGCCAGAATTGCTGTTAACACAGTATATTTAATTAATTTAAAAATTATTTTTTAAATAATAAAAGGCTTGTAATGAAATTAATCAAATTTGGATTGAATCTGGAGTTAGTGAGAATGCAGTATCTGGACATATTCAATTTATTGAACCTGGAAAGACTGCTTGTTTTGTGGTATAATTATTATTTTAAATTTATTTTTGAGAATTAAATAAATTAATTTTTTAAATAAATCTTTCAACTTTAAACTTTCTTTTGTTTTGGTAAAATGATGTAAAATTATCTGATTCATTTTTTAAAATTAATTTATTTAAATCTGTACAATTATTTTCAATTAACCAAATTAATTTAAATATTAATTTAATTCTTTCTTTCTTTAAAAAGTGTCTTCCTCCATTAATTGTTGCTTCAAATATTGATGAAAAAACATTAAAAAAGGATGGAGTTTGTGCTGCAAGTATTTTATTTATTAAAATATTTAATTAATATTATTATTTTTAAAAAAGGTTTACCAACAACAATGGCTATTATTGCAGGTCTTTTGGTTCAAAATGCACTCAAGTTTGTTAAATAAAATTTAATTAAATATCTTAAAAGATTTTTATTAAATTTTGGTGAAATTACAAATTTCCTTGGATACAATGCGTTTGTTTTTTCTTTAATTTTTTTAATTATTATTTTTATTCTTTAGACTTGTTGACTTTTTTCCTCAACAGACAATTCGTCCCAATCCTCAATGTGAAGACAAACATTGCCAGCGTTTACAAAAAGAATATTTGGTTTTTTTAAAAGCATTTTTAAAATTTAATTTTTAATTTTCTTTTTAGGAGAAAAAGACAAAAGAAGAAATAATTGTTGTGAAGAATATTGAAATGAATAATGTTGTTCATGAAACAAATGAATTTGGTTTATTTTATTTTTTAATTTTAGTTTCTACCAATAGTTTAAAATTATATTTAAAAAAAAAATTTTATTTTTAAAGAATTCTCTCATAGCATGGGAATATTTCTTTAAGATTAGGACATCTAAAAGTAATAATGTGTTGGAATTATTAAATTAATTTAAAATTTAATTTTAATCCTTTTCTTTTTTTTAAAGGAATTAAATTAGTAGAAGAATCTTCTTTTGAACCTTCCCCTTCGTTATTTGGTCCTTCATCCTCAGGAATTAAGCTTGCTTATGAGCCTGGGCCTTTATCTAATTTTCTGAATGTAAAGGAGAAAGAAACTAATCCAGAAACTACAAAAGAAGAATTAGAGGAATTAATGGCAAAATTAAAATCACTTTAAAGTTTTTGTAAATTTTGTTAACAAAAATTTTATTAAAAAAAATCCTTTAAATTTCAAAATAATTGTGATTGTTGTACTATTTTGTTTTATTATTGCATAATTAAATTTAATGGCTTTCAGAACTAATTATTTAATAAAAGATCTTAATTATAAATGTATTTATTACTCTTAAGAATTTAGCTAATAAAATTATTTTTAGTTAATTTAATAGTTAAAAATGCCAATTGGGATGGAAAAGAGTCGTGAGTGGCCTTGTTTCTTTTTAAATTCCATTGGAATAGTTAAAAGAAATATTCTTCAAATTTGTTTTGTGTCTTTGTTTAAATATTTTTCAATTTCAATAACAATAACCGTAAATAAAAATAAATACCAAATTCAATTGAAAAACTTAATAATGAAAAGAAAAATTTATCAATTCAAAAGAGCACCACATTCCCGTTCAAATTTCCTTTTTGTTGAACGACGTTTAGAATGAGAAAGCTCACGTCGAATCCAATCTCGTTGAAGACGTTCAGACCGTTGAATAGCACAGAAAATGTGTTTCTCAGTATTGCCCAGAAGAAAACGAGGTTTTGCACTAAAACAATGAAATAATTTTATTTAATATTTTTGATTTGTAAACCTCAAAAACAATTCTTTTAAATTAAATAATGTTTTTGAGTCAAGTTAATTTTGCATTTCTCCCTTCAACAATGTGTCATTTACAGACGCATTGAGTACACTTGGAATGCGTTAATTTAAAAGTAAAATTTAATAATTAAATTTAAAAATGCAAACTTTGTATCAACAGCTAAAGAAATTATCAAGCCAATTCGTTGAGTAAAAGCATCAAGCATCATCATAGCAATTCTCCTCTCTTCTATTGAATTTACATATCTAAAAATATTTAAATTGTCTTCATTATTATTCCATTGAAGAGTTTAACCCCCCTAAGAATTAATAATATCGAATGGGATTTGATTCTGAGATCTTACTAAAGAACTGTAATCCCAAACCACCCACAACTGAAAAGGATCCTTTTTCAGAGTTTTAGACTGAAAGGGATCATTCTATTTTACCCCAATTATTAATAAGACAAGATTATGGAAACAAAAAATAAACCTGCATAAAAAGATGCCTAGCAAATAAAAATAACGTTGTCTTGCAACTAATCGGGTAGCCTCCAAATTGCCTGCACTTGAACCTGCACTAATTACATCAAAACTTATTTTATTGTAAGAACTAGGCAAATTAAACTAAAAGGATTAAATAATGAATATACATTTAGAAAAGAAACCTGACAAATGTCACCAAGTCCTGCTGAAAGAAGCCAAATAGGTATAACAGTTTGATGAGTTCTATTCTCAATTATAGCCTCTGGAGGCTTTTGACCAATCAATGGAAAGATTTCTTCAATTGAGAAATTCTTTTTTCTTTAAAAGGTACTTATTTAAAAAACTAACCTAGCGGAGTTCCTGATTCAAATATACAATGAACATTAGCTTTCATTGCTAAAATACTGTCCAAATCGTAGTAATCTTCATTGACAAGATGTTGCTTGTTTATAGAAAATTGAAATATGACAATGTTTTGACTACTCGAAGATGAAGGAAGTTGAGATAATAAATGTGTCGAAGCTGAAGACAAGCCAGAGATTGTTTATTACCCAAAATTTTTAATCTAGCTGTAAATTTATATTAAAGTAAATATATTCAAATAAATAAAATCGAAATAATCAACAAGATATTTACAAAGAAAGCAAATAAATTTTTTTACTATGTAAAAACCGGAAAATAACAAAAAAAACGGCGCAAACAAAACAAAAAATTAAATAGGCTTGGCTCCACGACACTTGCGGCCGACCATTTGTGGCCCGAGCGGTGTGGTCCTGCTCAGTTTTAGCATTAGTCCCAGAGACTAAGCCTTAAAATAAAATAAACATAAAAACATAAATAGTGCGAAAACATACACCGATTTGCTATTACGTCCAAAAATCCTCTGAACCCATGAAAACTAAATGTTCCAGTGTGCGGAATACCATGTCGGTGGTTGTTTCCGTAACTAAAGTTGAAAAAAAATTGATCATGTTAGCAAAACCCTTCCCTTTTTATTACTCCCCAAAAGCTACTACAGCTGTCAAAACTAACCGAAAGTAATACATGCTTCGACCATTGGGCCTGGAACATTCGCAACCGCAATTTTAAGCTTCGATCTTCTTGAAATCTTTGTCTTTGCAATTTGTTTGAAAACTTTCATCATTATTTTTTGGTGCGTAATCTGAAAATTATAAGAAAAGATACAAAAAACTAAAAATGTTTCCAATAAAGAGAAAAAAAAAGTAAAATAATCTCAAAAAACGTAAAAAACGTCGTTTCCCAACTTTGAAAATAAAAATAAAATAATTCGCCAAAAACACATTTTAAAATAACACACTATCTAACACTCTAAAGAAAAAGAGAAACAAAAAATTAGAAATGGAAATATTTTATAAAAAATCGAAATTATTTAATTATGTATTATTATCATTTAATATTTGAGTTTCACACAATGTCTTGTAAATTCCAACTTTGTTCAATAACTCGTTGTGTGTTCCTTCAAAAATTTAAAATTAATTTAAAAAAAAATTATTTAATAGTTTACCTATTTCTGCAACTTTTCCTTCATCAATAACAGCAATAAGATCAGAATTTTGTATAGTTGATAATCGATGTGCAATTATAAGACAAGTACTGGCAAGAATAGCAGAAATTGCGGTGCTTTGTCCATCAACTAACTCACATACTAAACTTCTTTTTGCTGCTTCAAATTGTGTCTCGTTTAATTCTCCCTCCAGAACAGAAATCCTAAACAAAACAGTTTAAAAACAAAAGTTAAATAAAAAGACTCATTACTGTTTCTCTGACTTTTTCATAGGCTTCTGATAATTTTGAGCATCTGCAGACTTAAAACAAATGTGTTCCTGTCTGGAAAAACGTAAATCGACGCATCATAAGCAAGCCCATTTCCTCTTACAGCATTCCATAACGGACCCTCCGATTGGCATAGGTATTGTGAAAGCAACAGTTGGCATTGTAGATGCTGCTGACCAGCTTTCATTAAATTTTGCTTTTCGGAGAAGAAAAGCTCTTTCAGAACTACCAACTGAGATCGAGCTGACTTGTCCCAAATCTTTCCAGATTTGTCCATGATTTTGAGCACACTATAAAACACGTAATTAGAGTTAAGATTTAAAATCCATTTAATTCAAAACCTGAATACTGTCCAAATCGTAGTAATCTTAATTGACAAGGTGTTGCTTGTTTATAGAAAATTGAAATATGACAATGTTTTGAACACTCGAAGATGAAGGAAATTGAGATAATAAATGTGTCGAAGCAGAAGACAAGAGATTGTTCATCACCCAAAATTTAAATCTAGCTGAAAATTTATATTAAAGTAAATATATTCAAATAAATAAAATCGCAATAATCGACAAGATATTTACAAAGAAAGAAAATAAAATTTTTTACAATGTAAAAATAGGAAAATAACAAAAGAACTGCGAATGTAAGAAAAAATTAAACAGGTTTCATTTGTACATTAGCTAACTTCATGATTTTTACTTTAGGGAAAAGTTTCTTGACTTCATCCATCTATTTGAATCTTACAGCATTCCATAACGGACCCTCAGATTGGCATAGATATTGTGAAAGTAACAGAGTTGGCATTGTAGATGTTGCTAACCAGCTTCCATCAAATTTTGATTTCCGGAGAAGAAAAGCACTTTCAGAACCACCAACTGAGATCGAGCTGACCTGCCCCAAATCTTTCCAGCTTTGTCCATGATTTGGATCACACTATATAAAACACGTAACTAAAGATTTTAAATCCATTTTAATTCAAAACCTGTTGTATCCTTGGAAGTTCTTGATTCTTTAAAAAAGTCCAATCTTTTCCCTGCTTCCTATCCTCTTGCAATTTTCCTTTGTTGCCAACCAAATGGATATTTACCAAGGAAGAGAGAATATAATCATTTAATTTAGCTAGTTGTTGCATTACAGATTCTTCTTTAGCATTTTCCAATGATGAAGCAATCGATTGATGAAACTTCACTGCTAATATAATTAAATATGGAAGAATTTGCGTCTTAAAAGGTCTTTAATTAATTATATTAATCATGAATCAAACCCTGATCATAAATCATTGAGGTAATTAAAAGCTGTGCCATTGTATTCCCATCACGTTTGTACTCTGCTGCAGTATTTGCTAACTTCTTTGCACATATTAATATTCTCTGCTTATCAAGAATGAGTTGTTTAAGGAAAACTTGGGTCCATTCAGCAAGTTTATGATAATTGTCGCCGTCTACACGCAGTTGAATTGTGGCAAAACGAGTATATAAACCAGCGACTCCAATAGAAATCGAAAAGGAAACAAGGTCACGCACAACTTGCTTTGCAACTTCGTCATATGTTAATTTGACATCATTTATAACTGCTCCTGATTGAAACATAAGCTCTGACCAAAGCATCAAATACCTCCGATAATCATATGGTATTTTGTGAGTATCAATTAGAATGTTCGCCTTTAATTAATTAAAGATAATTAAAACAGAGATCCGTAGAAAAGTAAAGCAAACTTAAACCCGTAAAGTAAATAAACAACCTCATAGAAATCACTGTTAATTTCATGCCAAGTTGTATGCACAGGCCAATCATCTAGTACACAGGAAGAAACAGGAATAAGACGGAAGTTCTCGGTACTTTTGAAGAACGGGGTGTTTTCCTGCGGACTTTTTTTTGCGGACAACTTATTATTTATGTTATTTATGTTTGACTTTTTCCTAAGGCAAATAAGGGTGTATAAGGATTAATAAATAGGTGTAAATGTTTCTGACCTAGCAATTTAAATTTTTATTAATCAATTATTCAATAAAATGATTCAAACTCTTAAAAATGGAAGCTATATTCATGAATTTGTTTGGAGACAGCGTTTTAAAGGACCAGACTGTTTTTTCTATTTAATTTCACAATTGTCAATCATGATTCTTATTTGTGTGAATAAAAGTCAATGTATACCACCTCTTATTGCCTTAGGAATAAGAATAAATAATAAGTTGTCCGCAAAAAAATTCCGCAGGAAAACACCCTGTTCTTCAAAAGTGCCAAGTTCTCCATATCCTTGACTATAAGTTCATTTAGTATTTGCACTGTTGGTTCATTCGCCTGAGTTAAAAATACATAAAATACAAGCAATTAATACCTTGTTTTGCTCAACCGCCTCTTCCAATATTTTTTTCTTGTTTGCAAGTCCTTCATCACCTAATCGTTTAATCTGTTCAGCAAGTCTTCTATTCTCCTATACATAATTATAAAATAAATAGATAAAGTGAATTATACATACTTCCTCCATCATTTCGTCGACAGCAGACACACTAGGTTTTCCAAGAACACAAACACAGTCTTGCGTAAATACCTCAGTAAATAATTTTTGCCAAAATGTTGCGGGTTCTTCTCCCAATTTTTTCAGAATTTGTAACTAAAATTATTAAAATATTAAAGAAGGAAAAGTAGGGATAAATTTTCGAGTAAAAAATATAGATAAAAACCTCCTTAAGTCGTTCCTCCTAATCCATTACTTGAGACTCTACATCTGATGGTCCATACAATTGATGACTGATTATTGCATCAGAAATAAAAGAGTGTGGACTGTTCTCCAATTTAAGCCGAAAACTCCTCATTTGCTGCGTAATCATATATCGGAAACGTTCCATATCAAGTTTCAATTTTGGTGTGATCTGCAACCGTTTTCTTGAAGAATCTAGAAATGGAACTGTTATCGAAACAGAGAAACAACCATAAAGAAAGTGAAACAGAACTACAGTATGGATCATCAAGTTGAACAAAATCACAATTTAAAGGAGCTGCAGAAGTTTCAGTCAGATAGTCAAAAAGTAAAAGTAAAGCCCGATTTTTGTAAGACCCAATGGCTCAATTTATAGCAGATGAAGACCCTAAAAAGATGGTTGATTCATTAAAGTTTAAAAATATTTTAGTGGTAGAATGAACAACGATTACAAAACGAAATGAAAATTATAAAATATTTAAATGGGTACAGCCCGATTTGTGGCGGGCCGATTTGTGGTGACCGATTTGTGGTGAGACCGATTTGTGGTAAGGCCGATTTGTGGAGAATTTTTCGAGATTAATCCGGTCAGGAATTAATCCAGTCCGGAATTAATCCGGAAATTGTGAAAAAACCGGATTCCGGACCCGGACTCCGGAAAAATCCGACTGGATCCGGTCACTAGCAGCCGCCACAAATCGGCCTTACCACAAATCGGTCTCACCACAAATCGGCCCACCACAAATCGGTCACCACAAGTCGGTCACCACAAACCGGGCGTGTCCCTATTTAAATACAGAGGCGATGAAAAAGTTCGTTTTTATATTAGAAGTTTTCGCGACGAATTAGCTTGCGACGAAATGGTCTTATTAGCGCGTGGATTTGCTCGCGACGAGATGGACTGTCCTAATGCTCAGAATCCTAACTGGTGGAAATGCATAGGAGCTTTTATAGTCTCCTTTTAAGGGAACTTATATACTAGACCGTTACACACGAACAACATAATTTCCTTAAAGGATTTCCAACTGTGAAGAGAAATGAAAAAATAACCACTTTAGTTTATTTTAAATTGTGTGTTTTAGTTAGAATGTTTAAGAAGAAAAAGAAAATTACTGTTGGACATGAAAAAATTAAATTAGATTTAAATCCAGATTCAGTATTGAAAACTCCTGTTGCTACACCATTTCGAGTACCAATTCCTGGACATTCAGGTTTAATTATTAAAAAATGTAAATTCTTAGAAATTAAATTAAGGTAATCCAACTGGAGATACACCTTTGAGCAGAAATTCAAAGCTTTTATGTTCTCAACAAATAAAGCGCTTACTCCATTCTGAAGCAGAAGAAAATGAAGAAGGATATAAAAACAGTTCTAATGGTATTGTTGCTGTATCTGGAAGAGCTGTAGTTAACACTGGGGGAGTTCAATGTTTACAGACTCTTTCCCATGAAGATATAATCAAAAAATTCCTTTCAAGTCAATTTCATGTTCCCATTCCAGGCTATACAGGTTTTGTTTATAAAGTGGAGAGAATTAGATTTAAAAAAATTTTTTGACTAATAGGTACACCTTCAAATCGATTTTTGGGGATGAGAGTTGCTTCTGTTCGTTGTGCATTTCATGATCCGTATGCTGAAGGAGCTTTAGTTCTTTACCTACCACCACAATTATCTGCACATGAACAAATGAAAGTATATTTTTAATAGATTTTTAATAAAGTTAAAAAAAAAGGTTAGTAGTTCTGAAGGTGAGGTTCATGTTGTTGTTGATCCTCTTCTTTGCAACATTCTGAGGCCTCATCAGCGAGAAGGAATTAAATTTATGTATGAATGTGTTACTGGTGCTAGGATCGACGGTTTTTATGGATGTATAATGGCTGATGAAATGGGATTAGGGAAAACGTTACAATGCATTACGTTGATGTGGACACTTTTGGTTTCTTTAGAGATTATTAAAAAATAATTCTGTTGAGAGAAATTTTTAGTTCTTTCTTTTTTTCAAAATCTTTTTAACTCTAACAATTTACAGCGTCAAAGCCCTGCAGCAAAGCCAACAATCACTCGTTGTATAATTGTTTGCCCAAGCAGTTTAGTCAAAAATTGGGACAAAGAGATAGCTAAATGGTTACATGGTCGTCTTAATTCTCTTCCAATTGATTCTGGAAAGAAAGATGAAATTACTACTTCCTTAAAACAATTTATGGCACAAACGGGAACTCGTATGGGTACTCCAGTGATTATAATTTCATATGAAACTTTTCGTCTCTATGCGGATATTCTCCATGAACGGGAAATTGGACTGGTTATTTGTGATGAGGTTTGTGGTTATTTTAATAAATATAATAAGATAATTTTAATTTTATACTTTTTAGGGTCATCGTCTAAAAAACAGTGATAATCAAACTTACCGAGCACTTTCGGGACTTAAATGTTCTAGGAGAGTTCTCATCTCTGGGACCCCAATTCAGAATGATTTACTTGAATATTATTCTCTCATAAACTTTGTAAATCCTGGACTTTTAGGCCCTGTATCAGAATTTCGTCGAAATTTTGAGAGTTCAATTCTTCGTTCAAGAGATGCAAATTCAACGGAAGATCAACAAAAAATGGGAGAAGAAAAATTGCAGGAACTTTTAAGTCTAGTTAATCGATGTATTATAAGAAGGACAAGTGCTTTGCTTACACAATATTTACCTGTAAGTTGGATTTTTTAAAGAGTTTTAAACTTAAGAGATTAAAAAAATAAACATTCTCCAAGAACATTTAGATTTTTCTAAACATTTTTTAATTTAGGTAAAATATGAATTAGTTTGTATTTGTGCTTTAACTGATCTTCAAACTACTTTATATTCCACAATGATTAAATACATGGATAAAGAGTTAAGAAAAGCAAGGGGTGCTTTAAATACCTATACAACACTTGCATTCATTACTAATTTAAAGAAGTTGTGTAATCATCCACAATTAATTTTTGATAAATGTCAAGCAAGAGATGCTGGATTTGAAGGTTTCTTTTTTTTAAGTTTTTGAACTTTTTATTGTCATAGAATGCCTTGAATTGTTTCCTCAAAATTTCTCCATACCTACCACTTCAAGGACCAATAACAATCGTATTGTTTTTGATCCTGTCTGGTCTGGAAAAATGAAGGTACTGGACTATTTATTGGCTTATTCTAAACGTACTTGTGATGATCGTTTTGTTCTTGTTTCTAATTATACACAAACAATGGATGCATTTGAACAGGTTTTTAAGAAAATAAAAAATAAAAGTCTTCTCTAATGGGTAATTCAAGAATTTAACCTTTTTATTTTACAGCTTTGTAATTTACGTGATTATCCTTTTGTTCGATTGGATGGGACAATGTCCATCAAACAACGTTCTAAAATAGTGGAAAAATTTAATGATCCAAAGGTTTGTTTTTATTTTCTTTTTTATTATTTGCTTTTAAAATATAGAGTGAATGTTTTGTTTTTCTGCTCTCTTCAAAGGCTGGTGGTTGTGGTCTTAATTTAATAGGAGCAAATCGTCTTGTTATGTTTGACCCAGATTGGAATCCTGCAAATGATGGTCAAGCAATGGCTCGAATCTGGCGTGATGGGCAGAAAAAGACTTGTTTTGTTTACAGACTTCTTTCGGTTTTTTCTTCTAATTTTTAAGAATTTATTATTCTCAATATTCTATTTATTAAAGCGTGGAACAATTGAAGAAAAAATATTTCAACGACAGACCCACAAAAAGGCACTTTCTTCTTGTGTAGTAGATGAAGCAGAAAATGTTGCAAGACATTTCAGTGCTGATGAATTGAAGACTCTCTTTCAATTGGATACACAAACAAATAGTGATACACACGATAAGTAAGGAATAAAAAACATTAATAGTTGACAAACTCCAAAATATTTTAAAATTAAAAAAATCAATTTAAAGACTCAAATGTCAACGTTGTATGAGAGGAAAAGAGATGAAAGACCCTCCTGAGTCTGCTGACACAAATTCGGATTTGGCTCTTTGGCATCATTCAGAATGTGATCATCGAAAAATTCCGGATCAAATTATACGATCTCTTAGAGAATGTGTCAAGGTTTTTAAATAATTTTTATTAAATATTTTTCCTTTCAAATGAAAGGACATTACCTTTGTCTTTCACCAAAAATCACATGACGGTATTAATAAAAGGGCAATATCTCCTCTTCAACAGCAATCACAAGAAAATGTAGAAAAGGAAGAAGAAGAAGAAAATAAAGAAGAAGAGGAAAATAAGGAAGAAGAAAAATTATTATTAAAAAAACAAAAAACACCACCAAAGAAATTAACTACAAAAAAAGAAGTTTTAAACAAATTAGGAAAAAAAAGGAAGCAAGAATGTTTAAATAGCAATAATGATGAAATTATAATTTTATAAATTTATTTTTTTCCTTTTTAATTTATTATTTATTTTTTACGGTGATTTTTTTTCTTCTTTTAAATTTTTTGAAAATTAAATTTTTTAATTATTTTAAAGAAAAAGTTTTTTACTTAATTATTTTACATTATTTTTCTTTTTTTTTAGATTTTTCGTTTAAAATTAAAGATAACACAAATAAATTTATCTTTTATTTAATTATTTAAACAACCTTCGACCAGTCAAAAAGAAAACCCTTTTTATTTTATACATAAATTCTTTATTATTTATTTTTTTCTGTTATTTTACTCAATATTGGGAGGGTCCGAAAATGCAAATATTGGCAATTTTAGCTTTAGTTTTCTCTGTCTCTTTTTCTATTTTATATTTTCTTTTTTGTTCTCTTAAATTTTGTGGCCTAAGAAAAAGCTTGTGTTGGTAAAATCGAAGTAAAAAGAATTTAAGGGAAATGATTCATAAATTTATATTTATTCTTTTCTTTTTTTAACTTTTATAAAATAAATTACAAAAAGCTTTTAACGATTTAAAGAAAATAAAGTCTCCTAAAAATTCTTTAAATATTTTTCTTTTTTTATTGTACCAAATTAATTTTATTTTTCTCTGAAAATCTACAAAAAAATACAAAAATTGAAAATATTGATTTATTTTAATTTTTAAAAATGAATTAATATTTTTATAAAATTAAGAGCTTTTTCCTTTTTTTTATTAAATATTTTTTTTTCCATTTTTTATTAATATTTTTCTTATCAATTAATTTTTTTTCCTTATTATTTTTTTTTATTCTTTTAAATTTATTTTTTATAAAATATTACTTTTTTTTCTTTTAAAAAAATTAATTAATTAATTTAATTTTTATTTAATTAAATAATTAAAATTAAAAATAATTTTCTTTTTATTTTATTAGTAAATTTAATTAATTTACTTGGATTAAAAAAAAAGAAAGATTTTTCCTTTCTTTTTAAATTTATTTTTTGCGATAAAATAAATTAATTTAATTAAACAATTATTTACCTTTATTTATTTTTAATTAAAATGTACTTTATTTATTTTATTTATTTTTACTTTTATTTTCCTTCTTTTAATTAATTAATTTATTTTTTAAAGATTTTAATTAAATTTAAATATTATTATTCCTTTCAATAAAAATGCTTCCTTCTTCTTCTTCTTCTTCTTCATTAATTTTTCAATTTTTCTACAAAACTTTTTTTATTTCAATTTTTAATATTATTTTTAATTTTTTATTGTTTTTACCCTCAACTTATTCACAAGGATTAAATGATCCAAGTTCACATTATATTGAAGGAAGATTAGGAGGTAGAAGAATATGGTGGTGTCCTTCTGGATATGGTTATTTTTTTAATTTTAATTAATGATGAAATCATATCTTTTATATTAATATATTAAATAAATAAATAATTAATTAAATAAATTAAAATAATTAATTAAATGAATAAATAATTATTTATTTAATTAAATTAAATTAAAATTAAATAAATAATTAAAATTTATTTTTAAACTATTTTAGGTTATTTGGCTTATTGTCCACAACCAACAGATTGGGATAATTATAATTGGTGTTGTACTTTTCCTTATATGGGATCTTGGTTTGATTTTTAATTTAATTTAATTTAATTTAATTTAATTTAATTTAATTTAATTTAATTTAATTTAATTTAATTTAATTTAATTTAATTTAATTTAATTTAATTTAATTTAATTTAATTTAATTTAATTTAATTTAATTTAATTTAATTTAATTTAATTTAATTTAATTTAATTTAATTTAATTTAATTTAATTTAATTTAATTTAATTTAATTTAATTTAATTTAATTTAATTTAATTTAATTTAATTTAATTTAATTTAATTTAATTTAATTTAATTTAATTTAATTTAATTTAATTTAATTTAATTTAATTTAATTTAATTTAATTTAATTTAATTTAATTTAATTTAATTTAATTTAATTTAATTTAATTTAATTTAATTTAATTTAATTTAATTTAATTTAATTTAATTTAATTTAATTTAATTTAATTTAATTTAATTTAATTTAATTTAATTTAATTTAATTTAATTTAATTTAATTTAATTTAATTTAATTTAATTTAATTTAATTTAATTTAATTTAATTTAATTTAATTTAATTTAATTTAATTTAATTTAAAGGAAACCTTCATGTTGTCCTTTTGCAATACCAACAGGTGCTGTTATTACATTACTTATTGCTTCAATTATTTTAATTGCAGGTTTCTATTATTTTTAAATTTGAATATTTTAATTATTTTAAATTAAAGTTCTTGTTGGATTTTCCTGTTGGTGTTGTTATTTTTGTCCTTTATATAAAAAATTGTATGAAAATGATGATGAAGATGAAATAATTGAACAACAACAAAGACAACAACAACAATATGAAGAATAATTTAAATTAAAAAACAATTAATTTTTCAGGGAAGGGATTTTTTAAAATTAAATTAATTAATTAAATTTATTTAAAAATTAATTTGAACCCCTTTTTTTCATTTAAAATGTTTTTTGCCCTTTTTTTAAAAATATTTCTTTTTTTTCTATAATTAATTATTATGGGTTTGGTAATTATTTCCCCTTTCTCGTAATAAATTCTAAAAGAAAAAAAGTTTATTTTTATGGACAGATTTCCATTATAATTAAACTAAAAGGCTGTTTTTCATTCCTTTTTCTTATAAATATTTTTTTTTTGTCAATAAACTGCCCTTTTCTCTGTATTTTTAAAATTAAAAATTCTTTTTTTTTTGGCAATTTTTAATTATTTTAAACATTTCCTCATATTTTTTTTATTTTATTTTTTTTAAATTTGTTTAAATAAATAATTAAATATATTTATTTTTAATTTATTAAAATAAACAAAATTTATTTAAATGAGCAAAATTAATTATTTATTTAATTAAAATAATCTCACAGAACAAAAATTGTTTCAAACATTTTTTTGATGAAGTTAATTTTCCTTTAAATATTTCACTAGGGGAAATAATTCCCTAGGGAATTTTAGACTATTTTCTTAATTTTTTATTAATGATTAATTTTTATAGATAGCCTCTGACTCAAATTGCCTAAATAAATAATTTTTAAAAAAATGTCAAAATGGTAAACTTAAAAAAGGTAAAAAAGTTTAAATAAATTTGTTGAAACAATTTTTAGAGTTAAAAAATTATTAAATTGTCCATTTAAATTTAATTATTCTTCTTTTTAATTTATAGAATTAATAATTCTTTTTTCAATAATAAAACGATAAATTAAATGTTTAATAACAACACCACTCTGAACAATAATTAACGTTAAAAGAGTTCCAAAGACACCCCCAAGTGTCCATTTATGTAAACAAAGTTGTTGTTGTTGTTCAGAAATGTTTTTCTTTCCATTGACGGCCTTTGAGAAAGAAAAAAATTTTTAAAAATTAACTCCCCTTTGACACGCCCATTTCAGTGCTAAAAATTGTTTGCCAATTACTCGCCTAATTACCCGCAATCAACAAAAAATAAAAGAAAAAGGAAGATGACAATTAAATATTAATTTAATTAAAAACTTTATTTGTTTAAGTTTAGGCACTGAAATGGGCGGTATGAAAAGACTCCTTCCTTTTCCTTAAGTTTAAAATAATTAAATACTTCAGTAAAAGCCTTAAAAAGAGAAGAAGCTTTATTTAATGTTTTATTTTGTTGTTTTTTGTTCTGATTATTTTCAAATGTTTGATGAGATATTGAAGAATGTGAAATAAATGGTTGTTCTGTTTTAATTGAATTTTGTAAAGGATCTACAATTACTAGAGAAGTTGTTGCCTGGGCAAAACGAGGGACAATAAAACGACGAGTTTCGACTTTAAATTAAATTTAAAATAATTTAAATTAAATATTATTTACATTCTTTAATTTCATTTTTCGAGTTCTTATTAATGTCAATAGCAAAGCGTCGTTTTCTTCCCCAAGATTCTTTTATTCCATCAGGGAAATTACAATTAACCTTTTTTTAATTTATTATTAATTTATTTAAATATTTTACCGGTTTACACATTTCTTTACATAATTCTAAATGACAAGTAATTTTAACAGCAGGGGAGGAATCAAAACGAAATGCTTGTAAATGTGTTAATTTAACTGCACTATTAATTGTTTTTATTGGATTTGGAATTAATTTTTGTGCTACAGCAGGTGTTGGGCAACTGAAAAGATTTAATTAAAAATAGAGAGAATGACAGAGAGACAGAGAAATTTACCCATTTTCAATTAGAGGAAGTTTTTCCCCTTCTGTCCCAGTTAAAGAAGATGTTCCTGGTTCTGCATAACAATCACGAACTAGAAAGTCTAATTCATCATCCATTGCCATTATTTCCCAACGAAGTTCCAATATATCACCCAATTTTGCCTTAAAATAATTTTTATTAATTAAATAAGACATTTAATCCCAAATTGAACATTTTGTCCAACAAATTGAATTAAATTAAAAAGATTAATTAACCTGAATAAGAGGACCTTCTCCACTTTGTCTTTCACTACGTACAGGCCCCATTTGCATCAAAACAGGATTTCCCAATTCAATTTTCCCCCGAGGCTGAATTAATGAAGGTTGAGGGCCATGAACACGTAATGCTGCTGCTGTTTGAATTTTGCCTCCTAACATGCTTGAATAATTACAAGAAATCTGTAAAATTGGTTTAAATGTTAAAAGTTTAAAGTTTAGAATTTTAAACATCTTTATATATTTTGACTGAATTTTATAAATTAATTATTTTATTTTAAATTTTAAAATTTATTTAAAATATTTTTTTAATTATTAAAAAATAAAAATTAAAGTTTCACATCAATATTCAAGAAAAACACAAGAAAATGATCAAAGAGAAAAAGAATGCCACGACCCGGGATCGAACCGGGGACATTTAGATCTTCAGTCTAACGCTCTCCCAACTGAGCTATCATGGCAGATACAAGAGAACCCTAAAAAAGAAATAGAAAGAAAAGAAAGAAGTGCGTTTTATGCAAAAATACTGTAAATAGAGGAATAAATTTTAAAAATAAAATAAATTCTATAAAAATTAAATAAAATTTAAAAAATTAAAAAAAATTTCAAATTAAAAAAAATTTTTTTTAGACCTCATAAAGTTGATCCATAGAAGTAACAAGCCCAGGAATACCCAAATTATTTGTTTGGACAACAATAACAGTTTTATAAGTTCCATTATCCATGTCTTGTAAACCACAATCTCTTTGTTGTAATTGTCTTTTAGAACGTTTAAGGTCTTGATTAATTTTTTTAGAAGAATTTTCTGAATTATTTTCGTTTGAAGAGGCTTCTTGCTTTTTAAAATCTGATAGGGGAAATTAAATAAAAATTAATTAAAAAACCTTCAATAGAAAGTGAAGTTTCTCCACTTGTTTTATTTAATTTTCCATGTTTTTGATGTTGTGTAGGATTATTTAAAGCTATTGGTTTCATTCCAAAATTTGCTGGAAGTCCTAAAACCAGCACAACACTGTCCTTTCCTTCAACTTCAACACGGCATGTATCGTATTTATTTCGAACAAAAACAACACCAGAAAATGGAGAAGTGTGTTTAATCTTTTAATTTAAAAATAATTATAAAAAACCCCTCTTAAAAATAAAACAATTTAATTTACCTGAACACTAATTCCTTCATAATTACAAATTGTATGAACTTCATTAGCAGGAATAAGTACAGGAGAAGGAATAGAAATTTGTTGTGAAGGGTTTACGGTTAATTTGCCATCTACAGATGCATGAGGCGATGAAGAATCGACTACTGAATTCTAAAAGATTTTAAGAAATTATTTTATTATATTATGACAAGTTTAAATAATTTGCCCTTATAGACATTTTTAAATTTAAGGGAAAGTAGGTGTTTCGTTATTTTTCCTCTATTGGATATTTTTGTTTTACCTCTCTTTAAGTTAGAGAAATAATAAAAGAGGAGAGAATAAATGGATAGACATTTTTCTTTGCCTCGCTTATCGAAAATGGGTTCTTTTTTACTTCTCGCCTGAAATTAAATAGTTCTTTTTGCCTATATTTGATTATTTTTACTCCATCTTCGGTTTAATTACCCAAGTTTGAGGTTTGTATTAACTTCGAGCCCTCTAAAGAGTGGCAACTTGGCAAATTTTGGAATTGCTTTGCCTTCGGGTGAGGCTTAAAAAATGCTCCTTTTTGGTCTAGTGCTTGTTATTTTGTATATATATTTTACCTCATTTTGATTTTCTTCCTTGGCGTTCGTAACACCAAAGGTTTTTGGACTTAATGAGCCTTCCTCTTTAGGAAAGTTTTTGCTGAAACTTTTCTTTGGCTTTTCTGATGTTTTACTTTTAGGTTCCTTTAAAAAATAATTGAAAAAATAACTATTATTTGAAATATACTTTTGTTGCTTTAGTTAAATTGCGAATTGGTGGCAATTTTGTCTATATGTAAAAATTAATTTTTAATTTTTTCGTTTCTCTCCTTACAGTTAATTGTTGCATAGAAGGTGGAGGTGCAGCAGTAATTGTTTGTATTTTTGGAACATTAGCAGCTCCACTATCACTTTTTTGTTCCAATTCTTTAATCTTACAAATGTTACGATAAAAGTCAATATATTCATCTTTATTTTGTTGAGAATTTGGAGAAGATTGTTTTAATAAATTATTAAATAATTGACAACTTCCATTACGGCGATTGTAATTAACACCTTCACATCTATTTAAAAATTAAAATTTTCTTTTAAATTAACCAAAAATTAAATATTAATTTAAATAAATTATTTTAACTGTTCTCCTCCTGTTAAACACAGATTTAAGCATTTAGAAAGTGGAACATGTGAAACTTCACTTGATGGAGAATTTGCTACCCAACGAGTATAAAGGAAACGACTGAGAAAATAAAAAAAAATAAAAATTAATTAAATTAAACCTAAATAAAGCTCCTTCAGGGTCTAAACATGCAGAAGGGGAGTGGTTATTATTTTCAAATTGTGAAGAACCACTTAAGCAATGAATATCATATAAATCAGTCTATTAAATAAAAATTAATTAAAAATTAAATTTATTTACCTGTGTTTTTTGTTCAGGTCTTAAAGAACCTTGCCCATCCAAATATAATAAATTACAATTACCAGAATTTTTATCAAAATTAAATGATCGACATTTATCAGGAAAATGTTCAAAACATCTAAAAATTAAAAATAAAAGCTTTGTTTAATTTTAAAGGATTTAAATTACTTTTTAGCACATTGTTTTACTCCTCCTTTAATTGTTTCCAATACATGAATAGACCCTTCCCCTTCTGGAAGTGCAGAATTAATTGTTCTTATTAATTGTGGCAATTTTCCGTTAATGCATTGTTCAGACTCTAAATGACAGTTTATGTCAAAATAATCAACTACAAAATCATCTTCTTCAGGAATAAATAAATCTGGCTTTGAATGACGTGATTCAGCATTCAAAATACATTCTTGCCTTTAAATAAAACTGTTTTTAGATTTCTAAAGAAATTAATTATTTATTAAGAGAAACTTTAAGACAGAATTCTCTATGTAACAAGTTTAAATAATTTGCCCTTATAGACATTTTTAAATTTAAGGGAAAGTAGGTGTTTCGTTATTTTTCCTCTATTGGATATTTTTGTTTTACCTCTCTTTAAGTTAGAGAAATAATAAAAGAGGAGAGAATAAATGGATAGACATTTTTCTTTGCCTCGCTTATCGAAAATGGGTTCTTTTTTACTTCTCGCCTGAAATTAAATAGTTCTTTTTGCCTATATTTGATTATTTTTACTCCATCTTCGGTTTAATTACCCAAGTTTGAGGTTTGTATTAACTTCGAGCCCTCTAAAGAGTGGCAACTTGGCAAATTTTGGAATTGCTTTGCCTTCGGGTGAGGCTTAAAATGAAAGTTTTGAGAGTGTTCAAAACTTGTTGAGAAGTTTGTTTTAATAAAAATTTAACGGTTCAGGTCTTGTATTAACTTACTCATTGTAGTAATACATAACTGATTTACAAACAAAACTTTGTCCGGTTTCTGGCGGAGGGCTAAAAGAGAATTAAATTTCTTTTTTAATATTTATTCTCACTTTGTACATTGATCTAAACACATAGTTACAGAAGGAACGTTTTCCATTACAAAAGAGGCAAATCCAACCAATAACATTTGTGGAACGCGAGTAAATGAAGGAACATTTCTGCATGTACGAGGGGCTTAATTTTTAATGTTTTTTAATTTTAAATAATTTAAAAAAGATAAAATTCATACAAGCAAAGCATTTCTTTTCATGATAAGTCCATCCTTTAGCATCTGTCAGATTGGCCCGTCCCAAAGGCCGGGAACGTTCATCAGAAAGAATACAAGATTTTGTTTGGTCATTGTACATAAATGCTTTACAATTGAAGTCATTTGCCTTTTTTAAAATTAAATAATTAAATTATTTTAAATTATCTCACAGTAACACTTAAACGTTGATTACACAATTGTTCGCATTCAATTAATTCCAAACCCTCAAAATTGTGGTCTAATTCTTCAGCTAATTGTTTTCCCTCTACAGCAACATATTGAGTTACATAAGGAGCATGACATTGTGCTTTAAATAAATTAAATTATTAATTATAGTTAATTGAAGGAGTTAATTTTAAAATTAAATAAGCCTTATGCTTCGTTAAGAAAGCTACTAGTTGGAGTAGAGATAAATAAATTAATTAAATTTATTTAATTTAGATTAATAGTTAATAAGTAAATGAAAGAACATTTAAACATTATTTTTTATTTTAACTGAATTTTAAAGTAAAATAAAATTTAAAGAGTGAAAAGTTTAATTCACAGCTTTTAAAAATTATTAAGCTCTCCTATGCTTTAAAAAAGCTACTAGTTGGAGTAACCTTTTTTCCCTTAAAAAGTTCTTTAAACGAGTCCGTCTTTGAGGGTTTAAAAACCCTAAGGTCTCCTGACACTTAATATCAATAAAATGAAAGTCAATAAAAGTCTAAGCCTTCAGGGTTTACCCATAAAATTAATTAAAATATTCCCTTACATCCAGCACAATTATTGTCCAAATAAACAACAGTATCTTCCTTCTCGTCAACAAAAAGATCTGGACGATCAAGTCTATCTTCTGTATTCAAAATACATTCTGCGTCCATTGGGTAATACATTACTGACCTTTTTTTTAAATTAAATTATTAAAATAATTCTCTCTCCTACTCGCATTCAAATCCAAAAGTATCAACAGCATCTAAACAAGCAGTTAAACATTGTTGAACAGTCTCTGCTGCCACTACTTCCCTTGCAAAACCAACAAGTATTTTTTGTTCATGTACATCAAAATTGAAGGGAGAAGAACAGATTTTTTTGCTCTAAAGAAGAATTGTGAATTTCTTCTTTTTAATTAAATTAAATTAAACCTTAACACAATTTTTAGTAGCCAATTTAGCCTGTTTCCAACCAATATCTTCTAATGAAAGGGTATTGTCTTTAGTTGATTTTCCTAGCAATTGGCACTGCTTTTCACTTGAAAAACGAACGGCAACACAATTCTGCAAGTCTTTTATTAATTCTTTTATTTCTTTACAATTTTCCAAACTATCCATCACCGAAGAAGCTTTATTTTTATTTATTTCTTTTTTAATTAATTGGGCCAAAAGGTTAGAAGGACGTAAATGATGAAAAGAAAGCCAGTCAATTATGGGAGAAGAAAGAGAAGAAAATAGAGGGGAAGAAGAAGAGACTGAAGAAGAAAATAATTGTGATGAAATCTGTTGATTGTTATCCTAATTAAAAAACACAAATTGTTAAAGGGACAGAGACAGTTTGCCACAAAGACAATTCACCGAAAATTTAATTAAAATTTGTTTAAAATTCTAAAATATAATTAAATAAATAAAAGACGAAAAGAAAGGAAAGTAAGAGATGAGAGAATTTAATTTAAATAAAAAATATTCTAATAGAAAGGTAATGGGAGAAAGAGTCAATTTTATAAAATAATTAAAATTGTTTAAAGTAAAGAATAATTTAATTAAATTAATTAAATTAAACAAAAAACCCTTTAAAGTATAACCCTTGAAAATAAAGCCTTTTAAAATAATTTTCGGTGAATTATCCTTTTAATACCCATTTAAAAACTAAAGAGCTTTTTTAAGCAAAACAAAAAATTCCCCAAAGCGGAAAATAAAATAAAAATAATTAATTTACATTTCCTGCAGAACAAAGTTCCGTACATTCAAGAAATCCACCAGTTACGGTCACAGTCCTTAAAGGCTCAGTTCCAGCCACAGAAGAAACATTCCGTTGTAAAAGAAAAACAGGTGCTTCTTCCAAATGGCATTCAGAAATTAGAGCTTAAAATTATTTAATTTATTCCTTTTTTATTAAAAAATATCTCTGAATTATTCCTTTCCTTTTCTTACGTTCAATATTAGTCATTGACCAAATGAGTCTCAGGCTTTATAACTCAGGAACGGTTAGGTATTTTTAGATCGTTTTGGTACCATTTAATAGAGCAGAAAATTAGCTACAAAATACCAAAAAAGCAGAATTTTTAGAAAGTATAAAGAAAAGATATAGTCAAAAAACTACAAATTCTCATAGAAAATTTAATTTTTTGGAAGTTTTTTGTCCATAACTTTTTTCCTATTCAACTAAAAATTCTGCTTTTTTGGTATTTTGTAGCTAATTTTCTGCTCTATTAAATGATACCAAGAACACCTAAAAATACTTAACCGTTCCCGAGTTATAAAGCCTGAGACTCAGTTGGTCATAGACTAGTATGACCATACCCAATCCTTTTATTTTAATTATTTTTAATTTTTATTTCTTTTAGTTCATTTTCTCCCGTTAATATTTTTGTACTAAAATATTTGTTAGTCTATTTAAATTAGGTTAAGGTTATTTACTTTATAACCCATTTAGAAAGAATTATTCCCCCTCCGATTAATTAAATAAAATAATTAATTATTTATTTGATTATTTATTTATTTTAATAATAATTCCATTTTTAAAGAAAAATTAAAAAAAAAAGTATTTTAAAATTCTCTTTAGACTCTCTAGAATTTAAATAAATTTAATTTAAATTCTTACGTATTGAATAAGCTTGGCATTCTGTTTTTATTAAAAATATTAAAATGAAGGGAATAAAAATAAATAAATTTGAACTCATATCTATGAAAATATTTTAATTTAAATTTAATTTTTTAAATAATCTAAACTATACAAAAATAAATAAAAATAATTTTTAATTCTATCTGCGCATTTTTTTCTATTCAAAAATGGTTGAATAGTTTTTATATTAAAAGAAAATAAATTCCCTTTTCTTTAAAAAAAGAGAAACTTTTTTTTATTTGATTAAATATATTAAGGATATATTTTAAGGGATTTTAGAAAAATATTTTCTGAAAGAAAAAAGGCATAAAAAGTGGAAAATTAAAAAAAAGACAAGTGGAATAAATAAATAAATGAACAAAGTTTCTCTCTTTCTCTCTTTAAATGGAATAAAATATAAAAGAAAATTTAAAAGAAATAAATTAATTAATTTAAAAAATTATTTTTTAATTTAATTAATTTAGATTAATTTTTTAAATTCCTCAATAAAAAGAACACAACCTAAAGAAAAGAAAAATAAATAAATATTTTAAAAATTAGAAAAAAAAATAATTTTTTTAGAAGATAAAGGAGGGTATATTTTTTAAATAAATTAAAATAGGAAAAGAAAATATTAAATTAATTTAATTAAATTATTTAATAAAGACAGAGGGAATTTAATTAATTAAAAATTAAATTAATTAATTTTTATTTTTTTCTATTAAAATATAAATATATCCGTTAATTTTCTAAACTATGTGAAAAATAATTTATTTTCAAAAAGAATTAATTTATTTGTAACGGAGAGAGAGGAGGAAAGGGGTTGTTAGTTCTCTTTCTCTTCTCTTTTCATTAAATAAAATCCCCTTTAGCGTTTTTATTTTTTCAAAATCTTCACTTTTTTTTACACAATTTTTGTTGTTTAACCATAAATATATTTTTGACCTAAATTTAAAAGAAAAAAAAATTTAAGAAATTAATGGATATTTTTAAAAAAGGAAAAAAGAATCTTCTTCTATTCTATTTATTTATTAAAAAAAAGAAAAGAAAAATTGTTTGTATCAGTTAATTCAAATTTTTGATTATTTTATGATTTAATAATAAAGAGGAAGAATTAATTAAATAAATTAACTAATTTAGGTAACCACAGGAATTAATTAATTAAATTAAAATGAATTAATTAAATATTAATTAATTAATTTGAATTAATTAATTAATTAAATTAAAATGAATTAATTAAATATTAATTAATTAATTTGAATTAATTAATTAATTAAATTAAAATGAATTAATTAAATATTAATTAATTAATTTGAATTAATTAATTAATTAAATTAAAATAAATTAATTAAATATTAATTAATTAATTTGAATTAATTAATTAATTTAATTAAAATGAATTAATTAAATATTAATTAATTAATTTGAATTAATTAATTAATTAAATTAAAATGAATTAATTAAATATTAATTAATTAATTTGAATTAATTAATTAATTTAATTAAAATGAATTAATTAAATATTAATTAATTAATTTGAATTAATTTGAATTAATTAATTAATTAAATTAAAATGAATTAATTAAATATTAATTAATTAATTTGAATTAATTAATTAATTTAATTAAAATGAATTAATTAAATATTAATTAATTAATTTGAATTAATTAATTAATTAAATTAAAATGAATTAATTAAATATTAATTAATTAATTTGAATTAATTAATTAATTTAATTAAAATGAATTAATTAAATATTAATTAATTAATTTGAATTAATTAATTAATTAAATTAAAATGAATTAATTAAATATTAATTAATTAATTTGAATTAATTAATTAATTTGAATTAATTAATTAATTTAATTAAAATGAATTAATTAAATATTAATTAATTAATTTGAATTAATTAATTAATTTAATTAAAATGAATTAATTAAATATTAATTAATTAATTTGAATTAATTAATTAATTTAATTAAAATGAATTAATTAAATATTAATTAATTAATTTGAATTAATTAATTAATTAAATTAAAATGAATTAATTAAATATTAATTAATTAATTTGAATTAATTAATTAATTAAATTAAAATGAATTAATTAAATATTAATTAATTAATTTGAATTAATTAATTAATTAAATTAAAATGAATTAATTAAATATTAATTAATTAATTTGAATTAATTAATTAATTTAATTAAAATGAATTAATTAAATATTAATTAATTAATTTGAATTAATTAATTAATTTAATTAAAATGAATTAATTAAATATTAATTAATTAATTTGAATTAATTAATTAATTAAATTAAAATGAATTAATTAAATATTAATTAATTAATTTGAATTAATTAATTAATTAAATTAAAATGAATTAATTAAATATTAATTAATTAATTTGAATTAATTAATTAATTAAATTAAAATGAATTAATTAAATATTAATTAATTAATTTGAATTAATTAATTAATTTAATTAAAATGAATTAATTAAATATTAATTAATTAATTTGAATTAATTAATTAATTTAATTAAAATGAATTAATTAAATATTAATTAATTAATTTGAATTAATTAATTAATTAAATTAAAATGAATTAATTAAATATTAATTAATTAATTTGAATTAATTAATTAATTAAATTAAAATGAATTAATTAAATATTAATTAATTAATTTGAATTAATTAATTAATTAAATTAAAATGAATTAATTAAATATTAATTAATTAATTTGAATTAATTAATTAATTTGAATTAATTAATTAATTTAATTAAAATGAATTAATTAAATATTAATTAATTAATTTGAATTAATTAATTAATTTAATTAAAATGAATTAATTAAATATTAATTAATTAATTTGAATTAATTAATTAATTAAATTAAAATGAATTAATTAAATATTAATTAATTAATTTGAATTAATTAATTAATTAAATTAAAATGAATTAATTAAATATTAATTAATTAATTTGAATTAATTAATTAATTTGAATTAATTAATTAATTTAATTAAAATGAATTAATTAAATATTAATTAATTAATTTGAATTAATTAATTAATTTAATTAAAATGAATTAATTAAATATTAATTAATTAATTTGAATTAATTAATTAATTAAATTAAAATGAATTAATTAAATATTAATTAATTAATTTGAATTAATTAATTAATTAAATTAAAATGAATTAATTAAATATTAATTAATTAATTTGAATTAATTAATTAATTTGAATTAATTAATTAATTTAATTAAAATGAATTAATTAAATATTAATTAATTAATTTGAATTAATTAATTAAATTAAAATGAATTAATTAAATATTAATTAATTAATTTGAATTAATTAATTAATTAAATTAAAATGAATTAATTAAATATTAATTAATTAATTTGAATTAATTAATTAATTAAATTAAAATGAATTAATTAAATATTAATTAATTAATTTGAATTAATTAATTAATTTGAATTAATTAATTAATTTAATTAAAATGAATTAATTAAATATTAATTAATTAATTTGAATTAATTAATTAATTAAATTAAAATGAATTAATTAAATATTAATTAATTAATTTGAATTAATTAATTAATTAAATTAAAATGAATTAATTAAATATTAATTAATTAATTTGAATTAATTAATTAATTAAATTAAAATGAATTAATTAAATATTAATTAATTAATTTGAATTAATTAATTAATTAAATTAAAATGAATTAATTAAATATTAATTAATTAATTTGAATTAATTAATTAATTAAATTAAAATGAATTAATTAAATATTAATTAATTAATTTGAATTAATTAATTAATTAAATTAAAATGAATTAATTAAATATTAAATTAAATTAATTAAAAAATAATAAATAAATTTTTTTGTATATAATAAAGAATTAATATATGTGTCTAATAATAAAAATAATTTTCTTTTAAAATATTTATTTATTTATAACCTTCAATGAGAGAGATAAAAAAGAAAGAAAATATATTAAATTATTATTTATTTGACCTTTAATATCAGAAATAAATAATATTCTTTTCTTATTTTATAAGACTATATTTAATATAATTTTGTTTATCTTAAACCTTGACCTAACAGTTTAATAATGTATGAAAATAATTATTTATTAAATTCCTTTCTAAATGATTACGGTAATGACACTTTTTTTTGTTGCAATGAAACGGCTATGTTTACAATTAAATTCAGATGGTTTCTTTTTCCACGATTATTTTAAAATCATTAAAAAAAGGTTTTTTAATTAAAGTTTCTTTCCTTTTAGATTTTGATTAAAAAATATGCCTGTTGCGAAGCCACAAACGGATGCTGAATTTACTAAAATAATTATTAATTCTGGAACAGCTCCATGTATTGTGGACTTTTTTGCTATTTGGTTAATTTTAATTATTTAATTATTTTTTCTTTCCTTTTTTAGGTGTGGACCTTGTAGTGCAATTGCTCCTGTTTTTGAAGAACTTTCAAATAAATATCTTAATCTAAAGTTTATTAAAGTTGATGTGGACAAATGTAAAGGTTTATTTCTTTAATTTCTAATGATTATGTTTGGAACGGTTTGCCTGTTTGTTGGCCATTTCCTTGGGTTTTGATGTATTCAAATCCAGGGCCTAACAATAAGCATTATTAAGCATCCTAAGACTTCTTTGCCTGGATTTTCCCATTTCCATCTTCTTTGGACTAATTCCAATTCAATTCTAGGCCTAAAGTTTAATTCCCTGAATTTAAAAACTCATATTTCTGCTGTTTATTTATTTAATAAATTCTATTTATTTTTTAATTCTTTAGAAACAAAAGACAAATATTTGATCGATGCTATGCCAACATTTCTTGTTCTTATCAATGGGTTTTTAATTAATTTATTTTTTTAAATTTAATTTTTAAAGCCAAAGAGTTGATTCATTAAAAGGAGCAGATAAAACTGTTTTAGAAAATTTGGTACATAAATGGTCAATTAATTGTCCAACTCAGGTTATTTCTCCAATTCCTGGACAACACGACCTTTCAACTTTTATTGATAGAGGACAATGTGAATGCTTAAATGAGGTTTTCTTTAGTTATTTTATGGTAATTTTGGTGTGGTTAAGTGGTATAAATGATTTATTTTTTCAAATTCCTTCTAAATTAAAAGCTTTTTTAATTAAAATTGAGTTTTTTGGTTAAACATTTTTAAGGAAGATTCTCATACTTTACGCCATTTACTTGATGGAACTGGACCTCTTATTAGTGATTGTGATGAACAGCTTTTAATTAATTTGCCCTTTACTCAACCTGTCAAAATTCATTCAATTTTACTTCGAGGACCACCAGAAGGGAAAGGACCTAAAAATGTTAAGATTTTTGCTAATATTCCTGTTACTTTGGGGTTTGACTCTGCTCAGTCTTCTGAGCCTATTCAGACGATTGATTTTTGTCAGGAACATTTAACTGCTTTGAAATATGTCAAATTTCAGGTTTCTTTTTTAAATCTAAACTCTCCGTATTTTTTAAATAATTTTTAATTTTCTTATTAATTAAATCAATTAATTTATTTTTAACCTTTAGAATGTCCATAACCTTCAACTTTTCGTAGAAGACAATGTTGATGGTGGTGATCAAACAATAATTGAAGAATTTCGGATCTTTGGGACACCAACAGTTCAAACAACAAATATGTCTGAATTTCGACGTGTAGCTGGTAAAGCTGGAGAATCACATGGCTAGAAAAAAGGGAAATATATCTTTACATTTATTTTTTAAAATTAAAAATAAATTAAATGAAAAAGCTAATTTTTTTTATTTAAAAAAGATTATTTTTTTGTTATATTTGTGCTAATAAAGAGATTGATTTTATTTTTTAATTTTTATAATATTAATTTATTAATTAAAATATTTATTTTTTAATTTAAAATTAATTAATTTTTCTTTTTTGTGAAAACTTAAATTAGAGAAAATGGCTCCAGTCAACGTTGACAATCTTATGAGAGAACTTAATATTGACCAATTAATTCAAGTTCAATTAAAATTAAAGTAAATATTTTTTAATTTATTAAAGAGGTTGGAAAGGGAATTATTTTTAAAAATGGCTAGAAGAAGATTAATTAATTTTTAATTAAATTTGTTCAAAAAATAGTTTTTAATTAATTTAAATTTTATAGAAATGAAATTGAAAATAAAAGAGAAGATTTACGTCAAATGGTTGGAAGACGTTATAGAGATGTTTTGGATGCTTCTAATGGGGTTAAAAGGTTTTTTTTTTATTTTTATTTTATTTAAATTAAAAGATTGACTGAAATTGCATCAGAACTTTCCCTTCTATTAAACGAAATTAAACGCTCATTTTCTGGTCAAATTGTTGGTTCTGTTGAGACTGTTGAATTAATTAGTGAATTTACAAAAAGGTCAATAGCTAATGCTGGTAGACGTCTTCTTTTGTTATTTACACTTTTGCCTATTATTGTAAGAATTACTTTAAAAATAATTAAATTAAAATTAAAAAATAGGCTTCAACAAGTAACCACTTAACTCGTTCTTTTGCCCTTTGTATTGCTGAACATCTTCAAAAACAACCTTCTACACAACAACACTATTTAATTGAAAGAAAAGATGAGAACATTTCTTTACTTTTATCTCATCTATTTGAACGTTTATTTCAATTAAGAATTCAAATTGAAAATGAAATTGTTGAATTAATTGGTTTAGAGGTAGATTGGCAGTCTGTTACAACACTTTTGGTAGCTCAGGAAATGTTAAAGCCTCAAATGGATATTTCTGATTTATTACAACTTTATTTAAAAGCGAGAAAGGTTTTTTCTTTAATTAAAAAATTAAAATTAAATTAATTCAGAAAATGGTCTCAGAAATTCTTCTTCAACCTGATTCTACTCTTTTAGGTTTAATTAGTAATATAAAGGATACAATTCAATGTGTTGAACAAACATTTGGTAGAGGGAAGGGTTTTCTGTCTGCTATTCAATTTATAACAAAAAAGGGTTGGGCACCAGGTTTTTTTTTTATTTTTTTTTTAATTAATTAAAAAAATTAAATATTTTAAAGAAGAAATTAAACAATTAGTAGAAGATCAACCCCTCTCAACCTGTCGAATTCTTGAATCAGAAATTTGTTCATTAAATAATTGTATTGAAGAAAATAAATTTAATAGAATGGAGAAGAGAAGTGTTATACAACAAACTTATTTTAAATGGATTAATGAGTATTTTTATTTATTTTTTTTTAATTAATTATTAACTGGAATGTTTTTGAAAATATTTTTGATTTTAAGCTAAAAAGGGAACCCTCAGGGTTTACTTTTTTTAAAAAGAAAAAAGTCTGTCCTTCCCCTTATTTTTATTTTTTAAATAAAAAATAATTATATTAATTAAACATTCCCCGAAAGGAACAAAATAATTATATTTTTTATTTTTTTTAATTTAATTTTTTAATTAAATAAATTTTTAATTTAAAATATTCTTTTAAATTAAATTAATTTTGTTTTTTTAAAAAAGAATATGTTCAATAGCAAAAGACAGAGTTAAAGCAATGTGTAATCATTTTGAGAGGGTTGAACAAGCTGTTGAATTTGCCGTTGCCATTGGCCATATTTTTAAAACGGTTTATTTAAATTTAATTTTTAAATTCTTTTTTAATTTATTAAAGGATTGGTTAACAAATTCAGAAGAAGACGACGAAAAAAGCCATTTCAGTGCCTACTCCCTTATTTATAGACAATTGTTTGGGGAGACATTATTGCAACGTTTTTGTCAGCTAATTGACTCTGAATTGATTTTATTTGAAAATAAATTGCACAATAAATTGCCTTTAATTAATTGTAAACCACAAATGCCTTTTCAAAGAAGTGGAGGAATTTCTTCGGTTTTTTTTTAATTAATTAATTAAATTAAATTATTTATTTATTTTTAAAGGTAAAATTTGACCCTCAATTAGCTTCAGGAATTTCAACAGAATTACAGGAATTAATTCAAGAGTTTAATGAACAATTGTTTAAATTACAGAAGAATGTTAATAAATATACAACAGTTGGAAAGGAAGACAAAGTTGGTGATCTTGTTGATGTTTTGGCTGAAAAAGTTCTTTTAATGGTTGAAAGGTTTTTAATTTAAATTTAATTTTTTTTTTCTTTATTTAAATAAAGGTAATTAAAATTAATTTTCCTTCTATTTTTATTTAATTTTATTTAATTAAATTAATTTTTTTAAAAATAGATTAACCAATTTTTCTTCTTGGGGAATTAATTTAATAAAACCTTTATTTAATGAAAAAGAAGAAGAAGAAAAAGAAAAAGAAGAAATATTTTTAAATTCATTTTCTTTAACAAATGTTGAAAATATAAGAGAAATAAGAGAGCAATGGTTATCAATATTTCGTTTATTTCTTGCTTTAGTTCAACATGAACCTTTAATTTTATGTCAATGTATGAACCATAATTTAGAAAGAATTGTTAATTGTAATAAAATGTTACATACAGCTACTGAAAAATCTTTATGGTTTTTTTTTAATTTTAAATAGTAAAATATAAGGTTTAATTATTTTTTAATTAACAATTTAATTTTATTTATTTTTTAATTAATTATTTAATTTTATTTATTTTTTTTTTAATAAAATAAATAAATTATTTAATTAATTAATTAATTTTTTAATGAAATTTTAAGCATTTAATTATTTTTTTTTATTTAAAATATAAGGAAAATAGGGAGTTTATTATTTTTTAATTAACAATTTAATTTATTTTTATTGACATTTTTAACATTTAATTAATTAATTAAATTAATTTAAAATTTATTCTATTTTTTTTTTAGTCAATTTATTTTCAAATAAATAAAATTAGAATTTAAGGAAAATAGGGAGTTTATTATTTTTTGATTAACAATTTAATTTTATTTATTTTTTAAATAAATAAATTAATTAATTTTTTTAAATTAATTTATTTTTAATTAATTTAAAATTTTAAATTAAATTTTCTTTTAGTCAATTTATGAATTGTTTAATCAATGAACACTTTTTTTCAAGTAATTTACATTCTCATTTATTAGAAAATGTTAAAAATTGGTATCAATGGATGGAACTTTTAAAGGTTTTTTTTTTTTAATTAATTAATTAAATTTTAAAATTAAAAGGAACCAGAAAATGTTAAATTAAGTGAAACAGTTAAAATATTTGTTCCAACACAAATATCTGCTCATTTTTATATTTTCCTTATTGAAATTTGTTCAGAATTAAATCAAAATTCTCTTGGACATTTATTTACTAAAAATGTTACTTTACATGTTTCAAAGCAAATTGGTAAATTTTATTTAATTTTTTTATTAGAAAGGCTTTGAATTTATTTATTTTTATTTTCTATGCTTTTCAGGGATTTTATTTTTAAATTTAATTAATTATTTCTTTTATTTTAAAATTAATTTCCTTTGTTTTATTTTTAATAATTTTTAAAATATTTTTTATTTAAATTAAGAAAATTAATATTTTATTTTAAACTAAAAATGAATTCATTTTTTTAAATAATTAATTATTTAAATTAATTAAATTAATTCTTTTTTTAATATTAATTAAATAAATTCTTTTTAATAAAATTAAAGGAAATTTATTTATTAAAATACTCAAACAATGTTCAATTAATTGTATTTCAATTCCAACTATTTGTGTTCAATTAATTTTTGATTGTAAAACATTTTTTCAAATGTTTCCGAACAAAGAATTTTTAGAAATAAGTAAATTAATAGAAGCAAAAATGGATCCAATAGAAATTAATTTAATTCAAGAACTTTTACTTAGAAATGCTAAATTATTTGCTCAAAGAACAAGTGTAAGGGGATATTTTAAATTAATTAATTTTCTTTTGTTTATGCTTCTGTGGGTTTAAATTTTAATTTTTTAAAAAATAGGGGAAATTAATTTTTTTTTTATTTTCTTTTATTTTACACCCTTTTCATTAAAAATAATTTTTAAAAAATATTAAAATAATTAATTAATTATTTTTTTATTAATTAAATTGTCCTTTAAAATGTCTTTTTTAATTAAAAAATAAATTGAAAAGAAAAGTTTATTTATTTTTTTAGATGTTATTTGGTCAATTACAGTCAGAACCAATAACCGCTTTTAATAACAATAAAGAAGCTCAATTAGAAGAAAGTTATAATTCTCTAGTAGATATAATTCCCCGTGTGCAGAACATTCAAAGATTGGCACAAATTCCGCGTCTTTCAAAATTTAGGGTTTTTCTTTTTAATTTTAACCTTTAAAATTAAATTTAAATTAAGGATATAAATCAATTAAAAGAAGAAGAACAAAAAATGAAAGAAAAAAGATTATCAAAATCACCCCAACGTTTATTAGGTGAAGGAAATAAAGGACAACAACAACAATCTTCTTCTTCTTTGTCTTCATTTTATGGTAAAATTTCTACTAGTTGGTTTAATAAATAAAAAGAAAAGAACAGAGAGAGAGATAAAGAGAGAGAGAGATTTATTGAGAGAAAGAGAGAGAAAAAAAGATATTTATTTTAATTTTATTTAAAAAGCATAAATAAAAGAAAAAATTAAAAATATTTATTTGTTGAAAAAAATTCTTTTTTTAATTTTAAACTAATAAAAGGTATAAACTGTAAATATAGAAAAAATGTTTGTTTAATTTTCTACCTGGAAGAAAACCTTCAAAAATGTCAAATAGTCAAAGATCACTTTATAAAGAAATTAAAAAATATATAAACAACGCTTGACAACCATTTAAAATTAAACTTCCGCTAAAAACAATTTCTTCTACCAAAATAACAAACAACAACTAAAGATGAATCCAGTGGGAGCCAATCATCCTCATTCTGTTGTGGTTTGTATTATTTTAATTCTTTTAATCTTTTCTTTTAATTTTACAGCTCAAATGCTTTGTTTGTGGAGAAGAAGAAATTAGCAAAGTTTTGCGGAAGCCGAATACGCTATTCTGGGTTGCTTTTCTCGTCCTTACTGTTACTGTTGGCCTTTTCTGTGTGACGCCTATTCTCTGGTGTATTGACGGCTGCTTTGATTACGATCATTATTGCTCGGTCTGCGGAACAGCATTGATGCAAAAGAGCGGAATGTGAAGGAATAAAAGATGAAAGAAAAAAGAAAATATGTTTAGGAATATAAAGATTATATTAAAAAATATATCGCTTGTTGTTGTATTAAAAATTGTTTTTTCTTTCTCTGTCATTTTGTAAATGTAATTAATAATTCCCTTGTAAATTAATTAATTGTTTGATGTAAATAAATAAATAAAAATATTTATGTATTTATTTGTTATTTTTTAAACTAATTTTTAAGACTCTTTTCTAGGTTTATTTAGCCCTGTTTATTCCCATTGTAAGAGAACAAGTTTTAAGTTTTGTAAGAGAACAAGTTTTAAGTTGTTTAATAAGGTTTTAATTAAAATATCAAAACATTTAAATTAAGTAAATATTAACAAAAAAGAAAAAACATTTTTTATAAAAGAAGCCAATTAGCTAAATATAGCAAAATATAAGTAATTGCTGAACATACAAGACAAATAACATAATTACTTATTGAAATGCCTATTTGAAGCCAAGAACCTTCTGTATGTAGACAATGAAAGAATACCTTTAAAATTAAAAGTTAAGAAGAAAAAGAAGGTTTTTAAATACAAGACAATTTCCCCAGAATATTTAAATAAATAAATTTCTGTCATTAAGTCTAAACTAGATAATTTAAAAAAAAAGTCTGTAATTGTTAGTTACTCTCTTCGGTTTTTTTAATTCTAATTTTTTTCTATTTCTCCTAAAATTCTGCTTTTTTGCTGTTTTGAAGCAAATTTTCTGCTCTATTTAATGGCACCAAAATGACCTAAAAATACCCAACCGTTCACGAGTTATAGAGCCTGAGACTCAATTAACCCTTAAACAAATATATTCCCTTCTTACCATAGCCATATTATTTGTAATAAATGCAACAAGAGTAGAAAGTCTTCTAATAACCATTTTATTATTTAAATTTAATTTATTAAAAGAATTATTATTTTCTAAAATTGAAGCAACAAAATGAAGAGAAATTAATAAAAAAGGAAAAAATATTTTTAAAAGTAAAAGTGCTGCCATAATGAAGGGAGAAAAAATACTAATAAAATGGCGTAAAAAAGAAGGGTTAAATGAATTTAGTGAAGAAATATTTCCTGTGCCAAAAAATGCTTTAAAAAAAATAAATAAAAATTTAATTAATTTAAATATTTTTACCCATTTCAATGCAAAGTACAAGAAAAAAAGGTTTAATTAATTCAGAAAGATTAATAGAAGACTTGTTATTTTTTACTTCATTAACTTCGTAAGTTGATATTTTGATTACATCTATTTTAAATAAAAAAAGAATAAAAACAATTGTTTCTTGCGCCGAAATATCTCCAAACTCAAAGAAGAGAAAAAAAAGCTTTCATCAGTAAAAGAGGGTTCATTTCGGCGCAGTTTTTAAAAAGTAAAATTAACCTGTTTCCAACTTAAAATAAACAAAAAGCAAAGAAGAAAATAAACAAAGAAATAATGCTTCATGCGAGATAGACAATAAACTGAAGGGTATTTGAATAAAAATATTCCAAAAAATTAATTGAATATTTAAATTATTTTTTGTAATTTTTTTCAACAAAATAGGGAATAAAAAAGAAGAAGGAATGGTTAACCAAGCAAATAATTTTGTAATAAAATTGTTGTTGATAATAAATAGAAACTAAAAATAATTTATTTTTTTTTAATTAAAAAAAATTTTTTTTTACCTCAAAATAATTAAATAAAAGCAACAAAAAAATTAAAAAATGAAATAAAAATGCAATAAAAATAATCAATTTTTCCTCTTTAATAAATTTAATTTTTATTAAAAAATAAATAAAAACTAAATAAATAATTTGAGCAAAAATAACAAATAAAGGCCTTTGAGAATTTCCAACAGTGTCTAATAAAGGAAATAAAGACAAAATAACACAGAGAATTGACCATAAATAACACCTAAAAAAATAAAATAATTTAAAAATTAAAAATTAAATTACCATTTATTTTTATATAATAAAATAATATTTTTATTATTTAAAAACACTTCTTCTTTAAATATTTGTTGTTGTTCTCTTCTATTTCTTTCACGAATATTAAATTCATTTTTGGGCATTTTAACCATTCTTTTTGAATATTTAACTTTAATTAATTTTAAAATTAATTATTTTAATTAAAAATAAACCGTTTAAATTAATTTCATCATTTTTCTCTAATTTAATTAAATTCCTTTTGGCTAAAATATTTTTAAAAATCCAAAAGGGGGAAATTAATAAAAATATTAAAGAAAGAGTAGAACGTTCAAAAAAGACGTAAACAAGTAGAAAAATTGCAAAAACTAAAATAAATAAAATTAAAATTTTTAAAAAATGTTTTAAACCTGTTAAAATTAATTTAATAAATAATTTTTTTAATTCAATTAAATTAAATAATTTAATTAATAATATTAAAGAATTTTTTCCAATCATTTTAAGGCCAATAGAAAATAAATATATTGGTGTTAAAAAATAAAAATAATTAATTAAGGACCAGCCATTAGCCCAAACAATTGTTGAAGTAATTAATAAAATTAAAAATAAAAATTCTTTAGGCAAGAAAAGTTGTAAAGAAGATAAATTAATATAATTACTGCAATAAAATTCTGGTATAAATTTAATTTTTTTTTAACTAAAAAATAGTTCCACAATTGAATGCCAAATTTAAATAATTATTTAGGTATTTAAAATTGTGCAGAGAAATGCAACGTAAAGTCTCCGGAAAATAAAGTACAACCAAATAAACTCGAACCATGAACCCCTTTTAATTATTACTCTGCGCCTAAACCACTAGACCACACACATCTCGACAAACAAATCAAACTAATTACATTAATGCTTCTTTTTCCTTATCTTTTCGCTAACAATAAACTTAAGAAAATCCGTAAAAAGCATTTAACCCCAGAATTTAATTTCACCGTCCAATAATAATTTTAAATAAGAAAATACCCAAAAAGTGAAGCATAAAGAACAAAATTCCAAGAACAAAAAACAGCACAAATGGCCAATCCCTGACTAAATTGATTATAACGATGAAAATAATTAAGAGCTGAACGAATTAAGGGAATTATTTTAATACAGGCCTTTAAAGGTTTTTTAATATTTTAAAAAAATTAAATAAATAAAAACCTTCCAACCAGCTTCATATCTCTTTAATTGTGCCAATCGAATAATTTCATTTTCAATTTTAACCAAACCATCAAAACTTAATTGAGAATATTCTGAGAACAAAAACCGAAAAGAATGAGCTCTCCTATCTGCTCTACGAATTAAAAATTGTTCTGACATCTAAAAACATTTCTTTAAAAAAATAAAAGAAAAAAAACCTGTTTAAAATTAGCATAAACAGCTAAAAAAATATATTTATCTGTTAAATGTGCTAATAAATTGGTTGGAATAATTCCAAAAGAATTCGAAGGAATAGCAATTCCAAGCAAGGCTGACAAAAGTGGAGTAATATCTACTTGGGTTAAATTAAATTTTCTTCTTTCAACTCCTCCTTTTGTTGAAGAAATTATTCCTGATCCCCAGGCAACAAATGGAGTTTGTATTTCGTTAGGGGAACCGTCACCTTTTTTTTAAAAATAAATAAAATTAATTTTTAAAAAAATAATAATCAATTTAAATGGAATAAAATATTAAATTCCAAACAACCTTAAAAATCCTCCCAAAAAAACCTTTAATAAAACCCTCCCCAAAATTATTAAAATATTTATTTATTTACCATGAGATCCCCAATCAGTCATTCCATGATCTGAAGTAAATAAATAAACTGTCCTAAAATTGACCTTTTCTGTTAAATATAATCTTTAAAAAACCTGTTATCATTAAAATAATCTTCAAATAAATTAAATATTTTTTCTACTCCTTTATCTACAGATCTAATGTTTTCCAAATATTGTTCAGAATGAGGTTTATTTCCGTGCCCATTTGTGTCCAAACCGAGTAAATGAAGAAAATAAATTGAACGTTTAATTGAAAGAAGATTTTTAATTTTAACTTCATTCTCTTTTTGTGCACGAATAAAAAATTGCTAAAAAAATAATTAATTAAATATTCTAAATAATTAAATAAATAAAGGGGAAATTAAATCATTTTTTAATTTTTAAAAGGTAAATAAAAAAACAAATTTAAATAAAACCTTAACTCGATTAAATACCCACTCATCAAGCTGAGAAGCATCTTCGCTTGCAAAATCTTCCAATTCTGGAGAATATACTTCAGAATAAGTATGAGGAATATTTTTTGAAAATAAATTAATAATATCAGGACTTCCCCATAAAAAAGAAAATTCTGATTGATTAAAGGTAGAATCAAAGGGTACTGGATTATACCTAAAAAAACAAGAAAAGGAAGTTTAAAAATTGAAAAAAAAGTCTTTAAAGGTGGAAATAATTAAATTATAAATAATTTTAATTAAAAAAAACAAACTTCCATCCACGTGTAACAGCACTAAAATCCTCATAAAAGCCTGCAAATAAGGCTACATGCCCAGGTCTAGATTCAGTGGGCACATGACTTTCCGAAACACCCCAAACAGCCTCAAATAAAAAGAAATAAATTTAATAATAAATTAATTAAAAAATAACCTTTGATCCATAAATAAGAGAATGAATAAAAGGAGAACGTCCGGGATTATCAAAAAATGAATTTGCTCTAAGTCCATCTAAAATAAAAAATGAATTATAAAATCATAAATCTAATATTTACCTGCAGAGAAAAAAACAAGCCTATCAGCAGGAGCTAAAACATTAAAATAATTGCTTGAAATTATCTTAAAATTTCTTGAAACATTTACAATTGGAGAAGAATAATAAATATCAAATATAGAATAAAGAAGAAGTAAATGTACAAATATTCCTAGAAGTAAAAATTCTGCAAACATTAAATTGATCAAAATTTAGAAAATTCTTTACATTTTTAGTTTAGATATTTTGTAAAAAACAAATATACAAAATGCTAAGGAAAAGATTACATAACGGTAATTCATTTAACCAAAATTTGTTGAGAACGAATTTAATAAAAAGACAGTTCGATGCCAAACCTTTATTAAATAAAAAGAGCGGTAAACCACCAATTTTAATTGAAAAATTGAAACAAATTAAGACTTTTAATTAATAAGCATTTATTTATTTTCAACAAAATATGTACAATAAATATTTACATTATATATTTTTATATAGAATATATTCCAATAGATTGGAATTTATAGAAGACAACAATATATTATTATGTCTGTGTATATAGTGTGTATTATAGGGGGGAAAACTTACAACATAATGAGTATCACACAAATAAAAGCAACATCACAAAGAATGGAAGAAGGAAATCAAAGATTATTAGTATATATATATACAATATAGGAGTGAGAACAAGAGTGGTATATTTATTTATCTATATATATATATTAGTGATCAAGATTTTGTAATTATCAAAATGATCACAAATTCTTCTTTTTTCCTTCTATCTCTTCAACATCCGAAGTGTTGTTTAGGTCATTCTTCAGCACCTCCTTCCTCCCCTCCGCCCTCTTCCTTCTCTTCTCCACCTTCTTTCTTCTCGTCTTCGCCGCCACTACCTCCGCCTTCTTTATTCTCTTCTTCACCACCACCCTCTTTCTTCACTTCATCACCGCCACCTTCCTTCTTCTCTTCCTTCTCGCCTTCCTCTTCAGACTTCTTCTCTCCCCCTGCTTCATCGGCGGCGGCTGTCTTTGCTCCTCCATCTTTGGTACCTTCTTCCGCTGAGCCAGCCTTTGGCTGTGCCTTGGCTTCTTCACTGAAATACAAGGAAATGAAGTTCAAATTTAAAATTATTTTTTTACCCTTCCGATCCAGGCGTAGCCGTTTTCGCAGCCGCCGGACCTTCAGCAGCCTTTTCAGATCTTTTACTTGCAGCGGCGGCAGATTTTTTGCCCTCTTCACCACTAGCCTGTTGCGACGAAGTAGCCTCAACTGCGGTGCCTTCATCAGAACTTGGAGTAGATCCAGCAGGAGGTTCAGCTCCTGGACCCAACATGGTCTTTGTTTCGCCCTTTTCTTTTCTAAAAAATGAATTAATTTTTAAAATTAATTTCTCCTACCCTTCCTCCTCGTCTTCACCCTCTTCTTTCTCCTCTCCCTCCTCTCCACCTTCTTCTTCACCTTCCCCTGCTGGTTTTTCTCCCTCGTCTTTGGATGATCCAGCATCTGTTCCGCCTTCTTGCTTCTCCAAGTCCTTCGCTGCCCGGGCTGCCTTCTTTTTCTTACAGATTAAGAAGAACCCTACACCAAGACCAACAATAAGAATAACTACAATAACGATGATAATGAGAGGACTAATTCCTTCTTCCGTTGCTGCATCTGTCGGCTTTTCTGATGGTTTCGTTGCCACTTTAGACGGACCAGAGGAATCTGCTGATGATGATAATGTCGTATCAGTCACTAATGGTTGTGATGCCGGTTCAGATTGTTCTACCTCAGGTGGCGTTGGATCACTGGCGGTCTTGCTTTGCGGTTCGTCGGTATGAGACATATCTGTAGTCACTTCCGGTGTACCAGAATTTGTTCCAGTTTCCTGTGTCTCAGGGGAAGATTTGCTGGTCGTAGAATTTTCCAGAGAATGAGAAGTTTCTGTAGGCGACGTATCAGATGTCGGAGATGCATTTGTAGATGTCAAAGTTGTGGTAGTGCTGGAGAAAAACAAATTTAAGTAAAACATTTAAGATCTACCTTTCTTCCTTATTGTCCTCCCCCTCAGTTGGGTTCGTCACTTTCCCCTCAGCCGGTTTTGTCTTTTCTCCCTCAGCCGGTTTTGTCTCCTCTCCCTCAGCTGGTTTCGACTCTTCTCCCTCATCTGGAACCGTCTCTCCCTCCTCAGATGTATCTTCCCCTTTCTCAGACTCAACATCATCGGCCTGGTGAACTTCCTTTCCAGCATCCTTGAATTGTTCTGGTTTTTTGGTGGCTTGGTTATGTTGAACCAGTTCCTTGCTATCATTCCGTGGGCCCTTCCCTTTGACGTTTTGTTGAACCTTCTCCTTGTTGTTTCTGTAAAAAATAAATTTATTTAACGTTAGAAATATTAAAAAATACCGTGCATCACATAACTGACAGAGCAGTATCAGCAGACCCAACAAACAGAAAGAGGTGCACATTCTGCGACTGAACAATGTTGTCGAACGCATGATTGGCGCCAATTGACGTTGAAGTTGAGAAGATGATTGCTTATTGTGAAGGTGATTGATTGATGAGGTTTGTTTTTAGAAGGTATGAACCCTCTCCTTATATAGTATCAAAAAGTGTTGGAATTTAAAAGTCAGATTAACAAACCTCCTTAACTCAAGAATTTTCTAAGAATTGCAGAACAATTCCTCATAAGGCTGTTCTTGTCTTTCCTTCTGTTCTCTATTCAGAGCTCTTCTAAACATTTGTTCTTCAATGTACAACTTTGAACAACGAGGAGACAACAATTGGTATTTTCACTATACACTAGTTAAATCTTTAAATGATAAAACGAAAGGAAAAATTAAAAAGTAAATTAATTTTTAAAGAATATTTAACTAAATAAAAAATATTGTCCAAATAATATTTAGCCAAATGTAGAAGCTTTTCATCTTCTTCTCGTGACCATTCAGTCTTTTTAATACGAGGATCAAGCCACTCATACCAACGAGCTTTGCACTGTTTTGCAGATTTTCTGTGTAACAAAGAAGCAATACGACTCCATTGATTTTTCCCATATTTCATAATAGCTGCTTTAAGAATCTCATCCTGAAGAAATATATGTTAAATTTTAAAACTAAATTAAACCTCTGTATTTTTCCAAACACCACCCTTGATAATAACACGAACCATTTCTTTAAGATTAATTAAAAATAGTTCTAAAAAATGAAAGTATTTGAATGATTAATTATAAATAATGTGAAAACATTAGTCCAATAAAGGATAAAAGAAAAATACAGTCAAAATTTAATCATAAAGAAAAGTATAAATTAAAAACAAAAAATCAAATGTTTTAAAGCAAAGATAAATGGCACTAGGTCTGACATCACATCAAAGACATCATAATCTATTGACGAAATAAACAACCAACATATGCAGCTTCGGCTTCTGCTTTTTCCCTTGCCTTTCTTGACTCAATACCTTCAACCATCTAAAAAGGATAATGAAAAATTGCTAAATTTTTATTATAAAATATAGAAAACCTAGAAAGATAAAATATTTATTATCTTACCCTAACAAAATCCTTCAGATCTTTCGCAGTAATCATGCAGTTTGTCATCGCAAAATTTCCAGCACGAACAAAGACGCTTGAATGAGGACCATCTTGAAGGTCTAGACGACCCACACTCATTGCATATAAACCATCAGCACAGAAAACTGGTGCTCCTGAATCACCACAATCAGTCTCCATTTTTCCAGTCATAAAAGGGCCGCAATCTAACAATATGTTCATTGATCTATTTAAATAAATAATATAAACCTTTAAAGAGAACTTTCTTAAAAATTGTTCCAGTGTTACAACAATGCTGATTATCACTATTGCCTCTTCCTACTAGCTTAATATTTCCATCAAAATGATCCTTCTCGCAAATAGTTGGAACATGTTCTATTTTTTTCGATGACTTAAGAAGCATAATGTCTAATACGTCGTTGATGTATTTAATCGTCGTGATGTAAATAGAATCATCAAGGTCAGAATAAACTAGAATTGTTTCTTCTAATTTATATCCTTTATGTGATATATGTCTAAAGGTCCCAAAGTAGTAGTCGGATAATAAAGTTACACAACAACATATAGGGTGACCATTTTTGTCATTTTCTTTCGTATGGAAGAGGTAATTTTGGATGGCTTCATATGTAGGCAGGGGGGCTAAAATTTATAGTAGATAAAAAATAAATACTTTATGCATTTATTCAAAAAAGTTCAGTAGAATTTCAAGTTAAAAATTAATACCCTCAGTAAGGCAATAAGGAGAACTACTTTGAGAACGATCCATAGGAGAAACCGTACGACCTTTTAAAATATAAATTTAAAAGATTTAAATAAAAAATAACCTTTATAGATAACTTCAAAAGTTTTTCCTTCCCATCCATCCGAAGGTGGTAAAAAAGCATTTTTTTTATCATCAAAACTGTAGATAATGAAAACATATTTATACTCCACTTCATAAACATACCGAAGAGCATGCATTCGACCAGTCTTTGAATTTACATAACGTAAACCGTAAGCCCCAGGAAAAGTATGATCAAGCGAGGGTAGCTCCAACGTCCCGTCCTCAGAAAGATCAATCTCACATTCCTCATTTTCCTTGGAATCATTAACAAGAATAAACTGGAATTGAATTAAAGGACTTAAACTCCGATAAAATTTAGTTAAAAACCTTTTGTTCCATTTTAGCCTTTTTGTTAGACGGAGAACCCGAACTATCAGAAGAACTCATTGTTCAGCAATTGTCGTTAAAAGAATAAACCTATAAGGATAATGAAGTCTAAAAAAGAAATTAAAAATAAATAATCAAATGTATTTATAAACAATTAATTAAAAAATAAATTAAAAAAATTTAATTTTATCCATTTTAAAGAAAAGATTAAAACGAAAATGATTTAAAGCAATAATGGAACTATCCGTTTTTATAAATGCTTTATACATATAAAATATATAAATTAAAAAAGAGCTAATATATAAAATAAAATATACGAAAAAAATTTATTTATTCATTTTTCATCAGAGAAAGTCAAAAATAGTCCTGAACAGTTGATTCCGTCGTTCTGTCAAAAGATTTTTATTAAAATTTTGTGTGAAATACATTCTAATTTAAAAAATATCCGTAATCTAAAATAAACGGTTTTTTTTCAATAATTGATTTTTAGATCAGTTCCTAGACTCCAGTTAACTTATATTTATGGATAAAACCTTGTAAAGCCTAAAATCGTTGCAGTATTCTGAAAAGACGTTCCAGCATTTCCAAGGACAAATGCAGCTGTAGTGGCTCCGCTGTTTGTTGAAGTATTCATAAGATTTTGAAGATTTAGGTCAGGACGTGAATCTGTTCGCAAATCATTATTTACTGGAGAATTGTTTGCTCCCACAAATTGCATATTTAAATTAAAGTCATTCTAAAATGAAGAAAAGTTTAATTTTTAAAATAAACTGTTTGTTGTGTAGCATTATTATTACTAAATTGAGGAACTTCTGCTCTTTCTCCTCCATTTAGAAAAGAAAATCCGGAATTCGTAAGTCGAGATTCCATTGCATTTTGGATTGCTAAAATTAAAGAATATTCGAGTAAATAAACATCTTATTTATTTTTGTCAATATTGACTAAAAAGTAAGGAGATCAATAGGTTGATGAGACAAAAAATATTCTTAAGAATAAAAATGGAAGAAATTTTTAAATAAAAAAGGTTAATCTGGGTACTTTTGAGTCTAAAAAAACAAAAGTTTCTGAAAGATTCCCAATTATTTTTTGAAAAATAGAAAATATAAACCTATGCGTTTATAATTCATTTTACGTTGACTATTACTCAATTGCCGCATTTGCCGTAAATGATGAAGTTCTCTTTCGCGTTCTGATATACTACAGATAAAAATTAATGGTATTAAATAATTTGTACTCATGCTCACGTTCTTTGCAATTCTACAATTGTTCGCCTTGTATCGGCGAGTTCTGCCTTAAATTCATCACCTTCCATTGCTAACATTTTTATACGGCCTTCCCTTTCGTTCAACTCTTTTTGCATTTTTTGAAGACCTAGAAAGCATTTTTGGTTCTGAAAGACTATTAACAATTTTCTTAATTAAATTAACCCTTTCGTGAAGACATTTAAGCAATCTTTGATGATGCATTGATTGAAATTCAACAATAGACTTTGTTTTTTTGAGAGAATCTCCAAAAGAGGATGTTGGAGGTTTAAACATTTCAAGCAAATCTTTCCGCATAGAACGATTAATTTGAATTAATTGAACTTGTTTATTACAAACAAAGCATTGTCGAAGAGACTTGGCAAAAGTTGTATTTGTATCTATAAATAACGGTTTAGGGAACAACAAAATCCCCTTCTTATTAATCTCTTCTTCTATATATTCTATTAACCTGATAACAAGTTACATCCATTTAGATCTGCTTCAATACAACCATTACAGAAAATATGCCCACAGGAACACATCCAAAATGACAAATTGTTCTTTGATGGTTGTAACAAACATTTATTACCTTAAAATTGTAATATATAGTGGGAGAAAGGCTTTCAGAGCTGGCCAATTTTAACTGTTTTCGCACTAAATCTTCAATCAAGGGACCCAGGAAAATGTACTATAATATGAATTTAATTCAAACAACTTACAATGAATCCAATTTTGCGAACTAGTGTGCATAAGTAGAGTAAAATTAATATAAATTTAAGAATATTAGAAATAACACTGAAAGAAAATAAAAAATAAAATTGAAAATAAAGTTTAAAAAACATGTGAACATAAAGAACGTGACAAAAAAACATATTTATACAAGGTTAATACATTATAATACAATATTTACATACAAATAATTATATATTACAATTGATTATGCAGAGTTTGATATAAGATATTATTTTTCCTACTTAACCATGGAATCCCTCAGTTCCTCTTCAGTCGGCATCTAATAAAAATAAAATTTAAATATAAATTTATAATTTCCCTTTACTTTTCCAATAAGCTCAAGTTTAGTGTCCTCATCTTCCTCTTCTGTAGGAGTGGCCATTTCCTCAAATTCCTGGATGAATTTTCGCTTTCCTTTAGTTTCTTTAGTAGCAGGACGGAAGAGAATAATCCCGGCCTGGAATTCTGATTTTCCAGTTGGTCTGCCTTTTTTATCCTGAGCTTTGGCCAATTGAATATGCAAAACTGCACCAAGGCTGCCCTAATGATTAATTATTATTTGAAAGTAAATTAATAAAAAAACCTTAGTTGCATAGTTCGTAGCTGAGAAAATAGTGAGCAATCTCTTTCCAGCAAAGAAGCCAAAACCTCGATTGAAAGCCTGATGAGCACGTACAATAAGTTTGAGCCCCAGTCTCTCACAAGTTGCATAAACATCTTGAGGTCCAAAAACGTAAGAACAAGCTCGTGTTTCATTAGGTTGAAATTTCTCTACATCTCCCTTAAAGGCAGAAATTAGAAGATTTTTTTTAACAACTCACTTTAGGGTCAGACCAGAGCAAATCCAAATCCAAACCACCATCTTGAGCGACAATATCCCTTGGAATTGTGATCTAACAACAATTAATGTTTCAAATAAAATAGTCAAACCTTTCTAAGATCGCTGAATCGATTCAGAAGTGGCGAAAGACCTCCATGCATACACAGAATGTGATCTTTAAAAATAAAGTTTATTTTAATTCTTAAGAAATTCTTACCAGCAACTAGCGCACAAAGAGGAAAAGTTTTGAACAGATTGTTGAAGCTTTTGTATACCGAATCACTATCACCCTGATTGAAGCGAGATTTGATTTCCTCTCTGAATCCATAACAAGCATTGGTGTAGTCTAAAAATTGATTAATTATAATTATCAGAAACTCAAGATAACCTGTCTCGTGATTTCCTCGAAGAAGATGAATCTTAAATAAGATTAACATTACAAATAACAGAAATATTTAACCTTATTTGGAAATTTGAGTTTTAGACAAACCAACAGACTAATAACCTCAACAGAGCGCAAACCGCGATCAACATAATCTGGAAGAGAGAAAATTAATGCAAGTCAAAACAATGTTCCCTAAAGAAATTTCAACACCTCACAATATTCCCGAAGAGGAATATTTACAAAGTTACCCATAAATGTTCAATACTAACCTCCAAGGAACAAATATGTCTTATCCCCAGGCATGCCCAATGCATTAAATATTCGTAAAAGATCACGCCACTCTCCATGAAGATCACCAACAATGTAGATGGGCATTTGCCTAATTTTGACCATACATGAATCATCCTTGTATTCCTTCTTAAATGAAGATTCAGCAATCAGACAAAGCGTTGTCAACTCGCTAGGATGATAAACAATCTAAACTTTAGAAAGTTAAACTAAAAATATAGAAAAAGAAACCCGTTTTTTTGTGTAGCGTAAATGTTTTTCAAGGAACTTGTCCATAACAAATTTTGGCTCCTTTACGCTTCCACTGTTCATACTCATAGTAGTAGCGACACCTTTATCAGCGACAGTTGATTCTCCAGGGTCAACAGCCGTTGATGCAGCATTCTCATCGGCCATTTTTGAATGCTGTCGGTATTTATCATGAAAAACATATTAGCAAATCTTCTGGTTTTTATAGAAAACTTCTAGAAAAGTTGTAAATATACTGTATTTGAACGAGAGAAAGGTTAGAGGAAGAGGAAAAGTCACAATGCCAAATAACTATTTTTGAATTTTTTAAACACCGATTCCCTTTTATTTTCTAGGTTTTCTTTTTTTATACGTTTTCAGTTAATTCTTATTTTCATCATCGTTTCTAATGGCAACTATACTTACTCGACATAATTTATTAATTTTTTCTAAAAATGGGAACAGTGCGTTTTCTAACTGATAATGGAAAAAAGAAAGAAGAGCAAATCGGGAAACGTTATTCTTCTGTACCTCGCTCGACAATAGGAACTCAAAGTGATCCAATTGCTTATTTTACTTCAGGGACAGGTTTCTTATTTTTAAATCTAAATAATCTAAAATTCCACAGATCCATTAAAAGCACCTGAACGTGGTACACAAACTGATACTGAATATTTAATGTGGAATCGTTTAGCAGCAAATTCTCTTCGTATTTCATCACATTTAGTTGATATGTTACTTATTGAATTGAATAATATTTCTGCAGAATTGCCCCTTTTCAATGCCTATGAACGATCTATTTGGGGGAAGGATTTTAATGTTGAGCGTACAAGACGTATTTCTATACAGCTATTACGAGAAATTGAACTTCCAAAGGTTTTCTTTAATAAACAGAGCAGTTACAGATATCTTGGGGTCTCTAAAATGTGTTAGTAAACGAACAATAAAAATACAAGAAAACACAAAAATTTACAACTTTTGTTTTGTATGGTTTGCGTCCAGTTACTGACGCAGTTCACAAAAAACAAATAAAAAGTGATTTTTTAAATGTAATTAAGGAGGAAGTCGGAATATACTTTTAAACTCACACTCTTCATTTTTAAGGTTGAAGGCTTATCACCAACATTTTCTCCTTTTGCAATTCGCTGTGGGCTAGGTTCTCGTGTTGCTATACTTTTTGCTGAATCAGAGCATTTTACTTACTGTACAGAACATTTAGGCCAAATTGTATTAACTTTGCGCCGCCGCCAAAGTACCTGGATTCAATTACCAGCATGTCCAAGTGATGCTATTTTTGGTCGTCATGGAGAGGTTTATTTCATTTAGAAGATTAAATTTTTAGATTCTCATAGTTGGTCTCTACAACGGCGAATTTTTGGTTTTTTCGACTTTAGAAGGAAGTGTTGGACAAGTCTTATGGAGTGGTGGTGGTCCAACTGCTGGAATGCATACTAGGGCTATTACACAACTTCAATGGATGGATGAACACAGAGGAATAATTTTAAGCATTGGATTAGATGGAAAAGTTATTAAAAGCAGGTTTGATTAATTAAACTTTTCTAGATAGTGAGTGGATGGTCCCATTTAAAAGGTTTAGGTTGTGGGTCCATATAAAGGAAGAAAGAAGCATCGTTCGACAGTTAAGAGGGTAAACCTCAGACTATGTCGAACGAAGTTTATAAGAAATTAATGACCGTTGACTAAGAAGCTTTTATCAGGAATGGGATGAGAATATTAGAAGTTTTTACCTTTCTTACAATCAAATTAAGGCTTGAGCCAAACAATCATTTGCAACCATTGGATAGTACTCAAATAACCCTTGCTGATTTACCAAAACATTTGTATCGTGATAAGGTTGCGGAGTCAACTGCTAATCGTTGTGTTGGACTTGTTAGTGCTTCAATATCTAATAATTGGGAAAATAAGCAACAATTGTGGATTGCAAGTATTATTTTTAATTTTTAACGTTAAAAATTAAAATTAAATTTTTTAGCTGAAACAGGTGTTTTAATACAAATTGGGGAAAATTTAAATGACAAAAAACATTCACAAACACTAACTAAAAATGAAAGTTTTGTGGAGGCGGCGGCTGAACAATTTTTATCTTTACCTTCTGCAACTGATGGAAAGGAAAAAATTTTTATTTGGCGTACTTCAGATGGAAGAATTTTGCAGAATTCTAAACCTGAAGATGGACAATTTATTTCTGAAACACTAAAGCTTTTACCAATAGGTTAAATTAAAATTTTTTGATTTTTGTTGTCGTGTTTTAGAAGTTTTGATTCTCCCGTTTAAGGTATCAGCCTAGTCTTTAGCCCAGGGCTCGGATCCATAATTTTAAAATCCCTATCTCTAGTTACCTTAAATTATTCATATTCTATTTTTAATTAGGAGACTTTTTAAAATATAAAGGATTTTAATTTTTTAGGACATAGCAGAAATGAATTTTTCCTTACAGAAAACTCTAATCTGCTCTTTACACTTTGTAACAAATTAAAACAAAAAACAAATTCAAGAAAAATAGAAGAAAAAAATGAATTAATTGTTTGGGATATTTTAAAAGGTGAATTGCTTTTACGTGATGCTCAGATTGGTGAAAATTTGGAAGCAATTTCCTTTGATAAACGTTCAGAAGATGTAATGGTTGGAATTTCTAACAGAGAGGATAATAGTAGTAACACAAAATTAAGTGGAAGAGAGCGTCAAAAGAAATATTTTTTAATTTTTTATGAAATTGGTATTGAATGAGCAAAAAAACGATAATTGAATTAATTTTTAATAAATTTTGAATTTTCTTATTCTACTAAATTTTGGTTGGGCATTATGTATTTTGACCTTTTAACAAAATTTAACCTATCTGCCAGTCGTTTTGGCTCGACAATCTTAAATTTCTTGCTCTTTAAATTTTCTTGCATTTTTTAGTATTTATTTCTTAAAAATGTTTGCTAATCTGAAAGGTTCAGCTAATGATGTTAGGAAAGCATTTGTTAACTTTTTTGTTGATAAAGGACATACTTATCATCCTTCATCCTCTGTGGTACCATTTTTTAATATTTTGATTATTTTAAATTCTTTTTAAAGATCCCATATGATGATCCAACACTGCTTTTTACCAATGCTGGAATGAACCAATTTAAGTCTGTCTTTCAAGAGACTGTAGATCCTTACAGTGATTTGGCAAAATTAAAGAGGTCAGTCAATACACAAAAATGCATCCGTGCTGCTGGTAAACACAATGACTTGGACAAGGTTGGTAAAGATGTTTACCATCATACCTTTTTTGAAATGCTTGGAAATTGGTCATTTGGTGATTACTCTAAGGTTTTAATTTTATATAAACATTCATTGTTTATACAAAGATTTTTAGAAAGAAGTGTGTATGTGGGCATGGGAGTTCCTTACTGTTTGGTTACAAATTCCAGCGGAGCGTTTGTATATTTCTTATTTCGGTGGAGATATAGCTGCTGGACTAGATCCTGATGAGGAATGCAAGTAGAACCTTAAATAATCTTTTAATTTAATTTTAAATATTCTAGGCAAATTTGGCTTTCCCTTGGTGTTGATCCAACTCATCTACTTCCATTCGGAATGAAGGAAAATTTTTGGGAAATGGGTGATACCGGTCCTTGTGGTCTCTGCTCTGAAATTCACTATGATCATATTGTAAATAGGGATGCTTCTTCCCTTGTAAATACTGGTGATCCAATGGTTGTAGAACTTTGGAATTTAGTTTTTATTCAATTTAACAGGTTTTTTCTAGTTTCATTTAATTATTTATATATTTTAAGGGAAGAAGGAGGTATATTAAAACCTCTTCCTAACAAGCATATTGATTGTGGACTTGGACTTGAACGATTGGTGGCTGTTGTTCAGAATAAAATATCTAACTATGATACAGATTTGTTTACCCCTATATTTCAAGCAATTCATGAGGTTTTTATTTAATGCTTTTTAACCTTCTATTACTTTTAAAGGTAACAGGTATTCGCAAATATGAAGGAAAAGTTGGAACAGAAGATGTTGAGGGCATTGATCTTGCATATCGTGTTGTTTCTGACCATATTAGAACATTAACTATTGCCTTAGCTGATGGTTGTGTTCCGGATTCGACTGGGAGAGGGTTTGGAATTTTTATATTTATAATTTAAAAGTATTACTTTTATTAGAATATAAGGAAGTTTAACAATAATTCTGTAGAATTATAAGGTTGTACATTTATTTAAAAATCGGTTATATGTTTATTTGACCGATGTTTTCGATTAGAAACTAATATCTAGAAGATCATATTTTGCTAATGATGAGAAATACGACGGTCTTCTGAGAGGTAATTTGCTGTAAGCTTTCGTGTTTCTGAAGCAAAATATTGTCTATAATAATTTATTTATTCCTATAAATATAAAATTTAATTTTTATAGTTATGTTCTTCGTCGAATTTTACGTCGCGGAGTTCGTTATGCAACCGAAAAATTGAATGCAAAACCTGGATTTTTTGCTTCTCTTGTCCCTGTTGTTATTGAAATTTTAGTATGAAATTAGTCATTAACTGAATTATTATCGTTAATTAAGAGTGAAACATTTCCAGAACTAAAAAAAGATCCACACTCAATTCTTGATGTTATAAATGAAGAAGAAACACAATTTCTTAAAACTCTTCGTCGTGGTCAAATTTTATTTGAAAAAGCTGTAAAAACTTTACCGTCTGATTCTAAAATGATTTCTGGTATTTTTATTTTAATTAATTTACATAACAAAATTAAGGCCAAATTGCTTGGCGTCTCTATGACACATGTGGATTTCCTATTGATTTAACCTCACTGATGGCAGAAGAAAAGGGGCTCAGTGTTGATTATGTAGAATATGAGGAGTGCCGACTGAAGCAAAATGACATATCCGAGTTTATCAAAATATCACAAATTTATTCAACAATTTCTTTCGAGGGTTTGGGCCAATTATTAGGTGTTTCTGCAAAGGAGGTTTATTCTAAACCTTCAATTTAAATAAAAAACAAAAATATTTAAGGCAGAAAAGATTGCTGCTCAAATGATTTCTAATGATAAAGTCTGTGGAAATATTAGTCAATTGGAAGGCACTGTTTCTTTTGAAAGTATTTTTGATTTGTATATTTTTAAATAATTATTATTTTTTATTATTTCTAGATTCATTTAATGATTGTTCTGACCCTCAAATTATTTCAATTTGTGAATTAACTAATTCAATTAATGAACAATTGGCAACTCGTTTTCCAGAATGGCATGCTGGAATTGTTAAATTTTATCGGAATGGAGTTAATAAAATTGAAGGATGAAATGGGCAACTAATGTTTCGAAATTGCAAAAGATTTTTTGAAGGCTTGTATTCACACCTCTTTAAATTTTTTTCCTTGCCTCGTACTTCGTAGTACGATTTTTGGTACATATTTTTGAAACAAGGGTTGTTGCATACATTAAATTTTGACTTTTACTTTTTTTGTTTCTAATTTATTTAAAAATGCTTAAAAAAATTAAATTAATTTTTTATTTGAAAATTTAAGAAATTGTAAAAATTAAGAATAGTGAGTATGCCCTATTTCAGTCTATAAAAATTTTCAGGTTTCTTCTAAAAAACTAATTCATGCAGAGTAAGCATTTGATGTAACACGTCCTCCTTTACCTGTCCAATTTGTGTGAAGTGCAGTACCCGGATTAGAAATAAGCTCATAGCAATGGGCCCCAAAATAGTCGCGTTGGGCCTTTAAAATTAATTTAAAACTATAAAAATTAATTTAAAAACCTGTAATAAATTTGCCGGTAACACTTCAGAACGATATCCATCAAAAAATGCGAGGGCAGCGCTGAAAGCTGGCATTGGAATTCCAAGTTGGACAGCAGTCGATATAACTTCCCGCCAAGAATTCTTTTGAAATAATTATTTTTAAGTACAAAACTTCAAAAAACCTGCGCGTTTTTTATTGCATTAAGGAAAAAATCGTCCAAAAGGAGATTCACTAGCTTTGGATTTTTTTCAAAAGCACTTTTAATTCTTCCCAAAAAACGTGAACGAATAATACAACCTCCTCTCCACATCATTGCAATAGCCCCATAATCAAGGGTCCAATTGTAATGAGCACTAGCCTCTGCAAGTAACATAAATCCTTGGGCATAACTGACAACTTTTGACGCATATAAAGCCTTTTAGAATATTTTTTTCAAAAATAAATTAAATAAAAACCTGTCCAATACTTTTAATAAATGCATTAATATCTTTAACAATCTCTTTAGCCTTTTTTTGAGGACCAGGCAATACTTTTGATGCACTAACACGTTGCTCTTTCAGTGCAGACAAACAACGCGCAAAGACTGCCTCAGCTAAAATTAAATAAAAGAAAATCTAAAAATATTTAAAAAAAACCTATTAAAGTCACAGGAATCCCGTATTCAAGTGCTGCAATGCCTGTCCATTTGCCGGTTCCTTTCTAAAATGAATTTAATTTTTAATATTAAATTTATTCTAAATAAAAGACAATTTTATAAAGAAAAATAAATTTGTTTTCAGCATGGTTTTTCCCTAAAAGTCAGAATCCCATTAGAACTACCCAGCGATCAGGAATATGCTGAACAGCCCGAAAGCCATTGATTTGCGAAAAGGTGGCTCGAAAATGCTATAAACTTTAAAGCAATTCGAAATACCCACACTGCCAACCCTAATGGAGGTTGACAACTTTTCAAAATTAATAGAGGAGAAGACAATACCACTTAGCCACAAGGGTAATTTAGAAAAATTCCTGCGAAATTATTATTTAGGTTAAAAGATATTACCTAAATAAGTTTTAAAATAAACCTGTTGAGCAGAGTCAAGTATTTTAGGTACCAACGCTTCCCCACTCTCATCCCGATATCGTAAAATCTTTGCAGTAATTTCAATTAAAAAAGAATCAAGTTCCCCTTTATTCCAGTCTTCAAAAATCTTTTAAAAAATTAAAATAATTTTAAGGAAATGTTTGAAAAAACCTCTGCCATTTTATCATAATCAAGTCCTAGCCCTTGACTCATCAAATGAAAAGCCTCAGAGATTAATTGCATATCCCCATACTCAATTCCATTATGAACCATTTTAACAAAATGTCCAGAACCAGCAGTACCCACCCATTCACAACATGGAAGACCATCTGGGGCTTTTGCTGCAATTCCTTGAAAAATTGGCTTTAAATGATCCCAAGCTTGGATAGAACCACCAGGCATTAAAGAAGGCTAAAAATAAAGAAATATTTATATTTTTAAAGTTCGTAAATTGTGAAAAGTAAAAAAATAATTATAAAAAATGATAAAAGAATACCCCATATCTAGCTCCTTCTTCACCTCCACTAACTCCAGATCCGACAAAACAGATTCCTTTTCTTGCCAATTCATCAAATCGCCTCTTAAAATGATTTAAAAAATAATAGTTATAATAAATTAAAGTGAAAACTTCTAGTTCGGACAAAAAAAGGACTCAAATCTTTGCCTAATTTATCTAAATTAATCTTCTCCTTACTCATTATATTCTAAACATAATTAAGGCTTTCAAGTCAATAGTTCAATGTAGAAAAATTCCCTATTAATTTTAAGAATTAAACCAGTTACATTAGTATCATGATAATCACTATTTCCGCCATCAATAATAATATCACCAGCTTCTAAAAGTGGAACTATTTTATCAATCATATCCTGAACAGCACTTCCAGCCTTTACCAAAAGCATTACTCTACGAGGACGTTTGAGAAGTCTTAATAAAATAAAGACAAAATAAAGGGTAATAAATCAAACAACTTACTGAACCATTTGTTCCAAAGATTTTGCTCCAACTATTTTAGTGTCTTTAGCTTCATTTAAAAGAAATTCTTCAACTTTTTGGACTGTTCTGTTAAAAGCACAAACCTAAAAAATAAAAATAATTTAAAAAAGAAAGTAATTAAAAACCACAAATCCATGATCATTCATATTTAAAATTAAATTTTGGCCCATTACAGCAAGTCCAATGACTGCAATATCAGCTACAGGTTCAATCATTTTTAATTGTGCTATAAAAAAGAATTATAAATTAATTTTGAAAAATTTGAGTATTTGTTTAATTATTTTTGGAAAATAAAATACAAAAAGAAATAAATCATTCCACCAAATGATTAAAAAAATAATCATTTTGATAAGAAAATACAAGGTTTTCTTGTAAATAAGCTCAGAGAACGTACGTGTGAGAAACTATACATTATGCCAGGGATAACAAACAATAAAAAATTTAAAAATAAAAAACCTTTTTTCTTCTTTCCTTCTCTTGCTTTTGCTAATCTCTGCTTGATATATTCTTTTTTCATTCTTTTTTTTTCTCTCCCTGCTTCTGAAATAACTTTCATATTTCGAGCGCTTCCTTGCATTTTAATTTTTCTAAAATTAATTAAAAATTTAAGATGTAGAAATGTAGAAAAAATCCGTTCTTAATTTCTTTGCTTCATAAATACCTATCCTTTAAAGTATACTCTAACATGTTTAAAAATCAAGACTCAACTGTTCGACTCAACTGTCATTTATTAATTAAAACATAATGCCAACTGACGCTATTACAAAAAAATTTCCTAGTGGTGGTTCATTTCTTTTTTTGTTAGATTACATCCTTTAATTTTTAAAGTAAACTTTCTAGATTTGATGTTTTATTTACATTAAAGACATGTCAAGACACAGGAATGTTCGAAAGCTGAATATCCAAGAAGGTTATTTTCTAAATTAGATGAATTGAATAACAACTTACTTAAGAGCTAGACGACGATTATGGAGACGATTATGATTATGATGATTATGAAGAGGAAAAAGAAGAGCCACAAAATTGTATATTTATTTTTTTAATTTTTGGGTAGTTTTTTGAGTAAATATCTAGCCATTTTATTACCAGATTTTGATTTTTTAAATTGATTTGAGGGATATTGAATTAACAAATTTACAATAATTTAGTGTCTCCTTTTTTCAATCCTTTTCTAGAGTTTCTTTTTAATTTTTCTTTCTATTTTTATTTTTTCTTCTTTTTTCTTTTCAATAGTTTCACAGACCCTAATAAAATCTGATAAATCAACAACAAAAAAATCAACACCTTCAGAAACATTACAAACAAAATCACCTTCCAAAAATGAAAAGGTTTCTTAAAATTATTCTTATTTATATATTTAAGTACTTTTTTTTAAAGCAAAATCTAGTTGATCCAACCATTGAGAATTTAAGAATAGAAGGTTATTCTAATGATCGTTCAAGTTCAAAATCCCCAAGTAGAGCATTGACCCCAAAACAAACGCTGACAAACCTCGAGCTGGCTATTTCTGCTGTTCCTAAATATAGGTGTATTTAACGTTTTTATTTTAAATTATTTTGACTTCAAAAAAATTATTAGGAAACGAACACGACCTGAAGAAGCAAAATCTGCATTAAATTTAGTGATTATTGGACATGTAGATGCTGGTAAAAGTACTCTAATTGGTCATCTACTCTACCAAGTTCGGTTATATTTATTAAAAAGTTTACTCAATCAAAGTAAAAACGATTGACCCCGGCCGGGTTCGAACCGGCGACCTTCAGTGTGTAAGACTGACGTGATAACCGCTACACCACGAGGCCCGATGGGTGAATTCTCTAATACTCTAAATTATTTTTAGAGAAAAGGCGGTTTATTTGCTCTTTTTTCCTTTTCTTTTCCAACAGAAGACTATCAAAAAAAATTTTTTTCATTACTTATAATTTACTAAAAAATAAAAAATATTTTTATTTAGTTAGGTAATGTGGATGAACGTTTAATGCATCGTTATAAACAAGATTCTTCAAGACTTGGAAAATCTTCCTTTGCTTTTGCTTGGATTTTAGACGAAAATGAAGAAGAAAGGTCTCGAGGAATTACAATGGTTTCTTTTCTTTAATTTTCTAATGAAAAAAATATTAATAAATTAAAAAAAGGATATTGCTAAAACAATTATTGATATCCCTTCTGGCAAAAAATTTTTTATTTTTGACGCTCCTGGGCATAAGGATTTTATTCCGAATATGATAAGTGGGGCAACACAAGCAGAAGTAGCTCTTTTAGTTGTTAATTCTACAAGAGGAGAATTTGAGACTGGTTTTGATCAGGGAGGGCAGACAAGAGAACATGCTTTGCTTGTTAGAGCACTCGGTAAAATTTTGAAGTTTTCTTTTTAAGCAAAATTTAGTAAGATCTTGGCACTTTTTCGTTCCTTTTACTACCCGTTTAGGTGCCAACAAATATGTTCTTCTAATATAATTTTGATATATTTCTAATGTTCTTTTTTTATTAATAATTTAAATATTATTTATTAAACGGATTAGTTTCCATTGAATTTTTGGCACTGAAATGGACAGTAGGGAACCTACATAGACTTTATTAAAATAATATTTTTTTATTAAAGGTGTTAGTCGTTTAATTGTTGCTGTAAACAAACTAGACACTGTAGATTGGTCTAAAGATCGTTATGACGAACTCTGTTCTATTCTTTCCGTTTTCCTTCACAAACGTGCTGGTTTTGAATTTGTTCAATTTGTCCCAGTTTCTGGCCTTTTTGGAATTAATTTGACAAAGAATCCACCAACAGATTGTCCTTTAGCTGTCTGGTATTCAGAAGAAAACTGTCCAACACTTGTTGAAGCATTAGGTTTTTTTTATTTATTTTTTTAATTGCAATAGTCTATCACGATCTTTTAAAAGCTTTTGGTCTCTTTCGAACTCTTAATTATTTTTTAAAGACTCAATTTCCTTACCAACAACTTCAACAGACGAACAACCACTTAGAATTGTTGTAAATGACATTATCCGTACATCCCCAACAGTCCTTACTGTAACCGCAAAAGTTGAGGGTGGACATGTTGAAATTGGGGATAAACTTTTTTTGATGCCTGAGGCGATTGCCGTTACCGTTAAAGGTTTTTTGTATTTTTCTAAGAATATTTTTTGATGTTTTTAGGCTTATCAATTGATGAAATTTTGCCTTCCTCTCAATCCTCTAAATCAACAACAGAACGACAGGTTTACAAATATTTTGGGTTCTTTCAGTTAACCTTTCTTATTCCTTTCTTTTTCCAAAAAATATCAAATGGAATTAATTTTTGAACATTTTTTAATGAAAATAAATTAATTATTTAATCTTACAATTAACATAAAATTTCTGAAAATTTCCAAAAAAAAAAAATTCTGGTCTTTTTAATTTATTTATTTTGAGGACGATTTAAAGCTTCTAGACTGGTTAAAAATTCTTTTAATTAAACTATCTGCTTTAGAAAAAATATATAAGCCTTTTAAACCAATTTTCCAATTAATCCAATTTTATTTTATTAAAAATCAAAGGAATATTCACACTAAATAATTTAATTATTTTTTAAAAGGTTTGTTTTGGAGGTGATCAAATAACCATTACTTTAAATGGAACTTTTGAACCAGATTCTGTTTATCCAGGAAATGTTTTTTGTAGAGGAGGAACAGTTTTGTTTTTTAATTTAATTTAATTTATTTAAATTTATTTAAAAGGAACAACTTCTCCTTCCTTGTCAATCTTTTCTTGCTCGTTTAGTCACTTTTGACATTAAAATGCCTATTTTAAGAGGGACAAACGCTGAACTTTTTGTTCACTCTCTACGTGTTCCTTGCATTATAAGTAAATTAAAGGTTATTCATCCTGGATCTAAAGAACTGGAAAAAAAGAATCCAAGGTTTTTTTTAATTATTTTAAGCTTTATTTTTCTTCCTTTTATTTTCCTTTTTATTTTTAAATTTAATTTAATGGTAAAAAATAATTTTTTTTAAATAAATAAAAAAAAATTATTTTAAAGGAAAATAAAAAGGAATTTTTCTTTCTTTAATTCAATAAAAATCTATTTAATTCTCTATTTTCTTTTAACAATAATTTTAAACATTATTTAATTAATTAATATAAAGGGAAAATTCTCTTTTAATTTTCTCATAAATTCAAAGAATATTTTATTTAAAAATTCAATAAAATGACCATTTTCTCTTTCATTAATTTAAATAAAATAGAAACTAAAAAAACAATTAAAGGAATATATTTATAAAAAAAAGAAGACAAAAATTAATAAATTAATTATTTTTTAAATATATCTTTTTCTAATTATTAAAAAAAGAGTCCTTTAAATGCTCTTTATAAAAATAAATAATTAAAAAAAAGAATAATTAATTTTTTTCCTTCAGACTTTTGCCTCGTAATATCTCCGCAATTGTCGAAATTAAAACAGAACAGTTCATCTCTGTTGAGTCATTTAATAAAAATAAACAATTGGGGCGATTAGCTCTTCGTTCTAATGGAGAAACAATTGCAGCAGGGATTATAATTGATTGTTAAAAATATTTTTTATTTTTTTTAAAATTAATTTAGTGCCTCTAAATAAATTAAAAACAATTTTAAAAAAATTAATTTTTTATTTTAATTGTAAGGACAAAATTTTCTAACTAAAAAGGGACTTTTAATCTTCTAAAAAACATTTTTTTAATTTAATTTTTAATGGAATTATTTTTATTTTAATTTAAGAGGTCAAAAAGGTAAATCAGAAAAAATGGTTAATTTAATTGAAAATATTTTTGTTTAGTTAAACACTTTTTATTGGAAACAAATGTCTTAATAAAAAATAAAAGAATTTTTTATTTCTTTTCTCTATTAAATGATTATTTTCTCATTCTTTCCTAGTCATATGTTTTATATAAAGGTCAAAGAGTTATTTTCATTATATTTTTAATTAAGAAGTATAACAAGAAAGGTTGTTATGTGTCTAATGATTCGGTGGTATAGTGGTCAAGGCCATTGACCGGCCACGTAAGGGGTCTTGGTTCGAACCCAGTTGGTTGAAAATGTTTTTATTTTGCTTCTAAAACGAACTAAACTCTTATTTTTATTTTTTAAAAATTATTTAAGATTTATATAATTTGCAATGCGTCTTTTAATTCTTTTAATACCTCAACTATTGACTTTTATTTCTGCCCAGTTGGACTTTGAATTTTCTTCAAGCTTTGATGATTTAACAACATTTTCTTATAAACACAGTTGGACAGTAAATTATGGAAGTTGGTTAACTCTTCCAGCCTTAGATTTTGCTGCAGCTGCTTATTCTCCTGATCCGAGTCCCTGTCTAAACAAACATAAAGCACAACTTGTATTACGTACTCAAGTGCCCTGCGATGCTCTACGAGATGAGGTAGTTTGCTCAAAGAGCGTCCAGCTCTTCTATCCTATTATATAATTGAGAAGAGTTTGTCTGTTTGTCTGTTTGTTTGTCCCTTTATAGTAAAGTTATTTGAAGGGAGAGAAAGTGAGGGTTTTTAAGTATAAAAGCCAAGTTCTTTTCTTTATTTTTAACCCCACAAAATCATCATCAAAACCAACGACGTCTACATAAAACCAAACAACAGCACTTCATGCTTTTCTACTGCCTCCATCCAATAAAGGCCGACACCGGACGGACACGAAGTCTTCGACGCGGCGCTCTAACAATATGGAGTTCTTTCCTGGTGCCTGTGATGTTTAAATCAAGTATTGTCTTAGGTAAGATTATTTTTCTTATTTTTAAAACCACTTATAATTTTTATTCATTCTTTAGAGAAGTTCTGTATGATGGAAAGTGCCGCATTGTGGATCTGCTTAGTGACTTCAACGACAAGATCAAATTCAAGGCCGGTATGAGAAACAACGATGGAGAAAGGAGAAGGGAAGATAACCAGGTGTGTGATTTTTCTTAGTTTATTGTATTGTCAAATTAATTTTTAGTTTGGTCTTAGTCTACAGCAAAAACTAGAAGTGGTTCTTCCCGGTGTTTCTCAACGCTGATGTGTACATCTGTTTACGTGTCAGGACTGCTTTTGTTCATTGGCTTTGGTTTGAGTTTGGATTTGCCAATTTCAGTGCAGATGGAATTCTGCTCACTGAATCTAATCTTCCTACTCTGGTGGGACTTTTCTGGGGATCTATCACTCTTGGCTGCATTCGCTGGTTGGAGGCACGCCCCGTGGTGGAAAATGGATCCTACTGGTAGGTACTTCATAGTGTCGACGTCTATTGCTTCACGCTTTAGTTCGTGAATAAGGACCAAGGGGATATCTCCGTGGGTGAAGTCCAAACACCCAGTGGTGATGTCTTCGCTGGTTTGTGTGCAGTTTAAGAGTAGATCGTTCCACAGGAAAGCCCACCAAAGTAGGAAGATTATATTCAGTGAGCAAAGTTCCTTCTTCACTTAAATGAACAAATTTGAATTCAAAACAACTCCAATAAACAAAAACAACCCTCGTATATATGCAGAATGCAACAACGATGAGAAACACTCTGAAGAACCACTACCCTACTGAGGCATCTTGTCTGCTACTGGCCACATTCTTTGTACTTGAACTAACAGGACAAGACTAGGCTGAAGCTAAATAAAAACCTTAACTGCATCTTCATTAGCGTCAGGGAATCAACCTTAACACGCAAGAAGCTTTCTCTATGTTTATATTATTTTTTGTGTTTTTCTTTTTTTCTTTGTATTTATTTGATTTTTTTGTTTTTGTTCGAGCATTTCATTTATTTATTTTCTAACTTAATTTTTCAGATTACTATTAAGATGGAATCTAAAAATGAAAGTAAACAAAAGCGTTCAGCAAATGAATATCGACTAAATGAAGACAATGAACTTCGTCTAGAAGTTGGGAATGAAGAAGTTATTGGTGAACTACTGAATGCAAGGAAAAAGTATATGGATTGCGGAAACTGAATTAATCTTTTGTAAGTGGTAAATGTATCATGTAATGCTTTAAGACTTATGTTATTGAGTTAGAATTTTAGTTAGTTTTGTTCTTGCTAGCGGAACAGGACGCCCGAAGGGCGGCCGACTCAGCTAGTTAATGTCAAATTTAATAATTAATCTTTTTGTTAAATTGTTAAGTGTTGGGCGTTTATTGCAGTCTCACGGCATTTTATTATATTTAGTGTAAGAGGGACTAGAACACAAACACAATTAATTGTTGAAATTATTGAATCAATGACAGGTAATAATTAAAAACATTTTTCTAAGCAAAATTCTTTTAGAGCCTAAAAAGGCTTTCCCTGCAGGCGGTTCTGTTCAGCATTATTTTTACGACTCTCTTGAGGCAATTTGGAATGCAGGTTTTGGTACAAAATTGGCAGAATTGAAAAGGGTAGAAAATTAAAATCTTCCTATTTATCTCTAAATCTTAAAGACCTATCCTAAATTGCATATTCTTTTTACTGGTCATTCTCTAGGTGGAGCTATTGCTTCTTTGGCAAGTGCTCAATTTGCAATGGAAAATAATAGGACTATAAAGGTTAATTAATTGAAGTAATTGAAGATAAATCCAATGGATGGGACAGTTGGGTTCGGATGTTTGGTTAACGCCTAGCGTTTAACTAATTAATCCTTCTACTCTAATCTGATCTTATCAATCCTTTTTTAATTTTAGCCAAAAGAATTATTATTAGTTACATTTGGACAGCCGAGAGTAGGAGATATTGAATATGCGCGATCTCACCGTCGTCTTGTTCCAAATTCGTTTCGCATAGTGCATAGATACGGTATTCTAATTTTTTATTCTTAAAAAATGGTCAGAGATGGATTTTTGACCAAAATGGTTAGAGATGGATTTTTGACCAAAATGGTCAGAGATGGTGTTTTGACCATAATGGTCAAAGATGGATTTTTGACCAAAATGGTCAATTAAGTAGATTTATTCAGATTTAGTACCACACATTCCCTATTGCTACGAAACACTGAGACGTCCACACAGGTACCACCAAATTAATTTTCAAACATGAAGGTTAAGATGTACCTCTTTGCATTCTCACGGGCCATTTCATCACCCAACAGAAATATGGTACCCAACACAAAATATGAACATAAACAGTTCCCTATTTCGTATATGCAATGGATTTCCACTTGGAGAAGACCAAAAATGCAGGTTTAAATTAAATAAATTTAAAATTCTTTCTTTTGCTTCAGTAATGCCCATTTTATTCATTTTCAAGTCGCAGACCATTTAAAATATTTTGGAAAATTAATTGATTTATATGGCAATAATGGATGTCCTTACTAGACGAAAATTTAGTTAAAGAGGTTGGGAAGCTTACAATTAGCATAGGTTCTGAAGACATTTGGGTGAGGGGACAGTTCATTGCCTTATTTAAAAAATGCTCTTTTCTTTAAACTTCTCTATTTAAAAGTATTTAATTTAATTAAATATACATATTGCAAATAAAGAATACATCAAAATGCACTAAAAAAATAAAATTAAAGGCACAAAAAATTTAAAAAAATCTTCTTTTTAATTTAAACTTCCTCCACCTTTTCCCCTTACAAAATACTACAACAACGAATTAAACCAAAAGAATGGTTATTAGTAGTTTCTTCTTCTTTATTTACACTCTTTTTATTAATTAATTTATTTTCTCTTTCTTCTTCCAAATTAAATGAAGAACCAAAACAGGAAGAAGAAGAAGAAGTTTGTTGCTCTGACTTTAAATAAAATAAATTAATTTAATTGTTGTTTAAAAGGGAACAGATTCTTCCAAAAATATACAAGGAATTTTTAAAAATATTTTTTTAAATTAACCCTTTATTTAAATACACAAAAGAATTAAATAATTCTGGTTAAAAGGGCTTTTTAAATTTTTATTTTAAAAAGATTTAAAAAAAAAAAAGATTTTAAAAGAGAGGGAAGTCTGAACCAGAAAAAGGGCATAAATAATGTCGGGTAAATTAACCCAAAATTTCCAGCTTTTCTATCTTTACAGGGGATAAATAAATTAATTAAAATGTTCACCTAATACCCATCAACTTTCCTATATTTTATTTAAAAAAATAAAAACCTCGAGTAAAATACTTTCAGCAATTGCTTGCATTGCTGTTTCTATTCCTCTACCATTTAAGGCTTTAAATAAAATTAAATATTTTTTAATTAAATTAAAAAAAGAACCAGAAGTCTCAAAATATTTAGCATTTTGTTGTTCAGCAAATTGAACAGCTTCAATTTCTGTTACTTTTCTTTCCCCAGACAGATCACTTTTATTTCCAATTATAAACAATAGAATATGATTATATTCAGAATTGTGCTCCAATACTTTTTATTTTTTAAAAATTAAATTAATTAATTCATTTAAATTAATTAAAAAGGGAAGAAAAAAGTCTGCCTTTTAAAAACAAAAAAATTCAAAATTATTCCTTTTACATTTATAATAATAACTCAAAAAAAAAGATTAAAAATAATATATTTAAAAAATTTAAATAAAAATTAATTAATTATTCTAAAGAGTAAATAATTAAATCCCATTAAAACAGACTTTTTTTCTCCTTTTTAATTTAATTTAAAAAATTAAAAGAAAATAAAACCTTTAATCCAATAATTCAATTCTTTAAAAGATTGTCTATTTGTTATGTCAAAAACAATTAAAGCAGCTGCTGTATTACGCAAATAAAGGGTAACCTTTTAATTTTTAATTAAATTTAAAGCTAAATTTTAACCATTGAACGAAATCTTTCTTGGCCAGCGGTGTCCCAAATTTGTAATTCAAATTCTCTCCCGTTGTGTATTTTACTATAAAAATTTTAAAAAATTTTTCAGACTCTAATGACCTCCTAAAATTAAAAAAAATTTCAGACTCGAATGACCTCCTAAAATTAAAAAAAAATTTCAGACTTTAATGACCCTATAAAATTTTTTAATTTTTTCAGACTCTAATGACCCCCTAAAATTAAAAAAATAAATAAAACAAACGGTCGTGAGCAAATAAAAAAAGCTCCTTGTGTAGAGCTTAATTTGCTAGTAAATCCATGACCATCATGACGAAGTAAAATTGAAGTTTTCCCAACACCTTTTATTTAAATAAATAAAAGAATTAATTCTCTTTAAATTAAATTAAAATTAAATACCCATATTTCCCAACATTACAACTTTTGCTTTAAGTGGAAATTGATCATTTGTTGCATTCTTTTTGCTTCTTAAAAATCTAGTTTTGTGTTGTTTATTATTTAAATGTTGTTGTTGTTGTAGTTGACTACTTTCTCCCCCAGTTTTATTCATTTTTTTTTAATTAAATAATTTATTTATTTATTTCCCTTTAAATGTATTTAATAAATAAATAAATGTATTAATCATAATACCCTTTCTTTTTTAAATAAATAAAAAAAATAAATAAAAAAATAAAATGATTGGTGTAAAAATAAAATGATTTTTAAATAAAAAAGAATTAAAGTACAAAAAAATAAAAAAGAAATAATGTGACATTTGGTCACTTCAAACACCAATTTACAGTTTGCCACTAAGACAATTAGTCAACTTAAAAAATAGGACATTTCGACTCCGACCATTTCATCGCGATTAAAAATTTATTCAAAAAAATTAAATTAGGACGTTTTGTCACAAGGACATTTGGTCACCTCTTAATAAAAAAGAATAATTAATTTTAAAAGTAATTAAAAAAAATAATATGTACAAATATTTTAGTCCAATCTAGTGCATACAATCCCTAATTAAAAAAAAAATAAAAAAATTGATAACGATAAGAAAGAAGACAACATTTTGTCTCAAAGAGAAAAAAGGAAGTAATTAATTAATTTAAAATAATTAAAGTAATTACACAACGGCCATTTCAGTGCCAACAATTAAATGGGAATAAAGTCTTTTAATTAATTAATTAATTAATTAGTAGAAAATGCCATTAAAAATAAAAATAATTGGCACTTAAATTGCGGCACTGAAAAGGATTGGGTATAACAAAATTGAAGGTGTCTATTAATTAATTTTTAAATCCCTTTAATTTAAATTAAAAAATAAAATAATTTTTAATATTAAAATAAAAGTAATTTGTGTTTTTATAAAAAATAAAAAAAAAAAGCAGAGGAGAAAAAAAATAAAAAAAGGATAAAATAATCGATTAAATCTGAGTGTTTATTAATCACATAATTTAAAGTAAAAATAATTAATTATTCTGTCTAATAAATTTAAAAAAAATAAAATAAATAAATTTGGACTTTAGAGTCTCACAATTTAAAATAACTTTTGATCGGTAAAATTTAATTTTTCGGAACAATTTTCCGGATTTTTGGGCAAAAACGGATTGGAATTGGATAGACAAATAATCCAAAATTCATTTTCAAAAATTTTCCCCAAGCCGGTTCAGTGCCGATCAATAAAACATGGATTTTAATTATTAACTAAAAAAACTTTTATTTTTGTCTTGTTTTAAGTAAAAAAAGGGGGCTAATGTCTTAATAAAATTAATTTTTGTTTACTCAACATCAACACACAAAGAACAAGAATAGAAAAAAATTTTTAAAAATAGGGCAAAATAAACATGTGAATTAAATATGATTTTTAAATAAAGAGAAATTAATTAATTATTTTATTTATTTATTTATGGGAAAAAACCATTAATAGAAAAGGAGAAAAAAATGAAAAATTCCAGTTATAAAATATTCCGCCCATTTCAGTGCCAAAAATAAAATAAAAATTAGACAAATTAGTTAACGCTTAACAGCCAAATTTAATTTTTAAAAAATATTAGAAAGGACATAAATAAAATTAAAAATTTTGGCACTGAAATGGCCGGGGGGAAAGAGAAAATTAATTTTAAAAAATTTTAATAAAAATAAATAAAAAATGCAAACCTTTCAAATCTTCAAATACCAAAAATATTTTAACAAAAAAAAAGAATAAATGAATGCATATTTTAACTAAAAATTAAAAAAAAATTAATTAAATAATTTAAAAAAAATAAAACAATTTTAATTAAAATAATTTTAAAAAAATACAAATAAAGATTAAAAAAATTTTTATTTAAAAAAATTAAAAATGGCAATAAATTTTTAAGTTTTTTAAAGACACAAATAAATTTTTTAGAAATTAGTTTTAAGTTATAAATTAATACAGGAAGTATTTTTGATACAAAAATATTTGGAGGTTCTATTTAAAAAAGGAAAGCAAAATAGAGATAGATATAAGAGAAAAAAGTTGAAAACTTTCAAGTTTCATTTTGGCCTAGTCGGTTAAGCGTTTGCCTAGCATAGAAAAATACGTTGGTTCGATGCTGGCCGCAGTCTTTTAATTTTTAAAATTCATTTTTTAATTTTTTAGAACCTCCAAAATAATAAAAATATTTAAGTAAATTATACAAATAATTTCCTTCGTCAATTTTAGTCCTTCTCATGGCAACAAAAAATTAATTAATTTTGAAACAGATTTATAACCTTTTCATCCTCAATTGTGTGTTAGTTAAAGGCTCTTCATAAACATTTTCTCTATCCTGTTGTTCTAAAAAATAAAAATTTAATTAATCTTTAATAGAAAAAAAATTAATTAATTTAATTTTAAAAAAGGACAGAAATTTTTAATGAAAAAAAAAATTAATTAAAAAAATGTTAGTAAATTAAATTAAAAATTAATTTCTTGTTTAAAAAGGATTAATTAATTAAAATTAAAAAAAAAAAGAGGGAATTTTATTTATTTATTTAAAATAAATAAATCCCCTAACATTTTTCTTTATTAATTAAAAAAATTTTAAAAAAAATTTTTAATTAAAAATTAAATATTTTTGTTAGTATAAATACAACCACAACCACCACCATTACTGCTACTTTGTTTTATTTTTTGTTCTTCAGTGTTATTTAAATTATTTAAAAGAAAAGAAGAATATTTATTATTCAACAATGGCGTACTCTGTTCATTTAAAAGTAATTTTAAATTTCCTCCATTATTTGAATTATAAGGCCTTTGACGATTATTATTATTATTAATTATTGTTGTTGTTGCATCACTACATGTAGCATATCTTTGTTCTTCTTCAAAGTCATCCAATGATGTATAAATATCTTTTTTTAATTAAATTATTAAATTTAATTATTTAATTTTATTTATTTATTTTAATTAATTATTTATTTTTAATTAATTATTTATTTTTAATTTTATTTATTTTAATTAATTAATTAATTTTTAATTAATTTTAATTTAATTTTAATTTAATTAACTTATTTTAATTATTTATTTTAATTTTATTTATTTTAATTTAACCAAAAAATAATATTCCTTGTTATTTTTATTTAATTTATTTTTTAAAATTTAATTAAAGGCTAAATCATTTTCCTTCTAATTTTAATTAATTAAAACAAACAAACTTTCTTCTCTATCGTTTGAATGTATAGAAGAATGTTGTGCCTTTTCCTTCTGTGCCAAAATTGCCAAATCATCATCAATTATTCCTGAATCCCTAACAGCCTCTGGATTGTCAAAAAGTCTGTTCGTAAATCCTCCGTCTTCCATTGTTTCCACACCTCTACTAGGCAAGGCATTTGGAGTGCCAGATCCATTAATTGATAAATATTCCTCTCCGATATATCTTTTAAAAAAATTAGAATACTCTAATGGACTGAATAATTTTTTAAAAAAGATCCCAGACTCAAATAACCACGAATAATTAAAATAAAAAAGCTCAGACTCTAATGACCCTAACAACAAAAAATTAAATCAAATACTCTACTGGACTCACTAAAATTAGAATAAAAGATCCGAGACTCTAATGACCCAATAATTAATTAAAAAACAAACTTGACTACAGGAGGAGGATTCCTTTCATAATGATATTTACGACGATAATAAACAACAAAAATAATTAAAACTCCCAAAGAAAGGAATAAAATAAACAAAATCATCCAAATATAAGAAGAAATAGCAGTTGATGTTTTTTGTTGTTCAGCATCTTTAAAATTAAATTTTAATTAAATTAAAATAATTAAAAACTCTTATTACAAGCTAAACCGCAATAATCAATATTTGGAATACAACAACCAATTACTGGATCACAAATTTGTTCTTCAGGACAGTTCCCACAGGTTTGTTTACAATCCTTTCCATAAGTGCCTGATGGACAAGTCTTTTCACATTTTTTCCCCAAATAACCAGAATTACAAAGACTAAAATTTAATTAATTATAGAATAAGAAGACTAGAATTAATTAAATTAATTATAGAATTATAAAGACTAAAATAAAATAAATTTAAATTAATTATTTAATATAAAGAAGGGTAAAAAGAGAAAATTATTATTTAAAGGATTTTTGTCTGGTTAATGGAAACAATACAAAAAATAAAAACAAGAAAAAAATAATTTTAAAAGTTTCTTACTATGTTTTCTTCTATTTTAAACTCTTAAAAATATTTAAAATTAAAACTCAAAAATACAGTTAAAACACAACAGTTACTTTAAAATTTTTTTCTTCTTCTTTTTTATTTTTTGTATTAATTCCCCTTAATAAAAGAGGGGAAAGGAGAAGGGTTTTTAGAAGAACATTTCCCCTTTTACCCAAAAAAGAATAAATAAATAATACCATTGTCCAGTGGTTGCCTGACATGTTGAGGTCTCTTGACGACAACTACATTCTTTAACACAGTCTGGTCCCCACCAACCAGGATCACAATATTTATCACAATAATCACCTTTTAGGCCTTTAAATAGATTTAAATAAATGATAATTTAAACAAAAAATAAACCTGAAGCACATTCACAAGAACCAGTAATTGGATCACATCTTTTACTGTCACTTGCACAGCTACAGTTTAACAGGCAATTAAGGCCGTAAAAACCTTCGGAACAATGATTTTGACATAAATCTCCTTCAAATCCTGGTGGGCATTTACACTCCCCATCACTAGAAATTATTTAAAAATGAATAAAAATAATTCTAATTGTAAGGACAATGAGTGGGGGAAGAGTACCCACAGATAGAATTTGTCCCAACTTCTATTCCTTTAAAAATATTGGACATTAAAACACTCAATGGACAATCCCCCTTTTTGTCCTTATAATTAGAACTTAAAGTTTTTTAAAGAAAGCCATATTTTTGTGAATTTCTTGGGAGAGCTTCCCTTACACATATACTCTACCAAACACTGTTAAAATCTTTTTTTCTTTTTTTCTTCTTACATTGCCGAACAGATTCCACCATTTTGGCATAATCTGCATTTCTGACTACAGTTAAATCCCCAAGTTCCTTCTGGACATTTTTGTTCACATTTAGAACCAGAAAATCCAATAGAACATTCACAAGAACCATCAATTGAAGAACAATCCCCTCCAATAGAATTACAACTACATTGTTGTGAACAACCAGATCCCCAAGTATTTAAAGGACAGCTTTGTTCACAGAACACACCACTTTTACCAGCATTGCATTGTAAACAATCTTAACTTTTTTTTGTTAGACAATTAAATTATTTACCAAGACACCTACAAAATGGTCACTGACAAAATGGTCAATGACAAAATGGGCATTGACATAATGGTCATTGACAAAATGGTCAGTCTATGATTTAATTAACTTCTCTTCATAAAAGGCCTTCTTACATTAACTTAATTTTTAATAAATATTCGTTTACACTAATTAGCCCTATTAATGTCTGACCATTATGTCAAGTGACCATTTTGTAAGTAAGGGAGACCCAGGAAGATAAAGAATAATTTTAAAAAAAAATATACATCCAGTAGAAGGATCACAGCTTTCATTGTTACCACAAAGTGAACTACATTTAGAATTACAGCCTTTACCGAACCACCCAGCCTTACAGACTTTAAAAAAATAAAATAAAATAATTAAAAAAAAACCTTCTTCACATTTTTTACCAATTCTTCCATCTTGACATTTACAACGACCAGTATGTTGATCACAACTACCAAAACCAGAACAATCACAATTAAATTCACATTGACCTCCCCATTTAGAAGCTTCACATTTACTGTCACAATCATCTCCTTTCCAACCATTTGAACATTTACAGAGACCAGAAAACTTAAAAAAACTGAAATATTTAATTAATTAAATTAATTTACTCTGTCACATTCTGCTTCATTTTCACAAATACATATTTGTTTACAATCAATTCCATAAGTCCCTTTAGCGCAGGGTTTATCACAGTTTTTACCAGTCCACCCTGCCCCGCATTGACATTTTCCGGTTAAAGGATTACAACTGGCGTCGTTCTGGCAATCACAGTTTTTACAATTAGAAAGGGCTGATTGACCCCAACAGGGCATTGAACAGCTTGGACCACGCCAACCAGCTGTACAATTACTTTATTTAAAAATAAATTAATTTAAAAAGGCTTTAAAAAAATGAAACCAAAATCCATAACGAAAATCACAGGTAGCCCCATTTTTGCAGTTACATTTTGTACTGCATTGAAGGCCATATAAACCAGGAGGACATTTTTGGTCACATCTAAAATAAATTAAATTAAAGGGAAAAATAAATAATTTTTTTTTTAATTTTAAGAGTAATTTGTTTCAAAAATTAATTAAAAAATTAAATAAATTAAAAAATAAAAAAGGGTTAATAATTCAAAAAAATAAAAGATTAATTTTAAAAGAACCTCAAAATTTAATTAAAAAACAACAAACTTGTCTCCAATATATCCAGGAGGGCAAATACATTTTCCATTAATTGGATCACATGAAATTCCTGCCACAGAAGAACATTCACACTGTTTTGCACAGCCAACACCAAAAGTCAATGGAGGACACAAAGAATTACAAGCAGCACCTGTATACCCTCCTTTACAAATACAGGCACCTGTATGAGGATGACAACTTTAAAAATAAAAATGTTTTTATTTAAAGAATATTTTTAAAAATACAGATGTGTATTATTTAAATTACAAGCACAGGAATGCTCACACAAAGGACCAAAACGATCAGCTGGGCAGACTAAAAAAGAATAAAAATAAATTTTAACAGTTTTAAAATATAAATAAAAAATGTTAAATGAATTGAAAAGATTTTAAAAATATTTATAAATATAGAAAAGAGAAAAAACTGCAAAAGAAAAAAAAATGCCACGACCCGGGATCGAACCGGGGACATTTAGATCTTCAGTCTAACGCTCTCCCTACTGAGCTATCATGGCAGATAGAAGAAACGAAATAAAAAGACTTAAATAAAAGACAAATAAGAGAGAAACTTGAAGAAAACTTTAAAATTAATAAAAATAAACCTTTTTGTGAACAATCAAATCCCCGAAATCCAGGCAAGCAAATACATGTTCCATTATCTCTTTCACATCTAGCCTCAGGATGGCATTGACATGTCTTAGAACATTCAAAGCCGTAATGCTCTTTTGGACAAGGGAATTGACATCTTTTACCGGTAAAACCAATACAAACACATTTTCCATCAATTGGATTACAATTATTTTCATTTAAACAATCACAACGAGAAAAACAATTTATTCCAAAAGTGCCTGGTTCGCAAGGTTTTTGACAAAGTTCTCCCTTAATCAAAAAGTAAATAAAAAAGGAATTATTTAAGAATTATTTAATGTTCCCGTGATTATAGAGATACTCACTATTTAATCCTGTTGGGGTATTTATTGGAAAATAGAGCAGAAGGTTTCCACAAAATACTAAAAAAGATAAATTTTAGAAAGATAAGGAAAAGTTATTTGTCTAAAAAAAACACCAATATCTAAAAGAAAATTAAATCTTTAAAAGTTTTTTGACCATAACTTTTCCTTCTAATAATAACAAATCCCCCATTTTTGCTATTTTGTAGTTAACCTTCTGCCATATACAAAGGAACCATAAACACCTAAGATTACCTAACAGTTCCAACAATATGTTGGATAGACTGCTTACTTACTTACAATTAGAGAGAATCATTTAAAAGTAAATTTAAAAGTAAAACCATGAATCCAGGGTTGCAAGTACATTCCCCAGTTTTGTCGTTACAAATCCCATCATTTTGACAATTACATTCATAACGACAGCCTTCCTCTGGATTTTCCTTTAATTTTTTCAAGTAATTAATTGCTTAATTAAAAAGAAACCTTTTCACATTTGTGTGTACAATGACGTCCAGACCATCCTGTCAAACAAGAACATTCACCCGTTTCTTTATCACAAAGACCGCCGTTCTGGCAAAGACATTTTGATTCACAATTTAGACCAAACAATCCTTGTGGACATTCATTTTCACAACGTTTTCCAATATATCCTTTTTTAGAAAAATTAAAAAAAGGTTAACTCAGACACATCTTTTTAATTAAAAAACAGAAAAGAAGAAACCTGGAAGACATTGGCATTGTCCAGTAATTGCATCACACTTTTTAGTCTGTTCACAATCACAAAAATGTGTGCATTGCTGTCCCCAAGTACCTGTAGGGCAAGTAAGGACACAAGTATCCCCACTCCATCCGTCATCACAGGTACAATGATTTGGCTCTGTACAGCGTCCTTTTTGGCAAGGAATGTCACAGACGGCTGAATTGATTAAAAAAGAATAAATTTCTTAATTAAAAAAAAGTTGAGGCTGTCAGTCTATATAAACAAAAATTAAAAAAAAACTTTTTTACTAACGTTTACAAGTATTATCCTGATCCTGAAAATAGCCTTTGCAGCACCTAAAATGGTTTAATTAATTAGAAATTAATTAAACAAGATTAAGACATTTTGTCCAAAAAATAATAGACAACACAGAACATATATTTAAATAAAAAAGAAACCTTGTAACAACAACTTTAGTAATTTCAGGCACAGATTTGTAAGAAATTGTTGAGCCTGTCCTTGTCTTTGTACATTTAAATCCTTTTGAAATATCTGGACACCTATAGACATTTTAAAAATTAAAAAATAATTTTTTATTTAATTTAAACCATTCTGTGGTAACAATTTTTACTGGTCGAACAACTTTTTTAAAAACAGTTTTTTCCTGCCTTTAAAATAAAAATTAAAAAAAATTAAATTAAAAAAAATTAAATTTAAAAAAAAATTAAATTAAAAAAAAAATTAAAAAAAAAATTTTAACTCTTCTTCAAAAGTGCACACGTTTTGTCCAATAGGTTCAACATCAGGTTGAGAAAAGGCACAAATAAATCCAGAATTATAAATTAAAAATAAGGCAAATAAAAAAAGCTGCGAAGAATAAAGTAATTTAACCATTTAAATTATTGAGGTTAGAGAACACGAAATAGTGTGTGATTAGAAGAGAATTAGAGATAAAATTGTTGTTAGTTTTAAGTAGTTAATATAAAAATAATATAAAAAATAAGGCATTTAATGGCTGTTATTTTCTTTGTATTTTTCGGAAATATAAAGGCAGGGCAATAGAGTCTGACTTTATAAATTAATTTTTAACAACTAATTTCTTTCTTTAAAAACTTTAATTGCTTTAAACAATTAGAATAGAAGGGAAGAAAAGGGTGAAAAAAAAGAGTGTTCTAAATTTGTGTATTTTTACATTGAATAAATGCGCAAAAAAGGTGGGAAAGCCTGATTGATTTTTAATATTTATTGTAAATATTTTGATGACCTTTATTTTGTAAATATTTAAAAGAAGGAGTTTTTAATAAACAAAGGTAGAGAGAACTTGGAAATTGATATCAGAAAATTAAAGGAAAATAGTAAAAGTATAAGGTAGATTTGATAAAAATAAATAGAAATTGCTCGATATAAACGTAAGGAATTATTTAAATGACATTTGAGTCTGAACAAATATTTTTTACTCAAAGGTCGTTTGAGTCGTAAAATTTTTCACACTTTATGACACTTGAGTATGAAGAAATATTTTATTAAAAAGGTTCTATTGAGTCTGAAAAAGTGTTTATACTAAAAGTGACATTTGAGTATGTGTAGAAAATAAAATAAATTAGATAATTAATTTTAATTCCTTTATTTAATGTCCTTCTTTATTTTATTTTAATTTTATTATTTAAAAGGGTTAAATAAAAATATTAATTTAATTTGTGTAAATACAAACACAAATAAAATAAATATACAAACATTGTTGACTCATCACTTTTATTTATTTATATCTGTTAAAAATTTATTGACATTTTAAACAAATATTTAATTTTATTAGGGGAAAATGTTTAAAAAATAACTATAAATAATCAGTTTAATTTTTTTTTATTTTTATTAATTTTAAATATTTAATTTTTGTTAAATGGAAATTAAACATTTATTCTTTAATTTAATTAGAAAAAAGGGAATATTATAATAGAAACTCTTAATTTTAAACAAATAAGTTTACTCCCCTTTCCCTAATACAAGGCATATAAATATTAAATTAAAAAAATAGGTACTTAATTTAATTTATTTTATTTAATTAATTATTTAATTTTAATTTTAATTTAATTATTTAATTAAATTAATTTATTTAATTTATCTTATTTATTTGTTTTAAAATTTTAAAAAAAAGGTCGCGATCATTTTAATTAAATAAAAAATAAAAACAACCAGAGAACAAAAGAGAGAAAGCTTTCACATTAAATAAATAAATATTCGAAGTGAATAGTTAAATAAAATAAAAAATGTGTTGATAAAAATATAAGATTAAAAATAAAATAAAAATTAATTTAATTCACAGTTGGTCATTTTATTTTAAAAAATAAAATAAAAGAATTTTTTAAATAAATTAAATAAATAAATACTACAAGGTAGGGACATTAGAAATAAAATAATTTTTAAAATTAGCTTATAATTCTTAAAAAGATTTTTTTTATTTAAATTAAAAATTTTTTTTTATTTTTAATTAAAAAATAGTAATTAACTTCATTAAAAGGATTAAAAAAAACTCTTTTACGGAAACGCTCTGAAACGGCTTTAATTTTATAAATGTTTTCTTTTTTATTTATTGATTTAATCAATATCTTGTTTACATTCTTTTCTTATTTAAAAATTTTATTTAGGTATATTAATTTCAAATATTTAATTGTTGTAAACCTTAAAAAATGGATTCATCTTCTGATTCTCATACTTCTGGATCTTCTTGTCCTGAGTCTGTTTTTATATTTTTTTATCATTATATATTCTCAAAACATTAAATGTAATTTATAGCTCTGATTCTGCATTTACGCCAATGGAAATTGCGAAAATGCTTAATATGGGCGATCGATTCGGCCAATGGTTATCTGATCAAAAATTTGATGAGGATGATTCGCTTTTGGTAATGAGTTATTCTCCAGCGGTGAATGATGCGTCACGCAATCTGATTCGTCAGGCCTTGGTTTGTTTATTTTTTAATATTTTGAAGGAAATATTAATTAAAATTTTCTAATGAGAATATTTTGAGAAAAATTTTTAAGCGTTTTCAAATCTATTTAATTTGACATATCTAGATAATTTTTTATAGGCAGCTAATGGCGGTGAGATTAGTGACTTTTGTGACAGTGTTGTGAAATTCAAAACTGAGAAGGACCTTGCGAAAGCACAGGAGAATATGCGAGATATCCTACCATGGGCGTTTTTTACACCAAACGGGAGAAAAGCTTATTGGGCCAACGGAGAATGGGTTCAATATCCGACTGAAAAGAAGATCAGTACAGCCATAATTCGTTTCTATAGTGAGAATACAAACAAATTGAAGATGGATAATGTTCAATTTTTTAAAATTTAAGTGGACAAAAAACTATTGTTACATATATTTTTATCAATAAATGTTAATTTATTCTTTAAGCTCTTTGTGTACTTATTAGTTATAGGAGAGAAACCAAAAATATTTTGTATATAATAATGATTTGGGTATCAAATATTTCTGCATTGTTTTTGGTTAGTTCCTTGGGCTTAAGAATGAAATGGCAACATGGCCGAAATGAGATGAAGCTGTAAATTCTGATTGTGATAAAAAGATAGTTCAAATAGGATTGTTTAGATTTTTGACTAAATTTGAGTCTCCACATAATTTCGTCTTTTTTAGGAGTATATTTTTAATTATTAGATTGTGATAGGCAAAACATTTTCTGACATGAAGAGAAGTTAATTTTATTTTTTATTTAAAAGGCAAAAGATAATAAATGCTTGGTCGTGATGATTTGATTAATTCTCCTTCATTTTATATTGAAAAACAGTAAATTTTTAAAATTAAAAATTATTTACATTTTTTAAAATAAACTTACTGGATCTGATGATGTTCTTCAATTTGCTGTTGGAACAAATGTTATTTTACAAATTGAGCAACCCCAACATGACAAAACTATGCGTTTGCGTGACTCAGTTCGTGCATCTTCTCAACTTTTAACTGAATACAAATGGGAAAGTAAAACAAATTATACTGGACGAATTCTTAGTTAAAATAATAAATTGGTTGTTTTATAATCTTTTTAGAAAAATTTATTTAAATTTCTAAGATTGCTTATCGTCTTTTTAATGAAACTACTGGAGAAGCTGTTCGTGTACTTGAACGGGAACAACGGTTTCGACATTTGATTAAAGACTTTCAACATCCAACAGTTGATTTACAATGGGCAGTGCATGCACCACTTTTTTAGCTGTTTTAGAGTCTAATGCAAATATTTACATTTATATGGTGGACAATAATGGGGAACAATTGTAATGATTAATTTTATTTAATGGGACGAATGAAATTATATTCTAAAAGATCAGATTATTTAAGAAATATTGGCATTTTTACCCATTCAATTTTATGGTAGTCAACTTTTAGAGCTGACTTTCTGTTTTAACCTGCTCCCGCTTTACTGGTTTTTATTATTTTAATTATTTAATTTTATTGATTTTTTAACTTTAATATAAATTAATTAAAATAAATAATTTTTAATTTTAAATAAAAGCACTTCAAAAAATTTTTAAGAAAGAAATAGAGGCATTGAAGAATTAAAAGGAAAAAATTAAAAGGTCCAAAGGTTTCACATATTTTTTACTTAAAAATAGAGAAAAAGCTTAAAGATAGGCAAGAAGTAAAAATAGAATGAATAGATAATTAATTAAATAAAAAAAATAAAAATTATGATTAAGGAAGAAAAACCCATCAAAAGGAAGTATATCCAAACATTTAAATTATTTAATTTCTGAGTTTATTAAATTTATGACATTTTAGTCTCAAAAATATTTAACTAAACTCTAATCAAAATTAAGGGAGATTTTCTTTTTTAAAAAAAGAAAGCTCAGAAAATATTAAAAATTAACAATAAAATAATTTAGAAAGAAAATAGATTGAATTAAAAATAAATAATTAAATTAATTTAAATCGTCTTTACTTTCCTTTTTTTTTAATTTATTTATTCCTCTATTACTCACAACTTTTCCCCTTCTTTTTCTCCTTCTTGTTCTTTATTATTATTACCTGTTATACCATTAATTTGTTGACATTGCTGTAAACTGTCCAAAGTCAATGCCATCCGTGAACGAAAGTTTAATAAAGAATTACGGAAAATACTTTAAAAAAAGAAATAAAATTAATTTAATTTAATTAAAAAAATACTCGTTGTCCAATCGATTCATTAAACGCGCTCTAATTGATTTTAGTGCATTGCTTAAAAATATAGAATAAATCAAATTTAGATAAGAATAAATTCTTTTATTTTATAAATAAATTCAACTAAAAAATATTATAAAAAAAAAGAAAAGAAAACCTCATATCCACCGTCACAAAGCCTTGAAAAGCTTCTTCAAAAGCAGTTAAATCAACAATTACTTGTGATGAATAATTTGAGGAAGAAAAATCTACACGGGCCAGGACATTAAATAAATGTTCGAGGGCAACTTTTATGAGGTCACCAAGCACCTGGAAGTTGAAGAGGACACCTGCAAAACCACCCAATTTTGGGCAAAATATCAGAGAAGGTCAAACTATTTAAAGTCTCTGATATTTGGAATTAGAAGGGTCAAAAAAGGGGATTAAACTCAAAAAATTCCACCTTCAATTTCTTTTATTTCTCCCTAATTATTTAATTAAAAAATAAACCTGTTGTGCAAATTTAGAACAAAAAGAGGCCATCTCTGCCTGAACAAACACTGTACAAAGCATCAATTCTTTCATATATTCAGAAACGTCATCATCACCTGGCAAATGCTTATAATCCGCACATTCAATAATTGAATGGATTTGGGTTGATTTATGCTTTGTATAGTGTGACAATATTAAACTACGATAAATAACCAATTTATCCTTTAAAATTAACTTTTAAAAATTAAAAAAGGAGGAAAAAACCTTGGTATGTTTAAATACGTGTTCAGAAAATTTAAGTCCATTATCAGCCAAACGACGGCAAATTAGCGACAGAGACTGGTTTAAAACAAATTCAATGTTAGCAATAACTGAGAGAAATCGTCGACTTAATTGCTCCTAAAAAATAGAAAATTAAAAAGGAAAGGGCTTATTGTAGGTCAGATAATTAAATAAACATTTAGGTATTTAAAGACACAAAAATGATTAAATTGGAAAAATCTCAGCTTTTATAGCCGTAAAAGAAGAAAATAACTAAAGTTTAACTAAATAAACCTGTGAAATTGGTTGCTTTACATTTGGGGTATTTTTCAGTCCCCCGGACTCTTCCAATTCAACACTTCCAACTGAAACTCCTGAAGTGTCTGCTAACAGAGAATTAGGTCTCTCCGCTGTCCTTGCTATTCCTGATGACCCAGAAGAAGAAACAGACTTTTTCTGTTGATTTTGTTTGCTTTTTAAATGTTTTAGTTTAAGTAAATGGTCACAACAATCACGAAATCCAAGCAAAAGAACTGTGAACAGATCAATTATCTTAAAATATAAAATTTAATTTTAAACATTTAAAGACCATATGTCGCCACTTTTCTCGTTGAAAAAGATCTATTTCATTAGGGAAATTTCCACTAGAAAGAATACATTTTATATCAGGTAATAATTCATTTAATTCAGCCTCAAAACGGTCAGGTAAAGCTGTTCTTGGAATATCAGCTATTAGATCAACACGCCAATTTTCATGGGCACCCAATGCAATAATTGCTTTAAAAAATATATTAAAAATCAGAAATAAAAGAGAAAAAGCAGGAAAAAGGTCAATTGGGACGTACAAAGAAAGAAAAACAAAAAACCTTCTTTTCCTCGTTCAACCAATAATCCCAAACATTTTAAACGAATTGTAGTACAGAGTTCAAAAAGTGGTTGTAGATGATGTCGTGAAAGTTGACAATCTATCAACGCTTTTATTGAATTTCTAAAAAAGAAAGTAAATATTTTAAAAATTATTTAAAAAAACCTGAGCAATTTAATTGAAGAAAACATAACATTCCATTGGGCAGAAGAGTTAATAGATGGCCAATTAACAAAATCATCTGTGTGTTGTTTTGTAACAGATTCTGGTAAAGCACCAGGGACAAGAGCATTCAACAAAAGCCAAGAGACAACATTAATTGTATTAGCAAGCATTTGCTTAAAATAAAATAAAAATAATTATTTGAGAAATGAGGTAATAGAACGGAAAACAATTTAATTATTCAGAGTACATTAATAAACAAAAAAATTTATTTAAAATAAATTACATCAATATCCATTTGACGTTCCTGAATTTCTGTCGCTTCAGCAAGGGAATATGGCGAAAGAGCAGAAATAGAGGTTGAACCAGTAACCGCAAAATTTTGAGAAATTTTCCAAAAAGTATGCAATTTATCAGTTAATAAACTTAACAAATCTGTCACAAATGCTTGACGGAAATAACCAACAGGTTTGGGTTTATCATCATAAGGCAACGAAGAAGCTGCATTTGTTGCTTCATTTAAAAGCGCTTGTTCTTCTAAACATTAATGGGATTATAATTAGTTTTTATTTCAACTTTTGCTGTTAAAAGATAGTTAAAAAATGCTAGCAAAAATATAAAATTCTTTAAAAATTTTATCTCATTAAATCGCTTAATGCCCATCCCTTTACATAACTTGCTTTTATTATTTTTAAAATTACAAACCTTGCGCATGAAATTGTTTTTGAAGTTCCCAAAGCATATTCTCTAACCAGCCATGATATGCCATCATACAATCCCAGGCAGGATCAGATTCAGGGTCTAGAATTTTAAGATATTTAATCAGCCGACTCTGCTCTTCAAAAGGCGTCGTTATGTCAACAAGAAGCTTTCGAATAATTCCTCTAAGTCGATCAATTTTTTCGTCTAGTACTGCCATTACTAAAAGAGTTCAAAAAATATATTTAAAGAAGAAAACCTTCTTTAAATAAGCTAACTTCTGTGTCCTTAAAAAGTGACTTTGCACGGGAATAGTCATTTAAAATTGTTGCATATTCGCCCCAAAATATATTTTAAATAAACTATTTTTAAAGAAATCTAAAACCTTTGCCAAATTGTCCTCAATCTGTTCTGCCAAGAAAAAAATAAACCGAAAACGTGTAAGAACTGATAAAGCATTTCTCGTTGAATCTGCCGCGTCTTTCCTCGCTAGAACATCTCGAAATAGTTGATCTGCTGTTTCCCTTGCTAAGCTTAACTTGTTGGAAAGTTTTATTGTAGTCGGCCACTGTTCTCCAGCTTCCTTTTGTGCCCGTTTTTGTTGTTGAATTTTTAATTGGAGTTTGGCCAAGGCATCAACACAACTAACTAATGGAAAAAGACTTGCTTTATGTAATTGTTTGGAAGATTGTTCTTCACGTTGAATACGGTCTTCTAAGTTTTTGAGACCTCGTTTAAGCTCACTAAGGCTAAATTAAAAATATTATGCTTAATGTTCCCTCAACTTATCCTACTACAACTAAAAAATAGTCAAAGAAAAACGGCTATTCATTAATCAATAAACTAGTATTAACAGAAGTCTATAGATTTGTAAAATACAATTCTGACCATTATGTCCATTTACCCCTTTTTAAATAAAAGAAAAATAAAAAAATGATGGAGAAAATAACAAAAAAACCCAAAAGTTTAAACCTCGCATTTTTGTAGTTTTCTAGCAGATACCAACGAGGATTAAAATTATCCATTTTTCTGCTTCCTGAAGCATCAGGAAAATACTTTAAAAGAGTCGAATGATCCAACTTTTTCTGACTAAAACAATAAATATATTCTACTTATTTAACAATTAAAAACTAACGGGTCAACGCCCAACCCCAAAGCATCTTCAATATCATTACTTTCACCAACATTTCTAATTAAATTCCGTCCAGGAACAGATTTGGATTCATCTACCCAAACTGTTGATTCTTGAATTGGCCCAATTTGTTCAATAAATACACGAAACTTTAAAGAAAAATTCAAGAGTCAATTTTTAAAGATTAACCTGAACTTCCGAATGTCCTCGACCACCAGATCTAGTCACTATTAAAATATCCCCAACTCCTCTCTTTGCTTGACCACCCAACCTAACAACTATTTTTGATGAAGATTTCCACTTGGCAGATGCCAAGCAATCTGTCCCACAAATAATTAAAGCAACCTCAATACAAATTAGAAACTTTGTAAAATTTTTACACACTTACAATATCATTTGGGTCTTCACCAAGATTTTGACCACGAATTGTAATTTGTGTACCAGGTGAACCTTTAAAAGGAAAAAATTAATTTAAAAAATAATAACAAAAATAACCTTGATGTGGAGATATTCCAGTAACCAATGGAGAATTTGTGTGTATATTTCCATTAGTTTTTAAACTCATTTTAATTAATAAACTAAAATTAAAAGAAGAGTAATAATTTACCTGTTTTTTTCATTGATTATTTGACTAAAATTGGTGAAGTTACCAAATTGATATAATTAAAACATTTCGCCAAAAATATATTTTCTTTTGAAAATCTTGTTTTTCTGTTGATTTCGCTACTTACTTTTCTTTAAATTTTATAAAATTAATTTTTTGTTCACTTCTTTACAACTTAAGAAATGTATACCGAAATTCGTGAGTTAATAAATTTCCTTGCTCGTTACTTTCACTTGCGTATACCACGTTTGAGGGTATTTTTTCGATTAAAGTTTTGTAATCTTAAGAATTAAGATTGGGATGTTTTGTGAGCATATGGCGAACAATTGTCTCTTTCGTTTTCAGCCTTATTGGAACATCAACATACCAAAACAGCGTTTTTTAATTATTTCAATTTTTGTATATTTTATTTCTTTTAAAGATGAAGAACAGCGTATTATCCGTCTTTCGCGTGCTTTATGTGATGAGACCTTTACAAGTGCTGCAAATTCTGTTGGTTTAATGCTCGAGGAATTGCTTAATTGTTTGCCAGGTTTATTTCTTTTTCTTTTGCAGGGGAATAAGATTTTTAATTTTAAAATAATCTCATCCCTTTAAAGAACATTTAATTCTTTATGTCAACCCGGGCGAAGTGTTTTACTGTAGCTGTGACTATTCTCCGCCAGTGCCTATCTGGCTGGGGTCTGTTAATGAAGATTTGAGTTACAATGAGCAGAAAGTGAATGGACATTCTTTAATTCCTCCACCGCCACTTCCTTCCAATATTTTACCTCCAGCATCTATTCAACCATTGAACAGCTTATTTTCTCCATTGCATTCAAATACAACATCAATTGCTGCATTGTTTACTTGTATAATTTTATTTTTTAATTTTAAAAGTTTGAACATTTTCAGCTTCACGAAATGTTCTGAACTCGTCCAATAATTTGGATGTGAATACTAGCAATGTGGATTTTACTGTTCTTGATTGGCGTATTAACTTGTCTTTGGTTTCTCCGAGAGAACTTGGTTATGAGTACACAAACCCGGTTTGAATAATTTTTATTAAAAATCAAAACATTTTTTAGTACACAGGCTTCCGCATGTTTCGTTACGTTCTTCCTGGAGCGCCAAACTTTACTGTTGAAACGTTTGCAATTACTCGTTTTGGTTCTTTTCGTAAACGTCCAGAACATGAAAAAATATTTGTTGATAAAATCAAAGATTTTGTAAATTCTGGGACTACAGGAGTTGGAGGAATTAATGCAACGACTATAGAAAGCAATTCTGCTACTACGACAACATCTACTAGAGGAAATTGTGGGGGAATTTGGAGTAGTAGTAATGAAGGTCTTTGGATTATGGCTGATGAATTGAAGCAGCTTAATTTTTAGACGAGAGAGAGGAAATGAAAACAGTTGAAAAATTTTGTTTAGGTATTATTAAAAATAAAATATTAAGTGTGTCTTATCTTTATTTGGTATATTCCTTTACTTTACGTTATCCACCAAAATAATAAATTAAATTTTAAAAGCCTAGTTGAGGTTAATCTTTCATTAAGATCTCCCTTATTGGCAAAATGTCACTTTTTCTTTTAGCGACATTTTGAGAGAATGTAAAGTAGAGGAGTATCTTTATTGTATTTTTTGTTATTTTTGAATAAAAATGTTTATTTTTAGTATTTGAATGATTTGAAAAGTAATGTTTTTGTACAATTAAACAAAGGAAAGGGCTAATTTACTTACAAATAATATATTAAAGTACAATAAACAAAAGAAAATAGGAAATTATGTTATTATATATAGGAATATATAGAAAAATACTTGTAGTATATATCACATTATTTATAAGAGCACATTCCTTTCATTTTTATTCATCAAACACTTTTCCACTCTGAGAGTTCATGTTTGGCTTAGTGAACCCTGTCTCGGCGGAGTTTTCTTCACTTCCGATGTTGTATTATCCGCTGGTATTTCCCTCACGTCTCCTGCCGATGGCCGTTGAATAGTGACTCTGGCAACTAAATTAGTTTTGGATTTACTATTAAAATTATTAAAAAGAAACCTTCCGGACTCGAACGATGAGATCTGCTGGATGAATTCCCTCCACGCCCTGTGAGACGACTCAGAAGTGAAGATGTTGTTGCCTCACGTTCAGCTGCATTGATAGCCGCAGAATATTTATGGCCATGCCGATGGAAGTTAATGTTTCGTCGGATGACCCTGGCCACATCGGCTGGAAGATGAGATGCGTCCTCCAATTGAACTGGACGCAGAACCCGGATGGTTAGACAGTTGTGTTCGTTTATTGCTTCTAGGATTGCGACTCGTGCGTTTTTGACATCATTCACTTCTTTGCGATTTACATGCGTCATAATGTCTCCATAGTGGAAATTTCCATCAGCAATCGATCCAGCTTCAGTGCCACAAATTGTAACCAGGCCCTGTAAAATAAAGGAAATAACTAAACTCATAAGATTTAGCTCACTCGAGAATCCTCCATACTCACGCCTAGCGGCATTCCTCCCCTCCGCCATTTGATCTCTAAGTCGAAAACCTCCCCTTTGCCTTTTCCTTCACCCTCCACTTTCCGGATGCTGATCCTGTAGAATTGGTCACGTCGAACTCGGATTTGAAGCTTGCTCGGCTCTACACTGCGCACACGAACGATTTTGTAGAAGTCCTCTGCTGTACGGATATCCTTGAAGAAAATAGTAAATTAGAAGTGTGAAATTATTATACCTCTCCATTCAAGCGAATAACTTCATCACCTACGTAAAGACGCCCATTCAGAAAAGAATTATAGTCAACCTTCTCAACTCTTGGGGGGCTGCTTCCTTCAACGAATTCGATTCTGGGATCTCTTGAACGACGAGTGACTTCAACGTTTACTTCGCTGATTGAACCTGAAGAACCTTTAAACGAAATAGAAAATATTTGGAATTAAATAACCAACCACTACGTGTAGACATTGAAGCCTATTTTTGGTAGAAACGGCCTTTGAACAAGAGATAACAGTTGTTTTTTCATCTATAAAGAAGCGCTTTTATACTATTTAAAATGAATTTAGTTTTCAATGTTCTGCACTGAAGCGTCCTAAAAATTTCATTATGACAATGGTAATTTTCAAAACCACTAAAACATTTTGATTAAATTTTCAGTGAATTTTCTTGCAAAAACTAAGCTTTAAAATAATTAATTAAAATGTCCTCCTCATCTCATCGTTCAAAACCAAAGATTATTTACGACAAACAATGGCAGATGACTATACCAAAATTAAAATTACTTGTAAAAAGGATCTTTATTTTTCACGCAACTTTAATAATTGGAATTTTTGAAATTAAACTTGTTGGGAATTTTTGTGTAAGTTTTTGTCTTTATTTTTAATTTTATATCATTCTTCTTTTTTAGGCCAATCGATTAGTTGGTTATCGTCAAGGAAATCTAAGACGTTTTTCTTCAATTATAGCCATTGAATGGGCAATGTTTCATCTTGATTTGCCTATTTATTTGCATTTATTTTCTGTATTTGATGCAAAATCGAGCATTCTACGGTCTAAAAATGAGGTTTTTTAATTACCGTTTTCTACTAGTTTTTTGGTAATTTTAATTCCTTTTTAGAGGCTTCGTATTTTCTGTTTAATTGGCTTTGCCCTTCTCCTCTTATTTGCCCATTTAACCTATCTATTTTACGTGGTAGAATCCTTTGAAGTAAATCCATTTATTTACGACCTTTCTGCAATTTCTAATGGAATTTGGATTCATTTGTGCTTATTTTGTTATAATTTTATGGCTTACAATATTGGAATGAGAATGCTTTCAGTAATTAATTTAAATTAAATTAATTTTAGAATTAAATAAAAAAAATTTTTTTTCTTCTAGTCTTTCATTTTTGGACGTAAAGTTTTGGATAAACTTTTTTCTTTCCCATTTATCAGATTTATTACTTTAAATCGTAAATTTCAAGTTGGACTAACCTTGGTATTGACTGCTTTACTTTCTTTTTCTCATTGGTATTCTAGTGATAAATTAATTGTACGGCATCAACACATTCAACTTCCTCGACTGACTTCTACAAAACAGAATTTAAAGGTTTTTCTTTTTTTATTTAAAATTGATTGTGGAAAATAGGTTAAAATGGGGGAATTAGTCTGTAACGTTAATTTTGTGTTTTTCATGTATTTTTGAGAATGTATTTTTTTTATTTTTAAAAAATACATTACCAGCTTAAATAAAGTTAAAACAACGTTCTTTACATGTTTTTGACCAATTCTTTTACTTATTAATTTTTTCAATGTATTTATTGTTAGCACTTTTCATAAATATTTTCCTGTTGGTTTATTCCTCTTTCAACAAATTAATTTTTTAAAAATCTTTTCCTTAAAAATTAAACAAAAATATCGCTTTTTCAGGTAGCTGTTCTCACAGATTTGCATGCCGGGGCAGCTGTTTATGCCGAACAGATTGCCAAAGTAGTTGAAGATGTAAATAAAATTAAAGATTTGGATGCTGTTTTTCTTATAGGTTTTTACTTTTTCTTTAAATTAATTTAAATAAAAAAAAACTTTGAGGCGATATAATCGACGCTCCTCGGGATTTAATCGAAGAACGCGTAGAGTCATTAAGACATTTACAATCTCAGTTTGGTACGTTTTATGTGACAGGAAATCATGAATATTATTATGGAAATGTTAATGAATGGTTTGAATTGTTTGATTCTTTTGGAATTAAAATTTTAAAAAATAGGTTAATTTTTAATCTTTTTTTCTTTAATTATTTTTTAAAATTTTTTTAGAGCCGTTAATTTAAAAGGTTTTTGTTTGGTTGGATTAAATGATATTTACAGTGAAGAGAGCGGGTATTTTTTAAATTAATTAATTTATTTATTTTTAATTTTCTTTTTAAAAATGTAGGGGGAAGGTTCTTTAAAATAATTTTTTTGTTTTAAATTAATTTTAATTAATTTTTTTTCTTATTTTTTCCTTTTTAATATTCTTGATAGCTTTTATAAATTTAAAGAACTTTTAATAAATTAAAAAAAATTTTTTAGAATTCACAATCATGAAATGGACGTTACTTCAATTAAATCCTGTCCATTAAACGAAACAACAATTGTCCTTGAACATAATCCATCTGCTACTAAACTAATTTTAGCTTCTTCAGAAAAGTTGTCTCAACCTGTTGATTTAATCCTTTCTGGTATTTTTAAGTTTTTAAAGAGAAGAAAAAGGTTTTATTTTCCCAATCTTTTTTTTCCTTTACCCACAAAATGGTCAATTCGGGACGGACACATTTTTATGGGCACAAAATCGAAAATTCAGGTTTTATGAAAAAGATAAAATTCTCTTCTCTTCTTTTTTTATTTAATTGAATAAGGAGCATCAAATATTTTTTTACTGACTGATTTGAACTTCTCTGAAATGTCTGTTCATAGTATATATTCTAAATGTCCCATTCTGAACAGACTAAAAATTAAACAAAAGAAAACTGTCCATTTTATTAGAATTTTTTTAACCTTTTTTAACCCGTTTTAAAAATAAAATAACTGAATAAATATTTAATATTTTCTCCTCAGGGCATACACACGCAGGACAATTTCTTATAGTTGCACCCCTTGCCCGTTTATTTTTGCCTTATTTTTACGGACTTTATTCGTTAAATAATGGAGCAACTCAATTACTCGTTTCTGCTGGAACTTTATTTCAAAATGCTCCAATGAAAACGCCATTTATGTCAGAGATTTGGATACTCGAAATTTCTACATTTAATTTAAAAAAATAAAAAAGGTTTTATTTATTTGTTTTATTTAATTAAAGCTTATTTTATTATTAGAGGCACAGCATTAAGTTTTTTAATTTTTTTCAATTTTAGGCCCGGTTTATTTTTAAGACATTTTTAATTGATAATAATATATTTTTGAATCTGAATAATTTTTTAAATTAAATTTAAAATATTCTGTGTAACCCAAAAAATATTTTAAATAAATACATAGTTTGTTGTGTTAAATAAAAATAAAATTGTAAATAATTTAAAAATTAATTTTTTTTTTTTGATCCTCAGTTTAAAAAATATTTTCTTTTCATTTGAATAAATTAAATAAAAATAGTTTTGTGTTAAAATTATTCGTTAAATATCCTTCTACTATTTTAAAAAATATTTTTTTAATTTTAATTATTTATTTTTAATTAAAAAAAAATGTCTTTGCTACCAGAGCCAAGAAGAAAACAAAGAATTAGTATTGATCCTCAAAATTTAAATTGGGCAAACGATGAAAAACGTTTTGGGAAGAAATTAATGAAAAAGATGGGTTGGAATGGTGGAGGATTGGGACCTGAAGGTTGTGGAATACAAAAATGTATTGAACCAAAACATAATAGTAATCAAAGAGGTTAGTGATATATTTATATTTATTGAAGAGAATAGACCCTAAATATATGTAAAGTTTAACTCTTTCCTTTTTTATGGTCAAAAGATTGGTGTCAGGGTTGCTCTCATATTTTATTTATTTATTTTTTTTGCCGTCAAAAGGAAAAGAAATTAATATATTTCTACCTTTAGGACTTGGAGCAAATAACAACAATTGTATTCCTCACCAAAATGAATATGAACAGATTCTGGCTGATTTAAATAAAGCAAAGAAGATTAAAAATGAAACAGAAAATATTTCTGTTGAAAGAAAAATAATGAAAAAAGAAAAATTAAAGAAAAGGTTATACTCTTTTTTGTTTCAAGATTAAATATATTTCCTTAATATTTAAGAAAGAATGAAGAAGAAAATCAGAGAATTAATGAACACGTAAATAGTCTAGCGATGGATCAATATTTTGCACAAAAAATGGCAAAGATTAGGAAGAAAACAAAAGAAAAATAAAAACGAATAAACTTGATTGTTTTAATTCTGTTGTTGTTAAAAATGATTCCACATTAAATATTCAGTAGCAGTTTATGTGCCACTTTCAGATGTCTTTAATGGATCTGTGGAATTTTAGATTATTTATGTTTAAAAATAGGAAACCTGTCTCTGAAGTAGAATAAGCAATTGAATGAGTTCTTATTGTATAGTTGGCATTAGAAACCTGAAAATAAGAGTAAAATGAAACGCGTAAAAATAGAAAAAAGAGAAATCCTTGGAAATAAAAGGGAACCAATGTTTAAAAATACTCAAAAATAGTTATTTGGCATTGTGAATTTTCTTTTTTCTCTAACCTTTCTCTCGTTCAAACCAATATTGTCAACTTTTCTAGAAGCTTTCTATAAAAACTTAAAGACCTTCTCAATAGTCATTCCATGATCTCCAAGCACAAATAAAATTGAATCTTTTGGAAGATGTTGGGTTAAATTTAGAATTAATTTGTCCATTTGAACTAATTTTCTGGTCATTTCTGGATGTGCAGGGCCGTAACGATGACCGGCATGGTCAACGCCTAGACAATGGGCTATTATTAAAGACCAGTCAGAACGCCCAATTTCGTTGAAAATGTTGGCTTAAATTGACCCTTTTTTAAGGTTTAAAAATTAAAAGGGAGACCGAAATGTCCGCAAATCTTTTAAATTAATTTTAATTCAATTTTGGACATTTAATTAAACAAAAATAAATTAAAATAATCAATTTAGAAGGGGGAAAAATTGTGAAAGAATTGGAATTAAATTTAAGGGAAATTTTAGAGTCCAAAATTAAAATAATTAAGCAACTTGCGGATTAAAATAAATGACTCAATATTTAATTAATTTAAAATTAATACCAATAACAGTATTGTCTACAGTATCCAAGTCTTTTATGTCAAAGCTTGGCTCTTCAAAATGTCTGTGAAAACGACCAGGCAAAAGTTGTAACCTTTAATTAAAAAATTAGATTTAATAAAAAAGGAGGGGTTAATTGTAAGGGTTTGAAAGACTCCCACACATCTTCCCCTTTGAAAAAAAATTTTTTTTTCTTTAAATGTTGTTCCCCCCGTGGATTAAAAATAAATAAAAAGCTCTTTTTAAAATAAAGTTTATTGTTAGCAAAAATAAAATAAAAAATTTCTTGATTTAGGAGTAATTAATTAATCAAAATTAATTGTTTATTAACCCCTTTTAATTAGAATAATTAAATTAAAAACCATGTTTCATCCCCCAACAGAGTAGCATTCTTCTCCTTAGCCAACAATTGATCCAAAATATTATCTTCAGAAATCTGTGTTCCATCAAAGTTATCTCCCGCTTCAATAAATGCAGGCACACTTCCCGTTACTAAAGCCTTAATTCTTTGAAATGTTGTTGTTGGTGCTTCTGCAATGAAGGGGAAAAGGAGAGCATTTTTAGGCTGTTCTCGTAGAAGTTGGGCAATATTTGACTAAAAATTGAGGTAATTAATTAGGTCAATAAATAAATAAATTTACAGAATTTATTCTGATTTTATTCAGAATTTGTTAAGCAATTTTATTTATTATTTAAAAAAAACCATGTGTCCATGATAATATCTCTCGTCACCTTCAAATCTCTGCTTTTCTCCAAAACAATTTTCATAAGGAAAAATAAAATCATAACGAAGAGCATCAATAATTAAAATAATACTTCTATTATATTTAGGCTTGATCCAGCAATCTTCTGGGTTGGAAGTAACGATGTCTAAACAAGAACTTTTTGATGGAAGAACATGACGTTTGACAAGTAATCCTTTTTGAAAAATAATTAAAGAAATTGTGTAGCTTAATGAAAGTGCAATAAATTTTAACATTGTAGAACGAGAAGAAGCCCATGATGATAAAATAAAGATCATAAAGTTGATTAAAAAAGCTCAAAGATTATTAAAAAATGTGAAGGAAAAAAAGAAAAATTATTAATTTTTGAAAATTTATTAAAACTAAAAGCTTTGGCAAAACGTTTCTTAGCGACTTTCACATTTCTTCTCTCACTTTTCTCTTTTTCTCTGCTTAGCTCTCTTTTATTTGCATTCTCTTTTCAAAATCTAGATTTTGAAATCTCACATACGCCTTATTGAATTTCTTGTTTTTTTGTCATCTAGACCGCCTAATTAGATCATCAATATGTTTTTTATGAAGAGGCTCATGTCTGAGAATGTTCCTGATTTGATTACTGGTTCTTCTTGGTGGAAAAAACCGTTGGTTTTTCTTTTAATTCGTTGATAAATGTTGATTTATTTTTAGACTTTATTATAATCCAGTTGTACATCCATTGTCTAGAGGACCTGATTTCAGTTTTTTGGATGGTCGTAAGCCGGCAATTACGACAAAAGTAGAATTGAAAGACGAAAGAACCAAGTTAAACTTGGGGTATATTTTTTCATATTAAACTTAGAGGGGAGACTAACTTTTGTTAAGAAACAATTTTAAAGATTAACAAGATATTTTAAATATTCTTTTCTTTCAGAAACAAATAGTCCATTATCTGAATGAAATAAAAATTGCTGAACAGCTTTACGAAGAGCAACAAATGAAGAAAACACTTAGAACTGAACAAATAGAACAGAGAAAACCTAAAGAGAAAGGGATTGAGAGTGTATTCTAATTTAAATGTTTTTTTATTTTCTATTTATAAGTCGATAAATTTAAAAAGTTTGTTTACTTTTTCATTAAATAGTTTTAAATACATTTTACTATTTTTTACTTATCTATTTTGTATTTTTAATTCTTTCCTTTTTTAGAATTCACTAATTATCAATTTAGCTGTTCTCTACAAATTTACTGAAATGAGTTCAAGTATGAGTACAAGCCCTGAAAGAAAAAAAGCCAAACTTGAAAAGGTTTCTAATTCTGCAATATATTCTAATATTTAATATTAAGCATGTTTGTGTTTTTGATCCTTTCGACAAGGAGCTTGTTTATATTCCGCTTTCTGAGGATGGAAACTTGCCAAGATCTTATCTCGAATCTAAATTTCCTGATGCTCAATGTTTAGAATATAAAGATGAGGATATCAACTCGAACATCGTAGTCGTGTATATTTATTGAATTGTGATATTAATATTGTCTTTATTTAGTTTTGATGACAAAAAAGGGGCTTTCTTACCACCTGTAGACGGCTGGCAAGGCAAGCAGTTTAATTTGGTTTTCAAAGGTTCTTTTTTTTTATTTAAATCTTTTAAAGTTGATTTTAGACAAAAGCCGAACGGCTACCGATGTTGCCCAAAGCATTAGCCATACAGAAGGTTAAGATTTTAATTTCTAAAATTCTGTTGAAAATTTTTAGATATTTAATCTTTAAAAAATGATAATTCTTAATTTTATTATATTCTATTTCAGATCCTCCAATAAATTTCTCGACAGGTATATTTTTATGTTTATGCTCACTTTAAGTTGAAGAGTTCACATAAATTTATTGTCAAATTAGGTACTTTTCTGAGCAACTTGCGTCCGCGTATTTTTTCCTCGACTTTTAATACCTAGTGATTATTTGGTGATATAAAATTAATAATTTGTGCTAGAATTTAATCTTGTGTTCCAGAGTGCTTCTTAATACTCCGATTTTACCTATAATCTGGTGATCTATATATTAAAGCCATCCACTTATATTGGGAAAAATTATTAATTTTATGTCCATAAATTAATTACTTAAATATTAAAAGTTGCAGACAAAATTTGCGGACTTTAATTGCCAAACAAAAAATACCTTTTATTATTATTATTTAATTTTGAATAAAACTTATTTTAGTGAGCCTTCCAGATCCAAAAGATCTGGAAAAATATTCATTTTATATACTAAATGATATTGGTGGCAAAGATTGTGTAACGGCTATTAAAAAACACTACTTCCTTACATTTCGGCACGGCACCCATAAGCAATACAAAATTGGAGATGTTATTAAAATATATTCAAATGATGGACAAAAAACTTTTGATGCAATAGTCAAACGATGTGTTGAGAATTTTGATATAATTTTCCTAAAAAGCGTTGAACAAATTGTTGCTAGAGATCCTCCTATTTGCTCTACACCATGTGGTGGTCAACTGGTAACCCTATGTGGGAGAGGAAACAACACTACAGATCTTTCATTTCTTAGTGGATGTATTCATCAAGAACGGCATTTAATTGGTTTAAAATATTTTAGTGAAATGACAATTAATTTAAGGATTTGGACCTCATTCTTTACCGTTTTCACTTTGTTCACATAATACAACATTTGGAGACAGCGGTGCATCCGTTTGGGACAATCACGGCCTAATTGGTATAAACTTGGGAATTGTGGGATTCTCTGTGGATCCATTAGATGATGCTTTGAGTCGTGCAGCAACTTTTCCTATAAGAAATTACGTAGTCAGATCTGATACAATTCTTAACATATTAAGTGTATGTTTTTTAATTTAAAAAATTAAAAAAAAATTTAGTCGTTTATTCATGGAGTTGTTGCAATACCAACTTGACGGTATGATTAATCAAGTTCAGAATTTTATTATAAATTTTTGATGTGACATTTATTTGCTTATGAAAGTTTTGACTTATTAAAAGAGGTTTACTTAATTACATATATTAAAATGATTTAATTTTAAAAAATAATTTTCTTTGCATTTTTAGCATTTAAACACTTGGTTTATTTTTTTATGTGATGAAAAACAATTATGATGATATTTTTTGATTTATTTTTCTTTAAATATAATTTTCCTTATGATTAAATTTTGACTATATTTTTCTTTTAACCTTTATTGGACTAATGTTTTCACATTATTTATAATTAATCATTCAAATACTTTCATTTTTTAGAATTATTTTTAATTAATCTTAAAGAAATGGTTCGTGTTATAATCAAGGGTGGTGTCTGGAAAAATACAGAGGTTTAATTTAATTTTTAAATTTAACAAATATTTCATTAGGATGAGATTCTTAAAACAGCTATTATGAAATATGGGAAAAATCAATGGAGTCGTATTGCTTCTTTGTTACACAGAAAATCTGCAAAACAATGCAAAGCTCGTTGGTATGAGTGACTTGATCCTCGTATTAAAAAGACTGAATGGTCACGAGAAGAAGATGAAAAGCTTCTACATTTGGCTGAAATTATGCCAACTCATTGGCGTACAATTGCCCCAATTGTGGGTAGAACTGCTGCACAGTGTTTAGAGAGGTTTTCTTTAAATTTATTAAAATTAGAATTAATTATTAAAGATATGAATATCTTCTTGATGAAGCACAACGTCGTGCTGAAGGTATTGAAGAAGGAGATAGCTTAAAAGAGGGTTAAGACTAGTGATTTTGATGCTTTTGAACAAGATGTGAAACCAAATTATCTAAACTCCATGTTCTAAACAACAACAATTCTATCAATTATCAAAACAAATGATTTTGAATTAACTTATTTTTTTATGAGAATTAATAAATAAGAGAAAGGTTATTTTGTCTGTTTAATAGAATAATTATATTTTAAAACTCAAATTAAACCTTTCTCCTTCATTTTAGAATGACTTTAATTTAAATATGCAATTTGTGGGAGCAGACAATTCTCCAATAAATAATGATTTGCGAACAGATTCACGTCCTGATCTAAATCTTCAAAATCTTATGAATACTTCAACAAACAGCGGAGCTACTACAGCTGCATTTGTCCTTGGAAATGCTGGAAAGTTTTTTCAGAATACCGCAACGATTTTAGGCTTTACAAGGTTTTATTCATAATTATTTATGTACAAGTTAATTGTTTAGGAACTGGCTTAGAAAAAATGATGGAAAGAAAATGTTTCAATTATTTTAGATTACAAATATTTTAAAATTCTATTCTTCAAATAAATTTTAATAAAAATCTTTTGACAGAACGACTGAATCAACTGTTCAGGACTATTTCTGACTTCCTCTGATGAAAATTGAATAAATAAATTTGCTTCGTATATTTAATTTTATATATTAGCTCTTTTTTAATTTGTATATTTTAATGTATGAAGCATCTATAAAAACGGATAGTTCCATTATTTGCTTTAAATTTTGTTCGTTTTAATCTTTTCTTTAATTGGATAAAATTAAATTTTTTTAATTTATTTTTTAATTAATTGTTTATAAATACATTTGATTATTTATTTTTAATTTTTTTTTAGACTTCATTATCCTTATAGGTTTATTCTTTTAACGACACTTGCTGAACAATGAGTTCTTCTGATAGTTCGGGTTCTCCGTCTAACAAAAAGGCTAAAATTGAACAGGTTTTAATTCTACAGATATAAATATTCTTTGTTTCAAAATATTAGCTTTAAAAGGAATAATATAGCTGCAAATAAAGACATTATTTTAATGTTAAAAGCCATTTCTATTAAAATTAAAATTTAGAACGTCGTCAACGTTCGTGGATCCGATGGTGTCGTCTATGGCCTTTTTCTTATACAAGACAGGAAATTGCCAATGGCAACTTTAAAATCCAGATTTGGAGATGTTTCAGGCCTTCAATATGCAAATCAAACTGGGATTCCAGGCCCTAACTTCTTTGTTGTCACGTTTGACTAGGGTATTTTTCAAAGATATTTTTTATTTTACAGCTTTGAAGAAGAGACTAATTCCTTTGTTGAGCCACCAACTAGCTGGGAAGGGAAAACTCTTGAAGTTATCTATAAAGGTTCTTTTTTATTTAAATCTTTTAAAATTCTATTTTAGATCAAGTTCAGAGGACACCTCACCATACAGAAGGTTAAGATTTTAATGTCTAAAATTCTGTTGAAAATTTTTCTATATTTACCTATCTTTAAAAAATGATAATTCTTAATTTTATTATATTCTATTTCAGATCCTCCAATAAATTTCTCGACAGGTATGTTTTTATATTTATGCTCCCTTTAAATTAAAGATTTCACATAAATTTATTGTCAAATTAGGTACTTTTCTGTTTTAGCAACTTGCGTCCGCGTATTTTTTCCTCGACTTTTAATACCTAGTGATTATTTGGTGATATAAAATTAATAATTTGTGCTAGAATTTAATCTTGTGTTCCAGAGTGCTTCTTAATACTCCGATTTTACCTATAATCTGGTGATCTATATATTAAAGCCATCCACTTATATTGGGAAAAATTATTAATTTTATGTCCATAAATTAATTACTTAAATATTAAAAGTTGCAGACAAAATTTGCGGACTTTAATTGCCAAACAAAAAATACCTTTTATTATTATTATTTAATTTTGAATAAAACTTATTTTAGTGAGCCTTCCAGATCCAAAAGATCTGGAAAAATATTCATTTTATATACTAAATGATATTGGTGGCAAAGATTGTGTAACGGCTATTAAAAAACACTACTTCCTTACATTTCGGCACGGCACCCATAAGCAATACAAAATTGGAGATGTTATTAAAATATATTCAAATGATGGACAAAAAACTTTTGATGGAATAGTCAAAAAATTTTCTGATAATTTTGACCTTATTTTCTTAAAAAGCGAGGAACAAATTATTGCTAAAGATCCTCCTATTTGCTCTTCACCGTGTAATGGTCAAATAGTAACCTTATGTGGTAGGGGAAACGACACTACAGATCTTTCATTTCTTAGTGGATGTATTCATAAAGAAAAATTTATTGGTTTAAAACATTTTAGAATGAATTGACATTTAATTTAAGGATTTGGACCTGATTCTGGACCGTTTTCACTTTGTTCACATAATACAACACTTGGAGACAGCGGTGCATCCGTTTGGGACAATCACGGCTTAATTGGTATAAGCTTGGGTATTGTGGGATTCTATTTGGAGCCATCAAATAATGCTTTGGAGCGTGCAGCAACTTTTCCTATAAGAAATTATGTAGTCAGATCAACTTCAATTCTTTGTTTATTAAATGTATGCTTTTTAATTTAAAAATTTTTTTAAAGTTTTAGTCGCTTATTCGTGGAGTTGTTTTAATACCAACTTGACGGTATGATTAATCAAGTTCAGAATTTTATTATAAATTTTTGATGTGACATTTATTTGCTTATGAAAGTTTGGACTTATTAAAAGAGGTTTACTTAATTACATATATTAAAATGATTTAATTTTAAAAAATAATTTTCTTTGCATTTTTAGCATTTAAACACTTGGTTTATTTTTTTATGTGATGAAAAACAATTATGATGATATTTTTTGATTTATTTTTCTTTAAATATAATTTTCTTTGATTAAATTTTGACTCCATTTTTCTTTTAACCTTTATTGGACTAATAATGTTTTCACATTATTTATAATTAATCATTCAAATACTTTCATTTTTTAGAATTATTTTTAATTAATCTTAAAGAAATGGTTCGTGTTATAATCAAGGGTGGTGTTTGGAAAAATACAGAGGTTTAATTTTATTTTAAATTTAAAAAATATTTCATTAGGATGAGATTCTTAAAGCAGCTATTATGAAATATGGGAAAAATCAATGGAGTCGTATTGCTTCTTTATTACACAGAAAATCTGCAAAACAATGCAAAGCTCGTTGGTATGAGTGACTTGATCTTCGTATTAAAAAGACTGAATGGTCACGAGAAGAAGATGAAAAGCTCCATTTGGCTGAAATTATGCCAACTCATTGGCGTACAATTGCCCCAATTGTGGGTAGAATTGTTTAGAGAGGTTTTCTTTAAATTTATTTGAATTAGAATTAATTATTAAAGATATGAATATCTTCTTGATGAAGCACAACGTCGTGCTGAGGGTATTGAAGAAGGAGATAGCTTAAAAGAGGCAAAGAAACTTAAGACAGGTGATGTTGATCCTGCGCCTGAGACTAAACCTGCAAGGCCTGACCCTATTGATATGGATGAAGATGGTCAGTAATTTTTTTGGGTTTGGGGCTCTATTCTTAGATAAATTTGCCTAGGCTGAACACCTATCTTTATTTTCAGAATTGGAAATGTTATCTGAAGCACGTGCCCGATTAGCCAATACACAAGGAAAGAAAGCCAAACGTAAAGCACGTGAAAAACAATTAGGAGAAGCCAGAAGACTTGCTTCTCTTCAAAAAAGAAGAGAATTAAGAGCTGCTGGAATTATTATTGGATCTGGCTGGACATATAAAATGAAGAAACATCATCTTATGGATTACAATAATGAAATACCTTTTGAAAAACAAGTTCCAGCTGGTTTTCATGATCCAGTTGAAGATAAATTTGATAAGTCACAGAAAACAATGGTTGAAGAAAAAAGACGAGATTGGCAAGAAAGAGATGATAGAAAGGCTGATAAAGATAAATTGAAGAAAAGAAAGTTTGTTTATAATATCTTTAGGCTGTTTAATTTATTCTTTAAAATTAAATATTAAATTTAAGAAATGAAGACTTACCTGAGTCGATCTTTGGTGAAAAACATGAAAAAAAGCGAAGTAAACTTCTCTTACCTGAACCACAAATTTCCGATAAAGAATTGGAAGATATAATAAAAATTGGTCATGTTTCTGATTCTGTTAGGGAATTGGTTGATGATAATCCTTCAAGGTTTTTTTTTAATTAAAAGAATTGTTATTAATTTATTCTTTAAAGTACTCTTCTTCATGATTATAATGAATCTGCAAGAATGAATGCATTTTCTGCACGTACACAAAGAGCTGTTTCTGGAGATGTTGATACTGTTGCAAGAGTATTTTTTTTAAATTATTTTTTAGTTATTAGTAGTGGGCAGCTAAATATATTTTTCTGATCTGAACCGGATTTCTATAGCTCATTGTCAGCAGGACTTGTTAGGCTCTTGTTTTTCTAGCTTAATCCAGCGGTCCGGCGCTGGGAATTTTTTAGTTTTCCCATTCATTTCAGGGACAGCAATTGAATCCAATTTAATATTTAAATTCATTCTATATTTTAGTCTTCATATTCGCTAAACTTTTTATTCTTTTTAGGCAGCAGATGATTTATTGGCTCTTACAAATGTTGAAACACCACTTAAAGGAGGTCTTAACACTCCTTTACATACTAATGACTTTAGTGTTCCTGGTAGTCAAAGACAGCCAATTGCTACACCAAACACTGTTCTATCAGCAATGGCTGCTACTCCAAAGAATGTTGGTGTTGGTCGTAAGTTTTTTTGAAGTTTAATTTTGTCAATTTTTTGAACATTTTTTCATGTATTTTTGTTCGAAAGTTTAATTGATTTTATTTTAATTAGTCTACAAATAGTTAAGTTAACATTTTCCAATGTATCGTTATAGTTTGGTGGTAGGGTTGTGAGTTACTAAGGTTAGGGTACAGGTTCGATGCTTGTTGAGTGATAGCTATTTTAAGCAAGTCGAATTAAAAAATAAATTTTTTCTTTTTATTTTAAAGCCTAAAAGATTTAAAAAATTATTTTTTTTCAAAGAACCTCCTGGTTCTCAACGTACTTTAGCTTCATTAACACCTGGTGGTGCTTCAACAACCACTGAAATGAATACTCCTTTTAGAGATCAATTAAATATAAATCCAATTTCTGATGAAACTAAACCTTCTAAAAAAGAATTACAGCAACAATTCTTTCAATTACCAAAACCTAAAAATGATTTTGAATTGACTGATGTTTTTGATGAAGAAGAATATAAACTAGAGGAAATGGAAAGGTTGTTTTTAATTTTTTCCTTAGGAATTTAATTTAGAATGATGGTACAAGGCTATTTAATAATTAATAAGTAAAAATCAGGGATTTTTTATTTTACCCATCTATGCTCCATGTTCTAAATGACTAATCCTATCAATTGTCAAAACATAAATAATTTTGACTGATTTTTAATGAAAATTAATAAATAGGAGAATGGTTAATATTTCTTTTAAAAGTTATTTTTTTCATTTTACCTTCCTCAATTTAATAATTATATTTTAAAAATTGGATTAAACTTTTCTTCATTTTAGGATGCCTTTAATTTAAATATACAATGTGTGAGCAGACAATTCTCCAATAAATAATGATTTGCGAACAGATTCACGTCCTGATCTAAATCTTCAAAATCTTGTGAATACTTCAACAAACAGCGGAGTCACTACAGCTGGATTTGCCTTGGAATTGCTGGAAAATCTTTTCAGAACACTGCAACACTTTTAGACTTTACAAGGTTTTATCCATAAATATAAGTTAACTGGAGTCTAGGAACTGATCTAAAAATCAATTATTGAAAGAAAACCGTTTATTTTAGATTACAGATATTTTTTAAATTAGAATGTATTTCACAAAAAATTTTAATAAAACTCTTTTGACAGAACGACGGAATCAACTGTTCAGGACTATTTTTGACTTTCTCTGATGAAAAATGAATAAATAAATTTGCTTCGTATATTTAATTTTATATACCTATTAGTTTTTTAATTTATATTTTATATGTATAAAGCATTTATAAAAACGGATAGTTCTGTTATAGTTTTAAATCATGTTCGTTTTTATCTTTTCCTTAAATTGGATAAAATTAAATTTTTTTAATTTATTTTTTAATTAATTGTTTATAAATACATTTGATTATTTATTTTTAATTTTTTTTTTAGACTTCATTATCCTTATAGATTTATTCTTCATGACAATTGCTGAACAATGAGTTCATCTGATGGTACCGGTTCTCCGTCTGAAAAAATGGCTAAAATTGAAGAACAGGTTTCTAATTAAATTTTATCGGAGTTTAAGTCCAATAATTTAATTCCAGGTTGCTCTTGTTAATGATTCTAAGTATAATAGGGAAATTGAGATTGTTGTTTCCGATGATGGGACATTGCGGTTAACATCACTTGATCGTGTATTTCCTGGAGCTTATGGTTTACATTATATAAATTCAAAGACTGGACGAAAGCGATTTGTTGAGTATGTTTATGCAGTGGAATATTAAATATATTTTCATTATCTACAGTTTTGATAATACGAAAAATGCTTTTTTGCCGCCCGAAGATGGATGGGATGGAAAAATATTTCATGTTATTTATAAAAGTTCTTTCTTTATTCAAACATAAGTTTTAATATTAAATCTTAGATCAAGTTCAGAGGATGCCTTGCCATACAGAAGGTTAAGATATTAATTTTTAAAATTTGTTGAATTCTACATAAATTTTGAAAACATGATAATTTTTTATTTGTAACTCATTTTTAGGCTTGTTAGGTTCTGAAATGAAAAATTATTTATTCTTTATTAAAAGAAACAACACAATTGCTTGTGCGACTTTATTAAATGGGGATTATCTGGCAACTTATGGATCTATTGCAAATTGGCAAATTGACCAAACCATTCAAGTATATTCATCAGAAGAAGTTATGTATGAGACAAAAGTTAAATACATTTGCAAACGACAAGACTTTATTTTACTAAAATCAAACAAAAGAATAATGGAGTGGCCGCGTATTTGCAAAAAAGGATGCGTAGGAGCAATAAAAATTCATGGAAGAGGTAACAATGAAAACAAACTTTGCTTTAACAATGGATGTTCTTCTATGATGATATGTTTTACAGGTTGAATTATTTATAAGAAAAATTAAAATTTTTAAAATTGAAGAACAAGGACCTTTTATGCTTGGAATGATGTGTACAGGACCGGGTGACTTGGGCGCCCCAGTTTTCGATGATTGTGGTTTGTATGGTATGCTTGTTAGAAGATTACCACACCATGTCCCAACTTGTAATACTAGTGATGAAATTAAAGAGGCATTCAAGGATAATAGCGCTCGTTACATAAAAAATGTAATCGTACTTGCTAAAGATTTGATCGAACATTTAACTGTATGTTGTTTTAATTATTAAATCCTTAACTATTTTAAATTATCTGTTCTAAAATTTCCGTATTTTTATCAATGAAAAAGAAATTAATAAATAATAACTTTAAGGCCTTTGAGAGAGATCAATCTCCAAAGAAAACGACGGAAGAGTCCGATCCTGTTGACGTTTGGAGACTTGGTGGTACCGAGTTGATACCATTATAAAATATTGTTTGTTTATTTTTTGTTTATATTTATATATAGTTTCTTTGTAGTTTACTTCTCAATGTAAATTTTGTTGACGTGATGACTGCCGACCTTCATTATTTAAAATTTTTTAAAAATTACTCTTATTTGCTTAAAAATCATTGGAATCATTATAAAGGTTATTTTTGAATATATAATTTTAAATGATTTAAAAATAATTTTGTTAGGCGTTTAACAGCCTCCTCTACTTCATTTTTTATAAGAAAGAACAGGCTTTTGGATTTATTTATTCTTTAAATATAATTTTCTTTATGATTAAATTTTGACTGCATTTATCTTTTAACCTTTATTGGACTAATGTTTCCAATTTATTTATAATTAATCATTCAAATACTTTCGTTTATTAGATTTTGGATTATTCTAATTTTTGCTTACTTTTTTTTTTTTTTTAACTTTTCAAAAGCATTATCAATTATAATAATCCTTTATTTACAACATTTGTCTAACAATTGTATTAAATTTGAGCTTATGGGTCCGCCTGGGCGTTGTTTTATTAATGACCAGGTTTTTATTTCACTTTAAATCTGTTATGTAAATATCAATAATTCAATTTCTAGCTTGTTACAGTTCGTGATCCTGTCTCTAATAGTAGAACCATGATTCCTATTTCCGATGATAGAACTCTACCAATGGAAAAACTTAATTGCTTTCCTGGCGCTGTTGGTTTAAAATATAAAAATCCAATGACAGGTTATCTACATTATATTGAGTATGTTGATTAAAGATTTAAATGTATCTTTTTACAAAGGTTGGATAAGGAAAAAAAGAATTTTTTGCCACCTTCTAATGGGTGGGGTTGAAAGGAATTTGAAGTTGTTTATAAAGGTTATTTCTAATTTTAAGCATTTAAATAATTTACAAAACAGATGAAGTTAATGGTACTACACGTGAAAGACATTATATCGAAGACCAGGTTTTTATTTAATTTATTTTTTATTTAAATTCAATATTCAGTTCATTGTTGTTCTCAGTCCTTTTGATGGTAATCCAATCGAATTTCCTCTTGCTGGGAAAGGAACAATGCCATTATCTTCTCTTAACCGTAGATTCCCTGGTGTCCATTGCTTAGAATATAAGAATGAAAAGACTGGTCGAATGCGTTCTGTTGTGTATGTTTTTTGTTAAATAAAATTTATTTTTGTTTACAGATTTGATGAGTATAGTAAAGCTTTTTTGCCACCTTCGGATGGATGGGAAGGAAAGCAGTTTACTATCGTTCTTGAAGGTTATTTTAACTTATTAAATTATTTAATTTAATTAGATATTCCATTCTAAAATTAAATATTTTTAGATTAGACTGCAACAACTTCAACTAATCCTACCAGGTCAGTGTTTTTAATTTCCCAGGATGCCGTTAAATTGGATTAACTTTTGTTTTTTTGCTACTTTAAAACCTCAAAAATTGTCTAGCACTTTAAACCAAAAGCACTTTTATGTTTTACTTCAATTTTATTAACTTTTGTACTTTTTGTCTTTATCCTTTTAGCATTGATATTCCCTAAAATTATTAAAATAAAATACTTATAAATCCTTCTTTTTAGAAGAACAATTATTTATTTAATTTAATAAATTAATGCCTTATTTACTTTTTAATTAAAATAATTAATTTATTTAAATATTTTTTTATCTTTAAATTTTTAACATTTTACTACACTTATTCAGACAATAATTACTCTATTTTATTTAATTAATTAATTATGTCAAGCTTTCATTTCTCCTCTAAAGTTTTAAATTTTATTGATACAAGACCAAAGGCTACGGAATTAAAGGTTTTTTTTATATTTAATTAAATTAAATTTTAAATGCTTGTTTAGGGTGCTGTTAAATTAGATCCTAATTTATTGGAGTATTTACCAACTGAAAGGCTTAATTTGCCAAAACAGGAACATTCTATTAGTTTAAATAACACCATTTTTGCTACCTTTGATAAGCAGGTTTTTAAATTAAAATTTATATTTAATTGTTTGGAAGCTTCTCAAAAATCGATAATTTATTTTAATGTTTATTTAGACGCAAAATACAATTAAATAAATAAATTTAATTTTTAAATTAAATTTAGATTTCCTTTTTATTTTTTTCCCTTTACATTAATTAAATTACCCCTTTTAATACATAATAATTTAAAATTTATTTTTAAAGGATCAATCATTGTCGGAATTCATTGCTCACCTTTGCAAACAAATTGGACTTGAATTGAGTTTATTTAATACTCAAAATATATCTGAACATTTGGCTTTAATGTTCGATGACAGAATTAATTTTGTTACTGAAAAAAATAAAAATTTAATTAATCAGGTTTTTTTTAATTAATTAATTTTATTTAATTTTAAATTATTCTTTTAAGGGGTTTATTCTTATTTTAACTGTTTCTCCTTTAAATTATGCAAATTATTTTTTGGAAAAATTGCCTTCTTTAACTACAGAAAAATTATCTTTATTTTCTTCTCTTTGTCAGGATTCTCTATTTATTGAAAAATTTTTTTATTTAAAGGTTTATTTTAATTATTTTTGTAGGTAAATAAAAGGTGTTTTATTTTAAATTATTTTTATTAAATTTTAATTAGTCAAATAAGTCTCTAATTTTAAAGAAATAAAATTCCTTTAGTCTCATAATTAAATTTAAAAATATTTTTTTAAAATAACAGACTTCTCTATTTTTAATTAATTTACCTTTTTTAAGGAGTTCATTTTTTTAAAGAAATATTTAATTTTTCTTTATTTTAATTATTTTGTTTTTAATTAATAATTTAATAGGGTATTCAACAAATTACCAAAATAATTGAAGAAACGGATAATTTAAATAGGTTAATTTTTATTTTAATTTATTTAAAATTTATTCTTTTTATTTTTAAAGTTCTTCTATTTATTTAACTTTATTAAATATTATTCTTCAATTAATTCATTCATTTCCCCAATTATTTCCTTGGTCAGAGTTGTCTACTCTATTTGTACGTAAAATTTCCTTCTTTGTTAATGGACAAGCAAAATTGGAACAAAACGAAACTAGAGCTTTGGCTTTGGAAATGCTTTTGGATATTTCTGAACATTGGTATTTTTATATTGGGTTTAAAAAGGGGAAATTGACTGACATTTAATAATTTTTGAGTAAAATATCTATGCTATAATAGAAGGAAAAAGGTTTTAACTTGTTCAGTGGTTAAGTGGTAGTGATGTCGACTGTGTATGATTAGGCGTGGTTTCGAACCCGCTTTGTATCCAATATTTTTTTTGTCTTAAAATTCTTTTTTTTAATTTCTAATCTTTTTTTATTTTAATAATTTTAGATTCTAAAAATATTAATTAAATTTTAAACCTTCAGTGAACACTTAAATGAAAGTCTCAAGTCTGAAATACCCGTAGACATGCTAATCAGACACTTGGATAATTCAAACGAGAGAGTAATGTTAGGCTCAATTTCTTTAATTAGTTCAATCTATTTGTTAGCTGATCGTGAGGAAAGGATAAATATTGTTAAAGTATAAAATAAATATTTTTTAAAATGTCTTTACCCAAACAAAATGGTCACTAGACATAACGGTCAAATAAATAAATTATTTAAGTTACTTCACGAAAGGCCTTTTATCTCTGCAATTGGACGTGTTCTCAATCGTGAAGGAGAAGAAACAGGAAACGAAGGGAATTTAATAAAATCAAAGCTATATAAACAATTAGCTCGTCTTCAACATATTCGTTTTGATGAGGTTTTTTTTTTAATTAAATTAATTTAATTTAAATTATTTTCCCTTTAGATTAGTGCTTTAGCCCTACGTTCTCCTACAGAAAAAGAAATTAATTTTTTAAAGGTTTTATTTTTTATTTAATTTAAATTAATTAATTAGTCTTTTAATTTAATTAATTAATTTAATTATTTTTTATAGTCTATAGGCAATGAATTAAGTGAATTTGTTGAGTCCACAATTAGCCCAGAATTGTCTACTGGTTTTTATGACCAACAAATAATTCAACAACAAAAGGATAATGAATGGTTAACCTTTAGAAAAATGGTTTAAAATTTTTAATTTTATTTAATTAAATTTAATTTATTAATTTAATTTTAATTTAATTTATTAATTTAATTTAATTTTTTAAGTTAATTAAATTTTAATTTAAAATTTTTAATTAAATTAAATTTTTTAAATTAAATAATTTTAATTTAATTAATTTAAATTTAATTTTAATTTAATTTTTAATTCAATTAATTTAATTAATTTTAATTTAAATTTTTAATTAAATTAAAAAATTTAATTTTTTATTAATTTAATTTAAAAAAAGGTTCAAAAAACGCCTCCTGGATTTTTAGCAATATTTGCAATAATTGAGTAATTAAATTTAAATTAAATTAAAATTTATTTTAATAAGGTTAACAACAAACACAACAAACAAGTCTTCTTCTTCTTCTTCTTTACCTTTCACTTTTAATGGAAATAATAAATTAATAGAAGAAGAAGAAAAGGAAGAAGAAATATATTCTCCCTCTAATTTAGCTTGGAATAAATTAAAAGAGGTTTTTTTTAATTAATTTATTTTACATTAAAAAAAATATTTATTTTATTTTTTTTTAATTAAAAAAAATATTTAATTAATTTAATTAATTATTAAATTTTTTAACCACGTTTTTACCTTTAAAAAAAATTATTAAAAAATAAAATTTTCTTTTCTTTTTAAAATAATAGTTAAACAACAATGGACTATCACCATCAAATATAATTCGTTTCCAAATTCTTGTAAATTTGTGTTTAATTTTAATTGAAGTTATTGGGGTTTGTAATGAAAGTTCAGGTTTAATTTTAATTAAATTTTAATTAAATTTAATTTTAATTTAATTAATTCATTTTAAATAATTAATTAATTATTTAATTTAATTAATTAATTAAATAAATAATTAATTAATTAAATTAAAAAAGTTTCTCGTCGTTTTGGTCTGTCTAAATCTCCTCGTTTCTTTCCTTCTGTTCTTCAATGTGAACGTCCTTTTCATGAATTATTTAGATTAATTGTTGAACTATTTTGTCAAACATGGAATGATATGAATGCAAAGTTTTTTTTTCTTTTATTTAATTTTAATTTTAATTTAATTAATTTTTATTTTTATTTAATTTTAATTTTAATTTAATTAATTTTTATTTTTATTTAATTTTAATTTTAATTTAATTAATTTTTATTTTTATTTAATTTTAATTAATTAATTAATTTTAATTTTTATTTAATTTTAATTAATTAATTAATTTTAATTTTTATTTAATTTTAATTAATTAATTAATTTTAATTTTTATTTAATTTTAATTAATTAATTAATTTTAATTAGAGATAAATAAATTAATGTAATTAAATTAATTAAAATAAATTAATTTAATGTTAAATATTACCCTTATTTATTACCATTTTTTATTTCCCATTTAAAAAAAAAAGGTTTCTAAAAATTCCTTTATTTTAATTTAATTTTATTTGAACTATTTTTAATCAATTAAAAATTAATTTTAAGATTAGAAGAAATAAATAAAGTATTTAATGTAGTGCAAGATCAATTTGAACGTTCACTTTTTGAAAATCCAAATTCTTTGGAATTATTAGAGAAGGAAATGTTGAGAAAAAAGTTTTGTTATTTTAATATGCAAAAGGTTTTTTTTTATTTTAATTTAATTTTAATTAATTATTTAATTAATTTAAATTAATTTAATTTTAATTAATTAATTATTTAATTAATTAAATAATTAATTAATTAAAAATAGATCTGGAAAAGAGAACAATTAGAACAAGAAGAATTAGAATTAAATAGTGAAAATATTCAGTTATAATTTAATTCTTTTAAATAATTTAATTTAATTTTTAGACCTTTAAAGGATCATTTACGTCCAGAAATTGAATATTTAGCTATTCGTAGAAGAATTTCTTTATTAAAAAAGGGAATGATATTTCAAAGAATTTTACCTTCAAAAACATTAAAAGGTTTTCTTTTTAATTTTATTTAATTATTTTTTTAAGATAATTCAACTTCAATGCTTGCTCTTTCTTCTTCTGTCTCTGTTCATAATTCATCTGTTCATTCCTCTGCATTATTAAACTCTGTATTTTTGTTTCTCTAACTAAACATTACTTTAAATAGCCTCAACAACAACAATATTGGTTTTGGTGTTTGGATGAACATGAAAAGTTTTTATGTTTTTGTGATTGTAATCTTAATGGTGGAAAACAAACAACAAAACTTGAAATGGAAAAGTTTGTTTTGAATAGAATAAACTTGTATTTAAGTAATTGTTTAAAAACAAGTTTATTTATTTATTAAAAACATTGGTTGAAAACAAGTTTATTTATTTATTTAAAAACAAGTTTATTTATTTATTTAAAAACAAGTTTATTTTCTAGAAAAGTATTAATTTCTGATATTAAAAACATTCTTACTGGACAAGAATTAATTTCTCATTTAAACCAACAACATGGATCTGGGAAACTTTACAAAAAGAGTCAGAATGTTTTGCGGTTTATTTAAACATTTGTGTTTTTAGAATTAATATATTCTATTTAAGTTGTGGTATTTTTATTGAATGTATTAATTCTGTTGAGTTTTTACTCTGTGCGCAAAATGAACAAGATTTTGGGGATTGGTTTGAAGCAATTAATTGTTTATGTTGGCCTCAAAAATCATTAGAAAAATTCAAAAATATTCAAAAAGAGGTTTTTAATTTTTAAAAAAATTAAAAAAATATTTTAGATTAATCAATTATTAAATTTACAAATTAATATTAGACTTATTGATGTTCCTAAATTAGAAGAAAAATTAAAAATACCCAAAATTTGTACTGATTTTAATTGGATTTTATTTAATTAATTTTTTTAATTTTATTTTTTAGACAAAAAATATTTTTTTCAATTATTTCCTTTTATTTTTTTTAATATTTATTTAATATTCCAAACAATTTTGATTTTTATTTTAGGTATTTATTTATTTATTTGCTTTTTAGCATCTCATGAATAATTTAAAAAAAAGAATTTCCGTTTTTTTATATAAAATAAAGTTTTTGGGTATTTTAAAAAAGAGAAGAAAGCTTAAAGTTTATTATTATATAAAAATGGATTAAATTTCTAAATAAAAAAAAAATTTTTTTAATTTTTATTTAATTTATTGGACAATGTTTTTCATTAAAATGACAGTCAATTTTCCTGTAAAATTAATAAAAATATAAACTACCAATTTAAAAATATATTAATAACCTCACATTAAATTGGAATAAAAATTAGTGTTGAAAATAAATTATAAAAACTGGCATTTATCTTTTATTTATTGGCAACAAATAAAAATTATTTAAATGTTTCTCTCCTCAATTATAGAAGAAATAGATTGAATAAATAAATTAAATTATTTAAACATTTATATTCAATCAACAAGTTTAATTAAAACACAAGTTTTGATAACAACAAGTTTATTAAAAACAAGTTTATTTAAAAATTGTTTTATTAAGAACAAGCTTATATAAAACAAGCTTATATAAAACAAGTTTATTAAAACTAAGTTTACTAAAAACAAGTTTAATTAAAAACAAGTTTATTAAAAACAAGTTTATATAAAAACAAGTTTAATTAAAACACAAGTTTTGATAAAAACAAGTTTATTAAAAACAAATATATTAAAATCAAGTTTATATAAAAACAAGTTTATTAAAAACAAATATATTAAAATCAAGTTTATTAAAAAACAAGTTTTATTATTATTATATTCTACAACATAAATCTTCAATTTTTTAATTCTTTAGAGTCTCTGAAATATTTATTTAATTTCCTCTTTAAGCATTTTAAATAAAAAATAAATTCTCTTTATTAAAAAAATTTTTTTATTTTTCCTATATTTAAGTAAAATCTTTGGACTATTTAATTTAAAATTTTTAAATCAAATCTTTGCTTTTTTAAGTCATTAAATAACAAAAATATTAACAAACAACCACTCAATCCTTTAAAAAAAAAAATAATTTTATTTTAATTTCCCATTACTACTTAAAATACCCCCAAACAACCAACGGTATGTAAAAATAAAAAATAAAAAAAAAGGTGGTAGGAAAAAGGATGCGGGACAACAAAATTCAATTTGCATAATCCTCCTATTTTTTGTGCCTCTTTCTTTCTTCTTTCTTTCTCTAAACATTTTGTTTAGTTGTTGTTGTTTTGTTGTGTTGAGAGAGAAAGAAAAGAAAAGGGAATTTTTTGTGTTGAGATGTTTAAATTATTTTTTAGTTTTTAAGAGTATTTAATGGAAGAAAAAAATAAATATAGGTAAAAAAAATTTTTTCTTTCTTTTTTTAATAAAACCATTTATGGATGTATTTTTTAAAGAAAAAGAAAAAATAAAAGGATTGAAGGAATGCCTGTAAAAAAATAAAAATAAATGGTAGTGTCAGTCAATTTTCTTTCTTTTTTTTGGCCTTTTTTTGGTTGTCCTTTAAGCTAATTTAAATAATTTATTTAATTAAAAAATATTTATTTATTAAAAATAATAAATTAATAAAATAATGATTGGTTAAATTAAAATAATTCTTTTTAAATAAACTCCGCCTATTTTTTAGTTTTTACTCTAACAGGCTTAAAACTAATACAAACATAATAATAATGTTGACAATTTAATAAACATAAAGAGAAAAAAAGATAGAGAAAGAAAAAATAGTTTGTTGTTTGTGTAAGTTGTTTTCTTTTCTTTTAATGTTTTGTTTGTTTGTTAGAAGGGAAAATAAACTTGTTTTTTTAAAGAAATGTTTGGATGAAATACAAAAGAACAAAAAATGTTTTGATGTTTTTTACAGTCTGTGGTTGTTAAACAAATGTTTTAAATGTTTTTAAGTGTTTTAAATGTTTTTAATGTTTTGTTTTATTATTATTGTTTTATACCTTTTCTTTTTTCTCTCTCACAGTCTCCGCCTATTTTTAAATATCTCGAACAAACCGTTGCTCATCATTTCCCTTCGCATCAACTGTCACACTTGTGGAAGGGTTATTTCATCATTTCATCCAGTAGCAATAAAAATAAAATATTTTTTTTATTTTCTTAAAATATTCTTTTATTTTTTCTATTATTTTATTTAATTTAAAAATAAATTTTAAATTAAATAATTTTTTAAATTAATTAAAAAAAGGGACAAAATTAATAGGGAAAATATTTTAATTTTTTTAAATAAATTAAATAAATTAATTTAATTAAATCTAATTTAATTTAATTAAATTAATTTATTTAATAAAAATAAAATAAATAAATAATTTAAAATAAATAAATAAAATAAAGGGTATTTTTAGAATGAAAGAAATTGAAGGGAAAATAAAAGTGTTATAAATCCCGCCCCTTTTTCTCCCAAAAATTTTGACTAAACCCAATTTGAATACATTCATATGCGCATATTCATTTTTGCCTAAAAATTACCCTTTTCTTTTATATTGCCAAAAAAATTTAAATAAATGTTTTTATTTATTTATTTATTCAGTACTCTCTCAACAACACTTCTCTAATTTAGTAAGCAAAACACACATGCAAATCACTGCTGCCTGCAGTCAAAAACATGAATAATAATAATGCTAACAATAGAAGAGAAGAAGAAGAAGGCGGAGTTAAAACAAGTTTAATAAACATACAAACAAATATTCCTAATGTTCAAACAAACATACAAACAACTAAAACTTTGTTTTCTTCTACGCCTGTTATTCAACAAACATTAACGCATACTCAAACATTACCAACTTGTTTTGACTATAATACAAAAGTTGAAAAAGTTGGAAAACATGAAACACAGGAAAAACATGAAACACATGAATTATTAACTTCACAACATGCTTTAGTTAACAACAATAATAATTCAACTTCTCTAACTTCTATAGACTATGCTATTTCAATTAATCCCCCGTCCTCTTTAGAATGTTTAACAAACACTCAAACGCCTGTTATAATACGTTGTCCGACTGAAAGATTAAACAATAATGATTGTAGTAGTAATATTTATTCCTCTACTCAATTAAATTCTTTTGATTATTTTAATAATAATCAATGGATTCCACAAATTGCAATATGCCCTTCAATTGCTGAATTGTCTAATAGTGGGGGAATACAACAAGAAATACCCCAACAAGCAATGACTGCAATTGAAGCAATTCAAGTAATTTAAATTAAATTTAAATTAATTTAAATTTTAAAGTCTTCCTCTGCTTATTGGTGGTTAGATCCCCAACAACAAATGGCAGCAGTTACTCAACCTTTTCTTTTTGCTTCAGATTGGGCAACAAATCCAAGTTGTTCTTCTGTATATCAACAACAACAACAAATACCTTCTAATCAAACAAATGTTGAAATTAATTACCAATCTACATTTGAAGGATTAAATCAACAACAACAACAATTAATTAATAATTTCCCTATATTCTCTAATGAAGAACAATTACAACAATGGATAGAAGGGTTGAGTCATTACCCTTCACAACTTATTAATATACCTACATTTGATGGACAAAACTTTATCTCAAGTTATAGTGGTTCTGATAATAGACAAATGTGTATTACAGAAACTAGAGATATTAATGAAACACAAGTGAGTTTTAAACATTAAATAAACTTGTTTTTAAATAAACTTGTTGATTACATAAACTTAGTTTTAATAAAACTTGTTTTATAAAACATTAATATTTAAAACTTGTTTTTAATAAACTTATCATTATTTAAAACTTGTTTTAAATAAACTTGTTTTTAATGAAACTTGTTTTTAGTAGAACTTGGTTTTAAATAAAACTTGTTTTTTAAATAAACTTAGTTTTAATAAACTTGTTTTTAATGAAACTTGTTTTCTAAATAAACTTGTTTTTTCCTCAGCCTTTTACTCAACAACAACAACACTTACAACAACAAACTTCTCACTTCTCTAATAATTCCTTTCTCCCATCTACTACACCCTCTTCTGTAATTGTAGAAAGAAGTGAAGCTTTAAAATCACAACAAAAAATAATAATATTAAATAATTCTACCTCTTCTAATATAAAATCCTCAACATTTTTATCAAATTCTAATAATGGCCCCCCAATTACAGTTGAAACCTCTAACCACCAATTTGGCCTTCAACCAATAAATGATGAGATTGAGTCTTCTCCCTTTTCTGCTACCTCATGTTCTTGGAATGGGGGAATTGAAAAAAGGGAAGAAATAAATAATTGTCCATTAAATTTTAACGGTAAAAAATAAACTTTGTTTTAATATAAAAATAAACTTTGTTTATTTGTTTAAATAAAATAAACTTTGTTTATAAAATAGAAAAACATGTGTTTTAATTAAACTTGTTTATCTAAATTAATTTAATTAAAACAAACATTAAAACAAACATGTGTGTTTTAATTAAACTTTGTTTTAATTAAAACAAACAAACAAACATGTGTTTTATAACAGAAGAAAAACAACAATTTTCCTCTTCCTCAACAACATCAACAAACTTAACAGTCTCAACAACACCATTAATTGAAAGGAATGTTTCTGACAATGAAAGAAAAACACAAAAACAAGAAGAAATACAAATAAATAATAAACTTATAGAATTTAGTCCTTTAATTAATAATAATATTGAATTTGGTCCAGATGAACAATTTCCTTCAGAGGAGGTTAAAATTAAATTTAATTAATTTATTTAATTAAAAAGTTGACACAATCATTGGAGGAATTTTCAAAATTATTTAAACAAAAAAGAATTAAAATGGGTTATACACAAGCAGATGTTGGGCAACAATTAGGTAATATAGTAATAAATAATTTAATAGAAGAATTCTTTCCTAAACTGGTTTTAATAAATTTTAAAAAAATTTTAATTTAATTTAATTAATAAAAAATAAATACAACAGGTCAATATTATGGACAAGTCTTTTCTCAAACAACAATATGTCGTTTTGAGGCATTGTAAGTTTGTTTGTTTTTGTTTAATAACTTTAATGTTTTAAACAACAAAAATAAACAAAAAATATGTTTTTAATATAACTCTAATTGATACATGTTTTTAAATAAACTTGTTTTTAATTAAAACATGTTTTTATTAAACTTGTTTTAAACTTGGTTTTTAATTAAACTTGTTTTTAAATAAACTTGTTTTTATTAAAACTTGTTTTTATTAAAACTTGTTTTTATTAAAACTTGTTTTTATTAAAACATGTTTTTATTAAACTTGTTTTAAGCTTGATTTTTATTAAAACTTGTTTTTATTAAAACTTGTTTTTAATTAAACTTGTTTTTATTAAAACATGTTTTTAATAAACTTGTTTTAATATAAACTAGGGTTTTATTAAAACTTATTATTTAAAACTTGTTTTTAATAAACTTGTTTCCAATAAAATTATAATAGTATTTATAGACAATTATCAGTAAAAAACATGTGTAAATTACGTCCGTTATTACAAAATTGGTTAGAAAGAGCTTCAGATTTGGGGCCACCAGACTTTTCAGTTGGAGGATGTAATTATGATTATGATCCAAAAGGGCCTTCTTCTTCTTCTTTTAATATTAATGGAGGGGTAAATCCCTCTTCCTCTTCTTCTGGTTCTTCTTCCTCTTCTAGGCGAAGAAAGAAAAGAACTTCAATAGAAACACATATAAAAACAAATTTAGAACATTTTTTTCAACAAGTACAAAGACAGGTAAATAAATTAAAATATAAATAATTAATTTATCTAAAGGGAGCAAAGCCAAGTGCTCAAGAAATAGCTGATATAGCCTCACAAATGAATTTAGAAAAAGAAGTTGTGCGTGTTTGGTTTTGTAATAGGCGGCAAAAGGAGAAGAGAATGACTCCTCAACAACAAGTAAAAAAAATAAAATTAATTTAATTTATTTAATTTTAAAGTTGTATGATGACGACTCTGAGTCAAACAGCAATAATCCTTTAATAACACCCCTAAATAATCAAAACATGGATAGTAATCCCAACAATTATTTACAACATTTTATGCATCAACAAAACAATTTTACTAATAATAATTCTCAACAACAAATGTTTGTTTTAGAAGCAGAAGATGAAAACAACATTATTAGAAAAAATGAAAATGTAACAAACACAACAACAACAACAACAAATGAATGTTTGTCAACTCAACAAACATTTGAAAATTTACAACAACAAACATCAACTAATAATAATTTTTTCTTTTAATGTTTCCAACTTGTTTTTAATAAACAAGTTTTTCCAAACAAGTTTTTAAAGTTTATAAAACATTTAAAACTTGTTTTCCTCTACAAAACATTTAAAACTTGTTTTTCTCTCCTCCTCTAAATAATACTGTACCGGTTATCTCTATACTCATTCACATGTTGTTTTATTTTCTCTTTCTCTATATACGCAATAAAAGTTTTATCAGAATTTATTTTGTTTTGTATTTTGACTGTTTGTTTTTACCAAAATGTTTTCTTTATATTTAATACAGCTGCTTTTTATTATTATTAAATTTTATCTAATAAATGTATCTAAACAAAACAAACAAAAATAAATAAATAAAAGACATTTATTGATATTTTTATTCTTTTATTTTATTAAAAATGTCATTTTAATAAATAAATAAAAATAAATATTTTTTTAATTCTTTTAATTTAAATAATAAAATAGAAAAATCTGAGACTCTAATGGGAGGGTACTTGAATTAAAAAAAATTATATATATTATTTTCACACCCTTTAATAATTCTAAAAAAGAAAATCTTTTTTATTTTACCGAAATGATCGGATAATAAATAAATAAAAATTAAAGAGAAGAAAAAGGGAAAGGGAACACATTTATTTTCTCTGTTCAGGAATTAATCTAATTTTTTTAATAATATTTGCGGCTAATTAAAAATAAATTTATTTAATAAAAAAAAATAATTTTTTTTAATAAAAGGAAAAGTCCATTGTTTTTTGAAGGTCAAGAAAAATAAAAAGAAAAATACAAAACGGTCAAGAGGCGATTTTTAAAAATGAAAAAAAAATTAAATCCTTTTTTATAATGGGATTTTAATAAAATTTATTTTTAAAAGGAAAAAAAAGAAAATTATTTAAAAGGTTGTAAAACACAAGTATTATTAAAATTAAAGAAACAACTTTTAAGACTCTAACTACACCTTCTGTAATTAAATAAACTTTGTTTCAATTAAATAAACTTTGTTTCAATTAAATAAACTTTGTTTCAATTAAATAAACTTTGTTTCAATTAAATAAACTTTGTTTCAATTAAATAAACTTTGTTTCAATTAAATAAACTTTGTTTCAATTAAATAAACTTTGTTTCAATTAAATAAACTTTGTTTTGTTTCTAAGTTTAATTAGGAAAGTATTTTCTCTGTTAAAAGAAGAAAACAAGTTTTGATTATTTATTTTAAGTTGTTTGTTTTTATTAAAACATTTAAATAGTTTGTTTATTTTTAAATGTTAGACAACAAGAGTCACAATCATTTATTTAAAAAATAATATTTAAAATAGAAGAAAGGGCGATTTTCCAAATAAATAAAGATTAATTTAATCACCCTTAAAAACACACAATAAAAGAAAAAAGAAAAATAAATTGTTTGTATAACAAGCAAAACCTCTAAATTAAATACCCTTTTAATTGTGAGACTCTAATGACCTTAATTTAAATTTAAATAATTAATTTAAAATTAAGGGTATTTAATTAATTGGTTTCCTTTATTTATATTTTTTTTTAAATATTTAAGAATGTCCAACATTTTCAAAGGAAGCATATTTAATAGGCTCTTGTACACTTGTAGCATTCTCTCTTTTTTCTAATTGTTCCATTTCCCATTTACGGTGTTGTAAAAATGAAAAACGTTTTTGTAAAATTTTCTCTCGTTCTTCTTGTTCTTTTAACTAAAAAATAAAAATTTAATTTTTAAATGAGACTCTAATGACCCTATTTTTTAATTAAAAATTGTTGAGACTCTAATGGCTTCAAATTTAATTAAAAAATATTTTCCCATTAATTAATAGTTCTCACAGCTTTTAAAAAAGAATTAAATACGTAACAGAGAAAATCTCTCTTCTTTTTTTTTCCTTCTTTTTTAATTAGCATATTACCGAAGAAAATTATTTTTATTTTCTTTACCACAAAAACTTAAATATTAATTAGTAAAAATGTGGGAAAAAGAAAATAAAAGAAAAAATATTTTAAGACTCTAATGACCCCTAAAAATTAATTTAAATTAAAAATTTTATTTTAAGACTCTACTGACCTCTAAAAATTAATTTAAATTAAAATTAATTTTAAGACTCTATTGACCCCCCAAAAATTAAATTTAAATAAAACCTCCTCAGTCAAAGTATTAATTCTTTTAATAATAGCCTTTTGTTCATTTTGTTCTAACCGTTTAAATGTAACAAGTTCTAAAAGACTATTTTCCTTTTGTTTATTTAATTCTTGTAATTTTGAAATTAAAGAAGATTCAATATTCTTTAAAATTAAATAAACTTGAAATTTAATTTTTAATTTAATTACCATATAACCGCCAAGTTTTAAACGAACTTTTTTTTCAAGTTTAGACATTTTAGTTGCCTGTTGAGTCATCCAACCAAAAAGTACCTAAATTTAATTTTATTCTAATAAGAAGGACAAAAATAAATAATTTAATTAAATTAAAAAAAATATTCTAATAGTAAGGACACCTCTCTAATAAAAAGGCAAAATAAAAAATATATTTTTTATTCTAATAGTAAGGCATTTATTCTAATAAAAAGGCATTTATTCTAATAAAAAGGCGGTAATTAATTAATTATTTTAATTAAATTTTAAATGACCATTAGAGTCTGAAAAGTAAAAAAACATTTTTAAATTAAATAATATACTGTACAAATACAGTAATAATTAATTAAATTAAAATAAATTAATTTATTATTTTCCCTTTAATTTAAATAAAAATAAACAAAAAAAAAAAAGAGGCCAATTAATTTATTTTTATTTATTTAATTCTTGACTAAAAAAAATAAAAATCCTTTTGGGAATAATTTAAAGGCAAAATATACTCTCAATTAAAAATAATAATATTTCCCTTTTCTTTTTTTAATTTCCAGGCTAATAAATTTAATTATAATTTTTTTATTTTTTTTATTTTAAAAGCCTTTTCTTTTTCTCTCTTTTTTCCCCTTATCTTTTTTTCTCTCTCTTTCTTTTAATTAATAAAATAAAAAAAAGAAAAAGGACAAATATTTTATTTTAAAAAGTCAAAATATATTTTTATTTATTTACTTTAAAAAAGGACAAATAAATAAAAATAAAAAGAAAGGAATAGGGCTTATATAATAAATATTAAAAAATAAATATAAAATAAATTAAATTAAAATTAATTTTTTTTTAAAATTTTATTAGAAGGGAATATTAAAAATAAATTTAAAAAAATAAATTAAAATTAATTGTTAATTTATTTATTATTTTTTAATGTCCATTCCTTCACTTTTGTTTCATTAAATAATTAAAATGAATTAAAAAATTAATTTACCTTTTTATTAGAGAGGGGAAAATATGTCCTTACTATTAGAATAATAAAATTAAATTATTTGCCTTTCTATTAGAGAGGTGTCCTTACTATTAGAATAATAAAATTACCTTAAATCGTTCAGCCAAAACTTCCAATTGATCTCTCTTATTTAAATTAGAAAGTCTAGTAAATCTGTTCTGATATTTAATTAATTCATTGTAACAATTATAAATAATTTTCCACATATTTATATTTAATTTTAATTCAATATCTTCTGCTTCTTTTATTTTTTCTTCTTCTTTAAAAATTAATTGTTTACCAAAATTTAATCCTTCTTTAGAATAAATTGATTGATTTAAAGGTTCTTTACCTTCAACATCCCATTCCATTAATAAATACATTTCTGATTTAATTAAATCATCTGCCTTTAAATTTTAATTTAATTTTAATTTAATTAAATAAATAAATTGAATTTAATTAAATAATTAAATTAAATAATTTAATTAATTTAAATTAAATTTAATAAATTAAATAAATTAATTAATTTAAATAAAAATAAATTATTAAATGATATAATTGATTAAATAAATTAATTAAATTAAATAAATTAATTAATAATTAAATAATTAAATTAAATAAAAATAATTAAATAAAATTAATTTAATTAAAAATAAATAATTTAGTTGATTTAAAAAAATAAATAAAATGAACAGATTAAATTAAATAAAAAAAAAGAAAAAATAAAATGAATTAATTAATTAAAAAAAGAATTAATTAATTAATTAAATAAAATGAATTAATTTTTATTTTTCTACTAAAGAGAAATAAAAAATAAATAAATTAAAAGAATATTTTTTTAACCTTTCTAAAAAATAATAAAATAAATTCTAAACAAAAGTTTCTATTTTTATTTTATTTTTAAAATAATAAATTGGCGCAAAAATAGAATAATAAATAAATAAATATAAATTTTTATTTCTTTTATTTTCTATTGTTTTTTACCTTTAAAAATAAATTTTATTTCTCTCTCCCATAAATTTTATTTTTTTTTTTAAAAAGGTTAAATAAAATAATAAATTATTTATTTATTTTAATTTTAAAAAATGTTTAGTTTATTAAAAATTAATTTTAATTAATCTTAATTAATTTTTATATTTATTTTTAAAAATGTTTTAAATAATTTTTTAATTTTTTTTTTAATTTTTAAGTTAAATTTTTTTTAATATTTAAAAATTAATTTAATTAAAATTAATTTTTTTTAATTTTTTTTAATTAAAAAAAATTTTTTAAATTTAAAACTCTAATTAAAAATAATTTTTTTAATTTTTTAAAAATATTGTTTTAATTTTAACATTTTTTTTTAATTTTTAAATTTTTTTTAATTAAAAAAAAATTAATTAAATTAAAAATTAATTTTTTAAATGCCATCATTTAAATATATACACTATTTAGAATATATAAATGTCAACACAATTAATTAATATAATAGTCAATTTAAATAAAAAAAAAAAAGAAAAGATGCAGATGTGTTAAAATATATTTTATTTATTTATTCTCTTTTCCCCCCTTTTTTTTCTTTTCTTTTAAATATAATAATAATTTTAAAAAAAAATAAATCCACTATATTTTTAAGAACAAAAAAAAGCAATTCTTTTATTTTTTAGATTTTTACTAAAAATTGAAAAGAGAAAGAAAAGACAAAAAAACGTTTAAGAGAAAAAAGATTAAACTGTCAAAAAAAAAGACCCTTTTCTTTTAAATATAAAATAGCCTTAATTTTTTTTAAATAAAAGAGTGCCAAATGCGCAACAAATAAATAAATAAATAAATTTAGAATTGATGAATATAAATATAATAAAAATAAAAGAAAAAAAGAAGAAAAGTCATGCCAAAAAAATAAAATAAAATTTAAAAAAATAAATAAAATAAAAGAGAAAAATTAAAATAAAAAAATAAGGGAAAAATTTAAAAAAATAAAATAAAGGTAAGGGAAAAATTAAAAAAAAATAAAGAAGAAAAAAATATTTTTTTTAATAAAAATTAAATAATTTTTAGAAAAATAATAATAAAAAAAAATAAATTGTCCTTAAAATTTAATTTAATTAAAAATAAAATTATTTTTAATTTTTAAATTTAATTAAAAATTAATTAAATGTCCACAAACCTTAATTAATTCGTTTCCACCTCCTCCACGTTTTTTGTATTCACAATTTAATTTTGAAGGTAGAGGTAATTGCCTCTGAAATGCCTTCGTTCGTTTCTCCAATTCAAGGGCTTTTTTCTTCTCTGTAATTACAAGACGACGCTTTTCAAGTTCAGAAGAATCTTCTACCCATTCCTTTAAATATAAATGAATTAAATTAATTAAAATTAATTAAAATTAATTAAAATAAATTAAATTATTTAAATAAAAAAAAGCTCCCCCCAAAATTATCTTTTAATTTAAAATAAATATTTCTGTTAAATAAAATAAAAATAAATTAAAAGCCCTTATTTTTATATATTAATTTATACATATATATAATTATTAAAAAACCTTGTACCATCATTTTTTAATTAAATTAAATTCCTTAATTTAATTTAGAAAAAAAACCTCTCCATTTCCTCTCAGTTTTTCTTCTTCTTCATCTTCATCAAAAACATCAGTCAATTCAAAGTCATTTTTAGGTTTTGGTAATTGAAAGAATTGTTGCTGTAATTCTTTTTTAGAAGGTTTAGTTTCATCAGAAATTGGATTTATATTTAATTGATCTCTAAAAGGAGTATTCATTTCAGTGGTTGTTGAAGCAGCACCAGGTGTTAATGAAGCTAAAGTACGTTGAGAACCAGGAGTTTCTTTGAAAAAAAAATATTTTTTAATTTTTTTAAGTTTTAAAATAAAAAGAAACAATTTATCTTTTAATTCGACTTATTCAAAATAGCTATCCACTCACAAGAATCGAACCTGTGCCCTACACCTCAGTAACCCAAAACATTACCACCGAACTACAACGATACAATTAAGAATTGTTAAACTTAACTATTTATAGACTGATTTAAACTAACTCTTCAATAGACCTTCGAACAAAAATGCATAAAAACGTCAAATTAAACTTCAAAAAAACTTACGACCAACACCAACATTCTTTGGAGTAGCAGCCATTGCTGATAGAACAGTGTTTGGTGTAGCAATTGGCTGTCTTTGACTACCAGGAACACTAAAGTCATTAGTATGTAAAGGAGTGTTAAGACCTCCTTTAAGTGGTGTTTCAACATTTGTAAGAGCCAATAAATCATCTGCTGCCTAAAAAGAATAAAAAGCTTAGCGAATATGAAGACTAAAATATAGAATGAATTTAATTATTAAATTGGATTCAATTGCTGTCCCTGAAATGAATGAGAAAACGAAAAAAATTCCCATAGCCGAACCGCTTGATTAAGCTAGAAAAACAAGAGCTTAACAAGTCCTGCTGACAATGAGTTATAAAAATCCGGGTTCAGATCGAAAAAATATATTTAACTGTTCACTACTAATAACTAAAAAATAGTTTTTTAAAAAATACTCTTGCAACAGTATCAACATCTCCAGAAACAGCTCTTTGTGTACGTGCAGAAAATGCATTCATTCTTGCAGATTCATTATAATCATGAAGAAGAGTACTTTAAAGAATAGATTAATAACAATTCTTTTAATTTAAAAAAAACCTTGAAGGATTATCATCAACCAATTCCCTAACAGAATCAGAAACATGACCAATTTTTATTATATCTTCCAATTCTTTATCGGAAATTTGTGGTTCAGGTAAGAGAAGTTTACTTCGCTTTTTTTCATGTTTTTCACCAAAGATTGACTCAGGTAAGTCTTCATTTCTTAAATTTAATATTTAATTTTAAAGAATAAATTAAACAGCCTAAAGATATTATAAACAAACTTTCTTTTCTTCAATTTATCTTTATCAGCCTTTCTATCATCTCTTTCTTGCCAATCTCGTCTTTTTTCTTCAACCATTGTTTTCTGTGACTTATCAAATTTATCTTCAACTGGATCATGAAAACCAGCTGGAACTTGTTTTTCAAAAGGTATTTCATTATTGTAATCCATAAGATGATGTTTCTTCATTTTATATGTCCAGCCAGATCCAATAATAATTCCAGCAGCTCTTAATTCTCTTCTTTTTTGAAGAGAAGCAAGTCTTCTGGCTTCTCCTAATTGTTTTTCACGTGCTTTACGTTTGGCTTTCTTTCCTTGTGTATTGGCTAATCGGGCACGTGCTTCAGATAACATTTCCAATTCTGAAAATAAAGATAGGTGTTCAGCCTAGGCAAATTTATCTAAGAATAGAGCCCCAAACCCAAAAAAATTACTGACCATCTTCATCCATATCAATAGGGTCAGGCCTTGCAGGTTTAGTCTCAGGCGCAGGATCAACATCACCTGCCTTAAGTTTCTTTGCCTCTTTTAAGCTATCTCCCTCTTCAATACCTTCAGCACGACGTTGTGCTTCATCAAGAAGATATTCATATCTTTAAGAATTAATTCTAATAAATTTAAAGAAAACCTCTCTAAACACTGTGCAGCAGTTCTACCCACAATTGGGGCAATTGTACGCCATTGAGTTGGCATAATTTTAGCTAAATGTAGAAGCTTTTCATCTTCTTCTCGTGACCATTCAGTCTTTTTAATACGAGGATCAAGCCACTCATACCAACGAGCTTTGCACTGTTTTGCAGATTTTCTGTGTAACAAAGAAGCAATACGACTCCATTGATTTTTCCCATATTTCATAATAGCTGCTTTAAGAATCTCATCCTGAAGAAATATATGTTAAATTTTAAAACTAAATTAAACCTCTGTATTTTTCCAAACACCACCCTTGATAATAACACGAACCATTTTTAATTAAAAATAGTTCTAAAAAATGAAAGTATTTGAATGATTAATTATAAATAATATGGAAACATTAGTCCAATAAAGGATAAAAGAAAAATACAGTCAAAATTTAATCATAAAGAAAAGTATAAATTAAAAACAAAAAATCAAATGTTTTAAAGCAAAGATAAATGGCACTAGGTCTGACATCACATCAAAGACATCATAATCTATTGACGAAATAAACAACCAACATATGCAGCTTCGGCTTCTGCTTTTTCCCTTGCCTTTCTTGACTCAATACCTTCAACCATCTAAAAAGGATAATGAAAAATTGCTAAATTTTTATTATAAAATATAGAAAACCTAGAAAGATAAAATATGTATTATCTTACCCTAACAAAATCCTTCAGATCTTTCGCAGTAATCATGCAGTTTGTCATCGCAAAATTTCCAGCACGAACAAAGACGCTTGAATGAGGACCATCTTGAAGGTCTAGACGACCCACACTCATTGCATATAAACCATCAGCACAGAAAACTGGTGCTCCTGAATCACCACAATCAGTCTCCATTTTTCCAGTCATAAAAGGGCCGCAATCTAACAATATGTTCATTGATCTATTTAAATAAATAATATAAACCTTTAAAGAGAACTTTCTTAAAAATTGTTCCAGTGTTACAACAATGCTGATTATCACTATTGCCTCTTCCTACTAGCTTAATATTTCCATCAAAATGATCCTTCTCGCAAATAGTTGGAACATGTTCTATTTTTTTCGATGACTTAAGAAGCATAATGTCTAATACGTCGTTGATGTATTTAATCGTCGTGATGTAAATAGAATCATCAAGGTCAGAATAAACTAGAATTGTTTCTTCTAATTTATATCCTTTATGTGATATATGTCTAAAGGTCCCAAAGTAGTAGTCGGATAATAAAGTTACACAACAACATATAGGGTGACCATTTTTGTCATTTTCTTTCGTATGGAAGAGGTAATTTTGGATGGCTTCATATGTAGGCAGGGGGGCTAAAATTTATAGTAGATAAAAAATAAATACTTTATGCATTTATTCAAAAAAGTTCAGTAGAATTTCAAGTTAAAAATTAATACCCTCAGTAAGGCAATAAGGAGAACTACTTTGAGAACGATCCATAGGAGAAACCGTACGACCTTCTAAAACATAAATTTAAAAGATTTAAATAAGAACCTTTGAAAACAACGTTGAACTGTTTTCCAACCCAACCGCCCAAAGGTGGTAAGAAAGCATCTTTTTTGCCATCAAAACTAAATAAAGACAATATTAATATCACAATTCAATAAATATACACGACTACGATGTTCGAGTTGATATCCTCATCTTTATATTCTAAACATTGAGCATCAGGAAATTTAGATTCGAGATAAGATCTTGGCAAGTTTCCATCCTCAGAAAGCGGAATATAAACAAGCTCCTTGTCGAAAGGATCAAAAACACAAACATGCTTAATATTAAATATTAGAATATATTGCAGAATTAGAAACCTTTTCAAGTTTGGCTTTTTTTCTTTCAGGGCTTGTACTCATACTTGAACTCATTTCAGTAAATTTGTAGAGAACAGCTAAATTGATAATTAGTGAATTCTAAAAAAGGAAAGAATTAAAAATACAAAATAGATAAGTAAAAAATAGTAAAATGTATTTAAAACTATTTAATGAAAAAGTAAACAAACTTTTTAAATTTATCGACTTATAAATAGAAAATAAAAAAACATTTAAATTAGAATACACTCTCAATCCCTTTCTCTTTAGGTTTTCTCTGTTCTATTTGTTCAGTTCTAAGTGTTTTCTTCATTTGTTGCTCTTCGTAAAGCTGTTCAGCAATTTTTATTTCATTCAGATAATGGACTATTTGTTTCTGAAAGAAAAGAATATTTAAAATATCTTGTTAATCTTTAAAATTGTTTCTTAACAAAAGTTAGTCTCCCCTCTAAGTTTAATATGAAAAAATATACCCCAAGTTTAACTTGGTTCTTTCGTCTTTCCAATTCTACTTTTGTCGTAATTGCCGGCTTACGACCATCCAAAAAACTGAAATCAGGTCCTCTAGACAATGGATGTACAACTGGATTATAATAAAGTCTAAAAATAAATCAACATTTATCAACGAATTAAAAGAAAAACCAACGGTTTTTTCCACCAAGAAGAACCAGTAATCAAATCAGGAACATTCTCAGACATGAGCCTCTTCATAAAAAACATATTGATGATCTAATTAGGCGGTCTAGATGACAAAAAAACAAGAAATTCAATAAGGCGTATGTGAGATTTCAAAATCTAGATTTTGAAAAGAGAATGCAAATAAAAGAGAGCTAAGCAGAGAAAAAGAGAAAAGTGAGAGAAGAAATGTGAAAGTCGCTAAGAAACGTTTTGCCAAAGCTTTTAGTTTTAATAAATTTTCAAAAATTAATAATTTTTCTTTTTTTCCTTCACATTTTTTAATAATCTTTGAGCTTTTTTAATCAACTTTATGATCTTTATTTTATCATCATGGGCTTCTTCTCGTTCTACAATGTTAAAATTTATTGCACTTTCATTAAGCTACACAATTTCTTTAATTATTTTTCAAAAAGGATTACTTGTCAAACGTCATGTTCTTCCATCAAAAAGTTCTTGTTTAGACATCGTTACTTCCAACCCAGAAGATTGCTGGATCAAGCCTAAATATAATAGAAGTATTATTTTAATTATTGATGCTCTTCGTTATGATTTTATTTTTCCTTATGAAAATTGTTTTGGAGAAAAGCAGAGATTTGAAGGTGACGAGAGATATTATCATGGACACATGGTTTTTTTTTAAATAATAAATAAAATTGCTTAACAAATTCTGAATAAAATCAGAATAAATTCTGTAAATTTATTTATTTATTGACCTAATTAATTACCTCAATTTTTAGTCAAATATTGCCCAACTTCTACGAGAACAGCCTAAAAATGCTCTCCTTTTCCCCTTCATTGCAGAAGCACCAACAACAACATTTCAAAGAATTAAGGCTTTAGTAACGGGAAGTGTGCCTGCATTTATTGAAGCGGGAGATAACTTTGATGGAACACAGATTTCTGAAGATAATATTTTGGATCAATTGTTGGCTAAGGAGAAGAATGCTACTCTGTTGGGGGATGAAACATGGTTTTTAATTTAATTATTCTAATTAAAAGGGGTTAATAAACAATTAATTTTGATTAATTAATTACTCCTAAATCAAGAAATTTTTTATTTTATTTTTTGCTAACAATAAACTTTATTTTAAAAAGAGCTTTTTATTTATTTTTAATCCACGGGGGGAACAACATTTAAAGAAAAAAAAATTTTTTTTCAAAGGGGAAGATGTGTGGGAGTCTTTCAAACCCTTACAATTAACCCCTCCTTTTTTATTAAATCTAATTTTTTAATTAAAGGTTACAACTTTTGCCTGGTCGTTTTCACAGACATTTTGAAGAGCCAAGCTTTGACATAAAAGACTTGGATACTGTAGACAATACTGTTATTGGTATTAATTTTAAATTAATTAAATATTGAGTCATTTATTTTAATCCGCAAGTTGCTTAATTATTTTAATTTTGGACTCTAAAATTTCCCTTAAATTTAATTCCAATTCTTTCACAATTTTTCCCCCTTCTAAATTGATTATTTTAATTTATTTTTGTTTAATTAAATGTCCAAAATTGAATTAAAATTAATTTAAAAGATTTGCGGACATTTCGGTCTCCCTTTTAATTTTTAAACCTTAAAAAAGGGTCAATTTAAGCCAACATTTTCAACGAAATTGGGCGTTCTGACTGGTCTTTAATAATAGCCCATTGTCTAGGCGTTGACCATGCCGGTCATCGTTACGGCCCTGCACATCCAGAAATGACCAGAAAATTAGTTCAAATGGACAAATTAATTCTAAATTTAACCCAACATCTTCCAAAAGATTCAATTTTATTTGTGCTTGGAGATCATGGAATGACGGCAACCGGAGACCATGGAGGGGACAGTTTAAATGAATTAAAAAGTGCTTTGTTTGTTTACACTAATAAAGGGGAAGAGAAGTTGGATAAATTAATTTTGAATAAATTAAATTGTTCTGGAGAATATTGGAATAATTTAGAGCCGGTTAATCAGGTTTTTTAATTTTTAATTTAATTTTTATTTTTAATTAATTTATTTTTTTAATTAAATTATTTTTTATTTTTTTACTTAAAAAATAAAGTAATTTATTTAATTAAATGAATTTTTAATTAATTTTTATTTTTTAAATTAAATTAATTTTTTTAATTAAATTTATTTTTATTTTTTTAATTAAAAAATTAATTAAATTAATTTATTTTTTTAATTAAATTAATTAAAAAAAAATTCTCTCTTCTTATTTTATTTTTATTTAAAGGTAGATTTAGTCCCAACATTGTCTCTTCTTCTTGATTTGCCTATTCCATTCCCTAATATTGGACAAATTATTAGACCCATTTTCGACTTCAATTCTTCTTCTTCTTCGTCTAATTTATTTAAAGAAGTTCGTCTAAATGCTTTCCAAATGTTTAGATATGCAAAGGAATATTCCAAACATTTAATTGAATTAAGGGTATTTTTTAATTTTTTGTCCGCAAATTTTGTCCGCAAAATTTTTTTTTTTAATTTTTTCAATTTTTTGCAGGAAACACTCTCCCAAATTGCTCGTTATTACGAAAGCACAGTTAATTCAAACGACCTTAATTTAAATCTACAATTAATTAAATCATTAAATATTTTAATTCGTTCTTCTTTGGATCAATTTAATTTTGCCTTAAGTTTGGTTGGAATTTTCTCGTTAATTGATTGTTTATTTTTTAATTCTTTTTTAATATTTGAAGCAAAAAATACAACTCCTTTTTGTCTTTGGATTTTTCGGTCTGCAATGATTTTATTACAGGTTTTTTTTTAATTTTATTTTTTTTAAATGGAATTAATTAAATTAATTTATTCCAAAGAGATTAAATTAATTTAATTAATTTTTTAAATTATTTTTGAAAAAAGAGAAAGCAAAATAAATTAAATTTTATTTTTCTTTCCAATAAAAAAGAAACTGAGTAAATGTTTAAAATGCTTAAAATTCTCAAAAAAAAATTTTTTTTTAATTTTTGCAGATTTTTTAATTAATTAATTTCTTTTTTTATTTTAAATTAAATTTAAAAAATTAATTAATTCTATTTAAAAAATAAAAAATTAATTTTTTAAATTATTTAAAAAATGGTAGAGAATTAATTTAAATTAATTTTTAATTTTTTAAATTCTTCACAGCTCAGTTTAATATTTGCCGAAAAACCAGGCATTGACCAAATTATTTTTACAACTTCCAGTCTTTTCGTTTCTTTGTGTTATTTCTTTTTAATATTTGGTGGAGGACTATTTAAAATTAAAAAATATTTTTCTTCATTTAATTCTCTTCTTCCCTTCGTTGGCCAATTGTCTTTGACCTTTTTGTCTTTTTCGAATAGTTTTATTATTTATGAAGCTGATATTCTTCGATTCTTTATTCAGTCATTAATTTTGCTTGATTTTGTTAAATACTTTAATATTCAAAGGTAAAAAAGTTTTAATTTTTATTTATTTTTTGAAGGAGAATTATTTTCATTTTTACTGAATTAATTATTTTGACTCATTTTTAAGCCTAAAAAAATTAAAAAATTTTTAAAATTAAAAAAAAAAGTTTTAATTAAATAATTTCATTTAAAGAGAGAAAATGGTTTATTTTTTGAAAAAAAATTTTTTTTTTAAATTAAATTAAATTTCTTTTTTTAGAGAATTTTCCATCTACAGGCTTTCAACTACTTCTAAAATTTTTCTCTTTCATTTTTTTATTGTCCTCTCTTCACTTTTAATTTTAAAACCGTTTGAAACTTGTAGGGAAGAACAGGTTAAATTTTTAAAATTTAATATTTTGAGTTTTTTGACATTTTGTAATTTTGGTGTTTTGTAATTTCTCTTTTTTGTAGGTTGAATGTGACCCTTATATATTCACAACAGAACAGATTCTCCCTTGGAGTGTTCTTGCAAGCATAATTTCCACAGTTTTTTTTATTAGAAGACAAATGGAAATCATCAAAATTAACTAAATTTTTTATTTGGCCATTAGTTGTTCTTTTGTGTTTTCATTGGACTTTTGAATTAACTTCAAGGAGAATGAAGGGAGGAGAGGTAAAGAACAAGCTTTTAAAATAATTATAAGATGGATGGATTTGTAGCTTTTGGGGATCATATTGATTAAAATTAAATTGACAAGTAGAGTGAAAGGAACAACAAAGGTAGAGGTTAGGGAACAATAAAGGTAGAGGTTAGGGAACAACAAAGGTAGAGGTTAGGGAACAACGATGGTAGAGGTTAGGGAACAACAAAAGTAGAGGTTAGGGAACCGTTCTTCTATCAATGTCTGGTATAGGAATTTGATTGTATCAATGGAAGGAACAAAATCCAAATAAAAATGAGTAGAATTAATCTATTCAAAATTAAGTTTAATAATTATTTTTTTCTTTTAGCCTTCTTTGACCCCTAATTTTTCTTCTACAATTAATTTGTTGGAAACGTATAGTAATTCATTAGCAAAAACAATTTTCTCTATAACTTTAACACATATTTTGATTATAAAATTATTTAAAGACGTTAATTTAAATAAAAATAATTTATTAAAAATTATTTATCAAATGATCAGTTTACCTTTAATAATGATAGTTGGTGCAGATTATGGATGGAAAATGTCTTTTTGTTTAATTTTGTTTCCTATTTTGGATTTTTTCTTTAAAAACGGTGAAAGCTTTTTTTAATTAATTTAATTTTTGGGTTTGTTTCTTCCCCTCTCATTTGGGTCTATCACCTTCAGCCTCTATAACTCAACAACGGTTAGGTCTTTTATGTTTTTGCTACCATTTTATAGAGTAGAAAATGGACTACAAAATACCAAAAAATTAGAATTTTTGGATGAATAGAAGAACAGTTTTGGGCAAAGAACCTCGAAAAATCGAATTTTCTGTTAAAATTTTAGCTTTTTAACCATAACGGTTCTTCTATTCTTCCAAAAATTCTAATTTTTTGGTTTTTAGTAGTTCATTTTCTGCTCTATAAAATGGTACCAAAAACATAAAAAAATACCTAACCGTTGCTGATTTATTGAGGCTAGAGTTGCTAGACTCTAATGTTCAGATTTAAAAGAAGAGCTTAAAATTGCCTTTAATTTCCTTTTTCAGATAATAAACAGTTGTTATATTGGTTAATTAATTTATTTTCTTCATATTGTTTCTTTGCCATTGGAAATCAAAAAACATTAAGTTCAATTCCTTGGCGTGCAGCCTTTGTTGGGGGAAATTTTATTAATAAATATATTTCTGGTTCATTTGTTTTAATTGCCTTATTTTTTGGACAATTGTTAGCTTCATTAACTTTACATATGAAGGAAGACGAAAATGCCCCTTTTTATTCAATTTTATTTCTTGGAATTAAGGTAGGAGGGGAATTAATTAATTGAGCTTCTTATTTTTACTCTTTTCTCCATTACCTACAAAATGGTCAATGACAGAAGGGTCATGAGACAAATGGTCAAATACGAAAATGGTCAAATTTAAAAAGTAGGGAAATAGAACAATTAAAATGGATTCATTTTTGTTTTTAAAAAATCTGTCTGACCATTATGTCAATTGACCATTTTGTCACTTGACCATTTTGTAGGTAATGGGAGAAAAAAGAAAGAATACGAAGATTAAACAAAGAATTAAATTAATAAAATAAATAAAATTAAAATTTAAGGTATTCGGTTCAGTAATAGCTTCACTCTTCCATCACAAACATTTAATGTTTTACAAAGTTTTTGCTCCAAAGTTTGTTTTTGATTCAGTTGAATTACTTGTTAGTTGTGTCTTTAATATTTTAATTTATTTATTGACTATTTAATTTTAATTAATTTAAATTAAACAGAAAATCTCATTTTTAAATTAATTTAAAATAAAAAAATAAAAAACATTTTAATTTAAATTTATTTATTTAAAAAAAAAATATTAAGTGAGTATAAATAAATAAATAAAATTTCTATTAAAAAAAGGAAAGAAAAATTAATTTAAATTTAAATTAAAAGTCTAATTTAAATTAAATTAAAATTTAATTAAATAAAATATAAAAGGCAAGAGTTAATAAAATTAAATAATATTTTTTTTTCACTCGGATAAAATAATATTTTCTTAAAAAAAGAAAGAAAAAGAAGAAATGGCACATAAAAAAATTAATTTTCTCTAAAAAAATACTTTAAATTAATTTATTTTTTCTTTTAATATTTTGATTGAAAATTTCCAAAAGAAGAAGAAGAAAAAGGAAATTGTTGTTGTTGTTGTTGGGGTAATAATAAATTATTATTATTACAACCTATTTGCAGCATAAGAGAAGAAGTAGAAGAATAAATAGGTGTTGGAATTGCTAAAAACTAAAAGAAAAAAAAACTCTTAAAAAATAAAATTAAATTAAACCGATTGATTTAAACTAGTCGTTGCAATCCCCTGTATTTGTAAAATCTGCGGGGAAGTTGAGGGTGGAGTTGGGGGAGACGTGACATTTGACTGAACGATTGAAGATGTAACGCTTGTCTTTAGACGTGAATAACTACGAGTCTCTGCGTCTTCTGGCAACAATAATTCGGCCATTAATTCGTCTACGTTTGCTAGTCCTTTTAATTAGAATTTAATAAATTTAAATTAATTAAAAAAAAGAAAACCAAAAAGTTTAGCCAATTGTGCTTCTTCCACTAAATCTCTTCCTATTGCCATTAGTGGGGGTAACAGTAAAAGTAAATTACCCAACCGGTTGGGTAAACAAACATGTTTTTTACTTATTTCGGTTACTTGATATTCAAAGCTTGTCATTATTTGTTGACGTATTTTTTCTACTTCTAATTTAGCTAATTCTTCTATTCCTTTTGCCACTTTTTTAATTAAATTAAAAAATAAAAAATAATTTTTTTTAAAATTAAACTTGGGTCAAAAAATGCAATTGCTTTTAAGGCAACAAATTCTTTATCTTCTATGTGGAGTCGACACATTGGGGTTGTTAGATGGTCCAAAATACGGGCAACAACACGACTGAAAAGAAAATATTCTTTGAAAATAAAAATCAGAATAAAGAATAAAATCAGAATTAAAATCAGAACAAAAACCAGAACAAAAATCAGAATAAAATTCAGAATTAAAACCAGAATAAAATCAGAATTAAAAGCAGAACAAAAAACAGAACAAAAACCAGAACAAAAATCAGAATTAAAATCAGAACAAAAAACAGAACAAAAACCAGAACAAAAATCAGAATTAAAATCAGAACAAACATCAGAATAAAGTTAAAAACTAACTTAACATCCGGAATTTTAGGAGCATCTCTAGGAACACAACGGTCATTTGCCAACCAAATAGCATCACTTTTACCACATCCATTATTATTAAATTTATCTTTAGAAGAACAATAAGATCTATAAGCCGCACAAATAACCAAATGTTGAGCAGAAAAGTGTCTAAGCAAAGAAATTTGTGAGAATAAAGAAAGACGTCGAAATTCTTCTAATTGTTTGGCCCATTCAACTAATAAAATTAATTGTTGATGCATCTAAAGGTTTAAAAGAAAAATTAAAAAAGAAATAAAAAACACAAATCTCTTCCCTTCAATTAAAAAAACCTCCCAAAATAAATTAAAAATTAACCGAATTAGTCACATCTTCAGTCGTTGCAACCTTACAATTATTATTATTGTCATTAATTGTCCTTCCTTCAGTCAATTTATTTATTAATTCCACCTTCTCAACCTTTTCTTCCTTTTTCTGTTTATTTGAAGACAATATTCTTTCTGCATTCATTAGTCTTTGTATAAGCATTTTTTGTTCAATAATTGCAGCATTTTTTAATTTTGTAGCTATTAATTCTTCATTACAGGTTGTTGATGTTGGGGAAGATATTGGGGTTGTTTGATTAGTTTTTATTAAATTATTTTTAGTTGACTCTTCACTGAAAAAGTTAATTTTTATTATTTAAAAGGAAAATATTTAACCAGAATTAAAAAACAAAAAATTAAAAAATTTGCGGACAAAAAAATAATTTGCGGACAAATTTTGAAACTTGCGGATAAACCATTTTTTCCTATTTTAAAAAATAAATACCCATTTTCTACGTCAACCATAAGCTTCGTATTGTCAGTATTACTCCTTCGAGTAGCTGCAATTCTGTCACGTTCAAGTTGTACAGCTTCGGGGCGCATTCCATTAGTTAAACATTTTTCAAAACGACAACGACGACAGGAATTGCGTTGATCTAATTTTTATTTTTTTTTAATTTAATAGAAAAAAGAGAAGCTTTTAAGCAATTAATTTTAGGTTAAAGGCTTCTCTGTTCTACCCAAAAAACAAAAAATTAAAAACAAAAAACCTTTGTCCATCACACAGTTACGATTGAAACGACACACATAATTATGCTTTTTTCGAATTGTCCGCCGAAAAAAGCCTTTACATCCATCACAAGAAATACTTCCATAATGCTTTCCTTAAGTTAAATAAATTAAGAAAATTAAATAATTGAAAAAAGAAGGAACAAATAAATGCAAATTTTAAATAAAATAAACCCATTATATTTAATTAAATAAACCTGTCGCTCTATCAAAACAAATTAAACAATCAGCCTGTATTTGTCCATTAGCACCAACTGGAAGTCCTCCAGAAGCTTTTCTTTTTGTTCTTTTATTGTTTACTGATTGATTTAAATTTGTAGAAGGAAGAGAAGAATTTCCAGTTAACAAAGGTTGAAATAATTGAAAAGAAAAATCAACGGAATTTGGCAATTCTGAAGAAGAATGACCTGAAGTTGAATTTTCAATTAACACAGCAGCATCCGTTAAAGTAAATGGTGCTAAAAAAGAGAAAAAGAAGAATTAAAGTTCTTAAAAATATTTTTAAAAAGTTTTTTAAAAGAAATTAATTTTTGCGGACTTTTTAAAATTGCGGACAAATTTCTCTATTTTCCTGTACTTCGTCCCTGTTTATTTTAAATATTTTTTAGAAGGCATTTCAACTTTTTTTTAAATATAAAATATTAATTATTACATATTTCCTGCTGATATTTCAGTTAAAAAAAAAGTTTAAGTAAAAAAACAATTTGTCCGCAAATTAAAAAAAAATCCGCAATAATACCAATTTTTAAAAAATAAAATTAAATATTTATTTTAATTAATTAATTCAATTGTTGTTAAAAACGTGTTCAAAAATATCAACTAAATTTAAAAATAAACAAACCTTTATTCACATTTAACGGCAAAACCTTCTCCTCTTCCAGAATTTTAGGCAAATTATTTTCACATATTTTTTCTTTTTCTTCTTTTTTTATTTGTAGTTTATCCATTTTTTAAATTTTATTCTTCTCAAGAAATTTATTTTTATTTAAATTTATGTCCACACATAATTTTCTTCTTCTTTTTTTAATTAAACCACCTGACAAGAGAAAATTAAATTAATTTATTTTATTGATTTTAATTAATTTAATGGACAGAGAATAATTAAATAAATGACATTTTTTAAAATTATTTTTTAAAGTTTGTAATATGTTCAATATGACAGTCAAAAAACATTTAATTTTCGAGAATTGATATTTAATTTAAATGGTAACCCAAAAGATCAACATTGATTTTTTATTAAGTAATTACTTTAAATGGGCAGATGAAGGTTAAATAAAAATTAAATAATTTATTATTTAAAAGAAAAAATGGGTAATTAAAAAACACAAAAAACACAAAAATACAAAAAACACAAAAATACAAAAAACACAAAAATACAAAAAACACAAAAATACAAAAAACACAAAAATACAAAAAACACAAAAATACAAAAATTCTTTTTTTAAAGAAAATAAAATAAATAAAGAGAGAAAATAAAAAAAAAAAAAAGAAAGTTAAAAAGATAAAGAATAGAAATTGCTCAAACATTAAAAAATAAATTTAAACTAAAACTAACAATAAACCCAAAAAATCGAAAAAAAGACAAATTAATTTTTCTTTTAAATAACGTGATTATTCTGTAAAAAATTGTTTTTTCTTTTCTTATATTATTAAAAAATATTACAAAAATAAATAAATAAATTCTCTTTTATTAAATTCTCTTATCTTAAATTTTTCTTTCCTTTTTTTTTAAATCTTTGTATTTAATTTTTATTTCTTTTAATTCTATGAACATTAAAAGTTTAATAATAAAACCCTTATATAACAACATAAAAAATCACGCTTTATTTTAAAGAAAACTCCTAGTTTTTCCCATACCCAAAAGATCAACAAACCTTAAATAACCGGTGCTGGAAGAGGTCTTAAAAGAAGCGCCTGAATTGAGTTCTTGGCCGGGAAATGTAGAACACCAAGCACTAGGAATTACAAAAATAAGTCAAATAAAAAGAAGCAAACCTAATGATAACTGGGATCGGACTCCACAATGCTAGAGAGCAAGAAAAGAGCAAAAGTTCCAAAAGATCAACATCTCAATATATCCTTGTAGCAAAGAAAACCTTTGATCAAGTGGTTTAAAAAATAGATAAATAAAATAAATTTGTTAAAGAAAAAACAATTAAAATAAAGCTAAAAATATTTGTAATAATTCTTTATACACAGAGAAAAATAAATAAAATAAATATAATTAAATTAATATTTTTATTAAAAAGAAAAGAAACTCTATTAAGCAAAGTTAGCCAGTTCTTTATTCTTCAATGCAAAGGATCGAAATGCTTCTATAATGTTCGGTTGACAAGTTGTTCCCCTTGCATTGTTACGCATCCACCAACTCCTTTAAAACAAAAAGAGGTTACTCCTTAATGTTTTTTTAGTTCAAAAAAGGTTTTTAAAGCTACGGCCTACCTGTAAAGCGTCTAATTGAGAATTATTAAGCAACAAAAAATACAAAGGAAACCCCCATTAATTAGAATAATTAACTAAAGCTAAACTAACATATTGTCAATTTCCACTTGATGAACACTAATTTTTCCGATAGCATTAACGGCTACCAAAAGTGCAGAAATAGTAATTAAAGAACAAATAAATGGAATAAATTGCCAAAGCCAAAAGCCAAATTTCAAGTTCATTGATTACAGACGCTTGACACATTTCAAAGTTATCGTTAATTGAAGAAAGAGAAGAATCAAGTAAAGTTGAATCGGTTAGAATAAATAGAGTTGAATTGGACATTTCTACTAATTATTAAAAAGACTGAAAAAAACAAAATTTTACATTTTTGAAAACTGAATGAACGCGTGAAACTTTTTCAATAATTTAAGACTCTAATGACTTTTTAAAATTTTTTCTTTTTTTGGTGAAAATAAAAGAGTGTAAGTCGGTCAAAAGACATTGAAAAAATACTATTAACGGCAGAGAAAACGACTTTTATTTAATAAACTTCAAAATGTCAACTAATAAAAATTTTTAAAACATCTAACCTTGAAAAATTACAAATTATCAAAACCACCATTAAAAATTATTACACGATTTACTAAAATAATGATAAATTAATAAAATGGAGGTAGTCATAAATGGTATGATTTTTTGTTTAATTTCTATTTATTAACACATTATTTTTAAAGATCCATTAACCGAACCTTGCCAAGTCTGTGGGGATAAATCGACAGGTACACATTATGGAACAATTTCTTGTAATGGATGCAAGGTTTTTTATTTAATTTTTAGGATTTATATTCCATTTTTCAAAGGGCTTCTTTCGCCGCACAATTTTACGGAATCAAAGCTTTACCTGTCGTTTTAACAAAAATTGTATAATTGACAAAAACTTTCGTTGTGCTTGTCGTTATTGTCGTTTTCAGAAATGCTTGAGGTTTTTATTTTTTATTAGGGATTTACTTCTATTTTCGAGTATTCAATGAGGCCATTTTTATTACATTAATTTTTATTTAACTCAGCGCTGGAATGAAACGAGAGGCTATACAATTTGAACGTGACTCAATTAGTTCACCTAGCAGTCCTAGGAAACGACGGCAAACGATTGACTGTGGTGGTAGTGAGCAATCTTTGTCTCCTGGAGTCGAAAGCAAACCTTCCATTTATTCCACTTCTTCAGGCATTGAAATGAGAAATTTTGGTTGCGAGAATTCTAATTATTCCAATATTATTTATTTACTAATGGAATTGGAGGTTTTTTCTTTTTAATTAAATTTAAATTTAATAAAATTTTCAGTCCCGCGTAAACCAAGAAATGAGTCTGCGTTATCGCAATCTTGCAAATGCTTTTTCTGGACCTAATTTTGATGCTGAAAGTGGTCCGTCTGTTTCACCTGTTTTTCAACCTAATGGACCGTCGGCATTTAGTTCTCCTTCAGGGTCTAGACCTGCTTCTATTGAGGTTTTTTTTAAAAGGAAATTTGGGTACTTTACCTTTTAATTTACTCGAAAATTTATCTTCATTTCATTTAAAAATTTCCTTCTTTACCCATTTATTTAATATTATTTAAGGTTAAATGGTTTACCATTCCTCCTCAAAAAAGCCTCTATAATCACTTACAAATTAGCTTACTTCTCCATATGTTTTTCTATTTCTTTGTCTATATCCTGGTCTTTAAACCTTTCTGTTTTACAATTCTTTTCATTTTTGGCTTTTTTAATTTACTAAATTTATTTGAAGGATTTGAACGAAATTTCGCGTACTACACTCCTTTTAATGGTCGAATGGGCAAAAGGAATGCAAACATTTTCAGAACTTCGAATGGAAGACAAAGTTTAATTTTCTCTTTTTTTTAATTTTTAATGTTAAAAAATTAAAGGTAATTCTTTTAAAAAATTATGCACCTCAACATCTTATTTTAATGCCTGCTTTTCGATCGCCAGATACTACAAGGCTTTGCTTATTCAATAATTCTTTGTTAGGGTCTGACCAACAACAGCATGGAGGGAATGAACAATTAGGGTCTTTTGCTGCATTTAAGGCTGCAAATATAATGCCCAGAGTTTTGGATGAAATTGTTTGGCCAATGAGACAATTAGAGGTTTTCTTTTAATTTTTTTTGGACCGTTTCTTTACACTTTAGCATATTCCCCCCTTGTATAATTATTCTTTCCAAATTACTTTGGGGTCTAAAAAGGGGAGAAACTCACAGAATATTCAATTAACCCCTGCTTTCCCTTTCTTTTCTCTGTTGTTTTTAATGTTGATCTTTTGGCTTTCGATGTATTGGGTGTTTGATGTATATTTGAACTAACTAGGGGGAACTCGACATGTTTTGGGTGATTATATAGGGTTTCGATATTCCGGATTGTTCCAATTTTGGACGCATAAAAGTGCCAAGAATTGCATGTCCTAACTTCTTAATTTCTTTTCATTTTAGATGAAGGAAGAAGAATTTGTCTGTCTAAAAGCTTTAGCCTTTTTACATCCAGAGGCCAGAGGATTATCACAAAACGGCCAACAGATAATACGTGAAACAAGAAATAAAATACTTAAAGGTTTCTTTTTTAAACAATTTTGTAAAATAATTTAAATTAAAAGCACTTTATTCAATCATTTTGGCTTCCAAACCGCCAGATGAGGCGCCAACTCGCTACGGAAATATTCTTCTATTAGCGCCTGCTTTAAAAGCATTGACTCAATTGTTAATTGAGAATATGACTTTAACAAGGTTTTTTTAAATTTTTTTTTGTTTTAAATTAATTCTGGGAAGTGAAATAGTTTTTAATTAAATTAAAAAAGGAGAATTTTGTACTGTTTAATTTTCTTACTTATTCAAGTATTTTTCTGAATTATTTTTATAATAAAATTAGGAAGCAGTTAAAGAGGGGAACATTTTCCTATTTTTAAAAAATTCCCAGACCTATTTCTTTATTTAATTTTTAAATTTTAAGGTTCTTCGGACTAGCAGAAGTCGACTCCCTCCTTTCCGAATTTATTTTAGACGATGTTGGAACAGACAGTAGTGGAGTCTCTACTGCCCCCAAAACAATTAAAGACCAATTAACATCAACAGCTCCATCTTTTGTAACAATAGCAGGAAGTAATCATACAGAAATGTCTACAACAAATGCTTCAATATTTCAAAATAATAATTAAATCAAATTTAAAAAGAGGTTTTTTTTTGATTATTTTTGCTTTTTAAGTGAAAGAGTATCCATTCAAAGAATTTGATATTTTTATTAATTAATTATATTCCTTTTTTGTGTCACATTTTTGTGGTTAAATTCCTAAAAAAACAAATTTGAAAAAAAAAATGTGACAATTAATTTTTATTAATTTTATATTGATTAGCAAATGCAAATTAAATTAATTTCCCCCCTTTTATAGTTTCTTAATTTTTTTTTACTCAATTTTTGTCTGTCAGAGCTATTCCTCTCCTCTCTCTTTTTTTTAATTAATTTTTTTATTATAAATTCAGAATTTCTTACAGAATTTTAAATACTAATAAAGAAGAGTTAGCTACAATTTTATTTAATTTTTATTTGTGATAAATAATTTTAAACAAAAAATTTTTTAATCGGAAGGACCCAAAAAATAAAAATTAGCGTCCTTAAAAAAAAGTTGAAGAAAGAAGGTTGTTTAACGAAATACAACACTAAATAGAGAAACATACAGAAATATTTACGTTTTGCCAACTTTATGTTTTTCGCAAAAATTTAAAATTTTTATTTACAAGTCAGATTTCTTTTGTTAAAAAACATAAATTTTTATCTAGTATTTAATTATTAATATTTAATTGGTTGCCTTCAAAAATGAGTGCTGAAATCGATTTTCCTCGTGGTGGTTCATCTAATCTATTTTCTCAACAAACACAAAGCTTAAAAAGGAATGCTACAAAGGATAATTCAAATTATCTAATAAAGGTTAACTTTAATTGTAATTTTTTATACTTATTTTTAGAAGCGTAAAAGCCTAGTGAAGTCTAGTTGCGCTGAAGATGAAGATTATTCTAACGTATTTAGACAGAATTTATCTACTGAATTGCTTTCTTCTCAAAATATTGTTGGATTGGCTTTCGTCAAATTTGTTTTATTTTATTCTTTTAAACAGCTTAAACGTTTAAATTTTAGATAAGCCATCTTGAAGTTACCTTAGAATGCGTCGACGGGATTAGACTGACTTTACCTGCTGACAAAATAAGCAAAATATTTAGTGGCCAAATGTCATCGACTAGGGCCAATTTAACCAACATTTTTCATAAAGGACAAGCATTTGCGTTTACCGTTGTGAATGATAAGAGAGGTTTTTTTCTATCAAACAAAAATACTTTTACCCAAATTTAGCACATTCAGCTACTAATAATTGCATTGTGTCCATCTGTCCTTATGACGTCAACAAATATTTAATTCCTTCTTTGCTTCTTCCTAATACAGTTTTGAATGGTATTGTCTCAAGTTTTGAAGAAAAAGGTTTTAAATTTATTAATTTATTTAATTTTTAATTTAAAAAAGGAGTTATAATCGATCTCGGTTTTTCGTCCAGTTCAGTCAAAGGATTTGTTCAGGCCGAACATCTTCCCCCATACCTTCAATTAAACAATCTATTTATTGGACAGGTTGCGCTATTTTCTGTTAAAGAGAAGCCTGGTACTGAGACACGCGTGATTAAATTGACAGGTTTTGTTGGTCTAGATTCGGTTAATGATGGAAATGACGACCATAATATGAATCCAAAACAGCTAATGCCTGGCACAATTGTGCAGGTTGTTCCTGGTAAAACTGTTTCAACAGGGCTTTTTGTTACTATTAAAAATGGTTTTTTCTTAACTTTAAAATTAAATTTTAATTTTAAAGGCCCAAAAGCATTTATTAGAAAAGTTCATTTACCTCCACGGCTTAAATCGGATTCTTCTCAAACTTTAATAAAGAAGACTTTTCGTGCTTGTGTTGTTTGTATTCAACCAAGTTCTTCTTCTTTAATTGTTCTTAATGCTCATCCGGATATTATAGCTTTGCCTAAGTTGGAAAAGCGTCTTCTTCCTGAGGTTTCATTTTCTTTTAAATTAATTAAATTAAATAATTAATTTAAATTTGAATTAATTAACTTTAATTAAATTTGATTAATTCAATTTAAATTAATTCAATTTAAATTAATTAGATTAATTCAATTTAATTTAAATTAATTAAATTTAAATTAATTAAATTAAATTAATTAATTAAATTTAATTTAAATTAATTCAATTAATTAATTCGATTTAAATTAATTAATTCAATTTACTTTAAATTAATTCAATTAATTAATTTCAATTAATTTTTTTAGAATATTAAAATTGGTTCTTTACATACTGGAATTATTTCTTACACTGATAAAATGAATAATTTATATTTTAATATAATCATTGACCAAAAGACCCAAAATTTAATAAGCGCAAAATGTTTACGCCTTAACATTGAAAACTTTGAAGGTAAAAAATTCCCCATTTTTATGTTCCTTTTTCCATATTTTTTAGAATCAAACTTTGCAATAGGCTCAGAACATGTTTTTCGTGTCATAGGATATCATTCAATGGAACGGGAATTAAATGTTTCGATGAAAAAAGTGCACATGAGACAGAGTGTATTTTCCATAGAAAGTGCTGTTCCTTGCGCTAAACTTAGAGGGGAAATAAAAGCAATTAAAGACAATGGACTAATTGTTAAATTTGGGGAAGCTGAGGAATTTTATGGGTTTGTTTGTGCAATGCATATTTTTGACATTCCCGTTGAGGATTGGAAAAATAAATTTAAAAAAGGTTTTATTTGAATTAATTTAATTAAAATTAATTCAATTTTAGGTCAACAATTATCTTGCCGTGTCCTTTTTGTCGATTCAACTTCTAACAAAATTATGCTGACCGCAAAACCTTCATTTGTATATTTTTAAATTAATTTAATTTTCTTTTTTTTTTAAATTAATTTTTAGGTAAAAAGACAGGGAAATGAAAGGTTTATTACTCAATTAGAGACAAATCTAATAGGAGCTATTTCTACTGGAATTGTTATCAAACAACTCCAAAGCGGATCTCTACTTATTGCATTTTTCAACAAAATTACGGGAATTATGCGTTCAAATGAGTTGATTGGACTGGACAAATCGACCTTAGAAATTGGTTGTTCAATTAAAGTTCGGATCAAAAGCGTTGATTTATCTATTTCCCAAATGCTTCTAGAACAGGCTAATATAAGGCCTATTGGAATGGAACAAAAGTTGAAGGAAAATAAAACAGAAGAAAACAAAAAGAAAAATCCAAAGCTTATTTCTAAAATTGCTAAACCTTTTAAAATATACACTGCCACGGTTTATTTATTTTTAAAGGATAAATTAAATTTTTAAAAATTAGGTAATAGGCGCTTGGCCATTTGGAGGGACTTCTTCAGCTACTAGTGCAGAATTACTCCTCCCTGGTGGGAGTGTTGGTATTTTTCTTTTCTTTAAATTAATTACCCTTTTTAAAAAGGAAGACTTCATGTTTCCGAATTAACAGATTTAGCTGAATCTTGCGAAGGTTCCTGCCCAATGGAACAATTTCTGGAACGAAATAAAGGAAAAACAATAAATATTAAAGTTTTGTCTGTTAGCAAGAGAAAAGCATTTCCTGTAAAAGGAAAGAAAATGCTTGAAGAATTGAGGCAAACTAACAGGTTAAATTAAATAAATTTAATTGAATTAATTTTAATTGAATTAAATTAATTTAAATATAATTAATTAAAATTAAATTGATTCAATTAAAATTAATTCTAATTTAATTAAGTAATTAAAATTAATTTAATTAAAATTAATTAATTAAATTAAAATTAATTCTAATTTAATTAATTAATTAAAATTAATTCAATTAAATTAGAATTAATTAAATTAAAATTTAATTAAAATTAAATTAAAAAGAATCGTTGAGTGTACTGCAAGATCTGATAAATTGCAAGAACCTCGAAGGAAGCTTTCCATCTTAAATTATCGAAATAATTTTGATCTTGGAAATATAGTTGCTTCTTTTATTGTTAAAAAGAAAAATTCATTTTCGACACATATTTGTGCTGAGGTTTATTTTAATTTAATTAAATTATTATTTAATTTAATAGATTAATCCCGATTTTACCGCTATTATTCCTAAAGAGAACATAAAAATAGAATCAAAATGTGCTCTTCTAAAAAACCCTCAGGTTTGTATTAACGATCTTTTCGACAACGGAGAACTTCGTTTTGGGAGAGTAGTGGGTGTGAACAGGACAAATAGGGGAAAGGTTGTAGTATTGGAATTAATTGATTCTTTTGATGGTTTTGAGCCTTTAAATGTTGAACAAGAGGTTTATTTTTTAATTTTTTAAATTAATTTTAATTTATTTAATTTTAAAGGTTAATAATATAAATGAACCTAATCCATCTCCCATTATTTCTGAATATTTTGATTCATTGTCTGATGAGAGTGAGGAAGATAATGCTCTTAACGAAGGGAATAATGAAGACGATGAATCTACGGAAAGCGAGGTTTTTAATTTAAATTACCGTATTTACTTGATTAATTACCCTCTATCGATTAACTACCCTCTCCAGCGATAGATCTAAATAATAATTACCCAGGGTAACTATTCGAGTAAATACGGTAATCTTTAATTAAAATTAAGGAACCTGAGGCTACCCAAGGTTCTTCAGAATCTGTTCAACAATTTGAACAAATTCTTCTTTTAAATCCAAATTCACTTTCTCATTGGATTAATTATATTAAATTTATATTTAATAAAAGAAGTAATTCAAAAAAGAATTACATTTTGGGAAAAGAAGTAGCTGAGCGAGCACTAAAAAATGTTACATTCAAGTTTATTTTTTAATTTATTATTTTTTAAATTTAAAAAATCAACAGAAACGATAAAGATTTGAATAAAATATGGCAAACATATATTCAATTGGAAGTCCTTTTGGGCACCGAAAGATCATTAAAAGAATGCTTTAAAAGGGCCTGTGCGTCAACTGAGCCTCTAAACATGCACAGATATTTAATTAAACTTTTAAAGAAACAGCCAAACGCAGAGGGACGTGAAAAGGTTTTTTTCTTTTTTTTTCTCTTTTATTTATTTTATTTAAAAGGAAATACGTGGATATTTTGAGTCATTAATTAAAAAGACTAAATTTATTCAAGTGGACTCTTGGCTTTCTTTTGCTAAACATTTAATGGCACAAAAAGATGCTGAACAGGTTCGACAACTTCTTCACAGAGCAATTCAATGTACTGATAAAAGAAAACGTAAAAATCTTTTTTTTTTCTTTTAATTTAATTAATTTCTTTTAAAGATTTATTGTTAATAAAAGGATTCTCTCAACTAGAAGAAAAATACGGGGACATTGAACGATCAAAAACAATGCAAAAATTGATCAAAAACTATAAGGAAGAAGGAAAACAAATTGATATTCAATCCTTGGAGAGAGCACTTGGCGCTAGAGTTGATAAAAACTAAGGGGGCCTTTGAACGACTTTTAACCAATTGGTCAATGGACAAAATGGTCAAATTGTTTTTAATTGGGGATTCGCTCACAATGAACTAGAAGGTTCTGATGGGTATTTTGTTTTGTATTAGTAGACCAATTGGTTAAATATAGGGCAAAATATGCGTTCAGGAATAACCCTAAAATTAGTCTTGTTTTTGTTTCTTTATAATTTTTATTTTTCTTTGTTTTCTCTGACAGATAATTTAATAATTTTTCTATCTAATTTTATTTTTAATTAATAGTTTAAGGATTTATGTATTTAATTTTTGTTGTTTTCCAAGGTATAAACCAACACTTTTTTTTCAAATTCTACATTTTTACCCTTATGTCTTGTGACCATTTGTAGGTAAAAGAGAAAACGGAAATAAACGTTTTAACATGAAGAAAAAATCCAATAAAATTAAAAAAACCTCTACAATTTGTTTATTTAATCCTGCCTCTTTTCATCTCACAAAGGATAAGAAAGTCGATCATTCTCTTTTTTCTTTGCTGGCCAATTCCACGTAATAAAATGTTTTTCTCCAAGCAAACGTCTCATCAAAATATGCTTTCCTCCATCATTTTGAAGTCGTCTAGTAATACTATCCATTTTGAGCCTTCTTTTAACAGAAAACGGGAAATATGTTTGTGTAAAGTTTGACCTATGCCAGGGAGAATTGTTTCGAACTTGGAAGAGAGAAAAGATGGCCAAGCGGTTGGAAAGAAGAGCACTACGTTGTCCATTGAGAGGAGCAAATAATTCTAATATACGTGAAAACGAAGACATTTATAAATACAAACTAAAATAAATTAAAAATAAAAGAATAAAGATGTATGACAGTCAATGGGGTTCGAACCCCCACCCCCCTTGCCCTCCTATTTCTTCCCCAATTTAATTTTAAAAAATTAAAAAAAATAAACCTGACAAATGTAGATTATTATTTAATATTTTTTTAGCTGTCCAATATAACCCTCTTCTCTGTTAGAATAAAAGAAAAAAATTAATAGAAACATTAATTTATTAAAAATATCTTATTGGCCTTTTTAGCCGTATTAGAAAGCAAAAGAACCTTTATTTATTAATTTATTAAATTAAAAATTGAAAATATGTGAGTGTAAAATTAAACGTTCAATTACAATTAATTTTCTTTACAAAAGAACATTAAAAGAATTGTCGAGTTTACGGGTTGATATTTGCGGACAAAATTGGTTTATAAAAATATCAGAATTCTGGTAATTAAAACCAGAAAAGTATCAGAATTCTGGTAAATAAAATCAGAATTCAGGTCTTTATTTAACAAAATTCTGTTTTGTTCTGATTTATTTATCAGAATTCTGATATTTTAAAAACCAATTTTGTCCGCAAATATTCGTCCGCAAGTGCATATTCACCCTTAATTTAAACATATTCTGGGAATAAATTATATTTTGAACAATTACTGGGTGTCATTATAAAGAAAATTAACTGTACTTGCTTCTACAAAGATCTAAAAAATTAAAGAAATTGAATGAGTATAAATAAAAATAAATAAAGAAGACACTTAAAAATAAATGGATGGAAATTCACTCGGGAAAAAAGGGTAAAAAAGCAAATTATTTTTCCTTTTATTTTTTTATTTAAAAGAAAATTAATTAAATTAATTTTAAAAAATTAAATTTTTAATTTGCCTTTTTTTTAAACAAAAATATTTTTAAATTGTAGTAATGAGTATCAACAAATGAGAATTTTAAAGAGAGGGAAAATATGGCCAAAAATAACCGAATTTTTTTTAACATTTTCAACATTAAAAAACGATTATTCTCTGATGGAAAAAATTCGGTAAAATTAAAAAATAAAACAGAAAAGGTCCAAAGGTTCGGAAAATGTTTAAAATAAATTTAAAAATAAATTAAAAAATACTTTGTTAATTGAGAGCCTTTACAGGAAAAATTATACAAATTCAAAAGCTTCACGTATCCACTTCTTTTCAATAAATTAACTTTGAAGAAGCACGGAGGAAGGTTGCTAAAATATTTTAAATTTAAATTTTAAATTAAAACCCCCCCCCAAACCTCTTCATCAGTTAATCCATTAATTCTTCTATTTTCTAAAGTATTTAATCTTTCTGTTAAGGTAAAAGAGGTTTCCAAAGTGTGGTTATTTAGAGGAGATTTTAGACTCTTTTTTAATAAGAATTTTGTTGAAGTTTTACAGTTTAACATTTGTTGATGTTCTTCTTCTTCTTCAAATTGATTTAAGGCAATCTTTTTTTTTTATTAAAAAAAAGAATTAATTTAATTAAAAATAATTAATTCAATTAATTAAAAAGAATTAATTTAATTAAAAATGATTAATTTAATTAAAAGGGAAAAACTAATTTAAAATTAGTTTAAAAAATAAATTGTTTTCTCCCCTTACAAATAAATCAAAAAATAATAATTTAAAAATAATATATTAAAAAAAAACCTTAAGTTGCCTCAAATGTGTGTTCATTTCACTCAAAATGTCTTCCAAAGGCTTTTTTTTGTTTAAAATTAACCAAACAAACAGGCATTGCCAGTGCCCAACAAGCACTGACCAGAGCATTAGTACGAGCTTCTAAGACACGAATATCCACATTTGGAGCAGCCAATGCTCTCAATAAAGCTTCAAAATTGGGCATTAGCCTGCTCGTTGCTTCACAAATAAGTTGGTCAATTTGGGGAGAATATTGGTTATTAGAGTCTATTTGTTGTTCCAAGGGAAGCATACGCTCAGTTAGGGAATGACAGAGACGAAGAACAACAACACAGTTTTGAAGCAGTCCAGCAGTGAAATCGTCAATCCATTGGTTTTCGTTCAGAGTTTTAACTGAAAAATAAAGGAAATGATTCAAAATAGGACCAAAAAGAGTAGAAAGAAAAATTTGAATAGTTAGCAGAGTAGAGATTGGGATGCTTAACGACCCTGGTCCTTAGAGTTAATTAAGTTAAACGGTCTGAATTCTGAGCCTGAAAAACCTCAGTCTTTGTTCTATAACTACCCCTATCTCTAGTTCAATATTAAGAGATAACCCAACCCTTCCAAAAAAAAGAAAAGAAATTTAAATACCAAGAAAAAGAACTAATAAAAAAAATATAAATTTACGCATGTTTGGCCCAAGTTGTGTGACGTCGTCAGTATTTTTATTTCTCAAATTAGAAAACCGTAAAGTCCTGACTTTTATCAATTGTCTATGAGTGTTTCTTCTCTGACATGTAATTACAAGCATCCAAAGAGAAAAAAGGAAAACGGCAACCAAAACAATTAAGGCTAATAAAACAACAAATTCCATAAGAACAGGTAAAATGATACAAAGAATTTATTTAGTAATAAGTTTGAAGAGTGAATAGCCATTAACAAACAAAAGAAAATCTGCAAAAATTAAAACTATAAAGAAATAAAGTTATTGCAAAAAATCACAAGGTTTCGAAGAAGCGTAAACTCACATAAAATGATTGTTAGTCTGGTTTAAAAACAACAACGTTCTCTCTCTATTTATTATTCCTCTTTTTCTCTGTCAGTTATCTTTTAAATTGAAATAGAACACAATGCCAAAATTAATTAATTCAATATTTCTTTCCTAGTCTGTTTTAGCTATTTAGTTTTCTCTGCTTCTCTGCTTAATACCTGTCTCTATTTTTAAACCATTCTCTCCTTTATTTTTCTTAATTTATTATTTTGATAGAAGAGTATATTGTTAATTAGAGTAAGTAAGTGTACAAGAACAACAGAAATAGATCTTTACAAGACTTTAGTTTTAATTTATGAACCCTTTTCTTCCAATAAAGTCTTTTCTTTTAATTTTACTAATTTTATTCATTCTAAACAGTCTTTTTTTTCAAAAAAAATCCATTTCTTCTCACAGAATTTTCCTTTTTTCTATATATTTACACACACCATAAATAAATAAATGTACATATAATTGAGACTAGTGTGTTGGCTCCTTTTCTTTTTACAAAATACAAATATAGACACACACAGGTATATTATTTAATGTCAGCCATTGCAATTGCTTGTTTCTCTACTCTTTGTTTTTTATTTACTATTTTTTGCCATTGACTAAAAACAACAGCTTTTTTTGCATAAAAGAGAATATGTATACATTATAGCGCTATAGCTTCTTTAAATATACATAAAATAGAAAAAAGGGGAGAACGTTGTCATATACACACACACTCAAATATTCTTTTCTTCTTTAAAAGGCTTCCTTAAAAATGGTCAATTATTTATTTATTTACTTGTTTTTAAGCTAAATTACTTCAAATTTTTGCCTTTTTCTAACTAATACATTTACACTTAACCCTCAGAAATACCCCTTCTTTTAAGCTTATTAAAGCTTTGCCTGTACCAATTATTTTAAACATTTTTCCTTTGAACTGTCTAAAAGGTCTTAAACGACATTTTTACTTGTGTCAGTCTCAACACTAATTCTTTCCTTTTTTTTAATTTTTTAGACTTGTGCTGTAATTTGACTTGTTTAAAATACTTTTAATTAATTCATTATTCAAAGAAGAATGCGTGGAGATCTTCCAAAAGCCGAAAGCATCCCTGCCGATGCACAAGTTGAAGCAGTTTCAGTTGAAAAACAACAGGTTTATTTAGTTTATAGTTTTCCCCTATTTTTAAGGAGCTTTTATTGATGAATAAACTTGCATCGAGTGGTAAACTTCCCCCAAAATCGGCGGGTTCATTTCTTCAGAAACGCTTACAGCAACGAGTACGGTTTAAGCTTTCTTTTTTCTTTTCTTTTAAAAATGTTTTTGTGTTAAACAGAGGTTTCTTTTTTACCTTTTCTTTCAATTAATTTGTCCATTTTAAAGAAATTTTTTGATTCTGGCGATTACAATATGAACAAAGACAAGAAGACTACAGCTTCTACAACTTCTTCTACATCTTCTACTACAACAACTTCTACTTCCAGTGTTGTCATCACCCAATCAATTCCTTCAACTGTTGTTTCCCAGGCTTCTTCGACTGCTCCTAAATTGGCCTCTACAATTGAAGAGCCTTTTTTGTTGCCTAAATTAGTCCATCAACAGGACGAATTAATGCCAACAGTTCGCCCACCTGCTGGGTCTTTTTCTGGGTGTTCAATGGATGGGGGAGATTCTGATATTGATGAGCATTTACAGGTTTATTTTTTTAAAAACATTTTAATGGAGAAAAGGCCAATTAATTAGAGGAATGTTTGTGAGTATTTTTCTTCCTTTTATGTTGTTTACTTTTAATTTAATTAATTGTTTTTTAAAGGAAATCTAAACCTTTAAAAACTTGAAGGGTAAAGAAGAAGCCCAAAGGCTTGGACTTCAATAAAGGGTTTAAAAATGCCCCTCTCTTTTAATTTTTAAATATTCCCCCATTGATATATTCTCTCCAGAATAAACTCTAATTTAAAAAGAATTATTTAAAATTAAAAAGGAAATTTTCTTTCTCAGATTCCACGTCCTGACACTGTTCCACAACGCAAATCTTCTATTCTGCATCCATCAGCACATAGCAAACTTAGTCCACAGCCACATATTCATCATGAACATACTGACGAATCCCTTTCTATGCCACCACAATAAAAGGGGAAATTTAAAAAAATTAAAAAGAAAAGAATGTGAAGAACAAGGAAATAAAGGTTAATTTACTTGAACCCTTTAAAACAAAAAAAAAATTTTCACATCGAATTGATTAAAAAAAATATTTTTTTTAGGCAAATAAATTGAAGAAAAATTTTAAAAAATTAATTTTTTAATTTTTTGCCTTTAAAAATATTTTTTTTTAATTTAAAAAAGACAAAAAAATGTGTATAATTTTGATTCTTTTTTTCTTCTGAATTTGTTAGAATTTAGTAAAAATTATTAAAAATTTTTTTTTTCTTCTTTATTGAGTTCATTAAATTCTTTTTTTTAATAATTAAAAATTAAAAAGAAAATTTTTTTGTTTAAATTTAATTTATTTAAACAAATTAATTTAAAAAAATTAATTAAAACAAACAGGAAAAGTGTCAATTAAACAAAGAAAAATTAAAATAAAAAAAAGTCTATTAATTAATAATTTTTTTAAAATTATTTTAAATTAAAAGCTAAACAAACTAAATTATTAAAAAATTTTTTTTAATTTTTGCGGACATTTTTTTAAATTTTTTTTATTTAACTGATATTAAATGATTGAAATAAAAATTATTTTTTAAATTTTGTACTAACCCAAATATTTATTTTTATTATTTTTAAATAATAAAAATAAATCTTTATTTTATTTTTATTATTTTTTCTATCTTGTTGGAAACCATAAAATATTTTTAATTTTAAAGAAAAATTAAAATAAAAAATTTATTTAATTTTTATTTTATTTAACCAGGCTTAATAAAATTAAAAAAATTCTTTTTTTTAATTTTATTAATTTATAAATATTTGTGTTTAATTATTTGTTGAAAAATGTTAATATAAAAATGCTTTAATTTCTATTCTTTTTTATCATTTAAATTATTTAAAAATGTTTTTCTTTTTATTTGTCTTTTTATTAACTATTTTTGTTAATGGTAAGTTTTAATTAATAAATATTAAACTTTAAAACTTTTTTAGAAGGTAAAGAATGTTCTGATAAACAAGGATCTATTACATTTTTAAAGGATTCTTTTACTGACTCTACTAGAACTGAAAGTCCAGAGTTGAGTAATATAACTACAATTTGTAATAATGAGAATGTAGAAACGGTAAAACTTTTTTTACAAAAATAAAAAATAAACTTTACAAAAATAAACTACAAAAATAAACTTACAAAAACAAACTTTTACAAAAATAAATTACAAAAATAAGCTTTTTACAAAAAATAAACTTTTTTTTCTAAACTTAAGCATTGTTATGACCAAAATGATAAAAAGCTAAGTTTATTAAAAGTCGTATGCAGCAGTAATATTTGTATTTGTAATTATGGTGATGGTTATTGTTATCAAGCAAATAAAACTGCTGGTTATAACCTGGATTATTTATTTTACTCTTATGGTAATTTTATTATTTTAAATAAATTATTAAATTTAAAAGATGGATATATATTTGTTAATCCAAATACTGGTGGACAAGAATTGGTTCGAACAGATGGGAAAAGACATTATCAACACAAAACAAGTTCTCCTGATTTTATGAAACTTGTTCGCAATTCATCAAGTTATCTTAATGGAAAAGCTCTTTTAGGTAATAAACTCTCCGGAAGTTTATTAAAATAATTTGTATTTATTTTTATAGTTGGTTGCACAACTTGTAATAAAGTAAAAAAAAATAATACATTGCCAAAATGTGTTTAGATGTTATGAAAAAATATAGATAAAATGAAGTTAAATAAAGAAAGAATAATTTAAAATACTATGAAGCTAATTGTGTTAACATTTTTGTAATTTTTGTAAATTTAAAAATATAAAACTATTGTATATTTATTAATCTATTGTAAACTTAACGGAAACCTAAAAATAAAACTACAAAAATAAACCTATAATAAAATATAAACTTTCCGGAAACTTAAAAATAAACTTACTACAAAAATAATATTAACTAAAAATACAATTTATATTAATTAATAAAATTACAAACTTCTTTTATTTCTCATTTACAATAGGTTGTTTGTAATTTGGTTTTGTAAAATTAGTCAAACTTTGAGCGTATAATTCTAAACGTTGAGTCATCTAAATTACTTATAGAATGTATTTAACTTTTATTAACAAAATTACCTTAAAACCCCAACTATCCTGTGTTTGTCTACATAAATTCAAATCAATCTCTACCACTAGAACACCTTCTTTATTTCTTGGTAATCCCTAATAAATATTTTAATTTAAATTAATAATTATTTTACCGGAGTTCTGGTACCATCAGGTGCGGCTACATAACTACTGCCATAAAAATGCCCAAAGTCTTTATGTGCTAAAAATATTATTTAATAAATTTTAAATAAAATATTCAATTTTTCTTGAGATTGTTTCTAAATTGTTAAACATAAATCTAAAAGTTTCCGGAATGATTACAGTTTAAAACTTAATTTTACAACTTCCGGAAAGTTTATATTTAAAACTTATTTTTAAACTTAACAAAAAGTTGAGTTATAAAAAGGTTATTATTTTTTACAACTTTCCGGAAATAATACAGTTTATATTAAGAAAGGATTACAATTTGCGTCAAATTTATTTTCTACAACTTTCCGGATTTCTCTCATAATAAAGTTTAACAATTTCTATCATTTATTTTATTTACCAGGCTTTCCATTCCCAGAAGTAAATTCATTAGGAAATGTTTCTGTTCCCACTCTATTAATTGCAACAGTAAAAACATGGTTGGTTATAGCAGCATTTCTCGCTTCCACAGGCCAAAGAGCTTCGCTAAGTCCACTTATTGTAGCTGATGGATTAAAAATAATTTCAGCACCTATTAAATAGTTTAAAAAAATATATAAAAATAAAACTAAAAATAAATAAAAATTAAACTAAAAATAAATAACCATTTAAGGCATACATTAACCAATTTAATGGATGATGTCTTCCATAACATATATTCACAGCAATTTTTCCTTTAAAAAAATTTTTTTATCAAGGTGTTTAAACAATAAAGAAACCAAAAACAGTCTCAAAAACAGGATGTCCCAATAAAGATTCCATATAATAAGTCGATTCATTAAAATCACCAACACGAGGAATATGATTTTTTCTTGTTTTTCCAATAACTGTACCAGTATGTGAAATTATTACACTAAAAAGAAAATAAAAATATTAATATAAACATTTTTGAGATTTAACGCAGTATTCCATATAAGTCCATCTTTACTTTCTTCTCTTTCCAAAATAGGCGAAACAATAACAATTCCATGTTTCTTAGCAAACTTGAAAAAGTTTTAATATAAATTAAACTTTAAAGTTTATTTTATAATTTCCGGAAAAAATACAATTGTAATAATTCCTCTAAAATACTCTTTATAATTACAACTTTTAAGTTTATTTTACAATCTTCCGGAAAGTTTATTTAGTTTTAAGTTTATTTATTTTACAATTCAAATTAATTAATTTAAATTAAAATTAATAGTTTAATTTTAAAATATTTACACTGCTTAAGAATTTAGTTGAAGGTCCATCCTCTGCAGACTCAGCAAATTCAGTCCTTTAACCTTTTATATTAAAAAAACTATTTTTTTAAAATACCAAGGAAGTCTTTCACGAGTGCAAAAAGCAAAAGGCATAGCTAATAAATTAAACAAAAATATTTTTTAATAAACACAAACGCCATGCTTCCTGTAGGCAAACAATTTGCGCCCCAGCTCTAGCTGCTACATCAATTATTACACCAATCTAATTAAATATAAAGTTAAGCTATTAAAAATACAACAAACGCAAAGTTATATTTACAAGTTTACAATTTGTAATTTAAGTTTATTTTTAAAACATTCCGGAAAGAATACAGTTTATAATAAGTTTATTTTTAAATTCCGGAAAGTTTACAATTTTTAAAGTTTTAAACTAAAAATTATTGCTTTATGTAAATAAAACAAAAACTTACTCTTTGGTGTATAGCTTCTCTTTGTTGTATTATAGGAGCATTTGTTGGAAGAACTATTTTATTTTGTATTGCAGCAACTCTGACCTTTTTTTTAATTTTTAACCTTTTTTCTTTTAATTTTCAACCTTTCTAGGCCTACGACATTGCTCCTCAAGTGCTTTTATTTGAAAGCCTTTAATTTCAAATCCACTATCTATTGATGCCTGCAATAAATCATTACTCAATGAAAGTTGTCTAAAATTAGGAAAATATTTTTTTAATCTTTTAAAACACTAACGGGCATCGTTTTCCATAAATCAAACGTATAACCTCCTCTAATTGTGGATCTGTCCATTTTGCATGGTTGTTTAATAAAGCTTCAAGTCCCTAAAACAGGAAAAACATTTTTCAAATAATTTAAAATAACCTCAGAAATGTCATTTTCTTCCTTTTCAATTCTTTTTAAGTTATTCTCTTGTTTTTCCATTTTTTTTAAATTAAATCAACAAATTAAAATCTAATCGGTCTCGAACTCTGACCTAAAATTTAAGAAATGTTAAACGAGGCAAACGCTTAACCACTCGACCAACGACGAACACAACTTAAAATGCAACTTTTTATAGCTAAATACAACCTTTTTTTTATTAATTTAATATTTTAATTAAAAATTGTCTCAAAAAATTAAAAAAAAAGTTAAAAAATTTCTTAAACATTAAAAATTAAAATAATAATATTTAAAGAAATAAAGTAACTAAAAATTGAGCATTTGTTTTTAAAAATATTTTTTTCATTTTAAAGACGTTAAAAAATGAAATTACTTAAACTTTTGCAAAAATATAAGCTAAATATTATTTTAACGAATAGAATCGATTAAGAGTTTATTAATGTTGTTATCATTCTCTTAATTTTAGAAGAAATGACAAAGAAAAAAGATAATTTTAATAATTAACTCTTAAGGTTAAAAATTAAATATTTATTTATAAAAACAAATTAAATGCTTAAAAATAATTAATTTAATTAAAAATTAATTTAGATTACAAAATAGTCAAATCAAAGTTAACTGTTTGATAATTACTTAATAAATAACAAAAACGAGCAAATAGATTCGAACCCACATGTAACAACAACATAGTCGAAAACACTACCACTACACCAAACGCCGTCCAACCTATTCAAAAGTTTAATTATTATAAGCTTTTTTAAAAAAATAAATAAACTTTTTTTTTAATTTTAATATAATTTAATTAAAACATTTATATAAATAAAAAAAATTAATTTAATTGATCAATATTTTTAATTGCACTTTGCTTCCTTTAAGGCCCCAAAAATTAAAAAAAATTTTTTTTGCCCATCTTCGCCTTTCCCTTCATTTTTAAAAGACAAAGAAATTTAAAGCGGATTGACGTAAATAAAATTTTAATTTTTAAAATACGCCTGATCTTTTGAGCATCACTACACTTTAATTTTTTTCTCTAATTTTTTATTTAACTCTTTAAATGGAAGAGTGCCACTAATAGACGGATTTAAGGCAAAAAAGAGAGGAGAGGGTAATGCTTTAATTTTTAATTTTCCCTCTCTCTTCTTTCCTCCTCTTTCGCAATCAAAGTCAATAAAGACGCAAATTAATAAATGGACACGTTAACAGTCACTTACATTCTTCACCTCCCCTCTTTTTAATTAAACAAATGGCTATATAAGCGAAGTTATTCAAGGAGAAAAACATTCATTTAAAAAAAACATTCAAAAAACCTTAAAAAAAAGTTTTTTTAATTTAAGTTATATTTCCCTTTTCTCAAAAAAAGGAAAAGCAAAGAATGAAGGCAAAAACAAAATTATTGTTTATTAATCTTGTCTTCCTTTCGTTAATTTTTGTTTCATTTTTTAACAAAAATGAAGCTTTTAACGAAGAACAATTGATGGGGACAATACAAAACAATTTAATTTATGCTGCATTTCCCGCTGGAGACAATTCTCGATACAAATTTAACAAAGGTTTTTATTTTTATTCTTTCAAATCTTTGAATAAAAAGTGTTAAGTAAAACATATTTAAACCCATTGGAATCGAACTTACAGTCGTTCATGTTGTAGACTAACACAATTACCACTTAACCATACTTTAATTCAAAGGGTGAATTAAAATATAGTTATTGACTTGTTCTCTTCTTCATGTAAAAGAAGAAAAGAGTCAACAAGCTTTAATTCTGGAGACTTTCCCAGAAAATGCACCTCTTTAGTGTGTATATATTTTAACAATTAAATTCCCAGTTAGAACAGAGTTTTAAATCTTAATGTTATTTCAGTTGAAGGCTATAAAGGATGGCGTATTTATCAATTAAAAAACATTGCAGAGTTAGATAATATAACTGAACAGCCTAGAGGAAGTACACAATCAAACGATGTTCTTCAAATTGAAGAATATTTAAATCTTAATAAATTATCTAAATATAAACCAAGGACAAGAGAAGAACTTGAAAAATATCCAAAACTGAAAACAAGAGATGTTAAAAATATGACTAACGTATTCGAGAATTCTGTGAATAACCTTAAAAATAAAGTAGAATGGTTTACACGAACATATTTTAATAATGAAAAGTGTGAAGTTATTGAAAATGAATTAAAAAATTATGATTATAAAAATGTTGTTAAGGATTTTGAGAATATGTCGTTTGGAGGAAATAGTCCTCAACAAATGGCCTTTTTTAAAGAAAAAAGAAAAGCAAAATAAATTAATCAATTTTTGTAATTGTCTAAGCCCTTCAACTTCTGAAGAAAGGGAAAGTGGTCATGATCAACAAGCTTTTACCAATAAACATTGTACATTAATATTGCTAAAAACTAAAACATTTATTAGAGATTTACATTATAGAGGAAATGAGGGTACTCTAATTGATATTTTATCTTTTATGGAAAATCATGAATATTCTTATTTAAAAACAATTTATGAAATGTCTGAATTACAAAATTCCGAAGTAGATAAAGCAATAAATGCTCATATTTATAAAACACATAATAAAAAAAATAAGGGTAAACATGCAATTGTACAAGGTGCTGGGCCTGTTGGTTTATATGCTGCTTATAAACTTTTTATTGGTAAATACTAAACTAAATAGAACTTAGAAATTTACGTTATTTTTAGCTTTAATCAATTAACCATTTAATTCTTTTAATTAAATTTAAATAAGGTAGTGTGGAGGGAACCGTTCCTTCCAGCCTACTACTGAAAAGGATTCGAATCCTTTTGATAAAAAAAGTGTTTAATTTTAAGGAAATAAAAGGAATAGATGTTTTAAACATTAAATAAAATATTTCTTTATAATTCAGATGGAATAAATGTTACTCTAGTAAATGACCGTTCTGAAGTGTATATTAGAAATCGAGTAGTAGATTTTGATAGAATTTGGATGGCTGAATTGCGTTATTTTTTGGGAACTGAATTTGACACTTTTTTTAGAGGAGAAGAATCTTTGGGAAAATTATTTGATGAAGGCATTGGGTTCTTTAATATAAAAAATTTGGAAAATTTATTAAAAGAAAGATTAAAAGTATTATCTGAATACGTAGATCATAGAGAAGAAAAAAAAAAAAATTAGAAAAAGGGGAGAACCAAAAGAAAAATCATTTTTAAAATTAATTTATGAAACATCAGTTTTGAACATAAATAAAAACAAACAAGTTCCATTAGCTGTTTTGGGTATTCCACACAAACAATTCAATCAATATCGTTCTTATAATTCTGTTGATTACATTAGACAGATTTATGGAGACAATTTAATTCCATATACTCGTTATAAGGGAGATGAAGCAATAGAATATCTAAATCCTCAACAATATTTACAACTTCAATTTGAAGGAAAAGCCTTTCTTTTAAAAGATTATGAAGCAGAATTTAATTATTTAAATGGAAAATACAATATTGAGTCTTACAATTATAAAAAAGTTATCGAAATTCCCTTTGATTTCTTTTTCTGTGCCGGTGGTGCTACTGACCAAATACGAAATGACTTTTTGGGTAAATTTTATTTTTTTTTTAATTTTTATAAAATGTCAGTAAATCTGATTGAATATTTAAGAGGAGAAAATAAAGTGTTTAGTAACAATATAAACATTATCATTATAAAGAAAAGTCAGGGTTCTTACCAATTCCCTAGTTCTATTCCATTTCCAATTTATAATTTAATTTCAATTGTAATTCTATTCAATAAATATCTCTAACAAATAATTATCTTCTTCTTTCTTTTTTTAGAACAACCAGTACAATTGACAGAATCCAAGAACTATGGTGTAGTTATCTTTGACAAAAAATCCTTAAAATCAAAAGATTATGTCTTTGATGATGGAGTTGCCTTCTTTAGAGATCCAATGGTTAATCAAAGTGAAGAAATAGAGGCAAAAAGAATGGAAACAATTTTAAAAGACCAACAAATAGATCAATTTATTCGATACTCTAATGTCCTTTCGACTCAACTTAAAAGACGTTATGCCAATTTAACTAATTTAATGCTAAAGGGAATGATGGAAATATCACAAGGAACAGAGGAACAACCTTTAACAAAATCAGGAAAAGTTTATGCAACAAATTCAAATGGACGAATTAAGGTGAAAAATTCTGGTGAGGAAAAAGTTGTTGTAAGACTATTTGAGTCTAACCCAACATTACATATTGCATCAATAACACCTTTGGCATTTGCAGAATTTGTTGAAGAACTTAAAAATGAGAGAAAAATGGAGGCTAATAAGCTTAAGAATATAGAGTTGGAAATGTATAATAATAAGATATACGAGGTTCTTCAAGGATATCAGGTTGACTGGAATGAGTTAACACATCTAAAGGATATACATGAAGTACAATTAAAAGGATATGATGATTTTCATGATGAATTACAAAAGAAATGGGCTAAAGCATTATTTTATTATACATTTAGAAATAGACATTATGAAAAGATAGAAAAGGTAAAACTTGGAAATAGAGAAGAAGAAGCAAGCAGCAGTAGTTATAAAGGAAAGGAAATAATGCCTGAAGAAACTGAACAAATTCTTTATTTTGATCCTTATAGTTTAAATACATCAACTTTTGATGTTGCAATTTATGGAATTGAAAATGTTGTAACACGAATTGATGCAGATGGAGGAGGTTCAGCAATTATAGCAGCTATCGGAGATGCAAATACAAGTGCTCATTTTATGACTGCTAGTGGTATTAGTACAGGTTATTTATTTATTTAAAATTAATTAATTTAATTTAATTATTATTCTTTGTTTTTAAATTGTTAAATGATGTCCCTTTTTATAAATTATCCTTTTTTTGGACGGGAAAATAATTTATTTATTTAGGACGTATTGGTGTTGAAAGTGCATCTACTACAATTGAATATTCTGATGAAAACTATTTGGTAGAAAATATGAGTATTGAATTAAGAAAGGTGAGAAGACGTGTACTTGAAAAAGCAAACGAATATGTGAAAGTAAAGGACCAATATAAAGCTGAACTTGGACTTGGACCTTGAGAAGAGAAGGTGAAAAATGAGTTTTTTAAGAAGAATGGTATCGAAAAGAAACATTTGACAAAATTTCCTTTATACCTGACCATTAGAGTCTCATAAAAATGAAAATCCTCTAAATCCCCGGGTGTTCAATTAATTTAAGCTTTTTAAAAGAATAAGAAAACAACAATATTTACATATTTATGAGACTCTAATGGAAAGCATAGAAGAAAACATGAAACATTTATTGTTTCCAGAAAACAACATAAGCATTGTTAGTATTTCCCCCAAAACAATGCTTTTATTTTTAGATTATTTTCAGTATTAGGGGTATTTAAAGAATAGTCCTCCCTTTCCTCTTATTATTTTTTTTCAGCTTTTTAGTTAAAGACTTTTTTTTAGAAAATATTAGTATTTTATTTAAATTAACAAGAGGACTTTAAAAACATTTATATTAAATGTTTTCCTTTAAAGTTCACTCATTTTATCTTTTGAATTGTATCTCTCGTTTTATTGGAGTTAAAGATAAAATTTGCAACCTCTTTTTTTAGTTAATTTAATAAATTAATTTTATAAAAAAATTATGTTAAAGAAAATTACCAAAAAATAATTCAAGACTCATTACGTTCAGCAAAATAATCAGCTTTAAATCTTAACAATTTTGATTGAATTGTTTTTCTCTTTTTTATGGTAAATTGAGTTGATAATTCTGTTAATTCCTTTAAAAAATAAAATTATTAATTTATTTTAATTAAAAAATAATTATTAAAATTATTTAAAAGGTTTCTTTTCCTTTCAAAGTTGTTTAAGTTTTTCCGGAAAATACAAAATCGGAAAACACGTCAGAGAAGAAACTATATAAAAAACAATAAAAAGAAGAAAAACACATTACAAAAACATTTAGAGAACAAAAACAAGTTTTTGTATTTTTCAAGTTTTAATTTTTACTGACGCCTTTCCACTGCTGTATTTTCCGGAAACTTTACAGTTTCATAAAAAATTAAAACTTTTTTTGTAATTTATTTAAAACTATTATTATCACATTATTTAATTGACTAGAAGCATTGACAGAAGACGTTCCTTCATTTAATTTATTTTTTTCTTCTTCAAAATGATCATAAAATTTAATAATATTATTATTTAAATGTTCTTCAGTCTTTCTTCTTTTTAATAAATTAATTTCATTTTTGTTGGATATTTTTCCAGTCTCTATGTTTAAATTTTTATTAAGTTTCCCTTCAAGTAAAAATCCTCTTTCTTTAAAAAATCTTGAAATATTTGGTAATATATTATTTAATTCAGAATAATTTTTTATTGAATTACGCAACCAAGAGGGGAACATATTTTTGTTCATTGTGGCATATCTTTTTGAAAAAAAATAAATAAAATAATTTTTAAATAAAAGAAACCTGCAATCTGCTAAAATAACTGCACCAAAATCCTAATAAAAAAAATTAATTTTAAAAAATTCATTTAATTTTAATACTTCTTTATGTCTAATAATCCTTCCAAGTGCTTGATTAACAGTACGTGTTCCCTCAATTTTATACCATTCATCTGCATTTAATAAATAATTATTGTTTTGTTTATTATTATATGCTTGTTGTAATAGGTAATTCTTTTTTAGAATAACACGAGAATCGAATAAAGGAGGAAAGGGAATTCCAACAATTATTAAACATCTACAATGACTATCGGCAAAGTCTATGCCTTCGCTTAACTAAAAAAATAAACTTAAATATGAAGTAATTAATTAATTATTTGAATAATAGATATATAAGAGCAAATAGAGATAAGAAATAGTATAATAAATAAACTTTTCCGGAAATTGTAAAAAAATTAAGTTTTTCAGGAAATTGTAAGAAATAAAACTTTTTTCCGGAAATTGTAAAAAATAACTTTTTCCAGAAATTGTAAAAAAAATTTTTCCGGAAATTGTAAAAAAAAAACTTTTTCCGGAAATTGTAAAAAATAAACTTTTTCCGGAAATTGTAAAAAAACCTTTTTCCGGAAATTGTAAAAAATAAACTTTTTTCCGGAAATTGTAAAAAATAAACTTTTTCCGGAAATTGTAAAAAATAAACTTTTTCCGGAAATTGTAAAAAATAAACTTTTTCCGGAAATTGTAAAAAAACCTTTTTCAGGAAATTGTAAGAAATAAAACTTTTTTCCGGAAATTGTAAAAAATAACTTTTTCCAGAAATTGTAAAAAAACTTTTTTCCGGAAATTGTAAAAAATAACTTTTTCCAGAAATTGTAAAAAAACTTTTTTCCGGAAATTGTAAAAAATAACTTTTTCCAGAAATTGTAAAAAAACTTTTTTCCGGAAATTGTAAAAAATAAACTTTTTCCGGAAATTGTAAAAACACCTTTTTCCGGAAATTGTAAAAAATAAACTTTTTTCCGGAAATTGTAAAAAATAAACTTTTTCCGGAAATTGTAAAAAATAAACTTTTTCCGGAAATTGTAAAAAATAAACTTTTTCCGGAAATTGTAAAAAAACCTTTTTCAGGAAATTGTAAGAAATAAAACTTTTTTCCGGAAATTGTAAAAAATAACTTTTTCCAGAAATTGTAAAAAAACTTTTTTCCGGAAATTGTAAAAAATAACTTTTTCCAGAAATTGTAAAAAAACTTTTTTCCGGAAATTGTAAAAAATAAACTTTTTCCGGAAATTGTAAAAAAACCTTTTTCCGGAAATTGTAAAAAATAAACTTTTTCCGGAAATTGTAAAAAATAAACTTTTTCCGGAAATTGTAAAAAAAACTTTTTCCGGAAATTGTAAAAAATAAACTTTTTTCCGGAAATTGTAAAAAATAAACTTTTTCCGGAAATTGTAAAAAATAAACTTTTTCCGGAAATTGTAAAAAATAAACTTTTTCCGGAAATTGTAAAAAAACCTTTTTCCGGAAATTGTAAAAAATAAACTTTTTCCGGAAATTGTAAAAAAATTAAGTTTTTCAGGAAATTGTAAGAAATAAAACTTTTTTCCGGAAATTGTAAAAAATAACTTTTTCCAGAAATTGTAAAAAAACTTTTTTCCGGAAATTGTAAAAAAAAAAAAGTTTTTTCGGATATTGTAAAAAAACCTTTTTCCGGAAATTGTAAAAAAACCTTTTTCCGGAAATTGTAAAAAATAAACTTTTTCCGGAAATTGTAAAAAAACCTTTTTCAGGAAATTGTAAGAAATAAAACTTTTTTCCGGAAATTGTAAAAAATAACTTTTTCCAGAAATTGTAAAAAAACTTTTTTCCGGAAATTGTAAAAAATAACTTTTTCCAGAAATTGTAAAAAACTTTTTCCGGAAATTGTAAAAAATAAACTTTTTCCGGAAATTGTAAAAAAACCTTTTTCCGGAAATTGTAAAAAATAAACTTTTTCCGGAAATTGTAAAAAATAAACTTTTTCCGGAAATTGTAAAAAAACCTTTTTCCGGAAATTGTAAGAAATAAAACTTTTTTCCGGAAATTGTAAAAAATAACTTTTTCCAGAAATTGTAAAAAAACTTTTTTCCGGAAATTGTAAAAAATAAACTTTTTCCGGAAATTGTAAAAAAACCTTTTTCCGGAAATTGTAAAAAATAAACTTTTTCCGGAAATTGTAAAAAAATTAAGTTTTTCAGGAAATTGTAAGAAATAAAACTTTTTTCCGGAAATTGTAAAAAATAACTTTTTCCAGAAATTGTAAAAAAACTTTTTTCCGGAAATTGTAAAAAAAAAAAAAGTTTTTTCGGATATTGTAAAAATTAATTAAAAACAAAAAACCCCTTAACAGAGTGAAAATAGTGTTTTTAATTTAATTTAAAAACCTTTCCACGACATACAGCAAATAGAATTGCTCCTCCTTTCCCATGTACTGCAGCATCAAAATCTTTTAATAAAATTGGAATATTAATTTTATCTTTTTGTTCAATAAATAATTGTTTTTGTTGTTCTAATAAATTCCAAAATTGTTGGCCATTTTTTGAAAGTTTTAAGTTCTGAAAGAAAAACTTTTTTTGTTTAAACATTTTAAAAACCTTCCAATATTCAATAAAAACATTCATTTGTGAATAAGAAGGAAAAAATACAAGCATTCCTTGAGGAGTAATACTGGCTAATTGAAGAATTGATTCTCCAATAGATTGTTTATAAATTGAATCATTTCTATAAAAATAAATAAATTTAACCATTCCTTGCTTCAATTTTTATTTTTTAATTTAAAATTAAACCTATTCTGAAAAGTTCCAAGCAAATCAATTCCATTAGGTCCTTTTCTTAATGCTCCAATAATTAATTGATTTTTGTCTGCACAGTGTTTAGACTCCAAAATTGCTCCAAATTGTCTAAAATAATTTTTTAATAATTTATTTTAAATTTTCTGTTACATTCCCATTGTGCCTATAAAGCTGTGTAAAGGAGCTAGTGTTCCAGATGCAAATATAATTGAACGAGTACCTCTAGAATTTAAAAAACGCATTGCTACACCAGAATTAAAGCACCTAAAATTTATTTAATTTAATTAAAACTAAATAAACACCAATAATGTAATACAATTCCTTTTCTTTCATTTTCCTCTTCTTCTTTATAATTTAAGTCCTCTTCATATTTTAATAAATTCTTTTCACCTTTGTTTTGTTCAACAAACAATTGAAAATGATTTGAAGCAGTTGAATAAAGCTGATTTTAAGTAAGGATTAATTTAATTAATTTTTGGGTACTTAACCAACACACTACTTTATTATTTTTTTAAATAAATGTACTTAATTAATATAAAAAAACCTCATCTTGTTGTGATGTCTTCCCATTTAAAGGTTGTCCCTTCTGTAATAATATATTTTCAAACGTGTCAACAAAAACACGGGAAATAAGAGTAGAAAAAGCAGCTAAGGAAGTACCCCTCACAGCCCAAATACCACAATTTTTTTCGGCTTTAAATTTAAAATTTAATTTAATTAAAGAAAACCTTTTGTAGCCAAAAACAATCCAATTCTGTCAATTAAAAGGCAAATACCTTCCCTCTGGTGTTTATGAATATTCGCTGATTTTAAAATTTCAATTAATTTGGTTCCAGGGAAAACGTGACCAGGCAGATTTGCCAATTCTTTTCCTTCCTTTAAATCTAATAAAACAAGTTGTTCTTCAAATGAGTGAAGCATTTCTTTAAAAAGAATAAAAATGGGGGAGAAGTTTAAAAAGTTAAAACCTAAAATAGCTGCAACGTCTTGTTTGCTTATAACATTTTCTTTATCTTCTTCTTTCTGTTTTTGTCTTTTGGTACCTTTTTTGTCCATTAATGAAGAAAAAGATGGTCCGTTTTCGTCCTAAATAGAAGGCACGTTAATTTTTAAAAATTTAATTTTATTCCGAGGTTTATTCAAAGACTTGTTTTTTTGGCTGTTAATAGACCTAGAATTGAGGTGGTTTTAACACCAAATCCTGCAAGTATTCTCTTTGCAAAATTAAATTAAATTTTGCTTATAAAAAAGGATTTAATTCCCTTGCGAAAAGAGACAAAAAATAATAAAAAAAAAGCTGGAGCATTCAAAGAAAAAAATTTCGGACAAAACTTGCGGACATTAAGGTATAAAACGTTAAGGCACTCTTTTTAAAGTTTTTTTAATCCAGATAAATAAAACTTTAAAATAAATAAACCATTTCCTTCCGAATGTTCTCCTCCTCGTCTATAACCATTTCCAGTACTTTTTTCGCCTCTTGAATGGCTACACTCAATGTTCTAGTAGAAAAATCAATAGAAACGGACTGTTCTGCTACTGACTCCTAAATGTTCAAAAAGTTTAAATTATATTTAAAATAAAAAAAACAATGTTGTGAGCCTCATCAAAAATTAAAATATTCCCTTTCACTTTAATTTCATACATTTCCCTAACTTTTGGATCCAAAAGGTAATTATAAGGAAGGAGAATTAAATCAGCTTTTTCGAATTGTTGTCGTGCTCGGTAGAAAGGGCAATGCCTTAAAAATAAAAAAAGATTTTTTACAATAAAAATATACAAAGTTAAGGAAAAGGATTTAAAAGATATAACCCTTTCACTATTATTTTTAATAAATAAACAAAAAAAAAGGTTACCCAATCCCTTTGGTAAAAAAAAAATAACACGTTAGAGGAGCTCTAAAAAAATTCCCTTTTTTACCCAAGAAATAAATAAAATTCCTAAGAAAACCTAAACTTCCGTGCAGTGGTTAAAAGATCTTCAATATCTAATGCATTTCCGTTAACATCTCCAGAATACATTGTATCCAATGAATTAGCATCTTCTAAGAGAAAAGTCTATTTATTGATTTAAAACAATTTGCAAATTACTTTCAAGAGTATTATAAAAATTGCATTTCCTTGTCCTTGTCATTGATCGGCAAAGCTGCCCTCTCAACTCGGAATTTTGCTCTTTCAAAACGCGTTCATTCAAACAAAGCTTGTCTCTACCCGCGAGGGTTACCAAACGCACCAGACTTTAATTTAATTAAACTATTCTAATTGAATTAAAAGAAAAAACAAACTATTTGTATTTAGTTTTGTTTAGTTCACGAACAACTTGTTGCAGTTGACTGTGAGTACGAGAAGCGTAATAAATACGAGGATAGAGAATTGATTGATTAGATTCTTAAATATTAATTGATTTAATTAAATAGACATTATTTCCTTTTTTCTATTTTACCTTTAAAAAAATAAAATAAATTAACCATGTAAAGGATTAGTAAGCCCTGTAGTATTAGCAAAATGTTGAGGTTTTAAACGTTCTTTGTGGTGTTGAAGCCAAGCAAGGGCAGAACAAAGAAGGGACAGAGTCTTGCCTTTATTTTAAGTTTTAATTAATTAATAAAAAATAAAAAAGAAACCTGTGCCAGTGGGAGATTCTAAAGCAGCATTTGAACCCCAAAGAATTAAAAAAGAAAAATATTTTCTTTTAAAATTATTTTCTACCAATTGAATGGTTTCTACAACCTTCTCCATAAAATCGCGTTGGCAATCATAAGGCACATAAGGAAAGTGAACATTTATTCCATTAATTGAAATTGATTCGTCAAGGGAATTATTCATTTAGTTAAAATTAATCAAGTTTTCTTGATAGGTTTTTGTTTAATGTTCTTTGTTAATTTAAAGGATTTTTAGCCGCGCAATTTTATTAAAATAACGAAATTAGACAGTTCAAAACCGCTATTTTACTCGCTTATCAAGAGAATTAGAGATAGAAAGCTAAATAATATACAACAGGCGTGCAAGAAAAATTGTTTTAAAGTTGAGTATGGACAGTCGAGTCTCTTTAGATGACAATTAATTTTACACGTTTGTTTTAATTTAAGTTTAGAACTGTTCAATTTATTTAATTTATTATGAAAGGACAAGCATCATCTAGTGGTCAAATAGCTCAACGTAATTGGATGCTAGAAAACAGCATTACCGACATGGACACAATATTTAAATATGATAAAGAAGAACAACAGATGATTAGAAATGTGAAGCCATGGGAAAAAGATCCGCACTATTTTAAGGTTTGTAGTTGTTAAATACTTATTTGGGGAAAGGTTTGTTGACAAGTGTTTTTAAATTAATAAATACCACTCAAAGCTTTCTTTCACTTTGAGTTGGGAGTGTTTTACTTGAACTTAACATTCGCCTCTAATCAATTTTCTAAACCTTTAGGAAGTCAAAGTTTCATCTATTGCTTTACTTAAAATGGTTATGCATGCACGTAGTGGTGGGAATATTGAAGTTATGGGTTTAATGCAAGGACGAGTAGATGCAAACACGTTAATTGTTATTGATAGTTTTGCACTTCCTGTTGAAGGAACTGAGACACGAGTAAATGCACAGTCTCAGGCATATGAATATATGACTAATTATAGTGAAGGTTGTGAAGCTGTTGGACGTTTAGAAAAGGTTTTTTTAAAGTTATTTGATTTTCTACGTGAAAAAAGATTAAAAAAATGTTTTTTTAATTCTTTTATAGGTTGTCGGTTGGTATCATTCCCATCCTGGATATGGCTGTTGGTTGAGCGGAATTGATGTAAGCACTCAAGCACTTAACCAACAGTTTCAAGAACCTTTTGTTGCTATTGTGGTCATTTTTTAATTATTTTATATTTAAAAAATGTTTTTTAGGTTGACCCAATTCGGACCATTAGTGCAGGAAAAGTTGATATTGGTGCCTTTAGAACGTATCCAAAAGGTTTTTTTTAGTTTTTTAATTCTAAAACAGAGTAGAACAACCTAAAAGCCTCAAATAAGATTTTATTGGAGAGTGTACTTAAAATAAAAAACGTAGAAAAACACAAAAAACTTGGAAAACCACAAATTTATTCTGACGCCGTAGTTAATTCCGCGCCCAATTTGAAGCGCTCATCTGTTCATTTACTTGCCTAAAAATGTTTGTAAAATTTAAAAATAATTAATTTAAGGCTATAAACCCCCAGACGAACCTCACTCTGAATACCAAACTATTCCTTTAAATAAAATTGAAGATTTTGGTGTGCACTGTAAACAGGTTTTTATTTTAATCTTTTAATAAAAAAAAAAAGTTTTTTCTTTTTAAAGTATTATTCATTGGACATTACTTATTTTAAATCTTCCCTTGATGCAAAAATATTTGATGCTCTTTGGAACACCTATTGGGTTTTATTTTATTACATTTATTTTTCTTTTAACTTTTGCTAGTCTTTTCTTTTACCTAAAAATGTCAGTACGACATAATGGTCAGGCAGTCACGAATAAGCATTTTAAGAGTCCCCTATTAAACTAATAAAAAGCAAGATGGTTAATTAAAACAATTTATTCAAACTAAAGTTATTTACTTTACATTATACTGACAATGAGTGTATGACCATTATGTTCACTGACCATTTTTAAATAAACGGGGAAAAAGAAAGGAAAGGATGGGAAGGTAAATTACCAAAAAATAAAGTTTAAAAAATCTCTTTTTTTCTTTTAGGTAAACACTCTCTGCTCTAATCGTTTATTAACCAATTCTCAATATATAACTTCCCAAGTCTATGATTTAGCAGCTAAATTGGAACAAATTGGAAATAAAAATTCTTCATTGTTTGGGGAAAAATTACAAAAAGCTGTCAAAGATGGAGAAAAATTGGGGTGTGAAGTTCTGCATGGAATGATTATAGACGCTGTTAAAAATAGGTTTATCTTTTAATTATTTTTATTGGGAAAGAAATTGGGGGAAATTTAAATTTTTAAAAAGAAATTTTTCTTTCCGTTTAATTTTGGTCAACTTCTGATTTTTCTGTGTTGTTTTCTAATGTCTGAGAATGAGAATATTTAATTTAAATATTTTATTTTCCTTCTTCAGTCTCTTCTCTTCTTGTTCAATACCTAAATTAACAACAGTTAAAAATAATCAATTAGGTCCATTAGAGTCTGACAAAATTGGAAATGTTTTTAATGACCAACAATTGGAATTGACTGACCAAGATGAAAGACAAGATGACCAAAAAATTATAATTGAAGAAGCCGTTGAAAATAAAGAAAAAGATGGGAATGAAATGGACTGTTCTAATAGTACACCAATGGAGGAATAAAAAGAATATTTTTAAACTTTAAATTATTTTTTTAATAAAATTATTTTTTATTTTTTTTAAACTTATTTTTGGCTTTAAATATGCTAAAAAAATATTATTTTTTAATTATTCTAAATTAAATTAATTTTTAATATTTTTTAAAGAAAGAAAAATGATTAGAAGAGTTTATGATGAGCCTAACCCTTTTATGCCTGAATTAAAACGGAAAAGGCAAAATCTAGAAGATAATAAACCTTCAACTTCTCGTCAGCAAAGAAGCAGAGAAATACCTCCGGAACAAAGGTTTTTAAATTAAAAATTTTTTTTTAATTTTTTAAGGAAAGGGTTGACTTTTTAAGGGGTTTAAGGACATTTTTTACAAATTTATTTTCTTTAATATTTTTAACATTAAATTGCTGTATTATTTAATTTTGAATTAAAAAATGTTTAAAAAGGACCTTAAATTTAGTTTAGTATTTTTTGAATAATTTTCTAAAATAATAAAAAAAAATATTTTTAATTGATTATAATAAACTGCCTCGTTTACTTTAATTAAAAAAATTTTTTTTTTAATTGACTAAAAATATTTTTTTTTCTTTTAAATATTTTTTATGCAGTTTGCATTAAAATTAATTAATTTTCTAATTTTTCCTCTAACAGAATCAAAAAACGTTTACAAACAGTTGATGCTTACACACGACATAAGATGATGATAAATAATTATGTTGCATATTATAAAGGTTCAACGACTAAATTACAGAGGGATACTAGCAATGACAAGAATGATTTTGATATAATTAGGGTATTCAATTTTTAATTAATTTATTTTAAAAGAAAAATGCTTTAAAAATAGTCCTTTATTTATTCTCCCAAAAATGTCCGCAAGTTTTGTCCGCAAGTTTAATTTTTTTTAAGATTGTTGATTTTAGCTTCCAATTAATTTTAAAAAATAATTCAGACTTATTTGGGAGAATATTTAATTAACAAAAAAAGTACTGGCTTTTATTTTTTAATTTTTTCCCCATCGACTGAGAAAATTAGGTTTAAATTTTGAGGAGTTTTGGGGCTTTCTTTGCACAGAATTTAATTTAAAATATTTTTTTTTATTAAAATTAAATCTTCTTTTTATTTAAAGGAAAATCACCGCTTTCTCTGGTCTGATAAAGAATTAACTGAAGCAGAAAAAGATTGGGGAGCTAAATTGGCTAAACGTTATTATGATAAATTATTTAAAGAATATTGCATTATTGACTTGTCTAAATATAAACAAAATATTTATGCTATGAGGTGGCGTACTGAAAAAGAATTATTTTCTGGTAAAGGACAATTTGAATGTGGAAATAAATATTGTATATCTAAAGAAGATCTTTCTAGTTGGGAGGTTTGTTAGAAAATTAATTATTTAAAAGGCTTTGTTTCTGTTTTTTTTATTTTAAAAATTGAAACTGAAACTTTGCTTCAATTTTTTTATTTTAAAAATTGAAACTGAAACTTTGCTTCAATTTTTTTATTTTAAAAATTGAAACTGAAACTTTGCTTCAATTTTTTTATTTTAAAAATTGAAACTGAAACTTTGCTTCAATTTTTTTATTTTAAAAATTGAAACTGAAACTTTGCTTCAATTTTTTTATTTTAAAAATTGAAACTGAAACTTTGCTTCAATTTTTTTATTTTAAAAATTGAAACTGAAACTTTGCTTCAATTTTTTTATTTTAAAAATTGAAACTGAAACTTTGCTTCAATTTTTTTATTTTAAAAATTGAAACTGAAACTTTGCTTCAATTTTTTTATTTTAAAAATTGAAACTGAAACTTTGCTTCAATTTTTTTATTTTAAAAATTGAAACTGAAACTTTGCTTCAATTTTTTTATTTTAAAAATTAAAAAACATAATTTTTAATTTCCCAATAATTTAAACTTTTTAAAGGTCAATTTTGCCTATACTGAACATAATGTAAAAAAGAATGCTTTAGTAAAAATTCGTTTATGTTGTGAATGTTCAAATAAATTAAATTTTCACAGTCAAAAAAGATTAATAAAAAAAGAGAAAAAAGCCTTAAAATCAGAAAAAAAAGAAAAACAAATTAAAAAGAGAAGAAAGAAATTAAAAAATAAAATAATTAAAAAATTAATTAATTATTCTTCTTCTTCTTCAACTAGCAGCACTTTTTCTGAAGATGAAATTGAAGCTGAAGAAGATGAAAAAAATGAAGAAAAATTGGGAGAAGAAGAAAAAAGAAGAATTGACGAGGAGGTTAATAGGGTAAATTATTTTCAATTTTTTCAACTCTTTCACACCGGCCGGTTTGTAGCGAGTGTTATTGTTTGATGGGAATATTTCTACAGATTAATTAATTGTTTTTATTTATTTTAATGATGTTATTTGCGTTCTATGCAGCTAATTTAAAGGTAAGAAGCTACCAAGAATATCCCCATCAGAACTATTACATTCGCGACAAACTGGCAGAGGGGTAGAATAAAAAAATTAATTATTTTCTTTAGAATTCAAAACAATCCGCTTCAGAAATTTGGAGTAGTAAAACAGCCGTTCTAGAGGTAGAAAAAACCGCAGAGGAGGAATTTGATGAATTTATAGATGATTTACTCTTTTGAAACTAAATAGGTGGGTTAATTAATTTAAAATATTAAGCTTAAACTTAATTTAGAAGTAAGGATTAAATAATGTTCGGTGGTTTAGTGGTTAAAGCTTTAGACTTTTGTAGTAACTTATTAAATAAACTAAAAAAAGAGGTTGCAAATTTTATCTTTAACTCCAATAAAACGAGGGTATACAATTCAAAAGATAAAATATTTGAACTTTAAAGAAAAACATTTAATATAAATGTTTTAAAAGTCCTCTTTTTAATGTAAATAAAATACTAATATTTTCTAAAAAAAAGTCTTTAACTAAAAAGCTGGAAAAAAAAATAATAAGAGGAAAGGGAGGACTATTCTTTAAATACCCCTAGTACTGAAAATAATCTAAAAAATAAGAGCATTGTTTTGGGGAAAATAATAACAATGCTTATGTTGTTTTCTGGAAACAATAAATGTTTCATGTTTTCTTCGATGCCTTCCATTAGAGTCTCATAAATATGTAAATATTGTTATCTTTTTATACGTTTTGTTTTTCTTTTAAAAAGCTTAAATTAATTGAACACCCGGGGGTTTACAGGATTTTCATTTTTATGAGACTCTAATGGTCAGGTATAAAGCAAAATTGTCAAATGTTTCTTTTCGATACCGTTCTTTTTAAAAACCACCTTCTCTTCTCAAGGTCCAAGTCCAAGCTCAGCTTTATATTGGTCCTTTACTTTCACATATTCGTTTGCTTTTTCAAGTACACGTCTTCTCACCTTTCTTAATTCAATACTCATATTTTCTACCAAATAGTTTTCATCAGAATATTCAATTGTAGTAGATGCACTTTCAACACCAATACGTCCTAAATAAATAAATTATTTTCCCGTCCAAAAAAAGGATAATTTATAAAAAGGGACATCATTTAACAATTTAAAAACAAAGAATAATAATTAAATTAAATTAATTAATTTTAAATAAATAAATAACCTGTACTAATACCACTAGCAGTCATAAAATGAGCACTTGTATTTGCATCTCCGATAGCTGCTATAATTGCTGAACCTCCTCCATCTGCATCAATTCGTGTTACAACATTATCAATTCCATAAATTGCAACATCAAAAGTTGATGTATTTAAACTATAAGGATCAAAATAAAGAATTTGTTCAGTTTCTTCAGGCATTATTTCCTTTCCTTTATAACTACTGCTGCTTGCTTCTTCTTCTCTATTTCCAAGTTACCTTTTCTATCTTTTCATAATGTCTATTTCTAAATGTATAATAAAATAATGCTTTAGCCCATTTCTTTTGTAATTCATCATGAAAATCATCATATCCTTTTAATTGTACTTCATGTATATCCTTTAGATGTGTTAACTCATTCCAGTCAACCTGATATCCTTGAAGAACCTCGTATATCTTATTATTATACATTTCCAACTCTATATTCTTAAGCTTATTAGCCTCCATTTTTCTCTCATTTTTAAGTTCTTCAACAAATTCTGCAAATGCCAAAGGTGTTATTGATGCAATATGTAATGTTGGGTTAGACTCAAATAGTCTTACAACAACTTTTTCCTCACCAGAATTTTTCACCTTAATTCGTCCATTTGAATTTGTTGCATAAACTTTTCCTGATTTTGTTAAAGGTTGTTCCTCTGTTCCTTGTGATATTTCCATCATTCCCTTTAGCATTAAATTAGTTAAATTGGCATAACGTCTTTTAAGTTGAGTCGAAAGGACATTAGAGTATCGAATAAATTGATCTATTTGTTGGTCTTTTAAAATTGTTTCCATTCTTTTTGCCTCTATTTCTTCACTTTGATTAACCATTGGATCTCTAAAGAAGGCAACTCCATCATCAAAGACATAATCTTTTGATTTTAAGGATTTTTTGTCAAAGATAACTACACCATAGTTCTTGGATTCTGTCAATTGTACTGGTTGTTCTAAAAAAAGAAAGAAGAAGATAATTATTTGTTAGAGATATTTATTGAATAGAATTACAATTGAAATTAAATTATAAATTGGAAATGGAATAGAACTAGGGAATTGGTAAGAACCCTGACTTTTCTTTATAATGATAATGTTTATATTGTTACTAAACACTTTATTTTCTCCTCTTAAATATTCAATCAGATTTACTGACATTTTATAAAAATTAAAAAAAAAAATAAAATTTACCCAAAAAGTCATTTCGTATTTGGTCAGTAGCACCACCGGCACAGAAAAAGAAATCAAAGGGAATTTCGATAACTTTTTTATAATTGTAAGACTCAATATTGTATTTTCCATTTAAATAATTAAATTCTGCTTCATAATCTTTTAAAAGAAAGGCTTTTCCTTCAAATTGAAGTTGTAAATATTGTTGAGGATTTAGATATTCTATTGCTTCATCTCCCCTTATAACGAGTATATGGAATTAAATTGTCTCCATAAATCTGTCTAATGTAATCAACAGAATTATAAGAACGATATTGATTGAATTGTTTGTGTGGAATACCCAAAACAGCTAATGGAACTTGTTTGTTTTTATTTATGTTCAAAACTGATGTTTCATAAATTAATTTTAAAAATGATTTTTCTTTTGGTTCTCCCCTTTTTCTAATTCTTTTTTCTTCTCTATGATCTACGTATTCAGATAATACTTTTAATCTTTCTTTTAATAAATTTTCCAAATTTTTTATATTAAAGAACCCAATGCCTTCATCAAATAATTTTCCCAAAGATTCTTCTCCTTAAAAAAAGTGTCAAATTCAGTTCCCAAAAAATAACGCAATTCAGCCATCCAAATTCTATCAAAATCTACTACTCGATTTCTAATATACACTTCAGAACGGTCATTTACTAGAGTAACATTTATTCCATCTGAATTATAAAGAAATATTTTATTTAATGTTTAAAACATCTATTCCTTTTATTTCCTTAAAATTAAACACTTTTTTTATCAAAAGGATTCGAATCCTTTTCAGTAGTAGGCTGGAAGGAACGGTTCCCTCCACACTACCTTATTTAAATTTAATTAAAAGAATTAAATGGTTAATTGATTAAAGCTAAAAATAACGTAAATTTCTAAGTTCTATTTAGTTTAGTATTTACCAATAAAAAGTTTATAAGCAGCATATAAACCAACAGGCCCAGCACCTTGTACAATTGCATGTTTACCCTTATTTTTTTTATTATGTGTTTTATAAATATGAGCATTTATTGCTTTATCTACTTCGGAATTTTGTAATTCAGACATTTCATAAATTGTTTTTAAATAAGAATATTCATGATTTTCCATAAAAGATAAAATATCAATTAGAGTACCCTCATTTCCTCTATAATGTAAATCTCTAATAAATGTTTTAGTTTTTAGCAATATTAATGTACAATGTTTATTGGTAAAAGCTTGTTGATCATGACCACTTTCCCTTTCTTCAGAAGTTGAAGGGCTTAGACAATTACAAAAATTGATTAATTTATTTTGCTTTTCTTTTTTCTTTTTCAAAAAAAAGGCCATTTGTTGAGGACTATTTCCTCCAAATGACATATTCTCAAAATCCTTAACAACATTTTTATAATCATAATTTTTTAATTCATTTTCAATAACTTCACACTTTTCATTATTAAAATATGTTCGTGTAAACCATTCTACTTTATTTTTAAGGTTATTCACAGAATTCTCGAATACGTTAGTCATATTTTTAACATCTCTTGTTTTCAGTTTTGGATATTTTTCAAGTTCTTCTCTTGTCCTTGGTTTATATTTAGATAATTTATTAAGATTTAAATATTCTTCAATTTGAAGAACATCGTTTGATTGTGTACTTCCTCTAGGCTGTTCAGTTATATTATCTAACTCTGCAATGTTTTTTAATTGATAAATACGCCATCCTTTATAGCCTTCAACTGAAATAACATTAAGATTTAAAACTCTGTTCTAACTGGGAATTTAATTGTTAAAATATATACACACTAAAGAGGTGCATTTTCTGGGAAAGTCTCCAGAATTAAAGCTTGTTGACTCTTTTCTTCTTTTACATGAAGAAGAGAACAAGTCAATAACTATATTTTAATTCACCCTTTGAATTAAAGTATGGTTAAGTGGTAATTGTGTTAGTCTACAACATGAACGACTGTAAGTTCGATTCCAATGGGTTTAAATATGTTTTACTTAACACTTTTTATTCAAAGATTTGAAAGAATAAAAATAAAAACCTTTGTTAAATTTGTATCGAGAATTGTCTCCAGCGGGAAATGCAGCATAAATTAAATTGTTTTGTATTGTCCCCATCAATTGTTGTTCGTTAAAAGCTTCATTTTTGTTAAAAAATAAAACAAAAATTAACGAAAGGAAGACAAGATTAATAAACAATAATTTTGTTTTTCCCTTCATTCTTTGCTTTTCCTTTTTTTGAACTTTTTTAAAGGAGTTTTTTGGATTTTTTTTTTAATTTAATTTTTTTTTGAATAAATGAATGCCTTTCAGTGAAATTCAGTTAATTATATATTGCTACAAATTGGCAAAAAAAATATCCAAAAAGTGTCAGTCTCCCAAACTTCTTCCAATTTTGTACATTAAATGCATCACTTGACAATGTAAAATAGATGGAAACAGAAAAAAGAAATTATTTATTTCTTTTGAATGTAAAAACGTGGAGAGAAGTGTTTCCTTCGCTTCTTTTATTTATTGCACTTTAACTTAATGAATTAATTAAACACAAATTAAATACTTTTTGGGAAGAAAAAAGAGACAGATCTTTGCTATTTTTTCTTCTTTTTTTATTGCTGTAGGGGATGGGAAGATTAGCCAAGTCTTTTACATATTTCTTTTCTTTTAATTGTATATTATCCCGTTTTAGTGCCTGGTTGTTCATTATACAACCCATAACTTTTTTGCTTTTCAACCAAATCTAACAAGTCTTATATCATTCGAAAGCTTTGAAAATGCGGATTCTTTTTTGTGTTTGGACCGTTCTGGTCAGACCATTTTTAAACAAGTTGTAACCCTTGCCGCTGAACTGTCCACTATTTCTGTCTTACTAAACGTTGAATTTTTATTTAATAAAAAAAATTTTTTTTAATAATCTTTTATATTAATATAATAAAAATAAAAATTAAAAAATAAAAATTTGTAAAAAAATTAATTTTAATCATCATAAGCCCCACTATTAATACTAATTAATTGTTTTTGTTCTTTTCTTCTTTTTCTCATTTCGCATAAAACAATAATAAAAAGTAATAGAAAAACTAACAGAATAATTATTCCAAGAGGTAAAAGCCAAGAAAATTCACCTTATTAAAAAAATTAATTTTTATTCTAATTGTAAGTAAAGGTCGTTTTGGTGTCCGATTTTTAATAAGCGCCTTTCTATTGGAATAAATAAAAATATTTGGGATCTTACCCCTCCCTTTTCCGGAAAGTTTTCCTGAAAATCGACTTCACCCTGTCCCCTACAAATAAATTAAAAAGTCTTTGGACGTTTCATTGCCAGAATTAAAAAACCAACTTTTTACGTGTAAATGCCTCTCAATGCTTACATTAGATTGTACTTTTTTATTTATATTAGTAGACCTATCAACAATTAAATTTATAGCTTTACAGGTATAAATTCCTTGGTCTAAATAGGTAATGTTTTTAATAATTAAACTGCCTTCATTGTCTGTTTGAATTCTTTCGTCTTTCTATAAATTAACTTTAAAAATTGTTTTAAATTTTCTTTTTAATTTTTTGGTGTTGGAACTTTTATTTTTTTGGAGAAAATGACTGAAATTAAAATTTTGGACACTAGAGTCTCATCCTTAAAAACCAAATTATCCTTTAGAAATTAGAGTCTAAAGTGAAGAAAAATGAGGGTAATATTCCCCATTCTCCTCAGATTATTTATTTACCCAAAAATCCTTTAAAAAGAGAAATAAAATTAATTAAAAAATAAAAAAAAATCTGTTGGGATAAACTGTCACTTTCTTCAAAAATAATACCTTTATTTCCTGTATTCCTTTATACCAAATAATTTGAGGTTTTGGGTTACCAAATACTGGACAATTTAATTGAACATCTTCTCCATTAATTACTCTTTAAAAAAAATTTTTTTAATTAAAATTAATTAATTAATTTTAACGTTTTCCCGTTCCCTTCAAATTGAAATTTTTGGTTTTTTATTTCATAAATATGTAGACGAGTGTTGGTTAAAACAACTGGACGAACTAATACATAAAAGGAAAATTAATTTAAACTATTATTTATTAAATAATACTATTCACGTTAATTGTTCCATAAGCAGAGCCATAATCTTTTGTTTTAACATGACAAGTCCATTGACCAGCATGTTCTATATATACCTTTTTTAATTGGGAATAGTTAATTATTAATAAGGAAAAATTAATTTATAATTTTTCCGGCAAAGAAGAAAAGGGAAATAATTAAACTTTTCCGGAAAAATTTTAATTCTCTTTCAGGAAAATTAAACTTTTCCGGAAAAAATAAATCCTTTCCAATAGGAAATAATTAAACTTTTTTATAGAAAAATAGAAACAAAATAAAACTTTTCCGGAAAAGAGAAAAAGAAATGGGTTACTAACTTCATTTAAAACAAGTGTTCCATTGTAGTTGTTAGCTTCACTAAAGTTGGCAACATGAGTTTTTCCATTATGTGTAAAATCTATTTTTTAATTTTTAATTTTATTTTTAAAATATTCTTTTAAATTTTTTGAGTTAAAAAAAAATATTTACAAATTTCTTGAGTAGGCAGAACAGTCTTGGGAGATTTTTTATTAAACATTCCCACAGCTTGGCACCACAAAGTAAGAGGTGTTTCAGTTTCTAGAAGGCCTTGATGCTTTACTAGACCATTTCTTACCCAAAAAAAAGAAAAAAAAATTAAATAAAATGTTCAATTATTTAACTAAAATTGTGACTCCTGCTGACCCCTTTATTTTAGGCTCTATTTTTAGTGGCTGATTGGTTTCTGATCTTTGTTGCTGGGAATTTATTAAATTAACAATAAAAATAAAGGAAAATAAAATATTAGTAGTAAAGTTCATTTTCTGTTGACAAATGTTTTTATCTAAAGCTTTTTTAAATAATAGGAAAAATTGCAACGTTTAAAAAGCTACTGGTTGGAGTAGTTTAAATAAATAAAATAAACTAAAAAATCTAAATTAAACAAAAATTTATTTATTTATAATTCAAAATGCTTATTTTAATTAAATAAAATATAAAAAATTATATAAAATGCAAAAGAAAAGGAAAGAAAAAATTATTCCGACCTTAAGCTTTTAGAACACAGTAAACAGACTAAGGCGGTTAAAAAGCTACTAGTTGGAAAACAAGTTTTAAGAAACATGTTTCTATTAATTAATGAATTTTCCGGAATTTCTATTAAAATAAAACTTTTCCGGAATTTTAATTTATTTTAATTAAAAAAATTAAATTATCTACCTTTTTTATTTAATTTTATTTTTAGACTTGTCACTTATCTTGTAATATGACCAGCAAAGAAATAAAAAAAAATTTTTTTTTGGATTAGAAAAAATCTTAAGATTAAAGGAAAGAGTTATTAAACTAATGAAAAGTAGTTTAAAGTGAAAGGATAAAGAAAAATATTTTTAAGCTTTAAACACTGCAAAGAGTACTTTTTAATAGACTGATTAAAGTATTAAATCCTCTAAAGACTAATCGATCAGAAAAAGGCTAAAAACAAGGGGAAAAGTGTATTAAATTAAAAAAGGGTTTTGATGGATATTTCTTTTTATTTATTTATTTATTTTGTTTTTTAATTTTGCTACTATTTTTAGTAAATAAACTGTCCGTTTATAAAGGAAATTTGAGAGTCCTCTTACTTGGGTAATTAAAAAAGGCCCAAAAATGATTATAAAAATGAAACAAAAATTTAAATTAATAAAAAACTTGATGCTTTAAATTACAGGAAATAAAGTTTTTAATTTGGTTAATTTTTCTAAAAGTTTTGGCCTTTTACGTCACTCCGACTAGTAGCTTTTCTGCACACTCGGAAGAGCTGAGTATTTAAAAAAGCTGTTAATGGTTGAAGTTGGAATAATTAATTAAAAATCAATTAATTAATTAAAAAACAAATTTAAATATTCGTTAAATTAATTAAACATTTCCCCATTTAATTAAACATTTAAATTAAAGGTGTTTTGTACTTCCCCTTTAATAATAAAGAAAGTCTCGTGTGTGGCTGTGTGCCTTTGTTTGTGTTGGAAAATGTCCTTCCTTTTACTTTTCAGATTTCCCTTTTAGCGCAGATGCCAAGTGCCTAAAGCAGTTAAAAAAAGTAAAAAAAGAACAACAAACTAAAGGGGATAAGCAAACAGTTATGTGTGTAAATGTGTGTGTGTATATACTACTCGATTTCCTTCCTTTTTTGTCACAAAAATACATTTTCCTTTAGGGACTTAACTAATTCAATTTATAGGAAGAAGAGGAAAAAGAAGGGGAATAAAATTGTTAAAGTGAGAAGAATTTTTTTTTAATAAAAAAGAGAAGAAAAAAATTTTATGTAAAAAATAATAATAAATTAGGATTTAATTTCCCTTGGGTGTGAATATTTGTTGTTAAAAGAGTTATCTTTTTATGTATTCTGTTTAATTGGGTGATGCTGATACAGGCCAATTTGAATAACATTTGCAGGTTAAAATTCCTGCATTTAACTGACATTTTGTCACTTTTTTCTTCTACTGACATTTTGTCACTTTTTCCTTCTACTGACATTTTGTCACTTTTTCCTTCTACTGACATTTTGTCAAAATTTTCCCTACTGACATTTTGTCACTTTTTTCTTCTACTGACATTTTGTCACTTTTTCCTTCTACTGACATTTTGTCACTTTTTCCTTCTACTGACATTTTGTCAAAATTTTCCCTACTGACATTTTTTCATATTTCCCCTCACTGACATTTTGTCAAAATTTTCCCTTACTGACATTTTATCTAAATAATTCCTTTTAATTAAAAAAGAATTACCCAAATATTTATTCCTTATCTGATCATTAACACCCCCAGCACAAAAGATCAAATCAAAGGGAATTCCCCTCTCATTATCATAAAAAAAATATTTCCCATCTAAATAATCCAATTCCTTCTCCAAAGATTTTAATTCAAAAGCTTTTCCCTTAAATTGAAGTTGAGCAAGTTTTTCACCATTAAAAGCCCAGTGCTTTGAATTTCTCTTAAACTGATCAAAAGAAACAAAATTAAGATGACTATGCAAATAATTAAAATTAAATAATGTATTTTCTTTAGCCTTTTCTTCAATTATTTGTTTAACAAAGTCTTTGTTTAAAATTAATTTATTTGCTTCAATTTCAATTGCAACCTTTTCTTCAAAGGGTAAATTTTCTAAACTTTTTCTTTTATTTTTAATTATTTTCTTCATTTCTTTAAACAATTCTTTTTTGTAATTTATATATTTCTTTGGATTTAATTGTTTTTTTGGAGTACCCACAATTGCTAATGGAACCCCTTTTTCTGTTTTAATTTCAAAAACCTCTGTCTCATAGATTAATTTTAAAAATGATTTTTCTTCTTTATGTTTCTCCTGTTCATCTACGTATTTTGATATTTTAAACAACTGGTTTTTTAATTCTGTCTCCAAATATTTTATGTTTACTAGGCCAAGCTCTTCGTCCAACATTTTTCCTTTTGACCCCTTTTCTATGAATAAATTATCAAAGTTGGTACCCATAAAGAAGCGTAATTGGAGCATCCATTTACGATCAAATATTACCAATTGATTTCTGATATACTCTTCGGAACGATCATTTACTAGAGTAACGTTTATTCCTTCTAAAAAATTTTTATTTTTAAGAGAATTCCTTTCACACTACTTAGAAGGCTGAAAGGAACGGTTCCTTTCACACTATAAAAAAGGCTGGAAGGAACTGTTCCTTTCACACTACTTAGAAGGCTGGAAGGAATCACACTACCTAGAAGGCTGGAAGGAACGGTTCCTTTCACTCTACTTAGAAGGCTGGAAGGAACGGTTCCTTTCACACTACCTAGAAGGCTGGAAGGAACGGTTCCTTTCACACTACCTATAAGGCTGGAAGGAACGGTTCCTTTCACACTACCTAGAAGGCTGTAAGTAAAGGACTGATGTTAAATATATCTTAAAAGGTTATCTACCAATAAAAAATTTAAACGAAGCATATAATCCAATAGGTCCGGCTCCTTCCACAACTGCATGTCTATACTTTTTATTTTCCCTATTTTCCATTATTTTGTTTTCAAGGTGTTCCAAATAAATTTTTTCAATAATAGCTTTATCTAATTCCTTGCTTTGAATTTTAGATAAATTAAAAATATTTTTTAAATTTAAAAAGGCTTTTTGCTCCTCTTTTTCGTTTTCGCCCTGAACTGACCCTTTTTCCATAAAGGAAATTATATCAATAAAGGACCCTTCTTCTCCATCAGCATTTAAATCTCTAATAAATATTTTACATTGAATAATTAATTTAATTAATTTTTTAAATCCTTCATTAGACTTTGCTTCTTCTTCTGTTAATATTGTAGTAGTTGAAGGATTATTGAAACAGTCAAATGCTGAAATGGTCAATAAGGTTAAAATTGTAATTATTTAGAATAAGAAATATCTCCTTTTTCTGAACTAATTGAACGAGAAAACGGTCAGAAAAATTTGTTTTTTGAATCTCAGCCTTTTGTACACATTGACGTGAAGACGAACCAACTGTGTTCTGGCAATTATAAAAAATGTTCTGTCAAACCTTTTTTTGTGTTTTTGGTACCGTTTGATAGAGCAGTTAATGAACTACAAAATACCTAAAAATCAGAATTTTTGGAAGAATAGAAGGAAAGTTATGGTCGAAAAACCAACAAAAATTTGAATTTTCTGCCGTTTTTTGTTTATAACTTTTCTTCTACTTTTGCAAAAATTCTCATTTTTTGGTATTTTGTAGTTCATTAATTCCTCTATCGAATGGTACCAAAAACATAAAAAATTACAGTACTCTTAATTTTGTATAATTCAAAAAACACAGTTGGTTCTTCTCCCAACTCCCTTTACCTTCAGTTATTTCTGGAGTAGTTTCGATGTCATATTTTTGCAAAGAACGCTTAACAGTTTCATATTCACACTTAAAATTTTTAAAATTTGTAGTTTTAAATGCTTCAATCTTTTTTATAAAATTTTTAATTTTATTTTTTAATTCAATTTTAATTTTATTTTCCTCCCAATTTTGAATAATAAATTTATATTCTTCAAATTGTATCACATCATTAGATTGAGTACTTCCCTCAGATTCTATTATGTTTATTAATTGCTCTTTACGCCAATCTTCAAAGCCTTTAGCTAAAAAAAATAAAATAATTAAAATTCTTTAATTCCCTCTTCGTCCAACTGGGTAGTTGATCTTTTGGGAAAACTTAATTTTTGTACGACAAAGTTTAATTTTTGTACTTTTTTTGTACGACAAAGTTTAATTTTTGTACTTTTTTTGTACGACAAAGTTTAATTTTTGTACTTTTTTTTGTAAAGTTGTAATTTAATGCACTTTTTAATTTTTTCACATAAACAAGGACGTTTCGGCGCAGGTTTAAAAATGCTTATATTTTAAAGTCAACTCCCGTTTTACAAGGAAACTTAAAACAAAGCACCTCTTTTGGTGTGCCCTTACAACCGGGAATCTGTTTTTAAATTCTTTGTTATTTAAAAATTACCTTCATCAAATTTGTAACGTTTATCAATTTCAGTTGATGGAAATGTAGCAAAAGCTACATTATTTTGTATTGTCGTTTTTGTTTCATTTATATAAAAAATTGAAGCAAAAATTAGGAAAAAATAAAATAATAAAAATATTTTAATTTTTGCCATATTTTTCTAATAAATTATGAAATAAATAAATAAATATTTGGGAAAATAATTAATAAAAATGGGTAAAAAAGAGATGAATAGTTAAAGGAAAAAATAAACTTGACGGGGTTGTTTGGGCGCTCCAACGTTTTTTGGCGTGCGTTAATAAAAATGGGGTAATAATTACGTAATAAAATTTAATTTATTATTAAATTATTATTTAAAGTCCAGCTATCTTTCGGAACCTTTTTAGACAAAATTATTCTTCAGAAGGTTGGATTACTTAGGGGAAATTTTTTTAAAAATAAGTGGGGTTCTAGTAGCTCTCCTTAAACCTAAAATTTTAACTGAAATATTAGGCCAAATTTTTTTTATTTTTAAAGGTAGTAAAAAACCAATTTTAGAATGTTTAAACAAATTTACTCAATTTTAGACTGATTTATTTCTCAATTTTAGGCCTTCGCGCCCTAACGACAAATTGCGCCCAAATGACCCTTTCACTCAACCCTGCCCTTTGACAAATTTTGACGTAAATCTTCTTTGTTTAAATTTTTTAAAAATAGAATTTTAAAAAAATTGAATAAAGAGAGAAGGGAGAAAGGCATTCTCCTTTAAAAAAAAATATTTTTTTTAATGTTATTGAATAAAAAAAAGTAAAAGGGGACTGACATGCGCAGTCCATTTTATTTAAAAAATCAGAATTCTGATATTTTTAAAAATTATTTTTTTTATTTAAAAAAGGAGGAGATTGAGCAATAAATTTCCTTAAAAAATTAAATCTTTTTCTCACAATGTGATTTAAAAATTAAAAAAATAAAAATTAAATCTTCACTCATTTTTACATCAAAAGTACAAACAAACTTTGAGAAAAAAATTTAAAAATTTAAATTTCGTAGAAAAGCAATTTTTGTTAACAAATAAATTTTAAGTTTATCCGAACATTTATTTTAAAGCAAGGTTTCAATTAAATTTAAAAGAAAAAAGAAAACTTGACAGTAGCGAGAGAGTGTTACTCAACACAGAGACTCTGAAGAGACTTTTCTCTGACAAAAAGAAAAATTATTTTTTTCCCCTTTAAATTAATTAAAATAAAAAAGGGAATATTTTAAAAAGAATAAAAATAAATAATTAATTTTAGTCAATTTTAATTTAATTTATATAAGGCCTTTTTTACTTTAAAAGTGCAATTTTTAAATTTTATGTTTTGCAAAAAATAAATTAATTTTTTTTCCATAAATAGCGCCCTTTCCCTTTAAATAAAAGAGAGAAAAAAAATTTTAAAAAATTTAAAAATAAAGAAAAGTTTAATTAAAAAAGAGTAAACATAAATGAGACAACTTTTCTTTCAAAATAGTCTTTTTAAAAAAATAAATTTTTATTTTTTTTTCGGCAATAAAAGTACACACATGTCTACAAGACTAGACAGACTTTTTAAAAAAAATTTTTCCTTTTAAATATTTTGCAAAAAATAAAAAAAATATTTATTTTTAGTCTACGTCTTATTTTTAAATTAATTTATTTTTTATTTTCCTTGCAAAATTAAATAAAAGAAATAATAGAGGACAGATAGTCAAAAGGGTTTCTACCTATTTATTCAGCATTTTTTGAATTATGGACCTATTGGGTTAAATTATATTTTGCGGACAATATTTGCGGACATTTTTATTTAAATAAAAATCAGAATTCTGATAATTAAAAATCAGAATTCTGATTTTTCTGATAATTAAAAATCAGAATTCTGATTTTTCTGATAATTTAAAATGAAAATTCTGATTTCTCTGATAATTAAAAATCAGAATTCTGATTTTTCTGATAATTAAAAATCAGAATTCTGATTTCTCTGATAATTAAAAATCAGAATTCTGATTTTTCTGATAATTTAAAATGAAAATTCTGATTTTTCTGATAATTTAAAATCAGAATTCTGATTTTTAATTATAAGAATTCTGACCTTTTAACTCTAAAATGCCCAGTAAACCTCCAATCCCTCTATAAATAAAATAATTCTTTATTAAAGAATAAATAAAATGATTAAAAAAAAATAAATAAATAATTTAAACAATAAAAATTACTAATCTTCTTTTTCTTCATTAATTGTTTTAACAATTAAATTTTCTTTCCCAACAGCCTTCTCTGTTGTTGACATTAACAAAAGTCGAGCAAGTTTTGTTTTAATTAAACCAACTTGTTTAGTAAAATCTTCGTTTAATAATGATGCTGTTCGAACCTTTTTTTTTTAAAAGAAGAAAAAAGTTTATTTTATTTTCTCTTTTAAAAATAAATTTTAATTTTTAGAAGAAAAAAAATTCATTTTTTTAATGCTTTTTTTCAATTAAATTTAATTTAATTAAAGAAAAGAAAAATTAATGAATTAATTTTAAAAAATTATTTTTTCAATTAAATTAAATTAAATAAAAGAAAAATTAAATTAATTAATTAATTTAAAATAAAATGTTTAATTTAACTCCCCATTTTAATTAAAAATAATTTAAAAAAATTCCCTTCATTTTTCTTTTTATTTTAAATTTATTTTAAATTAAAATTTTAATACTTTTAGAGTGAATCCTTCGTCTTCATATTTTCGTTCATTATATAATTGAATTACTTGAAAAGCTTGAAATTTATTTTCAAATTGAATGAGCACTTCACACCCTTCCATATATTGAACATTTAAAGGTCGAAAATCAGAAAATAATGAAGCAATTTGGAATCTATTAGAGCTGGATGGATAACCTTTAATTAATTTAAAATTAAATTTAAAATTTACAAAATGGTCAAAGGACAAAATGGTCAAATTACAAAATGGTCAAAGGACAAAATGGTCAAAAATGCATATTTTTATTTTTTGACCATTCTATTAATTTTTTAATAAAAAAATATTTTAATTAAAAATTATATTTATTTAAATTTCAACAGAAACAAATATTTACCTTTAACAATAACCTCTTTGTCACGTTCCACTCCCGTTTGTTTACAAATTAAATTATTTTGGCGATTGAAAGGCTTTGTATTTTGTTGAGGAGAATAATTACTACCACCACGATTGCCTAAAAAATTAAAAAAAATTTATTTGTTAATTTTAGGTCTGTCCGCAAAAAAATGTTGTCCGCAAAAAATAAAATTTGTCCGCAAAAAAAAATTTTTTTTAAACCCTATAGGTCCAAAAATTCACTAAATAGAAGCTTTAACTATAAAAAAACCTTGATTCGAAGAATTAAAAACAACACCCACAGGATATTCAAAATTATTGCCAACACAATTTTGCGGAGAACGGCAAAAACGACTAGGGGTGTTATTATTATTGTTGTGTTGAATAACAGCATTTGCCCCAGTTGCAACCGTTAAACGATAATTATCCTTCCTGTATTTGAGTTTATTAGCAAAATTATCTTCCCGTCTAATTTTGTCCGCAAATTCTTTCAAAAAATCTAAATCTAGATTGTCCGCAAAATTTTTTACGCAAAATGACTCAAGCATGTCTTGATATTTTGGGTCAATTTGATGATTATTTGCAACCCAATTATTATTATTTTCATTTTTTCCTTCTTCTTCTTTTAATTTAACTACTTTTTCTTCTTCCTTTTTCTTTTCTTCCTCACTAAAAAGCTAAAAAATGTCTCAACCTTTTAACTACCAAAGATTAAATTAAATAATTTAATTAATTTAATTAAGGGTAAATGGACTTTTTGACACTCTCGCACCCAACTGACCAATAATTGTCCCCTAAATTTTACGTATTTATCTCCGCCTTCTTAACCTTCAAAAATTATCAGAATTCTGATTTTATTAATTGAATTCTGATGTGTTTTGAAGGCTAAGGGCAATAAAATACCTTGCGCATTACTCAAAAAAATTCCAAAAAATTTTAAAATTAAAAAAAGGCCTTTTTACGTTCGTCGTGCCGTAATTTGTGCAAGGCGTCTTCCAATCCATTGATTCATGTTGGCCATAACTTCATCCAAATCATAGCAGTTAAAGTAAGCTAAAGCATTTTCGGCAAGAACACCTTTAAATTTTGTATTTTTAAAACCATTTTTAGGTAAAAAAGGGAGGTAAAAATTACTTTGTTTTTTAGAATTAAACCTTTGCTTTACCCGTGTTTATTGGGGGAGTTTACTTTTAGAAAAGAGTTTAGGTTTTGGATATTTCCCAGGCCAATAAATTTAAACCTAAAGCCTATCCCAGGAGACTTTTTAAATTAAATAGACTACAATCAACTTATTAAAAGAAAAACCTTGCCCAACAAGTGCACCAGCAAGGGTGTGTTCTTTCAACACTTGATATTCCATAGAATCCTTGCTTGGAAGAATATGAATTACATAACTAACTTGTGGGTGTTCGTTAGCAATAGTTTCGTAACATACACGAGATTGGTCGAGTGAACCAGGTTCTGCATGTCTTTGAAAATAAAATGTTAATTTAAACCCTTCTGGGACCCTTTAAAATTTAATTCCTTAAAATCCGCAAACTTTGTCCGCAAAACTTCTTTTTAAAAAATAAACCTTACAAAACAAAGTTTGGCAATTCAACAAATTTGTGTCCAAGTTTCAATTTTGAAGCACTGTTTTCCAGCTGTTTAATCATCCAAACGCTAAAGTCACTGAGAAATTAAATAAAAATTTTAAATTTTAATTTAATTAAAAATAAATACACAAATTCCTTCATATTTTCCTGGTCTTCAACTGAACAAATTAATCCCCATTTCATCTGTGCTGAAGCTTCCATTTTTAAATAAGCTAATTTAATTAAAAAATCCAAAGAAAAAATTAAAATTAATCAGAAAAAATTAATTTTTTAAAAGAAAAGCTTTCATTGTGTAAAATGGAAAAAATATTTCAAAACACCAAATGACTTCAATAAAGACTAAAATATAATTTAGTCTTTTTTGATTGCAACAAAAGTTGTTTTTTTTGTATTTCTTAGTCTTGACAATCAAGTAGATTAAATAAACAATTAAATTCACTACAAAATAGAGGATGAAGAAAAAATTTAGACAACCGGAAAATTTATGAATTGCCAAAAAAAACCTTTCGTTTAATGAAGACGAATTAATTGTTTAATTAATTTTGATCCGTAAATATTTAAAATTGTAATAGTAAGCATTTAAAGTTAATTTAAAACAAAGCAAAATAAATATCAAAAAGAAAAGCCTAAAAAAATTAAAAAAAAGAAGCCAAACTTTTTTAAATTTAATTTAAACAAAATTGAAAACAATCGCTTCAATAAATTAAATAATAATTAATTTAAATTTCTTTGTGTTTTTAAAGCTTTAAATTTTAATTTACGCTTGGTTTTTGTTTTGTTTTTTTTCTTACAAATTTTATTTAAATTAATAGAGTTTTATAGCTTTATTTATTCATAATTTCAGCCTTTAAAAGAAAATATAATGGAAACATCTTCTTGGTTATTTAATGCAACACAACTTGACCAAACTCCTTCACGTCTTGTTGGACTTTCTGTTGAAACTGAAAATGGATTTCGTCAAAAAGGAATTTATATTATTAAAAAGATTGGACAGGCAATGAATCAGTAGTATTTATTTTTTAATTTAATTATTTTTTTTTTAATTTTATTTTAGAAAGCATTATCCAACATTGGCAACAGCTTCAGTCTTCTTTCATCGATTTTATATGTTTCACTCTTTTACTCAATATTCACATTATGTAGGTATTATTTAGAAAAGGGTTTAACTGATAGTAGGAGGTTTAAATAACTTTTTCTAATTAACGCCCCTCTCCAATAAATGCCCTTTTTTGAACACCTCTCCCAAAGCCTTTTAAATACTTCCTCAAAAATAATTTTTAAAAATAGGTGCCAGCACTTGCTTGCCTTTTTCTAGCTGGGAAGGTTGAAGATATACCCAAAAAATGCAAAGATTTGGTCGCTAAAGCTCAAGAAATTTTTCCCGTCGAATATGTTTGGCTTACACCTGTAGAGAATATTTTTATTTAATTAATTCTAATTTAATTATTTTTTAGGAAGAATTAATTTTAATAGAGCGTTTATTGCTACAAACGCTTCGTTTTGATTTACATGTTGAACATCCTGTAGGTATTTAATTTTTTTTTAATTTATGAAGCTAATTATTTGAAGCAAAAACAAAGCTTTTTTTTAGTACAGTTTCCTTGTTCAATACGCAAAAAACTTTGCATCATTAAATAAAGAATATTTGAATAAATTGGTTACTAATGCTTGGACTTTTGTGAATGATTCTTTCATTACAAATATTTGTCTCCTTTGGGAACCCGAAGTAATTGCTATTGCAATGCTTTTCATGGCTTTTAAAATGACAAAATTGGAAATGGGTGAAGTTAAGTTGGAGAATGCTATTAAAAAAGAAGAACAAAATAATTGGTGGGAAGAGGTAAAATTAAATTTAAAAAAATTAATTTAATTTTTAATTAATAAACAAATTCTGTTTGTCTAGTTTTTATAGTTAAATGATTTAAGGGAGGAGAAAGGAGGGGGTGTTTTTATAGTAAATTTGCAACTTTAAACAAACTTGAAGCTTGAGAGACAAACTTGAATCTAAAATAAACTTGAAACTTGAGAAACAAACTTGAAACTTTAAAATAAACTTGAAGCTTGAGAGACAAACTTGAATCTAAAATAAACTTGAAACTTGAGAAACAAACTTGAAACTTGAGAAACAAACTTAAAAAAGAATCGAACTTGAAAACCTTAAAATAAACACAAAACTTTAACTTAAAGTTTCAAGTTTATTAATTCATTAGTCGATAGTTACTACCAACAATAAAAAGTGAAGCAAAATATTAAATATATTTTTACAAAGGAAAAAAAAAAATTTTTTTTCATTAATTAAAATAAAAAAAAATTTTTCTTTTTAAGTATGTTGCCGGTCTAAGCCAGGAAATGATTGAAAAAATTTGTCATGGGGTGAGGAGTTGAAAAATAATTTTTTTTTCATTAAATAGGTACTTGATGTTGTGGACACGGACAATGAAATTACTTAAAAAATTATTTATTTAATTAATTATTATAAAATATGCTTTTTTTGAACTGATCTCCCCCTTTTTTATGTCCAAAAGACAATCGACTCTCCAAAAGAAAAATTTTTTCTTTCGCTAAAAAAATTAAAAATTCCCTCATGGGGTGTACCACAGGCAAAAAAGGTTTCTTTTTTTAAAGAGAGTCGATTAAAAGAAAAAAAAATGATTTTTATTAAAATTACCCTACCAAATAATTTATTTATTAAAAAATGAAGCAAGGAAATTTTTTTAATAAAAAAACATTTTTAAAAAATGATTTTATGGTCATCGCTTTTAAATATCCGACCGCATTGCCAAATAAAATCTAAAACAAACGACAAAAAATTTTTTCTGGGGAATTGTGGGGAAATAAGCAAGAAAAAAAAGTGGATTATTTATTAAAGGGCCTATTCCAATAAATGACAAAACGACAAAATGTCAATCCGACAAATGACAAAATGTCAGTCCGACAAAATGTCAAATTACAAGATGTCAGTCCGACAAAATGTCAAATTACAAAATGTCAGTCTAAACGATTTTGACACATTAATTTTCGACATTTATTTTAGCTTAATGTCAGATGTCGTTTATTGAAAAAAGGCCCTGAAGAGGGAGTAGAGATGTCATATATTTTCTGAGAAATAAAAAAAAAACCATCTGAGAGCTAACAACAAAAAACACTCAATTACCTCTCTCACATTTATTTTAAGCATCATTCAGGCTGATTATTCGACAACACCATGTACCGATTATTTTGAATGTATTCTCCTGGCTAAAAAAATTAAAAAAAAACGTTTGAAAATTTTCTTTTAAAATTTTTATTGAATAAAATGCATTAAATGAATTATAAAATTTACAGTTTTTTTATTCTTATATTCTTGGAATATTAAAAAAATAAAAGAAAAAAAAATTCCATGTCCAGGCCCTTTTTTCCTATGCGCAAAAAAGTCCGCAAGTTTTGTCCGCAAATTATTTTATTTTTTCTTTTAATTTTTTAAAATATTTAAGCAAAAATAATTTAATTTAAATAGTATTAATTGCGGACAAAACTTGCGGACTTTTGTGCGCATAGAAAAAAGAATATTTTTAATATCCCAAGAATATATTTTTAAAAATAATTTTTTTTCGAGGTTTTGTATAAAAACTGAGGTTAGAAAAATTAATTCAAAATTACAGAAAATAGAAAAAAATTTCCAAACATTTTCCAATTTTTTTAAGATTTAAGATAATCAGTTATAATACCCTTCAAACTCACATTCTTATTCTGTTTTTTATTCTTCTTAGCCTTTTGTTTAGGCTTTTTTTCCATCGTTGTTGTTATTGTTGTTGCCGTAGTGCTAGCAATAGTTTTGGCCTCAATCGAAACATTTTCCAATAATTTTATTTCTTGTTGTTCCTCTTCCTCTACCTTGTGTTCCTCTACCTCTACCTTATGTTCCATTCCTTCTAATTTAACCACTTCTTTATGTTCAACTATTTTTAGGGATTGTTGTATTGCTGTTGATAGTGTAGTACTGTTTGATTTTGTACTGATTGCAGTACTTCCACCATTTGAAGTTGTTGCTATTGTACTTCCTGTTGATGTTATGTTGGTGGTGACTGTTGTGCTTTTACCTGAAAATTTATTTTTTAAATTTAACTTGAAAAAAGAGAACAATTTAATCACCAACTATTATTAGAATATTAAAGGATTTTCTTATTACGATTTTGTTAAACAATTTTCTTATTACGTTTCTTTTAAATGGTGAACACAAAAGATCAAACATAAACAACACTTAGGGTTGTCCATTTTATAGGCACCCAACCTGCATAATTACCCCACCCTTTAATGATCTTTTCCCAGTCAAAAGAAGCTCTATAATGCCTAATTCTAATAAAAGAACAAAGCCAGTTAAATTGCCCAGGCCCATCATTCTACACAAAATTAAGGTACCCCACTAATGACCAAATATTCGGTAACCCACTAATTACAAATAAAAAGAAAACCTGTTGTAGATGTAACAATTGTTGCCTTTTCATTAGTATCAAGGCTTTTAGTTTTATTAAATTCTCCAACAGTTTTAGCATTATTTCCTTTATAGTCCTCTGATTTATTAAAATACTCATTGCTATGACTTCCTCTATTACTTCGAGTATTTTCCCCATCACTTCTTTTATGAGATAAAATACGAGGCTGATAGTCTTTGTTGCGTCCTCCTTGGTATCTGTTATGTTGATAATGATGATCTCCTCCACCTCCACCAAATCCTCCTCCACCTCCTCTGGGTGGGCGATTGTCTCGATTGTCCCTGTGAGAAAATTTAAAAATTAATTAAAGAACAGAACAAAGCTGGAAAGTCAAGGGAACTTTTCCTATACCTAAAGGACAGAAATCCAGTCTAAAAAAAAGAAATTCTGGCCTTGATTAATCCCAAAATCCTACACACAAACATCTTCAATTTATTACTAGAAATCGACAGGTAAATTTAATTGGGTTTATCCCACTTAACTAAAAAAAAGTCAGAGGGACACAAAGCTCAAACAGCTACCAATAAGAAGCAAATTAATTCATAAAACTTAAAAACTTGAAGAATATAATTTTTCTTTATCTATTACTTATTACTCCCAATAAATAAAATTCCAAAAGAAAAACCTGTAACTATCACTTTTATGTGAATATTGACGATCACTCCTTTCAATAATCCTTTTTGGACGAATATAAGTAGTCTGTTCAGCAGGTTTTGGTGGTGGTTGTTGTTGTTGGTGTTGTATTGGTGGTGGTTTTTTATCAATTTTTTCAGCCTGTAATTTCAAAGCAACTTCTTCCATTTTCTTCGAAATGTCTGCTGGTTTTGCGTCTCCAAAAGGATTGGGTTTTGGTGGCTTTGCTTTCTCTAAAGGTTTAAAATTGTTTTTTAAAAACCATTAAAAAAATAAACGTTTTTGTTGAAACATTTCCATCTGTGCATCCAATTGAACTGAAGTAAACCTTACATAATTAATTGGTTGATCCGCAGTTTGTTTGGAATGTGGAACAACATATTCAAGTTTTATTGGCTTATCCTTGTATTTCTAAATAAATAAAGAAGTAAAACTAAGAGTAATTTTAATTATGTTCCCAACACCCAGAAAAGTTTAAATATTTTAAATAAACCTCTCCATCCTTTCTTAGAATTTTAACACAACTTTCAAAATTTTTAGCTCTCAATAAACAACATCCACGTCCTCTATAAACATGCACATAAAAGAGCTAAAACGAGAAATATTTAAATAACACAATAGAAATAATTTCATTACATTCTTTGGGCCTTCAAAAAAATTATAAACATCAGTTTGAAGCCTTTTTTCTTGTTCATAATCTGTGCAACTCAACAGAGATACAAAAATGTAGAAGGGTCCATCTTGATTAATGTCATATGCTGATTGGCGCGCTCGAAGTGATTCGATACTAGCTGCTACTTCCTTTAAATTTTGGATTAGTTAAAAAGGTCAAAAATCCTTTAATGGTGAATTAAAATACAGATTGAAATTAAAAGGTGGACAACCTTTATAAAGCTAAGGAAAGTCTTTAAGAAAGTTGAGGGAAAACTTATGCTTCTAATAAAATAAAAATTAACCTGATGATTATTAACAATATCGCTCCAATCGCCAATCTCAGAATTATGGTCCTTTAATAAATCTTGAAGAACAGATGAACTCATAACTTGTTCTGCCGTTAAATGCTTAACTTTGTCGTTTTATACTTCTAAAAATGAAAATTAATATTGATTAAAAAAGCGATTTCAAAATAAAAAGATTTGCAGCAGATCAAGGAATAATAAAAAAGTTTTGCAGTGATTTAAATAATTATTTAAAACGATTCTTTTTAATTACAGTAATGCAGAATTACAAAGTGTCGAATTACTTTTTGATAAAAAATCAAATTACAGAAAGTTGCTTTTTTGAATATTTTTAACTAGTTTACACTTTGAAATACAAAATCTATCTCTGCTCGAAATTCATCAGACAAAAGAGTCTGAAACAAAAAATGACTGAATTTTTTAAAATACTCTAATTACCTTTCCTTTCTCTAACATCTAAAATCCTAAATCAATATCTTTTCTGTGTGTTTTGTAGCTGCTAAGAGTATATAGAAACGGATAAATGTTAGACATAATATTTTGAAAAAGTAGCAGTTTACAGCGTGTTGTGTAAATTGTATTATGCATGAGAAGTTCAGGAATTTAAAAATGTATACCTTTATATATAAATGATTTTCTTTCTTTTCTCTAAGCGATGTGAACAGAAGCCTTAACCACCACATTTTAATTCTTTTTCGTTTATATAAAACATATATAAGTCTGTCAATAATTAATATAACGTTAACGTTTCTACACAGAGTTCGCCCTTAGGTGTGTGTTATTATATGCCGAATCACTCAACACACTTTGTGTCCTTTTGTTCATTTCTTTCTTTTATTGTAGTTTCCGTTGTGAATTTATTATGAAGGTTTTAATTAATTTCTATTCTGAAGGACCTTTCCACATCTTGTTATTTATCAAAAAAGGAGTTGTGGTGTCTGAGGGTTCAGACCTTTTTTTCGGAATTGGTTCGGTTTCAAGTAAATTAATCTTCTATCTTTGCGGTCCCTTTGGGGTCTGAAAATCTCAGGCCCCCTCTCCCCAATCTATTAAACCTAAAAAACCGCAGATGTTAAAACCCCCTTTTCCGTTAACTTTGTGTACCATTATTCTTTGTTAATTTATAAATTCCAAATACGAACATACTTTTATATTTTACAGGTGTTTATTATTTAGAAAGAAAGTCTCAACATTATTTTATATCGCGAGGTTTATTGCCTATTATAGGCTCAAAGATATTAATATTCATATAATTGTATAAATCTACCATTGTATTCTCTAGGCCTATATCTTCCTCTAACAAACAACGATAAATTTTACAACACTTTTCAGTCCAAACCTTAACGAATACAGGACGAACTTAATTTGTTGTAAATTCTTGTTTAAACGCCAAAAATCACCACTACCACTTCTACTACTTTCTGTACCAATTTATTACTCCCTTATTGTTAAACATTGTTATGGCTCAAGTACGTGGTCCAAGCTCTTCAGCATCGAATTCTACTACTGCTTCAGTTGGTGTTCTTATGGTTGGCCCGAATTTTAAGGTTTCTTTTTAACTGATTATAATTTTAAATAATGTTTGTTTTAGGTTGGGAAAAAGATTGGTTGCGGCAATTTTGGTGAACTTCGGCTGGGCAAAAATCTTTATAACAATGAACATGTGGCTATTAAATTGGAACCAATGAAAAGCAAAGCGCCTCAGCTGCATTTAGAATACAGATTTTATAAACTTCTAGGATTAGCAGGTTTACTCCTTTAACGTAGCTTTATTAGAGAGGGTTTCCCCTTTCGAGCTCTATGACCTACCATTTTATATTCCCCTCTTATTAATTTCTTCTTCAATTTCTAGAAGGACTACCGCAAGTTCACTATTTTGGCCCATGCGGGAAATACAACGCATTAGTGATGGAGTTGTTGAGCCATTCATTAGAAGACCTTTTTGATCTGTGTGATAGGAAGTTTACGCTTAAATGTGTTTGTATGGTTGCAATGCAATTGGTTTGCTTTTTTACTTTTTTACAATTTTCCTTTTTTGTCTTTAGATTAGGCGGATAGAATATGTCCATTCTAAGCACTTAATTTATCGAGACGTTAAACCAGAAAACTTCCTCATTGGCCGAAGTTCGACTCGAAAACAACACATTTTACATATTATAGATTTTGGACTTGCCAAAGAGTATATTGACTGTGATACTGGTAAATTTATAAATTAAGTCTCGACTTTGCTTTTCTTTTCATCCTTCTTCACCTACAAAATGGTCAGGGTACAAAATAGAGTTGGTCTGGTTATTTAAATACCCCTGCTGGTTTTAGTGTTAGCTCTTCTGAACCTTGCTACTTCAGAGCAATCCGGCTCTACTCTCCCACGTATCGGACCATCGATTTTTACACTGCCACCCCTTCATGCCTTATTTAACTGTTATTAAAGAGATATGACCATTATGTCTCTTAACCATTTTGTAGGTGATAGAGTGATGAAAGTGGTTGAATTTAACCAGAAATGCTTTAAACGCCGGCTTACACAGTTAACCCTCAATTTTCAGGAAAACACATTGCTTATAGAGAGCACAAATCTCTAACAGGGACAGCACGGTATATGTCCATCAACACACACTTGGGCAAAGAACAAAGTCGGAGGGATGATTTGGAGGCATTGGGTCATATGTTCATGTACTTCCTTCGTGGCTCACTTCCTTGGCAAGGTTTAAAGGCAGACACACTAAAAGAGCGATATCAAAAGATTGGGGATACAAAACGGGCAACACCAATTGAAGTGCTCTGTGAGGGTTTCCCAGGTTTTCTTTAAAAATTTTTTTTTTTTATAATTTTTGAAAATTTTAGAAGAATTTGCTCAATATCTTCGTTATTCTCGCCGTTTAGACTTTTTTGAAACCCCGGATTATGAGTACTGTTACGGGTTGTTTAAAGCAGTTTTGGAGCGAATGTGTCATTCATACGATTATGAATTTGATTGGGTGCATAAATTGAACCAAGCGGTTTTATTTTTGCTTTAAACTTTGTTTAATTAAATAAAACTAATTTTTAGGCCACACCAAGCGGTTCACTTCACGCTGGGGTTAGTGGAATGGCTGGTGGTGGAGACGGACATCACCGTCTTCATGAACAGAAAAAACGCTCTTCTGCTAATAAACAGTTGATTGAAGAAGTTCTGAAGCCAAACGCCCAATTAGTTAGTAGTACAACAACTGGAGGGGGTATTCATCATGGAGGGGCTGGGTTTGGCTCTACTCAGGTTTTTTTATTTTGGGAATTTTTTATTTTTTTAATTCAAAAAAGGTCATAAATTCGAATGCTGGTGAGATTGAAGAGACCATTGGAGATGGAGCTCGACAAGCACAGAAAGTAAATAACGAGAGTCACAGTGAAGTCAAGTATCTTTTTATTTTTATTTTTGGGGAAAACAAAAGAGAGGTTCCCTCATTCAAAAGTGTATTAAATGACATATCATTCGATTCATCTGGGCAAGCTGATTCTAATGATACCACCCTTGTGGTACACTAATGCCATCGATCAAACTTATGGGTCTTTAAAATCCAAAAAACCGTAGGGGGGAGTAAGCTCATTTTAAGTGATTACCGCGGCTGCTTTTGTTGGGATTTTAATTGAAAATGGGGAAGCTTTAATTTATGAATTTATTTACCTTCTTTTACCCTTTTCTTGCCCCTAAAGCTTTTTTTAATTATTTTAACTAAAAATAAACATAAAAATAGGTGTTGCTGTTTTCGTCGACGGCGTAGAAAAAGACCCCAACAACAAGTGAAATAGTAGGAAAATATAGAGAGAAATTGTCTAAAAAAATTCTGAAAGAGTGAGTTTGTATTTGTGTCTCTGAACTCTATATATGACTGTATAAATTAAAAAATTATAAAAAAAAATTTTTTTTTAATTAAATTACTAAAAATTGAACCATAAAAATGATTTTTTTAATGTAAAAATGGTTCAGATTTTTAGTTGCATTTTTTGTTTTTTTTTTTATTATTTGCACACGGTTTTGGTGTATTTTTTTTTCTTTCTCTGGTTTGTTTATTTATTTATCTCTTTTCTCTATTTTAATGGAAAAGAAGAACAAAACATTTTGCGCGTTCCTTTTTTGCCAATTTTTTAAAACAAAAGTTTAATGTGTTTTATTCTCTTATACATATATATATTTCTATATTTTTTATTTTGTAATTGTTGGTACTTTTTGGGGTGTCATATTTGGGGAAGAGGTCCGTCAGACATTTTTTGATTTTTCTTTTGATTAAAGAAAATTGTCTGTGTGAGGGGTATTTAAAAGAAAATTCACCTAATTAAAGCAAAGGAAATTAAATCGAATATCTTTGGGTTAACCTGGTCCTGTTAAAGCTGTTTAAAATTCAGGGGTTCCTTTTATTTAGTAGCAAGGCTGGAGTGCCTTCTTATTTGAAAAGAAAACAGTCTTCGAGTCTCTCGATTTTCTAGACTTTTGTGACCCTCTAAAAGTACTGATTTTTGTATTTTATTAAATTAGGGTTGGAGGATTTTTTGACTAAATTTCCCTTGTATTACTGACCCTTTTTTGCTTGTATTGGTTCCACCAATCCTAATTTTAAAATATTCATAGAAATGTGCAAAAGAAAAAAAATTCTTTTTAAAATCAAATAAACTTGCAAATATATTTTTATTCAATTTTGACTATTTAATTAATTTTTTTATTTTTAAAAATAATTGGTTCAATTTCCAATTTAATATTATTTTTTATTTAATTAAATTTTATCTTTCGTTTTTTAGGAAAAAAAAGTTTTCTCCTGTTAAAATAGAATCAACTGTTTATTTCAACATTCTTTTAAAATAATGGCTGCTCATAAAACGTTTATTATTAAACGAAAGTTGGCTAAAGCGCAGAAACAGAATCGTCCGCTTCCGCAATGGTATTATTTAAATTTAATAATTAGAAAGGAAATTAGAAGATTTTTTTGGGGTTTTACTTTTTTGTTTTAATTTTAATCAACTAGAAGAAGGTAACTTGACTTGTTCAACTAACCTTGTGTTTATTAATATAGGCTTGGGCTTTGTGAAAGATCTACGCACTGAACAACGTTCAGTGTTAAGACCTGAGTCTGGTGGGCCCTTCAATTCCTTGAATTTAAAAAATTCCTGGGCTCTATTTGGTTATAGAAAAGTCTCTGCTCTTAAAATTAGTTTAGGCCCTCAACAACATTTTTAATAAATTTTGTCTTTCAGGGTTCGAATGAAAACAGGAAGTCGTATCCGTTACAATGCAAAACGTCGTCATTGGCGCCGCACAAAACTGAAACTCTAAATTAAAAGAAAGAAGTTAAGTCTTTTGCGGGGAGACGGAGAATTATAAAGACATTAAAACTGTTAAGAACAAAACACTGTTAATTATTTTCTGAGTAAATTTGTTATTTAAATTTGGATTTTTCTTTGTTTGTTTAAAGGTCCACAGCCTTTTTTTTATATCTTTTTGAGGGTGCTATTTGCCTGTAGAGATTAAATAGTACGCCAATTATTTTGCCCTTTTTTCAGGGAAAGAGTCCACAAACTTTGTTAAATTTCAAAGGATTCAATAGAGGTTTATTTTTACTTTATTTGATCTTCTAATTAAACCTTTAGGTTTCTACCAATTCAAAGGATAAAAATGACCAGTTCTACTTTTGTTGTCGGATGTAATCCTATTCACTTGGAAGAGGAACATTTGGGTAAAATGCATTTTCTAATTTCTCAAATTTCTAACGATTCTCAACTATTTAATGATGAAAAGGTTAGCGTTTATTTACCTGTTTATCTCTAAGGATTTTCTGCGGATAAATCTATTTAACAGAGGGAAGAATCAGCTATCCCCACAGAAGAAAATCGTTTAAAACACCTTACAAGTTTTTTCTGATAAAATTAATTTTTTAAACGCTTTCAGAACTTTGAACAATTCCAACAAATTGTTAAGCTCTATGGGGACGAACCTCAACTTTTGGACCCAGCATTGGGTGCTTTAGTGAATAGTCTAGTTAAGCACATAAACTGGCCTCTACCTGGACAACTTCCTGTCTTGGATAATGCTAGTATTGCAGCATTGATTAGACTACGTATATTAAGTTCTGTTAGAGGATACAAATGTCTTATGAGATTTCTTCCGCATGAGGTTTTTTAATTTTTTTTTAATTTCAAGGGGTTGGGGTGCTACATAATTGCCCAGATATAGCCTCAGAAAAATCGAAAAAACAAAGGAAGGGATAGCACATTCGAAAAAGCGAATAGCCTTATTTAATTAGTTACCTAAAAGTTGAGGAATTTGTAAGGAAATTAAATTGAATTTTAATATCAATTTAATTCCAAAAGATTTTAAAGACTTTTCCCTTTGCGTTTACTCTTTATTTTCTTTTAAATTTAGTTTGAACTTCTCGATCAAGTTCTGTCCTGTCTACAACACATTTTATCTAAAACTTCAAAATCTTCTTCTTCTTTAAACTCTAATAAAGACAAAAATGTTATTCAAATGCTTGTTATTTGGCTTATAATTATCTGCAAAAATCCTTTCAATTTGACGTTGACTCAACATTTTAATGAGAAAAGGAGTCCAAATTTTTCTGATTTTGCAACCTTTTCTGATGCTATTATTTCTTGTCTAGATTTAATTTTGAAAAATGAAACTGCTGCTGGAGGACTAGTTTGTTTATTTTTTAGATTTAAATAAGTTATGGGGTTGAGGAAGTCCTTAAATGTTTAAAAACCAGAATTTTTGTAAAAATAGAAATCAATTTATGGTCAAAAAACTTCTCAATCTTAACAGAAAATCGATTTTTCGGAGGTTTTTCGCCCATAACTTTTTTTCTACTTTTCCAATAATTCTGTTTTTTAGGTATTTTTTAGTTCATTTTCTGCTCTATTAAATGGTACCAAAAACACCTAAAAATACTCAAATATTTCTGAGTTATAATTGCCAAAACTCCATTGACCTGTTCCTTTATGCCTCTTTTTGTTAATTTTCTTAGACTTTAATTTTAATAATTTCCCCCATTTTCAGTCTGTTGTACCAACTTTATTAGCCCAAATATTAACTAGAACTCCTGTCAATACTTCTGCATTGGAACATCGTTTCCTGCATTTTAAATTAATTTTTGATAAATTTGAAAGTGAAGTAGATGGTGGACGTCAATTAATTAATCAATTAGCTCTTGTCAATGCTTTACTTAAATGGGTATATTTAAATGTTCTTTAGATGATTTTTAAATGGTTTTTTAACATTCTAATTTTGTAAAAAATTTTCTGATTTTTTTAAATCTATTTTTTAGGGTAGTAGAATTGATATTAAACCATTTGCTGAAAATCTTTTTTCTTCTCTTTCCAAAGAGTTTGTTTTCTTTTTTATTAAATTTAATTTATACTTTTTAAGCTTTTTATTTGGCCAATGCCCAAACATTTATGTCCGTGAATTGATCTCAAAATTTCTACAAAGGATTTCGCTTGTCTTGCTCCGTCCAAAACTTGCTGCTTGGCGTTATAGTTGTGGTTATCGTTCTATTGGGGAGACCTTAAAAAGAGACAAATCTGAGGTTTTAAAAGAAGAGTCTTCTACAGGTTTAATTGATTAAATTAAAAGAAACGTAAACTAATTGTTTAATTTATTAAGCCAATTCAACTATAGTCAACTCTACAATTGGCTTTGATTCTAATAAAAATGATGCTCTTATTAGTGAAGATGATGAAAATATACCTTATGATTTGGTTTATCAAATTTAATTTAAATCTAATTAAATTAGATTGAAGCAATCCTGGGACAGCTTTTATTAAAATTGCATGATCGGGATAATTGTGTTCGATGGACTAGTGCAAAGGGAATTGCTAGAATTTGTGCTCGAATTCCTTTAGAGGTTTTTAATCGTTTAAGATTAAAAAAAATTTGTTTTATTTAGATGGCAGCACAGGTCGTTTCATCAATTTTTAAAGACATTTTTGAAGCTAAACTTTCAACTCACAATGCGGGTAGTTCCTGGATGGGAGGTTGTTTGGTTTTAGCTGAACTTTGTAGACGTGGGTGTCTTTTACCTGAACAAGTTCCAAAGGTTTTCTTTTTAATTTTAAAGAATTTTAAAACCTCGTTTTCAGGTTATTTCTCTGGTTTTGTCACATTCCTTAGTTTTTGAATCCAATCAACTTGGTTTTATGACTGCGGTTAATATTCGTGATGCTTCTTGTTATATTTGTTGGGCATTTGCTCGTGCTTATGAGGTTTATTTTTAATTTTTTGTGGGTTAAGAATGTGGGGATGAATTGGCTCTACTACCAACTCAACTGTTCATCAGTGTTTTTAATTTTTGATAACTTTTTCAAGTTGTCTTTAATTAGAATATATCAATAAAATGCATAACTGGTGGACTATTAATTTTTTTTCTGGGGTTAATCCTTAGGGTCATTTTCTCTTAATTTTCCCAAGTTGCCCCTCCTTGTCTTTGAATTATTTAAAAATTATAAAAAAGGCAAAATTCCTTCGTCAACATTTACAATCCCTTGCTGGAATTCTTCTTTCAGTTGCTTTATTTGACAGAGAGGTTAATGTCAGAAGAGCTGCTAGCGCTTCATTTCAGGTCTTTTTATAATTCTTTTCTTCATTAAATTAATTAATTAAAGGAGAATGTAGGAAGAAACAATTCCTTTCCCCATGGGATTGAAGTGCTTCAACTGATCGATTTTGGTGAAGTTGCGAGAATCAGACATTGTTATTTGGAATTGTCTGTTGAGGTTTTTTTACTAATTTAATTGAATATTTGTCTTTAATTTAATAAGTTTAGGTTGCCAAATTTTCTGAATATGTTCGGCCAATGCTTAACCATTTACACAAATTAAAGTGTCAATATTGGGACGAATCTATTAGAGAATTGGCTGCTGAAGCTTTACAAAGATTGGCACCTTTTGACTTAAAATATTCTGAAAATGAGGTTTTTTAATTAAACAACTTTTTTAAATTAATTAATTAATTCTAGTTGCTCCCAAAATTAATTAAAAAATTAAATTCTTCTGATATTGATGAAAGACATGAAGCTTTCTTTGCTGTTTCCGGGTTGATTGAAGCTTTACATTCTCATAAACGTCAAGGTTTTTTCTTTATTTTTGACTTCCTTTTTAAATTAAAATTTTAAAAGTGCTAGAAAAATATTCTTCAAGTTTATTTGATGCTATAAATACCCATTCTTTAACTTTAACTGATCATCGTAAGAAAGGCTTTTCACTTAATGCAAAGTCTCTGTGTCGTCTTATAAGAGCTATGTGCACTATAGAATGTGTTTTAGACAATGGACAGGTTTTTTCTTAATTAACTAACCTTTTTAAAATTATTAAAATACCCTAGCTAAACAATTTTCATAACATTTTGGATCTTGTAATTGGTGAAGAAAATGTTCAATTATCTATGCATGCACAGCTTGCTTTCCCTAGTTTAATGGCTTATTATAAAAATAACCAAAATGTTGAGAAATTAATTGAAAGAATAAAATTTAAATATTTCCCAGAGGTTTCTTTTTATTAAAAATTAATTTTTATTTTCCTTAAGATTGAAAAATCTTTTCAAACAACTGAAGCACTTTGTTGTTGTAATATTCGTCCACTTGCATTTTTGTTACCTGAATTTTTTGATCTTTGTTTTGCTGAAGAGAGGACAAAATTAGGAATTGTGGTTGTGGAGAAATTAATTAATGTTATTCTTGAGTAAGTTAAAAGAGAGGAAATTAATTAAAATAGGAGGGATTTAAAACAAAGTTATTAATTTTATCGGTGGTCAAGTTGGTAGAGCGCTTGACTACAAATTCGAGTGGTCTTGGTTTGATGCCTGTTGGTAACCATATTAATTTACTGGGAGTTTAAGGCTGGAGTTAAGGATACAGAGGCTTCTGAACAGAATTTGACTTTTTTAAAATGGTTTTTAAGTGCTTCTTTAAGATTTTCTCTCTCTAATGCCTTTGGTTTAAAGACTTTAAAGCCTTTTAATTTAAAAAGCCAAAAAACACCAAAATGGGTATTTGCTCGAGTTGCAGCTATTGAAACAATCTGTACATTTCTTCTAAATTCGTCTCAATATTTACTGTTATCAGAGGAAAATAAATTTTGTTGGAATAAACTTTTCGATTGTCTTTGCATTGCTTCTGATGATTTTACTTTAACTACAAATGGAAATATTGGGAGGTTTACAAGACGAGCGGCTGTTGAAGCAATTGGAAAATTGTTACCTTTAGCCTTTTCTAAAATGAAGGAAGAGAAACAAAAGAATTATTTACCTGTTGAACAAAAATTGTTAGATTTGGCTATTGGAAAAATTATTGAAAGAGCTTGCGAATCTATAGATGATTTACGAGAGGTTTGTTTATTTTTAATTTATTTAATTTTTTTTTAATTTAAAAAGAGGACATTCCATTTAATATTTTAAAATAATTTAAAAATAATTTTCCCTCCCTTTAAAAGTTTAATTTATTTATTCTTTAAATTTGGTTAGAGAGACGTGTGAGAGAGTGTACAATTTTGCCCATTTTTTAAGAGAGACAACTCTGTCCTTTTTTAAATTTAATTTTTTATTAAAAAAAAATTCTTTTTAATTAATTAATTAATTTTAGAAGGCCAGTACAGTTCTAACAAACATTGTTTCAATCGAAGCAACTCATCCTTTACGTTCTTACATTAGTGAACTTCAATTACTTGAAAGAATATTTTGTCTAAAAAACGAAGAAAATTCAGAACAATTTTTACAGGTTGATTGGTTGCAATCCAAGTGTTTTGGACGTTTATCTGAACTATTAAATTCACCTATTTATGGTTATTTTGCGTTAACTGGGTTTGTATTTTCTGCTGGTAAAATATCTTTTTTCTTTCTTTTAATTTTTAATTAATTTTTTTATTTAAATTAAAAGGAAGTGTTTGCGCCTGGACAAGGGAGAACGCATTTCTTGCCATTGTCTCGTATCTAAAACCTTTTAAAAAGGATAAACAGGTTTTTTTATAATTTTTTTTCTCTACTTTTTCTTCTCTTTAGTTTATCGAAAATTTTGTCAACACTTTGCTTTTAATTAATTTTAATATTTTTGAACACAAAGGGTTGGATCAGAGCCCTTTGCTCTGTCTTTTTCAACTCCTTTTTACTGATGGGCAGCTTGTATGTTTGGAAGAGAAGGCTGATGATTCTGTTGTTTTTGTTAATTTTTGTGAATTAATTTTTAAGGTTTTTATTTTACATTTTTTATTTTTTATTTTTTGGGGGTTTAATAGAATATTTAATTAATTAATTAAAATTAAAAAAAAATTTTTTTTATTTTAAATTTTTTTTAATTTAAATTTTTTTTATTTTTTGTGGGGTTTGGGGTGTTTAATAGAATAAATTAAAATTAATTAAAATTAAAAAAATTATTTAAAAATTTTTTTTTAATTTAATTAATTAATTAAAAATTAAATTAAATTCATTTTCTTTTATTTTTCAGTTAGCTATAAATAAAGGAAAACCAAAAGTTAAATTTGAAGCAATTTCTTCTTTGGGTTGTCTTCTTCAATTACCTTCAGCATGTAAATTGTATAGAAAATCACTCGATTTGGTTATTCTAATTTTTAAATTTAATTAATTAATTTATTTTTATAAGTGTTTTAAGTTTAAAAGATTAATTTATTTAATTTTTCCATAAATTCTAATTAACCCAAAAAGTGGACATTTCGCCAGTAATAAAATGTCAGTGTCCTTATTAACAAAAATTAATTAAAATAAAATAGCCCAATAAATTAATTTAATTATTTTAGCTTCTTTCGCTGTTAAAATCTCCGTACATTTCAATTAGAGAAAAATCAGCAAGCCAATTATTTGAGGGTTTTAGTAGCCTTTTATTTATTGAAAACAGTGAAGGAGAAGAAGAGAAAAGTCAAATTAATTTAGCTTTGGATTTATTGTCAAAGACAGATTGGAGTAATAAATTTGAAGTAAAAAAAGGAGAAAAAGAAGAAGAAAAAGATGTTGAAAAAATAATTTTAAAAATTGAGAAAATTTTAAAAAATTTTATTTAAAAAAATTATTTTATTTATTTTAATTAATTAATTAAAATTATTTATTTATTTCTTTTAATTAATTAAAATTATTTATTTTTATTTTAAATTAAAAAAAATTATTTATTTTTATTTATTTATTACTTTTTTAATTAAAAATTAAATAATTCATTTTTTATAGTTTTACACTTTAATTTAAACAATTATGGAGGAAAGCAAATTCAATTGCGGAGAGATGGTTTTATAATCTAACTTAAAATACTGGGAGATTCTTTTACGATAAAAGGTTGGGATTTTTAAATATTTTATTTATTTTTAATTAAATTTAAATTACCCTTTTTTTTATTTAATTTATGCTTGAGTCACAAGTACTTAATTTTGGTAATCAAGCGTCAACCATCATGTCTCGGGAATGGTTTGATGTTTTTAGGTGTTTAAGGTATCATTCTATAGAGCAGAAACTGGACTATAAAATACCAGAAAATCAGAATTTTTAAAAAAGCAGAAGAAAAGTTATGAAAAAAACGATAGAAAGGTAACTTTCTAAGGTTTTTTGGCCATAACTTTTCTTCAACTTTTCCAAAAATTCTGATTTTCTGGTATTTTATAGAGCAGTTTCTGCTCTATAGAATGATACCTTAACCACCTAAAAACACCCAACCATTCCCGAGATATAGTGGTTGGCGCTCGTGTGTTCCTTTCCCTTTAGAAATTTCAACTTTCTGTCCTTTCTTTCAATTTAATTTTCTTGAGAAGAACATTCTATCTTTACATATTTTTTCTCATCTTTTAATCGCCTCGTTGCCCTCTTTATTTTTTTCTAAATGTAAATAAATATTTATTAACTATTTTGCGCGACCCCTCTTTTTATTAAAAAAAATGTTTAAAAGACAAAATAAAGTTTAATCGATCATAAAAATAAATAAATTAATTTTTATTTGTTCTTTATTTTCTCATCCCTTTAATTCTTTTTTTTTATTGCTGATTGACTTTTTGATTTTATTATTTTCAGGAGCTTTCTATTTAATATTTTTGTCCTTTCTATTAGAATATTTTGTCCTTTTTATTAGAATATTTTTGTCCTTTTTATTAGAATATTTTTGTCCTTTTTATTAGAATATTTTTGTCCTTTCTATTAGAATATTTTGTCCTTTTTATTAGAATATTTTGTCCTTTTTATTAGAATATTTTGTCCTTTTTATTAGAATATTTTTGTCCTCTCTATTAGAATATTTTGTCCTCTCTATTAGAATATTTTGTCCTTTTTATTAGAATATTTTGTCCTCTCTATTAGAATATTTTATTTTCTTTAATAAAAATAGGTTAAAAATAAATCTTCAATTAATCTATCAATTTCTTTAAAAAAACATCAGTCATTTTCTTTTTATTATTAAAAAAAAAGCGATGCCATTTCACAATTGAATTTATATCGGAAAAGCAGCTAACCATGAACACACATTTTTTTTATTATTTTTTTCCAACTTTTCTTTAAAATATTTTTATTGGTGTCTTCTCTTTTTTTAAATTCTTTTTTTTTTACTACATTTACTAATATTTTTCCTTCTTTTTTTTTTTTTTGACGGTTATAAGCACCAAATGAATAAAATAAAAATTATTTATTAGTGAACACTTGAAAGGTTTATTTTTCTTTACTAAGCTGACATGTGGAAGTTTTAATTATTTTTTTAATTAATGTTTTTGCCTACCTTTAGAATGTGTACTTTTTGATTTAATCTGACCTTTTTGTTTTTGTGACATTTTGGTTTTTTGACGTTTTGATATGTTTATATTTTTTGTGTTTGACCTTTTTGTCTGGACTTTTATAATTTTTCCTTTTTGTCATTTTGTCTTGTTTTGACCTTTTGACATTTTCGACATTTTGACATACTTAAATTTTAAAATAAATGCAGCAGAGGGTTGGGGGTCAATTCATCGCCAGGCATTATAACTCTCGAATAGATAGATACTTCTAGGTGTTTTTGGTACCATTAAATAGAGCAGAAAATTTACCACAAAACACCATAAAATCAGATTTTTTATAAAGTTTATTCGAGAGTTATAACGCCTTGCGATTAGTTGGCCCGTTACCAGATATGTCAAACCCTCCAATTAATCAACAATTAAATTAACAAAAACAAAATGTACCCAACTCATCCAATTGTAAGACAATAAATATTTAATTGAGGTTAGTTCGGCGCAGAATTATGGCAACAAGAGATAATTGTGTGTCTTTTCTTTTCCCGGATAGATTCCCGCCCACTAGTCGGCGCCCAATTGTCCACCTTTTTACCTCCCTTTTATCTTCTAATTCTCAACATTTATTTTCTTATAAAAGAAGACATTGTGGGCAATTACTTAACCCTTAAAAATAAATAAATATTTTCCTTATTTTGCCTTGTCTTTACTTTCTTTTTTTCCGCTTTTTCATTGCTCATTTCCTCCTTCATCTTACCCTTAAAAATTAGAGTATATCCTGGTAGTAGTAGTAGTAGTAGCCGTTGGCATATAATAAATAAATATAAGCTTCTTTTTTTCTTTAAAAACAAAATTTCCTTTTATAATAATATTTATTGGCTCTAGGGAATTTTGAAGGAAAAGAGGTTAAAAATGAAATATTAATTAATTTATTTATTTTCTTTGACTTAATAAATTAATTTAAATTAAAAGAACAGTTTAATACTCTCCTATCTTTTTCAAGTTGGATTCAGAGAAATTCAAGTTTATTTATTTTTCTTATGTTTCTTCCATTTCAGTGCTTTGCATTCAGTGCCAATTAACAGCTAAAGATATTAAAAATATAAAGGAATGGGTTAAACTAATTAATTAATTATAGCGGCTGTCACAGACCTGTAGAGAAGCTAAACATATTAGAAAAAGTATATTAGAGTCTGGGATATTTTTAGAGTCTTTGTTGGAAAACCTCTCAATTTAGGCGCTTAACTGGCGGTTCTGAAAAGTAGAGAATTGTGCTACTTAAAGTTTAATTAAATTTCTTTGTGTTTAACCCTCTTTTAATGTCCATTAATTTCTATTTTTAATTTTCTCCCCTTTTTTTAATTTAAAAGAAAAAAAGGCATTATTGGCAACAACCTTGTCCTTTTCTCTTCTCTTCCTTTTATTCCCCAAAAAATTATTTTTCTTTCTTTTTTCAGTTAAAATAAATAAAAGAAATATATGCCTTTTATTTTCTCAAGTATTTAGTTTTTGGCTAATCTAAGAGAAAATAAAAGAAAATTTTCTTTTCTTTTTTTTGGTAATATAAGCACAAGAAATAGTTAAAAATTAAAAAAAAAGAAAGAAAGAAAAAGGTTGTTGTTTTTGTTGTCAAATTGCTTTTTTTTATTTTTGGGGGTTTTCTTTTTTTTCAAGTTTAAATTATTTAAAAAGGGTCATGCATTTTTAAAGCATTTTTTCTTTAAGTATAATAATATCCACTTATATTGTTTTTATTTAAATATTTAATTTTATTTTATTTTTCCCAATTTTAGTCTTTTAAAAAATGTGGGTAAGGAAACATATTCTTTTAATTAATTTATTTAATTAAATAAATAAATTAATTTAATTAAATAAAATTAATTAATTAAATAATTAAATTAATAATTAATTAAATTAATAAATTAATTATTTATTTAATTTAATTATTATTTAATTAATAATTAATTAAATAATTATTTAAATAAATAATTAATTTAATTATTTAAATAAATAATTAAATTAATTAAATAAATAATTAATTAATTAAATAAATAGATAAATTAATTTATTTATTTAATTAAATAAATTAATAATTAATTAAAATTCAAGAGAATATTCCCCATTTTTTAAAGTATTTAAATTAACAAACAACACACTTTTATTATTTCCTTTTATATTTTTATTATTGTTAAATGGTAGGAGAATCGGCACACACATTCTTTTCTCTCTTATTCCCCCTGTGGTGGTCGTAAACTAATTTAATATGCAAGAATAAAAAATAAAAGCCCGATAATTATACATTATGTGTCTTTCCTTTTTTACTATTAAAAAAAAAGTTATTTAATTAAAAGACAAAGCACACAGAAAAAAAATTATTTTTTTTTAATTAAAGTTATTTTATTTATTTTTTTTTTAATTTTAATATTTTTTTTTCTTCATACTTGTTTTTAGAGTATTTTGATTTAAATAACTTTTGGGTAAAATTGTGTACACAGATTTTATCTTTATTTTTTTGCGCTCCTTTTATACCCCTCTTTTCAATTTACTCATAAAATAATTCAACCTAGCCACTTGAGTACCAAAAATCAAAGGAAAGGGAAATTTTCTCAACAAAATTCAGACTCTAATGTTCATTTTTGTTTAATAATTATTTCCTTTTGACAAAAATTAAAAAAACTTTTTACATTAATTTTGAACCAAAAAAGGAGTCATTTAAAAGCTAAAAAAATTCTAATTTAAACTACCTTAAATCAAAAAAATGTAACGCAACTCCAAACAGAATTATTTTATTACTCATTTCCCCCTTTTTTTTATTTCTTCTATCTCTCATGCTGTTTGCCCATTTGCACCATTGTTTTGTTGTTGTTAAAAAGGATGAACGAGTGGGAATAAATAGGGTAAAAAAAAATAAGGAGGAAATCCAATCCGCCGTCTACTGGCGCCACAAGCCTTTTCCTCCTCTTTATTTTTTTTCTTCTTTATTTTTTCCTTATTTCCCCCCTTCATCTCCTCCTTGATGTCCTCCCCTATCCCCTCAATCCATCTCAATATATTTTATTTTTTTCCTCATTTTATTCCAACATATATATATATATCATTTATTCAGAAAAAGCCTTTCTCTTCTCTTTCCCTTAAAAACCATTTTCTATTTCCTTTAAATAAGAAAAAGCACAACATTACATTTATTTATTCTTTTTTTCTTCCCTTTTTCAATCTCTTACACACTTGGCCTCTTTTGGAAAAAGGGAAGGCCATTTTCAGTGTGTGTGTTTGTTTTAGATTGGTTTATATACTTTTATTTTTAATAAATAAATATTCTATTTAAATATTTGACAAGTTTAATGTGTGCACATTTTTATTTTGCGTATATTGAATAATATACATGTTCAATTAAAGTGTTAATTAATTAATTAACTGTGGGGCGCTTTCTTTTAATTTTAATATGTTTTGAAAATACATTTTTAAATAAACTTGGCGAAATGTATTTTCAATGACAAATTGTCTCCTTTTGTTTACTTCTCAGTTTTTGATTTCTGTCTCTCTTTTTTGTGCGCTATTTTCTTACTTTATTTGATTCAAGTTTTTAATTTACTAGGGTGATTTTTTAAAGCATTTTTAGGGAAATAAAGCATTTTCATTCTAGGTTTAACCCTTTTATTCTAAATAAGCAAGCCATTTTGCATTTACTATAATCCTTCTAATTATCTGAAGGAAATAAAAAGGCGGGATTTTCGGCTTTTTCTTTTGATTAATAATTGCCTCATTAAGCCAAAAAGACCACTAAAAAATACTACTAAACTTATTTATGTAAATAAGCCTTTTTTCTTTACCGAAAAGTTATTCCAAAAAAAAAGTTGTCTTTTTTCTCATTTCCCCCTTAATTTTCTTTTCTGCCTTTTCTACTCATCAAAAAGCGCGTCAGTCATATTCTTCCCTCATTTTTCAAACATTTCCCAGCCTTATATTTTTTTTTCACTACTATAAAAATAAGATTGCCTCTTTCATCGCTCTAAATACATATACACACACACACACAAACACAAATAGACATTAGACAAAAGTAGTTTTCCCCAAGCATTATTATAACACCCCAAAAAATGCAATGACATCTCCCCCTCTTCCAATAATAAATATATAAAAACACATATAAATATAATACCGCCCGACCGCTAGAAGAAAAGAAGAAGAAGAGCTTTAGTGTAGTAGTAGAAGTAAGTTAGTTTTGGTCGTCATTTTACCCCCAAAAAAATATATATAAATCCTCTTAGATAATTTCCCCAAAAATATCCAAGTCATAGCTGTAGTTGTTGTTTATAGAGTAGTCATTTCTTCCTCTACTTTGCGCCCATCTGTGTGCTTTTCAATTATTCTCCCCCTTTTATTTTTATATCCTCGCTTTACCAAAATTTTGTTTTTTCCACTTTATGATTTTTATTTTCGCTTAACATTTTGGGTGTTTTTGGCGTTTTGTTTTTTCAATTATTTTCGTGTTTTTTGCGTTTAAAACGTCCTTTTTCAATTCTTTTTGTGTCGAAACCACCGCGCCCAAATGCCCTATTTTTAATTAAATAATTATGCGCCGAAACGTCCTTTTTAAAATTTTTTCTTTTTATGTTTTGCACCGAAATGACCGCCTCCAAAATTATTCTTCTTTCAATTCATCCATCCTCATCGACCACTTCTTTTCTTTTGGGAATCAATTGGCCTCACCACCACTACTAGTAACTGTCCTCGCCTCTTATGTACCAAACAATAATAACCCCCAAACGATAAAAGCCCATAAGCAGCGCAATCCTCCTTCCATTTTTAGGGTTGATGTTTTGTTTGTTTCTCTATCATTTTGTAGTAAAAAGAAGAGAACAAAAAACGGAAAATTTGAAGGAGGAAGAAAATACAGAAAAAATAGAAGAGGGAGGACATTAAAAAGCAGAAGAAGAAGAAGGAAAAGAGATAAAAAACATCAACCAAACTGTATTCAATTCACTCGTTCACACAATCAAATACACCACCACCACCCTTTTTTAAACTACTCACAGCACATAAGAGGGAAAAGAATTTTAGCATATAATGGAGAAGAGGAAAAGAGAAAAAAGTTGTTCGACATCATCAACTAAAACATAAAAAAAACTTTACGGAAAAAATCCGCAAATTTTATCCGCAACATAAGTTAATTTGTTTGTCGGTCATTTCGGTGCGAATTAATTTTAATTATTTTTGTAATCAATTACTCTTGTTTAAAGGAAAAAATGCTAACAATAGAAAATACTTTATGCACGCCAAACATTACTCCGCGCCAAATTGACCCTTCTAATGGTTTTTTAATTTCTCTTTGTTTTTTCTTTTTAATAAAATTTTAATTAATTTTTTTTTTTTTAATTTTTAGATAAATATTCAATTCATTATTAAAAAATTTCTCTTTTTGAAAGAGTTTTCTTTTGTGTTTCTTCACCTTTATAATTAAACAAAATTAACGGAGCAACTCAGCTCCATAGAAAAACGTCAAAATTCGTTCCAAACTCTCAGGCAGTTCACATCACCAGCCTTCGAGCTCCGCCGCTGCAGCTACAATGTATCAGCAGAATAGGCATAATACGGTTTGTTTAGTTTTTAAAAGCTAATAAATAAGGCATTTTTTAATTAAATTTTCCGAAAATTAATTTTTGCGGACAAAACTTGCGGATTTTTTAATATACCTAATTAAAATAAAAAATGTCTAAAATTTGTATTGCGCGTTGTGTATTTTATATTTAATTTTGCAGTCATTTGTATTATCCTTTCCATCGATTCTTTCCTCTCTTCTCTCTCTTCTATTCCAAGGGAAGCCAATAATATAAAATATATGTAAGTAGTCCCTCTCTTAAAAATATTGTGTTGAGTATGTTTTTCCGCTAATTTTTTTTATTTGATTATTCTATTGGAAAAAGAATTGGGAAGGCGTGAAGAGGATTGTAAGAAAAACGGAAAGAAATATACTTTACTACTACTTAAAAATATTTTAGATGAAGAAACTAAAGCAGTTAAAAAGACCACCTTTGACATTAATAAATCGATTATAAGTAAAAACTAGTATAATTTGCTTGCGTTGCTTTGTGGTGTAGAGGGTAGGGGTTTGGGTTAATAACTCAAAATGGTCGGGGTTCGAGTCCTTTTCGAGTCTAATATTTTTGCATTTATTCTAAGTTACTTTCAAAGCTTAATCTACATCAAAAAGGTGTTAAAACTTTAAAAAAAAATTTTTTTTCAGGCAAATTCTTCATCTTCACACCATCAAAGCGGTACTACCTCAGGAGCTGCTGGATCAAATAATCCAAGTGGAATGAAAATTGGATCAAACAATGCAGGAGGAGGGGGAGGAAGTGGTGGTGTAGTAAAGGAATTGCTTGATAGGGTTAATGAAGAATATGTGCTTTTGCAGCAGCAATTACATAATACTCGAATGGAATTGGAAAAGTCTCAACAGGAAAGGGAAGGCCTTCAGAGATACACAATGGTGGTAAGCTAATTAAAAGGAAGCCTTTTCCCTTCAATTAAATTTCAACCTTTCAGTTAAGTGAATCAGTCTTCTCTGCACAAATAGAGATGCAAAAACATGTAGAAATATGTAAACGACTTTCTGGGATTTTAACGGTTTATTTTTTAGATTATCTAGCCTTTATAAATCTAAATACTTTAGCATGTTGTTCCAATGCTTCCACAAGAACATCAAGCTTCTGCAGTTGCAGCAATTGAGAGGGCAAAAACTATAGGGCCTCAAGTAAATATTTAGTTTACTTTTATTAATAGGAAAAGGGTTTGTGTGTTTTGTCAGTTAAAAAGAAACATTTGTATGTTAAAAATTCCCTTAAACTTCTCTTTAATTTCTTTGAGAGGATATGTAAATTCTCTCGACGTTTTATTACCCTTTTATTGTTATTAAACTATTCAATTAAATTCTAGGAGATTCAAAGCCTTTTAAACTCTCACATGCAACAACAACAATTGGCTGCAATGATGGCTGCACCGGCAGCGGCCGCTGCAGCTTTTAATAATCCTGCAATGATGATGGCTGGAATGTATTTTTTAAATTTAATTCTATTTAAATTTAATTATAATTTAAGGGGGTTAAATTTGAATTTAAAACCTGAAGAAGCAATGCAAGCAGTCTTTAACAATTTATTTAAAAACCCAATGCTTGGGGCGTCTGCTGCTGGAGGCTCTGCAAATCTTCAAGGACCTCCCTGTCTTCCATTGCCTGGAATTCCAACTAGTGGACATCCTCTAATTCCTGGGCCATCATCTTCTTCAGTTCCACCAACGGGAGGCGGAGACGAAGGTTTTTTACTTTAAATTAATTCTTAAATTGGAATAAATTAAGGCCGTCCATCTACCCATCCAGGACGTGCATCTTCTGTGCTAAATAGTACAGGTGGTGGTAGTGCAGGTGGTAGTAGGCCAAGGTCCAGGACTGGAACGCCTGTTAGTTACGCTAAGAGAACCAAATTGGAACCTGAAGATGGTGATGGAGAACTGGAAATTGATGTATATTTTTGTTAAATTATTTCTCGTTTTAAATGTCTATTTCTTTGTCTATTTAATACTTAAAATCTAAAACTTGTTTTTAGGTACAGAATGATGACGCTGGTTCATCTACTGCTTTGTCTCATCATACTAATGGACGAACAAGCCAACCACTTACTAAAGGGCATGGTAAAGATACTGAAAGGGATACAGCTTCAGCCTCATCTCGTGATTCTGCTACTCCTCGTTCTGGAAAACTTCAGGTTTTTTTAGATAAAAGGTCCAAAAACTAGTTTTTAGCTTGCTTCTACCCCTGGTTCTTCTTCTGGCTGTCCACCTATTCCACAACTTTTGCCTAATGCTGACTTGGCAAACTTTTTTTCTGCTTATGGAGGTGGCAGATTCCCTGGAAATTTTAATAATCAAATGTCTAGTTTATTTGGACTGCCTCCCGGAGGTCAGTCGATGCCTTCTCTTGGTGCTCTTGCTGCAGCGGTTCAAAATGGTTCGAAAATTACAGCCTATGCTTTTAAGGTTTATTTAAATCTCTTTAAAACTATTTTTATGCAAATTTTTAAGGTTATGCCTAACGAACCTTTTACTCCTGTTAATTTCCCTCCTGACGCATCTTTGGAGCCTGACGTACCAAAGTAATTTCTAAAGCTAATCAAAGGTTTATTTGTACTTTTTTTTTAGAACAATGCGCCGAATTGGTGATCTACCGCACGGAGATGTTGTCTGTGCTGTTACTATAGCAAAGGACGGACGGCGCGTATTTACTGGAGGAAAGGGAGCAGTAAAAATGTGGGACATTACCGAACGTTTGTACAACTCTACCGCTGCAAATGCATCAAACGATACTTCAAGTGGGGATGATATTGGAGGGGGAAATTTGGAGACAGCAAGTAATGGAGGTGGAATGGCTGCAAGTACAGAACAATGGACACCTGTAGCTACCTTTCCGGTAATCTTTTTAACTTCTATTTTGAGCCTTTAAATACCCCAGGGCTTTTAATAATTTTTAAAGAACTTTTTGGGTTGTTCTTTACCCCAAATGTGTTGAAGCAATTTTCAATTTAAGTGTCTACTAGACAGCTATATTCGTTCGTGTAAACTCTTCCCTGATGCTTCAACTCTTATTGTTGGAGGGGAAACAAAAACAATTTGTATATTGGATGTTGAAAGGGGGGAAATAAAGACAACATTTGATTGCGAAGCTGAGGCCTGCTACGCTTTGGCTATTTCTCAAGACTGTAAACTATGCTTTTCTTGTTGTTCTAATGGTGTTGTTAATGTTTGGGACCTACAATCTGGGGAAAGAATTACTCAACTTGTTGGCCATTCTGATGGGGCAAGCTGTGTTGATTTAAGTGGGGATGGACAGAAGTTGTGGACTGGGGGGCTGGACAATACTGTTAGATGTTGGGATATTGGGGCTAGAGAACAAATTGATAGTCAAATATTGGAAAGCCAGGTTTATTGCACTTTAATTTAATTAATTCTGTTCTTTTAAAGATTTTTTCCCTTGGTTGTTGTCCTACTGATAATTGGGTGGCTGTTGGATTGGAGGATCAAAATGTTCAGGTTTTTTAATCTTTTATTTTATTTTATTTTTGATTTTTTAGGTATTAAACACTACAACAATGGGAGAAAAGTATTTACTTACTGGACATGAAAGTTGTGTTCTTTCTTTAAAGTTTGCAAACAATGGAAAGGCAAGTTTTGTTAATTATTGTATGTTAAATAAACAATGTTTTTACAAACATTGTTTTTGTAATGTAAAATGTTTCTAGAATAGTTTCTGTTGTTTTTAAAAACATGTTTTGTTTTAGATGTTTTAACGCATTATTGTATACAAAAATAAGTTTATTTTTGTATTTTTGTAATTAAAACTTGACGTACAAAAATAAGTTTTGTATTTTGACAACTAAAACTTGACGTACAAAAATAAGTTTATTTTTTAAAACAATCATGTTTTTACAAAAATAGTGTTGTAAAACCTTCAACACTTTTGTACAAAGTTTAACGAACAAAACATGTTTAGAAAATTAGAAATTGTTGTTAACTGTATTTTTTAATTATTGTAAAACTTTAAAAACATCTTAAATTGTAAAACAAACTAAAAAAAAATTGTTTTTTCAGTGGTTTGTTTCTACTGGAAAAGACAACGTTGTAAATTGTTGGCGTACTCCTTATGGCTACAAACTAGTAAAGAGTAAAGAAATAAGTTCTGTTTTAAGTTGTGACATTTCTGATGATGACCGTTTTCTATTAACTGGATCTGGAGACAAAAAAGCATCTCTATATGAATTGAGCTTTTAAGAAAATCTTTTTTTTTTAAATAAAATAAATCATTTTTATTTTTTTTTAAATTAAATAAAAGGATCAGATTTATTTAATTTTTTAATTTAAAAAAAGTTTTAAATTAATTTTTGTGTTATTTTTAATTTTTTTTTATTAAATTAATTTAAATTAAATCTGATTTTTATTTTGATTAATTAAAATTATTAAAAAAATTTTAATTTTTTAATTAATCAGAATTACTCATTTTGCATTTTTTGTTTTTTGAATTTTTTAAAATTCCATTATTGACATTGAGCTGCTTATTTTATTATTAATTTACTTTTAAAATGTTGCAAAATAATGTTTTTACAATTAAAGAAAATGTTTGTATTTTTAAGTTTATTATTTTGCAAGTTTACAAACTTAAAACTTTTTCTTTTGTCGCTTCATTATTTTTTTTTTTGTGTTTTATTTTTTAAATAAAACTTAAAAACATGTTTTAATAAACTCCAAAAAAACTTAAAACTTTGTTTTTTTATATATTTTCATTTACATTAAAAAATGTTTATTTTTATTACAAATTATTTAATTTAATTGTGGTAATTTATGGAATTTATTTTTTTCTTTTTTTACTAAAAACAGGTAAATGTTTATTTTCTTATAATTTTATTTTCTAAAAAAATATTTTTTTAATTAAAAATAAGTTGATGCATTGGGTCATTTTATTTAACTAGATTACAACTGATAAAACCCTTTTTTTTAATTTATTTTTAATTGATTGGTAGAGGGAAAGGTCTCTTTTTTACTCAAAAATTTAATTTTATTCTTCTTATCATTTTAGCATTCCAAACCATTAATATTTTATTTTACTCTACTAAAGATAAGGAGGAAAATAGACAAACATTCATTTTGTTGACCTACTCTTTATTTTCTCCTTTAATTTAGGAGGAGAGAAATTAATTTTTCTTCCCTTTTTATTATTCTTTTAATGTTTACAACTTGAATTAAAATTTAAAACTTGAATTAAAACATTGTATTTTTCAGAAACACAAACACAACATGTTTTAATTAGAACCAAAAACATGGTTAAAAGAAATCAACTTAATTGTGTTCTAAAAACTTTAATTTTTTCATTTTTTGATTTATTTATTTCTTTTTTTGGAATTTGCTTTCATGGAACTTTTCTTTCTTTTCAACATTTTCGTGATGATTTTGCAATGCCTTATAAGTTTACCAAATCTGTTTCTGATTTCTTTATGATCTCTGCTTTGCGAATGCTTTTTTTGTTTGTTGGATGTTTTATTCTGATTTTTAATAGAAAGGTTGGTTTAATAAAGTTTTAAATAAAACATGAAAAATTAAAACTTTGTTTTAAATAAACTTAAATTGTATTTTTGTAAAAACATGTTTTTAAATAAACTTGAATTGTATTTTTGTAAAAACATGTTTAAAGACTTAAAATAAACTTGAAGAAACAAGGTTTGAATAAAATCGCAAACTTAAAAATAATTAAACTTGAAACTTAAATTAAACTTGAAATTAAACTTAATAGTAAACTTAAAAATTAAATTAAAACTTGAGCTTAAACTTGAATCTATAGATGAACTTAAGTTTAAACTTTTCTTTTTTTCTCAGCCGTCTCGTCCTCTTGGTCATTTAGCACACGCATCCTTCGCACTTTGCATTATTCTAATTTCATTTACACCAGCAAAGTTTCTTGGACTTAGGTTTTATTAAACAAACTTAAGTATTTCTTTTTTTATTTAAAGTGACAATTCTGGTTCAGAACATCCTGGCGTTCTCTACATTGGAGATATTATTTTATTAATTTTTAATGTTTTGTTTTCCGTTTTGGCGCACAGACTTTGGCTTGGATTTTTATGCGCAGCTAAAAGAATTGAAAGTTTATATCAACGTTTGGGGGAGGAAGAAGATGAGGAAACAACTTCTGAAGAAGAAGAGGAACAGAAGACACAGGAAGGGAAGATTTCTGCAAATATGAAAACTCACATAATTAGTAAATTAATAAATTAATTAATTAAATTAATTAGTTATTCGATTACTTCAATATTGCAAAAATGAATGGCTTTGGCATATTAGTGGATTTACCTGGCTTTTTATTTATTCATTAAGTGGGTTTATTATTTGACATTTTAATTAATTATTTTCCTAAGCTCGTATCTTCGTTCCCTACTATACTGGTCAAGTAATCGCCAGCGTTGTTTCAAGTACAGGGGAGAAATATGGAGCTTTAATTGACTCTGTTAAATTAATGCTTTTTATTTCAATAGTTTGGTTGGTTTAAATTAGTTTAATTTAAAATTAAAAAGTAATGTTTTAGCGCAGTAGCTGGAGGGTTTCGTGGAGGGTCATTTGAGTATGCATATGCCAGGGTTAATAGAGCTGTGAGGCATAATTTGTTTTCTTCTCTAATACAACAAGAAGTTGCGTTTTTTGATAGGCACAAGACAGGTAGATAATTAAGAAAATAAGGACAAAATAAGGAAGGTATTCTGAGTTTTTAACACCATTTTTCCTCTTTCTTTTTACCCCTACAAAAGGTCAGTGGGGCATCATAATGGTATAACACTTAATTAATTTTTTTAAATCATAACTTCTTAAATAAATTATTAAAAATTCTGAAACTTTTAAAAAAATTAAATAAAGCATTTAAGATTATCTGGGAAAAATTTGAAAGATTTTTATTCGGTATAAAATATTTTACAAGGGGTAAGGTGCTTAGGGAACAGACAGGTAGAGCGAAAGGAACAAACAACAAAACTTTTTTTTTTAATCCAAAAAATCCTTAATTTTGATCTTAAAATAAAGAACAGACATTTTTATAATATTGAATGAATTTGCAATTCAAACTTTTAAATTTGAGCCGAGATATAAGAAATTAACTAGACAAACCAAAAGTAGAGGTAACGGAACAATAAGGGTAGAGGTAAGGGAACAAACAAAAGAACTAAATTAAGGTATTCAAATCTTATTAAATAAACTTGAAAAGAGGAAAAACAGGGTTATAAAAAGTAAGAAAATAAGGACAAAAAGGCATAATTAAAAAAATTTTTTTCAGGGGAAATAACTTCCCGTCTTACTGCGGATACTACAACCATGTAAACTAAAATTCTTTTTTTTAATTTAATTATTTAAAGGTCAGACACCGTTTCTCTAAACGTTAACAGTAAATTTAAAAATTATTATTTAATTTTTTAAACTTTGTTTTTCAAGTTTTTTTACGAAATACGGTTCAAATGGCCGGTTCAATGCTATTTATGATGACTCTATGTTGGAGGCTTTCTTTAATACCTTTCATTGTTGTTCCAATAATTTTGGTTGCTTCTAAGATCTTTGGAGTTTATTACGACGTAATTTTGAATTTATTAATTTTTTAGAAATTTTTTAGAAATTTTTAAAAATGCTCCCTATTTAATGTTAATTAAATCACCCATTTTCCTTTAAAATTAAAATTATTATTTAATTCCCTTTTAATTTTTTTGCTCTATTTAACGTGAGAGAACAGAGAAACAGACTTAATAGAATTAACACTATTTTTATTTTCCTTCAGTTTCTCAGTGAAAAAGCACAGGAAGCGATTGCACAATCTAATGATGTTGCAGAAGAGGTTGTCTCTACAATGCGAACTGTGAGAAGTTTTGCTTGTGAGGATTTTGAAGCTGATCGTTTTTATGACCGTTTAACCAACACTTTGGGTGTGACGAGGAGAAAGGCTTATGCTTATGTTATTTATCTCTGGGTCTCAGAGGTTAATTTTGTTTTAAGGGTCTATTTATCCTCTATGCCCTGAGGGGATTAAATAAAGGTTTAATACCTTTAAGACCTTTAAAAGCGAATAACGATAGATTGGGATACCTAAGCCTATTGGATACAATAAGGAGGGTGTATTAATGAAGTTTAGGGGTGAGACTCAAGTGTCACATTATGAGACTCTAACGACCCTTTTTATTAAAAAAAATTTTTTGAATTAAAAAAAAAATTTCTTCATTCTAGACCACTTAAAAAAGCTTAGAAAAATTAAATAAAAATTTTTTACAGCTTTTCCAAACAATAATAAACGTCTCTGTTCTCTGGTATGGTGGGCATTTAGTCTTATCCGGTCAATTAACAAAAGATTTGCTTGTTTCTTTTCTTCTTTATCAAATGCAATTAGCCGATAATATTAGACAACTTGGGGAGGTTAGAAAATTAAATTAAAAGAAAAATAAAACTTTTCTTTGTTAAAAGGTATGGACAGGTTTAATGCAAAGTGTCGGTGCATCGCGAAAAGTTTTTGAATACATTGATAGAAAACCCGAAATATTTACTAGTGGGGAATGCTTACCTGAACGTTTAGAAGGTAGAATTGAATTTCAGGATGTTCATTTTGCTTATCCGACAAGGCCTGATACTCAAGTTCTTCAGGTAATGTTAAAAAGGGGGCGGTTGGGCGCAAGACTCTGATGGCGCGAATCGCTATAACTTTGTCAGTTGAGTAGCTAAATTTTTAATTTTTCTCAAATATACTTGGCATAGTTGACTGTAACTGTGGTAAAAATTTTACAATTTTAGGTCTTCTATTCGATAATTTATAGGCAAAAAACCTGAATTTTCAGTGAAAAATTCAGGTTTTTTGGCCATAACTTTTACGGCACTAAACCAAAATTTTTAATTTTGATGGAGAAATCAGTTAAGACTGTAAGGGTTATTTCTGCAAAATTTCATTATTCTATGCCTTCATTATTTGGCAGTTTTTAAGTGCGCGCAGAGGCTGCGTCCTAACGACCCTACCCCAACTTTTTTTAATTTCTTTAATTAAAAAAATTATTTGATTTTTTTTTACAATTTATAATTATTAATAAGTTGATTTTTAATTCATTTTTAAATTTAATTAAAAAATAGGGTCTCTCCTTTTCTGTAGAGCCTGGAGAAGTTGTTGCTTTAGTAGGGCCAAGTGGAAGTGGAAAAAGTTCGTGTATTGCTTTGCTTGAAAATTTTTATACTCCAAATGGAGGGAAAGTATTAATTGATGGAATACCTATTTGTGATTATGAACATCATTTTATACATGAAAAAGTAATTAATTTAAATAAATTAATTTAATTTAATTTAAAAAAGATTGCCTTAGTTGGCCAAGAACCTGTTCTCTTTGCTCGTTCAATATCAGAGAATGTAGCTTATGGTTTAGATAAATGCACAACAGTTGATGTTGTTGAAGCAGCTAAAATGGCTAATGCCCATTCTTTTATTATTCAAACACGTGAACAATATCAAACTAATGTTGGGGAAAAGGGAAGTCAAATGAGTGGTTTGTTTTGTTTTAATAAGTTTAAATAAATAATTAATTAAATTCATAGGAGGTCAAAAACAACGTATAGCCATTGCAAGAGCTATTGTAAGGAAACCTGCAATACTTTTGTTAGATGAGGCTACTTCTGCTTTGGTGTTTTTAAAATTAAAATTGCAAACTTGAAATATAAAAATTGCAAACTTAAAAAATAAACTTGAAAATAATAAATTTAGAAGAAATAAACCTGAAAAATAAATAAACTTGAAAAATAAATAAACTTGAAAAAATAAACTTGAAAATAAAATAAACTTAAAAAAATTAAACTTGAAAATAAAATAAACTTGGAAATTACAAACTTGAAACGTATAAATTGTAAACTTAAATAAATAAACTTAAGGACACAGAATCAGAACATTTAGTACAAGAAGCAATATACAAAAACATGAAAGGGCGTTCAGTAATATTAATAGCGCATAGGCTTTCAACTGTTGAGAAGGCTGATAAAATTGTTGTAATAATTAAAGGGCGTGTGGAACAGATGGGGACGCATGAACAGCTTTTAGCTAAAGTAATTAATTTTAATTAATTAAATTTATTTTTATTTAAAGGAAGGTATTTATCGTTCATTAGTTCAACGTCAAATGATTGGTTGTGGGGGTAATGAAGAAGAAGGAAATATTGTTTGTGGAGATGCAACAACTTCAGCTAATACAGGGGTTGAAAATACTACTATTGGTAGTGGAGGTGGAGGGGTAATTGATGGTAGGGCTTCTATCTCTTCCTTGGCAAGTGGTGGAAGAAGAAGGTCTTCCAGAATTGGGGCTAGAATTGTTCCAAGTGTTGGATTGAGTATTTCTCCTAGAACTATGGTAATTTAAATAAGGACATTTAAGAAAAATAAGGACATTTAATAAAAATAAGGACATTTAATAAAAATAAGGACAAATAAGAAAATAAGGACATTTAATAAAAATAAGGACAAAATAATAAAAATAAGGACAAAATAATAAAAATAAGGACAAGATAAGAAAAATAAGGACAAAACATTAAAAAATCTTTTTTTAAGGCCCAAACATTAATGGCCACTTCCTTCACTCATTCAACTTCAAGTCTTCAATCAAAATAAACGCAAACTTAAGGTTTGAATTAAAATATTAACAATAAGTTTCTTTTACTATAATTTAAGTTTGTTATTTAAAAAACAATTAATTTAATTTTTAATAATTTAAAATGACGTTAAAAAAATTATTTTTTTTTTTTAAATTAATTTTTATAATTAATTTTATTTATTTTTAATATTAAAAATAGCAAAAAAAATACATCACTTTTTTACTTTCCTTTTTCTATTTTTAAGAGGTTTTTGGTTGTGGGGAGATTTGTAGGGGAGAGATGGATAATAAAAAAAGGAGAATTAAGTACTTAAAATATGTGAAGAAAAGGGGGGATTTCTGAAAATGAAAAGGAAAAAAATTGTTGAATTAATTTATGAGGAATTTGAAAAATATGGAGGAGGAGGATGTCTTAAAATATTTTTATTTATTTTGAATAATATTTTGAAAAGCATACACTTGAAAAAATTAAAGTATTTAAATGTTTATAATTGACAATAAAATTAGCGAGAGAGTAAGTAAAAAGTGGAGAGTTTGATTGGACACTTGCTTAATTTTCAAGTTTACACTCTTAAGTTTTTTTAAATATATATTTAAGTTTGTAATTAGTTCTAAGTTTATGCTTATTTTAAAGTTTATTTAGTATTTCAAGTTTATTTTTAATTTTTGTATTTTTGTTTCAAGTTTGTAGGTTTATTTATTGCTTCAAGTTTATTTTTAAATTTTGTATTTTTGTTTCAAGTTTGTAAGTTTATTTAGTATTTCAAGTTTAATTTCTTTGTTAACATTAAAGCTTAATAACAACATTTTTCTTTAATGACAAACAACAACACTATTTCTTGTTTTACAATCCCAAGGGTTCAATGCGCTAAAGAATAAGTTGGACAACTAACTCCCTTAGGTAGGAATTGTTTGTTACAATTTTAAGCAAATAATTTTTAATTTTATTTTTAAATTCTGTTTTAAGATTTTTAATTTATTTATTCTGTTTTTATAAAACATTACCAAAATTCTGATTTAAATAAAGAAAAATCAGAATTTAATTTAAACAATCAGAATTTAATAAAAACAACCAGAATAAGCGTTTAAAAATCAGAATTCTGATTTTTATTTAATTCTGGTTTTTATTTAATTCTGATTTTTATTTAATTCTGGTTTGTTTAAATTAAATTCTGATTTTCTATTTATTCTTCCTTTTCTCTCTCTCCTTCTCTTTTCTTTTAATGTTTAATTTTAATATTTCTCCTTTACACTCAATCGCTCCCATTTTTTCCAAAAATATAGGGGGAAATAGATAGATGACTGACTAAAAAATAAATAAATTGTTTATAGAAGGGCGGTTACTAAAAAGAAGGGTTTAAAAAAAATATTTGAAGGGGAAACCAGCGCCACTGCTCTCTTTTTTTTTTTTTTCTCCAAAAAAAAATATTTTTTAAAAAAGACAAAAAAAAAAAAAAACTAAGGCCACATTCAAATTTTTCTTTCTTTCGTTTTAAATAAAAACCACATTTTTGGCATCTTTTCCTTTTTTTATTGTAAAATATATATATTTTATTTTTTAAATTTTTTCTTTTTGTTTATATTGACGCATCTTTTCTTTCTTTTTTTAAAGAAATTAAATTTGTATTAAAAAAAAAGATTTTCCTTTCAATAGGCGCGTGTTTGAGTCTACCAGTGTCAGGCATTATACCTCAGGAATGGTTAGGTATTTGTTTGTGTTTTTGGTACCATTCGATAAAGCAGATAATGAACTACAAAATACCAAAAAATCAGAATTTTTGGAAAAACATAAATTAAGTTATGGTCGGAAAACCTTTAAAAACCGAACTTTCTGCACTTTTTTGTCCATAACTTTTCTTCTACTTTTCCAAAAATTCTGATTTTTTGGTATTTTGTAGTTCATTATCTGCTCTATCGAATGGTACCAAAATCATAAAAAAAGACCCGACCATTCCTGAGTTATAATGCCTGACGTTTGGAGAGTCAACTACAAGGGGTTGCTAAACCTTAAAATACCAATTTTATTTATTTTTATTTTGTCCTTATATTTTCTTATTTTTCGCGCATTCCATTAAATTTGTAAATTTTTTTCCTTTTAAATAATATTATATATTTGCATATTTTTCTTCTTCTTTTCCTTCTAAATTCCCCGCAGTGCTTCCACACATTTAAATATATTCACACGCCACTCTTTCCTTTACATTATTTATTTATTTTTTTTAGCATTTTTTTCTAAAAATATTTATTTATTTTAGTAAAAAGAAAAACAAAATTAATTTTTTGTATTTTTAAAAAATAAAAATTTTAATTAAATGGGCGGCACTGAACCGACCTTTTTGCCAATTTGAAGCGGAAAAATGGAAAAAATTTTTAAAAAAAATTTTAATAAAATTTAAAAATTTTTAATCTTTATTGATTTATTTATTTTAAAATTTGGCGCTAAAAATAAAGAAAAAAGGATTTTTCTTCTGTTCACTCATAGAACACATTTTTCTCATTCTTATTTTAATTCAAAAATTCGACGAAAATTGAGGGAAATTAATGATAGAAGGGAGAAGATTATTTTGAAATAAATTTAACAAAAATTTTAATGATGCGAAAAAAATAAAAATTGGATTTTTGGACAGTAGAGTCTTAGAATTTTTAAAAAATTTAAATTTAAAAAAATCAGAATAAATTTCAGAATAAATCAGAATTTTTTAGTCAAATAAACGCCTATTTTTACGGTTTTTTGCTTACAACTTTTTTTATTTTTAACCAAAAATTCTGAAATTTATAGAATAATTAAATAAGACTATAAACTTTATTAATACAAAATTATACGGACCTAGGGACCTTACAACTTTAATTTTTTTTAATTGCGCTTAGTAGTGGTCAGACGTCTGAATTGCTTCAAAAATCTTTTAAATTAAACTTTAAATAATTTTTAATTTTTTTTTAATTTTTAATTTTTTTTAAAATTTATTTTTAAATTTTATTTAAATTTTCTTCCATTTTATTCATTAATTAATATTTTCTTTTTTAATGTATTAATAATAAGCCTTTAAAAATATATTTAAAGAAAAATCTCTTTGCGCATAAAACTTTAAAACTTCCTCATTCCCAGCCTTTTCATTAATAATAAATACTTTTATTTGTTAATAGAAAATGTAAATTTTTCCTTAAACTTTTATTTTAACTATGATTTTTAATTTTAAAAATATTTTTATTAATAGGGAGAAATTTTTGTAAATCCAAGTTTTAATTTTACAATTGTAATATTGTATATTTTCCGGAAAGTTTCTTTAAATTCAGCTTGACTTAATTCAAGTTAATTTAAATTTACAATTGTAATTGTAATATATTGTATATTTCCGGAAAGTTTTATTTAAATGTTTTCCGGTATATTAGACAGACAAAAACAATTTCCAATTGAGTCTGCAACTTATACCTCAATAAAACCTAAATTCTTTATTCATTCAAATATTTAACTGACAATGAATTGAATTATTTAAAAAAATAGTTTTCTTTTCTCACGTATATTTTTTTTAATTTCCATAATAATTTTAATTTTTGCCTATTCCTTTTTGACAAGAAAATGAAAAAAATTTAAATCGCTATAAGAAAAATGAATGAATAATTTAAAAAAAAAAAAAGTATTTTTCTCTTTTTCATTATTAAAAGGCCCAAAAAACGAGTTTTTTTGTTTTGAATCTTAACACATTAGAATTTAAAAAATAAAAAAAAATGTGAAGGAACATAAAATGTTTGTTGTTTGCATTTTGCTTAGGCCTAAAAAAAATATAAAAAGAATAAATAAATACAGATATTTAAATTCGATAAAAATAAATGAGTGATCAAAGGAGAAAATAAAGAAAGAATAAAAATGTTGAGTAATTTGAGAGCACGGAAATTTATTTTAAAGTTTTATTTAGAATTAATTCTATGAGAAAATACAAAATTTACTTTAAATTTTGTTACTGTTAAGTTTTATTTATTCAACAATATAAAATTCTTTTACATATTACGTTCCGGAAAACTTTTTTATTAAATAAACCTTCCGGAAAATATAGAAATTATAATTGTAAATGTAAAATAAACTTGAATTTTAATTTAAATAAACTTTACGGAAGCTTTACAGTTACACTCGAAATACAAACTTTAATTTATTGCTTCCGTCAAGTTTTACAATAGAACTTCCTTACTCAAAATAAATCAGAATAAACTTTCTTTACCCTTTTTAATAATTAAACATTAGAGTCTGTATTGATCTACTAATCTATTTTATTTATTCTTGCCATAAAATAAATAAAATAAAAAATAAATATTTACATAAAAATATTTATAGATAACAAAATAAATAAATGAATTAATTTTTACCTTTTTTCCTTTCATTTTTACTATTTTATTTAAATTTTATCTCTTAATTAATTAATTAATTTTTACTATTTTTTGAATAATATTTTATTTTTGCTTTTATAATCTAAGGAAAAAGTAGAAGAAAAATAAAAAAATAAAAAAAAAATATAATTGTGTGTCAGGCACATATATTTATTTATTTATTTATGCGAGAATATGCGCCTCTCTATTTAAAATATTTTCCCCAATGACAGCTGCCTTTTGGAAGAATTAAAAAAAAAAAATTATTTTTTTCTTCTTCTTCTTTTTTCTTCTCTCATTACTTTACATACATGCTCTTGGTCATAAATACATATATTCTTTATTTTAAAAAATTTTTTATTTTATTTATTCCGAAGGATTTTCTGATGATTTGCCTAATGATCAACATATCTCTCTATTTCCTTTATTTTTATTTTATTTATTTATTCTTTTTTATGTCTTTAAATGCGGGCTTTAAAATAAAATAATTTTTTTATTTAACTAACAATCAATCAACTGAAATGGGAAAAAGAAGCTTTTTTTATTTTTTCTTTTTTTTTTCAAGATACCTCTGCCATTTGTTGATTAAAACATAAGTCGCTTATTTATTCAAAATTATTTATTTTAAATAGTTTAATATAGTTTAATTTAATAGCCTTTATATAAATGAAACTAGTATTGAAATAAACTTTCCGGAAGTATAGTCTAAGTTTATTTATTTATATACTACAACTCTTAGTAAATATAATATGTAACCTTTTTCCGGAAAAATCAGAAATCCATTTTTATTGTAGTTTTTCCGGAAAGTTTTGTATTTTTTAAGTAAGAATTATTCGTTTCCGGAAAGTTTTGTATTTTTGCTTACAAAAAGTATTGCAACATAGAAAAAGTTTTAAATTAAAACATTCTGAAACCAGCATAAAAATCAGAATAATTTACATCTTTAAAATTATTTATATAATATAGACTCAAATGCGCTTTTATTTTTCTTTTTTCATCAATTTTATGCAAAAATTCTTTAATTAATTAAACAAATATTTTTCTTCCTTTAATCCGTTAACATTTTTAACAATTTTATTCCTATCTCGCAACTAAAATTTTTTTAATTATATTATTTTACGGTTTAAATGACTGACTGACCGAATTTAGAGTTAATTTTCGTGCAATCCTTTTTTAAAAAATTAAGCAAGGTCGCGCAAAGTAAAAAACGAAGAGAAAAAATGGAGCTTTTTCCCTTCCTTTGCACTATAATTATTTAAAACATTTATATTTAATTTTTTATATTTAATTTTATATTTTATTCTATTTTTAATTTTTTATTTTTTATATATGTGTATGTACATTTATTTATTCAATACCTTTTACTTATACATTAGAATTATACATTATTTTACTATTCCAACTTGATTTCAGAATAAAACCAGAATTGTGTTTTATTTCCTTTAAGTTTTCTGGAAACATTTTTCCAACTTGATTTCAGAAAAATCAGAATTTTTTTTTATTTTCCGGAAACATTTTTCCAACTTGATTTCAGAATGAAACCAGAATGTATTTTATTTCATTCAAGTTTTCCGGAAATATTTTCCGGAAATATTCTTCTCTTCGAAAAATATATATTTTCCGGAAATTACTTTAGGTAAAAGTAAAGAGCATTTTACAAGTCAATTCTACATACTCTACTGTCCCTTTAAATAAATAAATTAATTTTTGCGCACAATTTTCTTCTCTCATTATAATATTTGATGTAAATTTTTCTGTCCTTCTTTTAACACAAAATTATAATGAACGTGACTTTTTTAAAGGGGGAAAAAAAGAGAATAATATTTTAGGTAAGTAGTAAATGTTTCACATCAACACAAATTTTTGCTTAAAAAAAATATTTTTTCTTCTTCTTCTTTTTTTTATAAATATTTTTAAAGAGTCATTTGATTATATAAATATTTATTTGGAGTAAAGAAAAAACAAATATAAATTATTTTTAGACAAAAAATAAACAAAAATATGTATATTTTTGTTTTTGGACAGTAGAGTCTTACTCAAAAAAAAAAAATTTTTATTTTATTTTTAATTAATTATTTAATTAGGTAATTGAACAATTTATAAAGGGAAATAAATATATTTAATTATTACGTTACATGCGTATTTGCTTAGTTAAGTTGGTTAGTCGTTGCAACCTTGCGCATTTATTTAATTAATTTATTTAAATTTATTTTATTTTAAATTAAATTAATTAATTAATTTTTTAAAGTTTAAATTAATTTTTAAAAAATTCTTCTTTATTTTTAATTTATTCTTTTATAATTATTTTCTTCCTTAAATTGTCCCAAAAAAAACTAGTCATAAAATTAAGAATAAATAAATATATACTTACAGGTGTTGGTTGTGTAATTTTTTTTTATTTTTTTTTATTTTATTTTATGTAAAAATGTTTGCGCGCATTTTCGGCGATTTTTTGTCTTCTTTTCATTGTAGGGACCGCGCAGATCGATTTATAAATAAAATATAAACAGCGCCGCCGACTTGAGGGACACGAGGCCACGCGTGTGGGAGGAGGTGTATATTTTTATTTTATATTTTTTTAGTAGTATAGGACCTTCTAAGCCCTCCTGTTGAGTGAATTAAATAATGCATTACCTGTAGGGTTGTGCGTAATTTATTAATTAAAAAAAGACGCAAAAATGATAGCGTTAAAAAGGGCGTTTTTGGGGTATGTCCCTTTTTTGGCCATAACTTTCTGATTTTTTCTTGAAATATCAATAAATTTGGTATCATTTTAAAGCTCAAAATCTGAAGAATATTTTTCTTAAAAGAACCGATTTAATCAAAAACTCTCCTAAAAAGTTAAATCAACTGAAAATTCATAAGTCTTCCTTTAGTTATTCGCCTCTATCTTTTTATGTAATGTTCAGATTTTTTTATCTTATGATCAAAAAAATCGCCAAATTCTAAGCTTTAAAATGATATAAAGTTTACTTGAAATGGTCAAAGATTGAGAAAGTTACGGCCAAAAGAGTTAAGGCACTGAAACGGGCGATTGCTCCAATTTTGTTTTTTGCGCACACTATGGCCAGAAAAAAAAAGATTTTAAATGTTGATTACAACAACTACTAACTAACTATTTATTGTTGAATAAATAAATATTTATTAATTTGAATTGCCCAGTCATTTAGTCAATCAATCCTTCTTTTTCCTCCTCCTTCTATTACATACACTTCATTGTATTATTGCCGCCTGCTGCCAGTCAACAGAAAATAAATATATTTACATAAAAATATATTTATTTATTTTATAGTAGTTAGTCAGACTTTTTTTTAGTTATCAAAGGAAATTGACTCTAATGTCCCTTTATTTTTAAAAATTATTTTTAATTAAAAAGTGACCTTTATAATGCTCAAATGGTTAAAAGCAATATTTTAAAATATTTTTTTAATTGAAAAAATAACAACGAGATATAGAAATAATATTAGAGAATAAAATATGATTGCCTCACCTAGTGAACAGTCAACTACTACGACTACAATTACTTCAAACTTTATTAATAATTTTCCCATAAAGAAAGAAAACATAGAAGAGAAAGAAAGAACAGGCAATGTTGATGAAGAAAACAAAGATAAGGTAAAAGAGAAAAATCAGAAGTGTTTGTTAAATGTAAATGTTGAGATTTAATTCTGATAGTTTCTTATTTAATTAATTTAATTGTTGTTGTGTAATTCTGATTATTATAATCAAAAATGTTTGTAAATGTTGAGATTTAATTCTGATTGTTTTTCTTCTATTTAATTTAATTGTTGTTATGTAATTCTGATTATTATAATTTAAAATGTTTCGATTATGTTCTGATTTATCTGTTGTTTTTTATTTAATTTAAAATGTTTAGATTTAATTCTGATTTTAATTTTTATTTCAGAAAATTATTCCAAAACAACTTCTGATCCAATTCAACAACACTCCTCAATCTACAACAACAAAAACAGAAGAAGAGGAAGAATGTTTGGATGTTAGCATAGAAAATCAAAGTTTAATTTTAAATTCTGAAGCAAAAATAAAAAATGAGGATAACTCTCAAATTAATTCAAATGAAAGTTTTGAACACTCTTTTGAATGCTCGTCCTCTACAAAACTTGAAGCAGTCGATGCAGGTATTTATTAATTAAATTTTTTACTCTAATGGACATTTTTCTGATGCTTAAAATTTGGCTTTATTTTTATTAAATATAGTACATATAATATCTTGTATTTATTTAAAAAATAGCCAATAATTATTTAAATAAAAAACAGAAGCAAACAGCTCTATAAACATTAGACCTTTTAGTTGTACATATTTTGGACTAATAAAATTTATTTTTATTTGTTAAATTTTTTTGTTATTTCTAAATTTATTGCGCGATGTTTTTCCTTTAAAATATTATTATTTTTTATTTTTTTTCCTTGTTATTATTAATGCACTTTTTTGGAAGGATTGGCATTCCCTAACAATAAAAATAAATAATAAAATTTATTTTAATTTTTTTTTAAGATTGTTCTTCAATAGAAAACCAAACAAATACTCTTAAACATAAAGTTAAACAGAAGAAAAAATATAATGAAAATGGAAAATTAAAATCATCAATTGGAAAAACTGTAACAACTCAAAATCAAGACATTCAGGTAACTTCTATTTTTATAAAAACTTCTGAAATTAAGTTTATTTTTATTCTAATTTGTTTTTATAAAATTCTGGTTTTTAATTAAACATTTGTTTTATTAATAAACTATTATGTTTTTATAAACTTCTGATTTTATTAGTTTTAAGTTTATTTTAATTCTTTGTTTATTCTGGTTTTTAATTAAACCTTATGTTTTTATAAACTTCTGATTTTATTCTTGTTTTAAGTTTATTTTAATTCTGATTTGTTTCAAGTTTATTTTCTTTTAATTAAATTCTAAATGTTTACTATAATTCTGATTTTAGTTTAAATTTGTTTTATTTTCACTACCCCTTTTTATTTTAATTATTCGTATATTTTGGAGTAAAAAAATTATTAAATCGTTCCTATACATTGAAATTAATCATTTTAATAAAAAAATTTGTAAAATTAAATTTTGCATTTTATGTTTGATTTCAATTTATTTTCCTTTATTTTATTCATTTTTTAGTTATTTTTTCTTCAAAAAATGAATTCTTTTTTGACAATATTCTAAGCAAAAAATTTCTTTAATTTTAATCACGCAATTTTTAAAATGGATTGTTTTTGCATGTTATTTAAATAATTTTTCTTACTCATCTTTTCCTTTATTTAAATTATTTTTATGACTCACACTTTTAAATTGCCTTATTTTTATTTTGAAATTAAGATTGTGTTGTCTAGTATTTTCATGTTTTAATTTAATTCTGATTTTATTTTCATTAAATTAAGTTAATGTTTTTACTTAATTCTGATTTTTATTTCTAGTTGTTTTTATTATATTCTGATTTTTATTTCTAGTTGTTTTTATTATATTCTGATTTTTATTTCTAGTTGTTTTTATTATATTCTGATTTTTATTTCTAGTTGTTTATATTTTAATTCTTTCAATGTTTTTATTATATTCTGATTTTGTTGGTATTTTTATTAATTAATGAAATATCAAATATAATTCTGATTTTAATATATTTAATTAAGGTTGATAAAAACTCATCTTCATTTGCTTCTCTTTTTAATTTTTTAACTCAACAAAAACAAACAACAACGGAAACAACTTGCTCAGACACAAACCTATCAACAACAAATATACCAATAAAAACATCCCAACAGTTCTACCAACAATTATTAGAATTATTTACCTGTGGATTGCAACAATTAATTTCTTTAGGTGCTTCTGCTTCATCTGCAGGTAATATACCTAATCCTATTGCTTCTATTAGCGTAGAGGAGTTGGGCAAAATGGTGTTGGAACAAATGTGTAAAGAGGTAATTTATTAAATTAATTAAATTTAATTTTTTAAAAATACTTTAAAGGTTGGGGATCAGGCTTATAATATTCTTGATGGATTAACTCAACAATTTGGAAGAGAACAACAACAACAAGAGTTAACACAAAATATAATTTCCTCTTTAAATAATAATTTTATTGGGGAAGAGGAACAGCTTAAACAATTTTGGCAAATATTCCAACAATATTTAATTAATTTTAATAATAATATTAATGATAATAATGATTCTGGTATTTTTATGAATAGTGAAGAAGGAGAGGAAAAAGAAGTAAAAGAAGAAATAATGGAAGAAGAAGGATTAATTAAAAATAATAATGAATTAATTAATGGACAACAACACCAACAAATAAATTCATTAATTCCATTTATTGAACAACACTTTTTAACCCAAAATCAACAAATTCTTCCTTCCAACTTTCTTTCTAATTGCCTTCAACGAATAACAACAACAAATAATAACTCTGAAAATAACTCTGAAAATACTTGTTTTTCTCAACTTGTAGAAATGTTTGCTGCCTTTCAATATATGCAATTATTTCAACAACAACAACAACTAAACATTCCAACTTTTCCGTCTCAAACATTTTCTCATACAGGTAAAACACAAAAAACTTGCAAACATTTGTTCTGATTTTTTAAAACAAATGTTTGTGTTAATAATAAAACTTTAGAGAAAATGTTGTGTTTTTCTTTTTTTTTGAATGTTTTAAAGAAAATGTGTTTCATTAACATTGTAAATAGAAACTTAAAACACTTTTTTAAGCATATCTATTTTATTGTTGCATTTCTGGTTTACTATCCTTGTATTCCTTTTTATTTGTGCGCAACATTTTTGGTGTTTTTATTTTGTATTTTCCTTGTATATTTATTTATAAATTACGCACACTTTTAAATAAATTTTAGGAAGGGGAATAAATGATTAAAATAGTAAAAGGGTGAGCAGTGCAATATCGGACATTTTTTGACAAAAAAGAAAGAAAATTTGCGCGGTTCAATAAATTTATTTTTACACAATTCATGTACTTTTGCAATTTTATATATCTACTTTAATATATCTAAAAGAATATATTTAAAAAAGATTTATATTTTTAGGACTGCCGTCTGAATATACAGTCAATAGCCTTCCAACGTCAACGCAAACATCAACAGAATCTCAACAACAACAAAAACAGAAAAATAAAGAACGTTTAAAAAATAATAAAAAACAACAAAATCAGAACGAAAATAAAACAACACCATTTTTAACACAAAAAAACGAAAACTTTTTATTACCTCAACAAAATTCTGAACAGACCGAACATTTAAAAAATGAGGATAATAATGTTCCTTTTGTTTTTAATAATAATATAACATCTTCTGAACAACATCAATTGATTGCAACGCAAATACTCTCTCAGTTGTTTGGACAAGACTTTCAACAAAACAAAGATTATCAAAACATAAATCAGAATTTGCAAAACATTCAAACAAATATACATCAGAACAACGAACAAATAAACGAACAGAATTTTCAATTAAACGAACAAAACGAACATCAGAATATTCAAACAAACATTCACCAAAACAACGAACAAATAAACGAACAAATAAACGAACAAATAAGCGAACAAATAAGCGAACAGAATTTTCAATTAAACGAACATCAGAATATTCAAACAAACATTCACCAAAACAACCAACTTGCTTCAACCTTAGCTTCTTTAATTAACCAAGGTTTTTTACCTTTATTTAACGCTATTGATGGGCAACAACAACAACAAATTTTAAAACAAATGTTTGAGCAACAACAAAACATTAATAATAATAACAATTGTTGGAAAGAAAATAAAGAAGAAAATGAATTTAAATTAATTAATAAATTATGTGAAACAGAAGAAAACAAATTTAATAATAGTAGTAAAGAAGAGTCTAAAAAACGACTCAAAAAGCTTTCAAAAACTTCATCAAATATTCAAAAAACTTCTCCCTCTTTAATTATTTCTGGGGGAGCATTAACTGTTAAAAGTGAAAAATCATTGTGTGCCCTTCTTCGTCAAAATCATGAAGGAACGGAACGCATTGAAGAGCTAGAAGAATTACAGGAATTTTCTAATATTTTTAAAAAGCAAAGAATTAAACATGGTAATAAACTATGTTCTCTTTTATTTTTAAAATTAAAAATATAGGCTTTACACAAGGAGATGTCGGTGTTGCACTTGGCAAACGTTATGGCACTGATTTTTCACAAACAAGTTTATTTTTAATTTTTCTATTCATTTTTTAATAATTTAGCAATCTCCCGCTTTGAGGCCCTTAACCTTTCTTATAAAAATATGTGCAAATTGAGGCCACTTTTAGAAGATTGGCTGCAGGAGACTGACCGCCTTATTACTGCAGGTGCTAGTGTTCAAGATATAATGGAGGGAGTATCAATACTGAGAGTAGAAATGCTCTCTTCTAAAGCGCCTTCTTCTTCCTTGTTAACTACTAATAATTCTTGCATTGATAGACTTAATCTAACGGCTGAACAGGTGTGTGATTTATTTGTAGAATCTAGAGAAGCAGACAAACTCTTCTCGTTAAATAAACTTTTCCGGAAAGAATATAAACCAGAATTTGTTTGTTTAAATTCTGAAATTAAATAAACTTTTTCTTAAATAAACTTTTCCGGAAAGAATATAAACCAGAATTTGTTTGTTTAAATTCTGAAATTAAATAAACTTTTTCTTAAATAAACTTTTCCGGAAAAAATAAAAACCAGAATTTTTATATTTTCCTCTTTACTTCAGAGTTATACTAATATAAAATAAATACAAAACAAGGGTGACTAATTGGTTATTAATTCTTTAAAAAATAATAAATTTTCTTTATTTTTTGCTTTATTTCTTACATATAGATAGTGTTCTATTTGTATTTTAAAAAAATTAGAATCAAGAGGGAAAACATTTTTAAATTTGTTTTTACTTTTAAATAAATTTATTTAAAACCCAAATGATTCTAATTTTTCCTTTTACCCTCATAAACAGGTTTTAAACAACCAATTGTTGCCTTTCAATTTGTTGCATTATTATTTACCTACGCGCACCAATTTGGCCAAAATTTGGAAATTAAATTATTATTCAACACCTTCTTCATTTTATTCTTCTTTTCCACTTCCTCCTCTTCCACTTCCCCCACTTCCTTTTAATTCTTTTAATTATAATCTTCCCCCTCTTCCACTCCCTTCCCCTTCAATTTCTGCTTCACCCCCCTTGTTAACACATCCAATAAATACCTCAAAATATAACCCACCGTCAGCACAACATTTTTTAAAAATTATTAAACAATTTAATTACATTGATGACAACAATATTGGCAAAGAAAGTAGCCAATTAATTAACTCTAATTGTTTAATTTGTAATAAAATTGAATTAAATCAACAATTTAAAGACATTAATAAATCAAATTGTTTTTATTATCGTGTAAAAACAATGTTTAATTCACTCTGTTGTGTTTGCTTTTCTTCTAAAGAGAAGAAGAAGAAGGAAAGGGAGGGCTACAATGACAGGACAAAACGCCAAGAAGACGAGGAAATTGCAGCTTGTTTGGGTTTTGTTGAAAAGAAGAGAGAAGAGGGGATAGAGGAAGGTTTGGGGAAGTCAAAGAAAAATAAAAAAAGAAGAAAAAAGTGGAAGGAAAATGAAGGGAGGAAATGCAAGGATGAAAGGGGGGAAAGCAAAGAAATTAATTTAAATTCTCTTTGTTCTTTAAAAGAATTATTAAAAGAAGAAAAAGAAGAAGAAAAAGAAGAAGAAATAAATCCAATAGCTGCAGATGACCCCTTTTTCAATTATTGGAATAATCACCAATGGAATTGTCAGGAACGCCCAATACAAATTAATTTAGGTTTTAATGAAAGAATAAAGAGCTTCTGGAATGGAGATTTCTGGAATAATACAAAATGGTCTGCTGGGACCTGTTGGCATGAAATTATTGCGAATTTGGAGTATTCCCCTGTTTATGGAAATTGTGAAGCATTTAATGGTGTGTGTTCATTTAAAATTCTGATTTATTCTGATGAAATTCTGATTCAATTCTGATTTATTCTGATTTAATTCTGATTTAATTCTGATGAAATTCTGATTCAATTCTGATTTATTCTGATTTTATTCTGATGAAATTCTAATTTATTCTAATGAAATTCTGATTTTATTCTGATGAAATTCTGATTTAATTTTGATTAAATTCTGATTTATTCTGATATTTCGCATCCTCACACACTTACTAATTTTCCTCTTCAGATGAATGGAATAAACAAGACTGGAAAAATAGTTCACATAATGAAGAGACTAACAACAATAAAGAATTTCCCTTTTTATTAGCTACTGCAGTTGAATTAAATTCTGAATAAATTTAAATTAAATTAATTAATTAAATATCTTTTGTTTTAATTTATTTATTCCTTAAATTGTTCTATTTAATTATTTCTATTAAAAAAAAAGCAAAAAATAAAGTAAATTAATTTAAATTAAATTTAATTAATTAAATTTTTAATTTTTATAGAAAAATTCCTCTTCTCCACTTTCCCCACAATTAAAAGAAGGAGAAAATTGTCAAATAATTAAAAATGGGAATGAAGAAAAAATTGCAACAATTTCAAATTTTGTTTACAACAACGAATCCATCCACTCAAAGATTTTGCTTCCCCCATTCAAAAAAAGAAGAAAAAGGACCAATTTGGATACTACACAGAAACTGTCTTTGGATACCTTCTTTAGAATTGATCCGTTGGTTTTTTTTAATTTAATTAATTTTTTTTGGTCGTTTCAAAGCCTTTGAACTGTCCAACTAAACCTTTTTAATTTAATTTTTTTATAAAAAATTTTAGACGTCCGGACAATGCAAGAATGGTTGAAATTGCTTCTCTATTGGACCTGGATCATGATGTAAATTTTTTAATTTAATTAATTTAGTTTATTCTAATTAAAGGTTGTCCGTGTCTGGTTTTGTAACCGACGACAAAAATTACGCAAAAATTAAATTTTAATTTAATTTTTCAATTTATTTGCTTTTATTTTATTTTTTAATTAATTATCAGCCTATTTTTTTATTTGTTCAACGAAAAGCATTTTTACTTATTTTTATTTCTCGAAAAACTCTCATTTATTCCTACTCGCCTTATTTTTTTAATTAATGTTTAAAGGATGTGTTGTTAGTTCTGATGTAGGTCAGAATTCTGATTTAATTCTGATTAAATTCTGATTTATTCTGATTTAATTCTGGTTAAATTCTGATTAAATTCTGATTTATTCTGATTTAATTCTGGTTAAATTCTGATTAAATTCTGATTTATTCTGATTTAATTCTGGTTAAATTCTGATTAAATTCTGATTTATTCTGATTTAATTCTGGTTAAATTCTGATTAAATTCTTATTTATTCTGATTTAATTCTGATTTAATTCTGATTTAATTCTGACATTAATTCTGATTCACTCAAACCAGAATTATGAACTTAAATACTCAAAACATAAGAATTAAAAATTCTGACAACATAAACTTTGTTAGAAAAAATCAGAATTTATTCAAAACATTCTTTTTAATTCTAACCACCAATTTTAATTGTGCCTATAAACAAATAGGAAGCATTTTAAATTAATTCTTTTAATTTTTATTTTGCATTTATATAGTAGGATTTTATTTAATGCGCATTTTCTCGGTTTAATTATTATTCTAATTGTTTTACTCGCCAGTTTTTTTTTGTTTCTTTTTTAATTAATTAAAATTTCTTAAAAAAATTATTTTTAATTTTTATTTTTCACGAATTTTGTTTCAAATTAATTTTTTTAATTTTTTCTTTTCCTCTAGTCATTTCCCCTAAAATATTTCTAAAGCCATTTATAATTAATAAATGTAAGAAACAAAAAATACACACACTCCGGTTTGTTCAAAAGAAATGGAAAAAGAGGAATTTGATTATTTTTTGCATATTATTAAATGTTAAATATATTTTTTTTAATGTATTTTTCTTCTTTTTATTTAGTTTTTTAAGGAATTCTGTGTTTTAATCAAAAAAAGGACAACTTAAAAATACACACATGTTCAGAATAAATGTGTTTTTAAAAGAGTTGGAAAATATAAACATTTTTTTACGGAAAATTATAATTTTTTATACAAAAAATAAAAATTAGTTTAATTTAGAAGGATTAAGTTTAGCTGCCCGTTAAATAGTTAAATAAGAGAGTTAAGTAAAATTACTCTCAAACTCTGTGTGTTAAATAGTATGTGTTTGCAAAAATGTAAACTTTCGAAACATCAACTTTAAAATACCTAAAAATGTTACATTCAATTTTAATGTTTATTTTGCTTTCATTTTATTTGTTAAGGTTTATTTAATTTTTTAAAATTATTTTTTAGCTGTTTAGCCTTATAACTGTAAAAACTATTTTAATCAGAAATGACTCCACCTCCTTTCCTTGCGTAAGTTTTATTAACTAATTATTAGAGTACTCAAAATTAAAGTTTAGGCTTGATGGTTATCGTGATTTTGATAGATCAGGAAAAGATTTCACTGTTCCGGGTTCAGACAAGTTTGAAAAAACTGAATGGTTTCACTATTTTGTTCCAATGTGGAGAGGGTTTTTGACGGACAGTTACCAACGTAAATCTTCTTTTTTAAACTTTACTTTTATTTTCTGTTTTTCTTAAGGACCTGGTCACAGATGTGCTTTCTTCGAAGCACAGTTTTACAAATGCATGGAAGAATTTGGTGTAAAATTGTCGCGTCTTTATTGCGACCTGGAACATCGTGATTTCTCTGAGTGTATTACCAGTGAAAAGAAGGTTAAATTTTAAAGATTTTATATTTCCTGTGGACCCTGGAGAAAGCCTTAAATGCTCAAAAATGGCTGAGCCTGAACTTGGGGGACATAAACAACCCATGATTTGTTCCACCTCCTGTCCAATCTCTAGTTAATTTTTATCGATTTGTTGACCCTTTTTGGCTTGGAATGGATTGTTGGCCTTTATAGTTAACAAAAATTAACCTTCTCATTCATTGCAAAATTTCTTTGTAAGATGAAACGTTTTCGAGCCATGAAAGACATCCGTTTCAAAAAATGGCTTCGAGGTGATCGTCCTTGCATGTGGGAGCCAACAATCGAATATGTTCGTGCTGTTAAACCAAACTTTTCTGGGATGGCTACTGGACCGGATCCGAACAGAAAGAGGCAAAGAATTGTTTAGTCAAGCGTTGAGTGTTATTTCTTTAAGGAAGTTAATTGTGTAGTTTAATGAAAAAGCTGTTCGTTTTATTTTTATAAATGTCTTGATTTTTATTTTTTTAATTAATTTAATTGTTTTGTTTAGCAAAAAGAATATTTTTTTGTTTAAATTTCTCAGTTCTTTAAACAGGCTTTGTACTCGTTGATGCCATTTCTCAATAGACTTCTTGTTCCGCAACTAGTACAAAAACGTTCACATGTTTCTTTTGCTTTATAAAATAAAAAACAAATAAATTAAGGGATTTACCTGGCGCGATAATTTTGCTTACGGCAAGTTCTCCCGTTCTTTACCTGATGGATTCAAACCTACTCATATAATTGTTGGTGCTGGGTCTGCTGGATGTGTTCTGGTTTTCTTTTTTTATTTCAAATTGTATTTTAGAATTAAATTTTAGGCAAATCGTTTGACCGAAAATCCTCAAAATCAGGTCCTTTTGGTTGAAGCTGGACCTAGAGATCATTGGTGGAATTGGAAGATTCATATGCCTGCGGCATTGATGTACAACTTAAAGGACAGCAGATATAATTGGTATTTTGTTTTTTAACCTTTATTTTTCTTGTTTAATCTGCTAGGCTGTATTACACCACAGAACAGGAGAAAATGGGTAGGAGAGCAATTTACTGGCCCCGTGGACGTGTTTGGGGCGGTTCGAGCTCTTTAAATGCCATGGTCTATATTCGTGGACATCCTTTAGATTATGACAGATGGGAAAACGAAGGAGCGAAAGGATGGGCTTTCAAGTTTGTTTTTAAAAGATTTTTAAAGTTTAACGGGTTTATTAGAGTTTAATTAATTTGTCCCCTTTTCCATCTCTTTGTTTTTGAATAAAATTAAACCTTTTAATTGTTTAGGAATTGCCTCCCCTACTTCAAAAAAGCTCAGCACCATGAACTTTCCACTGGCATTGACGACCCTTTCCGAGGCAGTCAAGGACCCCTTTCTGTAATACAGGGACGTTGTGAAAACCCTCTCCATCAAGCCTTTTTAGAGGTTGGGAAGGAACACCCAATTGGGACAACAGAGGATATGAATGGGTTTAAACAGGAAGGAATTGGGCCGATGGATATGACAATAAAAGATGGAAAAAGATGGAGCGCTTCTTCGGCTTATTTAACTCCGGTAAACGTTTAAAATTAAATTTTAAATTCTCTCCTTCATTTACACTTGGTCAATGTACATAAGGGTCAGATTGTTAAAAAATTAATTAATTTACGTGAAATGATGTAAATTGTGTCAAAGTCTTGAGAAGAAGACTTGCATTTATGTAAATAGAGAGCCTAAAAAATTGAATCTGACCCTTATGTCCATTGACCATTTTTAAGTGTAAATTATAAATTAATAATAATTTTTATTTTTTTAAATTAGATACTTAATCGCCCAAATTTGTACACAACAGAAGGTATTACATGTACACAAATTTTATTTGATAAGCAAAGGGCTATTGGAATTGAATTTATCAGGTTTATTTTTAAATTAAAAAAAAGAATATTTTTAATTAAATTAATTTAAAAGACAGGTCAATTTTGCATTAACTCCCCTAATAGATGCTTATTCTCGTGAAAAGATTTATTGTACGGAAGCAGTAATTTTAGCAGCGGGTGCAATTAATACACCTCAATTGTTAATGGCTAGTGGTCTGTTTTGTTGTTTTTTAATTAAAAAAAAATTTTGGGATTTTGGAAAATTTGAGTTTTAGTGATTTTAATGAGTAAATGAACAACCCTTAAAAATAAAAATAAAATAATTTTCTTTAGGTTAATTAAATTAAAATTTTTTTTAAAAGGAATAGGCGATGGAGACCATCTTTTTGTATGCTTTAATTTTTATATTTTTAATTTCATTTTTTAAGCCCTTAAAAATTCCAATTGTGCAGGATATGAAGGGTGTAGGTCGCAATTTGCAAGACCATTTGGAAGTTTATGTTCAACAGGTTTTTTAATTTAATTTTTATTTTTTTATTTTTCTGTTGTTTAAAGCGTTGTTTAAAGCCAATTACCTTATATAATAAATCGACTTGGAAACACCCTCATAGAATGATACAAATTGGCAGTCAATGGTTTTTGACAAAGACAGGTTTGGCTGCAAGTAGTCATCTGGAATCTGGTGGTTTTGCTAGATCTAGTTCTAAGGTTTCTTTTAATTAATTTTTTTATTTTAGTTACCTAAATTGTTGGGGAATTTTTTCTGATTTTTTAGGGGTTAATTGTTTAAAATAAATTTGTTTTTAATTTAAAAAAATGTTGCCCTTCTCTGAATAATTTTTAATTATTTTTAGTTGTGTATTAAAGCTAAAATTAGGGGGAAAATAAATAAATAAAAATTAATTATCTTGTTGTTAAATGGTTATTTAATTTCAACAATAATCTCTGGGTATTGAATTTAATTAAAATAAAATTTTAATTAAAAAAAAAATTTTTTTTTATTTGAAAAGTACTCTCCCTAACTGTTGTGTGTTATATATTAAATTTATTTTAATTAATTAATTAAATTTATTTTTAAAAGGTTTCCCATCCAGACATTCAATTCCACTTTTTACCTTCAACAGTCCATGACGATGGACGTTCATCTCCAAAATGCCATGCCTATCAAGTCCATGTTGGCCCTATGCGTTCAAAATCAACAGGAAGGGTTTATTTACGTAGTAAAGACCCAAGAGAAGCTCCTTTATGTGATCCAAACTATTTTGGTGATGAACTGGACTGGGTAGAATTTAGACGTTGTATTCATCTTGCAAGAGAATTGTTTGCACAAAAAGCATTTGATGAATTTAGGGGAGAGGAATTGGCACCTGGAAAGGACTGTCAAACTGATGAGGAGGTTTTTTAATAAAATTAGTTATTTTTTGTTGCCTTTTTGAGTCCAAAATCTTTTAAAAATTAATTTTTTAGATTGACCATTTTGTAGCGAATAACGCAGCCTCTGCTTATCACCCTTCTTGTACATGTAAAATGGGTTCTAGTGATGATAATTTGGCTGTGGTAGACCCAGAAACGTTGAATGTTTATGGCTTTGAAAATTTAAAGGTTTGGGAATTTTTTAAATTTAATTATTTTTTGGGGGTATTTTGTTAAGTTTTTTAACCCTTCTTTTGTTTTAATTATTTAAAAATTATTAAATTAATTATTTAGGTAGTTGATGCAAGCATTATGCCTTCAATTGTAAGTGGAAATTTAAATGCCCCAGTAATTATGATGGCAGAAAAGGCAGCTGATATTATTACTGGTAAAGAGCCTTTACCTGCAGAAAACCCTTCAATCTGGTCACCTAGTTAAAATTAGTATTTTTATTTTTTTTTAATAATTAAAAGAGCTAGAAAATAGGAAATATAATTTTTTAGGGCATTTAAAAAAAGATTTTTTTAACTATTTCTGTTTTGTTTAATTAGTTGTTTTTGCATATTATTTATTTTGTTAAACATTTGTTTTAGATTCTTTTTTATATAAATTGTATTTTATCAGAATTATTATTATTTTAATTTACCGGTGTTTCCGGAAAAATCAGAATATTGTGTGTATTTGTGTTTTTATTGTTTAATTAAAAACCAGAATTAATTGTTTCAGAAAATATGTTTGTCTGTTCAGGAAAATTAAATTATGTTTTTCGGAAAAATCAGAACATTGTGTGTATGTTGTATTAAAATTCTGATAATTTTATAGCCTTTAATATTAAATAACTAAATAATATGTCAACATCAACGACAACATCTTCAACCTTTTCTGATCTCTCAACAACAAAATCATCAACAAATGCAATAAAACATGTTGCAAAATTTCATTTAATACCTCAAAATGTGTATGTTACAATTCCTGAAGATTTATTTATTTATTCTGGATTTCTTCGAGAATACAAAAAAGGAATGCTTAACGAAAAGTTTTGTTGTAATATTGAGTAGGTTTTTTTTTGTTAAATTATTTTTTGTTTAAGGGAAAATTTGATTATTCCATTGTCTTCAATTGAAGGAAAACCTGTATATAGAGAATATATTGATAAATTATATGAATTCTTTACTTTGTAAGTTTATTTAAAATTAATTAAAAATGGGGGTAGTAGTGGTTAAATGTATTCTGTTCATTAAAATCAGAATAAGTTGTATTTTCCGGAAATATTAACTTTTGTGTCAAACTTGATGTTTTTCCGGAAATTTTAAAAATCAGAATTTTTGTTTTTCCGGAAATTTTAAAAATCAGAATTTGTGTTTTTCCGGAAATTTTAAAAATCAGAATTTGTGTTTTTCCGGAAATTTTAAAAATCAGAATTTGTGTTTTTCCGGAAAGTTTAAAAATCAGAATTTGTGTTTTTCCGGAAAGTTTAAAAATCAGAATTTGTGTTTTTCCGGAAAGTTTAAAAATCAGAATTTGTGTTTTTCCGGAAAGTTTAAAAATCAGAATTTTTGTTTTTCTGTTAACAACAAATTCTCTTGTTGGCAGATATACTCGTCACAATTATGGCCCTGGTTCAAGCGCTAAGCGTGTGCCTTCTTCCATTGATATTCGTAATTCGACTGCTCAAAAGACTTGTAATAATAATGCTCCTCCTAAAATCAACAAAGCAAAGAACGTATTTAATTAGTTTTTTTTAATTAAATAATTTTTAAAGGGTGAAAACGTTGCTGTACGTTCACCAGAGAAATCTTCTAGTGGAACAGTAATAATAAATCTTTTTTAAATAAAAAATTTCTTTTTTTAAAGTTTGTTACTGATATGGAAGTAAAGGCAGATGCAAAATGGTCAAAATTACCAGATTGGGCGCATGGTTGGTTCTCTGCTTTGGATAAGGATATTCTTATAAGTACTGCTAACGTTGCTTGTTTTCTTACGGCTACACCATTTGTAGAACATTATGCTAATTTTGTAGCCATTAAGGTAAAAGAAGAGAACAAGAAATCTAAGAAAAGTCTTTTTAGATACAAGAAATGGAAAATGAAACGCAAATAATGGAATACCTTAATTATTCAACTTATGACCCTGAAGGGGCGAAGCTTAAAAAATTACTTTATGACTAGGTTTTGTTTGTTTCTATAAAGAGAAAACATGTATTGTGTTTAATAAACTTGGCTTCTATGTTTTTATTCTACCTTTCAATTATTTAATTGTTTGCGTCTAAACATTTATTTTTAAGCCGTTTTGTTGCATTAAGTAGTGCTCTAATGACCTTTCTTATTTCTACTTGTTAAATTGTCTTTTTTCGATTTACCAAAAACTAATTGAATTCATTCTCATGAAGTTTTACTTTCTTTAAACTTAATTATTTCTAGTTTCTTTAATAAATAATTCAAATATGGTTCCCCCTCCGACTGAGGACACTATGCGCAAACGACTGATGAATCTTAACTCTACACAGGAATCCGTTCAAACCTGTTCAAAATGGTTGTTACATCATAGAGAATCTATCGACAAAATAGCCAATGTTTGGATGGATATTTACAAACAAAGTAAGTACTGGGATTGACCTACTATTTTGGTTGTTTAAATGGGTACATCTTTTCTAAACTCCTGCCTCTCATTGGGAAACGCAGACCTAAAACTGCCTTATGTCCGCAATTTTTGTCCGCAAAATTTTCTACATTTTTTCCATTTCTTTTATAATTTGTAGCAAATGATAAGCTCCGAATAGCTCTTATTTATGTGCTTAATGATGTTGTACAAAAAGCCGCTAGCAAGCGAGACATTAATGTTACGTTAACCTTTCATCCTCATTTAATTAATGCGACAACTATTTCAAGGTTTTTTTGTTTATTTTTTATTTAAATTTTTGTTTCTTAGTTTACCTGTAAAGAAGGCAATTTCTCGATGTGTTGAAGTCTTTGGTGAAAGGAATGTTTATCCTGCTCATATTGTTGAAGAAATGAAGAGTGCATTGGGTAACTGTTTACTTTTAACTTTTTTGTTTCATTAACCCTTAGATGTTACTTTTTATTTTTATAGTTAGCAGAATTGCAACAGAGAAAGACGAATCTCAAAATGCAACTGAAGTCGATTTTCAAAAATTAATTCGATCAATTGAGAGTTTTTACAAAAACGAAATGTTAACAGAAAAAGCAAGGGAAATTTTGGCTCGTAGTTCTTTCAACTTTAAAGAATCTGTGCAAGGAAGGGTTAAAGGTTTTTCTCTTATTTTTTGTCCTTTTAATCTTCCCTTTTTTCAGACCGAAACGAGGGAATCAAAGCTTTAGCAGATATGGACTCTTCCCGTCAAAAGCTACTTTCATTTCTTGACACAGTCGAAAAGCACAAACAAAAAGGCCTTCAATTACACGAAATGATGAAGAGGACAGAAAATACGTTTAATTTGCAATTACGGGATGTTACAGTTATTAATGATGTTTGCCATTTTTGGTTTAATATTCCAGAAGAAACTTTTATATTTTTTAGGCCTATGAACGTTTTGCTGAGGGCATAAAGAAGACTAAACAACAGTTGGAGTCTTTATCTACCTCTGGTTGTATGCTAGGTGAATCACCTCCTCGAGATGCTCCTTCTCCAACTGCTGGCGATGACCCTTTTGTCCATGGAGTGGATGGCGAGGAACTGGCCGGTGGGGGTGATGACATGGAAATGGATGATGAGGATAAACCTGGGCCAAGTAGTTCTAGATGCTTTTTGAAGACTGCGAACGAATACACGGTTTATTTAATTTACAATAACGGGGAAATGAAAAGGGAAAATATAGACCGTTTTTAAGAACGTTATGTCCTCTAATTAAAAGTTGAATTTTTACAGTTAATTGGAACTAAAAATTTTACCCCAAAATCTCTCTTATTTAGCGTGTTACAACCATCCCAACTGGTCACATTCCATCTACAGGACCTCAATTAAATACCCAATTTGTTCAATTGCCTACACCCTCAAATACTATTCCAAGAGGTTTACCAACAGTTATGGACCCCCGTCAAGCTAGATTCTTTCAACAACAACAACAAGCAGCTTTTCAGTCATCTTCCCCTTCTATCCCTCCCCCACCAGGTGCTTCTCCTCCTCCTCCATCAACACAATTTTTTCAACAAACAAATGGAGCAAGTATTGAACAGCAAAAACAACAGCCAACACCAAATCTATCTTCACCACCTCCGTCTTTATTTAATCCAATAAATCCTCCACCTTCATTAATTCCAATAACTCCAAAATTTGTGAGTCTTTTTTTAAAGTATTTTTGAATTTTTTTGAATGGTTAATTGAGGATTTATCTATAATTTAATTTTCTGGTATGACGGTTGGGCATTGAAATTTAACAACTCCAATAAAAAGCCGCAACTTTTATTAATTATTGTGTTACTTTAACTGACATTTTCATATAATTCTTAACCTTTTTTCCTTTAAATAGAATTTCTAAATTGTAAAAACTGCATTTAATAATTATTTTTAAAATCTTTATTTGCGGACTAAAGTTGCGGATTTTTTGGAAAAGCAGAAAATTTGGGAAAATTAATTTAATTCTTTTAGATTAATTCGTTCAATTCTTCACATCCTTCAATGAATTCCCCACCACCAAATTTTGTGCTTCCTCCGCCTGGTTTAATTCAGCCTCCTCCATTATTTAATCCTCAAAATAAAAAAGAGTTTGGGAGGTCATTTTGGACCGAAGCGAAGAAACTCGTCGGGTGCAGGTTTTTTTAATTAATTTAATTTGTATTAATTTTTAAATTTAAAGATTCCACAACATCCTCAAAACGTCAAAGAAATAATAATAGCTCTTCTGATGTAAATTGGAAAGAAACAAGTGGTAGTAGTAGAAGAAGAGGAACATCATCAACATCTGCTTGGAGACATAGCTTTGCAAATGGTGAAAAAAGAAGTCAACAATACAGCAGGCATTGAACAAAAAAGAATTTTTTTAATAAATATCAAGGTTTATTTAATTAATTTTTGGGGGGGTTTTTTAAAGAAAAGAAAAAAGGTACATTATTAAATTTTTCTTTTTTTTTTTTTATTATTTTCGATTCAATTTTATTTTTCTTTTGTTTTTAATTTTAATATTTTACTCTTTTTTCCTTCAATTTTTTGCATTTTGTCTGATAAATTTTAATATATTTATTTTTTTGTTTAATTAATTAATTAATTTTTTATTTTATATTTTAATTTTTAGTTAAATAATTTAATTTAAAAAATTAAAAAAGAAACTTAAAAATGAGCTGGTTGTGGGGAAATTCTTCAGATTTGTCAACAACAGATTCTTCAAATTCTCCTTCACTCAATGAAGCAAATAATAAGGAAAATACTTCACCGCCGTTGAATGCAGGTGGAGGACAGGGACCTCCCCTTTTTGTATTGGAACAATTAAAACATGCTGGTGTTCCTTTAAAGGCACAAATGTCTCCGTATTTGCAGGTTTAACTATTTATTCTAACTAGAAAAGAATTTTTTTTTAATCGGTGGGATAAAATGTCACTTGACCATTTTTGGGGTTTAACGTCGTAAAAAATTCTTTAATTTTTTTATTTATTTTTAACAGTTGGATCCCTCAATTTTCCGTACTAGTCAACCTCAGATTATACTCCCAGAAGGCTATGAGAGTGGTCGAGGGAAATTTGAATTTTACATGGGATATATTGGCTGTGCTGTTGGAAGTGCTTTTCTAGTTGGAAGTATGCGTGGTGCTTTTGGTGAATTAAACAATCCTATGACAAAGAATTTGTTAATTAATACAAAGGTTTTTTTGGGATTTTAATTATTTAAAAATTCTGGTCAGTCAACTGTTTATGGAACGTGACCAAATGAGTTCCCGTAATTATTACATTTGAGTGATTAGATATTTTTACATGTTTTTGGTACCATTTGATAGAGCAGAAAATTGGCTACAAAATACCAGAAAACCAGAATTTTTGGAAAAGTAGAAGAAAAGTTATGGTCAAAAAACGACAGAGAATTCGATTTTTTGAAGGTTTTTTGACCCTAAACTTGATTTCTATTTTTCCAAAAATTCTGGTTTTTTGGTATTTTGTAGCCAATTTTCTGTTCTATCAAATGGTACCAAAAACATTTAAAAATTAGATAATGGCCGGAACTCAGTTGCTTTGTTCTCTACTGACTCACAACCAGAAATTAATTTTTAATAATATTTAAAATAATTTTAATATTAATTCAATAATAAAAAAATTAATTATTAAATTCCTTACAATTAGACCATTTGGGGAACACTTTTATTCCAATTTTTAAGTTTATTAAATAAATAAATAATTTTCTTTAAAGAGCGTTGCAAGCACCCGCCCAGCAATTACACGCCTTCTAAACGCAGCAACAAAGTATGGAAGTGGTTATGCTCAAGCAGCTGGGACTGCTGTTTTTGTTTACTGTATATCTGAGCTATTATTAAAAACTATTCGTTCACAAATCTTTGCAAGTTCATCAGATGATTTGCTTAATTCTTTTACTGGGGCTGGTATTGCTGGGGCATTGTATAGAGCACCCTATGGAGTTAAATCGAGTGGGTTGGGAGCAGCTGTTGGTGTTGGATTAATGGGCATTTGGACTGCAATTGATGGAGATAGTAGACGCTCTTTGGTTGAAATGACGAGAAATATGTTTTGAGATTTAATGGAAGGAAGAAGAAGGAGCCTTTTTGAGGTTAAATTTATTCGATTTTTACAATTTTAGAAAATGAAAATTTTTTAAATATTTGTTAAAAGTGAGGAAAATATTTCTGCCTTTATTCGGCAGTTAAAAATTTTTTTTTGCAACATAATGGTCAAACGACAAAAGGGTCAAAACCAAAATGGTCAAAAGACAAAATGGTCATTTTTTCAAATTTTATTATTTTTTTTTGACTTTTAATATTTAAAAAAGAATTATTTTTCTCACACAATTCTTTAATTTTAAAAAATATATTTTAGCCTTCTCTTTGTTATACACGTTAATTATAGGCAAGAAAAAATTAATCAAATTTTCTTTTTTTGTTAAAAAAACAATTTTTTTAATTTGTTAAATACTTTTTAAATAATTTTATTTTTTACCTTCTTTCAAGTTTTATATTTAATTAAAAAATAAATAATGGCCGATGATGGTGATTATAATGCAGATGATGTTGAGGGTGATGACTATATGGACGATGACCAAATATTGGATGATGTTGAATTGGATCAACAGGAACAAGGAGGTGATGATATGGAAGGTGGGGAAAGGATTCAAGTAGTTGATGTTAGTTTATTTATTTTTTTAAAATTATAATTGGCTTCATGGGGACAGGACAGGTCGGCGACGAACTGTCCTTTTTTTATTTTTTCGTTTTTAATTTCTTTTTTTTAGTCGTCCGAAAAGGTCTCCGCAACTTCACGTGTCACCACTCCCTTTATGACTAAATACGAGAGAGCTCGGGTCCTTGGAACGAGAGCATTACAAATTGCAATGGGTGCCCCTGTAATGGTTGAGACTGAAGGGGAAACAGATCCATTGGAAATTGCTCGAAAGGAACTTAAGGTTTTCTTATAATGAATCTTAGGAATTTATTCTTTCTAATTTTTCTATCATTTGAATTAAAATTTCGTGACCAAATGTCTTTTATGACGAAATGTCCATTTTTATAAACTTTAACTTAATTAAACTATTTTTATAAAATTAATTTAAGGATCAAAAAATACCAATAATAATACGTCGCTATTTACCGGACGGATCATTTGAAGATTGGGGAATTGATGAATTGACAATTACTGATTGGTAGATAATTAAAGGGAATTTTTTTTCAATTGAATTTTTTCATTAAATATTAAAAAAAATATTTTTAATTTTATTTTTTAATATTTCAATTTTATTTATATTTACTCTTTTTTTTTAAAGATTTTTCATGAATTTTATTAAAACATTTTTTAAATTAAATTCAATGGCTAATTTGGCAAGTCTTCCAAATGTAGATATTGATGAACACGGAGTGTTTAAATATATTTTAATTCAAGTAAGGATACTTCAAGGTTTATTTTATTTTTAATTGGTTGTCTGACCGCTTGGGAACCTTCTTTGTTTAGGTTGTAAGGCCCTGCTGTAGGAACTAGGAAAGGGGTCGTTTGAGTGCCGACCGTTATAACCACTGAAAGATAGGTTAATTTTATTTGTTTTTGGTACCATTGGATAGAGCAGAAAATTAGCTATAAATTAATTATAAATCAGAATTATTAAATTTATTTAGGCAAGAGAAGGAGACTCCAAAAAATTTATTGTTCGTGGCTACAAAGCTTGCAAATTTCACGCAAATATTTTTGATAAAGTTGAAGAGGAAGAAAGTGCTGGAGGTTGTATTAAATTTGAATGTCCTGGAGGTGGTAGAATTTCGTATGATTCAGAAAAGAAACAAATTTCTGTCTATGGATATTCACAGGTTTGGAATTTTTTTGGGGTCATTTCTCCCTTTTAGAACTATTAATTAGCCTCACAATTTATTCCTAATAACATTGTCTATGTTATTTGATTCGGTGGTGTAGAGGTATTGTGCCAGACTATGTTTGGTTGGGGTATGGGTTCGAATCCAATTAATTGTTTTGAGCATTTTAACCTTAAAAATTCCGTCTGCACTTTATTTTAATTTTATTTTTAAACTTTTTAAAGGGATTTGGACGTGCAGATCACGCAAAAGCTGTAGAATTATTAAAACAAAAATATCCTGAATATAAAATTGATTGGTCAAATGAAGGATATTAAAATCCAAAAAGATTAAAAATATTAGGAAGAAGAGGGGGAAAGAGTATTTAATTTATTTATAATTTTTTTTAATAATTAAATAAATCCAAAGAAAAAAAAATTATTTTTCAATAAATATTTAATTAATTAATTTTCTTTTTAATTTAAATATTTTTATTTATTTTTAATTAAATAAATTAGTTAATTTAATTTTTTCCTTTAAGAAAAAGCAAAGAAAATTAAATTTTTATTTTTAAAAATGGTTCGCCAAATTATTACACATCAATTAATTAAATTATCTGCTAATAAAAATAATTTAATTCCTTCATTTCTGGCTTTAAAAGAAGAAGAAAATTCTCAACTATTTTTAAAGGAAAAAAAGAAAAGAAGAGAACATAACTCTTTATTGAACAGAACTTTTGCTAATAGATGTGCACATTTGACAACAATTAATCATAATACTCAAAGTGTTGGAGTCGTTAGATTAACTCTTCCGCCAAGTTTGTTTCTTTAAGTTTTTATAAATCTGTCCCTTTTGGTTAATTGGAGTGTGTGCAATTTTCAAAGGGGAAGGGGTGCAGGTTCGAACCCGCTTGAGTGCAATTAATTTTAAATTGTTTGGAATTGTTTAATTTCAATTTTTAAACATTTTAGAGTCCATTCTGGTCCAAAATAATTTTAATTATCCAGGCCTAAAGCTTTGCTTTGTTTAAAAAACGATAAAATTTAGAAGCTCTAGTCAATCCACGTGTCACCAAACTTTCTAAATTACCATTGGATGCAGTTGAATCATTAGGAGGGATATTAATGGAAAGTAAATCGCCTCCAAAGGAATTGCAGAGAGAAGCGGACGTGGTCAGGTTTAATTAAATAACGAAAGAAATTTTTTAATTAATTAATTTAAAAGAATAAATTCAATTTTCTCAGTTGTCAAACAAGCTAGAGCAACGTCTTTTCCCTCCAAGCATCGTAGAATTTCGTCAAACTCGTCGTGAAATTCTAGACGAAATTTTCGAAAAAAATCCGGCATTTTGTTATGAATACAATATTTATCAGAATCGTCCTTTTATTGAGACTCAATTGGCCAAATTGGTTCAAAAAAGATTGGCTAGTAGAAGATATAATTGGAAACCTTTAAAATTTAAAGATTTGAGGCAATCAACTATTTATTGTCTTTCGAGGTTTTTTTTTTAATTAAAAAAAAATTTTTTTTTAATTTTTTTTTAAGATTTGGAAGTCATTTTGCTGAAATGAAACGTGTTCTTGCTGAATTTGATCGTAATGGATTTGTTCCACACACAGTTTTGGATTTTGGGAGTGGAATAGGTTCCTCTTTCTGGGCGGCTTATGAGAGATGGGGTTAATTTTAAATTTAAAATTCTGATTTTAATTCTGATTTTAATTCTGGTTTTTTCTTCTGATTTTTTAACCTTAAAATATTAACTTTAATTATTTAAATTAAGGTGACACAGTTCAAGAATATTCATTAATAGATAATAATTTAGCTATGAGGCACTTTTCCATTGATTTATCAAGAGTATTTAATTTAATTTATTATTTTAATTATTAATTAATTAATTAGGGTAGTAATTATTCTAATTTGGGCGAATTAATTTCCAAAAATTTATTCTTCCGAAAAGAACTTTTTCCTTCACCAAAACATACTTATGATTTGGTTATTTTACACAGAACGCTTATTGAAATGCCTTCATGGGAAGCAAGAAAGGAATTAATTGAAAAACTCTGGAACAGGACAAATAAGTATTTTATTTATTCTGATTTTTTATTCAAAAATTCTGGTTTTTATTCTGATTTTTTATTCAAAAATTCTGGTTTTTATTCTGATTTTTCAGATATCTAGTTATAGTGGAATCTTCAACGCCTGATGCATTCAAAGCTCTAATAAGAATTCGAGATTTTATTTTAACTAGTGGTTATGACTTTGACTTGGAAAAGACAAAAGAATTGCTTTATCAATACAAAGCAATAGATCAAGATACAATTGAAATGTTGTCTGACAAACATTTACAAACATATGAGAGATATTGTAAAGCAAGAGAATTGGTAAGAAAAACATTTATTCTGATTTGTTTTATTTAATTAGTTACCTGATGATGTAAAAATTCCAACACGTTTTGATCCTGGTCATGTTTTTGCCCCTTGCCCTCATGATAAACGCTGCCCTAAATGGGTAAGAAAAGAGTCTTGTAAATTCTCTGTTCGTTGGCAAGAGTTTAGAGCAGATCATAAAACAACAAGTGAAAATAGAGATGGAACACTGACAGGGAGTTTTAGTTACCTTATTTTAGAGAAGGGTGAACGTGACAAAGAAAAAGAGGAAAAACATCCAAGGATTCTAAAGGTGGGAATGTTTTTATTAAATTCTGATTTTTATTTAAAAATGTTTTTATTAAATTCTGATTTTTATTTAAAAATGTTTTTATTAAATTCTGATTTTTATTTAAAAATGTTTTTATTAAATTCTGATTTTTATTTAAAAATGTTTTTATTAAATTCTGATTTTTATTTAAAAATGTTTTTATTAAATTCTGATTTTTATTTAAAAATGTTTTTATTAAATTCTGATTTTTATTTAAAAATGTTTTTATTAAATTCTGATTTTTATTTAAAAATGTTTTTATTAAATTCTGATTTTTATTTAAAACTTATTTTTCAGTTAGAAAGAGGTCATCGTTGCGTTTCTTGTCAAGTTTGCACAGCCAATGATGGATTACAAAGATTTACCGTTGGTAAAAGAACAGATAAAGTATACGCCAGAATAAGGCGTGCAATGCCTTCACAATTATTACCCGTTGAGGTAAAAATATTTTTAAAAATTTTAAAGATTTAATTTTAGTTTGATTTAATTAAAAATGAACAGAACCGAGTGCCTTTAATTGCTACAAATTATTTAAAAGAAAAAGAAATTAATGAAAAGGAAAAATTAGAACAAATAACCTCTTCTTCTTCTTCTACAGGTTAAAGAAAAAATATTTTAATTTTTGTTTTCAATCTAAAAAATAAATAAATTTAAATTTAATAAGTTTTCCCTTACATTAATTTGATTAATTCGGTGAAGGATAATACAAGTAGTTTCTCTATTGTTCTGAACAAAGAATGTTTGTTTATCACGAAAATAACGCCAACAAGCAATTACAATTGATAAGAGCCATAATTGTAGAATTAAGAGAGAAAAACATGCTATACAGAGCAATAAGCCCATACAAACTGAGAAAACATAGGTTTGTAATAGGGTCTCAAAATGGTCAGTCCCCTTAAAAATCTCAAAATGGTCAACCCCTTTAAAAATGGTAAATCCCTTTAAAAATCTCAAAATGGTCAATCCATTTAAAAATCTCAAAATGGTCAGTCCCCTTAACAATCTCAAAATGCTCAGTCCCCTTAAAAATCTCAAAATGGTCAACCCCTTTAAAAATGGTAAATCCCTTTAAAAATCTCAAAATGGTCAATCCATTTAAAAATCTCAAAATGGTCAGTCCCCTTAACAATCTCAAAATGCTCAGTCCCCTTAAAAATCTCAAAATGGTCAAAACATTACTTTTGTATCCATCACTCTGTCCTTCACTCAAATTTATGGTTGTATATTTATCAATTAAATATTCAATAGTTTCCATATCCTGGTCCAATACAACAATATAAACAAGCGCTAATAAAATAGTTAAAAAAGCTCCAATCCCAATAAATTGCATTAATAAATAAGGCAATAAAAGAGCACAATTTTCTAACCAAAGAGCAAGTCCCATACTTAAAGCTAATAAAATTCCAAATAAAAGTTGAACTAAGGAATCAAATATTGGAGAATATTGTTGTTGTTTTTGATTATTTGTTGTTAATATATGTTGAACAATTAACCAAAGTTCAGATAAAACACTCAAACACAACATTCTGAAAGGGTATATATCCTTCTATTAAATAAAAATGTCAATGAGAGAAAATAAGACAAAATGTCAATAGAGAGAAAATTAGACAAAATGTCAATGAGAGAAAATAAGACAAAATGTCAATAGAGAGTAAATAAGACAAAATGTCAATAGATGTGAAAATTAGACAAAATGTCAATAAAGAGAAAATAAGACAAATGCCATAAAATCAAAGAATCTAAACATACCCAGCAATCATTTTCACTCCAACCGTTGAATGACTTTTCCCAAAACAAAACAAATATTGTTTGTCAAAATGGTCAAAAGCAATGTCTTCAGTAGGTGAAGAAAGTTGATACCCTTCAAAAGAGGAACGATGGCCATTTTGAAGACGAGAACTATCAGAGCTAAGAACAGATGGGCGATGGTGAAAAGGATAATTATTTTTATGGGTATGGCCTTCAAAAAATAGAGATTTAAAAGAAGTAAAATTTGCTTTATTTAAAGAAGAAATTTAATTTAATTTAAAAAACCTGAATTGAGCATATCCACAGCACAAGAAGACCAACGTTTAGAAAGAAAAAGATGTGAATTTTTAGGCATTTTTAAAAATATTTTTTAAAAAATATAAGAAAGAAGAGGCGCAAAAATTGGCTTAATAAGAAGCAGAAAATTTAGTTATTCTAGAAAATAAATAAATTATTAGCCTAATTTTAATTTGAAAAAGTAAATAATTATTTCCCTTTTGAGATCAATTTAATTATAAAGACTAGACAAAATAATAATTTTTGCAAAAGACAAAATAAAGGAAGTTTTAATTGTTGTTGTTATTCAGCTTTCATATGGCTAGCTTTAAAGAAAGAAAAAATTAATAAAATTAAAAAAATAAAGGAAAACGCCCTTCGGAGGGGTCGTGGGTTCGAACCCGTTCGCTGCCCAAAATTTTATTTTCAACGTTTTATTAAATAATTGCATTTCATAATTATTTTCCACACTTTCTAAGTAATTTAAAAATAATCCCCGCTAAATAAACCTTGAATTCCTTCAATGGCACGATCAGAAGCAGTAGATGTAGAAGGTCCTTCCTCCGATTCGTTCTCTTCTTCCATCTCTTCGTCTTCTTCAATTTCTTCATCTTCAGGATATATTTCATCCCTATCCACAGAAAAATCAGCAGAACAGATTGAATAAGTTATAATTGAAAAGAATGCCAGAGGAACGCCGAAAAGGCAAACAGTGAGGATTGGTTGATGTTTGAACATGTCAAAAAGATTTCTTAAAATATACATAAGTAATAAATTTAAAATTCAGAAGCAAGCATCGTTGGTTGGGTGGTAGTATTTTTGACTACACTATTTTAGGTCAGGGTTCGAAACCGTTTGGTGCCAAACTTTTTTTAACATTAATTAATTAGAAATAAAAAAGGGTTTTCACTTTTTAATAGAATTTAAACCTTTTAAAAAAGAAACAAACGTAGTAAGGTCGTAAAACATTCGTTTAAAGCGTGTTATCCAAGCACGGCCTCCATGAGCCTCTACTTGCCCTTCCCTAATTCTTTGCAAAAACAAAAGTAAAGACTGCACAGTCATTTGTTCATTAGCGTCTTGGGAATCATCACTCAAATAAAATTCGTAGCTCGAGAAATTGAAGACAACCAAGCCTTCATTTAAAATAAAGTTATTTTTATTAAAAAGATGAAGTTAAGGAAAGACAATGGAGAGGTGAACCAACTGAGTTCCAACCATTTTTACTCAGGAAAGGTGGGACCTTATTAAATGTTTTTGGTACCATTTGATAGAGCAGAAAATGAACTACAAAATATCACAAGATCAGAATTATTCGAAAAATATAAATTAAGTTAAGGTCAAAAAACCAACAAAATCGAATCTTTTGCCGTTTTTTGTTCATAACTTTTCTTCTACTTTTCCAAAAATTCTGATTTTTTGAAATTTTGTAGTTCATTATCCTCTCTATCGAATGGTACCAAAAACACAAAAAAGACCTAACCACTCCTGAGTTATATTAACCGGCACTCAAATGGCTGTCCTGTCCAAATGTCAATTTTCATAAATTAAATAAAAAATACTTGGAAGCGATAACGATCCCATCACAATACCATTGGCAATTTGACCTCCTTCTAACCATCCAAACTGAAAACGTTCATTTAATTCAGGCAATCCTCTTAAATTAGAAGCTGCTTTCCTCGCTAATTCGTAAAATCTGAAAAATAAAAATTTATTTGTTCTCTAAAAAATTAAAAAAAACCTCCCAGACGGCGTACTCAAATTTAACCTGTCAAAAGGCTCTACAGAAACTAAAACCAATTTTTTGTCTGTATTAGAATCTGCTATTGAGTGTAAATTTAAAGAAGTCAATTGTAGCATTGTTGGCCACCGTTCACGTCTTACCCAGTCGGAAATAATTTTACCTTTAAATTAAATTATTAAACAGTTTTTTGAACACTTTTAGATCCAAAAAAGTAAAAAAAATTTAAAAATAAAACCTTGTTCAAAGTCATCAATTCCAAATTTAACCCAATATTCACTGTCTTTAAATGCAACCAAAACCGTCATCATTCCTTCAATGCCTTCAATTATCCGTTCAGGAACAATTTGACGGTCATCTGCTGCTTTAAAGAATCGAACTTCGGCAAACAACATGTCTGCAGTATTTTCATATTCCAACCACATTTTTGTTTGTACAGAGGTCTTTTCAGTAGAATCGATAAATACAAAGAAAGGCTCAGTATCAGCAGATTTTATTAGCTTGAATTTTTTAATTTAATATTTTTAAGGAAAATAAACCTCCTCAAACTGCTCTCTTGTTTGAATTTTATCCACAACTGGACCCGCACATTTCTCGGCAAATTTTATAATGTCTTCTTTTCGTCGTTCCCCTTCATAAGGTATTCTAATTCCGTTACGAAAACTGAAAATAAAAATTGAAATTGTGACATTTTGTCACTTTTTTCACTTAATGGCATTTTGTCACTTACTTCCCCTAGGGACATTTTGTCTTTTTTCCCCTTAGTGACATGTGTCTCTACAAAAAACTTTCTAATAAGAAATGAAAAAACAAACAAAATAATGGTAGGATAACCACGAATTGAAAGAGCTGAGGCAACATTAGTAAACCTTGTACAATCCAATTTTCCTACATGAACAGGAGACTGTTTATCTGCAAGTGCATGACCGACAAGTTCCCATACAGGCATTAACTCAGATTTTTGGATTAATTTATATAAATAAATTAAAAAAAACCTGTTTACAATGAGCACACCAAGGAGCATAAAACTAAAAAATTTTTTTTATTAAAAGAAAAGGCCTAAAAAGCGTTTAATCGAATTTACATTAAATTAGAAAAAGATCCAGCCAACAGGGCTCGAACCCTCACCCACCCAGAACCAAACCCCAAAACATCACCACTCAACCAAACCCAATAATGATCGATCTAACCTCCACAAACCATAAGCCTTTGTCCATTACATCCAAAAATCGGTCATTTAATTCAATCACACTGGTCGGGATTTTAGTGCCATTGACAAGCAAAAAACAAGTAAAAAAAGAAGAGAAAATGTATTGTTTAAAATACATTTCTGTAGTATGTTAAAAATTCAATTAAAAAGATGTTGCACGCATCTAAGGTCTTTAAAACAATTAAAAAACAAAGAAATTCAATATAAAAATAAATTAATAGTTGGAATAATAATCCAAATAAATCCAAATTAAAAAAAAAAACATTCAACAATTTTTATATAATCGAAAAAGTAATTAAAACCCAAAAAAAGAAACAAAAGTTACAAAGAAAAATGGAAGGAATTGTATAGGACGAGAGAAAAGATAAATAAAAGAGACGAAAAAGAAATGGAGGGAGAATTTTGTAATATTAAAAAGACATTTTTTACGTGTTTTCCAGGTCTTTAGGAATATTCTGGGCTCAAAAAAATGAAAAAATAATTTTTCAAAAATGTTGAGGCCTTGTGACACTCAGAAATTAAACAAAAAGACCCCTTTAGGCCCTAAATTCACAAAAAAAGTTTAAAAATAAACCGAAAAAACTATCGTCTCATTGTCATCCTTGTCTTTTTCCATACATTTTTAAGATCACTCTCTATGTAAGAGAACAAAAAGTCCCAAAATTGCTAACACAGAATACTTCAATTTTGGGTAATCATTCATAATTATTGTGACCTAAAAAAATTAAAATTTAAATTTTAAAAAGTAATTAAAAAGTAACCATCCCAATGTAAGGAACAAATCCTTTAGCACGTCCAACAACGTCTTTGCGTTGTAGCCAGTACTGTCCTGAGGCGTAAAGGCCTCGATCATCTACCTAAATTAAGGTTAATTTAATTATATTTTCTTCTTCATTCAGACAATTGGGAAAAAGACAAAATGGTCAGACATTAATAGAAAAACGATGGGTGGATAAACAAGCAAAAATCAGCGGGTTAACCACTTTTTGGGCAAATAAAAACGTAAAATAGAGGAAGAATGAGCCCATCCGGATTCAAAAAAAGTAAAGAAAGGTGTAGTTAAGGAAGTCTAGAGCATCAAAAAGTTCAAAAGACCCAATCCCCTTAAAAATACTTTTACAAATTGTTGCCCTCTCCAGTGCTTAAACCACCCTTTAACAACAAAAACCAATAAGAATGGGACTTGTAAAGGACCATAAACCCCAAAAATAAATCAAAATGTAAACCATGTTATTGTCTCCTTTAGTCAAAAATTTCATGTCATTGTTGTCCTTCTCGTGGACTTTAATCACCCGATGGACAATTGGAATATCTCTTCCTTCAATTTTGAAAACAGTAATGTCACCAGCACGGATAGGGTCATCAACATCATTTGTAAGCATTAACAGATCTCCTCTAAAGAATGCGGGTTCCATTGACCCTGAGAGGACAACGACAATTGGACTTTCAGATCCAGTAATTACCATTAGACCTTAAAGTTATTTTTTAAATTAATTGAAAATATTAAAGCTAGAAAAAGGGGAAGTTATTGGGGAGAAGACATAAACCTTTTAAAAAAGAAAAAATAAATAAAATTAATTTTAATGTTGAAGGGCGGTGGGTGACCAAATGTCCGATTTATTTAAAAAATATTCTGGTACCTTTGACTAATCGTAAATTGAAGAGGGAAGATTTTTAATTAATTTAATTATTTAAATAACCTAATTTTGTAGGTAAAAACAAATAAAAGTTAAAAACTCCAATTTTAAGAAGGCAACAAATTTTGCTTTATTTTAACCAAAAAAGGGACATTTTAATTAAATTAATTAAAGAATCTTTCCCTTAAAAAATTAAAGTTTTTTAAAAATAAAAACCTTTCCAAATCATCAGCGCAGAGGATACAATCATCGCAAAATTTAGAAATTGGTAAACAACCTGTCGCTTGTCCATACGTTTAAATTCATCAAAAATGCTTAGATCAAAAATACCCATAATTATATTTTGGATATTGTCTAGTAAATAAATAAATTTAAAAAAAAAAATAAATAAAAATTAAATTAATTAATTAAATAAAAAAGGCAATTTTAAAGCCGTAAAAAAAAAGAATTTTTTTTAAATAAAAACAAATAATAATTAAATTTATTTATTCTCTAAATTGTTAAAAAGAAGACAATTAAAAATAATAAATTTATTGATTTCATTGAAAATTGTCTTGGCAATTTTTACGTTGACAAAACATAATGCCAAATAAAATTTAATTTTTAAAATCAGCCAAGGGATGTTTCAGTGCCGAGGCGATAAACTAAACTCTGAATTGCTTTACCCTTAATTAATGTTTAATAGAACCCCCGGGCGTTGAATTAAATTTACTCAAATTTTAGAAAATTGAGTTCAGGCACCACACAAATTCTAACAAATACGGACTTCAAAGAAAATAAAAAATTACCCGTTTAAACAAATTCAATTAGACTAACCTCTCCCCCAAGAATAAAAATAAACCTTGCAACTACACAAATTAATTTAAATTGAGACAGCACAGAAATGAGAAGGTTCACCCGTTTAAGTATTTTTAGCCTTCAAATTGATTTGCTTTTAGAGCTCTGCACAAAATTTTCTTTCTCTCTCCTTGTCCAAATAATTTTTTCCATCCAACTTGTTAATTGCGCCTCTCCTCGAATTTTCCTTGATATATCCGAGTGAGGCTGAAAATTATAAATATTGATAATTTAACCCTTTTTTGAATCAAATTTAAAATTCCAGTTTTATTCGATACTTTAAAATAGAAAAAGGCGTAAACAGGGCGAAGGAGAATTTTTTAAAAAATATCTAAATAATTCTCATATTCTTAAAGAATTGCCAAACCAAAGGTGACTACATTTTGTGATTAAAAATGATAAAGTTTACTCAAAAAAGACAATTTTCTTTTTTTAGTTTAATTAAATTATCTCCATTCAAAGCATTATTTAACCACAAAATTGTCATTTATTAAAAGACCAATTTTAAGCATTTTTAAGAGGATATACAGATTATTTGATTAAATAAAACACGCAAAATTTATTTTAAATAAAAAGAGAACAAACTCAGAATCCACGGATCCCGTTTCGATCCTTGAATCCTGAGCATTTTCAAAGAATTTGTGTGCCCAAATGCATTGTTCATTTTTCCATTTGCTTGAGTTTAAATTTTAATTTTATCCCTTCTCCATTTAATAATATGAACGAGAACGCGATCGAGAGCGGCTATAACTTCGGCTTCGAGAACGGCTATAACGTGGAGAACTACGACGCCCGCGGGAACGAGAACGACTACGAGAGTAGGAGCGACCACTGCCACCAGCATCATCCTTAAAATGGTTGAGATAAAGGTTATCTAATTGTAAGGGGAAAACAGAAGTCAAAACAGTTTAAATAGGAGCCAAAAAGGGCAAAGTTACCTTCAAACGAATGTAAGAAGTTTCACCCTAAAATGACCAGAATTAAAGTTTGCAAGACAAGTTTAAAGCAAAAACCTCGTGCGATTTGAATTTTGTATCGTCCAATTTTTTAAGAGCGTATTTCATATCTTCACGTCGAGAGAATTCAACAACGCCTGTCCCATCACGATAAACGTCGGCATAGACAACATCCCCTGCCTTTAATACGGCTTTTAAAGTAACCTAAAAAGAAAGCTAACCTCCCGCATATGATCCTTCAAATCCTGCCATGATCCAGAAACAGGTAGACCAGTGACAAAAACACGGTAAAAACGTCCTCGAGCGGGTTGCTCTCGTCCAGAGAATCTCCCACCACCTGGTCCTCTAGGCCCATTGCCTCGGGGAGATTCGACACGAAGACGATATCCATCAAAGCTGTAGCCGTCCCTTCCTCTAATTGCGTCATCTGCATCACGAGGATCATCAAAATCAACCTTTGAAATGAAAGAGAATTTAAGCAAATTTAAAAGACTTACAAATGCAAATGGAGGACCACGAACTGGCCTAGTCTTCATATCAATGTAAGTAATCTTTCCATATTTTCCAAAAATATCTTCAATGTCCTTCTGTCTGATATCGGGAGGTAAATTTCTTAAAAAGAAATAAAATCATTAGATGAATGAAAAAAAGTGTTAAACAAACCCCACAAAAACTCGGCATTCACGCTCTCTAAAACTACTCATTTCGTTGATTAGAAAGGAGTTAAATATTCTGCAAAAAAAAATTTTAGTAATGGAAGGCTGTAAAGAAAATCCAAGTATGCAAAAAACTTGCAAAAATAAAAGTAAAACACTTTAACAGCCTAACAGATACTGCATTATGACTAATCTTTTCTTTTTATCTCTAGTCTCCTCTTTTTTAGTTATATTTTATTTCCATTTTTACAAAAACTAATTATGGAAATTTTCATAATACAAAATTTTATAATTTTTCAAAATGTCTAATTTTATATAATCTAAAGGGTAACATTAGTTTCAAGTAGAGACCGGCGCCGAGACGAGACTCGACGAGATTTTCCGAGATACCGCTCCCGAAATCTCGACTTTTTTGGATTTTTGGGATTTTTCGAGATCCGAGATTTTCCGAGATTTATCTCACGAGATCTCGTCTCGGTTTTGGTTTTTATAAATAATCTCGGTTCGAGATCTCTCTCGGTTAGGACTGAAATGTCGGGATCTTTAAAACATCATTTTTGTTAAAACTTTTAAAAATTTAATTTGGCAAAATGTTTTTTATTTAGAATGAGTGCGCACAAGTATTGATAGTGAAAGGCTTTTTAGCACAGCTAGAGACCTTTACGACTATCGTCGCTACAATATTAGTCCAGAAAATGGAGAGATGTTGCTTTTTTTAAATAAGGCCATTCCAATAATTAAAAAATATTAACAAACACATTAATACATTCAAAATAGTTTATTTAATTTATACATTATTTTTTTATTAATAAATGTTGAAATTTTTTAAAATTAATCCCGAATCTCGAATCTCGGTCAAAAATTTGTCGAGATTTTTCGAGATTCGAGATTTTCCGAGATTTGTCCCGCGGGATCTCGTCTCGGTTCTGATTTTTATAAGTAATCTCGGTTCGAGATCTCGGAAATGCAATTTTACCGGTCTCTAGTTTCAAGTTATCTGTGTTGTACGTTGTTATTAAATTAATTTATATTTTCAGGACAAATAAATGGCTAACGTAGTAGAAGTTGCAATCGAAAAGATTGATGAAGTCAAATCTAGACTTGGAAGGTTTAACTTTTTCTAAACTTTTTAAAATTAACTAACAGATCATTGGGAGCTTCCATGCGATTACGCGACTTGATACGCCAAGTTCGTGCTGCTAGGACAGCAGCTGAAGAGCGTGCAGTAGTCGAACGTGAGAGCGCCAACATCCGGGACTTTTTCAGAGATGAGGACAACAAATATAAATGCAGGTTTCTTGCAGAGCCTTTTTTAACTTAATTATGTAGAAATATGGCCAAACTTCTCTACATTCACATGCTTGGATATCAGGCACATTTTGGTCAAGTAGAATGTATAAAGCTTGTGGGGAGCAAAGAGAAGCGATTTACTGACATTCGAATAGGTTATCTGGGCGCAATGCTTTTATTGGACGAACGGTCAGAAATTCATTTATTGGTCACCAATTGTTTAAAAAGGTTTTTTCGGTCTTTAAATTCTAAAATCTTGTTAAAGTCATTTAAACGACAACGACCAGTTTGTGGCGGGTATTGCGCTTTGTACACTCGGGGCTATTTGTTCACCTGAAATGTGTAGAGATTTGGCTGGGGAGGTTGAAAAGCTGTTATTAAAGTCGACGAATACTTACACAAAGAAGAAGGTTTGGAATTTAATTTTGTGTTGTTGTTCTTTCAAAATAAGGGTTCTTTACATTTATTTATTTTAGGCAGCTCTCTGTGCCTTTCGGATAGTTAGAAAAGTCCCTGATCTTATTGAAATGTTCATCTCAAGTACTCGTTCTCTTCTAAACGAAAAACATCATGGTGTTTTAATTACTGGGGTAACATTAGTCTCTGAAATGTGTGAACTCTGTTCTGATGTTCGGGTTCATTTTAAGAAGGTTTTTTTAAAGTTTTCTTTTTTATTTTTCTTTATTTTTTAGATGGTCCCAAATTTAGTCAGAATTCTCAAAAATTTGTTGATGACCGGCTACTCACCTGAACATGATGTTTCTAGCATTAGTGACCCTTTTCTTCAGGTTTTTTCTTTTGATATCTTCATTCCAATCTCCCACTCCCTTTTATTCTTTTCTTCCTATATAAATAGTTAGAAGGACAAAATGGTCATTTGACAAAATGGTCAGTGGGCAAAATGGTCAAACCAGAAGAAAGGTCCAACGAACTAAGGGCTTGAGTAATTCTCACCTTTTTCGTTAATAAATTAATTTAATCAGTGTTTGACCCTTTTGTCCACTGACCATTTGTAGGGGAATAAGTGAAAGGTAACAAAGGGGATAGTCTAAAGAATCCCTTTCTCCTTTAATTAAAAAAACTTTTTAAGGTAAAAATAATAAAATTATTACGCATTCTTGGCCGAGATGATCCAAAAGCTAGCGAAGAAATGAACGATATTTTGGCTCAGGTTGCCACAAATACAGAAACTTCTAAAAACGTGGGGAATGCAATACTTTATGAAACTGTGTTAACAATAATGGAAATTAAAAGGTTTTTTTTATTTATTTAAAAAGTTGGGAACCTTCCTTCAACCTTTGCCCTTTCTTCCCTTACTTACGCATGGTCACTTGACAAAATGGTCAACCAGTCATAAGAGAATATTTAATTTGAATGAAGTTGCCTAACTATAAGCATTGAGTACAGGATTAGATTACTTAATCAAATCTGACTGTCTGACCCTTTTGTCAAGTGGCAAAATGTCTTTTAAATTTCCCCTAAAATTTCAGTGAAAGCGGACTTCGAGTTTTAGCAGTAAACATACTTGGCCGTTTCCTTCTCAATCCAGACAAAAACATTCGTTATGTAGCACTAAACACGTTGCTTAAAACTGTCGGTGTGGATTTTCAAGCTGTCCAGCGTCATCGTACAACAGTTGTTGAATGCTTAAAAGATGGAGATGTGTCGATAAAAAAGTAGTTGTTTTTTTTAATTTAATTAACTTAATTTATGGTCATTTTGAAAGAGACATTTTAATTTTTTGGGGAAGTGACATTTTGTCCCAACCTCAATTTTTAAATTTTTATTATTTCCAGACGTGCATTAGACCTCTGTTTTGCACTTATTAACCAAACCAACATTGTAAGCATGTCAAAAGAAATAATTATATTCCTGGAAAGTTCTGACTCCGAATTTAAAGCTGAATGCGCCTCAAAGATGTATTTGGCTACAGAGCGTTTTTCTCCTAGTATTGTTTGGCATTTGGATACAATGATTAATGTTCTTCAATTGGTATATATTTTTAATTTAATTAGAAGAAGTGTTTTAATTTAATTAAATAAATAATTTTTTTTTTTTTTAATTAATTTAATTTAAAAATATTTTTTTTTAATTTAATTTAATTAAAATAAAATAATTTATTTTAATTAAATTAATTAAAATATTTCTTTTAATTAAATTAAAAAAAAGGCAGGAAATTATGTCCCTGATGAAGTAGTAAGTGCAATGATTCAATTAATTTCTTCTCACTCTCAACTTCAAACATACGCAACAATCCAACTGTTTTATGCAGCTGAACGTGAACAAATCGTTTTGACAGCACAACCACTCTTACAAGTTGCTTTTTGGTGTATGGGAGAGTTTGGAGATTTGTTGGTTATTGGAGAAGAAGGAACACATAAAAAGGTTGTTAATTTGTGTTTAATTTTATTTTTTAATTCTGAGACTCTAATTACCTCTATTTTTTAAATTATTTTTTAAAAATGTTTTATTAGACTCTCCTTATAAGGACAGGTATAAGGGACAACTAGAAGGCTTAAAGACACCCTTGGGATGGTTTTAATACGTACAAGACCTTCAAGTTTTCTTCCATTAAGTCCTTTTAACTTGCGCCAAGGTGCCCTTATAACAACTTTTTCAGATTGAAGAAGCCCAAGTTGTCCAAATTTTTGAACGTTTAATGCCCTCTTCTATGTTGTCTATTGCCAGTAAAGAATTTGGCCTGACTGCTTTGGCTAAATTATTTACTCGTTTTGAGAGCTGTTCTGAACGTATCCATGCACTTGTAAGGCAATACTCTGCAAATATGAACTTAGAATTACAACAAAGATCAGTGGAATATGCCAGATTTTTGATTAAAGATGATCTGAGGTTTATTAACTATTTTTACCTTTTAAATAAATATTTTTGACCATTTTGTCCTTGGGCGTTTTGTCCGATTACATTTTGTCGTTTGACCATTTTGTCCATTTCTCATAGATTTTCTTTTTTGTTAATTTAAAGCTGTTTTCATGTTTTCTAAAAATTATTTTTAAAGATTTGGACTATTAGAAAGAATGCCAGCTATAGAGCGTAATGCTCTACATACAGGAGCTCAATCAATTGAAGCAACAACATTAATAAATGAAGAAGAAGAATTAAAAAAACAGCAACAAAAAACAGAAGTTTCAGAAGTAGTTGATTTACTTGGCTTAGGTGATATTCTTTTTGGAGGAGGAAATTCAATAATTAAAAATAATGAAGAAGAAGAAGAAAAGGCGACAACCAATGGTATTTATTTATTTATTATTTAAAAGGGCGATATTTATTTAATAAATGGAAGAAGGCTTTGATTTAAAAATCAGAATTTTATTAAAATAAAACGGAATTCTGATTTTTAGTTTTCAGAAATTCTGATTTTTAATTTTCAGAAATTCTGATTTTAATTTTCGGAAATTCTGATTTTTAATTATCAGAAATTCTGTTTTTTAATTTTCAGAATTCTGGTTTTTAATTATCAGAATAGTCTGTTCTTTTCTCTTTAATTTTCTTTAGGTAATTTAATTACCGATTTAATGTCTAACGGATCTTCTCAAAATAAACCTTCTAATGTTCTCCCTACACAAAATGGAATATTTGATTTAAATGAATTAATAACTTCTACCCAACATCCACCCTCAATTAAACAGCAAAAACGAATAGATGATTTAAATAATTTATTTGAAATGGGATCAAGGTTTTTTTTAATTTATTAGTGTTCCCTATTCTGAATTTAATAGAATATTATGTTAAAAATGTTAACCTAAAAAGGGGGTTACTTTTAGTTTTATCCGCAAATTTTTTGCGACATTTTTTTTTGCGGATTTTTTTTTGCGGACATTTTTTTGCAAAATTAAAAATAAAAAAGGTCAGACTAGGAAGATTAATTTTATTTTTTAAGTGAATCCCACGAAGAGTCCATTGCTGGGCAAATAATTTTTAATCAACGTGGACTGGAAATTCAATTACACATTGAAAAAATGTTTGATTCTAAAAATGAGGCAACAATGTGCTTTCTTTGTACAAATAATAATCCAACTTTAGTAGAAGATTTTAATTTGGCTGTTGCTGTTATAAAGGTTTTTTGAATTATTAGGAGTCAGAATTTCTGGTTTTAAAAATCAGAATTTCTGAAATTAAAAATCAGAATTTCTGAAATTAAAAATCAGAATTTCTGAAATTAAAAATCAGAATTTCTGGTTTTAAAAATCAGAATTTCTGAAATTAAATATAATTAATTCAGACATATCAAATTGAACTGCTTCCAGCTAGTTCAACACGTTTAGACCCAAATGGGCTTTCTACCTGTACACAAATTGCAAAATTAAGGAGAATATCTTTAACAGCTAAAGCGGTTATTTTTTAATTTAATTTTTAAATTAATTTATTTTTAAGCCTCGTTTACGTCTAAAAATAAGTTACTCAATTGGAGGTATTCCACATTCATTAGATGCTGAAGTTAATTCAATTAATGGTCTTTCTTGAGGAAAATTTTCTTAAAAGGTTTATTAGAGTCTAAGGGATAAAAATGAGTAAAACACGCAAAGGGAAAATTTTAATTAAAAGAAGAATTATTTTAAAAAATTTTTGACTCTAAAAAAGCATGTGAAATTGAACTAAAACTTAACCTATTTTTAATATATATAATTCCGCCTAAATTGTAAACTTAAAATGTTTCAATTATTTTTTATTCTCTACATAGTTGTAATGGTTGTGAATAATTAATTTATAGGGGCAAGTATTGACCAGAAATTCTGGTTTTTGTTCTGGTTTTTATTCTGATTTAATTCTGATTTTTGTTCTGGTTTTTATTCTGATTTTCTGATTTTTATTCTGATCTTATTCTGATTTTTGTTCTGTTTTATTCTGATTCTTATTCTGATTTTTACATCAACATTCTGATTTAAAAATCAGAATAAAAAATTATAGCAATTAAAAAATCAGAATTCTGGTAAAAACTCTGCCTCATAAAATACTTGACCTTTCCGCCTTCTTTTCCTTAGTAAATCTATTTAATTTTTTAAGCATTTCCTTTATATTTTTCTTTAATTCCAATTTTCTGTTTCTTTTTTGATTCGTTTGAATATAAATGTTTTTTTCAGGAATTTTCCTTTAACTAATTTTGACTATTTGAGTTAATCCAAAAGATCAACGAAAACACTCTTTTGTTGGTCTTTTGAATAAATTTTAAAATTTTAGTTTTTCCATCTCTCATGTGCGCAAAAAAATTTTCAAAACGCCAAAACCTCTAAATTTGCGTTTTTTTTAATTTTTATTTTTGGCGCACATCCCCGGATTTTAATACTAATAAAAACTAAGTATTTTGTATAATGTTGATATATATAAAATTATTGTTTTTTAAATAAATTTAATTGTATTTTTTAATTTGAAAAAAGCTCTTTTTTACAATTAAAATATTTTTTCTTTTATTTTTTAAATTATTTAATTTTTTTCAGAATATTTTTTTAAAAATGTTTTTTGTTCTAAAAAGTTTTAAAAATATTTCTTTAGCAAGAAATAAAATTTTATTTCAAAGCGCTGAATTAAGAAGGAATTTAATAATGTCTTCTTCTGATAATTTGCAAACTCAATCTATTATAAAATTGCTTAAAGGCCAATTTCCAGAGGAAAGTGGTGATTTGGTTAAAGTTGAGGATATTTCAGGTTTATTTAAAAATTAATTATTCTTCTGAATTTAAAGTCAGAAATTCTGATTTTAAATTCTGACTTAAAAATCAGAATTTCTGATTTTTTCAGAATTTAAAAACCAGAAATTTTGATTTTAAGTCAGAATAAAAAATCAGAAATTCTGATTTTTAAGTCAGAATTTAAAATCAGAATTTCTGATTTTTAAGTCAGAAATTCTGATTTTAAGTCAGAATTTAGACCAAACAATTCAAAAAATATCCAGGTGGCTGTGGCGCAATGTTTAGAGTTTCTGTTGAATCAACCCAATTCGAGGGGATACCAAAAGTCAAGCAACACAAAATGATCAATGAAGTGCTCAAAAGAGAAATTAAAGAAATGCATGGGATAGTAATTGAAACAAAGCCATTGAAGAAATAAAAAAGGAATTTTTGTGAGGTTAATTTTTTTTTCTTTTGTTTGTTAAGGTCCCTTTTTTATAAGAAAAAGGAAAAAATTTTTAAAATAATTTTTGAAAACCAATTACAAAAAACCACAACCCTTAGGTGTTAAATGTAACGCCTAAACCTAGTGTTGCCTAACTTGCCAGATCTGACGGGATAGCGTCTTAACATTCCAGCAAGCATACATTAGAAAGGATCTAGTTTATCTAATATGTATAAAAACAAAATTTTTAATTTTAATCATTCTGGGATAATAGCGAGATCGTAAAAAATAAAAGAAAGGAAAATTCAGATTACTTTTGGGATAAATTACAAAAACCAAGTATCAATTAAAAAAAGAATGAAAAATTAACGACAAAAAATTAATAAAATTGCCTAAATTCAACGTTATCCTCCGTCCTCCAAAAAGGTAAACAACAAAAATTTGAAGGTTTTAAAGGGTTTAGTTTCCCCATTCGCTGACTTATTTTTAGCTTTAAATTTAAAATATAACCTCCTCCTTTTTCCCTGTTAGTACCGCCATTTTCTTCTTCCTCTAATTTTTTAAAATTATTGGCCGCTTCAAAATTAGAAAGTAAATTATCTTCGTCATCAGATGAGTCTATTATGTTTATTCCTTCTTCATTTTGTAAATTATCCAGTTCCATTTCGTCTGTCAATAGAGAATCTGTTCTTTTTGTGCTCTTGTTATTTTTGGAGAATTTTCCTTAAATTTAAATTATTTAACTCTTTTTTGGGCTTCCCTTTTATCTGCCATGATAGCTCAGTTGGGAGAGCGTTAGACTGAAGATCTAAATGTCCCCGGTTCGATCCCGGGTCGTGGCATTCTTTTTTTTTCATCAATTTTAGTTTTAAAAATGTAAAAAAAACAGTTTTTATGGCCAAAAAACTTTTTTTAATCCAAATGTTTTATTTATTATTTAAAAATAAAAACCTCCAATCTTTCCATTACTTGTTATTGACTTTTTTTCTTTGTCCATGGCTACCCTTTTCAAGTAGACGAGAGGACGGAGAATTATTAGCTGTAGCCATATTAATTGGTTGCATAGTCGAATATTGTTCATCTTCCACTAAAATTAATTTTTTTAAATCAGTAGACTCAGTTCAGAGGAAATAACAAAGGAGACCCTCAGACTCTAGTGTACCTTTCCCCAATTAAATTGAATTAAACCTCTATTAGTAATCAGAAGACACTTTTGTTCTCCATTTTTAGACAACATATCCATCTGGTATTTAACACTTAAAAGCATAATTAAATTTAAAAAAATTTTAAAAATAAATAAAATAGTTGAAAAACAATTAATTAAATAAACATTATTTTATTTTAAATTTATTAGAAAAAAAGGATTAAAAAAATTAATTTTTCTTGTTGCGATTAAAATGTTTTTTGAGCGGTTCCCAGTCTTTGTAATAATTATTGTCTATATTTTCAATTTTTGCCCAGTCAGTAACTACCAAACTGAGAGAACTTTCAAACATAAAAGCCTGAAAATTAGGTTATGAAATTTTAATTTATTCGGTTACTTCGGCGCAACCACTCCAAAAATACTCGGAAAATGAACCTTTTTGGGCCAAAAGTTTCAAAAATTTTAGCAAAATTAATTAAACGTTCAGAGAACATTTGAGCAAAATTACACAAACTTAGGTACCAATTCGACAAAAATATAAGCACCCGCGCCAAAAACAATAATGCGCCGAAATGTCAAAAAATCTAATTATATAATTGAGAAGTGGTGTCTGTCTGTCTGTCCTTTTATAGTAAGGTTGTTTGGAGTGAAAGAAAATGAAGGTTTTTATAGTAAAATGTTTGGAGGGAAGTGAAGGTGGGATAAGATAAAGTGCGATAAGGTAGAGTGGGGGATGATACTTAAGTTTGTGGCGCTTGAGTTTGTGCCGCTTGAGTCTGTGTCACTTGAGTCTATAACACTTGAGTCTGTGGACTTGAGTTTGTGCCGTTTGAGTCTGCGATCTTGAGTTTGTGCCGCTTGAGTCTGTGTCACTTGAGTCTGTGGACTTAATTTTGTGCCACTTGAGTCTGTACCGCTTGAGCTGTGCCACATGAGTCCGTGGCACTTGAATCTGTGACGCTTGAGTCTGTGAACTTAAGTCTGTGAACTTGAGTCTGTAACTTAAGTCTGTGTCACTTGAGTCTGTGAACTTGAGTCCGTGAACTTGATTCTTTGAACTTAAGTCTGTGCCGCTTGAGTTTAAGATACATGACTATGACAAGTTAATTTTTGTTGCTTTAGAACTTCACTATATAAACCGTTATTTTACTCAGACTGATACTATAAAAGCCCGCATTTTTTTCATTTCTCAACCGCCACACATTCTTCATACAACATAAACAACGCTGTATTTTCAAAATCTTCTGTCCCGCTTTATTGCCGACACCTTTGCTGAATCTGCTCATGGAGGACGACCAATGCTGCTCCAGTGCCGCCAACGACCAATGCTGCTCCAGTGCTGCCAACGACCAATGCTGCTCCATTGCTGCCAACGACCAAAGCTGCTCCAGTGTCGTCAACAACCAATGCTATTCCACTTTCGCCAACGACCAAAGCTGCTTCAGTGCCGCCAACGACCAAAGCTGCTTCAGTGCCGCCAACGACCAAAGCTGCTTCAGTGCCGCCAACGACCAAAGCTTCTCACGTGCTGCCAACGACCAATGCTGCTCCAGTGCCGCCAACGACCAAAGCTGCTCCAGTGCCGTCAACAACCAAAGCTGCTTCCGTGCCGTCAACGAACAAAGCTTCTCCAGTGCCGCCGCCAGGAAAAGAAGATCCCGTGCTGAGGAACCTGAGCATCTTAGAAATCTTAGATTAAATAGTGATAGAGAGAGACATGAGTATCTTAGATCCCTTGAGGATGAGAATCTTAGAAATCTTAGATTAAATAGTGATAGAGAGAGGCATCAGTTTCTGAGGTCCCTTGAGGACGAGAATCATAGAAATCTTAGACTTGAAAAAGATAGGCAGAGGAGAGCGGTTAAAAGATCGCTTGAATCGAGTCAAGATAGAGAGAAGAGACTAGAAGAGCGAAGAGTTAAAAGGAAAAACTTAGATCAACAGGCTATACGTAAGTATAAAGCAGGTTGTTTGGAATTAGCATCTGAGAATAAGCTTAGTAATCTTAGTATTGAGTGCATGCACTGCGGTGCTTTGCATTTTGCTGAAGAGAAAACTAGAGGTAATTCATTTAATGACTGTTGCCATCATGGTAAAGTTGTTAATTTGAATATACCTGAGCAGGATTTTCCTGAAGAATTGAGAGATTTGTTTCTGAGAATTGATAGAAGACATGTGAACTTCTTTGACAATATTCGTCATCTGAATAGTAGCGTGTCATTCGCTTCAATGAATCCACTTAGACATAGATTTCCTAGCAAAAGAGGGCCGTATTGCTTCCGCATATACGGTCAAGTATATCACAAATTGAACATAGCTTTGAATCCAGACTTAGATGAAGATCCCGCTTACGGGCAGATTTTCATAGTAGATACTGCTGAGGCAATGAGGGCGATGACAAAGGCTAATGCCGGAGTTGACCCTGAATTGCTTAGAATTGTGTATGAGATTATTAGAAGGGGCAACCCTTTTGCAGAGGCTTATATGATGATGAAGGAAGAGGAATCTTCTGAATTCGAAAAAGCTAGATTAGATAATAGAGAGCCATCCGAGATCAAACTTTTGTTTGAAACCGGAAGGCAATTAGATAAAAGATTAGGGTACAATGTACCAAGAGCAAATGAGGTTGCAGCAGTGTATGTACCCGGCGCAGACGGGGAAGTACCTGAGGCAAAGGTTGTCGTAAGGCAACATGGAAAAGAGTTAAAGATTTTGAATAGTACTGATGCAATAGTAACACCCATGACTTACCCGCTTTTTTATCCGCGTGGTACTCTTGGGTGGAATCCAGAGCTTAGACATAATAATAGTACTAGAAGAGTAACTAGGTTGCAGTATGTGTGCTACAGTTTAGCTATTAGGAAGGAGTTCAACCCTATTTTATATGGGGGGAAACTCTTTCAACAGTATTGTGTTGATGAGTATGTGAAAATAGAAGGTGATAGATTGAGATGGATTCGTATGAATCAGAAAAAGATATGTGCTGAGGCATATAAGAACATAGATAACATTTTGTTTAATAGATCCTTAGAATTAGGTTTGCCCCTTGGTAGGAAGGTTATACTTCCACCAAGTGTGACAAACAGTCCTAGATATGTTGAGAAGCATTTCCAAGATGCTATGGCCATAGTCAGAAGGTTTGGTAATCCAGATCTCTTCTTGACTATGACGTGTAATCCTAGATGGTCAGAGATTGTAGATAATTTGTTTCCTAGACAAGTTCCTAGCGATCGGCCAGATTTGGTCGTTCGAGTGTTTTATTTGAAAGTAAAGGCTGTTATGCAGCAAATAGTTAAATTAGGGATATTTGGAAGTGTCAAAGCCTGGATGTATCCTGTGGAAAATCAAGGCAGAGGCCTTCCTCATATTCATTTGCTTTTGACTCTTAGTGAAGAGGATAAGTTATTGACATCGGAAGATGTTGATAATAGAGGTATTAGTGCTAGAATACCTGAAAAAGATACTGAGTTATTTGATTTAGTAAAGAGTTTTATGATCCATGGCCCATGTGGAAGTCTGAATCCAAACTCCCCATGCATGGAAGAGATCTTAGAAAATGGAAAGAAAATTAGGAAGTGCTCTAAGGGTTATCCTAAAGCATTTCAAGATAAGACTTTGGTCTTAGAGAAGGGTTTGACGTTATACGCCAGACCAGATGATGGTAGAAAAGTAGAAGTATTAGTCTCTGGAAAGAGAATAGAATTAGATAATAGATGGGTTGTGCCTCACAATCCTTATCTATTGAAAGTCTTTAGATGCCATATTAACCTTGAAAAAGTTAATAGCATTAGTTCGGTGAAATACTTGCATAAGTATGTGCATAAACCACCGGATAGAGCTAGATTAGAACTAGAGCCTAGAAATGACCATGATGAGGTCAAAGAGTTCATAGACGCTAGATATGTCTGCCCTCAGGAGGCAGTCTGGCGGATCTTAGAATTGCCTATGTATGATAGAAGTCATAGTATTATGGCCTTGCCAGTTCATCTGGAAGGCGAGCAAATTTGTTATTTTGATGAGACTATGAGTGAAGCCGAGATTTTAGAAAGGACAAGTAATTGTTCTGAGTTATTAGCTTATTTTGATTTGAATAAGAGAAGTGATTCTTCTAGGGCTTTACTGTACCATCAGTTGCCTGAAAAGTTTTGCTTTAGTAAAGGAATTTGGTCTGAGCGTAAGAAACATTTTAACGCAATTGGTCGTATGGTTAAAGTGTCACCGGCAGAACCGGAGCGATACCACCTGCGGCTATTGTTGTTGAATGTTAGAGGAGCTTCTTCTTATGAAGAGCTCAAGACTATTAGACGTTCAGATGGCTCAGTTAAGGTTTGTACGACCTTTTCTGAAGCATGTCTTGAACATGGGTTAATTAGAAATGATGAAGAGTGGAAAAAGGCCTTGGAAGAGGCAATTAGTTTTGAGATGCCTAGAAAATTGCGAGATTTTTTTGCTTTGATCTTAGTCCATTGCAACCCGGCTCAGCCGGAGGAGCTTTGGTTGATGTTTAGAGATTTCTTAGCAGAAGATTTTATTAGAAATTTTTCTGTAGATTTAGCATATGCGAAAGCATATAGAGAAATAGCTTTTAGTATTGTTAAGGGTGGGAAATCACTTGCTGATTTTCCTACCATGGAGCAAATAGATTTAGCTGAGGATGTAGAAGCTACATTCGATGCTAAAGAAGAGAAGGAATTAGGCTTATCTGCATATAATAATATGTATGATGAGCAGAGATTAATAGTTGATGAGATTATGAATAGAGTACATAGGCCTGTTCTTGAGCCTGCGTTCTACTTTTTAAGTGGACCAGGTGGAACAGGTAAGACGCATGTGAACAATACAATTGTTCATATGCTTAGAGGAGAGAAAAAGAAACTTAGTACTATGGCCTTTACCGGTATGGCAGCTACTTTAATGCCTGCCGGTAGGACTTTGCATAATAGATTTGGATTAGCATTAGATATGAGTAATTCGAACATAGGCCCTAGAAGTAGGGCATGGACTGAGTTAAAAGAAACCGAGGTGTTCATTTGCGATGAGGCGCCTATGATAAATAAGCGTGCATTGCGAACACTAGATGAAAAGTTAAAAGAAATCATGAATAATGATTTAGTATTTGGTGGCAAAGTTATGCTTTGGACGGGTGACTTTCGTCAAACCCTGCCAATTCAGAAACATGCTACGAGAGCAGAGGTGGTCAACTCGACCATTAAGAGATCTGAGTATTGGAATGTTGCAAAGCAATATAAGTTATCTAGAAATATGAGAGCTCTAGAAATGGAGCAAGAATTTGCAAGAGATTTAATAGAAATAGGGAATGGTAAATGGAATGATGAAAATGATTCCATTACATTACCATCCGAGTGTATTAGTTTTGGAGACTTAGCTGAAGAGATTTTTGCACATAGTATTGATTCTGAGAATTTTCAAGAAATGGCCAATAGTGCCATTTTAGCACCAAAGAATATAGATGTATCTGAGATTAATAGTAAAGTCCTGGCTATGCTGCCAGGAAAAGAGATTTTGTATACTAGCATTGATCATGCTGAGGATGAAAATCGACAGCGTGTCAATGAGTACCTAGATGAGTATCTGAATGCTCTGAGACCAAATGGTTTTTCAGTGCATGAGCTTAGATTAAAGAAACATGCTACTGTCATGTTAATTAGAAATCTGAATATAGAAAAAGGTCTCTGTAATGGGACGAGAATGAGAGTTGAGGAGATGAATGCAAACTTAATTGTTTGCAGGATTCTGACTGGAGATAAGGCAGGTCAAACTGAGTATATACCTCGGATAACACTTTGTTGTTCCGAGGAATACCCATTTGATTTGCATAGGCACCAATTCCCATTGGTGTTAGCTTTTGCTATGACGATAAATAAGGCTCAAGGGCAAACCCTTGAGCGAGTTGGAATAGATCTTAGAAAAGAGGTTTTCGGACATGGACAATTGTATGTGGCTCTTTCGAGAGCGAGATCATGGAATATGATAAAAGTAAAATTAGATAATAGTAATAGTGACCGTAAGGTCAAGAATGTAGTTTACAAAGAGATCCTAGATGATAGAGATTAGAATCTTAGTTTCATAGAAAAATAGGCGTATTTATACGCAAGTTAGAGATATAAAATTACTTTGAAATTTTTTGTTTAATTTATTTATTATACATTTAAGATACATACATACATATATATATACATACATACCCCCTTTATTTGTACTCTCTTTTATTGTATCACTTTAATTGTATATTTATTTTGTTTGAATAAAATTTTGTTTATATTTGTTTTTTTTTAATTTTAGTTACTGTAATGAGGTTTTGTTTAAAGTTTGATTAGTTTTAAGTTATTTTTGTTAAACTTTATTTATTTTTTGATGAAAATGTTTTATAAACTTTTGTTTAGTTTATATTTTAAGTTTTATTGTTATAATGTTTTAGATATTTTTTTATTGATGATGGTTGTTTTGTTTTGTGTTTTTGTTTAGTTTGGAAATGTTTTAATTTTGTATGTTTAATTGTTTAGATTCTTTAAGTTTTTGCTAGCGAAGAAGGCCGCCGATAGGCGGCCTACTCCGCTAGTATATAAAAATTAATAAAAATTAAACCATTGTCCCTTCCGCCACTTTCAAAGGGCCCAATTCTTCATTAGAAGCATTTTCAAAACACAAATAGTCTGGGCCATGCGGAGTCATTATTGAATGAAGGGAAGCACCACCAGGGCGGAAACCTTCTTCTTTTGCCTCGTATTTACCCACAATAAGACCCATAAATTCACTCATACAATTGCCTTAAAAAAAAAAGAAAAAAGGATAAAAAGAGGAAGTAATTTGTGGGAAAATTTATTAAAAAAAGAAGAAAAAATTGCAATTTTTTAAAATTAAAAAATAAAATTAAATTAAAAAGAAACTAACGATGAAAATAGGGTGGACGAAACGTCCCCTCAGCCACCGCCCAACGAGGAGGAAAAATTACAAAGTCAGCAAGCGCAACTCCTTTGGTTATTCCTGGGGCGGTAAGAACAGTAAAAATACTTGGATCCTTAAAATTAAATTTTTAGGAAAAAAGGAATTTATGGAAAGGTTTACAAGACTTAAGGGCGCTGAATTAATTGCCCATTTTCTTGGAATTTTTAGAATTTTCCAAACTTTTAAAGGAATTAAAAAAAAAAAAAAAAAAAACCTCACACAATGATCAAACGAAACAGTATTAATTGTCATAAAATGGCCAAGATCGAATTTAAATGGAAAATAATTTCCTCTCCATGCAACAACATCAAAGGGTGAATGATCCTTTAATTTAATTAAAATATTCTTTCTATTTTTTTAATTTAAACCTGTTTTGCAGTAAATAATAAGCCCTGGAATTTGTTTATTATTTTAAATTGACTGTCATGCTCTTCAAACCAGGCTGTGGGTATTTTGAAGCAGTGGGGGTTTGCTAGGCTTAAAAATTAGAAATAAAATCCCATACCTTCAAAATGGTCAATTGGACAAAATAGTCAGACAGTCATAAAAAGGAGAAAATAAAAGCTTATGAAATAAGGTTAAAAGAAAGTAAAATATCTCAGCCAAAAATAGATAAAAAAGAAAAAAAATAAGGTTTGACCATTATGTCCAATTGGCCTTTTTGTCGGAAAGAAGTACCAAGAATTAAGCTTATTTTAAAAATAAAAGCAAACCCGTTAGCTCCAATAGGACCGAGTTCAGGCAATTGAAAATGAGAGCCGAAAACCTTAAGAAAATATTAAATTAATAAAACACTTGAATTTACTTTTAATTTTAAAAAAATTAAAAACAGAGAATTTTAAAGGTATTTTTAATTTTCTCTAAAAAAAATTAAACGTCAAAGAAAAAATTGTTTTAATTAAAAATTAGAAGGCAACATTAAATTAAAAGATAAATTTTTTAAAATTAAGTAAAACCTCAAGCCAATAACCACAAGAAGGGCCTTCAATTGGATTAACATTGAAACGAATTCCTTGTGGAATGACCGCAATTCTAGAGGTTTAAATTGAATGAAAATAGATTTAAAAAATACTGTTGTGGACGAATCTCCATTTTTCCAAACTCTGTTGTTATGTGCAGAGTACCCTGCTGTGGAACTGAAAGAAAAGTTCTTATTTTTAGAAGCAGCCGCGGTAATCACCTTAAATTAGCTTCCTCCCCCTTGGTTTTTTTGATATTCAAACGACTATAACTTGACTTAAAATTATTTTTTACATCGAAAATGGACTTATTCAACTCAGCTTGACGAGGCGAATTGAATGGTGTGACTTTTGTGTAGATATTAAAAAATTTTCGGGTGTCATGTTTTTCAGGGGTGACCAGAGAACTTCCCCTTTTTCTCCCATTTCAACAGTCTTAAGCCTGTCTATTAAAAAATACCAATTAACATGTCCCCATCAGCATTCTGCATAGCTTTATTTTCCATTGAAGCATTACATGAGTACAAATGGATGGCCAGTCCATTACGTTTTTGAGGAGAACCGGCCCCACAAATTGTGTAAAAACTCTGTTAAAAACATTTAATTAATTTTAGACAAAATAAAAACCTCAACAAAGTCAACTCTATCCCCTCCATCTTCCACCCTTTTTAACAGAGGTTTAGGCTGCCAGCGTAATTGATTAGGAGTTGGTTCAAAATGGTCAAATTTGTTGGTAAATCTAAAAAATTGAAACTTAATTAATTTATGGCTCCCTAAAATGTCCACGGGCATAATAACCAGGAGGACAAAAATTATATAAATTTAATAAATTAAAAACCTCTCATCGTTAATCCCTTTAAATCGTTCAAAAGGTTGATGTTGAACAGAAGGACGAATACGATAAAGCCATGTCCGTTTGTTTACAGCACGAGGACAAGTGAATGCTGTGCCTGAAAGTTGCTCAGCATAAAGGCCATAAGGGCACTTTTGTGGAGAGTTGAGTACTGGTGGAAGTGCATCAGGAAAGTCAGGATGTGTGCTGTGATGCTCAAAGCCATTCAAATAAGTGAAGGTCTGAAGATTAAAAAATGTTTAAAATAAAATAATTTTAAGTAAATAAACCTATTTTTAACGTTCAACCATTAAACACATGAAATAAAACCAATTAACATCTTTTACACGAGAAAGGATTCGAACCTTAACCCTTTAGCCTACCCAACTTAGAAATCTACCACTACATCACCCGCCCCGTCATCCAATTTAAGTTTATTTTTAGCTAATTATTAAATTAAAAACCTCCTTATTTGTTGTCATAAAGGATTAAATAATTTAACTAATTATTTTGTTTACTTTAAAATTAAAAAATAAATGAAAGAGTAAATTATCTAACTAAATTAATTTGTAATAAAAATTCCCCTTATTAACCTTCTCTACAAATCATTCTTCCCCTTCTCGTTGTGTTAATGAAAACTTTCAATGAAAAATACCATCACAAACGCATAATCAATCAAAGCAAAGTTTCCCCATAAAAATTAAATGAAAATAAAAAGTAAAAAAAAGAAAATAAAAATACCCGAAAATTAACATTAAGTCCTTCAACATCATTCAAATAAAGTGTGGAAAAGTTACGAAAAAAGAAATTTGAAAATCCTTCCTCTTCACTCAACTTTTAAAAATTGGTTTGAAGCAAAGGCCTTTAAAAAAAAGAAAGAAAAATAGCGGAAAATTTTACATTTATTTTAACATCCCACAGGAAAATAGGAATGTGTCTTTTCTTAACAAAAAGGAAAATGAAGGAAAAAATTAAAGAAAAGGAAACTTTTTTCTTTACTTTTTTCCTTTAAAGTGCCTTTTAATTTTTCTAAAAGCCATTAAGCTGTTTATTTGTTAAACTGTGTACTAAAAAGATATACCCTCAATTAGCTCCTCGTTTGACAAGTAAAGGTCTGTTTGCAAGTAACCTAATTAGTCAAGAAACCCCTTTAATGAATAAAATATCTTTTAAGGCATAAAAGAAGTAAACATTAAAAATAAAATTAAAAAAACCTTGAGGCCAACGTACTTAATTTACATCTAAAGCTACATATTAAAGAAGAACAGTTGTGCCACCACATCAAACACCAAAAGTAAGCAAACACTCTCTATCAGTCCATAAATTTATCGAAGAAGTGTTCACCCATATACAAAATTGTAAAGTAAAAGTTTCTGTCTGCAGTGAGGAGAAGTTCTGGAGGAATGGAAAATGTTGTCTACAACTAAAACAAAATTAGAATGAAATAAACAAACAAAAGATAAAGGATATATTTAAATCCTGAATTTAAAAGTAACAAATAAAATAAAGAACATTTATTTAAACAAAAAATAATCCTTTTTGCGACGAAAGAGATCAAAAGTAATTTTCAATTTTAACAATAAAACAAAAATGAATAGAATATATCAATTTAAATTAACCCTTTTTTAACTGCTCCTTGTTTTTCTAACGTTTAGCAGGTTCACTGTAAAGAAGAGAACGATGGATGTGTGGAATAACGCCTCCCCCAGCAATTGTCCCTTTGATAAGCGAATCAAGCTGAATATAGGGGAACATTAAGAGGAAATATTAACTATAAAAATAAACAATTAATACCTCCTCATCACCTCTAATCGCAAGATGAAGGTGTCTAGGCGTAACACGTTTCACTTTAAGATCCTTGGACGCATTCCCGGCCAGTTCAAGAACCTCAGCCGTTAAATATTCCAAAATTGCAGCGCTATAGACAGCAGCAGTTGCCCCAACACGCCCAGTGCTTGTCGTCTTTTTCTTAAGTAAACGATGGATACGGCCGACCGGAAATTGTAGACCTGCCTTGGTACTCTTTGAAATCACCTTCTGAAAAAGGGTTTTTAACCCCTTAATTAATCAAAGAAATTTTTAACAACCTTAGGTTTTGACTTTACAATGTCCTTCCCAGCTTTTCCATTAACATCTGCCATTTGTTAATTTTATTACAATTGTTTTGTCTAAAAGATAAATAGTAAAAAAAGTGATTCAGTAAAAATGTAAATATTTGATAAACGGTCAAATATCGTATATCATTTTTATACCTCTTGGGTAACGTCCACTTTGCCGCGATAAAATTGCTTAAAGTCAAACGGACTATACACTCTAATTCTGCTAAAATAAGTTATAAATAGAGACTTAAGTAAAACACTACGCAAATTTTATAGAACTTAGAGAGAAAGAGGAAAATGAGATAGTAACTAAATAGGGAGCGCAAAATCGACGTTTTCGTCGATTCGCGGCGATTATCGATGTTTATTCGCAACGACTTTTTTTTTAATGCGTAATGCCAGAACTACGTTAATATCGATGTTTTTCGCCAAACGATTGCGAAACGACTTTTTTGAATCTTTTTTTCTTTGCGTCTCTCATCTCCATCATACTCCATTTTTACTCTTTTTCCATTGTTTTTTCTTTACACACTATTACAAGGCCCACAAATTTTAAAGTTTTATCCATCTTTAAATAACGATTGTGCAATGAAATAAGTGTGGAAATTGTATGATGATCAAAGCAATTGAGTTTTTTTGATTCTTTTTAATTTATAAAAATGTTAATTTATTCCTTACTATTTTATTGATTGTTATAGTCATCTTTAATTTATTTAATACAATTTTAGGCCAAAATTTTTGGTTTTTGCTGCTAATTTGTAAATTTTATTGTTAAATAAATGGCTCCAAATCAGCGAATGAATGTTGCCAATCAAGCCTTCAGCATAAATATTGTATCCCGATGGAATGTGGCCAAATAAATGAAACCAGAGCAAAACATATATGCTGCTGCCCCTGGCTTATTGGAGTTTTTGTATGCTTTTAAGCTAAAATTCTATGTTTGAATTTTAATAAAGATTTTTGTCGTGTGTGGTTCCGCCACTATCGAGGTTTTTATTTAAAATTTATTTATAAATGTTGACTAGTAAATAATAGCTGATTATGGAAATAAGAAGTTTAGAGAATATTTTAAATGTTGTCCTAAATAAGAAATATTTTTTAGCTAGTACGATAATCAAATTGCGATTTTAATTGTATAAATTTATTAGAAGGAACACAACAGAAGAGATTTTACTATGAGAACTGGAGCTTCCACATGGACCATCTTTTAAAATTTCTAATCTATTCTTTCCTTCAAGATGTCTTATTATTCAATTATTTTTCTGCTCTTTTAACAATTGTATTTCCACATAAAAATTGTTTTTAAAAAAGGGGTTGCTTGTGGATTAATCACTTCTTAAAAAATTGGTATATATTTCATCCTACAAAATAAGGTGTCCTGTTCTTGACATCTTATTTTACCTTTATTTATTATTATAAAGATATAATATTACAGAATATAATCCACTAACCACCAATAAACTAAATTGAAAACGTCCCCAACTTATTGTTAGACGAATAGGCCCTTTTCCAATTTCACCACTTCCATTTTCCAAGTATGTATACACTAATTTTTTGGTAAAACAAAATATAGAAAGTAAATTAAGGAAATAACGAAGAGACGCAAGGAAAAACAGATTTAAAAAAGTCGATTTTGCGTTCACTACTTCCAAGATCCAAAGTTGAAACTATTTCAGATTTCCGTCTTTTTGCTGATGGTACTACAGGTTCTTCAAGTCCCTAGTTTCATATTCTATCGTCAGTTCATCAAAACCATCCATTTTTATAATATTGAAGAAAAAATTAAAATAATTTCACCGGATAAAATATAAAATTTAATTAAAGAGAAATAGAAAAGAATAAAAAAACAATGGAAAAAGAGTAAAAATGGAGTATGATGGAGATGAGAGACGCAAAGAAAAAAAGATTCAAAAAAGTCGTTTCGCAATCGTTTGGCGAAAAACATCGATATTAATGTAGTTCTGGCATTACGCATTAAAAAAAAAGTCGTTCGCGATTAATTATCGTTTTATTTAAAACGACTTTTTCCTCCGTTGAAAAAGTCGATTTTGCGTTCACTATAACTAAATAAGCAAATTATTTGGCGAATATCTGACGTTTTGTCTTATTTACTTTTTATGTCTGCCTTATCATTACTTCCTTGCTATCAATCAATTCTGTCTTTAATTTTATGTTAATACAACAACATTTTTTAATTTTTTGCTCAATTGTTAACTTTTGTAGATTATTCAGATATTTTAACAATAAAAGAATGTCAAAATTCTTTCGTAGTGCAGTTTCTAGTTCTAGTGGCTCTGAAAGCGGAGATTCTGATGTTGAGGTGCCTGTTGCACAAACTCGGCCATTGTATTTTTCTAATTATTTTTTTTTAATATTTTAAACTAATTTTAGAGGAAGACAAGATTTTGCATATCCAAGCGATTCTGAAGATGAAGGGCCTAAGCGCATAGTTCGCAGTCAAAAGGACAAAACTTATGGAGAATTGAAGGAAATGATTCGAAATTCACGAAATGCGAGGAATATAAAGGACGTCTCAAAACTGCTTGCTAGTATGTTTTTTGATTAAAACAAAGGTTTATTTTGCTATTATTAGGTAGAAAGATTCTTTTTGTATTTTGATGCCAAGGTCTAGGGGTTTTTCATCTACTCAAATTTAGGCTCCATATTTTCTGGGTCTAGAAACCTGGACCTTAAGAAACTCTTAGGCAGAAATTCAGACGCTAAAATACCTTTAATCCATGGAAACCTTTAAACCTAACAGGAACTTGACTTACAAAAAATACAACTTAGAGCGTGTAATTTCAATGTCCGAGCCCCATTTTCTCTTTTTGAGCTGGCAGTTAATTAATTTACACACATTGTTCTATAAATCTAAAGTTGAAAGACTTGTCTTTCTCAAAGTTTAATTTTTATTTTTTTAGTCTTTGAGGAGCACATAAAATCTTGGGAAAAAGCAAAGTTAATAATCGCCCGTGAAAATAGCTGCATTCCTCGTTTTTATATAAGATATTTGGCTGAATTGGATGATTTTGTTAACGAGCAATGGGAGGACAGAGAAGGACGGAAAATTATGTCAAAACAGAATGCAAAGGCTCTGGCAACTTTTCGTCAAAAAATTAAAAAGTATAACAAGGAATTTGATGATCATTTGGCCCCTTATCGTGAAGAGCCTGATCCTGTTGGTTATTCGAGTGGAGCTGTTGAGAGCAATGATGAAGATGAATTGGAAGATGGGGATGAGGTTTTCTAATTAAATTAAATTTTTTTGGTTGGTTAACCCTGTGGGGAGAAACCTGCGAACCCGAAGATTGAAACACTATTTTTTAAAAATCGAGTTTGATAACTAAAAATTAAGTTTTAGGTTCTTAAAGCTGTCCCGGCTGCATTACCAACAAAAAATCGGTTACTTAAGCCTGTGCCTGTTAAAAAGAAAATTGTTCGTAAACTCTCGGGAAGTGAAGGAGAAGATGAATCTGACTGGGGGACAGAGTCAGACGAATCTTCTGCTTCAGATTTGGAGCCTTTAGAAGGAAAAGAGATGGAGGAATTGCGACGATATTTTCTCAAGTTTGTTTTCCTTTTTATTTGGGGTATTTTTGAGAAGAAAATAGGTTCATTTTGTTTCGGAGAACACATAAAAGGGTCTGAACTTTTCAAAAATTGTCTGGGTACGGGCTTTTAAAGCAAATAAAACCCCAAACCTTAACCATCGAAAAAAACACAAAATTTCCAGAAAAGACAAAACAGTAACGAAGGCAAAGGACAAGGAAGAGCGTAAAGCAGCTTTACGTCTAAAAGAAGAAAAGCGTCGTGCAATAATGGATGGGGAAGAAGATAATCAAAAAGAAAACGAAACAAATGCAGCTTGGGAGAAAGTGACTTATAACAAAGATGCTGTGAAGCCTCTTTTTGATAGTAAAGAGGAAATAACTGGCGAACTAATAATTAAAAAACTAAACGAATTGTCTACCAATCGAGGTCGAAAATCGACAAATCGAAAGGTCTATGTCCGCTATTTAAAAGAGCTCTATAAGGCAACAGATGAAAACGGACTTGGTATTGGGTTACTTGCAAAGATTTTGACGGTTGTTATTGCTGCTCTTTTTGAAATGAATACAAGGATTAGTGATGCTATGGAATTTAATTCTTGGACTAAGTTTGTTTAAACTTTTCTTTTTTTTTTAATCCAAGGGGGAAGGATAGGACAACAACCTGAAAATAAGAAAAAAATTTTTTGAGAGAGCCCTGGCCCTCTCTTTTGTTTTTTCATTCTCCCTGGCCTTTCAATTTTTTAAAACTTTTATAGAACCGTCGAGACAGTTAATGGCCTCTTAAATTTATTAACTGAACATCCAAATGTGGTCATTTCAATTTCAACTAGTGAAGATGAGGAGAATGTTTTGGTATTTAATTTTAATTTTTTTAAAGAAATTTAAAACTTTTTAAAGGACAAATCAAAGCCTTTTTCTATCCACGGGTCAGTTATTTTAATGGTAAAACGCTTGGACGACGAACTGACAAAAATCTTTCAAAGTACTGATTGTCACAGTACTGACTACATTGAAAAGTTTTAAACAAATTAATTAAATTTTAAGTCTTTTTTAGATTAAAAGGAGAATCTTCTTTTTGTTCTTTAATAGAGAAAGCCCAAGCCTATGCAGATAGTCGCCAAAAATTGGGTGTTTTTGATCAGAACGAAATCTTGACGATTTATGGGCTTAGAATTGAGCATCTTTATTACAAGGTTTAAAATTCTAATTTAGAAGTAGTTTCATTTTCTTAAATTTAAGTACTCACTTAACGAAGAAGAAAGCGAAAAATTAATGGAATCGCTCTGCAAAGTAATATATTCGTTTAAAAACGCTCCTCTAGCACGGCAAAGGGCAATGCTTTCACAAATATATCATCACGCTTTGCATGACCGTTGGCATAAGGCCAGAAATTTGATGTTAATGTCACACCTGCAAGCAATTGTTGATCATTCTGATGCGAATACTCAGGTTTTCTTTTTTAATTAATTTAAATGTCGAATAATTACTTTTAGGTGCTCTACAATCGGACAATTTGTCAGCTTGGACTGTGCGCATTTCGTCATGGTTTAATAAAGGACGCACATCAAAACCTTTCTGAGATTCAAAATACACAGCGTTCTAAAGAATTGCTTGCTCAGGGTATTCCCCCGCGACAGTCTGAAAAAACGGCTGAACAGGTTTTTATTTTTTTATTTTTTAATGTTGTGTCTGTTTTCTCATTTTAAGTCAGTTATAGGACAGTTTAACGGTCCCAAAAATTTTAAAATTAGAAAAAAACATTTCTTAACACTTTTAGGACTTAAAAGAACGTTCTTTACAAGTGCCCTATCACATGCATATTAACCTTGAATTAATGGAATGTGTTTATTTAATTTGTTCAATGCTCTTAGAAATTCCAAATATTGCTTGTTATGAATACGATGTTCGCCGTCGCTTACTTTCACGTTCATTTCACTACCAACTTAAATTCTCAGAAAAATCAGCACTCATTGGACCGCCAGAAAATACTCGGGAACATGTTGTTGCTGCATCGCGTACAATGTTGAGGGGTGATTGGACGAAATGTAGAGATTATATAATTAATGATAAAATGAATGCAAAGGTTTGTTTAAATTTATTTATAAAACTTTCCTGAAAATATAAAGGGAATATAAAACTTTCCTGAAAATATAAAGGGAATATAAAACTTTCCTGAAAATATAAAGGGAATATAAAACTTTCCGGAAATTTAAGGGAATATAAAACTCTCAGGAAAATATCTATAAAGGGAATATAAAACTTTCCGGAAAATATCTATAAAGGGAATATAAACCTTTCCGGAAAATAAAATAGAAAAGGAAATGTCTATACTAAGAACAACACTTTCTCTCCCTTTTATTTGACAGGTTTGGAATTTATTCCGCAACTCCGAAAATGTCAAGAAAATTTTAATTCAACGTATTCAAGAAGAGACAATGCGAACATATTTGCTCATGTATTCTACAATATACAGCACTGTTTTATTAAAAACTTTATGTGAACAATTTCAGTTGAGTCGACAACGAATTTATGCGATTATTAGGTTTTCTTTAATTTAATTTTTTTCCTTCTTTTATTTTTATTTTTTAAAGTAAAATGATAATCCAAGAAGAATTGTCTGCTAAATTTGATGAATCAACAGATTGTCTAATTATGCATAAAGTTGAACCAAGCAAATTACAGTTACTTTCTCTTCAAGCTGTTGAAAAGTTCTGTCAGGTATCCTCGCTTGAACAAACAGGGGGACGAGGTAGCGGCGGAGGTGGTGGAGGAGGAGGACCAACATCTTTAGCAGGAATTGCACCTGCTGATCAAAGAAGAATGTTTGGGGTTGACAGACGTGGAGTTGGTAGTTGTCGTGAGAAGCTCACGACATAGACATTCATGGGTTTTTTTTTGTTTTGGTTTTCCTTATTTCACATTTTTTTTTTCTCCGCCCCTTTTATTAGTTATAAATAATCAAAACTTTCTCTCATTTCTCGGTTCAACTTTTATATATAAGATTGGATTTGATTATATACAAAAAAGGATTGTTATTGAAATAAACTTAAATGTTGTTTTTTGTTGATTTAAATTTAATTAAAAACGAAGGAAAGTTCCCTTAAAATTTAATGGAGGCCATAATCCTATTATATAATTGAGAAGAGTTTGTCTGTTTGTTTTTCCCTTTATAGTAAAGGTATTTGAAAGGAGAGAAAGTGAGGGTTTTTAAGTATAAAAGCCAAGTTCTTTTCTTTATTTTTAACCCCACAAAATCATCATCAAAACCAACGGCGTCTACATAAGACAAACAACAGCAGTTCATGCTCTTCTACTGCCTCCATCCAATAAATCCCGACACCGGACGGACACGAAGTCTTCGACGCGGCGCTCTATCAATATGGAGTTCTTTCCTGGTGCCTGTGATGTTCAAATCAAGTATTGCCTTAGGTAAGATTATTTTTCTTATTTTTAAAACCACTTATAATTTTTATTCATTCTTTAGAGAAGTTCTGTACGATGGAAGGTGCTGCATTGTGGATCTGCTTAGTGACTTCAACAACAAGATAAATTCAAGGCCGGTATGAGAAACAACTATGGAGAAAGGAGAAGGGAAGATAGCCAGGTGTGAGATTTTTCTTAATTTATTGTATTGTCAAGTTAATTTTTAGTTGCTCTTAGTCTACAGCAAGAACTAGAAGTGGTTCTTCTTGGTGTTTCTCAACGCTGATGTGTACATCTGTTTACGTGCTAGGACTGCTTTTGTTCATTGGCCTTGCTTTGTGTTTGGATTTGCCAATTTCAGTGCAGGCGGAATTCTGCTCACTGTATCTAATCTTCCAACTCTGGTGGGACTTCTGAGGATCTATCACTCTTGACTGTATTCGCTGGTTGGAGGCACGCCCCGTGGTGGAAAATGGATCCTACTGGTAGGTACCTCATAGTGTCGACGTCTATTGCTTCACGCTTTAGTTCGTGTATAAGGACCAAGGGTGATATCTCCGTGGGTGAATTCCAAACACCCAGTGGTGATGTCTTCGCTGGTTTGTGTGCAGTTTAAGAATAGATCGTTCCACAGGAAAGCCCACCAAAGTAGGAAGGTTATATTCAGTGAGCAAAATTTCCTCTTCGCTTAAATGAACAAATTTGAATTCAAAACAACTCCAATAAACAAAAACAACCCTCGTACATATGCAGAATGCAACAACGATGAGGAACACTCTGAAGAACCACCACCCTACTGAGGCATCTTGTCTGCCACTGGCCACATTCTTTGTACTTGAACTAACAGGACAAGACTAGGCTGAAGCTAAATAAAAACCTTAACTGCATCTTCATTAGCGTCAGGGAATCTACCTTAACACGCAAGAAGCTTTCTCTATGTTTATATTATTTTTTGTGTTTTTCTTTTTTTCTTTGTATTTATTTGATTTTTTTGTTTTTGTTCGAGCATTTCTATTTCATTTATTTATTTTCTAACTTAATTTTTCAGATTACTACTAAGATGGAATCTAAAAATGAAAGTAAACAAAAGCGTTCAGCAAATGAATATCGACTAAATGAAGACAATGAACTTCGTCTAGAAGTTGGGAATGAAGAAGTTATTGGTGAACTACTGAAGGCAAGGAAGAAGTATATAAATCTCTATTGTCAATGCATAAACGTTATATACTTCCTCTAGATTTGCACATTTAATTAAAACCGACTTATCCTTAAAAGTAGGGTTGTTCAAAGCCGGTTAATAACTGGTCCCCCCGTAACTGGTCCCCCCCGGTTAACGGTTTACCGGATTTTTAGAGACCCGTATACCGGTTCCGGTTAATTGAAATCTACGGTTAACCGCCCGGTTTTCCCGGTTTTAGAAAAAAAAGTTTATTTTATGTAAAAATCGATAAAAAAAATAATAAATTGATTTTTATGTCTTTTTTAAAGAATATCCACTCATGATTCTTTGATTTCAAATGATTTATCGGTACTTTTATGTTATGGCGACAAATTTCTGCTATTTTTTTCCGCAAATAATAGTTTACTTTCTTTCAGTTATTATTTTTTGAAGAAAAGGTTATTTTGGGGGCATATAGGATTATCATAGACAATTAAATTTCTTTCTGGTAAGGCCCTCCAATCATTCCTTGATACTGCAGAATGAAGTTAACACATACTTCACGCAAGTACGTCGACCAGTCCACTGTTGACGTATGGCCGATTCCAAGCTTTGTTTCACAAAATTTCATTGAAATATTTCAACTAATTTGAAACATGCTTCAAACAAATTAACTGCTTAGATAATTTGCGGTACATTGGGCGTGCGATAACTGGGCGTGCGGTACGCTGGGCTCGCGGTACAATGGGCTGCGGTACATCGGGATGTACCCGATATTAGGAAAGCAAAAAATAAAAGGAAAAACAACAATAGGTTATTTATATGCTATATAAAGCTGATTGTTTAAGGGATCATTTAAGTTGCGGAAACTGAATTAATCTTTTGTAAGTGATAAATGTATCATGTAATGCTTTAAGACTTATGTTATTGAGTTAGAATTTTAGTTTGTTTTGTTCTTGCTAGCGGAACAGGACGCCCGAAGGGCGGCCGACTCCACTAGTTGATTAAATAGTGGATGCAACAGACATAGAGAGTAAAGAAAACAAAACGCCAAATATTCGCCATAAAGTTTATATTTGTAAATTAAACTTGCTCATTTTTTTCTTTTTCTCCCTAACTTCTATTAACTTTGCGCACTATTTTCCATCAGACTGTTTGATACTATTTTAATTTAATTAGGCTTTCATTCCTTGTTAATTGTTCATTTTATTAGACTAATTTAACCATTTCAAGGCCTATTTAAATAAATACAACCAAATAATCAAACAATTCAGCCATTATCTATTTAATAGTTTTATTATTTTACACCAACTCTGCGCAATATTTTCCTTCTTTTTTTCTATTTTTTATTTTATTTGTTTGTCAAACAGTCACCAAAAAAAACTTTATTTTTATTGTACTCATAGGCAGACCGGAAAAAAAATATTTTTGTAAAAAAAAGATTGGCCAAATAAACATTTTTTTATTTATTTTTGTTCGAGTTTTGCGCGAGTTTTTCATCTTTTCTTCTCTCCCTTATTTTTCTCAATCGTTCTTTATCTCTTAATTTCTTCCTTTCCCACCTTTTCAAAGGTAGCGCAAAGACAAACGCAAAACTTAAATTAACTGTCGTTCCACCCCGGACATTTTGACACTTAAAACGGACTGTTCGGTGATGAACTATTTGAGGATTTGAGTGTTGCGTTGAAACGGCCATTAATTTGTTTCTTTTGTGTTTAAATTGGCTGTCGTTCCAACGCCAAAAAAATTGTCAAATAAAAAGACTTTGGCCCAATATTAAATATTTAACAATACGTACAAAACATTTTTTCTATTACTAATATTTTCTTTACAATCTCTTACCAATTTATTTTATTTTAAATAAAAAAAAATAAAAAATATTTTTTCTAAAAATTCACCAATTTTTCAAACCTGGACAGTTCAGCGCCGACACCCCATTTTAGTCTTTGAAAAATAAAAATATTTCCAGACTCTAATGTGTCAGTTACCTAAAATAGAGGCATTTTAGCTTCCCCATAGGTTAAGTTTGCGCCGAAATATCCCCAAACGCCAATTTTAGGTTCTAACGTTTGCGCACATCCCTAACTGATATTAAAAAAATGATTAACTCAAATTTTCGATTTAAAAATTCTGATTAAATATTTAAACATCATAAAAATAAGAATTTGAGCTATTTAAAAAATAAAATAAATTTGTCAACATAATTTTATCTATCATATAGTTTTTTTTATTAAATTTTAAGTGAACAAAAAAAAATCATAAAAATGACTATTTATTTTGCAACTAATCTTTTTTTATTTCCCTTTGTTCTCCTCTATTTAGTCAAAAGATTGTTTGTATACAAAATAATATTATTAAACAACTCAAAGAATTAAAATACAAGGCGCGGGACTATTAGAGGGTCTTTTCGGCGCAGCAGGCGCAGTTTTTTAATAAAATAACCCAACTGCTTTTTTTTGGGATAAATCCGGATTGAATGGAAGCAACTCTTTGAAATTTTTGTCAGAGCTATGTCAAAGTGTTAATTACATTATATAAAAATTTCAGAATTTTTGGGTTCGTATTGTGAGAGTTACGGTTAAAAATTTGTTAGAACCCAGGAACCGCCTATTCTCTTGGGTTTTTCGACTCTAATTTACGAATTACTGACCCAAAACTTTTGAAATTTTTACCTAATGTAGCTAACACTTTAGCACATCTCTGACAAAAATTTCAAAAATTTATCTTCCTGGCAGTGTTAATTTTTACTTCCGCGCCCAACAACTTTTTCGCGCCATAACTTCCCCTTTTTCTTTATAAAAACGAATAACAAGGAACAGCCGAAAGCTGGCAAAAAATACAAAAAAAGATTCGGACAACCTTCCTATTTCTTCCTCTTTTACTTCTTCTTCTTTTTATTCTTTAACTTCCAAAACCTGATTATTATTGGAGTGCGAGCGAAAGTTTTTGTCATGGGCGGTAAAGTTGTAATTTTATTAGCATTTTATATTCTTTTTTCTTTTTATTTTTACTTTATTTTTTCTTTTATTTTTACATTAGAGTCTCAAGTGTTTTTTAACCTCTACATCATTCCACCACTTGAGACCTCTTAATGCTTTCGATTCATTACAGGGGAAGTACTAGACTCTAATGTCATCCACCATACTCTGATGGACCTTTTTGCTTCAATTTACTTCCAGACTCTAATGTTCTCATTATAAATAAAGCTTTCTTTTATTCCTAATTTTATCAGAAAACCAAAGGACCATTAGAGTCTGAAACGATTTTTTTATAATTGATTGATTTGATAGGTGATCTTCTGGGTTTAACCAATCTTACCTTTTTAACCATAAATTTGGTATTTCTGGACCAAAAATTTTAAAATTTTAGGACAGTTTGGGCAACCCTTATGGGCATGTCTAAACAAAATTTCGCGGTTCTTTATACAATAATGGCAAAGTTATGAGCTCCGACGCCTAATTGTTACTGCGTCCAAAAGGTTCAAAGCCTTGAGATTTTTTTATTTTTTGTAATAATAATAAAAAAGTGATGACAAAGTTAAAAAGTGTCAGTGGCCCGACCGTTGATATAATAAATGTATTTTTATGATTGAGTCATATAGCTCCCTATACATATTTTACATAACTTGTTTTTTATTTTTTTTTTCTTTTAAAAATTATTAATATATAACCATTCACCTTGAAAGAAAATCCAAATAAATATCGGTCTATTAAATTGTAAAGCGTTAAATCAACACAAGCATAAAACAGAGCTGAGACTCTAATAGGTATTGTTGCTTAGAATTTTTTTTACTACAGGAACACTAGAGTCTGAGTTTTTTAAACGAGACTCTACTGTTCTATTGAACTTAAAGTTTTAGGAAAGTAGAGTCTGGGGTTGTTTATTACTTTATCAGGCTCTAGTGGCATATTTTAAATTAATTTTGCGAACAAGGACAATAGAGTCTCATGGGCAATGTCTTTTTCTTCGTTTATTTCCGTACTCTAACGACCCCCTTTGATTTAATCTTCTATTTAGTTACTTCAATAAATCCTTTAATCCCTCACTTAATAAATTATATTAAAATTTATATCAATATTTAAATATTCCTCAACTTCTACTGCGCGCAGGGTAAAAGGGGAACATTAAAAGTGTAAAAATAAAAAAAGTAAAATCATTCATTCAATAGTTAATTTAGAGAATAAAACAAATTTTTGGGCGTTAGAAAATTTAATATAAAAGAGAGAGAAAATTGATCTCTCTTTTATTTTCAATGTTTTTGGGGATACTTTCGTCTCACTCTGCTGCGCAAGGCTTTTAATAAAAAAGAACATTTGGGCGCAGTTGAACTGTTGGGCGCAAGATTTAATTCCTTTACAACACCAAAACTTTTTCTGCGCCGAAATGTATATGCGCAAACGAATTAAATTTATTTCTTTTTTCAAAAAGGCTTGAATAATACTAAATTTTTAAATTATTTTTACCCTTTCATTTTTGAAAAATACTATTCATAATCACTCAAGTTGTGTTCCTTTTTTTATTCGCCGAATTTATTTAATAAAAAAAGTTTCCCCAACGCATTCCAAAATAAAGTTTTTGTGTGAGTGTTAAACACTTGAAACGTCTTTTTAGAATTTATTGCGCTCCTTTAATTATTAATATATCTTCCACGTGTAAATTTATATTTATTTTGCATTAACAGATTATAAAAGTAAAATTCCCCGCTTCTTTAAGGATTATTTGAGGCGTAAATCGTTTGATAGACACTTAAAGAGACTAATAGACTTCATTTAAGGGCAATAAAACGTCCATTACAGTTGATTACATCCGTGGTGTGGTGGTAGTGTTTTAGTCTGGGCTTGTTTGTGTCTAGGGTTTGAATCCTTTCGGGTGTCGCTCGCTTCAATGTCTAAATAGATTGGTTTTTCGATGAGTAAAGGGTTGATAATGCGTTTTAAACTCTTTAGAAAAATTCTTTTTATTTTTGTGTAATTAAAAACTTATTTTTAAATTAATTTCCTCAATTTTATTTCACAGTTTTTTTTTCACGATTTTTACCTTTTTACACTCTTGTTTTAACCTTTTTTTTTAATTTTCAGGCGTTGTTGGTAGGTCCTTTTCCTCTTCCTGTTAAACAACCAAAAAAACATACTTTAAAGGTTTGCTTCATTATTTATTTTAATTAAAAATTTCACAGTTTGTAGCTTTTTTTCTTTCAATAATTTGCCCAAAAAACTGTCCGTTTAAAACTTCATTAATACTTTTCAATGCTCAAGTGGCAATGTCATAACACCAGGAATATAGAACAGGACAGGCAAAAACCAAAATTACATCAACAACAACGGCTAAAAGATCAACAAAAACAGCGTTTACTTTATTTTAGATTGCCCCATATTTCTGTCCCTTTCTTTCCCCGAAAGCTTTATTTTTTATTAACCACATTATTACTGCTTCAAATTATTAATAATGTAACAGGAATTGCCCATGATTCCCTTTTTTGTTCAAATTTTGATGACAAAACGGGTCAAAAATGTGAAGAACCTTCCCATCATATTTTAAAACTGGTGAAACGTGATGATAGTATGGCGAGACAAATTGCTCAAGAACACGGAATGGTTGTTAAGGTTTGTGATTTATTATAGGATTTATTTGGGTTTAATTAAATGAGTTGTGGGCTGAGTCTATAGTGGATGCGTGGGGGTCTGGGTTCGAGTCCGGTTGAGTGTCCTTATTTTTTAATTTTAAGTTTTAACTGATATTTGTTGTTTAAATGGATTCCTTTTCTACTCTATTATTCATTTTAAATTTATTAGGGCGATCCTTTCCTTGATTCACATTATTTCCTCTCTGAAGACAATACGGGTGCTGGTGTAAATCGGAGAAAAAAACGTTCGATTGAAAGTATGCTGGATCGGCCAGAGGTTGTCGATCTAATAGTAGACAGGCCAAGGCGACGAGTAAAACGTGATTACCTCGACAGGCCTTCACTTATTGGACCTTTAGAAGAAAATCTGTCTGTAAGGGAACGGCGTCAGGCGACTACCTTTTTTGAACGTCGGCCTGTTCCAAAACTACCGTTTCAAGATCCATTGTATCAGGACCAATGGTATTTGGTTAGTTTTTGAATTTTTAATTTAGATTTTATTATTTTATTTGTTTAATTTCTGAAGAGAGTCCGCAAATTATGTCCGCAAATATTGTCCGTATTTAGTAATATTCTTCCCAGAAATGTATTTATTTTTTTAAAGGTTCTTAACTATTTTGTAAACATAAGATCAGTTTAACTTTCTCTCTTTTTTTACAACCTCCCTCCACAGAAATTCGAAGAGTAGGGTTTCAATCACTTGCGGACAAAATTAAGGATCCTCTCCTTTCATAAATTTAATCATTTCTTTAGATTGGAAGAGCAGTAGGAGGATTTGATATGAACGTACGGGAGGCTTGGCTAATGGGTTATGCTGGGAGGAATGTATCCATTTCAATCCTGGACGATGGTATTCAAAGAGATCATCCAGATTTGCTTCAAAATTATGATCCTTATGCTAGTACTGATATTAATGACCACGATGCAGATCCTACACCACAGAACAATGGAGACAACAAGTATTTTAATTTTTGGTTTTATGGGGTTTTTGTTTTTAGGCACGGAACCCGCTGTGCAGGGGAAGTTGCAGCTATTGCTGGTAATGATGTTTGTGGTGTTGGTGTTGCTTTTTTATCAAAAATTGGGGGTGTCAGAATGCTTGATGGACCAGTTAGTGACAGTGTGGAAGCTGCTTCCCTTAATCTAAATCAGCAACATATTGATATTTATTCTGCAAGTTGGGGACCTGAAGATGATGGAAAGACATTTGATGGACCTGGAAATTTGGCGCAGGAAGCATTTTATAGAGGTTTATTTTTGATATATTTTTTAATTTTATAAGGGTAATGCATTAATAATCGAATAAAAATACTTTTATGTTAAATTAACGGTAGCTCAGTGGTAGATAGTTTGATTAGTAATTTGATGGGTTGGGGTTCGAGCCTCATTGAAGCCCATTTCTTTTCTTCTTGTTTTCTTCAATTTCCTTACATTTTTTATAAATTAAATTGGAAAGAAAATAATATTAAAATATTTTTATCTATTTTAAGGAATTAAACAAGGTCGTGGGGGTAAAGGAAATATTTTTGTATGGGCAAGTGGAAATGGTGGTTCAAGGTTTCTTTCTTCATTAAAACGTTTTGACTATTTTTCCAATTTTAGACAAGACAGTTGCTCAGCCGATGGTTATACTACATCAATATACACTTTAAGTATAAGCTCTGCAACTTTTGATAATCATAAGCCTTGGTATTTGGAAGAATGTCCGTCATCTATTGCAACAACCTATTCCTCTGCTAATATAAATCAACCTGCCATAGTATTTATTTTTTTAAAGGGGTTAGATTTGTGATTAACTACCCGCTTTTAATTAGGGTTAAATCTGTAACTCTGAATTATAAGGGAATTTTTATATTCCTGGATTTAATTCCCTTTTTTAAGGCCCTTTTGAAGCAATTTAGTTGTCCTTTTCCAATACCTTTTTGCCGTTAAAAGCCTTGTAAAGAAGGACAGTTTAGTTTAGGAACAAGAGAGTTTAAAAATGCAACTTTTAATCCAACCAAAAAAGGGGAAATAATCGTCCTTAAATTAATTAATTTTTAAGGTAACAGTGGACGTCCCAATTGGATGTACTAAAATGCACACAGGAACGAGTGCTAGCGCTCCTTTAGCTGCCGGAATTATTGCGCTAGCATTGGAAGCAAAGTTTGTTTTTATTTTCATTAAAAAAGGTTAAAAAAATTTTAGTCCATCCCTCACTTGGCGTGATATGCAACACATCGTTTTGCGCACAGCAAACCCAAATCCTTTACTAAACAATCCTGGTTGGTCCATAAATGGTGTTGGAAGACGTATTAGTAATAAATTTGGTTACGGATTGATGGATGCGGGTGCCCTGGTTAAATTGGCACGCGTTTGGCAAACTGTGCCTGAACAGCATATGTGCACTTATGAGTACATTTTGGATGCTCCAAGGTTTTCTTTTCTTTTTTTTAATTTTTTAAAGTAAGAAGGCAATTTTAAAGAGTAAATTCTTAGCTTTTTAGAGGCTTTAACTACTCATTATTTGAATTATTAAATAAAAATAATTCAAAGGGAAGGGGGAATTTCTTTGGTTCTTTCCTGTCCTTTTAGTCAATGCCCTTACGTTTCCAAAGGCTCAGAAAGTGTTTTATATAAAGCACAGGATTAGACCAATTAAATTAAAAGGTTAAGCGATTCCTGCTTTATCAGAAAAATTAATTTTAAATTTTATTAAAAGAAGGTATTTTAACTTTAATTTAAAGGGGGAAAGGAAGGCTAATTTATTCCATCACCCACAAACAAATTAATTAATTAAAAATAAATTTAATTAATTAATTAAAAAAGGAGTTCTTTTTCTTTCTTTTTAAAGGTTTAATTAATTTTAAATTTTATTTTAATTAATTTTAATTTATTTAATTTCTCATTGTCAGACCTCGCCCAATTACCGGCCGTTTTGCTTTAAATTTCTCTCTAGAAGTCACCGGATGTTCTCAAGGTTTGCCTGTTCTTTACATTGAACATATCCAAATAATAACAACAATACGTTTTGGGAAGAGAGGAGATTTGAAATTAACTTTATTTTCTCCAATGGGTACACGGTCTGTTCTTTTACCTCCACGGCCTCAGGTTTTTATTTTTTAATTAATTTATTTAATTCTTTTAAATTTCTGTTTAGGATTACAATCAAAATGGTTTTCACAAGTGGCCTTTCCTTACAGTCCAAATGTGGGGAGAAGATCCAAGGGGGATTTGGACTCTACTGGTTGAATCGATTTCTACTAATGTTAACATTGGAGGTTTATTTTTTATATTTGAGTATAGGGGGAGTTAATTGGATATTTGAGTCTGGACACGGGAATTTTTTTCCTTCTTCTATTTAACTAATAAACCAATTTTTGGCCTTCTAGAAGCATTTTAAAAAATTTTTTTGGTTCAGACTCTAATGTCCTCTTTTCAAAAATCAATTAAAAAATTCCCAAAAATAAATCAAAAAAATTTTAAAAATAGCCTTCCATTTTTAGGAATATTCAGTGATTGGACAATGCTTCTCTACGGAACAGAAGAGCCAGCACAACCAAGCGATCAACGTTACGGCCCTTACACCCAACAATTTAATCGTCCAACGAGCGGAATAATTTCAAATGTAAATAATCATCAGGTAGGGGGAAATGTTGTTAATAATAGAAGAATAATAAATAATAATAAAAATGGTGGAAATGGAGGGATAAATAAGGGAAAAATAAGCACAGGTTGGCCTGGTTGGTTCACAGGCGCTGAAACGGCCAATAGGGTTGGGACACAAAATTTACTTAAAAAACAGTTTAATAATAAATTAAATAACAATAATCCTTCCCAATTCTCGTCGAATAATAATAATAATATATTCGGCAATTTTATTAGACACTTGAGTAGAATTGTCAATAGTCGACGAGACTGAAAGTGTCTTTTTTTCTTTTTTTGAAATTTAATTAAATTAATTTTTTAAATTAATTTCTTTCAATTTCTAAAAATTCTCCTTTCAATTTTAACGTAAAAAACAAATTTTTAGGTCAATTTAATTTCTGAGACTCTAACTGTCCTTTCTTTTTTTTAGTTGAATTTTTGGGTTTTTTAATTTTTAAAAATTGAAAAAATATTTTTTAATTAATTTTCAGACTTTTTACTTAATTTTTAGACAAAAATTAAATTTCTTTTTCATTTTAAAAATTTTAAAAAATTTTTCTTTTTTATTTTACTAACATTTTTGTCGTCTTTTTCCCCTTTTTTTAATTTAACAATTTTATCCTTTTTCTTTTTAATTTTTTTAAATTTTATTTCTTTGAAAAAAGGAGAAAGGAAAGAAATTAAAATTAATTTTCCCTGAAATTAAAAAAAAATTTTTTTTCTTTTTTTTGCTTCAGAAGGGTGTGCTTTTTAATTTTTTTTTGTTTTTTTACTCACAAAAAAATTGAAAAAAAATATTAGATGCTGATTGACCTTCCCGGACTGATCACAATACTTCAAATTGTTGCATTAATTTTTATCAAATTAATTGGAATTTTTATTTTCATAAAATTGGTTGAAAAATGCAGAAGGAAAAGAAGAAGAGGTAAAATTGGTGATGTTGTTATTAATTCTGGGGGGAGAAACATTAACATTAGAAACAACAACAATAAACTCCCCAACAACTGTTGCTTCTAAAAACATTAAAAAAGACAACAAACACTAACAATTTAAACAACAAAAATACTTTTAAATAAACTTTGTGTTTTTGTTGAATGATAACAAAAACTTTAAACATTAATGTGTTTTTGGTTGAAAAATATTAAAACTTGTTTTAGTGTTTTGAAACAAAAGTTCTCGGTAAAAACATTTACAACAACAAACACATTTTTCAAACTTTGTTAAAACACATGTTTTAATAAAAACACATGTTTTTGTTCAACAGAAAACACAAACATATTAAAACTTTTTAAAACATTTACAACTTTTTTTAAAACAAAACAAAAACACAAATGTTTTTGAAAAAGTTTAAAGTTTTTAAAAATACTTACAAAACATGTTTGGACTGCTGTGTTTTTATTTTCTCTTTTTGTTTGTTTGTTTGTTTTTCTCTTTTATTTTTTGCCTTTATTTTGTTTGTTTTGCATATCTCTAATATTTTCTTTCTTCACCCCTCGCTTAAGTTTGCCATAAAAGTTTGTTTTAAAATAAACGAATTCACACTGACTAACAGACAAAAAACACAAAAACAAAAACATTTAAATAAAAACACGTATAAACATTAAAATAAAACAAAAACACATTTTCTCAGATTCCTTCAGTGTGGTCTCGTTTTACAAATCTGATTCGGGGTGGAGGTTTTCTACGCTAAAAGCGCAACGCTGTGAGAGACTTGGACATTTATTTAAATTTAATTTTTATTTTTATTTTTTAGATTTTTATTTTTTTTAAATTTTTTTAAGCGAAGCGCTTTCATTAAATTTAATTCCTTTGTTTTTTTTAATTCTTTATTTGCTTGAAATTATTTTTTTAATTAAATTTAATTAAATCATTTTATTTAAATTCATTTTTTTAATATTCTTTCTCCTTTATTTTGCCAAAATTTTTTTTTTTATTCTGTGAATTTTTTCAATCAGTCCTTCATTATTTTAAAAAATTTTTTACGGTGGCACTGAACCGTCCTAATTAAAAAAAATTTTTTTAAAGACGCCGAACCGTCCCTGGCATTGAACTGTCCTTTTTAAAAAAATTTTTAACGAATGGCACTGAACTGTCCGTGATACTGAACCGTCCCCAAGGGTATAAATTGAAGGACTAATTGAAAATATTTTTTAAATAATTTACTTAAATATTTTTAAAATACTTAACTTTGTTTACACACTTCAACAAAAATTATACTTAAAATTCTCTTTTAATTGCCCTAATTAGTTTCATTAGAATTTTGTTATTTGTTTTATTTTTAATTAAAAAGGGAAAGAATTAAATTTTTAAGACTGGCACTGAACTGTCCAGTCTAAAAAAGGGGGAAATTTTGGCGTTAAAAAGTCCTATGACACTGGCACTGAAACGTCCTTTTAAAAAAAGGAAGAATTTTTAACACCGAACTGTCTTTTGCCACTGGCACTGAACTGTCCAGTATAAAATTTTTTAATTTTTTCCCTTTAATAACTAAATGTTTTAATTTCTATAAATATATTCCCTGCATTTAATTAAAATTAATTTTTCTTTGTGATATTTTTACTTAAATTTATATAAAAAAATTTATTTTAAAATTAAATAAGCATTTTTAATTCTTTTATTAAATTTAATGGTGAATAAAAAGTTTTATATTTTTTGTTTCAATTGTTTAATTTCAAGTTTATTTAAACAAAATGTTTTATTTTTAATTTGTTTTGTTTCAAGTTTATTTTAAACAAAATGTTTTGTTTCAAGTTTATTTTAAACAAAATGTTTTGCTTCAAGTTTATTTTAAACAAAACATTTTGCTTCAATTGTTTAATTCCAAGTTTAATTATTATTATGTTTATATCGACGAGAATTGGGGAAAACACAAAAAAATGTTTTAAAGTTTATTTTAATGTTTTTATCTTTTAAATGTTTCAAAACATTTTTAAAAATTAATTGATGACATTTTTGATTAAATTAATTAATTAAATTTAATTAATTAAATTAAAATTAATTAAATTAAAATTAATTTTTATTTTCTCTGTCAATTCCTCCATTTCTCTCGTTGATATATTCAATTTTTTAACTATTTTATTTAATTGTTTAAATATTAAAAAATTGCTTAGAACGAAACAGAAGAAGAAGAAAAACAACAAACAATTATTACCTTTGGTGATTTACATTCTGTTGGTAATTGTCATTCTCAATGTATTGGATGTTCTGAATCTAACTCACAAACTGCATGTTTTTCTTGTCGTCATTTCACTCAATCTTTGAGGAATCGGGCTGGATTTAAGTAAATGTTTTTTAATTGTGCGGGCACTGAACCGTCCGGGTTAAAAAAATTTTTGGCACCAAACCGTCCCTGGACCTTTCAACTTTTTTACAATTTTTGGACATTTTGGGGTGGGCACTGAACCGACCTTGTCCCAGGCACTGAACCGTCCATCTAGCCATTCTTTAATTTAAACTCTTCTCTACCTTTAGATGTGTTTCCCATTGTGATACGGGTTTTTATTCCGATGGGGATAAATGCAAAAGATGTCCTTCAGAATGTGAAACTTGTTCAACTGGGGAATTATGTGATACTTGTTATGGGGCAAAGCTTTTAATTGATGTTAAACATTATGGCCATTTAGACCATGGAAGATGTGTTGACTCTTGCCCTCCTGGTTTGGTACCACTTTGTAAGTCTTTTTAATAATTACCTGGTGATGAACTGTCCACATTTTCGTACTGAACTGTCCTTTTTATATTACGCACCGAACTGACCATTTTGGTTGGTACCGAACTGACCCTAATGTTATGGGACCGAATCGTCCCTTTTAATATTGGCACTGAACTTAATTTTTATTCAGATAAAAGTACAATTCAAGCCAAGTGTGTTTTAAAAATTAATTCTTGTGCTGCTGGGTATTTTGAAAGTGATCAAATTGCTGGAGTTTGTTTGGATTGTGATAGAGCTTGTGCCTTATGTCATGGACCAGGTAGTATATTTTAAATTTAAATTTGAGACTCTAACGGTCCTTAAAAACAATATTAAAAGTATCCCTGTTTTCAGACTCTAATGTCCCTATTTACAAATATCTGTTAGTAAGACTCTAATGTCCCTCTTTAATAAACCTAATTTAAGGTCCACTACAGTGTGACCAATGTGCTCAAAATTACGGTAATTCAAGTATTGGTTACTGTCGTCCCTGTTGTTCACCATTAGAACAAAACGAGAACATTAATTGTGAGAATTGTAATAATTTATTTATTAATTCTTCATTGCCTTATTTCCCTACAACAACAACAACAACAACATTTAATTTATTTACTTCATTTATTTTTTCTTTTATTTTAATTTTTATTTTATTTTTATTTTGTTGGGTTGCCTATAAAATAATTAATTATTTTTGTTGCTTTAACAATAATCATGGACGGTCTGATTTGGAGTAAGTTTTTTTTATTTAAGGTACATTAGAGTCTTGAATTTTATTAAAATTAACAACAACTTAATTAGTGTGTTACTAGACTCTAATGACCCCCAGACTCTAATGTACTCTTTTTACTAAAATTGTGTCAGACTTAACTGACCAAACTAGAAAAAATAAGACTCAAACGAGGTGTATTAAATAAGATAAAATTTTGAGACTCTAATGTCGAAAAAAGAAAAGTTTAGCTTAAACTTTTCTGTCTGTGCGCAATAAACGCCAATTGATTTAATTAAACTTGATTAAGGTATACTCCATTAACAACAATTGAACACCAACAAGGAACTTTAAAAAATTCAAAACTTGAAAGAAATGAAGCATTTAAATTATTAAATGAAAATTCAGAGTCTGACACAGAAGAAGAAGAAGAAATTAATTTAATTAAAGAAATAAGGGTCTCCACTAGCAAAGAAGAAAATATTTAAAAGAATTTAATTAAACTTTCTCCGGTCTTTTTCTTTTAATTTTTTTACATAATATTTATATTTATTTATTTACTGTGTTATTCTATTCTAAACAAAACATTTGTTGTCTGTTTTGTCTTTAATATTTTTTGCGTCGAACAGGGCACTGAACTGTCCGTTAAAAATTTGGAGAAATGACAAAATGCCCTGAAGGAATATTTTAATAAATAATTAGGCACCGAAACGTAGGCACCGAACCGTAGGCACCGAAACGACCAAAGAACTTTAAAATGACGTTTTTTGGTTTTTGTTTATCAGACTCTAATGTCCTTTAACAAGATTAATGTAAAAAAAAATTCTTTATTAAATAATCCTATATATAAAATTTAAAAAATAATCGGCAGTGATTGTTTTTGTTTGTTACGCTCTTGGAATAATGTCAATTAATTAATACATAGAAAGAAAAAAGATTATAGAGAACATTTACTAAGTTTTAACGTATAAAATTAGCTTAATCCCCTTCAGTAGGAAATAGGTGAAAATCAAGACACAATGCCAGTAAGGGAAAATTGAGACAAAATGCCAGTAAGGGAAAATCAAGACAAAATTTCAGTAAGGGAAAAGTATGACAAAATACCAATTAGGGAACATTATGACAAAATGTCAGTAAGGGAAAATTAAGACAAAATGCCAGTAAGGGAAAATTAAGACAAAATGCCAACGAACATAAAGCATTACTAGCTAATTTCATACGTTAATGGGTAAGCTGTAGAAATTTTAAACAAAGTAAAGGAGGTATAGAATTCGAATATATAATAATAATAATTGGATTGTTTAAATAAAAATTTAAAATGTCTTGAAAAAAAAAATAAATTTAATTAAAAATAAAATCTTTCAATAAACACCAAAAAATGAAAGAAAAAAAAACAAAAAAATAAAAAAATAATAAATATATTTAAAATTTTAAGATAAACTGGGATTGTTTTGATGACGTGAATGTTGTGTTTGTTGTTTTATTGGTTGTTTACTTTCAACTTTTACAAAAACATTAGTTGGCGGCGGTAAAGTATTACAATTTGTGTTGGGTGGTAAATTGAGAGAAATAAAGGGAGGGGATGTTGACAATGTTGTTGTTGAAGAAGACGTTGTTTGTTGTTGTTGTTGTTTAGAGAAAAAAGAAGAATTTAAAACATCAGAAGAATAAATGTTGTTACAATTTTTAATGTTTTTTTTGTTAATGTTTTGGTTGTTGTTTTGATTGTTGCTGTCGACAAACATGTTTGTATTAATGTTTGGAATGTTTTTATTAATGTTTTGATTGTTGTTTTTATTTGTGTTTTCGCCAAACATGTTTTTTTCGTTTTTTCTGTTTGTGTTTTCGCCAAACAAGTTGGAAGAAACATTAATGTTGTTGTTGTTTTTAATGTTTTTATTCAAGTTTTCCTCAAACATTAAATTTAAACTATTATTATTATTATTAGTAGAACATGTTTGAGGAGAGGAAACATTTAACAAAACATTTTTATTGACAAAACTTTCATCAGAAGAAATACAACAAGATGTTTGTAAAGGGAAAACACAAGTGTTTTGTTGTTGTTGTATAGCCAAAGACACAGAAGAAGGAATAAAGTTTAAATGTTTTTGTGTTTGTGTTGTAATTACATTGTTGTTTTCATTTTTAATTAAATGTTCATTTAACGGAGTTATTCTCTCATTAAATTCTGATGTTGTTTCTATTGAGTTGTTGTTTATTCCAATAGTTTGTAATTGTTGGGCTACCGCAGCAGACAAAAAGTTTTGCATTATTGTATTGTCTGTTTTTACCTTAATTTAAACAAACACAAATGTTTTTATTTTTTAAAAACAAAACAAACCTTCAAGTCAATTATTCCATTTTGTTGGGCAACATGTTTATTACAAGAATTAATTAAATTTGTTGTTGTTGTTGAGGTAGTAGGCACTGAACATAATAAATTAACGTTATTGTTTATTAATGTTTTTTGTTGTTGTTGTTCTTTTAATGTTCGCTTCTCTCCAACACGCGCTTTTCTGTCTTTCTCTGCTGATTTTGCTGCAGAGTCTACTTCTAATGCTTTTGCTACAATGTCCTTTAAATTAATTAAATTTTAATTTTTATAATTTTTAATTTAATTTTTTAATTTTAATTTTTTAATTTTTAAATTTAATTTTTATAATTTAAAAAATATATTAAATTCTCACCATTAATAAATTTTATTTTTTTTTATTTAATTTTATTTTTTTTTATTTAATTTTATTTTTTTTTTCAATTTAATTTAATTAAAAAAAGTCATCTTTACATCTCAACACATTTTTTAATAAATCAGATTTTATTAAATTAATAATTTTAAATGACTTATAATTAAATTTGTAGCCTCCTATAAATTAAATTAATTTAATTAAATTAAAAAAATTCTTTAAAAATTGCCTGTATTTGCCGTTCAATTTCTTCTTGTTTTTTAGGGTCTTCAATAGGTTGGGAATGTTTATTTGAATGTTGATTTGTTCTTTTATTATTATTATTATTTATTCCATTATTATTTATATTTCTGGTAGGCCTAGGCTTAAAAGGCTTCCTTGGACTTGTAGAGGGCAAAGCGGCTACTTCTGCTACTACCTTTTTTTAGTTAATTAACTATTTAATTAAAAAATGAAAAAATAAAAAAATTAATTTTTTGGCATTTCGAAATTTGACATTTTGAAAAAAAAATTTTTTCAAACCTCCGCCACAGTCGATTCCCTAGTTATATGCTGAACAGTACCACAAGATTTTTTATTTAACACTTGTTGTTGTGGTTGACAAGCAAAGTTTTGACTTACTTGTTGTAATGAAAGCCCAACAGGAGTGGTAGAAGTTGTTGGTTGTTTACTACGTTGATTACTTGAATTAGCAGTAATTGATGAGTTTAACTTGAAAAATTGTTTAAAATAGATTTTAAAAAATTAAAACAATTTTTTAGTTGAAAAAAAATTTTTTTTTAATTAAAAAACACAAACAGAAGAGAAAAACACAAAATACACCCAGCGGGACTCGAACCCCAACCCTCCACAACACAAGTCAGCAACACTAACCAATAGACCACAGACGACCATGAATAAAAACATTTAAATTAAACTATATTCCTTTACATAAACACTAAAATATAAGCAAAAATGCCACATTCAACCAAAAAACGTTTAAAAAAGCAAAAATAAAATTAAAAATAAACCGAATTATTATTCGAAGTATTGGCCAACTCAGGAGACGTAAAACTAACATTTCCTCCAGCATTACTATTATTTAATCCACCAGAAGAATTACTAGAAGAAGCATCTCCATTAATTACAACACCCCCAACAGTGTCATTTGTTGTTAAATTATCTAATGTTGCCAAAAAGTTTTGAACAAAAGGAGAGGTTAGGTTTTGTGAGAGTACACAAGGGGAGGAAGAAGAAGGTTGTTTAAGTGTTGGTTGTTGTTGTAAAAGAGCAGAAGAAGCAGATAACTTAAATTAAAAGGCATTTTTAATTAAATTAAATGAATGAATTAATTAAATAAATTAATTAATTAAATAAATTAATTTATTTTATTAAATTAAATTATTTAATCTATTTAATTTAATTAAATAAATTAATTAAATGAAAATTAAATTAATTAATTAAATTAATTAATTAAGAAATAATTAAATTAATTAATTTCATTAAATAAATAATTAAATTAATTAATTAATTAAATTAATAAAATTAAATTAATTTAATTTAAAAATACCCACAGGGCTAAGTTGCTGTTGTTGTTGTTGTAATACAACGGCAGCAGCTGCCGCCGCAGCCACCGGACTTAATTGGTGAACTACACTATTTAATGCAGCCCCAGAGGCTATTGACTGTAAAGCTGCAATCTCTGAAGGTGCAATTGTGTTTAAAAGACCAAATTGGGTTATTTGAGTCAGAAGGTGTTGAGCTGTTAGTTGTTGGGAATAACGCTCACGCATTTCGTTAATTAATAAATCTAGTTGATTATTGACTGTTGTTGATGACTTTAAATTAAAAAATTAAAGTTAAATAAATTTAATAAAATAAATTTAATTAATTTAAAATAAATAAATTAAATAAATAAATAAATTAATTAAAAATTAATTAATTAGTTAAAAATTAATTAATTAAAAATAAATAATTAAATAAAAAATAAATAATTAAATAAAAAATAAATAAATTAAAAAATAAAAAAATAAATAAATTAAAAAATTAAAAATAAATAAATTAAATAAAAATAAATTAATTAAATAAAAAATAAATAAATTAAATAAAAATAAATTAATTAAATAAAAAATAAATAAATTGAATAAAAAATAAAAAAATTAAATAAAAATAAATTAATTAGTTAAAAATTAATTAATTAAAAATAAATAAATTAAAAAATAAATAAATTAATTAAATAAAAATAAATAAAAATAAATAAATTAATTAAATAAAAAATAAATAAATTGAATAAAAAATAAAAAAATTAAATAAAAAATAAAAAAATTAAATAAAAATAAATTAAAAATTAATTAAAAATAAATAAATTTAATTTAATTAAAAAAAAAGAATTAACCTGATTAACAGAAGAACATTGTTGTTGTTGTTGTTGACTATTTGTAGAATTATTATTTAAAATAGCAGAAGAAGCAGCCACCGCTGCTTGTTGTTGTTGTTGTGCTTGTTGTACTTGAATAGCTAATTGTGCTTGGGCTGCTTCAATTAATTGTTGTTGGGCTTGTTGTTGAGTTAATAATTGTAAGGCTAATTGTTGTTGTTGATGTAATTGTAATTGTTGGTTGTTTGAGTCTCCCAATAATTGTTGTTGATCTTGTTGGTATTGACATTCATTTATTAAACAATCCAAATCTGTATTAAATAAATGCATTTCTCTTTGAAATTCTGTCCAGGCATTTAATAACCTTAATAATAAATTATTAGATTAATTTCTAATTTTGTATGAGACTCTAATTGCGCGTTTATTTTAGAGCCCGGAACAGGAACAGGACCTGATCCTGTTTCCTGGTTTCCTGGTCCGGTTTCCTGGGTTTTTTGATATCACCAGGATGAAACCAGGAACAGGAATTCCTGGTTTTCCTGGTTTCAGGTCCTGGTCATTCAATTTTCATTTCCTGTTTCCTGATCCTGGGGTTTTTTAGGCCAGGAAACCAGGAAAAATATTTACATTAAATTTCAAATATTTTTAATTGGCGTTTTGTTTTATCTTTAATTGTATGTCACGTTATATTTATTTTTTAATAAATTCTGAATTTTTTGTAAAAAAAAAGTATAAATTTTTAACTGTTCGAGTTGTATAACGTATACAATCGCATTTTCAAACAACATGTACTCTTTAAGAAACATATTCCTGCCTATAGATATGTCTGAAACCTATTGCTTCAAGCATTTTTATATTTTTATACGTATTCTTGCTCAATTTTAAAATTTCCTGGTTTCCTGGGCAGGACCTGGTCATTTCTAGACCAGGATGAAACCAGGAACAGATCATTCAATTTTCATTTCCTGTTTCCTGATCCTGGTCCTGATTTTTTCAAAATTCCGGGCTCTAGTTTATTTATTTATCAACGCGCGCCAAAAAAAGTATGCGTCCAAAAATACTTTAATGTTTTATATGCTTAAGGTTTTAATAAAATATAAAAACATTGTTTTAATAAAATATAAAAACATTGTTTTAATAAAATATAAAAACATTGTTTTAATAAAATATAAAAACATTGTTTTAATAAAATATAAAAACATTGTTTTAATAAAATATAAAAACATTGTTTTAATAAAATATAAAAACATTGTTTTAATAAAATATAAAAACATTGTTTTAATAAAATATAAAAACATTGTTTTAATAAAATATAAAAACATTGTTTTAATAAAATATAAAAACATTGTTTTAATAAAATATAAAAACATTGTTTTAATAAAATATAAAAACATTGTTTTAATAAAATATAAAAACATTGTTTTAATAAAATATAAAAACATTGTTTTAATAAAATATAAAAACATTGTTTTAATAAAATATAAAAACATTGTTTTAATAAAATATAAAAACATTGTTTTAATAAAATATAAAAACATTGTTTTAATAAAATATAAAAACATTGTTTTAATAAAATATAAAAACATTGTTTTAATAAAATATAAAAACATTGTTTTAATAAAATATAAAAACATTGTTTTAATAAAATATAAAAACATTGTTTTAATAAAATATAAAAACATTGTTTTAATAAAATATAAAAACATTGTTTTAATAAAATATAAAAACATTGTTTTAATAAAATATAAAAACATTGTTTTAATAAAATATAAAAACATTGTTTTAATAAAATATAAAAACATTGTTTTAATAAAATATAAAAACATTGTTTTAATAAAATATAAAAACATACCATTTCCGTCTATCCTCAACACGTTTGTTTAACTCTTGTAATCGTTGAACTGAATGAGGTTTTTCCGTGTTTAGTTGTTTATTTAAAGTTCCTGTTTTATTAAACGAACTTGTTGATGTTTTTGGTGTTTGTTGAGAATTATTATTAATTTGTTTATGCAACAATGTTGTTTTATTAGGTGTTTTATTGTCATAAACATTGTTTTCAATTGATCCGCTACACGAAAAACGTTGCCTACTTTCAGCCGAGAAAAACGACAACTGTTCCTCTCCCAAGCTCAAAACCCTTCTTCTTCCATTTTCTTCGTCTTCTTCCATTTCTTCGCTTTGAAAGGAAGCATTTTTTAAAGGTGTAGAGTCTGAAAAAAATTTTTTTAATTAAAAAGAAAAAAAGACAAAATGTCCAAAATACAAAATGTCAATTTTATAAATTAAACTTTTAAAAAATACCCAAAATTGAACGAAAATGTTCAAAATTTTTGAAATTAACAGGTTCTTTATCCCCACAATTGTTTTGTCTATAATTAGAATTAAATTCATCAAAGAAATTTTCATAAGCGTTTTTAATAGAATCTGAAAAAATAAATAAAATAATTAATTAAAAAAATTAAAATTAACCCAAAAAATGATTAATTTCCGGATATTTAGACGAACAACAATTCTCCTCATTTTCATGTTTTTTACAATTAAAAGATGTTTGTTGTTGTAAATGTTTTTGTGTTTGTTGTGTTTGCGCAAGCGTTGTTTTGTTGTTGTTAAAAGGTTTGTCAAGTTGGGGGAACGGAAAACATTGAACAGGGCTATTTAAAGGTGAACACATTTTTAAATGTTTTAGAGAATTTAATGTTGTTGTATTTGTTGTTGTTTTAGGTGTTTCATTGTTATTTAAACACGAAACAAATTCTTCTGTATTTTGCTCTTGAAATTGGTTTATTTTTTGGTTAGCTAAGTCTGCGAGTATTGAAGCTGCGTCCATTGGTTTTCCCTTAAAAACATGTGTTTTTTAAAGGCAATTAATTCGCCTCTCTTTTTTTAAATATTAACCCAAACTTCCTCTTTTATTTTTAATTAATTAATTAAATTACCATTTGAATTGCACAGGTCATTCGATGCATTAATTCCATCCCGTCACGCGCATCTTCTGAAAGACGTGGAACTTTTGCGTTGCTGTGGTGTTGTTGTAATCCTCCCAATATAGATGAAGATTCCACTGATTTCCTTGGCCTTCCTCTATTCCCTTTTGTAAAGGAATTTACTCTTTCTTTACGTTCATAACTTCGTTTTCCTGAGGATGTTCGTTTGTTTGATGAAACGTTGGAAATGTTATTGTTAGTTATTGTAGGTGTTGTTTTGTCAGGAGAAATTGGTTCTATTAAAAAACACATGTTTTGTTTATTAAAAAATACAAAATTTTGAAAGAAAGCAAAACATATAAATACAAAAGAAATCATAATTTTTTTAAACATTTAATTAAAAATAATAATAATGTTCGGAAAAAATTCTGGTTTGTGTGTTTTTTCAAGTTTTAATTAAATGTGTTTTTTCAAGTTTTAATTAAATGTGTTTTTTCAAGTTTTAATTAAATGTGTTTTTTCAAGTTTTAATTAAATGTGTTTTTTCAAGTTTTAATTAAATGTGTTTTTTCAAGTTTTAATTAAATGTGTTTTTTCAAGTTTTAATTAAATGTGTTTTTTCAAGTTTTAATTAAATGTGTTTTTTCAAGTTTTAATTAAATTCTGATTTTTGTGTTTTCTTTAAAAACAAATAAACATACCAAAACGTGGTGAAATAATTCCAACATCAATAACAACATTATTATTCTCAACATGTTTATTCTCTTCTGAACTTGTTTCATTCAATTTAGTAGGCGTTGTTTGTAAAACATAAGAATTAACACACACAACATGTTCATTCAAGTTTTTATTTTCTTCAATGTTTTCAAGTTTTTCAAGTTTTATTGTTTCAACACTATTAGATGTTGACATTATTATATCAACATTTTTATTCTCAACAACATTATTATTGTTTGTTTCAACATTTTTAATTGTTGTTTGTTGTAATCTAAGTTTAGGAATAGTAGGCAAATTGTTGTTGTTGTCGTTTTCACTTGTTTTTTCTGAACCAATGTTTTTAACTATTTTTATTATTTTTGTGTTATTATTATTATTATTATTTATTGTTGTTATTGTTGTTGGCGTCGTTGGCGTCGACATTGAAGAATTATTAATTTTATTCTTTATTTTTATTAAAGCATTTTTGGCTGCTGTTTTTTCCCCTCCACTACCGCTACCACTTCTTCTTCCTCCATTGCTACTACAACTACTTTGACGTCTCTTTTGTTGCTCCATTTCGTTTACGTAATCGTGCCATTTACGTCTAGTTGTTGGGCCAAAGCTTTAAAAAATAAAAAAATTAATTTTTTTAATTAAAATTATTTAAATTAATTTTCCCCAGTGTTCCCTAGACTTAAGCAAAAATTTTAAAAAAATAAAAAATTAAATTTTTATCTTAAAAAATAAAAAATTAATTTTTTAAATCAAAATTATTTAAATTAATTTTCCCCAGTGTTCCCAAAACAATCTAAAATTTTTTAAAAAATAAAATACCAATAATCCTCTTCAATTTCTCCATTATTATTAGTTAAACGTCCAGTATTATTATTGGCATTTTCACAAGAAGTTTTGTCTTCTAAACTAGGAGGACGAATAACACAACAAACAGAAGACTCTCTAGAATTTGTAGATGTTTTAGACGAAGAGTTAGGTGTTGAAGAACGTCTACTTCCCGTATCCGAAGATTTTGCACGGAGAGAAGAATTTCGCAATTTTAGAAAATAATTTTCCAACTTTAAAAAAATCAATCAAAAATTCTTATAATTTAATAAATCAACCTTTGTTCTATTTATTGTATGTAAATAGTAGGGAACATAAGCAGAAGTCCAAGAACACGGATTTGGGCAGGGCTTCATTTCAGTCACTTCTGTTATGACGGAAATGTCTAAAATTAAATTAATCAAATTCTAATTTATTTAAATAAACCGTTCAATTGTCTATCTGTAATAGCTCCCCCTTGTTTACTCAATGGAACATAGGGTTTAGTTGAAACTATTCTTGTTCCGTCCTTTAAGTCAAACAAAAGTTCTCTTTTAATTCTCGTTTCCAGATCAGATTGAAAGGCATAATTATTAATAAAAATGATTGAGGCTTCTTCGGTTATGAGTTTCCGATATTCTTGAAATAAAAAGTCACCTTGAAGTAGTTCAAATGGTTGAAATGGGCGGCCAAACCAACTCATTAATCTGAGAGAGAATTTAAATTAAAGTTTAAAAAATACTTTTTAAATTCAGGCTCCAATTTCTTTGCAAATTTGGAGGGAAGCTGTGCAATTTCAATTCCAACAGCTTTATGCACCTGTGTGGCACCTGCCATGTGCACAACTAATTGGCCAACTCCACTGCCTAGATCAACGAATACGTCTTTCTAAATGAAGGAGAAATTATTATTTTTGGTAGAAAACGTAGAAAAACAACAAAATAAATTTTTAAAACAATTTTAGAAAATTAAAAAAAATTTTTGGACCAAAAACAGATTTTTTAGGTTAACAAAGAATAGATTCTGTTCGAAGGATTCGAACCCACAGCCTTATGATAGAAAACCCATACCACTACCATTACACCAAACCGCCCCACAAACTAAACACAAATAAAATAAACTAAAAATCAAACAAAAACAAACCGTTGTTGGTTTAAGCTCTTCTATTATCATCTGCATCCGTTCGTACGAAGTTTCTCCATATGTTTGGGACGAAAAAGCTTCGTAATGCTTATTAAGTGCTTTTTCATTGTCCACAGCTCTATTATAACTTCTAGTAATTATTTGATGGATTAATTCTTTATTGGAATTTTGGGTAGTTTTGGAGGACGTTGAATTCTCTTTCCTCTACAAACAAACAAAGAATAAAAAAGAAAAGAAAAATAAAAAGGTAAACCGTTAATGCAGTCTCTTTGCTTATTTTATTAAACTTTTTGGCCAACGAACGGACTTGATCATAACTTTAATTTTTTAAACATTTAAAGCTGTAAAAAAGGAAAAACAAACTTGTAAACATCAACGCTTTCCAATTTAGATTTAAGTGGAGAGGCCAATTCAGGAAAGTGAAAAAGTGCCAACCTGTAGATTGAGAGTTAAAGAGGTTTAAGCAATCTATCTATTTTAGTGTTATTTTTAGCCTTCCCCCTCTCTTTCCCGTTGTTTTACCGGTAAAAGAAATGAAAGAAATAAGGCTCTAATAGCCTAGTAGAAAGGAGAAACTTCTTGTCTTTATTTATCCACCATTTTCCTTTATTTTAGTAATTTTAAATTACTTAAAATTTCTTAAGTTTGTAGGTTGTCGAAAGCAAAAGAAAACAAAGGAAAATGGAGGGTAAAGTTCCTAAAAGTTAAGCATTTCCTTCAAAGCTTTGATCTCAAAAAGAAGAAGGGTACAGCTCAGAAAGGTTCAAACCTCCCCCCAAACTCTTTAAAAAAGATTCAAACAAACCTGATAATATCCAGCACCTCTAAACCAATATTATTCTTCTCCTTCTCACTCCAATGCCAAGAAATGGCTGAAGCACCAATTGGGCTATTCAAACGAATTGGTTTCTTCTCAATATTTGAAGTAGTGGAAGCAGTAGCAATCTTTTCTGTTGAGGTATTTTTATTAAAAGATGAATGATGAGTAATGTGCCCGTTTTGTTGTTGTTGTTGTTGTAATTGACTATTATTATTATTATTTATTTTAATGTTGTTAGACAAAGAAACGGCTATTTTACGGTTATTCACGTCCATTTTCAAAAAAAGAAAAGATTTAAACAAATTCTTCCCCCGAAAAGTTGGGCGAATGTTAAAGAGAAACAAAACAACACCAAAACACACACAATAATTAGTGTTTTACACTGAAAATAGTTAATATGATAAAATGCAAAATTTATAAATGTTGGACATTTTGAGTTTGTGAATGTTAAAAAAATTGGAATTAGATGAAAAAAAAGTTGATATTATGAAATTTAACAAATTTAAAATTGAGTCTCAAGTTTTAAGCTAAAACAGAAAAATAAGATACGAGAGAGTGTGTTAAGAAAGGAGACCGAAAATCCGGAAAGATAAAAATTACGTAAAATAAATTAATTTTTTTCTCTAAACTTTAAGCAGAGTATAGACAACATTTTACTGACTTAATCAATTAGAGTCCACCCTTAAAAGGTTATTTTTTACTTTACAAGCTAAAAAAATTGTATAAAGTACACAAACATTTTCTATATTTATTTTTTAGAAAAAAAAACTAGAAAAATGGATTGGTTAAGGAAGAATTTTAAAAAAGGGGAAAAAGCAAAAGAGCGGAATATTAGTAGCATTAGACAAAAATCAATTTTTGTTGTCTCCCCCCTTTTTTTTCCTTCTCTTCAAGGATGTTGAGTTGATTGGTTGTGTGCAGTATTAGAGTAATATTTTGTGTGTTTAGTAAAGGGGAGGTTAAGGCGAAGTTGACAGACGATAGAGAAGAAAAGGAAAAAACCTTTCTTTACCTTTTATTTGTTCTCGTCAATAAAGATAATTTATATTTATTTTTCCTTACATTATAATAGTCATTCTCAGCCCAACCTACACTATTTACTATTTTAATAATAACTCATTTTTCTAAAAACAGGTCATACCCAAAAGAACAAAAAAAATAAAAGAAAAACAAAGAAAACAACCTTTTTATCTCTGTAAGACTCAAGTGTCATTAATAGTGTCTGATCACTCTCCACTCACTACATATCTCTACCCAAACGCTTTATCAGAAATACAAACAAATTAAACTTCTCCTCAATCTTTCCGTTTTGTTCTTTGTAAAGGTGATCTTTTTTGTCTTGTATTTCATCAAATAAAGCAGTAAAATGTCTCTTCCGTGCAAGGAGAAAAGAGAGCACAACAACAAACAAAGGAGGGGTAAAAAATGAAAAAATGGACCAGAGGGGAGATGCAGTCTCCTACGTTAAAATCGATAAAAAAAAATAAAAGCTTCATGTTTTTAAAGAAAAAATAAAATTTAATTTTATTTAAAAGTTGAAGGGGAAAAAAGGATTGGGAAGAGTATCGAGCGCGTATTTTAATAAATTTTAAAATTAGAGAAAACAAATAAAAATCATTAAAAGCTTTAAATAGATAAAATGCGATAATCAATTAAAATTTATTGTCTCGTATTTTTACAGAAAAGCGCGTGTTTTGAAAGGTTAAAACACACATATTTTTGCCTTTCATAAAAGGATTATACCAGCCTTCAATAAGACAATAAATTAAAGCATTAAAAATTAAAAAGTAATCCCGAATTTATTTGGTGTAGTGGGTAAGCGCTCTGCCTGGAAATGGTTTAGGTTGTTGGTTCGACCCCGGGTAGCGGAAAAAATTATTTTGAGGCGCAAAGGTTGAGTTTTTTTTTAATTTTTAAAATCAGAAATGATCAGAATAAAAATCAGAATTTTACAGAATAGATTAAAAAATATTCAGAACAAATATTTAAGTAAAATATTCAGAAAAATATCATTAAAAGCCCCTACAAATTAAATTAAAAACACCAAACATTGGACATTTTCATGTCTTACTTTTGCACTATAATGAATTAAGCAACATCGATAAAAGTGTTAATGGTTGTTTTAGCTTTAAAAAAAAAGTCAATAAAAACCCCCTTCTTTTCTTCATCTCTCATAGAGAGCGTAAAGAAGAAAAGAAGAGTCTTTACTAAATATTCTTGTGAAGCGTGTGGTAGAGTAGTAAAGTATTTTATAGTAAAGCACACGCACACAAACAATATTTTATATGTTTATATTAACCATTGGAGGGTAGAGTTTTTGCGTGTTTTTATGGAGAAAATTATTTTATTGAAGAGAAAGTAGGGCGAGCGAAATAACCAACCCAGAAGATCGACAAATATTAACACTTTATCGTTTAATTTTGTGAGACTCTAACAGCCAAAAGTTTGAATGGTAAATTTAGATAGTTTAGAGACCCGTGGGATAATTCAAAGAATTGGGATATTTGAGAGAGAAAAGCAAAAAATATCAACGTTGATTTGTTGGTTGAGGTGGTCTTATGGGAAGGACCTTTACTAACGCTAATTTTCAAAGTATAAATAAAATCGATTAATTGACGCTCTAGTCGTCGTCATTATTATAAAAATTCAACACAAGTGTTGGACAGCCTTAGAAAAATGTTGGGAAAGCAAAAGAAAAATTTAAAAAAAGTAAATATGAGGGACACTCAAAATATTTTTACTATTAAATTTTAGCCTAAACTATTTTCTTTAGGACACTAGAGTATCAAAAAGATTTAACAATTTTATGGCTACTTGTGCCCGTAACACTAAATATAAACGCATACTCAAAATAAAACAATATAATTATTAAAAAACCTTTTTCCAACAATGTTTTCCACTTAATTAATTGCCTTAAACCTTGTTAAAAGCCACAACATCAACAGATTGAACCAAATCTTCAAATCCTGTGATTTGCTCTTCTAGCCAGTCTGTCGACACTTTCTCGTCTTCGACACAGCAACAAATCTTTTAAAAAGAAAGTTTAAATAATTTTTATATTAAAAAGATTTCTTTTCGTAAAATACGGGGTTCTACTTTACATCTAACTTGTAGAAAGTAATAATAAATATTGCACTAGGTGGACTCGAACCCCTACCATCACTGAACTTTACTAAAGAAAATCAGAAACTCAACCACTGAGCTACCGACGCACTACCTTAATTCCCCTTTTAATTAAGCCTTAAACAAAACGCTAAAAAAGACCAATAAACTAAAATCTAAAACCTGAAGTTTGTTTATTCCAAAGGCTACAGGTTCAATTTTTGAAGTTCCCCAAACAAGTCCATCTGTTGCTATTGAACGCACATTGGTTTCCATCTCTTTAAGGTCAATTGTGTCGTCCCAACTAAAAGATTAAAAGTAAACAATTCTAAAGGTTAGAAAACAAACGGTTTAATATCATAAATAACATTAGATTTGGCAATCACTCCAGGCTTTTTAGACTTCTTCTCAGCATAAGCTTTAAGTCGCTGTTCTGTCAATTTCTTCTTTTCCTCGTCGTCGGATTCATCACTTCCAAACAGATCAAAATCGTCCTAAAATAGAACTAGATGATTAAATGCTCATATTCTCTTTCACCTTTACTTAAAGTTAACCCTCACAATGTCCTATAAAAGTTTAAAAAGAGGACCCTTATTACCCGGTAAAAGTGAAAAGCATGAGTGAATACACAACTTTAGTGATCTCTTTTTAAAGCTCTCGCTTTCCTTTATTTCCATCTTGTTTCCTAAAAATGTCTCCAGTTTCTGCTTGTGGAAAGCAAAAATAAAAGAAAATGAGGCTAAAAAGAACTCCAAAGTTAAGTGTCCTATTTGCCCCAATCTTATTGCTCAATAGAAAAAACGATAAAAGTATACCCCTTCTGCAGCTGCTGGCTTAGAAACTTCCTTTGGGGCTGAAGTTATCTTTTGTGAAGACCCAACCTGGGGCCATCTAATAAATCAAAAGCCTTGTAAGAAAGTACAGTCTAAAAGAGCTTACACAGCCTGTTCTACATCAGAGAAACTTTGAATATGTTTGAACCAACGAGCAATGTGAGGATAGTTTTGAGAAGATGGAGGAGTTGATTTTAGCGATCCGAACACATAGCTATCCTCAGATGTCGGAAGATATCTAAATTAACAAAATTGAGTGTTCTTAAAGTTAATTAAAAATAAACCCTTTGAGGTAGGCACGCGTAGACAAATAGTCATTCAATTCCTTTAATTGTTGTTCTGGAACGCCATTAAGTTCGACAACCATTTCTTATTTTCTAATCAAATAGATGAATAAAAAGTGAACTAAAATGAATTAATTAAACAACAGTAAAGCAAAAAAGAGACGAAGAGATCTTAAACTTTTAACGCTTTCTTATAAATAAAACCAAATTTCTCACGTATTATTGTAATAGAAATGAATAAGATCGATTTGTTTTATACTTTATCAGAAAATGTACACGAGAATCGCAAAACTTGCAAAAATTTTGAGGAAAAACCACGTATTTATTTCGAAATAAATAGACAAGATTTTTTAATGTCTCAAAGAAAAGAGTACTTAAAAATAAGAGAGAAAATATAGAATTAAAGAAAAATAAAAAGTTGGACAAAATGGGAACAATTAAACATTACGCCAACGTCGTCTAATCTATAAGCATTTTAAAAATAAATAAACGATTTATTGTTTTACGAGAATTTAGCAGCTGTTTTTCATCGATTTTGATTTCTTTTTTCAATTATTTGTCTATAACTTTTTCCGTTCCGTTAAATAGATTTATTTATCTGCTTTATCGTTTAATTTTCTTTATTTTTAGAGCCTCAAAATTGAATAAACTTTAAAAATTATGGATCTTGCAGCAACTTCTTCATCTGCTCAGGCAGTTGAAAGCCCTGCAATTGAGAAAGCGCGTGAAAAGCAAAGACGCAAAATTTGTGAAGCAATAACTGGGCTCAAACTGGAAGACCAAAACGAGTTTTTGATTAGTCGTTTGGCTGAAACGAACGTTTCTTGTGGTGATCAGAAGAAAGAATTGGAACAAATTAGACGAGAAAATGGCAAATTAAATTCGGTTTATTTTATTGTTTTGAAAATACTCTAAAAGCGAATTTAGAAGAACGATTCCCTGCAAAAGATGCTTAGTAAGACAGAAATGTCAAAGTCAAAATTGGAGCAGTTATGCCGAGAATTGAGCAAAGCACAGCGTGAGGAGAAAGAACTGAACCAAATCAGGTTTTTAATTGAATTAAAATTATTTCAAAATGTTTGATTTAATGGGTCTAAAAGCTTTAAAATTTAAAAGAAATTTTCTTTTCCTTATTGCCCCAATAATTGGCCAAATTCTCTGCCCAAAGACCTGATTTCTGTAAAATAAGACCTGATTTCAGTAAAATACTCTTACCCAGTCTTTAGCTCTTCTTTTAGACTCTGCCTCGTTTTCTTTCTGTTAATTTCTCAATTTCTAAGGCTCAAAAATATTCAATTAACCCACGCCGACACTGTCGAATCCTTCAAGAAATCATTAGCAGAAATTCAACATTCTGTTGAATCTAAACAGGAGCATAGCAAACGCGTTGCTGATGTTGAAAGGCTTTCAACTAATTTGAACCAGTTTTTAGTTTCTTTAAATTAATTTATTTAATTTTTTAAAGGATGGCTGTTGATTATGAGACGCGTCTTAACGAAATTAAAAAATTGGTTTATTTTTAAAAATACTTTTTTTTTAATTTTAAAGTATGACGAACGCGATGCAGACTTGGCAAAAGTGGCAAGTGCCAAAGATAAAGAATTGGGGTTAATGCGAGAACAAATCGAGGAAATGCAGAAACGAGTTGGGGAAGTTTTTAGTGAAAATGTTCAATTAAAAAAACAGGTTTTTCTTTGCTTAAATTAATTAAACCAAAAAATCGTTCTTCAGTCCTTAAATGACGAAACGCGTTTAAAAACTTCCGTCGAAGCAGAATTGAAAACCCGCAAATTGTTGGACGAATACGCACAGAAATATGCTGCGTTAACCAAATCATTGGCAAATACTAATGGGTATATAATTAAAAATGTTTTTAAATTTAAAAGGGTTCTTTTGTTGTCCAAAATAAAGAAAAATAAATTAATTAAAATGTTTCTTTTTTAAATAAAATATCCTTTAAGAAGAAAAAAAGAAAAAAATTAATTAAAGAATGTTCATTGTCAGATCCTTTGACAACGTAAAAGATCAAATGACTAAAATGAACGGAACTTTAATCAAAGTTCAAGCAGACGCTAAAAAATGGAGAGAACAGGCGGAGAGTGCAAACAAGTTTTTTTTTATATTAAAAAATTATTCAAAAAATACCTTTTAAGACTTGCAACTTCTCTAAGCCTTCAAAAGGTCGAGACTGATAAATTGCTGGCATTTAAGGATCGTCAATTGACTCAATTACAAGAGCTTTGTCGTCGATTGAATAAGGAAAATAGAGGGACAGGTTTTTTAAAATTAATTTAAAAAATATAATTTCTTTAAAAGTTTGTGGGTCATCCACTGAGTTCACCGAAAACGTTGAAAAGACTGAAAATGAGGAAGAAAATAATTCTAAAGAATTAAATGAAAAAGGAGAAAATAAGGATGACAAAAACAATGTAAAGAATCTACCTGAGGAAAACAAGGTTGATTAATTTTAATAAAACTTATTTTAACCAGTCAAAAACAAAAATGTTTTTTTTAATCGCTCAAAATTAAGCTTTAAAAAATATTTTATATATAAACCTTACCTTTTGATGTTTTTTAAATAAATTGAAGTTTGAGTAAACAATGTTTCTTTCAAAGTGTTTTTAAGTTTTCCGGAAAAGTTGGAAACATTTTAATGTTTTTAAGTTTTCCGGAAAAGTTAGAAAGATTAGTTAATTATTTAATGTTTTCCGGAAAGGTTGGAAACATTAATTAATTTTAATTATATTACAACATTAAAATTCAGTTTAATTCTTTTCATTAGGGTTTGTTCAAAAACTTTAATATATTTTTTGAGTATCATTTTTGGGGTATAAAAGTTTGTGTGAGGAGAATTAATGAGATTAAAAATTTTTAAAAATTAATTAATTAAAATTTTAATTAATTTATTTCTTTTTGGGTAAATGATTTAAACCTGCCCCGCTACTCCATCGATAGTTTGGAGGGCCAGCTGAAAAACAAGCATTTTCTTTTAATCCCTGATCATTCTCAGTCCAATACATTAAATAAAAATTGCACATTTCATCCTCTCCTGTTGGACCAATTTTAATTATTCTTTTTTCATTGTTGTTTATAATACAACGAGCAGCCAAAATATCCTTTTTTTAATTTAATTAATTAATTAAATTCATTTTAATTTATACCCCTTGTTTAATTATTATTGACTGATTGACAACAGGTTGAAAGAGCTGAGGAAGCTAAACAATAAAATTAATTTTTCTATTCCATTTAAATTTAAAAAAACCTGTGGATTCCGTTTTCCAAGCAGAGTCCATTTGTCTTCACCATTAAAAGAATTTTCTTGTACCAACCATCCACGTACATCAGTTCCATGTCTGTGTGTATGTACGCGGAATGCGAAAGGATGCAACTCAACGTTTTCATCCACAACACAAGCTACTTCTAATTGTTCTAAAAAAATTTTTATAATTAAAAAAATTTATTTTTTAATTAGAAACATTTTTAAACTATTTAAATTCAAAATAAAAATATTCAGGTCCTACCCGGATTTGAACCGGGGTCGCTGGATTCAGAGTCCAGTGTGCTAACCCCTACACCATAGAACCACCTAACTAATTTTCTTTTAGTTAACCTTTAAAACTTCGTTTTTTATTCTTTTTAATTAAACTTAACGATGTTTTAAATATATTATTTTATTTTAAACATTTATATTGTTAAAAATATTGCCTTAAAATTAAAAAAATATCAGATTTTTTTTTTTTTTTTTTTAACTTTATTAATTAAAAATAAAAAACCTTACCTTTCTTTTTAGGTCCCATTCTTCCATCTGTTGCCAACAACAGAGTTCCAGCCATTCGAGGTTGAGGCTCCTCTGTGTGTATTACACGAACCCCAGAATTGTCTTCTCCTTCCATTCTGTGCATATAGTGGACTTGAAGTACCAAAAACTGGGATTTTGTTTCCCCACCAACACGAAACCCAACACCTTTAAAAACATTTTAAATATTTTTTAAAAATAGTTTTCGATACCTTTAGGCAAATTAAGTGTTGGAGCGCCTTTAGCCCAAGCATAGATCTTAAATAAATAATTATAAGTGATTTTAATTAAAAAACAACAATGTCCGGTTGTGAAGCGCAAACAGGGGAGCGAGAATAACCAGCGCTAGAGGAAGACATTTCTCCACAATCCCTTGAAAATTAAAACTTCGTTTTAAACATTTAAAGGTAGAATGAAACATTGTTTTAAATAAAGTTGGAATTGTTTCAAACATTTAAACATTGTTTTAAATAAAGTTGAAAATGTTTTAAACAATCAAACTTTATTTAAAACAACTCAACATATTTAATAACATTAGTATTTTGTTCCAAACATACCAACTTTATTTAAAACATTTTAATGTTTTAAATAAAGTATTGTATAGAAACAAGTTGTTTATTAATAAAACATTGTCCTAAACATCCAAAACTTTATTTTAAACATTTTATTACACAAATAAGAATTAAGTAAAAATTTATGTTTACCAGGCAGGTTCGTCACTTCCAGGCGTTTCACACCCAAAGAGGAGCATGTGATGAATTTGGTGTTGATTTGCAATTGGTTCGAAGGAAACTGAACATAATATTAAAAAAAATAAAAATTAATTTTAATTATTCTTACCAATGTAATGCTCTTCAACTAAATCCAAAGGAAAAGCAGTACATAAATAAGTATCATTCTTTTCAAGTCTAACGTCTGGCATTCGCAGATCGCTTGATTGAACACCTTCAGGTAAAATTTGTTGTTTTTGTGCGTTGTAAATATCCTCATGGCCAAAATGAAACCATGCGAATGAACTTGTTAGAGAAAGGAATAATAAAATAATTGAAGAAACAAACATTTCTTAACTGTAAAGTAAAGATAATGTTTGGAATGTTTTCCGGAAAATTAAATAAAGTTGTAATGTGTCAGGAAAATTAAATAGTTTGAATGTTTTCCGGAAAATTAAATAAAGTTGGAAAGTTTTCAGGAAAATTAAATAAAATTGGAATGTTTTCCGGAAAGTTTTAATGAAACAATAATTTTCTAGTTTAGCCAATGTTTAGGAAACATAATTAAACAACTTAAAAATTAAAACATGCGCAGGTATAAATCAATAGAACGAAAACCAATAGAGAAGCATATAAGCAACACGTTTTGAAAGAGAATGCTTCAAGTCGCATATATAGTATGCACATATATACACCTACAAATGTATAATAAAAAGAAAATGCCATAGTGAAAAAAAAAATAAAAAAGGCTTTCACCATTGCTTTATCTCTAAAAATTCGCAATCAATACAAAAGCTAGGCGCAGTTATTTGCAATTCTGAGAATAAATGCCAAAAGGGAAAATTTTGTCACGTTAAGAATTGAAAATGCATTAAATTCGTAAACACAAAACTTTAAAATGTTTTTTTGTTCGTAACATTTTTTAAATTAATTTATTTTCCGGAAAACTTTCCAACTTTACGGAAAACATTGTATTACAATTGTTTTCATTGAAAACAAATGTTTTAAGTTTTAAACATTATTTAAATAAAAACAGTTTAAAAATACAAAACATCCTCCGGAAAGGTTGCATGTTTTTCCGAAACACAAAAACTTTGTTGTTATCTAAAAAAACTTGTTAATGAAAATAGATAGAGAATTTAATTAAAAAATTCAAATATAACCGGTTTTAAGCTTTAATGACCAAATTCTTCAAAATAAAAAAATAAAAGGAGGAAATACATTTGAATAAAAATAAAGAGTTTTAATAATTGCGGGAAGAAACAAAGTTTTAGGGTGAGATTGGGACAGTAATGAAATTTAATTAATAAAATAATAATTTTATTAATTAAGTAGTAAATACACTTTTTTTTAGTAAAAATAAGTAGCGGAGCAGAAGCTAAAAAAATTAATTTTAAAAAATTTTCGCTTCAAAATCTTGTAATAAGTAAATTTGTCGAATCTTCTGTTTGCATTGCTGAGCTATTATTATTTTCAGAATTTTGTAACAACTTTGAAGATTTTTGTTCTCGTTGTAAATTAACCAAAATTGTAACGTATTCAAACCGTGCACGAAGTTGTGAAACAATACGTCTTAAAATAAAATATGTTTAAATGTTTAATAGGAATTTAATGTTTTCCGGAAAGATGTTTTAAGAGTTTCTGGAATGTTTAAATGTTTAATAGGAATTTAATATTTTCCGGAAAGATGTTTTAAGAGTTTCTGGAATGTTTAAATGTTTAATAGGAATTTAATGTTTTCCGGAAAGATATTTTAAGAGTTTCTGGAATGTTTAAATGTTTAATAGGAATTTAATGTTTTCCGGAAGGTTTGAATGTTTTAAGAGTTTCTGGAATGTTTAATAGGAATGTTTTCCGGAAAGTTTGAATGTTTTAGAGGGTTTATGGAATGTTTAAATGTTTAATGGGAATAAATGCTTCCGGAAAGTTTAAATGTTTTTAATAAAGTAGTTGGTAATGTTTAAATAAAAAAAACCTATATCGAATCAATTCAGCCAAAAGCTCCCTGTTTCTTTTTTCCTCGTCTGCGCAAAGTTTATCCCAGTCAACTTCTTTTTCACCGTTTCTCTGTTCCTTGTTGTTTATAGAATTACCAACATGTTTAGGATGAATAAATTTTAATGGCCGTTGTTGCGATAAGGAATTTGTTGCACGTTGTGACTCTGTCAAATAGTTTTGCTCACCTTCAGGTAATTTTGCCCTTAACTGCAAAATCTAATAAAACTTTTAAGTTAATTAAATATTTTTTACCTCGCGCAACACACCCAATAACCGCACAATTTCCTTCTTTTCATCACCAATCTCATTATTAAGGGAATTTTTTGAAACAAGTAATTGTTTTTCAATCAAATTTGTATTTATTTCGTCAAGTTCAATTTCATCAAATTTTTGGTCACAATTAAAACTCCCTTGGTTTGTAATTTTCCCATCATCTTCTTTTAAATTGGAACAAACTGGAGCACAAACAACTTCTGTCAAACACTTCAACCTTCTTTTAAGAACTGTAATGCCTGTTTGGACAGCCCACATTTCGTCCTCTTTTTGCTTCAATAAAAAATGTTGACTTGATTGTTGTCGCATTTGTTGTATCTACAATTAATGTTTTAATTAATTTTAACCAGTTTATTTAAATAAAACATTTTCGTGCAAATATTCAAGCAAATTTTGCTGTCTAACTATTTCTTCTTCAAGCTCCTTAGAGGTAGCAGGCATTTCTTGACGTAATTCTTCAATAGTCTTAGGCTTAACGTAACTGAAAGAAAAACATGATTAATTATTAATTAAATGTTTTCCGGAATTTTATGAACATTTATTTGTTTTTAAATGTTTTCCGGAATTTTATAAACATTTATTTGTTTTCAGATGTTTTCCGGAATTTTATGAACATTTATTTGTTTTTAGATGTTTTCCGGAATTTTATGAACATTTGTTTTTATTAAACAAATATGAAGGAAACTTTGCATTGTTTTCCGGAAAGTTTCAAAATTTATGTCAAAAATAGTTTTAAAGAAAACATTCTATTCAATCAAGAGGAACTTAACTATATAATTGAAAAAACATAAAATAAAACAAAAAGGAGAAATAAACGATTTATTTTTTTATATCCCCAGAAAACTGTCACTTTTTATAAAATGTTTTCTTTCTCATTAGTTTTTAACGCGCACGATTTATTCAACCAAAATAATATTAATACTTAATATATATGTAAATAAATCCCTATACAGCTTTCTATTTTACAAATCGATTATAAAAAATAATTTTAATAACTAAAGTTAATTATTTTAATGTTTTTTTTTAATTTTGCAATAAATTTATTTAATTTTAAAATAAAAATATTGTTTAAAAAAGGCTAAAATTCACTTTAATAATCCTATCAGAAAATTTATTGAAAAATATTATTATTTTTTGAATTTGTTGAGAAATATTCAGGATAAAAAATATAAAAAAAGACAAAAGGATGATACAAAAATAATTTTATTTGCGTCATCAACCAATCAAAAATTTATAAAAAATTATTTTTGATCATTTATCAATTAAAATTAAACAGTAACAGGTTCAAGTTTGTTACAGAAAAATATCTTTTTTGTAATTTTAGAAATAAAAATAAATGTTGGTTTTTTAAAGATTTCAAAGAAAAAGTTAATTTTAGTAAAAAAAGAAAACAAACATTTAACCATTTTACATCGTTTTCCCATGTTTAGATGTTTTTAAGAAATAAGTTTAATTTTGTAATGTTTTCCGGAAAGTTTTTTATATTAAGTTTAGAAATAAGTCTAATTTTGTAATGTTTTCCGGAACGTTTTTAAATAAAAGTTTAATTTTGTAATGTTTTCCGGAAAGTTGTAACATTTTCCGGAAAGTTTAAAACTTATATTTCTATCAAACAAAACATTCACCAGAGTTTAGATTTTAACAAAAGAAGTAATGTTCGCGACTATTCAAACAACTTTAATATTAATTTATTTGCTACTTACTATTATCAGGGCTGTTGAAGAAAACAACAACGAGGAAAAAACAATAAATACTGATTCAACAAAATCAATAAAAAATTCATTTAATTCGATCACATTTAACAGGATTAAAGGCTGTCCAGACTTGGAATCGTTACAACAATCTTTTGAAGATTCAAATAAATTTTGGAGGATAACATGCCTTTGTGGTGGACCAGGTAGAGGAGAATTAATACAAGACGAAAATTTTGAAGATGAAGATAAATTTGTTTCAATTACCTGTATATATGGATCAACGTTAAAAGACTTGGAAAATATAATAAAATTGGCAATAGTAGCAAATAAATCAATTGAAAAGGTAATTTAAATATTCAAAATTAATTAATTTAAAAAAATAGATAATTCTTAATCATGTTGACTTTGAACATGAAAATGATTTACTACAAATACTTATAGAAAACTCAAAAACAACTTCAAAACTTAAATATTTAGAGGTAAAGAAATGTAAAAATCAACCTAAATTTACTGAGAAAGATGAAGAAAATCAAAGGGTAGAAACCTTTGATGAATTAGAATGGATAATAATTGAAGAATGTTTTATTGAAGAAATGCCTTTAGCTTTATTAAAACGAACACCAATGTTGAAGGGGTTTTTGTTAAGCGGAAATAAAATACGCGCATTAAGTGTAGCAGATTTTGAAGTTTGCAAAGCAAGTGTAAGTTAAATATAAAATAAACTTGAATTAAACATGAAACACAAAAATAAACTTAAACATGAAGCACTCATAAAATAAACTTGAATTAAACATGAAACACTTAAAATAAACACAACTTAAAATAAAAATAAACTTGAATTAAACATGAAACACTTAAAATAAACACAACTTAAAATAAAAATAAACTTAAATTAAACATGAAACACTTAAAATAAACACAACTTAAAATAAAAATAAACACGAACTGAACATGAAACTTAAAGATAAACTTGAAAACTTAAAACTTAAAGTTTAATATTTTCCACTTTTAAAGTTGGAAACAATTAACCTAGCAGGAAACCTTCTCTCTTCCCAAATTGAAGCAGGCAGTTTAAGTCAACTTGAAAAACTTAAAAACTTGGAAATTGGTGAACATAATTTTGCTAGTAGTCAACTGCTAATAGAAATAGGGAAACTTACAACACTTGAAGTAAAATTAATATTTTAAAATTAAAAAAAAAAAAGTTAAGAATTTGGATATGTCTCAAATGGACGGAATTGAAAGAACTCAAAGTTTTTTAAATTTTGAAAGAATGAATTCATTAAAAAGACTTTTATTAACTGGATGTAATTTAAGAGTGTTAAATGCTTCAAGTTTTGTACAATTCCCAGCACTAGAAATGGTAAAAATTTCTTTTAAAGAGATTTAAAAAAGGTATTTTTTTAGTTGGATCTACGTGTTAATTTAATAGAAAAATTAGAGAATGGATGTTTTACAGGCTTGGACAATTTACATTCTCTTTCATTGGCAGGGAATTTTTTAAAGTAAACAAGTTAAAAATAAATAATTTTAAAAACATTTTTATAGAGAAATACCCCACAAAGTATGGAAAGAATTACCTAATTTAGAAACTCTTGACCTTGGCTGGAATGATTTTAGGTCACTAAATAAAAGTTCTTTTGAAGAGATTTCCCAGAAAATAGAGAGAATAAATTTACGAAATAATGAAGTGCTTAAACAGATAGAAATTGGAACGTTTGAAGGGTTAAATGAATTGAAGCATTTAAATCTGAGTAATACACTAATTGGTAAAATAGTAAAAGGGCAACTAAACAATCTACCTAAACTTGAAGTAAGTGAACTTAAAAAATAAATAAACTTAAAAAATAAATAAATCTGAACATAGAAAATAAAAATAATTAAAACATGAAAAGTAGTTAAAACATAAGAATAAACTTAGAAAAATGGACTAGGAAAATAAACCTTAAACAACACAAGACAGACATAACAAAAACATTAAAACAAACAAACAGAACAAATAAAAGTTTTAAAACAAACAAACAAACCTAAATAAAAAGAAATATTTAAAACATTGAACAAACAAACTTAAACCAAAAGAAAGAAATGTTTAAAACAAACAAAGTTTATTTTAAATAAATAAAAGTTTTAAAAACATGTTCGTTGATTCTAAAAGCATATAATTTAGGAATTAGATTTGTCTGCTTCAAACATTTCTTTTATTGAACCTAGTGCATTTGAATCATTTAAAAAATTGGAATCACTCAATTTAGCATCAAATAAACTTAAATATATTGATGTAAATTTGTTACAATTACCAAATTTGCGATTACTTGATTTGTCCAATAATCCCTGGATTTGCGACGAAAAAATGCAAAACATTGCTTTACTTATCGAGGATAAATACAAAAATGCAGCACTCGAAAAAAACGATTTTGAATTGCGCGAAGAATATAAAACTCAATGTGATAGGCCTTACACTCGACGGGGCGAATCAATTTTTTCGATTGTTGGAATTAATAAAAACGAGTTGAGTTACAATGCAAAAGAAGATACAACAATAGCAACAATATCAACAACGAATAAAGAAAATTTGTTTGGAGAAAATAGTGTTGAGAATGCTACAATTGATTGGAAAGCGGTAAGTTTCAAGTCAGAAATAGAAACAAAGGAAGACATGTTTAAAAAACGAAAATATATAAACAATAAAACAAGGAAACATTTCAAAACATTAGACAAACATTTAAAAATAAAACAAACATTTAAAACACCAGAAAACATTAGAGAAAATAAAAACACATTTCAGAGCATCAGAAAAACATTAGAGAGAATAAATACATTTCAGAACATTAAACAAACATTTAAAAATAAAGCAAATATTTCAGAACATCAGAAAAACATTTAAAAATAAAACAAACATTTTAACATTAAAAAAATTAAAAATTTTAATTAAAAACAGATAACATTATTGGTTGGCAGTAATATAGACGAACATTTAAATTTTACAAGTTTATTAGAACAAGATGAGCAAGAAGATGCAAATAAACCAAAATATGACATAAATGCAATTAGATATGGAGAAAAATCATATCTTCCAAAAAAGGAGTTAGCTAATACATGGATCTCAGGAGTAACTGTAACACTTTTGATAATAACCACTGCATTTTGTATTATTTTTGTAGCAAGGCATAAAAAGGTTAATTAATTAATTAATTAAAACACAACACTTTTCAGAGTGTTCCAGACGAAATAAAAAACGAACAAGTCAAAAAACCAAAAGAAGTCACAATACTAGAAGAAACAGAAAGGACACAGAAAATAACTACACCAGAATTATCAAACTCACAACAAAAACAAGAACAACAAAAAACATGTGAAAAGTTGGAAGAAAATTGTGCAATTACTGTTTTTTAATTATTAGTATTAATTTATTAAAATGTATAAATAAAATTAGTATATTGTTAGTTTAATGTTTATTTAGTTTTTTCAAGTTTGTTTGTTTCCAAGTTTATTTAATAATACCCATAGCTTATATTTAATTCAAGTTTGTTAGTTTCTAAGTTTATTTAATACACTTATAGCTTATATTATTTAATTCAAGTTTGTTTGTTTCCAAGTTTATTTAATACACCTATAGCTTATATTATTTAATTCAAGTTTGTTTGTTTCCAAGTTTATTTAATACACCTATAGCTTATATTATTTAATTCAAGTTTTTAGTTTTCAAGTTTATTTAATACAATTATAGCCTATATTTAATTCAAGTTGCTTATTTAAGCTTCATGTTCGTTTCAAAGTTTATTTTTTTAAACACCACTTAGGCTACAAAAACAAACATGTTTTTACTCAACTAATGTTTTTATTTTTAATAAAACCTACGGTTTAAAGTCCACAGCATCAAATAAAGCAGTTGTTGTTGTAATTTCATTTTGTTCGTTTAATAAAGAATTGTCGTTGTTGTTTTTGCGAATGTTTGTTGAAATTGAATTTAAAAGGAATGTTTTAACCAACGATTGAGACATATGAAATATTAAATGTAGTATAACACCAACAGCGGGTAAACCCATTTTATTCAAAGCCTCCTATAAAATCATATATTTTTAATTAATTAAATTTAAAAAATACATGTTGAAGGATGAGATGTGCTTGTCGAAATATATAACCTAAAAGATGATAGTTTTCAGTAGGCAGTTGCAATAATAATTTTTTAAGTTGTAACGCACAGTGGCAAATGCAAACATTTTGGGAATTACAGTCACATTCTAGAGACATAATTTAAAAGTAAAATTAAATAAAAAACCTTTAGCAATCTTTTCAAATTTAGCTTTTAATTCTTCTGTTAAAATGTGATTTGAAGGCATATTTTCAGGCAGATTGTGTAGAAAGCGTTTAAGTAAGCCTGCAGCTTCGTGTGCATCCTAAAGGTAAAGAAATAAAAATTAAAATAAATAAAATTAAAAATAAACCTGAAAGACTATGTCGTTTCTTTTCTCAGAATTAGCCATAGATTCGAGTTCATCTAGCCTAGATTTGGGTGAAGAAACGCGAAAAATGCCTTCCAACTCAAGGCCTATTTAAAATTTAATTTAAAAAAATTTAATTTAAATTAAACCGTAAAAATTAATATAATCCAAGCATTCCCTAACTAAAGCAGGTACAGGCACACCATCAAAAGAAGGATTGTTTTTAACAGCTTGAGCAAGTGGGACATTAAAAACTTGAACTGATCCAATTTTACAAATATTTGTAGTTGTCCCTTTTTTACTACTTTTTTTGCCAAAAATGTTCATTTTTCTACATAACTGAAAAAGAAAAAAAAATTAAAATTAATTCCGTTTATAAAAATACACAACTAAAAAATAAACAAATTGATGAGTGATTGAAGTGTAAAACGACTTCCCTTTATTCTTCTTTTTTTTTTGTTAACACACCAACAAAAAGAAGAATGTGTGCTGCTCTCACACGATAAATTTATATAGTGTTTTTGTTGCTGCTGGTTTAGTTAACTAGACTGTGCGCAAAAAAACGCAAAAAAGATAAAAAAAAATTTTTTTTTAATAAAAAAATTTTTTTTTTTATTTTCAGACCGTTAAATTTTTTATTTTTTTAATTTAAAAAATTCTGAAAATTGCGTTAAATTTAAACAGTCTTTTTACCCACACACAATCAGCCATTCACTTTAACTGCACCTACATATGTATATAATTCTTTTTTAAAATGAATGGCCAGTAGTATGGGAAAATTTGTAAAAAATGTTAAAAAGAAGAGAGGGAAGTTACAAAATAATTTAAAAAAAAATTAATAAAAATATTTTTAGGGATATTTTCACCCAAAATAAAATTAATTAAAAATAATTTGAATAGTATAACTAAATTTTATAATTTATATTCGAAGGGTATGTATAAAAACAATATTAAAATATAGTAGAATATTTTCTTCTACGTTCAAAAAAAAAATTAAGCGAAAATAAAATTTAATTTTCCATATTAATCAGCCAAATCATGTTGAGCAAAATAACTAGAGATACTTAAAAAGAAAAAATGTTTAAATTAACCAAACAAACATTGCTTTAAAATAATGTTCATAAACTTTTCCGGAAAACATTTAAAATAAAAATGTTTATAAACTCTTCCGGAAAACATTTAAAATAAAAATGTTTATAAACTTTTCCGGAAAGAACTTTATTTTCAATTTTCAGTTAAACATTTAATTTAAATGTTTTCCGGAAACTTTCAAAAATTAAAATGTTTTTTAGTCTTTAAAAACTTACATTGTAATGAACCAACTCAGCTCATAAATTTCATTAAGTTCGTCTTCATTCATTTGAGATCTCCATTCACGACATTTACGGCAAAAATCACGCAAAGCAGAACAAACATCATGTAATAAAGGCTTTTTAACAACCAATAATAATGCAAAAATCCATTCAAGAATAGCTCGGGTTTGTCCATTTTCAATAATATACTTTAATAATTAAAGTTAGAAAAATCAGAATTTTAAAAAATCAGAATTTTAGAAAATCAGAATTTAAAAAATCAGAATTTATTAGAAAAATCAGAATTAAAAAACCTCAGTATGGTGCATAATAAGATGATTCACCTTGTATAAATAAACTTAATTAATTTAAAATAGTTGATGTATTTACTTGATTATCGCTCAAACTTTTAACTAATCCAAACATCGGTGGTGTGCCCTTATGATGTGCAAATTTATTTAATTTGTCCTTATCGTTCTCAGAAATTTCTAATTCTGGAATTCTTCGTTCAAAACAAATCTGACCCCAAGCCTTTGAATCTCCCTTTTAAATTTAAAGGTTAAAAATAATTAAATTAAATAAAAAAAAACCATGGCAGGAAATTTAACGTCTTGAAGAAAATTAATAGGAGGCTTTCTACCTTCCAACAGGGAACGATCCAAAGAAAATTGGTTTACCTCAAAATTTAAATTAAAATAAAAGAATTAAAAAGAAAACCTTGGCAGTTCTCCATTCCTTATCCGGACCAAAACGATTAGTAAAAGTAAAATGTTGTTGTTGATCTTCTAGTGGTAGTGAGGAATTATTGTTCAATTTAGAGGTGGTTGGATCCGGACTTTTTGCCATTATAAGACTAAGATTTGGAGCAACCGCAATAGCTGGTTGTTTAGAACGTCCAACAATAACCTTAAAACCAGGTTTTAAAAAAGAAAGGGCAATCTTTTGGAAGCGAAAAGGAGATGAAATTTTATCCCAATAAGTTTTTTAGAATTGAGTGGTAAAATAGAAGGTAAAATGCCCCAATTTTTAACCAAAAATTAAAAGGAAAAATTAAAAAATAAAGAACAAACTTGTTTCAAATACTCTTCCGCTGTCATCGCCGGTTTATTCAAATCAACCTTGTTAGGATCGAAAGGACCCACATCAAAGAAAAGTTTGGTTGGATGTTGATCCATATCCATAGGTTCATCATCTCCACTTTCGTTATCATAATCCATGCAAATTGAAGAGAGTAAAATAATTTAATTTAATTAAAATGGAGTCTCTAATCGCTAAAAAAAGAATTAAATTTAATTAAAATTATAAGAAGAAAAAAAAATATTTAAAGAATAAATAAAGAATAAAATAGCACTTTATTAAATAAAAATTAAAACCTAAAAAATATTTAATTCAAAAATATAATAATTTAAAAAAATAACAATAAAACAACAAAATAAAGAAAATTAAAAAAACTTTTTTAATTTTATTGAATTTAATTTTTTCCAAAAAAGGTGAGTCTTTAACCGGCCTTAAAATTTTTAAAAATGAAAAATAAACAATAAAATAATTAAATTCTATTAAAGCACCAAATTCCCTTTTTGAACATGGAGCTCTAATAATTTCCAAGCCGTTGCTGGATTAAATTCCTCCATATCCCGGCACAATACCCAAACGTGATGGACACGTATTGCATTATTCTAAAATTAAAAAAATAAAATTTAAATAATTAAACAATTTTTAAAAGAATTTAAAAAGAAAAAAGAGTCAAATAAAAGTTAAATAAAAATACCAGATCGCCTTCGATCACTTTTCCTTCACTATTCTTCACCACATGTAACATAAAAACTTGAAATGTAATAACTAGTGCTGGTCCTTGATCCATCATTTTTCCTGATACCAACTGAAAAATAAATTAAAAAAAAAAAGTTTAATTAAAAAATAACCTCAACTTTGCTAACATCAATTATTTGTGAATCAAAGGTATTATAATCAACTTTAGAATATTCATTAATGCTTTGAGAAATCATTTTAAACGCCTTAAATACATTAAGAATTAATGTGTTTTTTTATATTTGTTTTTTAAATTGTTAAACTTTCCGGAAAAATCAGAATTAATTTTTAAAACTTTTCCGGAAAATAGGAAATAATAATTAAAACTTTAGGAAAAATCAGAATTTATTTTTAAAACTTTCCGGAAAAATCAGAATTTTTAAAATTGGTTCCCCCTTTTTTTATTTAAATATAACTCGCTCTTTCATAGCACCAATCGTTTAGTACACCAACATTCATTTGAATAACTGCCTCCAAAATGTTTGGAATAATTTCTTTTTCACAAAATCTAAGCCAATCGTGTTTATTAAAGTTAGGGTCAACTTTAGTTATTTCAGTAAGTACAATGGAAACATCATCTTGAGGAGCTGAAAAAGAAAAAATGGCGTTCCTTTTGAGCAAATAAAGAATCAATCTTAGAAATCAAAAAATTACAAACTAAATGCAAACTGAATTCTTTCATAAGTTGAACGAACACCCCGAAAAACCAGATTATCACTCTCGTCGATGCGCATTTTCCAGTCCAAAATTTCTTTAAAAAAATTAAATAAAAATAAAATTTTAATTTAAATTCTTTTTCATACTATTGTAATAAGGATTTGATTCAGAAAATGCTTTCCAACCAGAATACCAACGAGATTCCTTATGTAATTCGACTTGGGTTGCCTCACTGAAAGAAGAATTTTTTTCGTTATAATCTTTTAATTTAAGTTGCACCTATTGACTTCCACACGACGTTGAGCAAAAGAAGAGGTAAACGAATCGGTACGCATTTTTAATTCTTCTAAAAAATAGGCAAATAATTTAGATTAAAAAATAGACTTTTGACCTCTTTTTAAAGAAAAAAGGGCCATTTTTAAGGGAAAATGAACTCAAAAAATTGTATTAATTCAAAAAACCTGGCTTTGTATACATTCTGACATCTGCCAATTTATCAATTTCTGAGGCTGTGGTTGATACTTGTCTGTAAACCTGTGTATCTCCCACTTGCTTTGCTACTTGTTCTGCAACCTCAGCTGCAGCTTTTAACTGTTTAATTGCATCTTGGCTAAGCTGGCTTTCTTTGACTCCTACCATCAACTTACAAATGAGGAAAATTAAACTAATTTTTCAGACCTTAAAAACCTTGTTTACGTAATCGGAAAATTCGGTTAATTGGTGTTTAATTAGCTCTGAACTTGCGTTTGTTTCCTTCTGAATTTTAATCTAAAAATGTAAATAAAGTTTAATGAACACGAGCATTTTAAATATACATATTTTTGCTTAACAGAAGAATCATTCAGTTCTTTTAGTCTTTCTTGAAGTAGCCTCTTGTTCTCCTAAATTAAATATCTTAGAGTTAAATAGTCTGGGCCGAACAAGGGACTGAGCGAAGGAAAAAACCAAATTACAGGAGGATCAGAATAACCAGAAAAATGAACTCCGAAGGTACAAGAAACCCCAAAGAAACCCCACACAAAACTCTAAAGTAAATAAGTCATAATAAAACCTGTAGCTCCTTATTTTTTTCAAATTCCTGCTTAATATTTTCAATTAATCTGCCTGGTAGGCCCTTGTAATGCCGGCAAAATGTTTTAGAAAATCGTGATATTGTAGTAATATTTTGTGAAAACATAATCAATTAAGTATCTCAATTAAATTATAAAATAAAAATTTCACAATTAAACGAACGGAATTAAAATAATTTTGAAATTTATTCGTAAAAAAAGGAATGATAATTCGTCTTTCAACAAATTAAGGTTTTTGTTCTTTATATTCTTTTAGATATTTTGAAATTAACTTTTTGATATTCAGATAGACGCCAACAAAATTTACAAATTGGTTACACGTAAAAAATTTGTCGAAATATCTAATTTAATTAAATTGTTTTTTCTCAATAAGTAGTCAGTTACCTATTTGTCTCATTTTTCTACATTTTTTAAACTGTCAATTCTAATTAAGATTAATTAGAATGTAAAGTTTAGACTTTTCTTCTGCTAATACACTTATATTTATAATTATTTTCATTTTGGATTTCATAGGTATTATGAAAACTGACATTTTTAATTTTAGGCATTATTAAATTGACACTTTAAAATAATATTTTACCAGACAAACATTTTTGTAGTTTTATTTTCATGAAGACAAGTAATAACAAAAAACTAGACCTACTTAACTTTATTGATAAATACCCTAGGAATTTTTAAAAAATTAAGATTTTTTTACATTACCCTATTTTTGACCATTTTTTAATTGACCATTTTTAAGTTGTCATTTATTTTGTCCCTTTTGGTGAAACGAAAATTTTCCATTTTTTATTCACTTGCGACTTTTATTTTTTTCTCTTTCTTCATTTTCTCTCTTTATTTCTTTCTCTCTTTTATTTATCTCTCATTGTGGGAGGAGCTAAAAGTTGCCCTATAAATGTCGGTGCATTTCTCCGCTCCCTTCCCATTTTTCATTTATTCCTTTATTTTTTTCTAACTCTATTTCTACTTTAAAATTTTCTTCATCCATTTAAAGCTTGTTTTAGGCTTTTTTAAAGTTCAGTGTGTAAAAATTTGATGTGAACTGTGCAGACTTACCCTGTCGGCATTTTTAAAAAATTTTACTATTTCTCTATCGATTTTTTGTTTACTTTTCGATTTTTTATTTTTATCTGATTTTTGCCTTCTTTTTTGTTTGCTTTTTCTTCGTTTTTTTATTTTTTATTCTTATAATTTTTTTTCAGTCTTAGACGTATATTCTTATAATAATGACCGAAAGCGAACTTCTCACAAGAAATCCTCAATCAAGTATACATGCGCCACCACCTCATCAGCACAGTCAGCAACAATTACAGCAGCCTTCGACTTCTTTGTTGCTTAATGCAAATATACGACTTGATTCGAAGCCTGAAACGTTAAGTACAATGAATTTAATCAATGTATTTTTTTTTTTTTTTTTAACCTTGGGGTATAGGGTAGAAGATGGATTATGTATTTTATAATTTTTTACTTTTAAATTAGAAACAAAAGCTTAGAGAAATTTGTTTAATTTATTTTTGGTTGTTTTTACTGAAAAAAAGGAGTCTTTTCTTGTCTTCTTTTTTAATCCTTTTTTTTTTTAATTTGGGATGAATTAATTTTATTTATTTTTTCTAATAATTTATTTATTTAAATTTATTTAAAAATTTTTTTAGACACTGGAATCCAATTACCAGATCATTGTTGACAGGTTTGCAAGTTCATCCCTCTCCGAAACCACTCACTTTTTGACGAGCAATATATTTGACTCAAAAGAAGCAAAACAGTTGATAGAGGGATTTTTTTGTGGCGTTTTGGTTGATGTACGAAATGCGGAAAAGGTTTAATTTTTGTTTCAAATTTTGGAAAGTATTCTTGGGAAAAGTTGTGTTTTTTTACTGTTAATTTAAAAATTATTATTGTCTGAAAAAAGGGGGTCCTGTCCATAGAAAAAGAAGGTTTGACCAATGTCTTAATTTCTTTTAAATTTATTCCTTAAAATTTTGTAAATTATTAAAATCACTTTTCAAATACTTTAGCACTTCACTTGTTTCAAAACTATCGCAATTTCAACAGAGCAATGGACAGGAATTTTAACTTCGTTTAATATGTTAACTTTGGAGGCGTTCCCATTTATGAAGAATCAGTGTAAACAACAACTTCTTTACTTTATTGATGAGGCTTTGAAGTTGCAAAAGCCTGGTCTTGACTCCTCCATTACGAATATTTGTAGAGCGCTTTCTGATGGTTGGTTTTTAATTTTTATTGGACATTTGAGTCTGAGAATTATTTTATTTTTAGTTGGGCATTTTGGTCTGAGTATTTTACTTTAATTTTTAACCCTTTTTAGGAACGGATTTTAAAGAAACCTGCCAAATTGTTTATCAATTTGCTCAACGTTTGTTAGCTTCTCATAATAAATTTTCAACGTTTCCTCGAAATTCAATATTTGCTCCTACAGCATTTGCCTTATTTTCTCGTTTTATTAGCGATGCTCAATTAGTTTCAAATACAGGGTTTATGAACCCTGAGTCTTTTAAACAACCTTTGATTGAAATTTGTGTAATTTTGGTTTGTTTTTTTGTTTATTATTTTTACTTTTTATTTAGGTTCGTGACCGTTTCTCTGATCTTTTACAACTTGGGCACGATCTGTTTTTGTTATTTTTGCGTATCTCACGTGTCTCACAGTTTTTTCACATTTGGCGTGCTCTGTTGTACAACCCGTCAGCTTTGGGGCCTAAATTTACTGGTAAGAAAGGTTTATTTAAAATCAGAATTTTTTTTAAAACTTTTATTTTATTTTAAAACTTTTCCGGAAAAATCAGAATTATTTAAACCTTTCCGGAAAGTTCTTTTTTGTGTTTAGAAATTTAAAACTTTTCCGGATAAATCAGAATCAATTTAAATAAATTCTTTTCCCCTTCGTTTTTAGGTCTACAGCAACTTTTAAGCATGCCAACCTCAACTAGTCTTTTAAATCACAGAGTGTCTCTTCGTATAAGCAGAAAAATGGCTGAAATTTTTAAAACTTATATGCGCATAGGTTCATTGGGTAATTCTAACCCTCTAGCGGTTAAACAATTACAAGCTGATCTTTCTAAACAATTTGATGTTTTGAAACAAATGGTTAGTTTTATTTTAATTTTTTTTATTTTTGGGTTATTCTTGGTTTAAATTTGGCTACAAATTTGTCCCCTAAAATGTAACTGAAAAATATTTTTTTTATTTGTGTTTGTTGGAATTTTTATTATTTTCTTCTAATCTCTCAAGATGTTGATTACTTGTTTGTTTAATATTTTTTTATTTTCTTTAAATTTTGTTTAATTTTTAGCATTTGAGCGGCCCCGACGGCGGTAGCATTCGCGCAGAAATAATTCGACATGTTTGGGCCTTTACTGAACCGAAAGATTTTAATCCCTCTGCAATAGAGGCACGAGCTAACCTTCTGGGATGGTTATTGAGGACAGCAAAGGTTTGGGAATATTTTATATTTGAAGGGGACTTATTGTTTGTTTAATTTTAAAGCCGGGTGCCGAACAGCAATGGTGTAAAATTGCATTCTTTTGGGAATGGTTTGGCTTTGATCCATCCCTTCCAACCGCCTCATCTTCTGCTGAACCAATAATTTCTACACTTCGGCATCTTTTACAGACAGGACATACTCCGCTTGGCAATTCTCTTGTTGATTTTTTAATAAAGGTTTTTTTTTAATTATTTTTTAAAAATTATTTTCTTCTTTTTAAAGTCAACAAGCATGATCTATCCTCCATTGACCTTCTTTTTTATCAATTCGGTAACTTCAGCATTGAAGTCATTGGAAAACTATAATTTTTTGTAAGGTTTTTTTGGGAGGATTTTGGGGGTTTTTTTTATTTATTTTTTAAATTTATTTAATTTAGACAAGTCCACTCAACCTTCGCTAACACAAAATTAGACCAAATTTTGCGTGATCAATTTCGTTCTACTTTCTTTGATTTTTTCCCAAAACGTTTAACTTGTATAGCGAATAACCTGGCTGATCCTTCTTCAATTATTGATTTTGGTGCAATTCGTCAAACAACATCAAATTCTTCAACAGTTGCAGCAAAACAAACTGTGCCAGAAATTGTTGTTGAACAACCCCAGCCTTGTAAAAAGGTGGAGGCAATGGACGTTACAATTCGTCAAACAACATCAAATTCTTCAACAATTGAAACAAAACAAACTGTACCAGAAATTGTGGTTGAACAACCCCAACCTTCTAAAAAGGAGGAGGAAATGGACGTTGAATGGGAGAGGCAATTGGTTAAGGACCTTGAGGTTTTCTTTTTTTATTTTTCTAAAATTGTTTTAATTATTTAATAAGCAATGTTCCTTTGATGATTATAAACTATTTTCTCATATTCTTGTAAATGTACTTGCTCGTTTAATTCCAAATGGCCCTCCGACCAGAATTATGCGTCTCATTTGTGGCTCAATAAACCCTCGACTTTTGTCTCGTTTAATGAGCGAAATTGTTCGTGAAAATATTGTATTATTTGGAGAAGGTAATGTACTTAATATGTTGATTGATTCTCTCAAGTGGGACTCTTTTGAACAAATTATGCTTTGGCAGTTGTTACAAACGGAGGCTGTTGAGTTTGACAAATTTATTGATTTACTGTGAGTTACATATTGTTATTTAATGGAATTAAAAAATCAGAATTAATTTTTAAAACTTTCCGGAATAATCAGAATTAATTTTTAAAACTTTCCGGAACAATCAGAATTAATTTGTAAAACTTTCCGGAACAATCAGAATTAATTTGTAAAACTTTCCGGAACAATCAGAATTAATTTGTAAAACTTTCCGGAACAATCAGAATTAATTTGTAAAACTTTCCGGAACAATCAGAATTAATTTGTAAAACTTTCCGGAACAATCAGAATTAATTTGTAAAACTTTCCGGAACAATCAGAATTAATAAATTTTAATTTTAGACAAAGACTAAATTATAACCAACATCCTGAAGCAACAGCAGCCATTATTGTAATTATGCGTAACATGGAGCCTGATCCGGAAATTAGTGTAATGAAAAACTTGGTGCGCAATTTGCTTTTGAGGCCGCCAGATAAAGATTTGTTTACAGTGGATGCAATCAAAGTTTATTTTTTATTTTAATTTATAAAATTTCTTCTTTTAAGTTGCTCATTGATTATGAAGAAAATATTTCCCCAGTGGCTACCTGTATAAGTAAATTAGTTAAACAAGTTGTGTCCAGTGGGGATATTAAAGCTCCTTCAAATGTTTGTTCTCCTGGACAAGCTTCTTCTAAAAGTGTGAAGAAAGGTGTACTGACAGCAGAATATATTCTTGGACATTTGGTTGTTTTTTTAACTATTTTTTAATTATTTTTTTTTATTTAATTTTTTAATTTATTTTTTTTAATTTAATTTATTTTTTTTATTAATTTTTTTTTAATTTTAATTTTTTTTAATTTAATTTATTTTTTTTATTAATTTTTTTTTTTATTTTAATTTTTTTAATTTATTAGTTTTTAATTAATTTTTTATTTATTTTTTTAATGAATTAATTTTTTTTTAATTTATTTTTTAAATTAATTTTTTTAATTAATTAATTTTTTTTAATTTAATTATTTTTTTTTAATTTAATAAAATTATTTTATTTTTTCAAAGGACAATTTACGTAAACATTGTATGGGAAAAGATTCCAATCGTGCAGAAGAATTGTTAAAAAATCAGCTTCTATTGGACATGGCATTGTTTCTAAAACGTAACCCAAAAACCTCCGAATTGTGCAGTAAATTCGATGAATTATTTGCTTTATTTGACATGTTGCTGGAAGATGAACAAGCAACAAATAGTAGACAACATGGAGGAAAATCATCCAGAAGAAAAGCTAATAATAATAATAATAATAACAAGGTTAAAAATAATAAAAATAAAATTAATAAAATGAATGTTAGGGCATTTTTAAAATGGTAAAAAAATTTAAATTGGAAAAAAGATTTTTTTTTTAAATGATGAAAAATATTCTTTTAATTTTTGTCTTTGTTTTGCCTTTTTTAAAAAAATATTCTTTTTTAAAACTAATTTAATGTGTTTGTCCAGTTTTGTTTTTATTTGTTTAATGTAAAAAGTGGGGCAATTTTTTTAATAATTAATGTTTTTTAATTTATTTTTTTCCTTAAAAATGTCTTTAAACTGTTCGTATTTAAATATTTGTAGTTTATAGTTTGTGCCTGTATTTTGTCTAATTTTTTTAAAATTAAAAAAAATTGTTTAATTAATAAATGAATTAAAATAATTAAAAAATATTTAAAAAAATTAATTTTTTTTCTTTCCAGAAAAAATATCGCGTTGAAACGTCCCCACCAAAGAGAAAGCGTAAAGCAATAAAGGAGAGTGAATCAGATGAGGATTATTAATTAAAATAGATTAAATAAATATAAATAAATATATATATATTATTATTTTAAATTAAATAAGGAAGAAAACATCCAACTTTTGTTTTGATTTCTTTGAATAATCTTTTTGGTTTTTGTTGTGATCTCACACATTTTGTTCCTTTTTTTAATGTAAATGTTTTTCTAATTTTAAGAATATTGTTGTATTGTTTTTATTTTAAATGTTTCATCATGTTCTGATATCTAAAATTATTGTTTTTATTAATTTACATTATTTAGTTTTCAGACTCTATTTTATACTTGTTTTTCACTGCCTCTCTTTCTCACTCTCTTACCTCGCTTGTATTTCAAAGCTTTGAAAAATAAACTTTCCTGAAAACATTGAGTTGTTAGAAAAATGAATTACCTTTCCGGAAAGTTTATTTTATTGAATAAATGTTTTGGAATGTTTTAATTAAAGTTGGTTTTAAAGCCAACTTAGAACGGGGAAATAGTGTTGTTTGAATATAGAGAATTAGAGAAATATAGGGAGTTTATTTTGACGTTTAATAATTTGGTGTTTTGAAATTTTCCATTTTATTTTTAAATGTTATTGTGGAAACTTCTAATGGTATATTGTCAAAAAATATAAAAATTCTTATTCCTTCTTTTCCTTCTTTCTTATCTTTTTTTTAATTTCTCTTTTTAATAATTTTTTAGTTATGTGATTGATTGCTCAATAATGTCCCTTTTCTTTCAATTAATGGCAAACAGCGGGGTATCTCCATTAATACCGCCACATTCGGCCTTTGCAAGACCTTCCCCGCTAAAAACGTCTCTAACGGATGGGGGCTATTCAGATGATGATGAAGACAGACAAAGATTAATTAACACATGGACAAGACGAAAATGTATTTGGAGATGGAGGAGAAGAGTTGGAAATTGTACAAAAGTTGAAGCTTGTCTTCGTTTGGCTTCTTGTTTTTGTTTTACTGTTTTGCTAGTCATTGTATTTTTTTAAAATTAATTTTTAAATTTAATCAATTCAGACTTTTCTTTATTCAATCGGGTGGAGTTGGACAATCGCTGATCTCACTTTTGCCGATGTCCCTGCTAGTCGTTCCGACATTCGGATACTTGAAGTAGACAAGATTTGTAAGAAAGGGGACCTTAAAGACTGCTGCACGGTTGTTGACATTCTGGACTATGCAAGGTTTCTATTTTAAGGTTTAGAAGGTTTTGCAGACCTTTGTAATGTTCTCTAGACATTTTTAATGTTTCCTAATTTTTTAAAAAGATTTTTCTTGTTACTTTGTAACCCTCTTGAGTTTTAGTTTTTGCTTAACACTTGATGTAACAAAAAGTTAGTTATTTTGGCTTGATGGTTCCATTCCACTATTTAAACTTTGTTTAAAGAAAAACAGAACCAGAAGGCTTAAATTAGCACAAAAAGGCTATTTTTTGAAGTCTTAAAGACTAAAAGTAGCCTTTTTGTTAGACTGTTTGCCAGACTCTTTTGTTCCCTGCCTACTGTTATTTCTTTTCGGAAGGTTTATTAACTTTTAATCTTTTAGTAATACGGCTCACCGTGCGCTTTTCTTTGGTGTATTTACTGGAACGAAAACTATGGACTTTGAATCTGAGGTTGCTTTACTTCCTCCTAAAGGTTTTTTCCATTAATTTTAAATTAATTAAACTATTAAATTTTAATCAAAGTTTACGCCAATTTATTTAATTCCGATACTCGCCTTTGGACAGTTGACCACACTCTAATTCTAAATGAATATGTTGCAGCGATGGCAATTCTTCCTTTTGTTGTTGGAGCTTTACAAAATGACAAAACTCTTAAAAACAAAGTTTTGATAATTGGATTGGGTGGAGGTTCTCTTGACATGTTTTGGCATAAAAAGTTTCCTTGGGTAAGAAATTTATTTTTTAATTTTGAGGGTTTTTAGTTGAAATATTTGCGGACATTTTTTGTTTTAAACATTTCTTAATTCTTTGCTTTTTTAAATTTAATTTTGGCCTTTTTTTTTAACAAAATATAGTCTATTAATTTTCTTTTCTTAAGCCATTAATTTTCTTCTTCATAAAGAAGTTTTTTTGTGGGTTTTATAACGCCTTTTTTGGACCATCTTTCACTTTAACCTTTTTTAATTTTTTTAAGTTAGATATAACAATATTTGAATTAAATCCATGTGTTGCACAATTAGCAGAAAAATGGTTTGATACAGGTTTATTTTTATCTAAAAAGAGAGTTTAATTAATTTAATTTTTTTTAAAGTTTCTGATGATAAAAGACGCGTGTTTGTTAGAGACGGAATTGAAGCTTTCGATGGAAAATTTAATTTTAAAAAGGGGGGAGAAGTTGAAGGAGAATACGGAGCAACGTCAATAAACGGTTTTTATTTTTTTAAATTTTTTGGGATTAAAATAATTATTTTTAAGTCAAAGAGTTTGCTTCCTTTCCTTTTTATTTGGTTTAGGGTGTTTAAAAGATTTTTTTTAATTTTTTTGAAATTAATTAAACCTGTTAATTAGCTTGTTTATACAATTATTAAATTCTTTTTTATTTAGAAAATACAAAAAAAAGTCTCTATCGATGAGTTCAATATTTACAAGTCTGGGACAATGTGTCCTCCACCTTTAGGAAAATTTTTATTTCTTTTTTTTTTAAGGGTTTAGGTTTTTTCGATACCTTTTTCTGTCACTTTTGAATACGCTAATGCTTTAGTTATTTTAAACAAAAATTAAAATAATTTTTTTAGATTTTCAACCTCTCTACGACGTTGTGGTCATTGACGCCTGTAATTCAATTAAAAATTTTTCTTCCAAAAGCAATAAAAAATTCCATTCAACTCAACAAAATATTCAAATGCCTTGTCCAGCATTCAATTTAATTTCTCCAACTTTTCTAGGTTTAATTAAAAGAAAACTTTCTTCGAAAGGAGTTGCCATATTTAATTTATTGCCTCTGGAAAATGAAGAAATTAATGTAAAAAGATTTGTTCAAAGACGATTAGCTACCCATTTTCCGACTTGTATTAGATATAGGATGGCTAAGCAAGCTAATAGTTTGTTTAATTATTTTTTTGATTTTTATTAATTGGATTAATTGTTCAAAAATTGTTTTTCACCGATCGGGTTCGAACCTTCCCCCTTTATGTGTGAAATTTAAAATCTATCCAACTACACCAAGTTTTTTACTGATAGGAGATCTGTATTAAATAAGTTTGATCGTCCGTAACTATTGATTGTATGATCCTATTTTAATGTTTTTGGTACCATTCGATAGAGAAAAAAATTTGCTACAAAAATACATTAAAATTGGTTTATTAAAATTATTTAAAGTTTGAAAAGGTTGGAAGAAATTATTTCGGCATTTTATTTTTTGTTTATAACTTTTTCTGTTTTCAGGGAAATGTTCTGATTTTTATATATTTTGTAGCAAATTTTTTCCTCTATCGAATGATACCAAAAAGGTTTAAAACGGTTGATCCATTCAAAAGTTTTAGTGGTTGGCGCTGAAACATCCTTTTCGCTCCTACTGCTCTTAAACAACTTGAAACTTTTTTATTCTTTTTTCAGATATTCTCGCCTGTCTTCCCTATTCAATCACACAACGTCGAAAATCTTCAAAAGAACCCATTGAGACAACAAACGAAATGTTTACATTTTGGCAGACTCGATTGGCAACGTTAATACGTGACTTTAATTTTAAGGAATTATTAAGTGGTTCGACCTTTATGTATTTTTGATTATTTTTTTAAATTTATTTTTTTCTTAGACCTCTAATTTTATAAAATTAATTTGGGTACTTTTCTGATCTGGCCATTTCGGTGCCAACTACTTTAATGACCAAAGATCATCAAAAATAGAAGAAAAATGGGAGGATTAATTAATCTATTTAGTTATTAATTTCTACTCATTTTTGGCACTGAAATGGGCTGATCTATAAATACAATTTCCCAGAAAATTGCTTTAATTAAGGCCATATTTTTTTTCTTATTAATTTGGCAGTTTAAAAATTTTTTTTCTAACAGCTTTTTTTTTTTATTATTCGATTCGAACCTGTTGACTTTTTGATAAAATTTTAAAACTATTTTTAAATTTTTTGAAAAAGGAACGGTTGAGTCTCAATTTTATTTATTTTGTAATATTTAATTTTTTTAGTGTTTTTCTTTGGGAGGCGATCCTTTGGGTTGGAGTTTATTTTTAGAACAATTTACAATGGAATGGGACATTTGGGTGCTGCCGTTTTGGTGCCAAGTTTCTTCAACTTAACAACAACAAAACTGGCAAGGACGAAAACTATTCAAATTTTTTCTTGGTAATTTTACATTTTTCGAATTTATTAATTTACATAAAAAAGAAATTACAAAATAGAGAGAGGGGTGACATTATTATTAAAATCACAGAAAATTTAAAAAAAAAATTTAAAAAATACAAAAAAGGCAAAAAATTCTTTAAAAAAAAGAAAAGTCATTCTGCGTAGTTAAATTAAACTAAAATTTAATTCTTTTAAAATTGAACTGTTCCATTCTTTTTTAATGAAATTGCGTCTAAAATAGCCTTGCGTTTTGCATGATAACGTGCTTGAAGTTCCCTTAATTCTGCTTCCATTTCTTTTTCAAGTTTTTCTTTTCTAAATAAAAGTTCGTCTGTGCTTAAGTTTTGCAACTAAAAAAAATAAAAAAGAAAATAAATTCAGAATATAAAATATCAGAATAAATTAAAAACATACAAAGCCATAATCGCTCTGTCCATTCATTGCACGTTTAAAATCATTAGCAATACTACTGTCTAAACTATTCTGATTATAATTATTTGCAACTTCTTCTTCTTCTGTTAATTTTATGTTTGTTATTTCTTCTGTTAATTTATTATTTTTTCCGTTAGAAATTAAATATGAAGGTGGTGGTGGTAGAGTTGTGTTGTTATTCTTTGAAAATTCTGAAAAAATGTTTGTTTAAAATTCTGATAATTAATTCAAGTTTATTTATGTTTGTTTAAAATTCTGATATTTAATTCAAGTTTATTTATGTTTGTTTAAAATTCTGATAATTAATTCAAGTTTATTTATGTTTATTCAAGTTTATTTATGTTTGTTTAAAATTCTGATATTTAATTCAAGTTTATTTATGTTTGTTTAAAATTCTGATAATTAATTCAAGTTTATTTATGTTTGTTTAAAATTCTGATATTTAATTCAAGTTTATTTATGTTTGTTTAAAATTCTGATAATTAATTCAAGTTTATTTATGTTTATTCAAGTTTATTTATGTTTGTTTAAAATTCTGATATTTAATTCAAGTTTATTTATGTTTGTTTAAAATTCTGATAATTAATTCAAGTTTATTTATGTTTATTCAAGTTTATTTATGTTTGTTTAAAATTCTGATATTTAATTCAAGTTTATTTATGTTTGTTTAAAATTCTGATAATTAATTCAAGTTTATTTATGTTTATTCAAGTTTATTTATGTTTGTTTAAAATTCTGATATTTAATTCAAGTTTATTTATGTTTGTTTAAAATTCTGATATTTAATTCAAGTTTATTTATGTTTGTTTAAAATTCTGATATTTAATTCAAGTTTATTTATGTTTGTTTAAAATTCTGATAATTAATTCAAGTTTATTTATGTTTATTCAAGTTTATTTATGTTTGTTTAAAATTCTGATATTTAATTCAAGTTTATTTATGTTTGTTTAAAATTCTGATAATTAATTCAAGTTTATTTATGTTTGTTTAAAATTCTGATATTTAATTCAAGTTTATTTATGTTTGTTTAAAATTCTGATAATTAATTCAAGTTTATTTATGTTTATTCAAGTTTATTTATGTTTGTTTAAAATTCTGATATTTAATTCAAGTTTATTTATGTTTGTTTAAAATTCTGATAATTAATTCAAGTTTATTTATGTTTATTCAAGTTTATTTATGTTTGTTTAAAATTCTGATATTTAATTCAAGTTTATTTATGTTTGTTTAAAATTCTGATAATTAATTCAAGTTTATTTATGTTTATTCAAGTTTATTTATGTTTGTTTAAAATTCTGATATTTAATTCAAGTTTATTTATGTTTGTTTAAAATTCTGATATTTAATTCAAGTTTATTTATGTTTGTTTAAAATTCTGATAATTAATTCAAGTTTATTTATGTTTATTCAAGTTTATTTATGTTTGTTTAAAATTCTGATATTTAATTCAAGTTTATTTATGTTTGTTTAAAATTCTGATAATTAATTCAAGTTTATTTATGTTTGTTTAAAATTCTGATATTTAATTCAAGTTTATTTATGTTTGTTTAAAATTCTGATATTTAATTCAAGTTTATTTATGTTTGTTTAAAATTCTGATATTTAATTCAAGTTTATTTATGTTTGTTTAAAATTCTGATAATTAATTCAAGTTTATTTATGTTTATTCAAGTTTATTTATGTTTGTTTAAAATTCTGATATTTAATTCAAGTTTATTTATGTTTGTTTAAAATTCTGATAATTAATTCAAGTTTATTTATGTTTGTTTAAAATTCTGATATTTAATTCAAGTTTATTTATGTTTGTTTAAAATTCTGATAATTAATTCAAGTTTATTTATGTTTATTCAAGTTTATTTATGTTTGTTTAAAATTCTGATATTTAATTCAAGTTTATTTATGTTTGTTTAAAATTCTGATAATTAATTCAAGTTTATTTATGTTTATTCAAGTTTATTTATGTTTGTTTAAAATTCTGATAATTAATTCAAGTTTATTTATGTTTATTCAAGTTTATTTATGTTTGTTTAAAATTCTGATATTTAATTCAAGTTTATTTATGTTTGTTTAAAATTCTGATAATTAATTCAAGTTTATTTATGTTTATTCAAGTTTATTTATGTTTGTTTAAAATTCTGATATTTAATTCAAGTTTATTTATGTTTGTTTAAAATTCTGATAATTAATTCAAGTTTATTTATGTTTATTCAAGTTTATTTATGTTTGTTTAAAATTCTGATATTTAATTCAAGTTTATTTATGTTTGTTTAAAATTCTGATAATTAATTCAAGTTTATTTATGTTTGTTTAAAATTCTGATATTTAATTCAAGTTTATTTATGTTTGTTTAAAATTCTGATAATTAATTCAAGTTTATTTATGTTTATTCAAGTTTATTTATGTTTGTTTAAAATTCTGATATTTAATTCAAGTTTATTTATGTTTGTTTAAAATTCTGATAATTAATTCAAGTTTATTTATGTTTATTCAAGTTTATTTATGTTTGTTTAAAATTCTGATATTTAATTCAAGTTTATTTATGTTTGTTTAAAATTCTGATATTTAATTCAAGTTTATTTATGTTTGTTTAAAATTCTGATATTTAATTCAAGTTTATTTATGTTTGTTTAAAATTCTGATAATTAATTCAAGTTTATTTATGTTTATTCAAGTTTATTTATGTTTGTTTAAAATTCTGATATTTAATTCAAGTTTATTTATGTTTGTTTAAAATTCTGATAATTAATTCAAGTTTATTTATGTTTGTTTAAAATTCTGATATTTAATTCAAGTTTATTTATGTTTGTTTAAAATTCTGATAATTAATTCAAGTTTATTTATGTTTGTTTAAAATTCTGATATTTAATTCAAGTTTATTTATGTTTGTTTAAAATTCTGATAATTAATTCAAGTTTATTTATGTTTATTCAAGTTTATTTATGTTTGTTTAAAATTCTGATATTTAATTCAAGTTTATTTATGTTTGTTTAAAATTCTGATAATTAATTCAAGTTTATTTATGTTTATTCAAGTTTATTTATGTTTGTTTAAAATTCTGATATTTAATTCAAGTTTATTTATGTTTGTTTAAAATTCTGATAATTAATTCAAGTTTATTTATGTTTGTTTAAAATTCTGATATTTAATTCAAGTTTATTTATGTTTGTTTAAAATTCTGATAATTAATTCAAGTTTATTTATGTTTATTCAAGTTTATTTATGTTTGTTTAAAATTCTGATATTTAATTCAAGTTTATTTATGTTTGTTTAAAATTCTGATAATTAATTCAAGTTTATTTATGTTTATTCAAGTTTATTTATGTTTGTTTAAAATTCTGATATTTAATTCAAGTTTATTTATGTTTGTTTAAAATTCTGATAATTAATTCAAGTTTATTTATGTTTATTCAAGTTTATTTATGTTTGTTTAAAATTCTGATATTTAATTCAAGTTTATTTATGTTTGTTTAAAATTCTGATAATTAATTCAAGTTTATTTATGTTTGTTTAAAATTCTGATATTTAATTCAAGTTTATTTATGTTTGTTTAAAATTCTGATAATTAATTCAAGTTTATTTATGTTTATTCAAGTTTATTTATGTTTGTTTAAAATTCTGATATTTAATTCAAGTTTATTTATGTTTGTTTAAAATTCTGATAATTAATTCAAGTTTATTTATGTTTATTCAAGTTTATTTATGTTTGTTTAAAATTCTGATAATTAATTCAAGTTTATTTATGTTTATTCAAGTTTATTTATGTTTGTTTAAAATTCTGATATTTAATTCAAGTTTATTTATGTTTGTTTAAAATTCTGATAATTAATTCAAGTTTATTTATGTTTATTCAAGTTTATTTATGTTTGTTTAAAATTCTGATATTTAATTCAAGTTTATTTATGTTTGTTTAAAATTCTGATAATTAATTCAAGTTTATTTATGTTTGTTTAAAATTCTGATATTTAATTCAAGTTTATTTATGTTTGTTTAAAATTCTGATAATTAATTCAAGTTTATTTATGTTTATTCAAGTTTATTTATGTTTGTTTAAAATTCTGATATTTAATTCAAGTTTATTTATGTTTGTTTAAAATTCTGATAATTAATTCAAGTTTATTTATGTTTATTCAAGTTTATTTATGTTTGTTTAAAATTCTGATATTTAATTCAAGTTTATTTATGTTTGTTTAAAATTCTGATAATTAATTCAAGTTTATTTATGTTTATTCAAGTTTATTTATGTTTGTTTAAAATTCTGATATTTAATTCAAGTTTATTTATGTTTGTTTAAAATTCTGATAATTAATTCAAGTTTATTTATGTTTGTTTAAAATTCTGATATTTAATTCAAGTTTATTTATGTTTGTTTAAAATTCTGATAATTAATTCAAGTTTATTTATGTTTATTCAAGTTTATTTATGTTTGTTTAAAATTCTGATATTTAATTCAAGTTTATTTATGTTTGTTTAAAATTCTGATAATTAATTCAAGTTTATTTATGTTTATTCAAGTTTATTTATGTTTGTTTAAAATTCTGATATTTAATTCAAGTTTATTTATGTTTGTTTAAAATTCTGATAATTAATTCAAGTTTATTTATGTTTATTCAAGTTTATTTATGTTTGTTTAAAATTCTGATAATTAATTCAAGTTTATTTATGTTTATTCAAGTTTATTTATGTTTGTTTAAAATTCTGATAATTAATTCAAGTTTATTTATGTTTATTCAAGTTTATTTATGTTTGTTTAAAATTCTGATAATTAATTCAAGTTTATTTATGTTTATTCAAGTTTATTTATGTTTGTTTAAAATTCTGATATTTAATTCAAGTTTATTTATGTTTGTTTAAAATTCTGATAATTAATTCAAGTTTATTTATGTTTATTCAAGTTTATTTATGTTTGTTTAAAATTCTGATATTTAATTCAAGTTTATTTATGTTTGTTTAAAATTCTGATAATTAATTCAAGTTTATTTATGTTTATTCAAGTTTATTTATGTTTGTTTAAAATTCTGATAATTAATTCAAGTTTATTTATGTTTATTCAAGTTTATTTATGTTTGTTTAAAATTCTGATAATTAATTCAAGTTTATTTATGTTTATTCAAGTTTATTTATGTTTGTTTAAAATTCTGATATTTAATTCAAGTTTATTTATGTTTGTTTAAAATTCTGATAATTAATTCAAGTTTATTTATGTTTATTCAAGTTTATTTATGTTTGTTTAAAATTCTGATAATTAATTCAAGTTTATTTATGTTTATTCAAGTTTATTTATGTTTGTTTAAAATTCTGATATTTAATTCAAGTTTATTTATGTTTGTTTAAAATTCTGATAATTAATTCAAGTTTATTTATGTTTATTCAAGTTTATTTATGTTTGTTTAAAATTCTGATATTTAATTCAAGTTTATTTATGTTTGTTTAAAATTCTGATAATTAATTCAAGTTTATTTATGTTTGTTTAAAATTCTGATATTTAATTCAAGTTTATTTATGTTTGTTTAAAATTCTGATAATTAATTCAAGTTTATTTATGTTTATTCAAGTTTATTTATGTTTGTTTTAAAATTCTGATATTTAATTCAAGTTTATTTATGTTTGTTTAAAATTCTGATAATTAATTCAAGTTTATTTATGTTTATTCAAGTTTATTTATGTTTGTTTAAAATTCTGATATTTAATTCAAGTTTATTTATGTTTGTTTAAAATTCTGATAATTAATTCAAGTTTATTTATGTTTATTCAAGTTTATTTATGTTTGTTTAAAATTCTGATATTTAATTCAAGTTTATTTATGTTTGTTTAAAATTCTGATAATTAATTCAAGTTTATTTATGTTTATTCAAGTTTATTTATGTTTGTTTAAAATTCTGATATTTAATTCAAGTTTATTTATGTTTGTTTAAAATTCTGATAATTAATTCAAGTTTATTTATGTTTGTTTAAAATTCTGATATTTAATTCAAGTTTATTTATGTTTGTTTAAAATTCTGATAATTAATTCAAGTTTATTTATGTTTATTCAAGTTTATTTATGTTTGTTTAAAATTCTGATATTTAATTCAAGTTTATTTATGTTTGTTTAAAATTCTGATAATTAATTCAAGTTTATTTATGTTTATTCAAGTTTATTTATGTTTGTTTAAAATTCTGATATTTAATTCAAGTTTATTTATGTTTGTTTAAAATTCTGATAATTAATTCAAGTTTATTTATGTTTATTCAAGTTTATTTATGTTTGTTTAAAATTCTGATATTTAATTCAAGTTTATTTATGTTTGTTTAAAATTCTGATAATTAATTCAAGTTTATTTATGTTTATTCAAGTTTATTTATGTTTGTTTAAAATTCTGATATTTAATTCAAGTTTATTTATGTTTGTTTAAAATTCTGATAATTAATTCAAGTTTATTTATGTTTATTCAAGTTTATTTATGTTTGTTTAAAATTCTGATATTTAATTCAAGTTTATTTATGTTTGTTTAAAATTCTGATATTTAATTCAAGTTTATTTATGTTTGTTTAAAATTCTGATAATTAATTCAAGTTTATTTATGTTTATTCAAGTTTATTTATGTTTGTTTAAAATTCTGATATTTAATTCAAGTTTATTTATGTTTGTTTAAAATTCTGATAATTAATTCAAGTTTATTTATGTTTATTCAAGTTTATTTATGTTTGTTTAAAATTCTGATATTTAATTCAAGTTTATTTATGTTTGTTTAAAATTCTGATAATTAATTCAAGTTTATTTATGTTTATTCAAGTTTATTTATGTTTGTTTAAAATTCTGATATTTAATTCAAGTTTATTTATGTTTGTTTAAAATTCTGATAATTAATTCAACTTTATTTCAAGTTCTGAAAATTAATTCAAGTTTTATTTCTCTTACCATGTTTAATACTCTCCCCATATTGTATTAATGTTCCATCATCAAAATTAGTAAGCATTGTATTTATTCCACTCCCCAGAGTTTCTGTGTTAATTAAATTATTAATACCCATATTATTTTCAGAATTTTTTCTTTCTGGTGTTGAAATCATTGTTGAATTTGTATCAAATTCTTGAATTAATGTTTGTTGTTGTTGAGTAGCAGAATATTGCTAAAAAAATAAAAATTCATTAAAAAAGGGTAAATTTCAAAATGGTAAATTTTCAAAACATCAAATCAGAATTTTTATTTTCTTCTCCTTACCCACAAAATGGTCAAAGGACATAATGGTCAGTAGAATTTACGTAAAAACACCGTCTGACCATTATGTCCGCTTACCATTTTTAAATAGGTAATAAATAAATTTTAAATTTAATACCGCCTCCTGTAGTAAATATTGTGCTGCAATATCTTGAGCATTTGCAATCATTTCTCTCAGTACTTTTGCTCCTTTAGCCGATTTTATAAATTCATGCTAATCAAAATTAATTAAATTTAAAAAAATTTTAAAATTAAAAAGAAACCTCCAATAAAGCTTTGGCAGTTGTTCTCTCTTCAGGATTTTTAACCAAACATTTTGATATTAAATCTAAGAATGTTGGACTCCAATCTAAAGGAACTTTTAGTGTAGGGGGTGGCTTTGTTGGAATCATAAAAATTGCCTTAAAAATTAAAAGATTAAAAAAGGAGTTTTAAAGTAAAATTAAAACCCTCATTGGATGTATTTCAGCATGTGGAGGTCTTCCTTCTGCCATTTCGATTGCTGTTATGCCCAGTGACCAAATGTCTGCTTTCATGTCATAACCAACCTCTTGGATAAGCTCTGGGGCCATCCTGGGAAATTTAAAAGGCATATAAATAGGCAGAAAAATTATTAAATTAAACGTAAAAATATTTTTTTTTAATAAAAAAATGTTTGCAGACAAACGGGTTCGAACCCTGACCCCCCTTCTCTAAAACTCCACTTAACCAGAAATACAAAAACTTGATTTCCTTAAGGTAAACAAAAATAAACAAAAAAGAAACCAAAAAGGGGTACCAATAACCGTATTTCGTTTAGCCATTGTGTCAGTTATTTGCCCGGCAACTCCAAAATCTGCCAGTTTTGCGTTTCCGTCCATATTTAATAAAATATTTCCTTTTAAAAAAAAATTAATTTTAATCTAAAAAATAAAATAAAAAGAAACCTGCTTTAATATCTCTATGAATTTTTTTCATTCCGTGAAGATAAAAAAGTCCCAAAATTGTGTCCTTTAAAATTGCACTAATTTCGAACTCATCCAAGGTTTTTCGTCTTAAACGCATAATGTCCGACACAGAACCAGCACCGCAATATTCCATTACAATCTTTAAAAAGTGTTTTAAACTTATAAAAATTATTTTAGAGCAAAAACCCGGTTTTTGTGTTTTTGGTTAAGTGGAGTTTTCAGCCAAAGGGGTCCGGGTTCGAACCCCACTGGCGGAAAATAATTTTTAAATTGAATAAAATAAAGAATAGACTCAAAATAAATTATTTCAAGGATTATTAACTCATTAAAAAATTTTTAAAAATACCCATAAATCAGAATTTTTGAAATAACTTCCATAATATTTGACCACATGCCGAGAATCACATTGCTGCATTATTGTAATTTCTTTAATTATTTCTTGAAGATCTGTGTCCACTGGTACCTTCGCATTAAAAATAAATAATTAAATTAAAGTTGGAAAAAACCATTTTTATTGCTAAGGAACGGCCACTTGCTCTATGGAGTGCTTTATGCACTGATCCGTATGACCTTAAAATTAGTCTTTATTTAAAAGAATAATTAAATTAGACACAGGAAGTGTTCAAAATTAATAAAATAAATAAAATACATAAGTTGGTACTTTTGGTTAAGTGGAGTTTTAAAGAAAAAGGGGTCAGGGTTCGAACCCCACTGGTGGCAATTAATATTTTCTGGGAAAATGGGCATCGGATTAAATAGAAAAAAACCTGACCCTTCTCCCACTTTGCTGATAATATCAAAAATTTCATCTGGGGATTGATTCAGTTCATTTGTTTGCAATTTGAATGAATTTCTTTATTTTAAAATAATTTAATTTAAAAAAAACAAACGGATCAGGCGTTGTTGGTACATGCAAATCAATCTCTTCTTCATTATTTAACATTTCAAGGCTTCTATTTTTTGGTGAATTTTGTGAAAGTAAATGAGGGGAAGGGGTTGAATTAACTAAAAAATAAAAAAAATGGAGCAAAATTAAACACTTGACATTTTTGGTTAAGTGGAGTTCTCGAGAAAAAAGGGTCTGGGTTCGACCCCCACTGGTGGAAATTAATTTTTAAAGCAAGGATTTTAACCAATAAAAATAAAAAAACAAAATTAAAGTGAAAAATAAATAAAACAAAAATATTTAAACGAGAAAAACAACACAAATTGCCAGAAAACCCTTCAAATTCTCTTTAAATTAACCTCTCCCCCCAATTTATCGATTTTTTCAAATCAAACATTCTAAACAAAAACACAACACATCTCTCTAAGGATTTAATAGAAGAAAGGGTTAAAACCAAATGATGAATAACCACTTGTAGAAGAGAAAAAAAAGAAAAGAAAGGAAAAAAGAGAAAAGGAAGTTAGCAACGTGCTGCGAATAAAATCATTAAAAAAACACAAAACAGTTGGGAATGAAGAAAACAGTTAAAAAAGGAAGGGAATTAATTCTCCCCTTAAAATGGTTATTAAATAAAATTTGGTTAACTTTAGAATTTGTTAAATAACCAAGGGGGAATTAATTAAAGTCAAGTATACTGTCCACCCAGAAGATCACCTTTCTTTAAAAAATCCACAAAATGACCAGAAAAAAGAATTAATTAATTAGATAGGTTAAAACTAAAGCCAAGTTTCCTTCAAAAATAAATTTAAAAAAACCTTTAGAAAATGACTCTTTTTAAAAGAAAAGAATGGTCGTCCTGGGCCTTCCATTTTACAACGAAAAAATAAAATCTTTAAAGACCTTTGATTAAAACAAGTCTTTTAAAAACGCGTTTTTAAAGCCTTGAATAACGTCTATAAAATAAAATAAAAATAAAAAAAGCAAACCAAAATGGGGGTGAAATAGTTGAGAACACTGTTGTGGAACTGAGATCAAATGACCCATTTTTTTCTTTCTTTCCTTTCTTCTCTTATTTTCTTTTTCCTTTTTATTTGTAGAAGAAGTAGAGACACAGTTTATTGAATTTATTTTCCTTCTAATTAACTAACATTTAATAAAAATAAAAAAACCTTTTAAAGCGCCTGAAGGTCAGTCAAAGTTTTGGCGGTCAGATAACTCCTCTCCTTTTGTTTAATAGAATAAAGAGAATTTTGTTGAAGTTAACTAGTTATTTTTGTAGTAAAATAATTAAAATTATTTAATTAACTAAAAGAAAAATTTAATTAAAAAAATGATGGGATCAACTGTCATTTTTAATTAAAAAATAAAATTAATTCTAAAAGAAGATTACAAGCGTGGGTTTGAGTTTAAATCTGTAGAGAATTTAATTCTCTATCCAATGATACCAAAAACGTCCAAAATGGTCTATTCAACGGGGAGTTATTCAAGTTTTTAACCTTTGCAGTCTTTTAAAGTAAAGTAAAGTTGAAGTAAAATAAAATAGAATGCCTCACAGCTGTCAGCGAAGATACAACAACATTGCCGAAATTGTAAAGCATGTAAAAATATATTTTTTCCTTTTTTGGGTACACTCACTCGACAAAATGTCAATTTCTCATTTTTGAACATTTTATTTTTTGGCGAAATGTCTCTTTGATTAAAAAATCAAAATGTTGGCAAAATGTCTTTTTGATAAATGTACTTTTCCAAAATAATTGTTGGCTTCATATTTTCTTTTTATCTCTACCCTTGATATTTCTTTTTTTATGTCAAACAAAAATTTAATTTCTCTAACCTTGGCTCTCCAAATTTCTTTAATTCTCTACCTTTTCACTCTCTAATTTCTCCATTGTCTATTATTGTTAGTTTAGTTTATTACCGTCGGCCATTTTAAGCTTCAAGCGAATTGTGTATGTTCAGATTTGTGTAAGAATTTATTTAAATTACTTTGCTTAGTTTAATTTAAAATTATTAATTTTGCAGAAGAGATTTAAATTATTCATTTATTAACCTGAATTTATTACAAAAAAGTTTCTTTTAAAATTTAAAAAATTTGCTTTTACACAACAAGAAGAGAGAAAATGTCTTCAAATCAACCACCACTTAGAAACGATTCTAATCAAGTTCCTTCTTGGGATGAATTTAATATGATTGGACATGAAGAAGGAGAAGAAGATGAGGAACAAGGAGATTTGAATGGAAATAATAGATTGTTGTTGGATGGACCTGTGGACGAGGACAGCGAAGAGGCTGAGATTGTAGAGCCTGGACAACCTGAGGAATACGGTCCTTCACTTCCTCCAGGTTTTTAAACATTTTATGATGATTTTGCGGTGGTTTTATGGGCAAAGATGGGTCTAAAGCGTCATCTATTTTTATAGACTCTATCGTCCCTAACCTTACAATTCGAGTATGAAACACTTTTCGTCTATTCTAACAACCGGATTTCCCTTATTTAAATATCAAAAACTTCATTTTGGCCATTTCGGTTCCGACCATTTTTTAGCCCAAAAATTAGACTAATTTTCAAGGTTTTGGGGCTGACGATTCACAGGATGGACAGCCTCCTTTTGCTGAACACGAGATTATTAACAACGACTTTTCCGCTCCTTTTGGCGCGAATGATTTGGACCTGGACGACCCAGAAGATCCACTTCAGTGCAGTACCAACAACGGCTATAATATAACCAGCAATTCACAGAACGTTTCCAGGTCAATTGGACCGTCAATTCCGTCTTCTATGCTTCCTAGGATTCCTTTTTCTAACAGAGGTTTGTTCCAATTTTGCCTTTTGTGCCTAATTTTCAATTTAAGGAGACGAACACTTTCTTCCTTCAATTGGAAATTTTAACAATTCTTCTTCCTCTGTTGATTTCATTCCTTTCTGTGATCAACCAAGTAGTAGTAATATTGTAAATAATCAGGTTATTGGGCCAACACTTCCGCCTGATTTGAATTTGCCTAGTAATGGACAAGCAGGATTTCCAAGTATTCATGGTATTAAATTTTATTTTTATTTATTATTTAGAGTTATTTTCATTCCTAGATTATTTTTAAATTTTCCTTTATTTAAAGTATTTTTGGAAGTAATTAGTTGGGACAGTCATTCATTTTTGCCCATAACTTTTTTGTTCTTTAACCGATTTGAACAATTCTTTTTTTATTCGAAAGAGCCTGAAACTAAGATTATTTTTTCTAAGGACCTTTCCCATTAGACCACTTCAGACAAAGTTATGGCACGATAACTGTTGAAAGTACCCATTTTTGAGTTTGTTTTGACCACAACTTTGTTCGTACTGAACTTATCTGATTAGATAATAGATCAAAAGAAGCGGCTTTTCGAGCTCTTTCGAATGATGTAAAAATCAATTTAATCGGTTAAAAAATAAAAAAGTTATAAAAGATAAACTGAACCGTCCTCCACCTTGACCATCAATTAAAAAATTAATTTCTACAGAATTGGACGACCTTGGAGGCCCAGCATTACCACCAGACGAACCACAGATTTGTAGCTCTTCTCACCAACCAATCACCAACACTCCACGTCGTAAGCAACGGAACAGTTTCGGGCCAACATTGCCTTGTAGTAGTGATGAAGAGGAAGAAGAGATTGAAGGGAGAAATTCTTTGGAAGAAGGGAATTTGGCACAGATTGCTTTGGATGAACATAATGATGTTTATGATGAAGGAAGGGATTTTGATGTTGAATACAATAATAACACAAATTATGTTGATCAATTTATTGGTCCAATACCTCCTGTTCCTGGACGTTCTGAAGAGGAGGAACACTCTGAATACTTGGCTCGTTTGGCTGAATTTGAGGCTAATAAAAAGGTTTTTTAAAGTGTATATTAATTGTCTTAGTCTTAAAAAATTTAATTTTACCCTGAGACTCAACTGACCCTTTTTACACTTTCCATAAACTTCAAATTTTTTCAAGACTCAAACGACCATCTCTATTTTTAGGTATCAAATGGCCTAAAAAGAGAAGAATGGATGACAGAATTACCTCAAAAAATGCTCAAAACAGGTGCATATGGTCTTTCTTCAAAGACTTCATTTTCTCGTTCTTCTGTTGGAAGTTCAGAAAGAGAACATTCTTCTTCCCTTTGGACATCTATTCCAAACGGTGGACAAAAAAAGGTTTTTTTATTTTTAATAATTATTAGGCAAATATTCTTTCCTTTTTTCCTTTATTTTTTTAAATTAATTAAAATGGGAATTTTTGTTTTTTTTTTGTTCCTTTTCCCCTTCCTTTTCAAAGCCTTTTCCCTTACAAAAAATTTTTTTTTTCTAAAGCCAAATAATTTTGATTATGATGGACCTTCAACATCATTTTCTTCTGCTTCTTTTTCTTCTAATATTCCGAAACCGCCCTCATCTTCCAAAAGAAGTGAACAAGACGAATGGGCAGAAAAACGAGCTGCTGAATTAAATGTTTTTTTAATTTAAATAGAATAAATTAATTTTAATTCTTTAGAAAGAACGAAATGAATCACTTTTGGACATCCACCACAAAAAAAGAAAATTAGAATCAAACAATAAAAATGGAGGAGAAGGTGGTGGAGGTGAAAACAAGGTTTTTAATTAATTTAAATAAAAAGAAATTAATTTAAAATTTTTAAAAAGAATTCTGGGGAGAGAAGGCCATTTAATCGCGACACTGATTTGGAGGTTTTCTTTAATTGAATTAAATTAATTTTTTGTTTTAAAGATCCGTGGAGGAAACAGCAAAAAGACCTCTTCTTCTACTGACCCTACCGCATCTTTAAAGGAAAGAATGGGGGATTTATCAAGCCGTTTTGGTAACAATTCTGATAAAAAGTTTTTGTAGTTAGTTTAAATTAAATTTTAAAATTTCCTTTTTTCCCTCTTCCCCTGAGACATTTTTCTTTTCCTTTAAAAAAATAAAAGAAGCAAAAACTAGCCAAATCGCCACCCCACAATAATACACAAAACAACCTCAAAAATGTAAATTTATTTTAAACTTGACACCCCTCTAGAATAAAAATATTTTATTCAATTTGTCTTTTAGTTCTAAAGTTTGTTTTAATCAGAACATGTTTTTGTAGGTTTGATTTTATAGAAAACCTTTGTTTAATGTTTATTTAACACTAAAAAGGTTGTTCAAATTAAATTCTGATTTTATTCTGTTTTTTAAACATTTATTACTACTAAATGTATTTTCACATATTAATTAATTATCAGAATTAATTCACAACTTGTATTTGTGTGAATATTTTTGTATTTTCTTTTAACATCAGAAAGAAAGTTTATTTATTTTACCTTTACTTTTTCCCTTCTCTTTCATTTTATTTACTCTCAACTAGGCGCGTTGAATAGGCACACTGCGTCCAAAGACAGAAGAGCGTCCACCCAATTCTTCCGCTGGTCGTAATAAATGGTCTAAAATATTTAGAATAACTTTTTCTTTTATTTGTCTACCAGCTCCATTAAATCCTTCACGATATTCATTACGTGATGCCGAAGCAGCTCGTCGAAAGTGTGACTCAGAACGGTGACTTCCATTGCTATCCACGGCGCTCAAACGGGACGGGGGGCGGTAGATTGGTGTCGGAGGGGGAAGGACATTTGCAGCTGAGCCTGTTCGACGGAACTAGGACAGTTTTATTAATTTAAACAAACAAAGAAGCCAAAAAATATAAAAGAAACAAACCTCTTCTCGAAATTCTTCTCTACGTGCTTCATGTCTCATTCCATTCGCATCAGTTTGTCTTTGTTCGTATTCACTTGTGTAGCCCCCATTCTTTGGGGATAGTAAATAACCTTCTCTTCCTCCTCCTCTACTATCTCCTCTATAATAATCTGAAGCTGTTCCTCTACCAGAATCGTAGGTAAATTGATCACGAGGAGAATAAGAACTTGAACGAGAGTTGGCACCAAAACGGCGGTTTGATGATTGGCTCTCTATTGGAATTGCCCTTTCTCTTGCTTCTACTGATTGCCAACGTTTTTGGGCTTCGACGGTTAAACGACCCTTTAAATTAAATTATTTAATTAATTAAATTTAATTAATTACATTGCTGTCAATATGACTTCCAATTGATTGAGGATCAACATCTGAAGGCAATTGATATTTACGCACAAAATACTGAAAAATAAATAAATAAACTTGACCATTTTTGTGAACCTGTACCAACTGAGCGCCAACCTTTATAACTCTGGAACGGTTAGGTATTTTGGTATGGTTTTGGTACCATTTGATAGGCCAGAAAATGGGCTACAAAATTCCAAAAAATCAGAATTTTTCGAAAAGTAGAAAAAAAGTTATGATCAAAAAACCTCCAAAAATTGGATTTTTATGTGAAAATTTCTAGTTTTTTGACCATAACTTTTTTTCTATTTAACCAAAAATTCTGATTTTTTGGCACTTTGTAGGCCATTCTCTGGTCTATCAAATGGCACCATAACCATCCCAAAATGCCCGATAATTCCAGAGATATACAGGCTAGAGCTGGGTACCCCTTTTAGCTCAAATTCCACTACTATTTAACCTATTTAAACAAACTTTTACCATTTTTGTGTAATTATCTCGATCACGAACATCCTCATGTCTACCTTCAATAAGCAAAGTATCATCCAACGTTTTTACTTGTAATTCTTCTGGGCGAAATTGATAACAGTCAATCTCCACAGCAAAACGTTGACCGTCGTTTGTGACGTTTGTCTAGAAAAATTATTTAATTTTTAATTAATTTTCTCTTTTTTCCTTTACCTTAACATCTATTCCATCTTTAAATACAGGCTCAGCCCAACGTGGGTACAAATCGCGCCAGAAGGGGTCAGAACGCCAATCACGATCAAAACGGTCCAGATATGAAGAAAACTGTAATTTAAAGACAAATTTATTATAAAAAGAATATTTTTAATTTTAAATCCTTTTAATATTTTTTTATTAAATTTCGCACGCTCGCGCCTCTGAAAATCGTTTTCGTTGCTCTGACGTTGAAGAAGGCGGAGAGACAAAAGGACGGTTTTGTTCATTTATTAAGCTTGTTTTTGTTGTTGTTGAAGGCCTTAAATGAGGAAATGCTTGATAAAACTCTTCTGAGAAGAATGGACGTTCTTCTGGTATTTCTTTTCCGGAAGGTCTTGAAGTTGTTTCCCCTTCATGGAATTCGTCAACAAGTGGCTCTCTCCAATGGGGGCTAGGGCGAGTTGTTCGTTCACTTTCACTCATTTTTTTATTTATTTACAAAAATATTAAAACTTTTCCTGAAAAATACAAAAATTAAAACTTTCCGGAAAACATACAAAAATATTAAAACTTTCCTGAAAACATAAAATTAAAACTTTCCGGAAAACGTACAAAAATATTAAAACTTTCCTGAAAACATAAAATTAAAACTTTCCGGAAAACGTACAAAAATATAAATCCTAAAAAACACTAAAAATATTAAAACTTTCCGGAAAACATACAAAAATATTAAAAACCAGAAAAACACTAAAAATATTAAAACTTTCCGGAAAACATACAAAAATATTAAAAACCAGAAAAACACTAAAAATATTAAAACTTTCCGGAAAACATACAAAAATATTAAAAACCAGAAAAACACTAAAAATATTAAAACTTTCCGGAAAACATACAAAAATACTTTTCAGGAAAAATACAAAATTTTCATTAAAAATATATTAAATAGAAAATAAAATTGATTAAACCCAGGCAAATTAAAATAATAAAAATTGACGCATTCTATTTACTTTACTAGAAATGCAGAAAAATTTGTATAGTAAGCGATTTTGCTTTATTACTATTGTATTTTTTATTTTTGTTTGCCTGATGGATTGAACAATTTTATTTTTAATCTTTTACTATTCAAAACAGAGAAAAATAGAGAAAAATAAGCTGTCTGTTATTTTTTTCTTTTTGTTACACGTATACCTATGACTGTGAATTATTCACCTACCCTTTATATTTTATTGCCTTATTTTTTTTTTTGTGAATTATTATACATATTAGGTGAAGATTGGGACTATGAATAAAAAGAATGGAAAAAAATAATATTTTTAAAGGCATAAAAAAATAATTTTTTAATGCGCAGGAATTGAAAGGGAAAAATAAATAAATAAATAAAAATCAGAATATTATTAAAACATTCTAGAAGGTAAAGAATATTAATTAAAACTTTCCGGAAAAAATACAAAAATCAGAATATTATTAAAACATTCTAGAAGGTAAAGAATATTAATTAAAACTTTCCGGAAAAAATACAAAAATCAGAATATTATTAAAACATTCTAGAAGGTAAAGAATATTAATTAAAACTTTCCGGAGAAAAAAAGAGGTAGTTTACAACCTTCCGGAAAATATACAATAATCAAACCAAGTTTAAATAAAAAATACTATATGAAATAAATGCGTATTTTACAGATAATTCCCAATATTCTGTGTTGTATTTTTTAAATCGTATTACTCATTTTATCTTTTATTTAAGGAAAGAATGAAAATAATGAGAAAATGTTTTTTTGATTATTGAATCACGGAATGGAAAAATAATTATTTTTTAGAGTAGAATATTAAAACACAGAATTTTCCCTTTTAATTAAAAAAAAAACAAACCCGAGGCATAACAGCATCCATTCGAGGCCAATCTGAAGGCCAATCACGCCACCAACGATCGTTATCGTGAGAACGAAACTGAAGGAAAAAAATAATTTTTAATATGTCCCTTAAACTTTAAAAAAATTAAAAAATATGCCATTTTTCGAAATTGATGTTTCACAAATGTTGGCAAACCAGAACCTTTGTTGTCTCCAACCTTTGTGTTTTTACCCTTTTTCATAAAGACAAAGTTTATTTTAATGTTTTCTATGGAATTTAATATAACAGTCAATTTTCCCTTTTTAATCTGTGTTTTTTTTCAAGTTGTGTTTATGTTAAGTACACTTATGTAGAAAACACATAGAAATAATATCAACACAAAAACATTAAAAGTAAACATTTTTACAACTTTCCGGAAAAAATACAAAAATAACACAAATGTTAGTAAATTTCCGGAAACAGTAATTAATTGTTTTAAGTTTACAGCTTTCCGGAAAAAACATTAAAATAATAAATGTTTATAACCTTCCGGAAACATTACAATAATTAAAGTTTACAACTTACCGGAAAATACTTTAATTTATTTCAAAGTGTGTAAATGTTTTTAATGAAATAAACCTAACAAATTTAACTATATTAGAATAAATACAAAAAAGTTTACATTTCTTAAATATTTATAACCTTTCTTATTTTTTCAGTTATAAGAAGATTTAATTTTTTATATTTTTTATATTTTATAAAATTCAAGAAAATCCTCTTTTCTTTTATTTTTCATGGAAATTTCTTTTTTATTTGAAGGTGAGATAATCTTTAAATCAAAGAGGGGTAGATAAACAAACAGAAAAAATAAAAACAAACAGAAAATCAAATAATTTTTGAGACTCACCCTATCAAGCAAATCTCTCGGTCTAGGCCAATCCACTGGCCAATCTTCCCATTCATGACTGAACCGATCACGCCAAGTGGAGTCCCAAGTATTCCATCTACGTACAGGCCAATCACGCCAAAATGGGTCGTTGTCCCAATGACGGTTTGAAACTAAGGCCATTTAATTTTAATATTTGTTTTCTATCAATAAACTAAAAAACATGAAACACAAATTGATTTTAAACATTAAAACTTGTTTTTTAAAGAACAAGTTTTAATAACAAAGCGAACAAACTTAAATACAAAACTTTAAAACATGGACAAGTTTTAAAGCATTAATTAAAAACATTAAAACATTTTCAACCTTTTTGTGTTTTAAAACTTTAAAAAAAACACATGTGTTTTTTCCAAGTTTAAAAAGAATTAAAACATTTCCAACTTTTTATGTGTTTTAAAACTTTAAAAAAAACACATGTGTTTATTAACATAAAGATTAAAACATTTTCAACCTTTTTGTGTTTTAAAACTTTAAAAAAAACACATGTGTTTTTTCCAAGTTTAAAAAGAATTAAAACATTTCCAACTTTTATGTGTTTTAAAACTTTAAAAAAAACACATGTGTTTATTAACATAAAGATTAAAACATTTTCAACCTTTTTGTGTTTTAAAACTTTAAAAAAAACACATGTGTTTTTTCCAAGTTTAAAAAGAATTAAAACATTTCCAACTTTTTATGTGTTTTAAAACTTTAAAAAAAACACATGTGTTTATTAACATAAAGATTAAAACATTTTCAACCTTTTTGTGTTTTAAAACTTTAAAAAAAACACATGTGTTTTTTCCAAGTTTAAAAAGAATTAAAACATTTCCAACTTTTTATGTGTTTTAAAACTTTAAAAAAAACACATGTGTTTATTAACATAAAGATTAAAACATTTTCAACCTTTTTGTGTTTTAAAACTTTAAAAAAAACACATGTGTTTTTTCCAAGTTTAAAAAGAATTAAAACATTTCCAACTTTTTATGTGTTTTAAAACTTTAAAAAAAACACATGTGTTTATTAACATAAAGATTAAAACATTTTCAACCTTTTTGTGTTTTAAAACTTTAAAAAAAACACATGTGTTTTTTCCAAGTTTAAAAAGAATTAAAACATTTCAATTAAAAAAACTGAATAAAACATAAATGTTCTTTTTAAAGAATGTTTTAAAGAAATTAATTGAAAATGAATGTTTAATAAATGGTTTTTAAATTTCCATTTTATATAGCGCGCATATAAAACTTGAAAACAGCCGGCGGTCCAATAGTCAGAGAATATTTTTTTTTTAAATTTATTACAACCAAAAAAAATTTTTTTTATTGAGAAATAAAAGAAAGAAAAAATACATTTTGATCAGAGAAATTTTTTCCTTTTTTATTTTTTGATTTGTGATTAGAAAAAAAAATAATATAATTTAAAGTAATTGGTTTTCTCCTTTTTTCTCTCAATAAAGAATATTTTTAATTTTCCTTTTTTAAGGGCGTATTAAAAAAAGAAAAAAGTTGAGTGTTAAAAAATAAAAAATCCATGTTAAATGGATGAATCATCATCTTAAAAAATAAAATAAAATTTTAAAAGAATTATTTGATTTATTGGTTGATTAATTCTTCCGTTCTTCATAAATTAAAAATATTTATATAATTATGTTTGTTTTAAACTTTAATTGAAATTCGAAAGTTCGAGAAAAACACGTATTTTATTTAAAAATTGTTTTATTTAAACTTGTTTTTAAAACATAATCTAAATAATCATGTTTTATTAAAAACAAATTATTTAAATAAACTTGTTTTTAAATAAACTTGTATTTTAGATAAACATGTTTTTAAATAAACTTGTTATTTAAATAAACTTGTTTTTAAATAAACTTGTTATTTAAATAAACTTGTTTTTAAATAAACTTGTTATTTAAATAAACTTGTTTTTAAATAAACTTGTTATTTAAATAAACTTGTTTTTAAATAAACTTGTTATTTAAATAAACTTGTTTTTAAATAAACTTGTATTTTAGATAAACTTGTATTTTAAATAAACATGTTTTTAAATAAACTTGTTATTTAAAATAAACTTGATTCTAAACAAGTTTATTCAACCTTTTCTTCAAACATTAAAACCTATATTTAATTAAAACTTTAATTTAAACATATTTTTCCTAAAACATGTTGTGAACAGTTTTTACAATATTTAGAGCAGAAAATTATAAAGAAAAAAGGTTTAAAAAATATAAAAATTCTAGTATTTAATAAAAACAAAGAAACCCGTTATATATTTCGAGATTTTTATAAATCAAGTATTTGGCCTAAGCTCTAAAAAATTAAATAATTAAATATACTTGCTAAGCCTTTGCATAAAATCCTGTAAATTTAAATCAAGTTCACTAGCTGTGGGTCTATCTAAAGGATCTGTAGCCCAACAAGCACACATAATTGAATAAAGTTCGTCAGGGCAATTATAAGGTTGGGAGAGTCGAAGACCAGCATAAACAACAGCCTAAAGTTGGTAAACTTAGAAAAAGGAAAAACAAAAGTTTGTTTGTATTTTTACTAAAACTTGTGTTTTTCTAAACTTGGAAACTCTGAAAAACAAGAAATAATTACAAAACTTAAAAGAAAAGAAAAATCAGAAGTTTGTGTTTTTTGTTTGTGTTTTAACGCAAACATGTGTTTTTCTAAACTTTGCAAAAATCAGAAATAATTACAAACTTGTTCCAACTCATCCTCATGTATTTCATCACTATAAGGCAACTTTCCGCTATTAAAAAGTTCCCAAATTAAAACTCCACATGACCAAATGTCTGTTGCACTGTTATAAATGTTTTGATTGTTTAAATTTAATTTTTTAGAAAAATTAAATAATTCTGGGGCCATCCAACGTATTGGCAACATTTTAGTTGAAATAAATTCATTTTCTTGTATTTTTTCTTCTTTTTTATAATCCTCTGGGAACAGATCACTACCCAAAGCTGAATCGCATAATTGAGTATGTAAACTAACATAACCTCCACTTGTTCTAATACGTGAAACTAGACAATTTCTGGAAAATTCTGGTGAGATTAGATCAGAATTCTGATATTTTTTTTTGAACCAGAAAATCAGAAATTAAAATCAGAAATCAGAATTCTGATTTTTTAGTTAAAATTCTGATTTTTAAAAATCAGAATTCTGATTTTTTGGCTAAAATTCTGATTTTAATAAATCAGAACAGACCTTGTAGCAATATCTTTATGAATTATCCCAAATTTATGAAGGTGGCGAACAGCAGAAACTATTTGCGAAGCCAATAAAACTAAATTATGTGTTCTAAGCGTTGTAGTTATTTCTGTTGCATTGGAGGCTGCAGAAGCAGCAGCATTGGAAGAAGATGAGGAAGGTGTATTAGTCACCACTTAAAATATTTTTAAAAAAATGTTTCAGATTTATTGAAGCATGTTTCAAATATTTTAAAAAGTTTCAGAAACTTGCTTCAATTTTAAGGATTCAAAAAAAAAACTGTACCTATTTTAGGAGTTTCTTTGTGTTCTTCTGCTTCCTTTCCTTTAACTAAATTTGTTTTAATATCTTCTGTTACCTTAACCTCTTCATTTCCCTTTATTTCTTCTTTAATTCCAACATTACTACAACTACTTCCTTTTCTAAATCGCTTACGCCAACTTTTAACGACTACGCCTGGACTAACTGATGAAGCTTTCTTTGTGTTCAAAATAGAAGCATTAATTGCTTGTTCTCTACATTCATGCAAAAAACATTTTAAAATTCCAAAACCATCGTGGGCATAGCATATTAAAGGTAAATCCCGAACTGATTCTGGGTTTAAAAAGTTACCAAAGGTTGCTGCTGCAATTACCTAAAATAGTTATTTAAATTATAATAAAATCAGAATTTAATTACAACATTCCGAAAAAAATAAAAAACCAGAATTTCATCAAAACATTTCAAACATTGTAAAACGGGCGAAAATACAAAAATGAAACTTTAAAGTTTCCGGAAAAAATACAGAAATGAAATTTTAAGTTTCCTTAAAAAATACAAAAATAAAAACTTTAAAGTTTCCGGAAAAATACAAAAATAAAACTTGAAATAAGTTTCATTAAAAAATACAAAAATAAAAACCTGAGCTAAATGTGGATGAGGCGGTACATAATGGAATTGTAAAGCAGAACGTAAGAAACTTTCAAATTGAATTCTATCCGCGTCAGGTTTTAAAGTTTTGCATATTAAAGCAGTATCTTCTTTAGCATCATCCTCCCCATCATCAACTTCATCAACAACAGGTCTATTTCCATTCTGACCTATTTGACGCCAATTTGCCCATACTAATTGACCAAAATCTCCTTCAATTTCAGGTTTATGACATTGTTCAAAAAGATTTCTATCTGCATTTAATTCAACAAGGGCTTGATTAACATCTACTTGGTTAGTATGTTCATAAATAATTTTATTTAATCGGTTAGACCCTCCACTATTTTTTAATGCAGCAGCAGAAGTTGAGGGCATTTGTGGATCGTTTAATGGATCAAGTAAAGGTTTCCTTTGTTCGTCGTCAGTCTTAAAGGATTTGGCTGTTGTTGTGCTACAACTATTAATTGTTGCTAGACCTGTAGTTGTTCTGAAAATGATTAAATTTAAAAATAAAGTTATGACAGGTTTTGTATTTTTTACGGAAAGTTTTAATAAAATTCTGATTTTTGTGTATTTTATAATGTTTAATTAAATATAATGTTTTAGTAAAATTCTGATTTTTTTTGTTTCATGTTTTAATTAAATTCTGATTTTTGTATTTTATAAAGTTTTAGTAAAATTCTGATTCTTTGTTTTATAATGTTTTAACAAAATTCTGATTCTTTGTTTTATAATGTTTTATTAAAATTCTGATTATTATGTGTTTTAAAATGTTTTAATAAAATTCTGATAATTTAAAATTAACATAAAATTTATTGTAAACAAACATTTGAGACAAGCCACTTTTCTCAGCTGAATTTTCCTTTATAGAAGAACCATTCAATTTACTCTTCTGATCAACAATTCCTTGCTGAAACAATATTTTCCTTCTTATAAGAGAAGAACGTGTTGAATTATATAAAGAACCTATTTTTGATCTTCTTCTTCTATTAAAATTGTTTGTTTGTTGTTCCAAGTTTATTTTCTGATTTTCATCTTCTTGTTTAATACAATAGCAACAACAAAGCAAAACAGAACAAACTAACGCAAACAAAGAAACAGACGCAACAAGAAATTGACAGGGGAGAGAAAGAAAACTTAGAAAAGAGAACAACGGCCAAGTTGAATATGTTGGGGAAGAAGTTTGTTTGTTGTCTTCGTTGTTATTAATGTTGTAAAGATTGTTTAGATGTTGGTCTTCTTCTGTTAAAATGTAAAAATGTTTTTAAAGTTTTTAAATGTTTTAAATGCACTAAAGAAAGCAAGCAACTTTTTTTTAATATTTTACCAATTGAATTAACTTTAAATAAATTAAATAAATAAATATATAAAATAAGCCTTCCTTTATTTATTGATTAAAAGAAGCCAGTAGGGATATGCTTTTACTTTACTAGTCAATTTAATAGTTTAAATGAAAAACATTTTTTACCTTGAGCAAATGCCCTTCTTCTTCCTTCTCGATACAAACATATTTTCTCTTGTTTAAGCGTTAATTGTAATGATGTTTGTTTTGTTATATTAAAATGTAAAAGCACACGAAATTGACCAGAATGAGCACCAACGCAGCGATATTCAACTTGAAATTGTTGGGGAATGCGAGGAACATAACCTTCTGACGGAAGCAAAATTATTGGGACAACATCAAAATGTTGAGAAACTGCTTGAAGAGAATAATAAGCCTGTAAAAGAAGAATAAAGAAAGTTGGAAAACAAGTTTACAAAAAAGTTGAAAATTTAAAAAAATAAAACTTGTTTTAAAAAAAGTTGGAAAAATGGGAAAAAAGTTGGGGAAAAAGTTGGGAAAAAAAGTTGGGAAAAAAATGTTGGAAAAAGAAAGTTGGAAAACAAGTTGGAAAATACAGTTAAAAAGTAAAATTACAATAGAAGGGGTCATTAGGGCGCAACCTTTTTAATGGATATGCTTCAATATAAATTAAACGGATAAATAAAAATACAAAATAAAACAATAATATTCGCCTACCATTCGTTCAGGACTACTCCAAGTAAATCGAAGTCTACTTATATTCTCTGCCAATCTATAAGGGAATTTAGTTGAGTATTCATTAATTATACCATTAGTAATATAATCCATTTGGGCAGAAATTCCTTTAAAAAAAATAAATTTTTTTTAATTAAAAAAAATAAATTTTTTTTAATTAAAAAAAAAAATTAATTTACCCAAAGTTCTATTCATTTCATCACTTTCAATGTACAAATTGAACGCATTAATAAAAATAATTTTTAAACATAAAATTAAACAAATTGTAAAAATTAAAAATAAATTGCACATTTAAAATTTCAAATTTTATTTTTTAATAATAATAATCATCTTTAAAAAAAATTTTTTTCCTAAAATTAATTTAATTAAATAGCCTTATTTATAAAAAAGGCCAAAAAAATATTTAATTAATTAATATTAAAAATAAAACTTTTCCCTAAAAAATAGGTAAAAAGACAATCTTAAAAGCAACAATTATTATTATTTTTCTTCTTTCAATTGCTTTTGTTTCTATAAAAAAAATTTTTTTTTTGAAGGTTTTTCTTAAAATTATGCTTAAAGGAAGTTAATGGAAAGGGGATATTATTTTATATAATTTTGTATTTTTTTATTCCCCTTTTTTTTACTTAATTAAAATTAAATAAATAAATACCTAGCTACTATATCAATTAAAAATTCTCTTAAAAAAAAAAAAAAATAATTAAAAAAATAACAGTTGTAACAAAAATAAATAAAAAGAAAAGTAATTTGAGTAATATAAATAAATAAATACATACTTTTGCTTTCAAAATACATATCATAAAAATTTTTAAAAATGATCAGCTATTTAATTGATTGTTATTTCTTAAACAAAGCATTTGGCTTAAAAATGTTTTGAATTATTTTAGGTTGATTTATTGTTAATTATTTTTATAAAGAAAACAGTTAAATTTAGACTAAAACATGAAAGAAATTAAAAAATATAAACTTGAATCAGAACTTTTGTACAAAAATATAAAACTTGAAATCAGAACTTTTGTACAAAAATATAAAACTTGAAATCAGAACTTTTGTACAAAAATATAAAACTTGAAATCAGAACTTTTGTACAAAAATATAAAACTTGAAATCAGAACTTTTGTAAAAAATATAAAACTTGAAATCAGAACTTTTGTACAAAAATATAAAACTTGAAATCAGAACTTTTGTAAAAATATAAAACTTGAAATCAGAACTTTTGTACAAAAATATAAAACTTGAAATCAGAACTTTTGTAAAAATATAAAACTTGAAATCAGAACTTTTGTACAAAAATATAAAACTTGAAATCAGAACTTTTGTAAAAAATATAAAACTTGAAATCAGAACTTTTGTACAAAAATATAAAACTTGAAATCAGAACTTTTGTACAAAAATATAAAACTTGAAATCAGAACTTTTGTACAAAAATATAAAACTTGAAATCAGAACTTTTGTACAAAAATATAAAACTTGAAATCAGAACTTTTGTAAAAAATATAAAACTTGAAATCAGAACTTTTGTACAAAAATATAAAACTTGAAATCAGAACTTTTGTAAAAATATAAAACTTGAAATCAGAACTTTTGTACAAAAATATAAAACTTGAAATCAGAACTTTTGTAAAAAATATAAAACTTGAAATCAGAACTTTTGTAAAAAATATAAAACTTGAAATCAGAACTTTTGTACAAAAATATAAAACTTGAAATCAGAATTTTTTATTTAAAAATCAGAATTTAAACTTTCCTCTAGTAAAAAATCAGAAATATTACAAATAAAGTGTTGATAAATTAACTAATTTGTAAGAGTTAAATAGTAATTTTTCAGAAAAAAGGAAATTTTAATATTTACTATTTTTAGAATATTCACATACAAGTGCTTCTTAAATTCTTAACATTTAATAAAATTTTTTTTCTATCAAATTTCCATTCTTAAAGAATTTAATGAAGAAAAGGGGAGGTAATCTGTGCTTTTTAGTCTCAGAAATATCAAATTTTAAAAGAAATAAATAGTAGAGTGGTGAGGGTGAATGCTCGACTAAATTGAGTTTTAGTCTAATAACTCAAGAAAAGATTAACTTTTTGAAACAAATTTGGTATCATTTAAAAGAGGATTAAATTTGCTATAAAATAAATATTTTAATAAAATTTTGAATAAATAAGAAAAATAGTTATAGTCAAAAAAGTAGAATTTTTGAAGGTTTTCAGCAGTTTTTTAATTACAAATTTTTGTTAAATAAATTTAAAATTTTGATGTTTTGTGATTTTATAGAAAATTTAATCCCCTATCCAATGAAATTAAAAGAATCTTAGAATATTCATTTAATCTCAAATTATGGTACAAAATGTACTGAGACTCAAATGGGCGAATTTCTTAAGAATGCCTTAAACTTATTTCTAAAAAGAAAAGTGAATAAAATTAGGAAGCAAAATAAGAAAGAATTTAAGAAATTTAGAAAGGATAATAAAAACAATTTTGTCTAAAACTTTTAAAGATTAAATTACTGAGATTGTTTATTTGTTAAAATTATTCTTTAAAGGTGAAATGAATAAATTTAATAAAAAAAAAAGTGTGTTTAAAAATAAGTGAAATTCTGATTTTTGACAACAACAAAGTTTATTTTGTAAGGAATAAATTCTGATTTTTGTACAATAGAAAGTTAATTTTGTAAAGAATAAATTCTGATTTTTGTACAACAAAAAAGTTTAATTTGTACTGAATAAATTCTGATTTTTGTACAATATGAAAAGTTAATTTTTAAACTAAATTCTGATCTTTTAATAGCATTAAAATAATAAAGTTTGCTATAGTAAATTTGTATATATTAAATGGTCATTGAATAGTTTGGTGACTACTGCTGCCTATTTTTTCTTCCCCATTTTAGGAGTGTTGAAAAGGTAAATGAATGATGGGGACCGCGCAGATGAGTTATATGTATAAAGTGTGTTTTGTTTTTTTAGCATTATAATCCTCACTCATTTCTTATTTTTTCCTATGCCTAATAGCGTCCAATTCTAAAATAGGACAATTGAGTCTGAGAGGGATTTTTTTATTTTCTTTAAAAAACTGGTTTTGAAAATGTCCTGCTGTGGGGGGCTAAGTTAAATTATTGGAATAAATTATAAAGAAAAATTAAACTTTTTCAACTTTATTGTCAGAATTTTTCTGTTTTTTAAACGTTCCTTTTCCTCTTCTACAATGTTGAGCGCACGCAGCCTTTTGGCCCACAACTTTAAAAATATAAAACCAAAAATTCTCAAATTTTTACAAGGAATAAATAACACTTTTAAGAATGTCTGTACAAAATTTCAGGTTTATATGCTCATTTAAATATTTTATAGTTAAGCGCCTCACCCCTCCCTTCACTTTTCAATCCTTTCCTTTCTTGTCATTAAAATAAAAACAAACATTTAAAAAATTCACTTTTATGTACAAACAATTTTTAGACAGATTTTTTTTTCGTTTAGCACTTTTCATTATTCAAGTACTCATCATTAAAAAAAGCTTCTTCAAGAATGCTTGTTTTCATTGCTTAAACACCTCCTTTTTTCTCCTTCCTTTTTTTACTCTTAAAAAAATTTAAATGAAGCACAATTTGTTAAAAACTATTTTTAAGGAAATTGAAATTTTATTTGACACGGAAAAAAACATTTTTAAATAAAAAGGAAAATAAAAATAAATAGGTTATTCTGTCTAAAATTAAATAACTTGTGTTTAAAATTTTTAAAAATAATAATAAATCTAAAAAAAAGTTAAATATTTTTAAAGGAAGGGAGAACAAGAAAGAATTTAATAAATTAAGAAAAAATAAGAAAAAAATTAAAAAAATAACAGATCAAGACTCAAAGAGCCCATTCATGTTTACTAACCTCTTCTACATTAAATAAGCTTTATTTTAAAAAATACTCAAAATTAGTCTTATTTAAAATGAATAATTAATTAGCTAAAATTTTCTCATGATTTTTGCCCTTTGTCTCATATTTTTTTGAGGGGAATATTAGCATAGTTTTTGTCTTTTTTTACCTATGAAAAATTAATTATTGAAGTAGGTAAATAAATAATAAAAAATATAGTACAAATAAAAATATAAGTGCAACAGATGGCAAACAGAAAAAACAGATGTTGTGAAATAAAACTTTCCGGAAAGAGGTTTGAGAGAGAATGCTTTTAAAATTAAATAAAAAGGTTATTCCGGAAAGAATAAAGTAAAAACTTAAAAACAATTATTTAATACAACCTTTTCCGGAAAAGTTTGTTTTCAGGAAAACTTTAATTAATCGAACATTTAAAGTTAAAACAAAGTTGTAAGAAACAAATAAAGCATTTCTTACATAAAAACTTGCAACTTGACGAAATGAACATTTAAAGTTAAAACAAAGTTTTTAGGAAACAAATAAAACATTTCTTATATAAAAACTTGCTTAAGTCAAAAACTGCAGATGAGAAAGTTTTAAAGATTAAATAAAATAAATTACTTCATTTTCAACAAGAACGGCCCCAAACTTTAATCTTTTTCTTTAATAGAAATTTATTAAAAAAAGTTTTACTATAAATATTAAAACAACTGAATATACAAAAATTAAAACAAAATCCGCGTGTCTTATTGCAAATCAAGTTTTTAATTTTCTGAAAAAGAAGAAAGTTTTAAGTTAACAATTTCCAACTCATTAAAACAATCAAAAAAAACTTAAAATATCTCTTGCGTCAACAACTCTTGAATTTAGAAAAAAAAATTTATTCCTTGTTAATATTTATATTTTCTTTTCTAGCTGTACAAACACTTTTTTAAAAATTAATCCACGAAACTTTGGCCAAAAAATTTAAAATAAAATAAGTAAAACTTTAACCAAAAATTATCAGTTTTACTCAAAACTTTAAAAAAATTCTAAATGAAAGTTTTCAAACCCCTTTCTTTTCTAATATTTGTGTCTTTATTGGCTTTTTGCGCTGCAGCGGGTAACAAAAGCGATACAACTGATTATGCTTCTTTACAATTGGATACATGGAGAAAACAAAATGTGAGGGTTTGTTGGATATTATGCTTTTAATGTTTTCCGGAAAGTTGGAAACATTAGTTAATTATTTTAATGTTTTCCGGAAAATTTGGTTAATTCTTTTAATGTTTTCCGGAAAGTTGGAAACATTAATTAATTATTTAAATGTTTTCCGGAAAAGTTAGAAACATTAAAGTTAATTGTTTTATAAAAAATTGATATTTCAGAATCCATTAAATATATTGACAGCATCAAATGGAATGCCTGTCCCCTCACTAACTGAATCTTTGACAGCAGGTCCACGAGGCCCAACGCTTCTAGAAGACTTTGTACTTTTGGATAATCTCTTCCACTTCGACCGTGAACGCACTCCTGAAAGAGTAGTCCATGCTGTTGGTGCAGCAGCCTTTGGAGAATTTGTGGTCACCAACGACATTACAAAATACACAAAAATGGACATGCTTAAACAACTAAACAAAACAACACCTTGTTTCTTCCGTTTTTCTACTGTTGGTGGACGTGCGGGAAGTCCCGACGTTGCAAGAGATCCGCGTGGCTTCGCAATGAAGTTCTATACCGACGAAGGGAATTTAGACCTTGTTGGAAATAACCAAGAAGTTTTCTTCATTAGAGATGCAATAATGTTCCCATCTTTTGTTCATACGCAAAAATTGAATCCAGTAACAAATTTGCCTGATCCTACAGCAATGTGGGACTTTTTCTCATTGAGAACAGAGACAATGGCAATGATTATGAGAGTCTTTTCTGATAGGGGTACGCCTGATGGGTTCAGAAAAATGGATGGGTTTGGAACACATACATTTGTTTTGGTAAGTTTTAAATAAACCTGAAAAAACAGAATATTTTCCGGAATGTTCTAACATTTATATTAAGTGTTTAAAACATTTTTCCGGAATGCTTAAAAATTTTCCGGATAAATAAACTTAAAAAAACAAACATTTTCCGGAATGTTCTAACATTTATATAAAGTGTTTAAACAAAGACAAAAATGTTTAAGACATTATTCCGGAATGTTTTAAAATTTTTCCGGAAAGAAAACATTTAAATCAGACAACAATAAAAACAAAAATTAAAGGAAAATGCAAAAGGAGAAAGAGTCTATTGCAAATTTCATTTAAAAACACAACAAGGGCGTGCTAACTTAACAGCAGAACAAGCCACTCTTCTAGCAGGCACTGACCCGGGATATTCCACTCGAGATTTGTACAATGCAATAGCAAGAGGAGACTTCCCAAAATGGGACTTGAAAATACAGGCAATTTAAAGACCATCAGAAAAGAAAAGTTCTTTCCCTTTTAAAGGTGATGACCTTCCAACAAGCCGATAAATCCCCTTTCAACCCATTCGATGCAACAAAAATTTGGCCTTTGAAGGATTATCCATTAATTGACGTTGGGACAGTAACACTTAACAGAAATCCAGAAAATTATTTCCAAGATGTTGAACAAGCTGCATTTGACCCAGCAAGAATGGTTCCTGGGTTACATCCTTCACCTGACAAGTTGCTTCAAGGCATGCTTCTTTCTAATCAAACAAAAAAAATAATAACAAAAACATTTTAAGGCCGTCTTTTCTCATATCAAGACACCCAATTCTATCGTTTGGGTGCAAACCATATGCTTCTACCAGTCAACTGCCCTTACAAATTTAAATACGCTAATATTCAAAGAGATGGTGTAGCTCGTCCAGACAAGAATGGGGGTGGTTCTCCCAACTATTTTCCAAACTCCTTTGGAGGATATAAAATTACTGGTGTTGAAAATACTTATAACCTTGCAAATTCGACTGTTGGACGTTTCAAGCCGAGTGATGATGACAATTTGTCTCAACCTTCTGATTTCTGGAAAAATGTAGACTTTATTAACCTATATTTTATCTTTATTTTTTTAAAGGAATTGAGTGTTAAAGATCGTCAACATTTAGTAGAAAACATTGCGAGCTCATTAAGCGGTGCCCTAAAAGAAATCCAGGACAGAATGATTCCAATATTCAATAAGGTTGACCCGAGCTTTGGATCTATGGTTCAACAAGCATTAGCGAAAAAGTCTGGTAAATAAAGGAAAACAAATTTAAATTAAAAAACCTCGGAGATTTTCTATATTGTAAAGCTAAAAACTGTACTATCACTATCCTTACTTTTGGTAATAACTATTTAGGTGTGTATATAAGTTCGGAGTAGAAAACATATTAATGTTTGTGAAAAACACAAACCTGTCTCAAACAAACATTAAAAAATAAAACTTTTCCGGAAAACATTAGAAAATGAGAGGAGAAAAACATTAAAAAGTAAAACTTTTCAGGAAAACATTAAAAAACGTGAGGAGAAAAACATAAAAAAAAATAAAACTTTTCCGGAAAACATTAACAAAAATTAATGTTTCCCAAACATATTAAATGATATAAAACAAACATTTAAGTCTGTTATTTTAAAACAAAACATTTCACTTTAAGGAAATAAAGATGAAAAAGGAACGTGTAGAAATTAAGAAATTTAAATTATGAAGCAAAAAAATACACCGAACTTTGTCAATATTTTCAAAAAAAAAAAAATTTCTTAAAAACTAATGTGTAAAATAATTTTTCATATTTTTAAATAAAAAAAAAGAATTTTATGGGAAATGTTTTAATTAAGGCAAGCAGCTAAGGCGCTTCAGCCTGGGCATTAAAATCAATAAAAAAAATACACCCACCTTTATACAATTTGGTCCATGTCCATAATAACCTGAGTAAATTGTTTAACCTCTTCACTTGTCAGTGTTGAGCAAAAAATTGAATTTTGGTCAGTTGAAGTAATTAGTCCAAATATTTGACAAATTTTAGGAATTAGCTTGGCGAATGGAACAGTTGAGCCTTCGACTAATACATCATCCAATAACTGAAAAAATTATTTTTTTTTATTAAATTTCTCAAATTTTAATTAACCTTTAAACCAGAGTACAAATATTGATTTATTAGTTCATCAAGTAAAGTTCTACAATTTTGTGAATGCAGAGCCATTAAAAGTTGGGAAAATAAAGTTTCAAGTTTCTGTCTGTCTACGTGGTTAAGTGCGGAAATATTGAGCTAAATAAAAATAAAATTAAGTTTTTAGGTTATTAAATTTAAAAATGTTCAGAAAAACATTAAAAACAAATCTTTAAATTAAAAAAAGAAACCTTCTTCCTAGGAACCACAAAATTTGAAAAATTCTTCTCTTCCCCAATTTTCTTAATTTTAACAATTGTTTCCTCCATCAGAAAATGAAAATCCATAAAATTAAATTTTTCAGCCAAATTAATTTTTTCAAAAATTTCAAAGCAAACATTTTCAATTAAATTAAATAAATCAACTAATCCTTCAGTTAGTAAATATTGAATAGAATTACAAAATATTAGTTGAATGTTTTTATTAAAATCAAAACATGTTGTTGTTGTTTCAACGCAATTATCTTCATTAAAGTCAATGTTTTCATACAAAAAGGATTTTAATAATTTACTAAAAATTAATAAAATTAAAAAGAATAAAAATTAAAATTTTTACGTTCCAGTAGCGTAAATTGAAGAAGAATCGTTTTTTAAAGACTTTGTGTTTTTAATCAATTCGGAACAAGCAATTTGACATAAAATTGTTCTCTGCGCCTTTACAACAGTTGTAACCAAAGGAAAAATAATTATGGCAGAAAATACTTTTGAAACAGAGAGAACCTTTAAAAAATAAAATAGAAAAAAGGTACTAAAATAAACCTTTAACTTCTCCCAGATCTCTATTTTGCTTTTAGAATCAAGTTCAGTTGCTTTAAGTTTGGTTAACAGAGAATCTGTGTCAAAAGATTGATCCAACTTGGCTCTTAATTGATCACCCAGTTTACATAAAAGCTTATCACATGCTTGTTGATTCAATTCAATCATCAATTTGAGACGCTCCTTAAGTTAAATTTATTAACAAAAAGGTTGAATTAGGGTGCAGCCCCGTCCTCTGAAACCAAGATTACCGACATTTTTAGAGGTTTTCCCCTACCCCAACTCCGACGTGCCTCCATCGACGATCCCCGTGACCCGACATTTCCTCCCCCGGTGAGTCGGGGCTGCACCCTAATTTGAATGAATTGAAAAATAATTAAAATTGGAAGGTTGTTTAAGGTCATATCGGTACCATTTAAGTGTTTTATTAGTGAAAGTCAAGAAAATGAACTGTTTAATCAAAAACTTGTAAGCTTGTTAAACAAATTTCTCAATAGGAATGAAAAGAAACCCGCCTTAATACCAGACCAGGTTATGGGCACCGAAACATCTAGTTCATCCTAAACCTAATTTATCAAAGTAAACCTCATCCAAGCATTCCTCTCTCTGTTCACCCGCATTATTCCAAAAAGAGAAGGGTTGACTAACAAGATTGCAAAATTCAGTAGATTCTAATAAACGCTTGGCACCATAATATGTCCCAATTGCAGCGACTGTTCCCGCAGCAATTTTGCGTTTATGGCGTTTAATAAAATCAAAAGTGGAGAACATTCAATAATTAACTTTAAAACTTCTAAAAGATTAAGTCGTTTTAATAATATATAAATCTAAAAAAACGATCAAAGAAAGAAAAAATTGATATACAAATTGATCAAGATCAAATCCTGTTTACGTCACAGACTCAAAGTGACCTTATTGATTTGTGAATTTGAAATTTTCCCACAAATAAACATAATGCCAAATAAAGAAATGACGTGTGTTTGTAATTTTACTCATTCGAATGAAGTTTTTCAGTTTGAGGTGCGCACCTTTTTCCGTTTTTACGTGTTTTTTACGTGATTTTTACGTGTTTTTATTGTTTTTCTTATTGTTTTTACTTTATATTATTGTATTTTTAATTGTATAATCGCTCCCGACCCGCGCGCGCTTAAAAAATTAAAAAAAACTTAAATTTTAAAAATTAATTTTCTTTTTTAACCTTTCATTTACAGCACGGCAGTGGCCTACTACTTGCTGTACGTCGTCTACATTAAGATTTTTTTATTTAATTTAATTTTTATTTCTATAATTGAATTTAATTTTTTGAACTTACAGGGTGTGCTCGACGACTGGCTGATGTGCTCGTCTGGACAATGGAAGAAAATGCTTGTGCAGCAGCTCTGCAGAAAGACGATGGTTGTGGTGTGGTTGCCCTTTTTATTTTTATTTATTTTTTTAATTTAAAATATTTAATTATTTTTAATTTTTAAAATTTTTTTCTTAGGCTAGGGTTTTTTAGGTTCGTCGACAGGATCGTCAACCGCTGCTGCTGTTTGCTGGCTCTTCAGCACCCACTGGTTTATTTTATTTTTCTAGACTTTTCTTATTTTTTATTTTTAGTTCAAGGACGATGTTCAGCATGGACAATTCATCAACGCAAGGACGATGTTCTTCACGTTTTTTTAATTTTTTTATTTAAATATATAATTTTAAATTAATTTTCTAGTTTAGGATTTTTTTAGCGTTCCAGGTGCGTCTACAGCTTCTTGGTTGGATGGTGGAATTGCTCTTCATGGATTGCTCGTCTTCATCTGGCTCTTGTAAGTTTCAAAAAAATAATAAATTAAAAAAATTGCGCCAAAAATATGCTTCCCGCGACCCCTTCCTTTCTTTCGTTCATTTCGCATTTTTCTTGTTTTCATTTTTTGCCTTTAACTTTTTTTTACAGCTATTTAGAAATGATCAACTTGAGTGGGGCAACAAAAGGAAAGCAACAAAGATGGAGGTTCAACAACATCAGGATCAACAGGTTTTTTGTATAAACGAGAAGAGGGGTTGAATATAAGCCAGGAGAGATTTTAGGGGTATGGCCGTTGAGAAATAAGTGGACCGTTAAGGTTGTTCTAAAAAAGTGACGCCACTCTTTTTTAAATTTTGTTTTGGCATAATGTTTATTTACTTCGTTTTGTCACCACATTCTCTCATAGGTTAGAGAAAAGATAAAGTTCTACTTTTATGAAAAAGCTTTTCGTTTAGAGTCCCATTTTTTCTCCTTTTTATTGTAGATTTATTTTAGTTTAGCTTTTCAGGCAACGTCTTTGTTTAATTTCCATGCTTTCCTCTTATTAAAATTCAGTTTAAATTTTAGATTTTCAATTTTACTTGGAATTCTGCTTGCAAAAGTTAAATAGTACTTTCTCATTTATGCGGCCTACTACAAGTGCTGTTCAAGAATTCTCATCGAATATATTAGAAGATGCAGATTTAAGTGAAGAAGATGCCAAATTTCTTTTGAAAGCTTTAGGTTTACTTTTTAAGTTTATTTTCTATCATACATGAAGAAAAGACTAACTTCTTCTGAAACTTCGCCAAGCAAAAATGAAGTAGTTGCCTATTCTCCCCTTTTTCTTTCCCCGAAATCAAGCTTTAAAAAATAATTCGAGAAAAATTTAATTTAGAAAAGCAAGCCTTTGAATATGTTCTCTACGCTTTTCGGGCACAAGGGCCGCTCACAAAATACAAAGAACTAATTCTTGAACATTTAAAATCAGCTCTTTTGTATGCTTTTAATTCAATCAATTATTCTAATATCTTTTTTTAGTGTTACTGACCAAGAATTTTCTTTAAATCTAAGGATTGCTGTAAACAACCCACATTTGAATGAAATTGTCCAGATGTAGGCTGTCTTTTTTGTTTAAATTCCCCACAATCTTTAAGATTAAATCCATCCTATGACAATTTTTCTGAATGGTTAGCTGCTGGTTTAGACCTAACCGGAGCTGAGATGGCCAATTCTAGAAAAGTTCAATTAAACAATTCTAATTCTAACTTGGCTGATCGTTCAAGCCAAATTCTCCGTGAAATTCGTCGGCATAATACAAACCTTTCTCGTGAAAATGTTGCAGCAAGCGAGGCAATCGCTGAGCTTTATCAACTTCCAAAACGGCCTTTTAGTTAGTTTTAAAATCTAATAATTTTTTCTCCTTTTTTAGTGCCAGAAAGGCTTAGAAAATTGCTTAGAGATACTGAAACTGATGGCATTGTTGAAGACGGCATAGAAACAAAAACGAAAAAGTCATCAGATTCAATACCTCCAACATCCACAGCAACAAATGATGAGCAAAATGAAGCAAAAATTGTTAAAAAAAGAAACGTTGGAAGGCCTCGAAAATACCCTAGAAAAGAGGAAACAAACATTGAGCAAACAAAACAACAACCACAAGTACGAGAAGAAACACAAAAACAAGGAAAACAACAAAACACTCTGACGAGCAGAAACTATTTTAATAATTATTTTGTTAAAGGAAAAATGTGGGGGAAGAGACGGCCGAATAGGTTTATTAAAACATTCTTTTTCTTTGTCTGTTTTTTGTGTTTTCTTTTCCGGAAAATGTTTTGTGTTTTTTTATGTTTTGTTTCCTGAAAATGTTTAAAGTTTTATTGCTTATAAAAAACATTATTTTTAATTTTTTTAACAATTTTAGATGGAAGGATTTAAATAATACAAGGGAAGAAGGCGCACATTCGTCCACTGCAATTATTCCAATAAATTCTTCTTCTAATAAAAATGCAACAACTTCAAATAACTGTTTACCGTTAACTTATGTTCAGCCTTCAACTAGTAGCAATAATTGTTCGACCGAAGCTATGGAAAATTTGGCAGATTTAGCATTGGCACAAATGGCGGTTTGCGAAATTGTTTAATTAAATAAAAATTTTTTAAAGGAATTTCCATTAATTTCTTCCTCTCTAAAAATACCTCCTCAGACAGCGTCTACTAATTCTACCCAACTTTATATTAATCGCCAAAAATCAACAAATGAATCCTTCTCTAAAGTTGGTGGTCATAAAGTTTTTGTTCAAAATGAGTGTATTTCAGGTTTATTTATTTATTAATCAGAATTTTATTTAATCAGAATTTTGTGTTTTTTTTAATTCTGTTTTTTTTTATTTAACAGAATTTTATGTATTTTTTCACCTTCTGGTTTTTTTTAATCAGAATTTTATTTAAACAATTCTGATTTAATTATCTAAACATTTTATTGTTAGCAAAAAATCAGAATTAAATTTAAACATCCTTTTTTATTCGAATAAAAATACAAAACATTATGTTTTTCAGAACAATTCTCTACTGATGATGTTCCGCAAGCCAATGTTTGTGCGCGTGTAAGACCTTTTGTGTTTGAAAGAGAACTTCAACAACAAAGCGGGAAAGCTGAAAATCGAAGGTTTTTAATCTTTACGGAATCTAAGTATTTCGAGTCTATAAAAGCTATTAGAGTCTGATTTATTAAAATTATATTTTTCCAGTATTTTGCGTTCTTCGTCAAGTCCTCTGCCTTCACACACTTCTTCTACTTTGAAGCATGACCTTTTTCAACTAAAAACAAATAATAGTATATCAACATTAATATCCTCTTCACCTAACGGTGAATTAAAAAATATCAATGATCATTCTTATGAAAAAAATAATTCAATTATTTCAATTGAATATGTGGATGATTGCATACAAATTGAAAATGATGAGGACTTAATTGTTAGTAAACAACATCAAAAAAATAATGGATTGTGTGCAAGTCATAATATGGATTTAATTAATAACAAAAATAATCTGTAAATTTTTTAATTTTTAAATAATTAATTATTATTTTTATAGTGCGTCGGGGGCTGTGCTTGATCCTATACCAACAACTTCATTCGCTACTAAAATTATTCAGAATATTCCAGGTTTCTTTTTCTGATTTTATTTAAAAACATGTGTTTTTCTGATTTTATTAAAAACATGTGTTTTTCTGATTTTATTTAAAAACATGTGTTTTTCTGATTTTATTAAAAACATGTGTTTTTCTGATTTTATTTAAAAACATGTGTTTTTCTGATTTTATTAAAAACATGTGTTTTTCTGGTTTAATTAAAAACGTTTAGTAAACATGTTTTGTATTTAAAAACAAATTCTGATTTTTATAAACTAATTTCAGTAATAGAAGAAGAGTCAGGTTTGGATTTTTTGGCTTCAACTGCAAGTCTTTTACAACCAATCGAAATGAATTCTGAAAGTTGTAGCAATGTAAACTTAAATAATAAAACAAGTTGTTGTTTTAATGAACAAAAAAATAAAGGTAATATTAGTAAGCGACACTCTACATTAAATAAATAATTTAAAAAATGGTAAGAATTTTTTTTTGGTTTTTTTTCTGTTTGTTTTAAATTTATGTGAAAAAATCAAAGATTCAAAAATACATTAAACGAAATTTTTAAAAATTAAATAATACTCATTTCTTTATTTATATATATTTGTACGCCTATATTGCATTTATTAAAGCCTGGGAAAGGATTTTTCATTAAAATTAAATTTAAAAAAAATATTTTTTTATTATTTTAATAGAAATGTTAATTATTTTTTTTATTTTTTTGAATTTAATTTTAATGAAAAAATCTTTTTTTGGCTTTAAAAGCATTCGAAAACCTCTATTTTATATGCTCGTTTATTTTAATTAATTAATGGTCGTCATTGTTGATTTAAAAAAAAAATTTTTTTTTAATTATAAAATAGAGGTAAAAATATATTAATTAATTATAATTATTGCTGCCAAAATAATTCAATGTATATTAAAATTTAAAAGAAAAGTACACACAAATTTTCGATAATTAAATTAAAATTGTTTTTTTTTCTTCTTCCTTTTATTTTCTCTTGCAGCTGTTTACTTAGAAAATATATTTAAAAAATGTTTTTTATATTTTAATTAAAAAAAATAAATTTCTGGCATTTTAAAGCATTCATTTATTTAGGTTATTTGATGTTTTTGGCCTTTTTTTAGCTCAGACTCTAATGACCTAAATTTAATTTTTAATTCTTTTAAAGGCCAAAAATCATCATTTTCCTTATTTTATTTTTTAATATTTTTTAAATTTAATTTATTTATTTTTAGCTTAATTTAATGAAATTAAATGGGGTATTAATCTGTCTATTATTCAGTTCAATTTTTATTTTTTATGGAGGAGTGGCTTCTTACTTTTGCAAATCACCTTCTGGCACTGATGTTGACTGGTTTCTTTTTTTTTTTAAATTAATTTTTGATTTATTAATTCAGTACGTGGACGTTTGAGTCTCGTACTCAAAAATAAAATTCAGACTCAACTGTCCCTTTTAGGTTTGTCGCCTACAAATTGCCAAATTCTTTTTCCAATGGCACTTCTTTTCTCTATGCCGATTCAAAAGGTGGGGAGGAGGTTTGGATAATGTCAGATGAAACAATTGAAGACGAGAAGAGTGCTATTGGCCGAACAGTAATTCAACTATTTGAAGCAAAGAATTCGAAGGTTTATTTTAAGTTTAATTTAATTATTAATATTTATTTTAAAGACGGATTTGGTAGCGTTATATAACGATGAAAATCCGAATAGTGGAAGAACTGATTCTGGACGTGCACATATGAAGGTTTTTTCTTTTTAATTTAAAGAGGAGGGGAGAAGGCAGGGGGAGGTTTAGAAACTTTTAAAACAGAAATTCCTTCCCAATAAAAGTATAGAAGGAAAGATTAACCCTAATTTAATAGAAAGGCTTAAAAAAGGGACTAAAAATGATGAGAATAACAGCCTTAAACTTTTGGTTTTTTAGTTTGCGTGAAGCTTTGTATTCACCGTTTTTGTTAATGCACTGATTACAAAGAAGGGTTCGCTTGAAAATAAAAGCTTTTATTGGTTTCCCCTTTTTTATCTGTTTAAACTTTTCTCAACCTTCTCTTGTTCAAAGACATTTTATTTTTTTAAATTAATTTCTTTTAAGGGTGTTGTCGTTTCTAGCAGTAAAAATGGCTTTTGGCTAGTCCACTCTGTCCCCAAATTTCCTATCTCAATAGAAGATAAATATTTGTATCCAGAATCAGGGAAAAGGAATGGACAGTCTTTCTTTTGTTTGAGCTTTTCGTGTGATAATAACGATGCGTTGGAACAAATAGGTTTAAACAAAAATTTTTTTAATTTTTAAATAGAATATTTGAAAAGTTTCGAAATTTAAAAAAGGACAGGGAAAATGTCCTTGATTTTTTTTTTAATAAGGAAAACCTTTCTTCACTTTCTTCTTCCCCTCCTTACCTTTTTCAAAACACCAAAAAAGCAAAAGACCCAAAACTTAACGTTTTCAGGTCATCAACTTTATGTCGCCCAGCCAAACTTTTACGACATCCAATTCCCTCCAGAGTTCAATAAATATCAAGACTTGGCCAATTCATTGACAAAGAAGCCTTATCCTAAAGCAGAGCCCCAATTTTCTGTACTTTCCTTAAATCTGCTAGACGGAACTAAAATTAAAAGTTTTTCGAAGCATAAAAGGTTTGCTAAAGGTTTGTTTTTATTTAATGTTCTTAAACTTTTTCTTTAAAGACTTGTACAATAATTTGGTTGCCCCAGAGCTTAAAACTTCCCTTTACACAGAGACGTGGATGGTTGGAAGTGGAGACCTTCCTTCTGATTGCGAGACTGATTTCAAGGTTTTTTTCCTCTTTTTTTTATTTTTACTATTTTTAATCAAACTTTTCTTTGAAAAAAAAATGTTTTGCACCCACCAGGGTTCGAACCTTCCACCCCTGGGAGATTTTCTCCACTACACCACAATATTTCAACCTTGTAAATGGTCAAATATTTGTCAGATTCGGCTTCCTAATTATGTAGAAAATATTTTAAAAGAAGACCGAAAAATAAGATAAAAAAGGGGAAATATGACTGTCTGACCATTTTGTCCAACTGACCATTTTTAAGTCAGCAAAGAGTAAAATTTTATTTTAATTTTCAGATTCACAATATTCAATCTATTCGCCTTAAAAAACCATTTGAAATAAAATTTGATAATTCTAAAGATCATTCAAAATGGGCAGTTAGTAGTGAAGAAGAAGAACAACAATTTAATAATAATAATACTTATAATTGGATTTGTATTGGTGACATTAATAGACAAAAATCCCAAGCAAAAAGAGGTGGTGGAACTGTCTGTATGCAGAATTCAATTATTGCGAATATTTATCGTTCATCTATTGGGGACGTTGAATGTTGTAGTAATGAAACTGAATGTGACCCTAAAAATGCGGAGAAAAATGAGTAATTTTAAAAAATGTTAATTAATGGAATTGGACATTTCGCCAGTTACCCTTTGTTACTTTTACAGAGTTTGACCATTTTGTCACAATGGGGGGTTCAATTTGTAATTATTAAAAATTCTTTTCTAAATATTTTTTTAAAGTCAGGGAACAAAATAATTATTTTTTCAATTTTCTTTTTACATTTCTTTCTAATTGTAAGCCTTAATTAATTTTCTTTTTTAATTTTATTGTATTTATTAATACTTATTTAATTTAATAATTTTATTTTGAAATTTTTAAAATTTTTTTGTAATTTAATTATTACATTATTATTTATTTGTTACATTAAAACAACAATATTTTTCAATTTTTTAGAAATGACAGAAAATAAGAAAGAAATGTCCTCACAGTTAGAAGACACGAAAAATAAAATCTCACAACCTGACGAAGATGACGATTTATTAATTAATGGGATAGAAAGCCAAGAAGATTTACGTGATTGCCTAGCCAATATTGAACAAGAATTGCAACAAATTGGTCAATTAACGGTTCAGGATTGTATTGACAATGGAGATAAAATTGCTGATTTGGCTAGTGAAATTGAACAGTGTGACGGGATTTTGGAGGTTTTCCTTTTATTTTTGGGGTTTTAGACAGCTTTTTTCGGTTTTCCTTTAATTGAAGATTGTTTTAGAAAAATGTTATTTAAAAAAAAAATTCCTGAAAAAATGATCTTTGCGTATACGTGTTTAATTGAGGTTTCGTAAGCAAGAAAGAAGAGAAATAAAATCATTTAAATTTCTATTAGCTTGTATATTAGTGATGGCCTAGTGGTGTAGACGTTGGGCTACTAATTAGATTAGGTTGGGTTCGAATTCTCCAGTGAAATTGCTTTTTAGACACCTGTAAATTGTTTTAAAAAATGTTTCATTTTCTTTCTTTAATTATTTTTAGGCAAAAATAAAATTACTTTTTTTTTAATATTGTTTTAGGGAATGGAAAATATGTTAGTAAATTTTCTTGCTGATCTAGGAAAAATTAGTGGTGACATGAAGCACTTGAAAGAACAATCAATTGAGATTAATCAACAATTGAATAATCATCAAAGAGTACGTGCAGAGCTTAGCCAGGTTTTTTTTTGTTGTTTTTTACATTTTATTCTCTTTTTTTAATTAAGTTTGTTGATGATATGGTTGTTCCACACTCAATGATAAAGTTTGCTTTAAGTTTATTTTTTAATTTTTTTTGTTAGAATAATTACAGAGAAGGATGTAAACAGCACAGAATTTTTAGAACAACTCCATGAGCTTCAACATAAATTACAATTTATAAAAACTCAACAATTTAAAGATGCAAAATCTGTTGGGGACGTGCGCGAAGTTGTTGAGAATTTAAAATATAAGGTTTTATAATTATTAAATAAAAATTGTTAAATATTTTAGGCACTTGAAAAAGTTAGAGAATGGCTTCTTCTTCGAATTTCTTTGTTTCGTAAGCCATTAACCAATTATCAAATTGTTCAAAATGCTTTGCTTAAAAATAGGTTTATTTCTGATTTTTTTAAAATTATTCTAATAATTTAATTCCAATTTTCGATTTTTCTATGAATTTCTTCTTGGAAATGATAGGCAAGTTGCCTATGAAGTTAAAGACGACTACGTTGATACTGTTAGCAAAATGTTTTTTACTTATTTTAAGGCCTATATTACTAGGTTGTTTAAATTACTTGTAAGTAAAATGTTTAATTGAAATAAACTTGAAATCAGAATTTTAAATAAACTTAAACCAGATTTTTAAACAAACTTAAAAACAGAATTTTAAATAAACTTGAAAATAGAATTTTAAATAAACTTGAAATCATAATTTTAAACAAACTTTAAAATCAGAATTTTAAACAAACTTAAAATCAGAATTTTAAACAAACTTAAAATCAGAATTTTAAATAAACTTTTTAATAAACCTGAAAACTTTATATACTTTTTTAGTTGTCAGATAAGGCAACAAAATCTGATTTACTTGGCTCAGAAAATACAGGTTTTAAACAACCCTCAACACTTTCAAATTTACCAAACATCTTTTCATCTTCAAATAAAACTCAACATCAACAACATAAAAATCAAGCAACTGTCTTTTCGTTGGGAAATAGACAAAATGCTTTGATGGATGATATTTTGGCACCTTTAATTGTACCAAATGTTGCACAGGAAAATAATGAAACAGTAACAGATTTTTATTATTATTTTTAAGATAAATAAACTTAGAAATCAGAATTTTAAATAAACATGTTTAAAAATAACGCTTAAAATAAATAAACTTGAAAATCAGAATTCTGTTTTTAAGTTTCAATTTGAATCACTATTTCGAAGTGTTCAATATGCAATAGTGGATCATTGTAGCAGAGAATATCTCTTCCTATGCGATTTTTTTCTTGTAACAGAACAATCAGCTGTAGGGTTGTTTACGCTTGTAATGGGACGTTCAATTGGACTTTTGCTTGTATTATTTTAATTAAAAAAATTATTTTTAATTAAAAACCTTTAAGAAATCCTTAGAAGAACGTATAAATTTAAATTTTGATGCAATTTCTTTATTCATTTGCATCTGTTTTTGTACAAAATATCGTCAATTAATGCTTCAACGTGGTGTTTTGGCTATTGAAACGTATTGGGACAGTATAGAAAAAATGCTTTGGGACAGATTTGAGGCTGTAATGAAGTCACATAATGAAAGCATAAGGCAATTAGATGTTAGAAAAATGAATGTTGATACAAGGCCTCATTACGTTAATTTTCCTTTTAATTTAAATTATTTAAATTTCTTTAATTTAGGTAATTAGAAGATATGCAGAATTGACTAGTTCTTTATTAATTTGTAGCGATTTGGCCTATAAAAAAATTAATCAACAATTAATGGTTTAATTTAATTAATTTAATTTTTTTAAATTTAATTAAAGTCTGTTCTGTCACGACAACAGGCTGAAATTGAAGGTTTACTTAACCGCCTGGCGACACAATTAAAAACAAAAAAGGAAAGATTGGTGTTTCAAATAAACAATTATGATGTTATTTTGACCCTTTTAAATGTAAGAAATTTAATTTTAAATTTTTTAAAGACTTTTTTGAAGGAAAAAGTAGTTCCCGAATCAAAAGAGCGCACAAGCTTTTGGGAATTGCAGCAATTAAAAATTGCTGCATTTGTGGAGGAAGTATTAGCACCCTATTTCTCTTCTTTAATTAATTTTGTGAATGAATGTGAACCTTTAATTGAACAAAATCATTCTCAATTGCTTGCTAGATATGAAGGTTTATTTAATTTAATTTATTAGAGCACGAAACAAGCATTGTTTTTTTTATAGTTAAAGTTGTTCCTATTGTAAGAACTTTTAGCGCAGAGTGGAGACGTTCTGTTGAGGCTATAAACAATGAAATACTTCATTCTTTTACAAACTTGAAAAACGCTGCTAATATTTTACAGGTTTTAAATTAATTAAACTTGAAAATCAGAATTTTAAATGAACATTAAAATAAAAAGATTAAATAAACTTGAAATCAGAATTTTAGATGAACATTAAAATAAAGATTAAATAAACTTGAAATCAGAATTTAAATAAACTTGACATCAGAATTTAAATAAACTTGAAATCAGAATTTTAGACAAACGTTAAAATAAAAAGATTAAATAAACTTGAAATCAGAATTTAAATAAACTTGACATCAGAATTTAAATAAACTTGAAAATCAGAATTTAAATAAAACATATGTAAGAAAAAGCAATTAACTAAAACATAAAATCAGAATATTTAATAAACTTGAAAATCAGAATTTTAAATGAACATTAAATTAAACCAATATATTTAAATAAAAACTTGGAAAAATGTTTCAGTTAGCCTTTACGCAATTTATCAACTATTACCAACGTTTAGACAAAGTAACATCTCACAAAGTTTTTCGACAATGTCAAATTAGTGGGGATCTTGTTCCATATCAACATATAGCAGAAACAATAAAAAAATATAAACCATTATTTTAGTTTATATTTTTTTTTAAAAAGGGCATAATTTTTATTTTAATTTAAGTGTGATATAACTAAAATTAATGGCAAAAATTCCAAAACTTTTAAAATAAATAAATAAACTAAAATTAATAAATTTGTTAAATTTAGTTGCTTGCTACTTTGTCAATAAATGTAGCCAATTTTACGTCTCTTTCAGATATTCCTTGAACGTCATGGCTGCTTAAAGTTATCTCAACCTTTAAAGGTTTTTTTAATAATGTTTTAATTAATTCCAACCTTATTGTAAACATTAAACCATTCTGGGTGATGATCCATTTTGTCAGCTTTTAAAGCAATTCTAGTCATAAACCCAAAAGCTTCATTAAAATCCCCAAATTTAAATTCTTTTTTAATTGCATCCCTTCCATCAGTTATTTTCCAGCCTTTATTGATTAAAGGCTCTAACATTTCTACACGTTGTTCTGGAGTCAATTTAGGGCTTCCGCAACTCATTTTTGTTTTTTCCCTTTTGATATCGATCTTTAACGATCTTTGAGTGACGAAACAAGAATATTTCTAAAATCAGAATTTTAAATAAACAAATAAACTTTAAAATAAATAAACTTGAAAATCAGAATTTAGAATAAACGTGATTAAAAATAAACTTGAAAATAAATAAACTTGAAAATCAGAATTTTAAATAAACAAATAAACTTTAAAATAAATAAACTTGAAAATCAGAATTTTAAATAAACATGTTTAAAAATTGTTTCTTTTTATAAATATAACTGTGTGTTGTATGCATTATTATTTTAAACCAAAAATGGGGTGATAATAAAACATACCCCTCTTCCCTTTCCACTATTTGTTTACATAGAAAAACAACGTAAATAAATAAATAATTACTACCTTTGCTGTAAGATATGTTCGTCCTTGACAAGTAGGGTTGTTTTCCGTGTAGTAGGGTGCTTTTCTTAATAAACTATATCGATTTCCATTCTCTCGTCCTACAGAATAAGATGGCCTTCCATTGGAAGAAAATAATTTGAAAAGAGATGGTCTCATTTTAATTTTTTGAAAAATAAAAATTATTGATGTATTTTACTGAAAAAAAAAGAAAAAATAATTTACATTTTTTAAATAAAAAAATTGAAAAAAATTTAATTCAAAGCTGAAATTTCCTTTAGACTCAAATGTGTTAAAAATAAGAAAAATATTATATAAAAACGAGAGAACGTAGCAGACAGTTAGATAACTATTTTCAATTTTTCTAAACTTGTTATCAATTTTAATTTTTTTTTCAGAGTTTTATACATTTCTTTTACTTATTTTCATATTTAAAAGCTTTAAAATAATGAATGATTTGAAGGACTTGAGCGATTTTACTTACAAAGAAGTGCTGGGAGGTGATTCAACTCGAAAGGTTAAATTTGTTTAAACAGTTTATATTTAATGCTTGAAGGTTTTGAAGGGTCTTTAAGATGTTAAAAAGCTTTAAAAGTACTTATAAATTTAAATGAAATTTTTCAGTCTTTGTTTGTTCTGTTGGAAAAGGGAGAAGAAAAGGCTGTGTTGCTTTGTATTTTTTTAAATAAAATTGAAAATTTTTAGAATTTAATTTATAGGCAATAAACAAGCTTTTGAGGAAGATGACGATCAGATTTGTAAATGGATTAAATCGGCAAAGTTGAACTTGCTGGCAAAAAATGACAAATACGGCAATTATGAGATGGCTTTGGATCCAGAACTTGACTTTAAGTTTTATTTATTTTTATATAGGCAGCATTAATACTTTAAAGTCTGTAGGTATTTGTGGTGTAGTGGTAGTGTGTGTGACTTTAGGTTATGAGGTTGAGGGGTCGGATCCTTTTGGTTTCTGGTACCTTTTAATTTTCTTTTTCTTGTTAGATTGGATTAAAAAACAACTTTTTAATGTTTAAAAATCCTTATTTTATGCCCTTCTTTATTATAACCTTATTTTTAAATTTTAGTGCTCAAATCAACACTTATCTATCCAGCTAATGATTTTGATATTCAAAAGTATCGTCGACAAGAAGCTTTTATTATCTATGAAACACCTGAGGATTATAAGAATATTACTTGTCATTATTTGGCTGAGACAAAGCAATTTGAGAATTTGAAGGTTTTTTAATAATATTTTAAATTTAATCGTTCTTCTGTGTCCACGCATTTTGGTGCTTCAATAGTTTGAGACAAGCAGGCATTTTTCTTATGTTTTTTGTTCGTTAAATAGAGAATTAATTTACTACAAAATATTAAATTTTTTATTTTTCAGTGGGTTTACAATTTTTTGGACAAGAAGAGTGAAGAAGAACGCATTATCTTTGAAAACCCAGACAAAAAGACAGGTTTTCTTATTGCTCCAGATCTTAAATGGAATGGTACTAATTTGGATGAACTTTATTTATTAGCGGTAGTACATCGTCGAGATCTCCATTCTATTCGGTTTATTTTTTAAAGTCTTTTTTGTAGTAAAAATGAATTTCTTTTTCCTCCTCTAGTCTTAGGGTTTGGGTTGTTGCCTTTGGAAAAATTAAAAAAATTTTTTTGTTTAGTGACTTGACTCCAAATGAGTTGCCTCTTTTGGAAAATATTCGTGATGAATGTACCAAAATAATTGCTGAAAAATATGGACTGAAGAAGAGCCAATTAAAAATGTATTTTCATTATCAGGTTTATTCTTTTATTTTAAAATTTTTGAAGAACTTCTTCCCATTAACATTTTTAATTATTCGAAAGAACTCGACAAGCTGAGTCGAATGATACCGAATTCATACTTATTGGACTAATCTAAACCAAATTTCTTGTAAATTTAAAATGAACTTTTTTTTTTAAGCCAACTTTTTACCATCTTCATGTGCACATTGTGCATATTAAATATGAAGCGCCTGGTTTGGGATGTACTTCAGTTATGTTAGATGCGGTTTTTTAATTAATTGTTTAAAAAAATTCTTTCTTTAAAGGTAATCGACAATTTGAAGACTTTTCCGGATTTTTATTCAAAAGCTACGTTGCCATTTATTCGAAAGGAAGAGGACTTGCTCTATCAAAAGTTTAAAGAAGCTGGGCGTACTTAGAAGTTTATTTTTTGTTAAATGATGACTATGTCGGGAGACGATAAAAATATATCCCAGTTGTTTAAACATGGTTTTTTTGTTTATTTATTTAAAAATGTTTTGACATTATGTTGAAAATTGGTATAAATTAAAAAAAAAATTCCTTGTAAATAAGACTATTTTTCTTTAATTTTAAAATACTTTATATTTGTTGTTTTTTATATTAATGTTTTTTTTAATTATATAATCTTAAAGAATAGAGGGACGTTTGTAAAAAATGCTTGTCTTTTGGTAAGTGATTTAATTTGGGATGAAATTATAGGTGTCGTTGGTGTTGTGGTTAGTGTTTTTGGCTCAACCCATTGGAGTGTGGGTTCGGGTCTAGTTGCCTGAAACAACGTTTATATGACGTCTCGGCTTTTTTTAACGCTAAATTCTTTTTTTCAAAATGTAAAAAATTCTATTTTTGTTTTCATAGCCCAATTTGCGGCACTTTGTTGACACTTGCAGAGGGAAACAGCTGCAATCAATTTTCCTGCAAATCCTGCTCCTATGTTCTGCCAATAGTTGAAAAACTTTCAAGCAAGCTTTATACAAAGAAAAAGGAAGATGAAAAAATTCTTGGAGGTGCTGAAATGTGGGAAAATGCACAAGTAACAAACGGTTTGTTTTTTAGAGTTTATTTTTTAATTGTTTTGAGTTGAATGAGAGGGTGTGGGTTCGATTCCGTTTGGATGTTTTTAATTTTTTTCTGTCGTTTTTTACCTTCTAGAACGTTGCCCTGTCTGTTCTCATGACAAGGCATATTTCCAACAAATACAGACTAGAAGTGCAGATGAACCAATGACCATATTTTATCGATGTGCAAGTTGTGCTCACAGGTGGAAAGAATAAACAGATAATTTTTAATTGTTTTTTAGTTAAAAAATTAAATTTTTGTTTTTCTTTTTTTTTCTAGACGGTAATAATCAATTTTCAAATTTTGTTCATACCTTCCTTAGGTTTTGACCTTTTTGTTAAGTAGGTGTTTGATAGAGAGAGAGAGAGAGATTAATTGTCAGACATTTATACATTTATTTTAAATTGTTATTTTGAAGAATTTTTTCTAGTTGGTGTTTTAAAAAATCTAAATTGAAAAATCTAGAAAAAAGAGAGAGTACATAAGTAGTCAGTTATACACTTTTTACGAAAAAAAGAAACGTAAGCATTTGATAGACAATAAGAGTGTTATGCAACGTCACCTAAAATTATCCAATAAAAGCGCGACATGTATAAAAAGTAAATCGTCTAATTCACTCAACAATATTGAACAAATGCAAAAATCCTGCCAATATATTCTAGACTCTTTATTCAATTTTCTTACATTCCTTTAAATTTTATTTCCTTTTTTAAATTTTTTAAAGATCTTTAACTCTTTTTTTAAATTCCTTCTTGACCAAAGTTTACAAATAACGATGTTAAATAATATTAATTTTTTTAGACTTTAAAAAAATGTTAATTTCAAAGTTTACTTTGATCTCAACTTTACTTGTGTTTTTGTCGTTATCAACAACTTTACTGAATGGTCTGACAGATGAAACCAAGAACAGCTCTAAAGGTAAAGATAAGGACAAAAAGTATGGAACGATTATTGGAATTGACCTTGGGACTACCTACTCCTGTGTTGGTGTGTACAAGAATGGACGTGTTGAAATCATTGCAAATGACCAAGGCAATCGAATCACTCCTTCCTATGTTGCGTTTACTGAGGGTGGAGAACGTCTAATTGGAGACGCTGCAAAGAATCAGTTAACTCTCAATCCGGAGAATACAATCTTCGATGCGAAACGCTTAATTGGAAGAGAATTTACTGACAAAACTGTGCAGGATGATTTGAAGCTTTGGCCGTTTATGGTATTTTTTAAGATAATTTTGGGGGTTCTACCTTTTGGTTGGGTTTTTTGTGTCCTCTGATCGTGATAATAGAGGTCAGAGGCTTCTGATTAACCATTTCTTAAGTATGGGTTTTCACTCCTGACCACATACAGTCAATTTTTTAATTGGCTTCTATGTGTTGTTGTTCAGAGTTTAAATAATTTACCCCCCAATTTTTAGGTTACTGACAAGTCTAATAAGCCACATATCAAAGCAACCGTCACTGGAGAGTTTAAAGAATTCGCTCCTGAAGAGATTTCAGCAATGGTGCTAGGAAAAATGAAGGAAATTGCCGAGGCTTATTTGGGTCATGAAGTTAAGCATGCTGTGGTCACTGTCCCCGCTTACTTTAACGATGCTCAACGCCAAGCTACCAAAGATGCGGGTACCATCTCTGGTCTTAATGTTGTGCGTATTATTAATGAACCGACAGCTGCGGCTATTGCTTATGGATTGGACAAGAAAGAAGGTTTCTTTTGTTTAATAAAATAGGCAAGGGAAGAGTGAGCCGAGGGAAATTTAATTTTTTATTTTATAAGACTAAAAAATGATTAGGGTTTAAAATCTAGTAGAGACTGATCTGACTTCCCTTTCGATTGGTTTTAAGGATTATAGTTAATAAATTCTAGATCATTTCAAAATGTCGAATTTTCATTTTTGTCCCTTTTTATTAAATTCTTAAACCTTAGGAGAGCGTAACATTCTTGTCTTTGACCTTGGCGGAGGCACCTTCGACGTCTCATTGCTGACTATCGATAACGGGGTGTTTGAAGTTTTGGCGACGAATGGAGACACTCATTTGGGTGGTGAAGACTTTGACCAACGGACTATGGAATACTTTATTAAATTGATCAAGAAGAAGACTGGAAAGGATCTGAGGAAGGACAACAGAGCTGTTCAAAAGCTTCGCCGCGAGGTTTTTTTATTTTTTTATTTGAGCTTATTATTTTGGTTAAAAAAATTAATTTCCGCTAACCGGGCTCAAACCTTCGCCCATAATTTTAGGCTATTAATAAAAAAAATTTTTTTATATTTAATTCTTGACTTGCTCATAGTTCCTATTTTCAATTTTGAACAATTCTTTCCCTTTAAAAAATTAGTTGAGGGCAACCGTGTTCGAACCTTCACCCCTTTCACTTATTTTTGCACTTAACCAAAAAAGTTTTTAAATTAAAAAAGGTTGAAAAAGCAAAGCGTGCCCTCTCCGTGCAGCACCAAGTAAAACTTGACGTTGAATCTCTGATTGATGGTGTTGACTTTAGTGAAACTTTAACACGTGCCAAATTTGAGGAATTAAATATGGATTTGTTTAGAGGAACTCTTAAACCAGTACAGAAAGTTTTGGAAGATGCAGGTTTTTTTTATATATTTAATTTAATTTTATAAATGTTCTCCTTTTTTAAGATATGAAAAAAGATGATATCCATGAAATTGTTTTGGTCGGTGGGTCAACTAGAATTCCAAAAATTCAATCCTTGTTGAAAGACTTTTTTAATGGAAAAGAACCTTCTCGTGGTATTAATCCTGGTATTTTTTTATTTTAATTTAATGGCCTTTAGTATTAATACTTTTGGATTTGACGGTGCTTTTTAGAGCTTTTTTTACAGAAAAGATTTGTTTTTGAATGAAAAATTGCTTTCAGATGAAGCTGTTGCCTATGGCGCTGCTGTCCAAGCTGGTGTAATTTCTGGAGAAGAAGACACTGAAATTGTTTTGTTGGACGTTAACCCATTGACCCTTGGTATTGAAACTGTTGGGGGTGTCATGACAAAGTTGATCAATAGAAACACCGTTATTCCTACGAAAAAGGCTCAAGTCTTCTCTACTGCTGCGGATAATCAACCAACTGTTACTATTCAGGTTTTTTCTAATTTTTGGATTTTTTAATTTTCATTTTTTGTGTAGGTTTACGAAGGAGAACGTCCAATGACCAAAGACAATCATATGCTTGGAAAGTTCGATTTGACAGGAATTCCCCCAGCACCTCGTGGTGTTCCTCAGATTGAGGTTTCTTTAAACATTTTTAATTAAATTTTAATTCATTTTTAAAGGTAACATTTGAAATTGACGTTAATGGAATTCTTCACGTAACAGCGGAGGATAAGGGCACAGGAAATAAGAACAAAATTACTATTACAAATGACCACAATCGCCTATCTCCAGAGGATATTGAAAGGATGGTTAATGATGCTGAGAAGTTTGCTGAGGAGGATAAGCGTGTTAAGGAGTCAGTCACTTTACGAAACGAACTGGAATCGCATGCTTACCAACTTAAAAACCAGGTTTGGAAAGTTCTGAAATATTGTGGGACTCTAGTGTACAAATTGGTTGAATTTTCTTTGAGACTCTACTGTCTAAATTTTGGGGATTTTGAGACTCTATTTTGTGTTTTGTGGAATATTCTTATCAAACCCCAATTTTTAGATTGAGGACAAGGAAAAGCTTGGTGGTAAATTGTCTGATGATGATAAGAAGACTATTGAGACCTCCGTTGATCAAGTAATTTCTTGGTTAGATGCAAATAGGGAAGCTACTGTCGAGGAATTGCAAGAACGTAAAAAAGACTTTGAGTCAAAGGTTCAACCAATTATTACAAAATTGTATGCTGCTGGAGGAGGACCACCACCTGAGGGAGAGGTACCACCACCACCAGGAGGAGACGAGAGGGATGAGCTTTAAAGTGGATTATTTGTGTAGTTAAAAAGTTTTATTAAAAAAAAATTTATTTTCCGTTTGACAATTTATGTTTTTCCCTTGAAAACAGGCCACTTCAGGGGGTTTTTTTCTTCTTGCAAAAATTGGTCCTTATTTTCTGTTCTATCCAATGGTAGCTAAAAAATACATTGAACAAATCTTTTTCGTTATATTTGGGACTGAAATGGCTTTTTTGTAGTGAAATGACCCCTCCGTTTTTTTTTTTTCTTCTTTGACTTGGTTTTATTATTATTATATTTAATGTCTTTTTTCTCTGTTTTTTAAAATGTTTTTTTTTTCTTTATTTATTTTTTTTTAGATTAAAAGTGTTGGAAAAGAAGAAAGTTTTATTTTATTTATGAATTGAATATTCTTTACTTTTTATTTTTTAAAAATTTGATCATTCTTTCTTTTCTAATAAAATAGGCCCTTATTTTTAAGCCATTCTTTTAGCTTTCGGATGGTATAAAAATTATTCAGATCGGTGGCAGACAACAAACTTTATGGCCGAAAAAAAGGGACATTAAAATTTAGGACATGAGCGGTCGCATCGAACTGACGCTTTAAGCTTTCATTAATGTTCTTTCTTTTGTTCCCTTCCTTCACTATTTTTTCCCTTTTTGTTGTTTCTTTTTTATTTTCTCTGTGTTTGCGCTGGCACTTTTTTAAATTTTATTGTCATTTTGTCTTTAAAATTGTTCTTTTTTTCTCTTCCATTTTATCTTTATTTTTCTTACTTTCTTTATTTCTTTTCTCTGTAATCTCTCAGCGCGTCGAACTTTTTTTGTTCATTACGACAACAAATGCTCTGGAATGTTTTTTAGGGAGTAGAATATACTTGTGTGGAACAGAGTGTTTAGTTACTATCTTTCTTTTTTTGCGTAAAAAAGGAAAGAAGTGCTTTTGCAGCAAAAAATTTTGTTCAGACCACACAAAACTTTATATTATTGTCTCTAATTATTTGCGAAAATTAAGCACTTTTTTTTACGATTAACTAGGGGTTTTCTTCTTTAAAAAAGGTGGAATTTTTAAAGTTTTTACCTTCCATTCTTTGCCTGAAAAGAAAGGAAAAGAAAAAAACAAATGCTTGCGTTTGAACTTTATTTTTTTCTTTCAAATTGATTTTGGGGGGACAGATTTTTTTTGTTTTTTTTTCTTTTCTGTTAGTAATTCAAAGTAATTTTTTTAATTTTTTAGAAGCTAAGAAGCTATTTTTTTCTTTAAAACAAATTTAAATATGGATACAAATGGTATTGTAATAAAAGAAGACGTTGCTGCTGCTGCTGCTCTAATTGAAGGGAATACTTGTGAACAGGAAGATAAGACTCTGAGTGATGCATCTATTATTCAACAAAATAGTAATAAAGCTATTGATGTTTGTGTTGTTGAAGAGGAGGAAAAGAAGGACAAGGTTTCTTTAAATTTGTATTAAAGTAGGGGAAGAGAAGGGACAGGTTGGGGTGAATGAACGCCTTGGGAGTTGTCTTTCCCTCCGCTCTGTTAGCTTGTAACTTGCAGGTTTTCATCTTCATAGGGTTCAGCCCTTTCCTCAGTTTACTTGAAAGCCCAATTTTAACTAGAAAAAAAAACAAATTTTTAGAACGAAGACGATTCTTCTTCTGTTACCGATTTGGTTGTCACCGCCGCCGCTTCCGCAGACATTTCTTCTTCCATTTCTTCAACCTTAATACCTCCCAGATTGAGACAGGAACATCGCCTTAAAAGTCAATGGACTCTTTGGTATTTAAATGCTGATAGGGACCTTCTTTGGTTGGAAAGGTTAAAGAAGGTTTGCACAATTGAGACGGCAGAGTCCTTTTGGGCGTATGTTTTTTTAAATCTTTTTTTACTTCTTTACTTGCAAATGATGACTTGGACATAATAGACAGTGTTATTGATTAACAAGGTTTAAAATTAATCCAATCCTAGGGCAGATGTCTTGTTTCTTTTGTAATTCTTTGATGGATAATTCAACCCCTTTATTAACTTTCTGACCATTATGTCCAGGTAATCATTTGTAAGTGAAGGTGTAAAAGAATAATGAATCATTAAAAATGTCCTTTTTAGACTTTTTGACAATATTCGACCACCTTCTGGTGTTGCTGTTGGTTGTGACTATAATTTCTTTAAACGGGATATTGAACCAGTTTGGGAGGTTCCTGAGAACAAATTTGGTGGAAGATTGATTGTACAGGTTCTTTTTTGAAAAGTTTATTCAATTAATTAATTTTTTAAAAAAAGATTGAAAAGTCTAGACTTGACCATTTGGACAGTTTATGGTTAGAATTATTGGTTGCTTTAATTGGTGAACAGTTTGGTAAGGATTCTGACCATATTTGTGGTGCTGTCTGTAATATTCGTCAAAAAGGGCATAAGGTTTTTTTTTGATTATTAGAACTTTGATAAATTTAATTTTATAAAGATTTGTCTTTGGACAAAGGATGCTGAGGCTGAGGATGTTAATAGACGGATTGGGTATTTTTTAACATTAAAAATAAAGTTATGTATTATTTAAAATCATTAAAAATAGGGTTACCATAAGTTGTTTGTTTGGTCTAATGGTTAGCGTCTTTGGTTTTCTCATATAGGATGTCTTGGGTTCGAGTCCTGTAGGGTGAAAATTAATTGATTTTCGTTTTGAAATTTTTAAAAAACTTCCGAGGCTTTGAAATAATCTTAAAATTATTTTAAAAAATTCTTTATTGAGTTTTCCTCCTTTATTTAATTTTTTAAAATTAAAATTGCTTCTTTTAAATTGTTTTTAATTAATTATTTTATTTTAACAATTTTTAATTCAGCAACATTTTGAAGAGTCGATTCCAGGAAACTGCTAAAACCACTATTAGAGTTAATTATGAAGGTTTCTTTTAATTTAAAAGAAAAAGATAATTTTTAAACTTTTTAGAACACAATGTTTCACAACACAAATCATCAAGTGCCACTCAAGTTCGTTTTATTCTTCAATAATAAATTTTTTTTGTTTAAAAAAAGAAAGATATATTTATTATTATTAAATGATTATAATATTATTTGCTTCATTATTCTTTTTTTTTTGCTCATCCCTTTTAAAAAAAATTTTTTTCTTTGGTAAAGGAAAATCTTTATTTTCCGGAAATGTTTTTAAAAAATTCTGATTTTTCTTTAGCAAAACAAAAAATATATTTTACACCCATATATACCTAAAAATACCAAATTTGTTTTTTTTTGTTGTCTCTCTATTTTATTATTATTATTTAAATATACTACTACATTATTTAATTGTATCCAAATTGTTGGCAACGCTTCAAAATTTTATTTTCTTTATATTTTTTTTTTGTTATTTGGGTTAATTCTATAAAATTTGGAAATATTAAATTAAAAAAAAATTTTTTTTAATATTTTTTGATTTATAGAGTTTACCCAAAATTTACTTTATTTTTAAATTGTTTGTTTAGTAGAGAAAATGCAAGGATATAAGAGAAAAAAGAAATTCTGATTTTGGGGGAGAAAATAAACATTTTATTTAAAAATCAGAATTTTTACAAAACACGCAGTCACAAAGTTTATTTTATGTGTTTTTACATAAACATAAAAAATACAACTTGTTTTGTATTTTTTTGTTTTCCGGAAAGTTTGAATCCTTGTATTTTCTCTTGTTTGCGCCTTATAAAGTTTCAACTTGTTTTATCAAAAAGAGAGAAACAAAAATTTTTTTTGTTTGTTTCTGCGTTGTTATAATTTTAAACGGAATGAAAAATACATTTGTTGATTATATAAAATATTGCTTCCAAAAGAGGTTGTAATGTTTTTTGTTTTAAATTAAAAGGTTTTACGCCTTTTGTATTTTTTAAAGTTTATTTTTAATTAATTCAGAATTTATTTAATTTCTTCTATTTTTGCTGCTGCTCTTCTTCTTGATCTTCTGATCCTTCCTGTGTTAAAAATAAAATACAAGGTTTAAAATTAATTTAATTTATTTAATTAATTAAATTACCTCAACAATCTCCACTTGAGTGGTTATTTTTGTCCCCTCTTTTTGTTTTGACTTTCCCCCGTTTTTGGGATCTTTTCCCTTTAAATCTCCAGGTTCCTTTCTCTCCGTTATATCCAACGGAAATTCAGAGAATTTAATAATTGTTTGTTTGGACAAATCAAAGCCAAATTTCTTTGTATTTCTGAACATTGCGGAGAGGGAAAGGTGTACAAAACCTTGTGTGGATACTCTGGTTACTTTAAATTAAATTAAATAAATTAAATTTTATTTTTTTTAGATAAAAGACTAGCCTTCTCTTCCTTCACTTTTGGATACAATTGTTGAGTCTACAAATTCTGCTCTACGTCCTGTCAAAAAACCAATAATTCTTTGAATATTTGTGCTTGATTGAGGTAAGTAAATTGGGCAACTTCTTTTTAAACTTTAAAGAAAATTAAAACTTTTCTTTTATTTAAAATTACTTTCCGGGTGTAGTAGGCAAATGTGTTGATGTGTATCCTCTAATTACATCATTTCCAAAGTGATCTTGTCCGTAAAAACTTAGCACAATTTGGGGCCCTTAAAATTTGTTTTTGTGTGTTTTTCTGAAAAAGTTTGAATCTTCTATTAATTTTTAAGTGTTTTCCCAACTTAACTAAAAATCAGAATTTATAAAAAACAAGTTTATTAAATCTTTGAAAAACACAAAAATCAGAAATTAAACTTAATTGTGTTTCTTTTGTGTTATTCTGAAAAAGTTGCATTTTCTGTTAATGTTTTTATGTGTTTTTCCAACTTAAATTAAAATCAGAATTTATAACAAGTTTAATAAATCTTTAAAAAAACACAAACATATCAGAAATTTAAACTTAATTAATTAATTGTGTTTTTTTTCTGAAAAAGTTTTAAATTCTTAAAAATACATTTAAAAGGATTTGTAGAAGAGAAAGTTGCCTCTATTGGTGTATTGAGCACAATTAAATTGTTGAAAAAGCCTTTTTCTGTTTTGTATGCGGTTGCGCTAATACCTAAAAATTAAAATTTAATTTAATAATTAATTTAGAACCTTCTTCCATTCCTCCAACTTGTTTCCAATCTGGTCCATATACAAAAGAATATTTAAAATAAATATTGGGTACTGAGAGGAGCTATTTAAATTAATTTAAATTAAATTTTAATTAAATTAATTAAATTAAAAAAAATTTTAATACTTCAACTGTTTCGATTTGACCTGTAATTAGAAGCAAAAAACAATTTTTTTCTTCCTTTCCTAAACGTAAATTTTTTGGTTGTTGTTGTTGTCTTAAAGTGGCTGTGTTGCTTGTACTTGGTCCTGCTTCATCAAATGGCTGTTGACTCATTTAATTAATTTTTAAATATTTCTATTAATTTTTAAATTAAAAAAAAATTTTTTTTTCATTAACCAAAATATTTATTTATTTTTCTTTTATTTTGGTTTCCTTGACTACAAAATACTTCATTGAAAATTTTTATCCTTGGACAGATTGCCAGAATTTAAATGTTTTATGTTTTATTTAATGTTCTGATTTGTGTTTTTCAAGTTTATTTAATTTTAAATTTTGATTTGTGTTTTTCAAGTTTATTTAATTTTAAATTCTGATTTGTGTTTTTCAAGTTTATTTAATTTTAAATTCTGATTTGTGTTTTTCAAGTTTATTTAATTTTAAATTCTGATTTGTGTTTTTCAAGTTTATTTAATTTTAAATTTTGATTTGTGTTTTTCAAGTTTATTTAATTTTAAATTCTGATTTGTGTTTTTCAAGTTTATTTAATTTTAAATTCTGATTTGTGTTTTTCAAGTTTATTTAATTTTAAATTCTGATTTGTGTTTTTCAAGTTTATTTAATTTTAAATTCTGATTTGTGTTTTTCAAGTTTATTTAATTTTAAATTCTGATTTGTGTTTTTCAAGTTTATTTAATTTTAAATTCTGATTTGTGTTTTTCAAGTTTATTTAATTTTAAATTCTGATTTGTGTTTTTCAAGTTTATTTAATTTTAAATTCTGATTTGTGTTTTTCAAGTTTATTTAATTTTAAATTTTGATTTGTGTTTTTCAAGTTTATTTAATTTTAAATTTTGATTTGTGTTTTTCAAGTTTATTTAATTTTAAATTCTGATTTGTGTTTTTCAAGTTTATTTAATTTTAAATTCTGATTTGTGTTTTTCAAGTTTATTTAATTTTAAATTTTGATTTGTGTTTTTCAAGTTTATTTAATTTTAAATTCTGATTTGTGTTTTTCAAGTTTATTTAATTTTAAATTCTGATTTGTGTTTTTCAAGTTTATTTAATTTTAAATTTTGATTTGTGTTTTTCAAGTTTATTTAATTTTAAATTTCGATTTGTGTTTTTCAAGTTTATTTAATTTTAAATTTTGATTTGTGTTTTTCAAGTTTATTTAATTTTAAATTCTGATTTGTGTTTTTCAAGTTTATTTAATTTTAAATTCTGATTTGTGTTTTTCAAGTTTATTTAATTTTAAATTCTGATTTGTGTTTTTCAAGTTTATTTAATTTTAAATTCTGATTTGTGTTTTTCAAGTTTATTTAATTTTAAATTCTGATTTGTGTTTTTCAAGTTTATTTAATTTTAAATTCTGATTTGTGTTTTTCAAGTTTATTTAATTTTAAATTCTGATTTGTGTTTTTCAAGTTTATTTAATTTTAAATTCTGATTTGTGTTTTTCAAGTTTATTTAATTTTAAATTTTGATTTGTGTTTTTCAAGTTTATTTAATTTTAAATTCTGATTTGTGTTTTTCAAGTTTATTTAATTTTAAATTCTGATTTGTGTTTTTCAAGTTTATTTAATTTTAAATTTTGATTTGTGTTTTTCAAGTTTATTTAATTTTAAATTCTGATTTGTGTTTTTCAAGTTTATTTAATTTTAAATTCTGATTTGTGTTTTTCAAGTTTATTTAATTTTAAATTCTGATTTGTGTTTTTCAAGTTTATTTAATTTTAAATTCTGATTTGTGTTTTTCAAGTTTATTTAATTTTAAATTCTGATTTGTGTTTTTCAAGTTTATTTAATTTTAAATTTTGATTTGTGTTTTTCAAGTTTATTTAATTTTAAATTCTGATTTGTGTTTTTCAAGTTTATTTAATTTTAAATTCTGATTTGTGTTTTTCAAGTTTATTTAATTTTAAATTTTGATTTGTGTTTTTCAAGTTTATTTAATTTTAAATTCTGATTTGTGTTTTTCAAGTTTATTTAATTTTAAATTCTGATTTGTGTTTTTCAAGTTTATTTAATTTTAAATTCTGATTTGTGTTTTTCAAGTTTATTTAATTTTAAATTCTGATTTGTGTTTTTCAAGTTTATTTAATTTTAAATTCTGATTTGTGTTTTTCAAGTTTATTTAATTTTAAATTTTGATTTGTGTTTTTCAAGTTTATTTAATTTTAAATTCTGATTTGTGTTTTTCAAGTTTATTTAATTTTAAATTCTGATTTGTGTTTTTCAAGTTTATTTAATTTTAAATTTTGATTTGTGTTTTTCAAGTTTATTTAATTTTAAATTCTGATTTGTGTTTTTCAAGTTTATTTAATTTTAAATTTTGATTTGTGTTTTTCAAGTTTATTTAATTTTAAATTCTGATTTGTGTTTTTCAAGTTTATTTAATTTTAAATTCTGATTTGTGTTTTTCAAGTTTATTTAATTTTAAATTTTGATTTGTGTTTTTCAAGTTTATTTAATTTTAAATTCTGATTTGTGTTTTTCAAGTTTATTTAATTTTAAATTCTGATTTGTGTTTTTCAAGTTTATTTAATTTTAAATTCTGATTTGTGTTTTTCAAGTTTATTTAATTTTAAATTCTGATTTGTGTTTTTCAAGTTTATTTAATTTTAAATTCTGATTTGTGTTTTTCAAGTTTATTTAATTTTAAATTCTGATTTGTGTTTTTCAAGTTTATTTAATTTTAAATTCTGATTTGTGTTTTTCAAGTTTATTTAATTTTAAATTCTGATTTGTGTTTTTCAAGTTTATTTAATTTTAAATTCTGATTTGTGTTTTTCAAGTTTATTCTGGGACTAAACAAGTTTAAATAATTCTTAAGCAAAAGCAAAATATGTTTGGTGCATATTATAAAGTTTTTCAATAGGATTTTGTTGTTCTTCTTCAAGCCTTTCTTCTAAAGTTTTTTCTTCTTTATTTAAATTGTTGCCTTCTTCAAATTCCTCTTCTTCTTCGTCTGAACTGTCGTCTATTTCTGATTCATCAAAATCTTCTTAAATTTTAAAAACAATTTTCTTTTTTTTTAAATTTATTTTTACCATTATCCATTATTTCTACTTCAGCACTTGAACCACTTTGTGTTTGCCGTTCCTTTAAATTATCTTCAAATTCAATAGATCCATCCCCTTCTATTTGTTGTTTATTATCCTGTTCTCGTCTACTTTCTTTTTTCATCTTTGCCCTTAAACAAATATAATGGGAAAATATATACAGAAAAATAATACCTTTGATTCTGAAACCATACTTGTACTACTCGAATACTTAACCCTGTTTCACGGGCTAATTGTTCGCGTACCTATTTAAAAGTTTTATTGTGTTTTTCAAGTTTTATTTTCTGTGTTTTTTCAAGTTTTATTTTCTGTGTTTTTTCAAGTTTTATTTTCTGTGTTTTTTCAAGTTTTATTTTCTGTGTTTTTTCAAGTTTTATTTTCTGTGTTTTTTCAAGTTTTATTTTCTGTGTTTTTTCAAGTTTTATTTTCTGTTTTGTATTTTTTATTCGTTATAAATTCTGATTTGTATTTCACTTCAAGTTTATTTTAATATTTTCCGGAAATTTTACTGTAATCTTTCCGGTAAGTTTTATTTTCTATAAACATTCTGATTTGTATTTTTCTTTCTAATTTGAAAATACAACTTTTTAATTGAATTTTCTTACTTTTCTGGTTGGTTTCTGTCCTTTTTCAAACGCATATTTGAAAGCCTTCCTCTGCGGTGCATTTAAAATAGTTCTCGGTCTTTTTGGGAACTTTTTGGATCTGTCTCGATGTCGACGGCGATGTTGATGATAATCCTGTCTTTGTAGAGTAAATTCTGGGAAGGTTGAAATTGATAGAAAACGAGGTGTAATTGTTAATTGTGGAACTAAATTAATTAATTAAAATAAATTAATTAAATTAATTAATTAAAATAAATAAATTAATTAAAATAATTAAATAAATATATTTTTTAATTTTCAGAAAATTAAAAAATGTTTATTATTCGAATTAAAAATGCTTTTGGCTTCCTTGCAAACAGAACATTTTCTCCATTTTTTAATAACCAACAAAAACAATTGATGCAACCCCATACCTGTTCTATTGACCAAATGGCTGGGATTACTTCAAAAATGTTTCTGAAACTTCGTTGCCGTTTTTGTTACTTTACTCGAAGGAATGGACGTTGGATGGTTCAATGCACACGCTATGGGAGTCATAAAAGTATGCAAAGAGGATTTAATTCGAAGCTTTATTGGTAATTTTAATTTTAGAAAATTTAAAAATAAAATTAAATTATGACCAATTTAAGTTAATTTTTATTTTATAAAATTTAGAAAAGAAATATCTTTAAGTTTCGGTATTTTTAAGAATTAATGACAGAGAGACTCTAATAGTCCTTTACTTAATGTTTTGTATTTAATTAAAGTTGGAATGTTTTTCTGATTTATATTATTTTCTTTAATGTTTTTACATTAAATAACAAAACATATTAATTACCTGTATTAATGTTTATTTGTTGTTGTTGTTGTTGTAATCTCCACAATTCTATTTCTTTTTGACAAATTAATTCTCCTTCAATGTTTATATATTTTTCCCCAAATGTTAATTGTTGACCGCAACAAAAACAAACAAAACAATGTAAATGATAGACATATATTCCTCTACTTCTATAAACAAGGTCTGTTGCTGTTATAATTTGACCACAACGAGAACAGGGTGTTTGAGCATTTGGGCCATAAAGTCTAAAAAAATTTTAATTTATTTTTTGAGGGATTTTTCCTTTTTATTCTTTTTTTTTCACTTCCTTTTTTATTTTAATGACTTGTTATATATTACCCTAATATAGACGGCAAAGAAGCCTTTAAATTAATTTATTATCTGATTTTATTATTTTATTTATTTTCATTTTTCTGCTAATTCTCATTATATTTTTATTATCCTTTATACATGAGAAGCCATTTTTCTACTTTTTTTTAATAATAAATAATGGCTTTTAATTACAATTTATTACAGTTATTAGGGAAAGAAATTGTAGTACATAAGTTTTAAGTTTTGTATTTTTCTAGTTAAGTTTATTTTTTGTATGTTTTCCGGAAAGTTTATTTTTTGTATGTTTTCCGGAGAGTTTATTTTTTGTATGTTTTCCGGAAAGTTTATTTTTTGTATGTTTTCCGGAAAGTTTATTTTTTGTATGTTTTCCGGAAAGTTTATTTTTTGTATGTTTTCCGGAGAGTTTATTTTTTATGTTTTCCGGAAAGTTTATTTTTTGTATGTTTTCCGGAAAGTTTATTTTTTGTATGTTTTCCGGAGAGTTTATTTTTTGTATGTTTTCCGGAAAGTTTATTTTTTGTATGTTTTCCGGAAAGTTTATTTTTTGTATGTTTTCCGGAAAGTTTATTTTTTGTATGTTTTCAGTAAAATTTATTTATTCTGATTTTTATATTTTCTTTAATTTAATTAAAACAAATATATATTTTTATTGACTTATGTATTTTCTGTCATTCATTTCCCCTCCTTCAAAAACCTCTTGTGCCAAAAATTGTAAAGAAAATATGTTTAAAAGTGTCACAAATTGAGGGGAGGATATGAATAAAATGCGCAATAATCCTACTTGGCCAAAAAAGCTTTTAAAAAAATTTAAATTTTATTTTATTTATTGGTTACATAAATTTAAGCTTTTATTAATAATAATAAGCTTTTCAAGTGGTTTAAAGCACGCAATTTTTAAAAAATATTTTTGGGTTAAATTAAAATTATTTTATTTTAAAAGGAATTAAATTAAATAAAAGAAAAGAAAAAAGTTTATTTTTTTTTAAAACTTACTTTGAATAATCCTCAAAACAGAATATTCTCCCTTCACGTACAAAACAATTGTTATTGTTGTTGTTGTCAATTGCTAAGTTTTTATTACATTTTACACATTTTAAGCAATGTTCATGCCAATAATTATTTTCTTTAGTTTTATTTGTTTGCTCATTTTCTTTTAAAAGTTCATTAGGTCTGTCTAGACTTAACATATACCTTTAAATTAAATTAATTTGAATTAAATAAACTCTTACCTTTCATTTATTTCCATACCACAACCTTCGCAATGAAACGTTGTGGTATTAAAATTATTTGAATATGCATACGATGACAACTCTTTTTCTACTGTAAAAATTAATATTCTGATTTTGTGTTTTTATTCAAGTTTTTAAGGTTTATTTTAAACTTTTATTTTTGTATGTTTTCAGGAAAGTTTATTTATTCTGATTTTTGTATGTTTTCCGGAAAGTTTTAATTTTTGTATATTTTCCGGAAAGTTTTAATTTTTGTATATTTTCCGGAAAGTTTTATTTTTTTGTATGTTTTCCGGAGTTTTATTTTTTGTATGTTTTCCGGAAAGTTTTATTTTTTGTATGTTTTCCTGAAAGTTTATAATAATATAATGTTTTACCATTATCATTGTTCTCCTCAAACTTTACTGGACGAATATTCGCCATTGTTTCATAACTATTTTCTAATTGTTTAACAACCTGTGGATATATTTGACAATTCTGATCAATCGAGGACAAATTATTAACCAAAGAAAATCCAGGAGACAAAGGGAATTGTAAGGGAATTGAAACCGAAGTTTCTTCAGGTAAGCCAATAGAAGAGACCAAAAATTAATTTTTTTTATTTTTTAAATTTTTTTTAAATTACCGAAATATTTTGTTCGGTTTCCGACGAATTGGTAACCCCGTTTATCTGAATTATTGAATTTTCTGGTGTGCTATTTTGCAAAGAAAAAAATGTTTGATCATTCAGATCCATCACAGACTCTAAAAAACAAAAAAAAGTAATTAATTACAAAGTTTAATTTAAAAGGGTCATTAGAGTCTGAATTCTAAGTAAACTTATTTTCGCTTTTTTAATGAAAAAATTCCAATTAATTTTATAAAACAAATAAAGAAAAGAAATTAATTTAAAATTTCAGAAAAAAAAACTTAGAAAAAGAATTATTTTCCCTTTATTTGCGCGCCTTAGGGATGGTGGCCGGCATTTTTATTTTTTTATTAACTTAGGACTAAATATTTTTAAATTTGTTTTGGTACCAAAAAATAGAGAATTAAATTTACTATAAAAAAGAGTTGAAATTAATTTTTAGAATTATTTAAAAAAAATAAAAAGTGCAAAAAACTGCCTGTTTCCCTCAAAAATGCTCGTTTTTTGACCACAACTTTTTTAAAAATTAATTTAAAATTAAAATTTAAATATTATTTTATAGAAAATTTAATTCTCTATCGAATGATATAAAACACAAAAACAAAAAGTACATCCATTCGGGAGTTATGAGGATTAGAACATTTAGAGTCCACCACTAAGCCATTGGGCGGTCTTTTTTCCGGATAAATTTTCCTTTTTCTTTTTTCTTATTTTTCGCGCTTTTATCTTTTCTTATTTTATTGGTTGGAAATTAATTTTAGGATTACCGTAAATTTTTTTAAAAATAGTTTTTTGCTTATACTCTTGTTTGCTCTCAAATCCGCTGTCTCCTCCTCCTCCTCCTCTTCACACTTTTAAGGAAAAAGGAAATAAAAAGGATGTTAAAAAGCATGGAAAATATATTTGAGTGTTGGATTAACTAAAAAACAATAATTTTTAATTAACATTTTTCCGGAAGTTTGGTTGTCAGACTCTAATGTCCTAAGGGACAAGAGTTGTAGTAGGCGTCTACTTTTGGCCATAACTTTTTTGTTCTTTAACCGATTTTAACAATTCTTTTTTTAATCGAAAGAGCTTGAAACGGAGATTATTTTTTCTAATTGGACCGGTCCTATCAGACCACTACAGACAAAGTTATGGCACGATAACTGTCGAAAATACCCATTTTTGAGTTTATTTTGACCACAACTTTGTTCATACTGAACTTACCTGATTAGACAATAGGTCAAAAGAAGCGGCTTTTCGAGCTCTTTCGAATGATATAAAAATTAATTTAATCGGTTAAAAAATAAAAAAGTTATGAAAGATAAACTGAATCGTCCTCGTTTACTCCCGCTCTAACGGCTCTCCTTCGTTAAAATAAATTTTTCCTTGGAAAAGTGAACAAAAAATATTTCATTTTATTTAATTTTAAAAAAATTTTGAAAAATCAAATTAAAGAAAAAGAAGGTCTAATAACTCTAATTATTTCATTTCTTTGTCTTAAATAAATATAAAGTGTTTTAGAACGCAAAAAATTGCGTAAACGCCAATACTTGTCAAGTACAAAACAATTAAATACCAACAAAATTGAAACGAATAAAAATGTTGTTAAGGAAAATGTGATTATTGAATGGTCATCTGTTAAAAATATTAATTATAGTCTGAGACTCAAGTGTTCCCTACACCCTTTGGGTTCTATTGGCTTGAGGGACATTAGAGTACGGAAATAAAATGCTATTTTTGTGATAGTTAGTTTGAGTATATGAAAGGACACTTGAGTCTAAGCAAAATTATTCAAGAGGGTCACTAGAGTACAGGTCTATAAGAATAAAAGCTTTAAATTCAAACCTTGTATCCTTCTGTATTTCCATTGAATTAAATGCTTCAGAATTGCAAAGCCTAAAGGCCCTGTAACGCCCAACAAAAAAGTGAAAAATAAAATAAAAACACAAACTAAACATTCTGTTAACTTTAAAAAAAAAGTTTTAATTTTCTGGTTAAATTAAAACCTTTAAAAACAACAAAGGCAAAAGATGTTTGTAATGTTTCTCCCCTCTCTTTCCTCCAAAAATTGGAATAAATGCTAAAATAAACGCAAGAATAGACCAACCAATTTGTAAAGAAATTGAAGCATCCATTCGGCCAATGTAAGGAATAAAATAAATTAATTCAATTATTAGTCTTGTTATATCAACAAAAAATAGAAGGCGAACAGTGGAGGTATATAAAAGAAAAAAATTAAAACTTTTTTATTCCCTACAATGTGTAGACGTCCAAAACATGCTCGATAATTTTCCCCATAAAAATAGGTGTTTTGTTGGGTAATGTTTTGGTGATGTTGAGTTGTTAGATAATTGTTGTTCATCATTTAATATTAAAACATGTTTTTCTCATTAAATATATTTTTTGTGTTTTTGTTAAGTTTAATAAAAATAAACTTGTTTTTGTGTTTTCTTAAAACTTGGTTTAAATAAACTTGTTTTTGTGTTTTCTTTTTCTAAAACTTGGTTTAAACAAACTTTAAATAAAGGAAATAATATAATTAAATAATTTTGACATTATTAATGTTTAATATCCATGGATATATAAAAAAAGATCAAATGTTTGCAAAAAATGAATAGTTGACAGGATAAACATAAAATGAAAATTATAAGAATAAAAATATAAGCCATTTCTTAGCTCTTAAAATGCTAAATGAGACAGTCAAAATTGATTGACAAATGGCGTTTTTTAAACTGAAAATGAGTCTAAAAAAAGGTAAATTTAAAGAGCTAATAATAAAATAATAATAACTAAAAAACATTAATATATTTTTATTTATTATCTTCTAATAATGTCTATGTTGATTATGCGGTTGTTGTTGTTGTTGACCCATTGTTCTCTGTGACATAATATATTGTTGTTGTTGATGAGGATTTATTACATTACCCATTTGTTGTTGTTGTTGAATATTCATTTGTTGTTGCACTGAAGATAAAACAATTAGAAAATAAGTTAATTTTAAGGTAAAACATGAACAGAATTAATTCAAAACTTTCCGGAAAACACAACAGAATTAATTTAAAACTTTCCGGAAAACACAACCAGAATTAATTCAAAACTTTCCGGAAAACACAACAGAATTAATTAAAAACTTTAAAAACTTTCCGGAAAACACAACCAGAATTAATTTAAAACTTTCCGGAAAAACATAAGAAACATTTTAAATAAACTTACTATGCATCATTTGTTGTTGTTGTTGTTGGGCCATTTGTTGAGAATAGGCTGCCTGTCTTTGCATTTGTATGTTCATTTGTTGTTGTTGAAGTAAATGTTGTTGTTGTTGTTGAGAAATAATTCCCCCACTCATTTGTTGACCACTCATCTGAACATTATTATTATTATTAGTAGACATTTGTTGCATGTTTTGTTGTAAATATTGTTGGGAAGGATGATGCAAAACTTGTTGTTGTGAATTATTTCTCATTTGTTGTTGCATTCCGTGATGTGTTCCTCCCAACATTTGATTATTATTATTATTATTTATTTGTTGTTGTTGTTGATTTGAATGAAATATTTGTTGTTGTTGTATTTGATAATTATTTCCATTATTATTATTTATTTGATGTTTTTGTTGTTGTTGTTGTCCTTCAATAGTCATTAAATGTGAATTATCAAAATGACTTTGTTGTTGTTGTTGTTGACTTCCTCTTCCATCCATTAAATTACCCAATGACCCAAAATCTCCTGAATTTGTTCCTTCCATTTTTATTCCCTCAAGTTTCATTCCTTCAAGTTTTATTTGCATTGGGCCATTATTTGCTTTAAAATAATTTAATTAATTAAATTAATTAAAAATTAAATTTATTAAATTAATTAAAAATTATTTTAATTAATTAAAAATTGAATTTAAATTAATTAAATAATTGAATTTAAATTAATTAAAAACCATGTAAATTTCCCATATTTATTTGAGCCTGTTGTTGTTGTTGTTCAATAACCATTTGTTGTTGTTGTTGTGAAATAGGAATTCCCCCTCCTCCATTACCACCACCACCACCACCACTTACCATTCCTTGTGTTATAACCATACCATTTCCAGTCATTAATTGTTGTTGATTTTGTTGCTATTTAATTTAATTTAAATTAAATAATTAAAATAAACCTGTTGTTGTGAAATACCCACATTTACAGGTATTCCCCCACCTCCACCTACATTCATTGGATGAATTGATTGACGAAGCTTTTTGGCTGCTGGTGGTAATTCCATTGTTGGGGGGTTGTGTGTGTGTGCTGGGACTGTTTAAATTAATTATTTAATTAATTTAAAGAAAAAGAAACCTGTTGGAGGAACTGCAACTACCGGAAGTGTTGGAGCCTTTTATATTCATTTTAATTAATTTAATTTGAAATAAACCTGTTGTTTAGAACCATTATTCCTATCTTCTGGTTCATCTTTAAGAAAATCCCTTCTAGGGTATGGAATTTTACAACCCGCAAAAACGTCACTAGTGGGCGTTGGATCAAGCTTTAAATCATTTTAAATTATAAATTTATCAAAAGCTCAATTGTATCAATTGATAGAGGATTAAATTTGCTACAAAATACAAAAAATTCAAATTTTTGGATCAAAAAACAAAAAAGTTGTAGTCAAAAAACCGACATTTTGGGGTGTTTTTGACAGTTTTTTGGCCATAACTTTTTTCCAGAACAACTTAAAAATACAGTTTATTTTTATTCTGTAGCAAATTAAATTCTCTATCGAATGGTACCAAAAGTACTCGAAAATACCCGCCCCCGTTGGAGTTATGAAATTCCAAAATTGGCCATATTAACGAAAAAAAAACTAAAATTAAAAAAGAAAAAAACCTTGAAATAAGTATGTTCTTTAGCTTCAGCAGCAGTAATTCTTCTCTGTGGATCCATTGTTAACATTTTTTCCAACAAAGAGAAAGCATGAATCCAAACAGCGGATTCAATTAATCCACACGATTGTCTGTATTTTTCCATATGTTTCATCAAAGAAGAATTTTTGTATTTTTGGTCTTTTCTAGGCTTTTTAAAATCCTCATCAAGTTTTTTATACCCTGGCATTTCCTTTAAATTAAACAATTTTTTTTAATTAAATTAATTAATTTTTCAATACACTAATGTCCGGCCAGTTGCTCTCCAGTGGATATCCCATCACAGAGAAAATTTTGTCTAATTGCGCGGGATGATAAGGAGTTTGTGATTTTATGTCTTCCTTAAATTTAATAAAATTAACTCTTCTTTATTTAAATTAAAAAAAAACCTCAGGACAAAGAAATATAGGCTCAGAAGTTAACAACTCGGCAAAAATACAGCCAATTGCCCATATATCTATTCCCTTTAAAATTTAATTGTTTATTGAAATTATAAGCTTAGTTTTGTTCCTAAAAATTAAAAAATAATTTTTTCTATCTAAAAAATGAATTTCTTAAAATTTAAAATAAAAAAGAAGTAAAATAAGAATGTTAGGCACTGACAGGATTCGAACCCACACCCTTGAACAACACAGTCCCAAACACTACCACGACACCACAAAGAACCATACACGTGACCCCAATTTTAATGCTTATAAAACCTTTGTATAATGTTTAGAACAAAGCAAAAGCTCAGGAGCTCGATACCAAAATGTAACAACAACCGGATCCAGTTCAGACAACGGCTATTAAAAATTCAAAAACAAAAAACAACAAAAAAAACCTTTAAAGGATTATGAAAAACTCGAGCAAAGCCCATATCAGCAATTTTAACTCTTCCACGTTCAATTCCAGTTCCCTCCCCCATGACGAGAATATTCGCAGGCTATTTAATTAAATTAAATTTAATTAAATTCAATTAAATACAAAAAAAACCTTCAAATCTCTGTGCATAATCCAATTATCGTGTAAATAATTAATTCCTTCCAAAATCTGATAAAGAAGACTTTTTACCATTCCTTTGGGCACCTGAACCAAATTTTTAAAAATTAATTAAAATTAAAGAATCAAATAAAAACCATAACACGTTGAGATTTCTGCTTTGCAGCTCTGTGAAATTTTATTATATGCCACAAGTCGTGCTCAGCAAAGTCAAATAGAAGCCAAACACGTTTTTCTGCTGTTAGAAAAACTCGCAACAATTTAATTATATTTTGATGGCTAAAAAAGAAAATATTGATTTAATTTTAATTTTAAAAAATAAAGAATAAATTCATCTTTTAAATAAAAAAAAATTAAAATTAAATTAACCTTTTAATTAATTAAAATAAAAAATACTTTAGTTCACGCAATAAAGCAACTTCCCGACACGCAGACATTGAAAACCCTTGGCCTTAAAATTAATTTAAAAAATTAAAAATTAAATTAAAAAAAAACCTTCAATTAATTTTAGTGCAAAAGCCTTGTTCTCAACCCCAAGAGGAACATTTTTTAACATTGCTTTGTAAACATGGCCATACGTCCCTCTCCCTACCTTTAATTTTAATTAATTGATTATTCATTAAATAATTAAATTAAAACCTTATTTCCTTCATAAGTATAAATATCTTCAACTTTTTCACGTTGTCTAGCCAATTCTTCTCTAAAATTTGCATCAACCATTTAAGGCAAAAAATTTAAAAATTAATTAATTAATTAAAAAAAAATAAAAATATTATAAAAAATAAATAAAAATTAAATTAATTAATTAAAATAAAAAAAAAATATTTTAATTTTTTATTCACCTGAATTAATCTAAAATTTTAAACGTCAAAAATGAGATTATATCGACAATATATCGAATAAACTAAAGGAGAAAAAATAACTCTCTAAAATCAGGTGGAAGTAAAACAAACAAAACAAAAATTAAAAACTTGTAAAACAATTAACTTTGATTAAAACTTGTTCTTAAAAAATAAGTTGAGAATTATTTTTTAAAAACAGAATTAATTTTCCGGAAAAACAAAAATAATTAGAAAATAGAAGAAGTATATATTCTGAAAACACAACCAGAATTAATTTAGAACTTTCCGGAAAACACAACAGAATTAATTCAAAACATTCCGGAAAACATAGAAATTAATTTAAAACTTTCCGGAAAACATACCAGAATTAATTTAAAACACAACAAAAACATAACCAGAATTAATTCAAAACTTTCAGGAAAACACAACAAAAATTAAAACTTTTCCGGAAAAACAAAGTTTTACAAGTTTTTAAATAAACAAAAAACATCTTTAGAATCAAAAACACATTTTTCTCAACAAAACTTATTATAAACATTTTTTAATTCTATAAACAGAGCCTTCCAGTATTTTTTGAGCATTAAAAGACAACAAATAAATAATATAAAGATAAACACAAATTCCCGCAGCAAGTAATAATTCAAACATTGCAGGTTTTACAATGTTTCCGGAAAGTGTATCTTCTTCAAAAAATTAAATTAAAGTTTATCTTCCTTTAAGAAGCAACTTACCATTAATTTCAAACAAAATAAAGTCATTAATAATTACTTCAGAAATTAATGAATTATGCGAATATTTTTTAATTATTTGAAATAAATTTGTAATTAATTTATTTTTATTTTTTTTATTATTTTTTAAATTTATTAATTCATTTGTAGGCCTCGGATTTGAACCAAATAATTTAATCCATATTTTTAGTCTTGATTTATTTATATTAATTTGTTCGTTCAATAAAAGGGAACACTTCTCTTCTTTTAAATTTAAACATTGAACTGTTTCCAATTGAAAAATAAATGAAATTAATGAATTTGCTATTAGACGGGTATTGTATTCGAGAACAGAATAATCCAATTTTTGGGGTATATCTAACATTGAATTTCTTAAAAAAAATTTTAATTTAATTAAAATTTAATTTTTTATTTTTTTAAATAAAGATTAAAAATTCCCCTTTCAAAAAATTAAAATAAAATAAAAATTCAAACCTCTCAGGATCATCAAATTTTTCAAAATGAGAAATAGTCAAAGCATGGATTCTTCTAATATTATAAATTTCATGTTCCCAAGCTAATTTATCTGCTCCTAAATTTATTTTTTTTGTTATTAAATTTATTGTTTTATTTCCTTCAAAGTTTTGTAAATTTGAAATAAATTTGTTTGTTAAGGACGTTGTTGATGGAAGTTTTGATAAGTGGATATTAATTGATGAAACAGTTTTGTTTAAATTTGTATTTGATTTTCCTAAACTGTCCAGGCATATTGCTAAAGCTATTTTCTCATCTGAAGAAATAAACTAAACTTTTACTCAAAATTTTCTGGGTAGGGGACGGTTCAAAGCTGAATGACTTACACTTTTTTGACCATAACTTTTTTTGTAATGAACTGATTAGTGGGTATTATAGGTCAAAAGAAGCAGCTTTTCGAGCTCTCTCGAATGATATAAAAATTAATTTAATCGGTTTAGAACGAAAGAAGTTATGGAAGATAAACCGAACCGTCCTCGCCCCTATTTTCTTTAATTTTAGTTAAAATAAATTAAAATAAACCTGAATATTTTTCATTAAAATCATCAATAAAGCTTCTACTTCCTTGAAAACTAAACTTCCCTGCAACAGAGAGTACAAAAACTAAATTATACCGAGCATTATGTGAAGGTAAAGAATAAAGATGATTAAATATTGAAAGTAATTCTAAAAGTACAGCCACCCCGCTTCCATTAGAATCCGCGCCAACAGTTAAACCCTTAAAATTAATTTATTTAGCAATATAAATATTCTTAAATAATTTTTAGAATAAGAATAAGTTTTTAAAAAATGTTTGGAGCGAGAAGGAATCGAACCCATGCCATACAAAAAATAAAATAATTTAAAATTAAGCTTTACCAACTTAACTAAAAAAATCAAGTTGATGTATTTTCTCTTAAAACCCTGCCCTAGTTAAACTAACATAACTCAAGAAAGACTAAACATTTTAAAACCTTTTAGAGATCAATAGACAGAGAATTAAATTTACTACAAAATAAAAAAAAAATTATAGAAATTAATTGAAAATAAAAAATGTTGTGGCCAAAAAACTAAAATTTTGACAGGTTTTTAGAGGATTTTGGATCATAACTTTTTTGTTTTTCTTTCAAAAAATTATTTTCTTTCATAAATTGTAGTGGATTTAATTCTCTATCCAATGATATTTAAATCAATCCAAAATGTTTATTAATTCTTGAGTTATGAGTATTAAAATGAACCCAATTTGGCTTAACTGCTGACTGAACAGCTTCCCCATGATGGTTCGAAAAAATTGAAAACAAAAATTCCCCAAATAAAATAAAAAAAACCGGAACAACTCCATAAGTGTCATAATAAGCCACAATAAAGACGTAAGGAAGTCCTCGCTCCTGTGCGTTCAACTGGCCCTAAAAAATTGAATTTAAAATATTCTTCAGAAAGTAAAAAAATACAATAATATTGTAGACTTTAGAATTTGTTAACAAATTTGTTACAGCAGCATTTGTGGATGTTATTTGATAATTATCTGCCATTATAGAATTTACTAATTGTTGAAAAGCTGTTGGTGGTGAAACGGCTGAATTGGAGGAAACATTTGAAAGTAAAGAGAGAAGTTGGGTAGAAGTTGGAGCAAAATAAACTGCCAATTCTGTACGTAATAAAGCAAACTTTTGTTCAATTGAAAGAAAAGTCTGTAAAAATTAAAAAGGTTTTTTGGACATTTTGTATTTTGGAGATTTTTAAATAAATTTAAAAAAAAACCTGATACTCACTGTCAGTTAATTTATTCAAATCATTCGGAAGTAAAACTAAAACAGCTCCAACTACAGCAGAAAATTTGTCCTCAAACTCAATACCAACCAAATCCCACCATTTAATTATTACACACTTGCGTAGTGCGGATTCGTTTAAATCAACGGCTTGATAAATAACCTTTGAAAGCCCATTTTTATTCTTTAATTAAAAAAACCTTCCACGATTTACTTCCAAAAGTCTTCCCAGAAGTTTCAAATTGTTGTAGTCGAAAAGCACGTATTTCAATCTCCAATTTATTAAAATTTGTTGCTGTTCCTCCACTTAAAATGGCAAAAATACCGCTAGGCATTAAGAACAAAAGCCAACAAATTGTCCATAAATTTCGTAAAATATCAAATAATTGTTCTTCAGTCATCTTTCTACTAAAATATAAAAAAAATGAGGAAATTAAGGAAATTAAGAAAAAAATTCAAGATTAAAAATGAAAAACTTTTGTATTATTCTCTAACCCATTAGATTTAGAGAAAAAATTAGACAAAATGTCAATAACTACAAAAAAAGACAAAATGTCATTTTCTTACTCAACTTTTTCTTTGACATTTTGTCTTTAGGGATCTAATTATAAACTTTTTTCAATTTTCTTTATCTTTCTCTATTAACTATTTTTCTTTCTCTCACCGTCTTTACTACACTCATTTCTTCAACTAAAGTATCTTTGTATCTATAATCGAAACTAGTTTCCCTTCTTTCTCACTTTCTAATTCTATTTCAAATGTAATATTTAAATTTAGCTTATTGTCACTTTTTTTTTTTAATTTTGCAACTAATTAATTATCCATAGAACCATTAATCCATTTAATTAAATTTTAGACACTACAAACTTATTTATTTTTCTATAATATGTGTGTTTATGAGTTCTTCTATTAAAAAACCTAAAATTAGTGAATACACAGTCACCACTGTGATAACAAACGAACCAGCTTCATCAACAGCAAGAATGGCAACTACTACAGTTTCTTCAACTTCAGTACCTACTTCACAACCAAGTGCTTCTTTTAGGGATTTATGTTCACTTTTTTGTTGTCCACCTCTTCCTTCTTCTATTGTTGCTAAATTGGCATTTATGCCACCTGAGCCTAGTTATCGAATTTTGACTAGCGATACTGGGAGGTTTGTTTCAACTTTTAAAGAGATTTAGGAGCATTTTCTTTAACTTTTTTTAAAGACTTTTTAACCATTTTTTAAAGGACTTCTTTGGAATTATTAGAAACTCGTACAGGATCTTGGCCACATGGTGCAGGTTCTTTAAAAGATTTTTTTCTTTCTAAAAATCCTTCCCCCTTTCTAGAAGAACTCAAAAACATTACCGTCTTTTCTGCAAAAACTTCTCGACGTAACAAAATTGCTTGTATGTTTATTAAACCAATTGTACCCACACGTTATACTATTCTCTTCTCACATGGTAATGCTGTTGATATTGGACAAATGTGCTCATTTTATGTTTTACTTGCTTATCGACTTGGGTGCAATGTTTTTGCTTATGATTATTCTGGTTTTTATTGTCTTTCTTTTTTTCTTTAAATTATTAATATTAGGGGGAGAAAGGGGAGATTCTTCTCTGTTAAAAACAGGTCTTTTTAAGTCAAAAAGCTTTCCCCTACTATCCTTCTTAAAAGTTAATTAAATTTTCCAAAAAGGCTATGGCCAGTCAACCGGACGCCCTTCAGAAAAGAATTTGTATGCTGACATCGCAGCAGCCTTAAAAGCTTTAGAAAATCGTTGTCAAGTTCCTCCGGAGAATGTAATTTTGTATGGGCAAAGTATTGGAACTGTTCCTTCAGGTATTCTTTTTTAAAACCAATTAAGTTTCCCTTCATAACCAGTTGACTTGGCCAGCAAAAATCCACGCATTGCAGCTCTTATTTTGCACTCTCCACTACTCTCAGGGATGCGAGTTGCATTCCATGGAATTCAACGGACTTGGTGTTGTGATGCCTTTCCTTCTATTGAAAAGATTCCACGCGTTTCTTGCCCTACTTTGGTAATTCATGGGACAGAAGATGATGTAAAATAGCCTTTTTTTCTCGTATTTTAAATTTTAATTTAAATTAAAAAGGTCGTAGACTTTTCCCATGGAGTGACGATTTATGAGCAATGTCCAACTTCGGTTTATTTTTACTTTAAAAATTAAAAAAAAGTTAAATTTAAGGTTGAACCTCTCTGGGTAACCGGTGCAGGTCACAATGATGTTGAAATGCATGCTGCTTATTTGGAACGCCTTAGGGCATTTATTGAAGGAGAGGTTTAGAATTAATTATTCTACTTTTTTCTTCATCTTTCTTCTTTTTCTTCAACACAGGTTTCGTCCTTAGAAAATAAAAATGGAGGAGAATCTGTTCAACACAACAGTGTACGTAAAAATTCACGGTCGGCGTCACGTTGAGAAGAAAAAAAATTTTTTGTTTGTAAAAAGACGTTGTGGGGGGAAGCAGTTAAAAAAGACGAAGGTTTTTTTATCATAATAATTAATTAACTTTATTTTTTTTGACATCGATAATGTAAAATTTAAATAAAAATGTGTGTATAATTTATTAAAGTTTGGCTTTTTAATTTTTTATTAAATTTAGTTTTTAATTTTAACCCTTTTTTTGGACTTTAAATGCTTTAAATTAATTGAATATAATACACACATTTTTTTAAAAAATATATTAAATTTTATTGGGTGTAGAGACACATTTTGTATTCAAAAAACACCAAGTTTTATTTTTTCTAATGTGCTAATTTAAGCAAAAATAATTTTTGTTTTATTTTTTGCTTGTTTTTTACTTGTTCTTCAATTGACTTAATTGTTACCTTTAAATAAACTTTAAGGTTATTTGATCAGAAGAAAAGTTTCATTTCTGTTTTTCCAACTTTTTCTGAAACACTTTTTTCTTTTATTTAATGCATCAAATAACCTTTATGTATTTTTGTGTGTTTTTTAAATTAACTTGATTGAGTAAGAAATCAGAATATTTAAAATAAACTTGGAAAAACACAAAACTTGTTTTCCGGAAGAAACTTAAAATGTTTAAACTTTTTTATTCTGATCTCTTTCTCTACTATTAACCTATAAAAAAACATTTACTTTTTTGCTAGAAAAAATGCCAAAAATATTTTTTTGAAGGCAAAAAATATTTTTGTTTGTCCCTTTAAATTGTGTAAAAACCCTCCTTTTTTTTGTTAAAAATGTTTAACAAAAATAAAAATTTAAAAACCTTTTTTTAAAGTAAACAATCAGGGTCTTCTTTGTCTGCTAAACGTTGTAATACTTCACTCCAATCAATTTTGAATTTGCAAGAATTAGAAACTTTGTGGATTAAAGGAGATTTATTGTTTGTTTCATCAACTAAATGAAAAAAAAATACAAACCAGAATTTTTAATAAAACTTGAAAAAATACAAAAACCAGAATTTCTCTAAAACTTTCCGGAAAGATATAAAAGTTTTTACCTTCTTCAAGTTTCCATGACTGCATTTTTGTTTCAATTCTTTCCAACTCAGTTTCCTTCTCTTCCTCTTCTATTGAAACAATTTCAAAATTTAATTTACGTCCATAATATAAAATTTGAATTAATTTTGAACTAATTGATAAAATAGAATTGCCAAAATAACATTTAATAAAATAAGGAAAATAATCAATTTTTTCAAGTTTTGACCATTCTTGTAAACTTATTTCATTTATTGATAGATTAGGCTTCAATACAATTTTAGTTAATGGTTGTCCAATTGAATGTAGAAGTTGTAAACGAATAAGGGAGGAATCAGAAATTTCTTTTTCACCAGGTAATGGAGGAAATGCTATGCGCATTAAAGGAATCTAAAAATAAAATGTGTTTTAATTAATTTTAAAAATTAAACTTTCCGGAAAGCGTACAAAATTAAAAGTTAAAAAAACCAGAATTTAATTCAAACATTATGGAGAAATAAAATAATCAGAATTTATTACAACTTTCCGGAAAGTGTACAAAACTAAGTTTATTAAATCCAAAATTTAATTCAAACATTAATGGAAAACACTCAGATTTTATTAAAACTTTCCAGAAACAATACAGTTATTTAATTTACCTCTGCACAAGGCCAGAGTATGTAAATTCCGTTTGTATCATTTTCAGCAGCAACTACAAACGCGCTTCTGTTTTAAATACTTTAAAATTAAATATTTGTTTAAACAAATTTTTTTACCAATAGAAATAAGAAACACTAACCTAGGAGGACATAAAGTATTAGTTAAAACTTCTGTTTTTAAATAAATAGAAGAATTAAATTTTTATTAAACCTGGATTAACCAATGCAGAATGCCTCCGTTGCCATCCATACAATTCCAGTGGAAAATGTTTATCCCATTCTTCTTTTAAATTATTTAATGTTCGCAGAACTATCCCATTTCCAGGTTCTATAAGTGCTACCTGGCTAGAAATAAAACCAGAATTATTGCAGGTATAAGTACCCGTTGAAGATGGTCGTTTACTCCTTGCATTGTTAAACTTAATAGAAATTTAAATTAGAAAATTGTAGAATAAAAACTTTCCGGAAAGTTAATTACAAAAGTCAGAGCATTCTAAAACAAATAAACTTTCCGGAAAGCATACAAAAGTCAGAGCATTCTAGAATAGATAAACTTTTCAGAAAAAATACAAAAATCAGAACACTCAATAATAAAACAAAACTTTCCGGAAAAAATAAAAAATTCTAAAAACATTTAAATTATACCCTTTTTTGTGTCAACATTTTTGGAGTTTCATGTTGAACAGAAGAAGAAGATTCAGTCAAATTATTTGATGTTGTAGATTCATTTAATATTTGGTGTTTATCAATATCTTTAGCAAGCATAAAACAATTACAGGCTCTACATTGAATTAATTGTTTTGAACGTTTTTTGCTTGAAGAATTGCTTGAATTTTCACCATTCATTTTCTTTTTTTGTTGTTATTGTCAATAAAATATAAATTAAAAAATTAAAAAAATAAAAATAATTATTAATAGAATAAATATTTAAAAATTAAATAATTAAAAAATGCAATTTTTAAAAAAAAGTAAAATTTATATCAAGAAAATAAACAAGGGAATAAAATTTGGTCTAATTACTGAGATACAAAATCATTTAAGATGGCAGACCTTCTAATATAAACATTAAAATGCAAGAAAGAAATAAGAGAAAAGAAAAAGGTTCGGAAATACAATAAGTAAAAAAACATAAATTCCGGAAAGTTTACAAAAATCAGAATATAAGAAAAACATAAATATTGCAACTTTCCGGAAAGTATACAAAAATCAGAATGTATTTTATTAATATCTTATTATGCAAGTTTAAGTAAAAATGACTAAAAATACATATTATGTATTTGTATAAATAGAATATTCTATAGCAAATAAAAATTCTGTTTTTTTTAATTTAAATAAAACTTAGGAACAACAAAGCCTATTAGCCGCAGCATTAACATCCCATTTTTCAGAATCTAATGCTGACGCTGCTAATTCTCTATCCGTCGCCAACCCCATTTCTAAGAGTTTTTCAATTTTTAATTGTTGTATTGCCCTTTCTGCATCAAATTGATTTTTCCATAATTGTTGACGACATTGTTCTATGCTTTAAAAAATAATTAAAAAAAATTTTTAAATTAATTAATTTTTTACCTAGCAAAATCAACGTTTAATTTTACTTGTTGTAATAAAGCTTCAGTATCTAATTCACTAAGAGAAACGTGTTGAGGTATTTTTTTAACATTAATATTACAAGATTCTTCTTTATTTTGCTTTAATTTTGTTGAAAATTTGTGAGAATGTTGTTGTTGATGAGGTAAAGGGTCTAAAATTGGAATTCCATTTGAACCATAACGAATACGTGGTAATGTAGAAAATGAAGAAGAAGAAGATGAAGGAAAAGGCTTTTCTTCCTCACCATTTTTTAAAGAAAATTTTTTTAATAAATCTTCATCAAAATTATTAAATACATTTTTTGAGATTATTTGATTTGTAATAGAATTATTATCAATAATTAAAGCATTATTTAATAAAATTGGTTGTTTTATAGGAATAAGTTGTTCTGGTAATGCTACACGTAAATTAGGATTCATAAATGCTAAAAAGAATTAATTTTATATAACTAGAAAAAATCAGAATTTAATTAAACTTGACGGACGAAATACTAACAAAATAGGCGATCAGAAACTTTCCGGAAGAAATACAAAAAATAAGCGACCAGAAACTTTCCGGAAGAAATACAAACAAAATAGGCGATCAGAAACTTTCCGGAAGAAATACAAACAAAATAGGCAATCAGAAACTTTCCGGAAGAAATACAAAAATAGCAAAAATACAAACCTTTCGTTTCTTGATTATTCACTGCATTATTTGATAATTTCTCATTATTATTGAAACCTGATGGATTGGCAAATGTTGATGAAGATATTATAGGATGTACAATAGCCACATTACTATTAAAACCACCATTAGATGATTTGTGAACTTCTCGATATGGTAACTTTCCATTTAATAATGTTTTAATATCATCTTTTACCTAAATAAAATCAGAATAAAAATTAAAACTTAAAAAAATACAAAAATCAGAATTCTGTAACGACCCGAAAATATTTAACCCTTCCGGAAAATACATAAAATTTTTTAAAAAATAAACTAACAGTAAAAGGGTCATCCACTAAAGAAGGTTTCATAATATTTGAAGCATTTCCAATTCCTCGCTTCATTTCATCAAAAAGAAAATGTGCAGATTTTGGCCTTTGTTGATTGGGCTTTAACAATTCAATTTCAAAATTTCTTTTATTAACAAAATTATTAATCTCCAAATTTGTCAATTTTTCTTCTGTTGGCGAAGGAAGAAAATTAGAATTTGAAGAAATTTCCAATTTCGGTTCAATATTTGTTGAATTAGTAAAATTTTCTTTTCCCCAAGACGGAGGAGCTACACTAAAATTAAATTAATTATATTGCAAAAAAATACAAAATCAGAAGCAAAAATAAAGTTTCCGGAAAGAATAAACATAATGGGAAAATACAAAATTAGAAGAAAAAATAAACCTTCCGGAAAGAATAAACTTAACGGGAAAACACAAAAATCAGAAGCAAAAAATAAACTTTCCGGAAAAAATACAAAAATCAGAAACAAAAAATTAAAACTTAAAAAATACAAAAAAAAATAAACTTTCCGGAAAGAATACAAAATAACACAAAAGTTGAAATACATTAAAAATAAACCTGTTGGTTGGAGAAGTTCGATTACTAGGCCGAGGAATGGACATAGAAAAATCATATTCTGAAAAACATCAAAATTATTCAATCAAAACAAACAAACTTGACGATAAAACTGTATTTTCACCAAACACTTTTGAATTATTATTATTATTAATAGGCGGTGGAGGTTTTAAAAATATAAAAGAATTATGTTCTTTAGTAGTAGTCGACTCCCCCATTGTCGGTAAAGAATTTTTTTTTCGAAGACCAATATTACTATTTTCATCAAAACTATTCCACTCATTTTTAAAAATAATTGTTTCATCATTTTTATTAATTTGAAGACTTTTTTTCTTTAAGAAAAAATTAAAAATAATTTAATTTAATTAAAATAAACCTTCAATTAAATTTGTCAAGCTTCTACTGTTGTCATTATTTTTGTTTTGTTGTAAAGTTAACAAAGAAGGAACAATTACTGGATTATAATTAAAAATATTGGAAGGGCCAACTACCGGGTTTGATAAATAAATTTGGTCAATAAAGTCAACATGACCCCAACATTGATTTTCATTAATATCTCCGTGTCCTGTATGAATAAATGAACCTAAATAAAAATAATAATTACCTAAATAAATATTTTTAAATTAACCTGCGACAGGAAAAGAAATTTCTTCTTTTTTACGTTCTACTAATTTTGAAGAAGAATTTTTAATTAATTCATTTTTTGTTGAAAAAAGTTTTTCAGAATTAATTTCGGAACAATAAACTTCCTTTGGGAATAAACCAAATTCTAAAGTTTTTATATTTTGACCAAATAAAAAATTATTTTTATCTTCGTTGTCTTTATTGTCAATTATTAAACAAATCTGATCATCTTTTGAAACATTTAATAATTTTTGAACATTTCCAGAATTTAATTGTGCAGGAATAAATGATTGATCATTATTATTAGACGATTGATTGCAAACAACAGTTTTAAATTTTATCTGAAAGAAAATACAAAAATCAGAATTATTTTTAAAAAATAAACATTCCGGAAAAAAATACAAAAACCAGAATTATTTAAAAAAAATAAACTTTAAAAAATACAAAAATCAGAAATATTAAAGAAAATAAACATTCCGGAAGAAAATACAAAAACCAGAAATATATAAAAAATAAACTTCTAATTTGTGTTTTGTTATTATTCTGATTTTTAAATGTTTAAAAATGTTCGAATAAAATTCTGATTTTTATAAATTAAAATGTGTTTTTTAATTTTATTTAATTTATAAAAATAAAACAAACATCCATAAGCATTTTCCTCAGTTGAACAAATTTAGGCCTTTGTTCTGGTTCATTAAACCAACACAATTTCATTACTTCATATATTTGTTGGGGACAATATTCTGGTTGTTTTAGACGTTGACCAGATTCAATTAATTTAAGAACCTTTAAAACATGTATTTTTAATTAAATTAAAACAAACCTCAGAAGCCCTATAACCTGCCCAGGGTTCTTCACTAAACGAAAACATTTCCCACATGGTTACACCAAACGCCCAAACATCTAAATTAAATTTAGAAATTAAAATTTAAATTAAAACCTGATTTATGCGAAAATTGTCGGTATCTTAAAGATTCTGGGGGACACCTTAAAAATTCAAATTTAAATTAAATTAATTTTTAAATTAAAAAACCAAGAAAATGGAACTTTTTTTAATTCATTCATAACGTATAAACGTTCATTTTCATTCAATGCACGGGCCAAACCGAAATCGCAAATCTTAACAATCTAAAAAAAATATTTTTTAAATAAAAACAAAGAGTTTAGCCTTCAAATAAAATAAAAAAGACAAAAAAAACCTGTTCATCAAAAGCCAACAAAATATTTCTCGTTGCCAAGTCTCTATGTACACATCTTCTAGATTCTAAATAACCCATTCCACTAACTATTTGAACAGTATAGTTGTACAAAGTCGAAATTAAAGGTTTAACTTTATTCTCCAATTTGCCTTTACCCCCATTCTTTAATCTATCGAACAAAGAACCTCCTTGACAAAACTCTAATATCATTAATGTATTTGACCCAAAAACAAGCCCATAGAGTTGAACAACGTTTGAATGTCTTAATTTGTGCATATTGGTAATTTCTGAAGACATTTCTTTTCGAGACATTTCGTCCAACATTTGGTTGTTGTGTAGTATTTTTACAGCACAATCAATTGTTGTATTGTCTGAACGAGTCCAAACTCCTCTCTTTACTAAACTAAAGTTTCCTTGTCCTAATGTTTCGTGCAAGGTTATCTTTAAAAAAGAATTTTATTGTCATAAAAGGCGAGTATTTAAAAGTTTTCTTAACCACCCCAATAGACTCAAAAAAGGTAAAATAAACTTAAAATGCAGAGATTAAGCTGGTTAAGAAATTAAAGGGTTGGATTGGACCTTGAGGGTTTAAATTATTACACTGAGATTGTCTCTAGTCATTCTAATTTAATGAAACCCAGCTCCAAAATAAGCAGTAAAAGTGTCCAAAAATGACAAGGATACCCGGAAACAGATTGAATAAAACCCCAGAACCCAGAGGCAATGAATAACCCTACCCAATGCACACTCCATCCTTTGGAAGCTTAATTAACAAAAATACGAAATAAACCTCATTCTCTGCTATTAAATATGGCTGTTGTGTATTATTAAACTCAAAGCCCTCATCATCCTTTTTTGATGAAATTGAAGTTGATACATCTCTTTTTACTTTAACTAATTTGACATCTTTACGTCCACCACCAAATAGAGGTTTTGACTGTTTTTTGCATTTCTTGGCGATCGCAAGCCTAAGTCGACGAATTGCGGGTTCAGACAATCCATAGGACTTAAAGAAAAATACAAGAAAATACACAAAATAAAACCTTCAATTCTGCATTTGTAACAGCATCAAAATGTTCTAGCCTAGTCAATTGTTTATCAAATACAAATATTGATCGAAAAGAAAGCAAATCAGTTTCAATAAATACTTCATTTAATGCTTCATCAATAAGAGCAGACATCCCCTTCCTTTTTTTCCTAAAAAAAAATTTTTTTAATTTAAAATAATCAAAAAATAGCAATAAAAAATAAAATTCACATAAAGTCACACACAAATATTAATCATGCAAATACATATAATTAAACTACTCATTTTTTTCTACTAGAAAAGAATGCGCGCAATATTATTTTTATTAAAAATTAATGACGAAAAAAAGTTACCATTAAAAACCCAAAAAAGTTTTTTCTATGGCTACCATTTAGAGAACACAAAAAAGAGAGGAGTATACGAAAGAAATAAAGAAAACAAATTAATTTCAAAATGGTAACTTTTACAAAACATAATTATATTAAGGTAACAACATAAGAAAATAAAACTTGTTTCAACCAACTTGGCGTACTACGTTAGAAATCAATTTTATTAAGGGATATTTAATATTTTATTGCAACATTGATTAAAAGGAATATTAATGTTCTTAAAAAAAATAAGGTAGAAGGATTAGGCACTTAGGAATATTAAAAATTAAGGGAAAAGGGATCAGGCACTTTTTGTTCTGTTCAGATTAATGGCAAGTTTTGTGTGTCTTTCGAAAGTGGGAACACTGAAAAAATAAAAAAAATGGTACGAAGGTTAAGTAAATTATTAGGTATGTTTTCCGGAAAACACATAATATTTTTAAAGCTTGTATTTTAAATACAATATTTCCTTCTTTTTCTCTCTCATTTTATTTCTGGTGATTTTGATGTTTTATTTTTATTATGCTGTGTTGTTGTAATCGATGGACTTGCAGATCTTCTACGCAATGTATCTGCTTCCCTTTCTTTTAAATTATCGCTTATTCGTTTCTTTAATTCTGTTGGGAATTTTTCGTAACATTTTTTGCAGACTGGTTTCATGTCAAATTCAAAGAATTTTGTTCTAATTTTTTTAAAGAATGGGAAGTTGATTTTTAATTAAATTTAAAGAAATACTTTTGATCCATTTTCTTATCACAAAGAGAGCACGAAAAGCATTTTACACACCATGTTTTACCCAACGCTTGAAACACTTCACCGCCACAAGGATTTCCACATTTAAAGCAAATGTGACCGTACAGCTAGGAAGACAGAATTTAATTTTTATTTAAAAAGTTAAAAATAAACCAAATGAAAGTGTTGTTCACAATAAGCAAGTCCTTTGCGTTCATAATGTTTATGACCAAGAAAAGGTTTTTCACACATTGCACACACAAAGTGCTTTAAAATAAATAAATTAATTTAATTAAAAAAAAAACCTCAACATGCCATTGCTTTCCTAAAGCAGTAACTACACGTTCTTCAACTGGACGATGACAAGCGCCACATATGGGAATGCCCATCTATTTTTTTTTAATAGATTAGAGTTCAAAGAAAGACAAAAATTAACAAAAATAAAATTTAAAAAATATTTTTAAAAAATTATTAAATGCCCCAAAAATTAAATAATCCATAAAAATGAAGCTTTTTTACCTTTCCAAAAGCTCCCAAAAATTAAAAAAACCCTACAAGGTCATGACATCGCAAACAGTACAAAGCGCCACCAATTTCTCTAGCATCATCAGTTAATTCAACATCACATCTTTTACAATTAAAATGATAAGGATGAAATGAATCTCCTAGAAATTTTATATGACGCCCATCTTCAATTATTGAACGACATTTATGACAAACATATTTTCCTTGACCAGCAGCTTTTTCTAGTTCATTACATTCACGGCATAAGGCCCTTTTTTAAATTAAAAAATTAATTTTTCGACATTTTAAACATTTTATTAACACATAAAATTGTAAAAATTATTTAAAAGCAAAGAAAAATTTGACCGGCAGCAAACGGTATCGAACCCGTACCCCCCTCTCCCCTCAACCCATCACTCCAAGTAAAAATTTTAAAAAGAAACCTTCCAGCATTTCTCAAAAACCCAACATCAGCCAATTGTTTATTACACATTTCACACGTAAAACATTGTGGATGCCAATTAGAATTCATTGCTTTAATTACTCGTCCAATAATAAATTCATCTGTGAGAAAGGAATGGAAAAGATTAAACAACAAAAAATTAAACATTTTTCAGAACTAGCAGCTTTCAAATGTACAAAAATAAGACATTTTTAGCATGTACAAATAAACTCCTTCACATAAAAATTTCATCAAAAATTTCTCAAAAAATAATTTTTTTAATTAATGGGACGAAATGTCACCCCTCTCTAATTTTGTTAAATTAAAACCCTTTCAATTAAATTAAAAAAAACATAAACTAAACTGCATTTACTACAGCAAGGTGAATACAAAACATGAAAGTCATGTTCACAATATTTACGTCCTTCAAATTCAAAATAAATTCCGTCTTGAAATGGCTGAAAACATTGAGCACAACTTGAAGAAAAAAAGAAAAAATTAATAAAAATAAATTTAAAAAATTAATTCATTTACACAAAACATTCAGCATGCCAAAATTGTCCACCAGAATTAACAACAGTTTCAGAGGGTATAAAACCATCATTACATCTAACACATATAAAGTCATCTAATTTTATTTGTTGATTAAATTGTTGGCTTAATAAATCTTCTTTTTCTTTTTCTTGTTTAATTTCTTCATTAAAATTTCTTCCATTTAATATATTATTATAATCATTTATTTCTTCTTGTTGTTGTTGGTGTTGTTTTTCTTTATGTTGTTCAGGTGTTATTTGTTGGTAAGATTTTTCTTGCCCCGGTATTTGATAGGCATATTTATGTAAAGGATTTTGTTGACTATTTTGAAACATTAAAAAATTAATTAAATAATTAGGAAATATAATTAATTAAAATAATTAGAAAATATTATTAATTAAAATTGCTAATCTAAAAAAGAAATAATAAAAATAAGAATTTTAAAAATGCATACTCTTATGTACTTGTAATTGTTTGAGGAGGAAAGGTATAATTAATCGCGGCTATGCAGTCGCAATAGAGTTTATTTAATGTTCTGAAAATTCTGATTTTTTAATTCTTAAAATTCTGATTTTTAGTATATTTTTACACCCTTAAATTACAACCTGAATTAATAAAAAACCAAAATATTTTAATGTGTTGATTTGCAAGAAAACTAATATCAACATATACATAGCAGACACTTACATACACACATTCATTATATACATAACAAGTATTAAGCACAATTGGCTTTTAGGATTATAAAATAAAGTTTTTTTTTATTGGCAGAAGTTTTAAAGGGGAAGAATGAAAAGAAGTAGTAGAAAAGGTGGGGAAAAGTATTTTTTAAAGTAATATTAAACAACTATTAGTTAAAAAAAATTTTTTTTAAGAAGAAAAAAAGGTGGAATATTTATGAGTGCATGCTTTTCTTTATTAATGAGAAAATTTTTGAAGGAAAAGGCTTTTTTCGTGTGACATGAATTTAAAAATAAATAAAATTAAATAACTATTAAAACAATAAAATTCTGATTTTTAATATTATCTATAAGTTTTAGAATCACAAACTTTAGTGTTTTTTAGTCCATAAAAAAGTTGTATTTTCCACAAACTTAAGTTATATTTTCTAAAACTTTTTTTTCCTTAATTTTGTATTTTCCGGAAAAAAAGAAAAACTTTACTAACAATAAGTTGCAACTTTTGCAATCTTAAAATAAAAGTTCTTTCAATAAAAGAAAAAATAAGTATAAAATCATCGATTTATTGGGAGCAGTTGGCCTTTTTTAAACAGATTGTTTTAGCCTTCTACTAAAAGCAATGAAATGGATGAGGAAAATAAGGAGATTGGGGGACGGAAGTAAGGCAGTGGGCGTTTATTTTAAATAAGATATTTAGAAGAATACGAGGGCAATTAGGAGGGATGGGGAACGTGGACTAAAAAAGACCTCTGGCCATAAAATAAAATTTTGGTAAATAAATATAAATAAAATTGAAAAATACAAACTTTAAAATAAGCATTGAAAGTAAAAACTTAAAATAAGAATTGCAAATACAAACTTAAAATAACAATTGAAACATAGAAATAAGCATTGAAAATACAAAAAAAAATAAACTTGAAAGTACAAACTTAAAATAAGTATTGAAAATACAAAAAAAAAATAAACTTGAAAATACAAACTTAAAATTACTACTAAAATATACAAATTAAAAAAAAACTAAAAATGCATATAAAACTTACAATAAATATTAAACATAAAATACAAAAGAAAAAAGTTTTAACGCTGTTAAAATTTATTATTAAGAATTTATAATTAATAATAAAAATTAAATTTTTCAAAAGAAGAAAAATTTTCAATAACAATTTTAAAAAAAATTAATTAAAAAATAATAAATTTTAACAAAATTTTTCACATACCGAAATTAAAAAAAATTTTTTTCCATATTTTAACTACTTTTGTCTGTTTATATTACCACACAGAGGCAAAACAATTTAGTATATAATAAAAGTTTAAAAAGCGGGGAATGGAATGTGTAAATGAAAAAAAAAATTTAAAAAATACTTCGGGACTATTTAAAATATAAATATAATATTTTGAGGTCATTTGAGCTTATTTTTTAAAGGTTACTCAATAAAATTATTTTCAGAATTTTTTTTAACATACTTACAATTAGACAAAGATTAAAAATTTTTTAAATTAGAACCTAGAAATAGGCACTTAAAAATACAATTGAAAAAAAAAACTTGAACTTAAAAATACAATTGAAAAAAATAAACTTAAAAATGCAATTGAAAAAATAAACTTGAACTTAAAAATACAATTGAAAAAAATAAACTTAAAAGTACAATTGAAAAAAATAAACTTAAAAATGCAAGTGAAAATACAAACTTAAAAGGAACTTAAAAATACAAACTTGTAGCATCTAAAGTTTTATTAGGTGTGTATTTTCTAAAAACACTTACAAACTTAAGTTTTTAGGTTTTTGTATTTATCTCATTTCTTTTAAAATATTAAACCTATTTTGCTATAAAATATTAATACAAATTCTTCCCCTTTATTTTCGCTTTATTTATCGCATTTTTAATACGCATACATTTCTAGGTAAACTAAAAAAATTACGAGAAATGCAGTACAATCCTGCTTTTATAAAAAAAGGTGCAAAGGGCAAATCACGCCGAGAAAAAATTTTATTTTTTTTTCTTCTAATTTTAGACGCGCAAGAGACTAAGAAAAAAGAAAAATTATTGCTTACTATTTTTAATATTAATTTTTAACAGTTTTATAAAATATGAATAGGTAGAGTTGATAGCAGAGAATAGCGTTAGTTTGTTAATTAATGCTGCAACTATTTTATTCGCGTAGAACATAAAAAAACATGAGAAATTGAACTAATACAAAATTTAGAGAGTTTATTTATTTGTTTGATTATTTTATAATTACAAACATTTTTTTATATATTTTTTTGCTTGCTATTTAAAAGCAATACATTTTGGTCCTTTTTTTCTTTACATTCTTTCACATAAAAGAAATCAGAATATAATTCAAACATACTTTCAGAATACAAGTTTTTAAACCTTTAAAATCAGAATTTAAAAAAAACAAAAATCAGAATTATTTTAAAACTTTTTCTGAAAAACACAAAAATCAAAGCATTATAAAATCAGAACTATTTTATAACTTTTCCTAAAAAACACAAAAATCAGAATAATATTAAAACTTCCCTAATATATTACAACACCTTATTAGAAACCCAATGTTTTGTTCAAAAAAATCAAAAATTAATACGCAATTTAATAGATCTACAAAAATGTCCATTTAAATTAGTATTTCAACTTTAAATAAAAACAATTAAAGTTTATTAGAATGGAGGGTAAGGAACATCTGCCTTGCGGCGATTTTTTTAAATTCTATTCTTCTCTCTTTAATTAAAAAATTATTCACCCATTTTATTGTTGTTCTTAATATCTTTTTTTTTACAAATTAAATTTTTTAAACAATCACAATCAGCCTCATTTTTTAAACTCCAAAAAATTAAATTTTTCTTTCATTTAATTAAATTTTTAAAATTAAAAAAAAATGTTTGTGTACCTCGTGAACGGAAACTAAATTTTAACAAATAATATAAATTTTCTAAAAATTAAAAAAAATGATTTCTTTTTCTCTTTTAGTATCAAAAAATGTCTATAAGTATTAATATACATGACCCACAATTTCCTGCTGAATTATATGAAATTTTCTTTGCAAAACGATTATTTACTGACTATAATAAAAACAACAACAACTTAATTGTTAATAAAATATTTTTTATAAATTTGTTTGATTTTTCTAAAAATTATTTTAGAACAACATTTAAACAAAATTGTATTAAAAATTTTAGTAAAATTTTTAGATGTGCAAAAAGAAGTTTATTTAATTTTTAGAAACAAATTGCATCAATTCAACAACAATTACAACTACAAAACAACACAAATATCACAATAAAATTATTTAACATACAATAGTATACTTTGTATTTTTTTCTATTCAATAAATATCTTTAAATGTCTTTTAACAAGTTTTAAAAATCAGAATTTTAAATAAACTTTTCCGGTAAATAAACAAAAAATCAGAATTTTAAATAAACTTTCCGGTGAACAAAAAAATCAGAAGTTTATTTTTTCCGAAAAAATAAGAAACCAGAATTTATTTTAAACCTTTGTAAAATATACAAAAACCAGAATTTTACAAACGCAACGAAAAATACAAAAATCAGAATTATTCCTACTACTAAATTAAAAATAATTTTTTAAGCAAAAAAATGTACAATGTAGTATTTAATCATTGGATTGTGAGTAATAGAAAAAAGACCGACTGATCTTTACAACAAAAGAAAAAAGCCTTGAGGGTATTTGTTACTAATTTTGTCTATTTTTGTGTTTATTTTTAAACAAATTAGCAATATTTATTGTTGTTTACATTTAAAGGTGTGGGCGATAAATACATTAAAAATTAATCTAATTAAAGTATATTAATATTATGGAAACAGAAATGTTAAAACTTGAATTCTGATTTTTGTATTTTTTTATTAAAGTTTATTTTTGTGAAAAATCCTAGAAATCGCGCGAAAGGGAGGCTTAAAAAATTCGTAAAAATGGTTGTAAAAAATTAAAAATTTTTTGTCTAATTAAAACAGTAAAATTAAAGGAAGTGGAACAATAATTTAAAAAAAATAAAAATAAGATGGAAGTTTAATTTTAGAAATAGGAGAAAATCTAAAGTAAAATAGTAAAAAACTTTAAAATAGATAAGTTGGTGGAACACCAAAAATACATACTATAGTAAAAAGATAAACTTTGTATTTTTACGCTTAATCTACTTAAACAAAACAAAGTTAATTTTCAGCATAAAGTTTTAATTTGTGCTTCAAGTTTTAATTTTGCTTCAAAACTTAATAATGTAATAATCTGCTTCAAGTTTATTTATTTTTAGTACTGTTTGCTTCAAGTTTATTTTTGTATTTTATTTTCCTCCTCGTCTTTGATTCATTTGTCGTCTTTTTGTTTGTTCTGCGAGAATTGAACGCAATGTTTCAGAAGAATAATCAAACGTAAAATTTTGACAAAAATATTTTTTAAAGAAGAGAATTTTTTGTAACCCAATGTAAAGTTGGCAACGATAAAAAGAAATACCAAAAAGGAAAAATAATGACTGAATTAATGGTGAAAGTTGTAACAACAAATGAGAGAGCTAATAATAAGATAAAAAATGAGTTTTTATGAAGCAAAAAATTAAGAAACATCTTTCTAATAAAATTTAAATTAATTATCAAACCTCAAATAATTTAGCAAAAAATTGTTCAATTTTTAAAGCTAAATTTTCAGTCTCTGCTACAATTCGAATGGAAAAAGTGACGTAAAGTAATTCGACAAAAATTCCGAATTTTGCAACAGAATCAATGCAAATAAGCAGAAAAAGAATAAATATAAAGGAGAAAAGATCATTAAAATAAATTTTGCCAAAAGTTTGTTGAAGTTTTAAACGTTGTTTTAAAATGGTTATTAAACTGGTAACAGAAAATACAAGGGAAAACAGCATTGGAAATAGAAGTGAAGAAAGTCTGTTGAAGAAAGGGTAAAGCTTGAATATTACTAATTAAACAAAACTAAAACTTGAAGCAAAAATAAAAACTTGAAGCAAAAATAAACTGAAGAAAAAAAAACTTGAAGCAAAATAAAACTTGAAGCAAAAATAAAACTGAAGCAAAATAAACTGAAGAAAAAAATAAAACTTGAAGCAAAAATAGAACTTGAAGCAAAAATAAACTAAATCAAAATTAAAACCTGAAGCAAAAACAAAGTTAAAACTTGAAGCAAAATTAAAACTTGAAGCAAACTCAACATAAATAAATAAAAATTAACCAGCCTGATAACATTAGCAGCATTTTTAGTGAAGCAAATCAATTGAAGCAATTGTTTATCAAGCAAGAATAGCGCAAGTAAATAGGGTACAACTGCTACAACAATATTGAAGGCATATCCAATTGAATAGAAATAAAAATTGTTGCAATTACACAAGACAATACAATAGCCATAAATTGAAGCAAACAGAACAATTATTTGTTGAACAGTAAAGACCTTCTCAACAAGCACTGTGTGAAACAAAACCTTTAAAAAACATAAAAGTTAATTTTGAAAACCTTCCGGAAAGTTTTAAAATTTAAATGTAAATATTTAACTAACCTTAGCAAAAGTCCAACTTAATTCTCTTCCAAAACCAGTTGGTTTTAAAGAATCATTGCCACCATTAATGAGTATAAGTGTGTCAAATGAATCTACATTGTAATAAAAATCAATTAAAAATGTATAAACAAATAATCCCAATGCCAAAAAAATATTGCAAGTAGCCAAATTACCAATGATAAATTGTGATCTTTAAAAAAATATATTCATAATTTTTCAAATAAAATATCACTGAAAAGTGAGAATAAGTTTGAAAGAAAAAAAATTAAAATGAAAAAAATTGAAATACAAAAATTAACTTGAATAAAACTTGAAAATAAAGTTAAGAACATAAATAAATTAAAAATACAAAAATAAACTTGAAAATACAAAAATAAACTTGAAAGTACAAAAATCAACTTAAAAATAAAAATAAACTTGAAAATAAAAATAAACTTGAAAATACAAAAATAAACTTATTTTATTATGTCGAATTTGTCTTTTACCAAAAAGTGACAAAATTAACAGCAAAAAATTTAGAATTAAAGCAATTAAGTAAACAAAAAGCCAACCAAATAAATTACAAAAATGTGTTAAGAGTTGATTTCCACTCAAAGGGTTAATGAGGATGAGAGGTTCTCTTGATATAAACGTATTAATTAAAATAAAATTAATATATACCCATTTTCTGTATAAATCAAAGAACGATTTTGTCGTAAAAAAAGTAAATCTGCAATCCAAATATCTGACGGGAAAATTGTTTTCATAAAAAAGTATATTTTATAGCGTCCAAAAAATGAATGAAAAATTGTTTCAAAATTGTTTAGAGGGATTACTCGTAAATACCGCATTAAAAATATTACCAAATAATAAACTTGGATTAAAGATAAATGAACCAGAACAATAGCAATTTTTAAAACAAGTTTTAAATAAAAATGACGAGCAAGTTTATTTTTGTAAATTGAAACCTATTTTTGTGTTTCAAGTTTATTTTTGTATTTCAAGTTTAATTTTGTGTTTCATTGTCAGTTATATTTTAAATTAAGTATAAACTCAAAGTAAGCGTAAGGCTACAGAAATTAAAAATATACAATTAATGTAAAAAAAGAAGAGTTGCCTCCAAGTTTTAAAAGAGACGAAAGGTTCAGCGCAGAGAACAAACATGAGCAAGCACTCGATTGATTGAACCATCAAGTTGTTTTTGTCTTTCAACCTCCAATTTTCTGTTAATTGAGTCCATATATTTTCTTAAAGTTCAAAATAGAATTAGAAATTTTCCTTAAGTAAACCGCTTTGACTCTGCCTTCATTTGTTGCATCAGTTTTGGAAATGCCGAAATACTTGCCGAATCTTTTTTTATTATTTTTTTAGCTTCATCGTCTAAAAATGAATTTATTAAAAATAAAAAAAGCTTTAAACCTAGAACACGTTTTCCTGTCAGAATATCGCAAGTAATGGCTCGTCGATTTGCTGCAATTAAAGCCTATAAAATTAAAATAAATTAATTAAAAGAGAAATACTCTTTTGCGAGAAGCCTCCTGAATTGCGCGACAACGTTTAGCTGAACGTTCTTTAAGCATGTTACCCTAAAAAAGGGGGAAATGTAAAAAATAAAACCTCCAACTTTTTCATAATTTTGAATGACATTTTCATCGAAAGGCACAAAATAAGCCAAAGCTTGTTGTTTTTGAAGGAAATTACAGGGTTCAACAACTTTATGAATATATCGCTGGTCTTCTTCAAAATTTAGGTTATTTTTGTCAGTAAACGGAACCCTAGTTGAGGTCATTATATTTGCCATTTTTCGACGATGCATTCCATTTCGCTTCTTTGTTTCAATCATTGTCGTTTTAGCTACAACTGTAATGTAAAAAAAGTTTATTCTTACGGCAAAAAAAGGTTTTTAATTTTTCACAAAAAAGAGAAATAATTAAGTTTATAGAAATAAAACCTTGAGAATTTAAATGAAAAGGGGCAATTAAATCTCTTAGATTAAAATAAGTAGACGAAGAAGGCAAATTTTGAGACAATTTTGCAATGTTGTTGATAGATGAGGCACCTCCTAAAGAAGAAAATTTTTCCTTTCCAAATAGGCATTCATTATCAGAAAAGGAGGCTGAAGAAGAAACGTCAAGAACACTAAAAAGTTTATAAAATAAAAGTTAAAAACCAAAAAAACCTTTTTAATTCAACCAACTTTTGATAGCTGTTAAGTAGCTCTTTATAAGAATTTTCCAACAAAATTCGCTTCTCGCGCTCTTTGTGCAAAGCCTTTTTGAATAGTTCTTTCTCATGATAAATTTTCTCACAACATGGAGGTAATGAAGATGAAAGGCTATTTGACATTAGTTGCTGTTAAAATTTAAAACAAGAAAAACAAAATTAAAATCTGAAAGAAAAATTGCAAAAATATTTGAGAGAATTCAACTCAACAAAAATAAATAAAGTAGTTATTTATTTTAAATTTATTCAATTTAAATTAATTAAATTTCATTTTCATCTTTTTCTTCTTTAATTACTTCAAGATTTTCATAGTTATCAACACAAATATCATTTAACCCTAGCTCTTCATTTTGTTCAAAAGTTCTAGTGTAAAATTCTTTGTTAAGACGTTCATCATTGAGAGGAGCAGTAAGACTCTTGAAAGATTAAAAAGATTAAATTAATGTTACAAAACAATCTAAAGTTAAGCGGAAATAAAGGACGTAGTTAGAAGCTTTGAAGGAAGCAAAACGAGTTCTTAGACTTTTAAAAAGTCAAAAAGGTGTTTATTGCTAACAAAAGTTAAAAAGGACAACACCCTTAGAATTAAAAAAGAAAATAAAAACCTGAATATAACTATTTCCTGAAGGATCATCCAGAACTAACGTACATTCTTCTTCCAATTTAACAAACTTAACCATTTTTTCATTTAATCCAACGAAAGTTTTCTTTTGTTCTTCAGTGGAACTATCACCAATAAAGAAGGGTGCTTGACGTTCCAATTGCTCACGTAAAGCAATTAATAAACCTTCAACGGTAGTAAACCTTCCACAAAGTATTCCAGCACCAACTTCTGTGTCAATTTCAGGAATGTGAACTGAACAAGTATCTGACTTGAGTAGATCACGTTTCAAGTCTACAGGCTTAAATAAAAGGAAAAATCAGAATGTTAAATAAAAACAAAAAACCTCTTTTATCCTAAGTGTAAGACGAATTCCTTTATCCTGAGTTGCCCCTCCACTTTTTACATCATTAGATTTAAATCCACAATGATCACAGTCAGTTGACATTATTATTACTGTTTGAAAGTAAGGAATATCTGAAAAATTGAAATATTTAAATTAAAAAGCAAAATAAAAATGTCAAGGAATATCTGGCACAAGCTTAATTGAACAAAACTATGCCTTTACAAGCCTTTTTTGTTATAGCCTTGTGAGTTAAACAATGCCTATTATTAAAGAGCAATATTTAACGAAAACAAGGCAAAAACTGAAAGAATACTGATTCAAATTTATTTACCAGAACTAGTTCTGTTAAAATATTCTTAATACAATGCAAAAAACCTGTTGGTTTCATTCTAGTTTCACAAATTGCCCCACAAGCCTGGCAAGGCCCAGTAAAATGCAAAACCTCATTCTTCACATCTTCATAAGATTTCCATTCATTCTCTGTCAATTCAGAAGGGTTGATCTTCCGCCTTAGGTCAACTACTTGGTCATCATCCAAAAATCCCAATAATTTATCCTCGTCAATTGAACGGCAATAATGGCTTGTAATGCATTGAGGGTCGACATGGAAGGGGTTTGAATTTTGAATAAAGCAATTGCCAGATGGGTCGCGAAGTTTCTTAACGACTAATTCAGATTTTAAAAGAATTACAATAAATATACCAAAGTCCAGGTACTTTCAAGAGTGATAAACCTATCCAGTTTCTCAAGGAAATGATCTATCTGATTGGCAATGGTTTCATCAGATTGACGTCTCAAAGGTTGAGTCTCTTTTAAATCCTCTTTGACGGATTGAAGAACACCCTCAACGGTAGTTAAAGCTATAAAAATAAAGATAATTAGAAGAAGATAAGAAAAAACCTCCAGATGAAGATTTAGGAGGGATAGTAAGCTCAAGTTCTGGGATTTCGAATAAGCCATATTCGGACCTCACAACAGTTCTGTTTAGATCAGCAAGCTCATGGACCTTTAGAACAATTTCGGTTCCATATTCCTTAAAATGAAGTAAAAGAAGAGTGAATCTATAAACTATAATTCGAATGAGTTCAAGATTGGAAGATGAAACTCACGAAACAAGACAAAAGAGAATCTTAAAGACCTAAACAAACAAAATTTAAACCTGAGCCTGTTCTCCCGACTGCAAGTTATTGTTTTTAAGGCCACAATGTTCACAAGCAAAGGACATGATAATAACCTGTTTATAGAACGGAATATTGATTGAAATAATCTTTGTCAATCCATTCTCGTGACAACTTGGGCAAAGAGATTCAACCTCCAAAGGTTTTTCAATATCGTCATAATCATTTTGAGGTAGAACAGGAGGTGAAACAGATTGGTACATTGAACTATAATTAAAAATGATTTATGCAACGATCATAAAAAAATCAATAAATGTGAAATCAGCTCAAAATTACGTAAGGAATGTTCTAGAACAAAAAAGAATAAGCAAAATAAAGAGAAAAAAGCGAGATATAAAAAGGAAATAAAATAGTGGAAAATGTTTCTGCGTCCTTATGTACCAAATGGAAAAATATAATTAGTTGGCATTTTAAAATTAGGTATTTTTAAATTTCCAAAGTGAAAAAATTATTTTGTGTTAAAATTTCCTTCAAATTTGGCTTCCTTTTTTAGCGTCAGTTTTGTTTTGTTTTTTCAACTGTCAACCGGATATCCGATCTCGAGATCCTTGTCGTTTTTTCTTATTTTTTTACTATTTTCATATGTTTTTATTATTTTTCATCTGTTTTTATATCTATTCGTGTTTTTTACCCCATTTCCCCGCTGCGCACGCTTAAAATTTAAAAAAATTAAAAAATGAAACTTTTAATTAAAATTAACAATCTTTTCTAATTTGAAGGGACGTCAACATGCTTGGATTGCTGCCGTGTGGCTGATGTGCTGCTGGTGGTGGCGGTCGTTTAATTTTAATTTTTTTTAATTTATAACTTACTATTTTTTCTTTTTTTTTTTTGAACTAGCTAGGTTTCTACATGTACATTGTTCAAGGATTTGCTCACCGATCAATTTGACCTGCTTTGGCTCTTGAGTTAGTTTTTGGTTCATTTACTATATTGAGTTCATATTTTTAGTGGAACTCGACAACTCAATGGCCTGGTTTTTTTGTTTAATTTTTAGAATAGTTTCATTTTTATTTTTTAGATCAACATGTTCTCAAGGATTGGTTGGTCTTCGCTGGAACACGACAACGCAATATGGTTTAATTTTTATTTTTGATTTTTAGCTTTCTCCTCAGGGATCAACATGGCCTCAAGGATCAACATGTACGCAAGGAGCCCTGTGACTTCCTCAACATGAACGCAAGGACCAAGTAGCCCTGTCTGGTGGTGGCCATTTTTTTTTAATTTTTAAAAAAATATTTAAAATGGGTTGGGGCCCTCTTCTTTTTAAGCTAGGTGTCGTCTACGCTGGAGCTCGACTACATGAACGACAAGGATGTGTTCTTCATTTCAACACAACAATTCTTCATCGTCTGGCCTTGTAAGAGTTTAATTTTTTAATTAAAAAAAAATAAAATTTGCGAAAAACTTTGCGCGAGCCTTTGACCCAAATTTTCTCTTTTTTTTTCTTGTACTTGTCCTTGTTTTTGTCTGTTCTTTATATATTTTATTTTTTTTCTTTTTTTTTAGCATAGGTTTTTGGACATCACGTCAGGAATGCAACATTGGTCGACTACATGAAAGGCAGTGGACATCGTGTGATGGATGGACTACAGTTGTAAGTGGGCTAAAATAAAATTTAAGATTTTAACTAAAGAGGAGGTTGGATTTTGTAAAATCCTGAAATTCGTAAAACGATGTGCGTTAGGGCCACGTCACTCGTTTTTTTGCACGTCACTCGTTTTTTTAATATTTATTTTTGGCATTCTGTTTATTTTCATACTGTAGAAAAAAGAGTGTACAGTTAGAGAAATAGAGAGTTTGTAGATCATTCTACTTAAATCAGTTTTGTTTCAGCTTATTTTCTCTATTATATATTAATTCTATTGATGAGTAGCAAAAGCTCGTATTCTTCGTCATCTTTTCGTCATGCTCGTGATAGGAAATCAGAGAGGAGCAGAAGTCCAAGAAGATCAAAGAAAGAAGAACGTCATAAACATAGGTATAAAGGTTTTATGGTTTACTTGTTTGTGATTGTAAATGCTTTTGAACTTTCTTATTTGAGCATCATTAGGTGGAAGTGTTTAATCAGTCTGAAAAAGATGAAAAGCAATATGGGTTTTGTTTCTTGCTTGTTCTGTGTTTTCCTTGACTTTATGTCGTGTAGCTTACCCAGTTCTAGCGACGTTGATTATCTTAGGAATCGATCCTTAATAGACGTAGAAGCTTGTAGTTCTGAATGCCTTTCCTTCTTACTTTTCTTGACTTACCTAACTTTAGTTCAAAGAAGGATATACAAAAAGGAATTGACAAGGCAAAGAATCTCCTTAAATCTTCATTGAATGAAGCTATCGTTGATGGAAAAAGTTTGGAGTCCTCACGAAAAGTTGCCTTGAAACTTGAAAGACAAGGTATCTACGACTAAAACTTTGATTACATTTAATCATTTTCAGAGTCCTCAGATATAATGGTTTCAGTCTCCCGCCAAGAAGCAATTGAACGCATTGAAGAGCCTGGATTTAAGCCTCGCTCGTTTAAATCGGATGCGGATTCAGGACGCGTGGTTTGCTTTTGTTTAACATTCTTTTTATTCTTAACTTCCTCAGGCCTCTCCAACCTGCAATAGCTCAGAAAATGTAATCAGTTCAATTTCTTCAGCAGCTACTCATCATGATCGTGCAATGTTCGGACCCTTATGGGCAAATAAAAAGGTGATTGAAAACAACACAAAGAACGAAGTAAATGGTAAAAAACATGAGACTAAACAGAAGGAAACGGAAGAAGAAAAGGATGCTCCAATAAGCAGGTTTCCTTTGGCACATGAAAAGGTTTGACCTCATGTTAATTGAAACTTAAGCCTGCTTTTTAGTTATCCGAAGACCCAGAGATTCGAAATCATCGTTGGATAGAGTTGTTCAGGGAAAGAAGAAAGATGGCAATTGAAGGAATTTTTTGAGCTTTTATTTGATATTTATATATTTTATTTGAAGTTTATTTGATTAAATTGACCATTGAATTTCTCAATTATTTTCTTTTACTTTACAGTGGTTGTTTTACCACTAATTACTTTATTTGAAAAAAAGGAGTTGTTTTTATTTTCTCTTTATTTAACCTTTTAAATAATCTTTAAAAAAATGTCAACCGTCGAGGATGATCAAAAACTGGAAGCAAAGAAACTAACACGTAAAGAACTGAAGAAACAACAGAAGCGAAATGAATACGAAAAGGATTTGCAAGCAATGGGGTCTAAATTGCACAATCTTAGAGCAGATGATGGTCAAAGTTCATTGGAAACGAAACGAGGTTAAAATTTAGAGTTGGGTAGTAAAATTTTTGGTCTGGTTGACAATCAGTACAATAAGACTAATCTTTATGTTAAAAAATTTATTTTAAAGGCGGGATCGGTTCAGGCGCTGATGTTGGTGATCAATTTACTGTTTCTCAACAAGTAAAAACTGATGCAGAGATTAATTTAATGGAAACAGCAGTTGATATAAAGGTTTTTAAACAGTCGATTCATTTTTACAAATGTTTAAAGGTTGAAAATTTTGATATATCTGCAGATGGAAGACAATTATTCAATAAAGCTTCTTTAACCGTTGCAATGGGAAGACGTTATGGATTAGTTGGACCTAATGGAATGGGCAAGACCACACTTTTAAAGCATATAGCAGCTAGGAAGCTTTCAATACCACCTAATATAGATATTCTATATTGTGAACAGGGTTTTTATTTCATAAGAAAAATGGGGAGTTTTCTTTATTTTTTGTTTTTTAGAAATTGAAGCAGACGAAACTTCCGCAATTGAAACAGTTTTGCGTTCGGATAAAGTTAGAATGGAGCTAATAAACAAAGAAGCTGAATTAATAACCAAATTAGAGTCGGGTGATATAGCTGCTGGTGAACAATTACAACAGGTTTCTATCGAATTAAAAAATATTGGTGCAAGTTCTGCAGAGTCTAGAGCTAGAAGAATTTTGGCAGGATTAGGTTTTTCTAAGGAAATGCAAGAAAAGGGAGTAAAGGATTTTTCTGGTGGGTGGAGAATGCGTATATCTCTTGCTAGAGCTTTATTTTTGGAACCTACACTTTTGTTATTGGACGAACCTACTAATCATTTGGACTTAAATGCTGTTATTTGGCTCGACAAGTATATTTCTTTATTTTATTTACAAGAGCAAATTAATAAAATGTCCAAAAATGGAAAAAAGGGTTAATTTTAGTCTTATAACTTTTCCCATTGGTTAACTGTTTAAAATAAATATTGTAATTTATTGGACTTTTTTACCAAAAAATAGACTTTAAGAATTTTTTTAAATTTAAGTTATCTCCAAAATTGGAAGAAAACTTTATTAATTGTTTCTCACGATCAGTCTTTTCTTGATAATATATGTACAGACATTATTCACTTGGATAATCAGAAACTTTTTTATTACAAAGGAAACTATAGTAATGTGTTTTTTATTTAGCATTATTTTAAAAATAAACTTGATGTGTTTTAAGTTTATTTAAAATTCTGATTTTTAAATTTATTTAAAATTCTGATTTTTAAGTTTATTTAAAATTCTGATTTTTAAGTTTACTTCAATTTCTGATTTTTAAGTTTACTTCAATTTCTGATTTTATTATTTCAGCTTCATTCAAAAAGATGTATGAACAAAAATTACGTGAACATTTAAAGTCTTATGAAAACCAACAAAAACAATTGCATGCATTAAAGAAAGGAGGTAAAAGTGGAAGACAAGCAGAGGAAGAAATTAAAGGAAGAATGAACATGAAACAACAAAAAGCTATTGGAAAGAAGGGTGAAAGAGGTTCAGCAACTATTGGAGATGAAGGTTTTTAATTTTGAAATTTTGATTTTTTAAAGAATTATTTTTAAAGAGGATGCTCCACCCCCAGAACTTCTTCAAAAAATTAAAGAATATTCTGTAAAGTTCACCTTTCCTGAACCAACAAAGTTGGCTCCACCTGTTTTGGGATTACATGGTTTTCTTTTATTTATTTTAAATTAAATAATTTTTTGTTATTTTTTAGAGGTCTCCTTTGGCTATGGCAAAGATAAATTTTTGTTTAAAAATGTAGATTTTGGTGTTGACATGGATTCAAGAATTGTAATTGTTGGACCTAATGGAGTTGGAAAATCAACTTTATTAAAATTGTTGAGCGGAAAATTGGCCCCGGTTTTTTTTTTTAATTATTTAATTTTTAAAGTTGTTAAACTTTTTAGAATAACGGTGAATTAGTTAAGCATCGACAGCTCAGAATAGGATGGTTTGATCAACATTCAAATGAATCATTAAATGGCGAACAATCTCCTGTTGAATATTTAATGGTTAAATACAATATTGATCATCAGGTTTATTTTATTTTTTTTTCTTTTAAATTGTCTTTAAATAACGAAGAAGTCTTTAAAAAATTATTTTAAAATTTTTTTAAAGCTTTAGTTCCCTTATTAATTTAACCAAATCTCTTTCAGAGTGCTCGAAAAAATTTGGGAATGGTTGGACTAATTTCACAAGCACACACTGTAAAAATTAAAAATCTTTCTGGTGGACAAAAGAGTCGAGTTGCTTTGGCTGAATTGTCCTTAACTGCACCAGATATTTTAATTTTGGTATTCTTTTTATTTTTTGAATTAAATTTTGAATTTTATTTGAAGGATGAACCAACAAACAATTTGGACATTGAGTCTATACAAGCATTAGCAGATGGAATAGAAACCTTTGGTGGAGGTGTGTTGATGGTTACACACGATGAAAGGTTAATTCGAGCAACAAATTGTAGATTATGGATTGTTGAAGACGAGGTTTCTTTTTTAATAAAAAATATTTTTTATTTATTGGATGAAATTTCACTTATTTAATTTAGAAAAATTGTTTTAAATTTAAAAAAAATTTTTTTATTAAAGAATATTTATCAAATTGATGGCGAATTTGATGATTATCGCAAAGAAGTGCTGGAACAAGTGGAAAAGAGACTTGCTGAAGGACTATGATTTCCGGTGGATTTATTTTTTTAATAAAAATAATTTTATTGAGGGGATTTTTGTTAAAAAAATGTTTAATATTTAATACACTAAAATTCTAATTTTTTTTAAATTAATTTTTGGTTATTTTATTTTCTAAATTTTATTTTAAACAAATGAGAAGGGAGTAGAGTAACCTATTATTTATTATTTTGGGTTATACTTTTTGTAGGAAATTTTTCTTAATGTTTAGAAATGTTTAGGATGTTTCTTAATTATTTAATTATTGTTTTAAATTAGACATTTTTTTTTAGTTTAATTTTTCTTGTAGGAAAAAGGGGGGCTTTAATTAATTAAAACTTTTAAAAACATTCCCCCAAAAATCAAATTTCTATTTCACAATATTTCTTTTTTTTAATTTTGCTACGTGGCGCTTTATTAATTTTTTAAACGCACGCGTTGAGTTTCACAATCAATTTTTTAAAGAAAAAGTTAAAACTAACAGATGTGTAGACATTTATTTAAATACATACAAGCGTAAACGGTTTTAAAGAGTGAAAAAGTTTTATTTTTAGAAATCAAGTTTTAAGTTTTAAATATTTTTTAATACAAACAAAGGTTGATTTTAAAGTGTTTTAAAGTTTTAATTCTTCAAGTTTTATTAAAAGTTTATTTAAAATTAAAGTTTATCTTTTTTAATGTATTTTTAGGTTTTTCTAGTATTTTGAAATTTTTTTTATTTTTATTTTCTATTTACGAACTTTTCAAAAATAACAACACATCATATGCTTCTTTCTTTTTGTCAATAATAAATAAATTTTCTTACGATTTCACAATCTTCGCCACTATTTTTTTTATTTAATGGCTGTCGGCTGTCATTTTTTTTTCTTTTTTCTCTTCTCTGTCTCTCTATTTTATTATTAAAAAATCTTCTCGAATGTTCGAGTCGTAAGAGACGACGCCTTTTTCCATTAAACACACAACTGCCTGACACTCCGCCCATAGAAAATGCGCTTATAAATATCCCTTCATAAATCTCCTAACCATTCATTTTTATATTCAGTTTTACATTTTCTTTTCCCTTTAGATTTTTTAATTTTTAGTTTTTTATTCCTATTCCTTTTAATATAAAAAATTTATTTTATTTTCAATTATTCCTTTAGAATTTTTTTCTCTACCAAAGGATCATCTTTATAAATTGCCAACATTATTTATTAAATTTTTAAATATTTCTACACCTCAGAGTGTTTGTTATATTATTTTCAATAAGAGAAAAACTCCCAAAAAAATTACAAACAATGTCGACGCGTAATTAATTTTTATAGCCAAACCAAAGTTTTGGTTATTCAATTTTTGTTGTTTTGAAAAGTTACATTTTGCTGCATTTACTACTGTATTGGGTGGATTTTTAATGGCTGCCATTTATTTTTTTTCTCTGCTGCCTATATTAACTTAATTGACTTACACACCAACAAATTCAATTTTTTTCTCTGACCTTTTTCCTATACATAACTCTGGCTTGTTTTTTTTTCTCTAATTTAATCTTTAGAAAAGAGCGTGTATATCCTATTCTATTTTTTTACCTCTGCCACGTATTGGGTTTCCAATGTGTCTTCCTGCTTTACGTTGTTTTAGAAGTTTAAAATGGATAATTCTAGAAGAGCATTACTTCCCCAATTCTTTGAAGGCTTCGGAATTTTTGAAACAATGTAATTCGTAAATACTTCTAGGTTTTCTTTTTTAACTATTTCTCGGGTTGGGTTTTGGGGTTTTTGTTAGTTTCAGGTATTTTTTTTCAACTCCTCCACTCGAAAATTCTGGGCGTGTGTGTAGGGGCAATTATTAAATTCAAAGAAGTAGTCCATTTTGTTAAAAGGCACGGCTGCCAAACGATTCGAACTTATGGTCCTTCTATTTTCGAAAGATTGATCAATTAAGAAGTTTTTTGGATTTTTAATTACAAATATCTACCCAACAATTTATTAATCGGAAAATTGAAGGTTTTAATTATTCAAAAATTATTATGGGAGCCGAGAGGATTCGATCCACACCTACTTAATGACGTTTTTTCGTCACTATCTATCTTAATTTCATCAATCTTTAACACAATACGGTTTTATATTTGTCAATGAATGGCGATATATTTACTCTCAAATCCACGAAGGATATATTGTGATGGGTTTTCTTTTTAAATTATTTTTACAATAGGGGTTTTGGGTGGTTTTTAATTAGTTTTAGATGTTCACTTTGACATTTTTTCTTGCGTCTCTTATTCTGTTGGTCTAGAAAGCTTATTTTTAACTAGAGAATCATTAGAATGGTGCAACTAAACAGAAAACCCATAAAAGAATATTGGATATTTCGAGTCTTTTTTATGCTTCAATAAGGTTTTGTTCAACTTTGAACTTTTAAAATGAACTTGTTGTCATTACTATTTACTTATTTCTATGCAGAACTGTGGTTCTTTTATTTTAATTTTAGTGGAAATTGTGTTGGGTTAAAATTGGGGTTCTGGTGATTTTACAGGTGTTTTATTTTTATACGTTGGTTATGTTCGTGTTCTTTCCTCTGGTATTTATTAGAAACTTTAAAAGCAAAAGTTGATTCTGGAAATATTTCTTTAACGTTAAAAAGAATAAAAATAATTAAAATGAAGATTTACCTTGGTTTAAAAAAATGATGGCACCCGAGCGGATTCGAACCCATACCCCCTTTTTATTGTCAAAAATTATGTTTATTTTAACGACTTTTCTATATTTTTATTCAAATTATCTGGACAATAATTTTATTAATCGGGAAATTGAGGATTTAATTTATTTAAAAATGATGGGCGATGAGTGGATTCGAACTCTTACCCCCTTTTTAATGGATCTCTATGTCAATTTTTTTACGTCTTTTACCAACTATATTAATTTAAACGAATATGTAATTTGATAATCAACTTCCAACGGACATGGTTACTTTATTTTATAATATTTTAAAAATAGTTGGCGTTGAGCGGCTTCGAACCCATGGGCTCTCATTAACCTCTAAGCTTTTTGTGCGTACCAAAGTTTTGCTTACCAAATGTATGATTTATACTTATTCAAGTTTTTTTTTGTTTATTTGGTTTATTTTGCTTTTTATATTTAATAAATTTAGGGAGTGTAGGGATTTTTTTTAAGTTTCAGGTGTTCCTTTTTTAACGTGTCCTTTGCGTGTTTCTCTTTGTTAGGTTTAAAAAAAAACGGCTGAGTTTTTTACAAATTAAAAACGTTTAATTTTTAAACAAATGTTTTACAATTGTAACCAATTAAAATAATGTTGATTAAACGAATAAATAGAAGAAAAGGTTTAAAATACCCTTAAAGAACACAATGTTTTAATTAATTTACAACTTGTGAAATAAACAAATGAAGAAAAGTTTTATTTTTGCAATACAATGTATTTTATTTTGAGGTTTATATGATGGTCTATTTATCAGAAATTATGTTCTGTTATCAACCGTTTGATTTCGGTTTCAATTTTAATTAATTTTTTTAAACATTTTTGAAGGGGAATTTGTAAAAATAATTTACAAGGAAATAAAGGATAATATTTTTTCTAATTTTTTTATATTTGAGAAGGCTTTGGTATTTTTATTTTTGTGGGCGGTAGTTTTTTTAAATCATTTTTCTTTTTTTTTTAATTTTTATTAATTTTTTTTCGTGCATTTCTATTCCTTTGCTTCATCTCTTTTTTGATAAATAAAATGTTTACAAATACGGAGTGAATGTTTTTGTGTTTTTTGTATTTCATGTTTTTAAAAAAAAGTTTTAATGTTTTTACAATTTCTTTATAATCTTAGAGAAGAAAAAGTTGGTTAATTTTAATTTTGTATTTTTTTTAAATGAAGAAAACACAGAAACTTACAACCTTATATTAAAACTTAAGTTTACAATCTTTAACAAAAAGAAAAGTTCTGATATTAATAACCAATTAATTAAATTAATAAATATTTAATTCAATATATAAACATTTTAAAAAAGAAGAAAACATGTTTTTTGTATTTTTAAAAACGCTCTCTTTAATGAAAAACGAAGCAATTTTCTTTAAAAAAATTATTTTTATTTTATTATTTAATTTTTAACTACAAAACCAGAATATTTGTATAGAAAACTTTATTTAAAAAAATATATTTAAGAATATCTTATAAATTAAAATAATAATAATGAAGAAAAAAATTATTTCAATTAATTACAATAAATATTTATTAAAATGAAGGACACAAAAACAATTTTTTTAAATATATTTTTTCAATATAATAATAATTAAAAAATTTATTTATTTTTAATAAGAAAAAATTATAATTAATGGCCAATATAATAATAATATCAACACAATAATTTAATTATTAATTAAATACAAAATTAACAATATTAAAAAAAAATAAAAGGATAATTATACCAACTTTTAAATTATTTATTTTAATTAATTTAATTTATATTTCAATTATTAATTTTAAATTTATATATTTTTTTCCTGTCTTGGCTTTAAAAGTGCGCAATCCTTTATTGAGTATTATTTTTATTATTTTTTAATTAATTAATTTTTTAGGGTCTCAGGAATATTTTTATTTAAAATTCTGCTTTTTTTTCTCGTGAATTTACGTGGCTGTTTTTTTTTATTTAAAAATTATTTTAATAATTATATTCAATTATTTAAATATTCGGAAATTACTTTTTTAAATTTTCTTTAAATTAATTTTTTAAAATTGTTTTATGGGATAAAATGTTTAATATTAAATTAATTTAAATTTGTATTTTTATTTATTAAACGTGCGCGTTTCTGTTTTTTAAAATACATAAAACTTAAAACTTTTTTGTGTTTTCCTTCGTTTATTAATTCGAACATCGCTAAAACACGCTGATTTATTAATCGTTTTAAACAACTTACAAAAATTAATTTTAATTTAAATTTTTTTCCTTTTTTAGCTGTGCACAGTTTTTTAATTATTTTTTACCAATTTATTATTTTTTTAATAATATGTTCCAATTTTTTAAAATTTTATTCTTCTCGTTTTCTATTTTTAATTATTTAATGTTTTAATTTTTAATTGTAATTAATTAAGGTATTTAAAAATGTGTTTTTACAAAAATGTGTTTTAGTGTTTAGATTAAGTTTTTTAATAAAACATAATTTAGTTGAGTAATTAATTATGACAATATGTTTAAAAGAGTGTCGAATTGTATTTTAAATGTTCTGTAAGTTGATTAAAAAAGGAGAGTGTTTTGTGAAACATATTAAAAAAGTTAAAATGTTTTAGTGATGAAAACATGTATTTTCAATTAATGTTTTGAACAAAATACAAGTTTGTATGTTTTGAAGATAATAAATTAAGTTGTGTGTTTTTTAAACTTTTTTGTGTTTTCAAGTTTATTTATTTTAAAGTTTGTTTTGTTTATATTCTGATTTTTGTTTTTGTGTTTTTGTCCGTTGTTTTAATGTTTTTGTTCTGTTCTTGTGTAATTCTGATAAATAAAAAAAATTTAAAAACTTTCAGGAATATATTTTCGGATAAACAACTTTTTTGGCTACTTTTCGGCAACCATTTTCGGCAATTTTTTAAATAATTTTTTCGGCATTTTTATTTTCGTTTAATATAATTTTGTATCAAAAAATGAATAAAGATTATTTTCGGGTCATTTATTTGTTTTATTTGTTCGTTTTGGGGTATTAAAGTGGCTTAATTAAATAAGGGTTATTAGAGTCTAGGTATTATTTATTTGTTTGACTGTTAAAAATTAATTTGAATTTTAGGTTTTAATTAGAAGACTTATATTTTTTGAAAAATAAGAAAAAAAAAGTTTTCTGAAGACTTAAAAAATTAAAGGTAAAAATCTAAAGCAAAGATGCTTTAGTTGTGTATTAATTATTATAAGCCTCAGAGTTTAATTAGATATTTATTAAATTAATTTGGTTTAATTTTATAAAATTTGTTTAAATTAAATAAAGGTTTTTTTACTTGTTTTAGTTATTAAATAAAATTAAAAGAATTGAAAAAAAGTTTAATAATTGGGCTGCTCAAATTTTGCACCGAACTGGCCGTCTACTACTAGAATAAGTAAAAAAGTTTTAAGGTTTTATATTAAAAGAAAAAATATAAAGAAAGTTTTAATATTTTTTAAAAGAAAAGTTGCGCTTTTTAAATCCTGTCTCTCTCTTTTTTGCTTCATTTTTTCTCTTTATTTGTGTTAAATCCATTCTTCTAAGCTTCCAATACTTTTATTATTTTTAATAAAAATTTTATTTTTATTTATTTTAATTTTTTCTTCTTCATCTTCATTTTTAATTAATATTTTTAAATGTTTTTTCATATTAATTTTGAGTCTGTTGATATAAATTTTAAGCATTAATTTATGAAGAAGAACTCCTAAATAAAGCAAAATAATAGTAAAGAGAAGAGCGGCGCTAATAAATAATAACAACGAAAAATTAAAAAAGGCCATTGTTGTTGTTGTATTAGTATTAATTGAAGAAATTAATGTTGTTGTTTCTGATATACTGATTTTTTCTGACTTTAATAAAACTTTAAAACTTGGGGAAAAGCAAATGGTTGAAAATAGACGCGGCCGTTTCATCGCAAACCTTATAACTTGGGAATAAATGAAAATTTTTTTTTAATTTTGGTATCATTTGATAAAGAATTTAGTCTTGTATAAACTGTTAAAATTTAAAAATTTTTGACATTTAGTTAAAAAAGTTGTGTTGAAAGAAGTAAGTTTTTGTAGGCTTTTAATTTGTTTTTGGGGGTATTTTAAATTAAATTTTAATTTTTTTAAATTTAAATTCTCTTTCAAATGATAGAAAAAAAATTAAATTAATTTAAATTTAATTTTTAGTGTGGAATTTTTAAGGTATGTCCGCACTGAAACGGCCGAAAAATATTTTTAACTTACCAAAATTTTTTTAATTTTTTTTCTTCTTCAAAACAATGGCCAAAAAAAATTTTTATTATTTTTTTCGTTGTTATCCCTTTCGGGTAAAAAAAAAAGAAGAATTTTTTAGGCTATCCGTTCTCGTCCAGATTGTTTAATAATAAGAGTAAAAATATGCGCAACGACGCCAAGTTGAATAATTCGTTATAGGTGAATGCCACCGGTTTTAAAAATTAAAAAAAAATAAGAATAAATCTAAAAAAATATTTTTAATTATTTTTTAAATTTTTTGAATTTTTTAAAAAATTTTTTGGAAAAGAAAAAAATTTTATTTTTAAATAAAATAAAATTAAAGGTGTATTTTAATTGATTTTCTAAGTATTTATTTGGACATAAAAAATTTTTTATTTTTATGATTTTTCGTTTAAAATGTGAAACGATTAAAAAAGAGAGGAAAAATAAAATGCCTTATCTATTAAACAAAAAAAAATATTTTTTTTGTGTACACATTTTTTTTATTTATTTTTGTATTTTTCATAATTTATCTAATATTCAAATCTTTCTATAATTTTTATTGGATTATCAATATTTTCTCGACTTATTTGTGTTAACATTAAAGTTTTATTATGACGTGGGGAGATTACTAAGTAGAGAAAGAAGAGATTTAGCGAACACATAAAAGGGGCTGTATGGGTAGAGAGAGATAAATATTTTAGTTGTATTAAGTTTGGGTATATTGAAACATTTTGAAACAGAAATAAACATAAATTAGAATTAAAATAAACTTGAAAGAAAACACAGATCAGAACTAAAATAAAAACTTGAAAGTAAAACACAAACCAGAAATTAAATAAAAACTTGAAAGAAAATACAAACCAGAAATAAAAATAAACTTGAAAGAAAATACAAACCAGAAATTAAATAAACTTGAAATAAATACAAATCAGAAATTAAATAAACTTGAAAGTAAAACACAAACCAGAAATTAAATAAAAACTTGAAAGAAAATACAAACCAGAAATAAAAATAAACTTAAGAAATGAAACACAAATCAGAAATAAAAATAAACTCAAGAAACACAACTTTGAATACATTGGTTCCGGAAATAATAGTTAAATATAAATTTTATAAAATGATGTGAGAAATTAACAGAACAAAAGTTTGGGGGAGAGTAAATGGTGAAAGGATTTTTATTATTTTATTTTATCAGTTTTATATATATATGTACATATATTTGTATTACACAGCGCAAGCACGTGAAAATTAAAAAATTCGTTAAAAACGCATTCACAAGAGCAAGAAAAAAAATATTTTCTATTTTTAATGAATTCTAACGACAATAGGAACTAAATTTATTTAACGCTAATGACTTTATTTATTTGTATAAACCAAAAAATAAAATTAAATAAAATATAGTTTTTACAATAATTAACAGAAGAAAAGATCTCTATTTTTATTTAGATTCTTTATTTTTCTAAAGCTCCTAGACAAGGAGGAAAAAATTTTTTAAAGATTAAATTTAATAAATTCATTTTATTTAAAATTTTTTTAATTGAAAATCTTTGAAAAAAAAAATGTTGAAACCTTTCACGGCCAACTGTTTTAGCTCCAAATTTTTGCTTCTTCGTAGACATCTGCCGGTTAATCTTTAAAAGTTTGTTGTAGTACTTCTTTGCTTGAAACGCTGTTGATGAGTTTCCAGCATCAAGTGCTTGTTCCTGAAGCCATTTGAAGCGGAATTGATTGTCTGATTGTACTGAGAACGAGGATAATCTAACAGAACACCGCTCCGAAGCTGTTGATTGAGTTGGGAAAACTAGAGAAGCGAAGAAACTTACGAAGCTGGACATGGTCAAGAGTTGATTAAGTCTAATTTACACAGTTTAATTAAAAATAATGTAAATCTAATTAAGCTCTCTAGGCATTTATGTTTAATTAACTCTAAGCAGAATTCAGAGGAAAGGAGCCGCGAGCTCGGTCTCGTTTTCCTAGAGCCCGGAATTTTGAAAAAATCAGGACCAGGATCAGGAAACAGGAAATGAAAATTGAATGACCAGGACCTGAAACCAGGAAAACCAGGAATTCCTGTTCCTGGTTTCATCCTGGTCTAGAAATGACCAGGTCCTGCCCAGGAAACCAGGAAATTTTAAAATTGAGCAAGAATACGTATAAAAATATAAAAATGCTTGAAGAAATAGGTTTCAGACATATCTATAGACAGGAATATGTTTCTTAAAGAGTACATGTTGTTTGAAAATGCGATTGTATACGTTATACAACTCGAATAGTTAAAAATTTATACTTTTTTTACAAGAAATTCTAGGGACACGTCCATCTCGTCGCAAGCAAACTCATCGCGGTTACCCTAAAATATGGATGATTCATTAAGCTTTAAAATATTAATAAATATTTAGTGATAGAATGAACAACGGCTACAAAAAAATAAAAATTATGAAAATTTAAGTATAGACGATAAAAAAATTTGTTTCTATATTAGAAGTTGCGACGAGATTGCCACGACGAGTTTGCTTGCGACGAGATGGGCGTGTCCCTCTTAAAGAGTACATGTTGTTTGAAAATGCGATTGTACGTTATACAACTCGAACAGTTAAAAATTTATACTTTTTTTTTACAAAAAATTCAGAATTTATTAAAAAATAAATATAACGTGACACACAATTAAAGATAAAACAAAACGTCAATTAAAAATATTTGAAATTTAATGTAAATATTTTTCCTGGTTTCCTGGCCTAAAAAACCCCAGGACCAGGATCAGGAAACAGGAAATGAAAATTGAATGACCAGGACCTGAAACCAGGAAAACCAGGAATTCCTGTTCCTGGTTTCATCCTGGTGATATCAAAAAACCCAGGAAACCGGACCAGGAAACCAGGAAACAGGATCAGGTCCTGTTCCTGTTCCGGGCTCTACGTTTTCCTCAAGTTAATTTTTTGGCGTTCTGTATATTTTTATGTAATGGAGAGTGAAGGCAGAGAAGTAGAGAAATTTTTCGTTTTTTCTTTAAAGTTTTTCCTGTTTTAGCTTTTAAGTTTTCATTATTTTTCCTAGTTTTAATAATTAATTTTGAATGCTCTATGCCTTTTCCGTTGCTGATTCATTCTTTTTTTGTAGATTATGTAGACAAGTCTTAATATAATCTTTTAATTACCTTTCCTGAAGAAGTTGTTTTTTCATTCGTTGAAATGTCTAATTTCCCAATGCTTTTAAAAAAACTTCTTCTATTCAGGAGAGCATTCTAATTAACTATTGATTTGTATAAGACTTGTTCGTTTAAAATAATTAATTTTTTTTCAAAGCCTCGCTGTCATGTTGTTCAACATTTAGTTTACTCACAACTAACTATATATATTTATATATACGTTTATTTTTAATTTTATTTGTTGTTCTTTTATTTCTTAAAACTTCTTTATCTGTTAGAGATTTGTTTATAAATTTTATATAATGTCAGATTTGATATATGCAGGTTTATTTTTAAAGTTTGTGAACAAATAATTTTTTTTAGTTCGTGGCTCTACCGGTTTTTCATTAAAACGAGGACTTGGAAAACCTGAGCAATTGGCTGGAGAGAAATTGTAATTCTTTTTTGGTATTTTTGTTTGTTAAAGTAGAGAGTTGTGAAGCTTTGTAGGGGTCTGGGTTAGGGGACGGAGTATGGCATCCAAAGAAATGAGCTTTTTTGTGTAGGGGTGTTCTATATGTAAATAATAGGTCAAGGAGGCTTTCGAAGTGTGTTGAATTGTATCTTTACCAAGAGGTCAGTAAATGTTCATGAGATGAAATGCAAACCCCCGAAACTCGTAGAACCGTCTTGGGCGAATAGGCTTACGCTGTAATCAAATAAGTATCTAGCTCTGGTGGTTGCAATTTCTCCGAATTTCATCCTCTCCAAATACCTTAAATATTGAATATCGATCTGTTCATTTTTCCTATCTTTTCTTTAACTAATTTTTTTGTTTCAGAGACCCAAAGGAAGCACATTGTCGATGTTTAAAATTTAGCAATAATGGTGCATATTTTTCCTTTTGTGATTCTACAAGGTCTTTTTTTCATTGTTTACTTGTTTAATTAAATTATTTAATTAAAGGACTGTATTGATTGAGGCCTCTACTGGTCGTGAATGTTTCTCAAAAGAATTTGCCAAAACTCAGGCCATTTTGTTTTCACCAAAGGATAAATATATGATTACTTATGAACCGTAAATTTATAATTTTTTTAATCTCCAAAGATTTGCTAGGATCTCAAGACTTTTTTTTCAATTTAGTTATGTAATTTATGGAACTAGAATGAATGAGGATGGTTCAATTAAGACACCAAATCCGAATTTACGTTTTTGGGAGGTTCCGAGTGGGAAACTTTTGGCTACTTTAATAGCTGATAAACAGGTTTATTTTTGTTTATTTTGACGATTTTTGTTTATTTTTTTAGTCTGTTTGGAAGCCTTATTTTACTGAAGACGATTCTATTGCTGTTAGAGTTAAAGGCTCTGAAATTTTGTTTTATAAAAATGGGAATTTTGGTATTATCTTTTTATATTTAATTTGGGTATTTTTTGTATTATACATGTCCTTTGCCCTTTTTATTTTACAAATGGACAAAAACACGTAATAGCCAAACTGTCTATTTTTGAAGGGTTCATTTTTAATACGCTTTTCCACCGCGTAACTTCCCGTTTCAAATTAATTTCTTGTTGGATTTGTGTCCGTTTGACCATTATGTCCATTGACCCTTTTGCAAACAAAAGTTTGATTTTTTAGAAAAACATTCAAACAAATTTGTTATCAAAGACATTGCTCAATTTTCTATAAGTCCAGGATTAACCCCATACATGGGTTGTTTTATCCCTGCAAAGGTTTATTTTTATTTAATGATTTCCTTTAAAATTTTTTAATAAAGAATCAACCAGCACTTATTCAATTGAGAACATTAAATGATGGTTTGGATGTAATTTATACAAAGGCTTCGTTTAATTGTGATCGATGTGTAATGAATTGGAATAGTAAAGGTTTTGGCTTTTCTTTATTTTTTGGGGTTTTTGTTCGTTCCTTTTCTTTTATGGGTTTACTTTCGAATATATGTACTAATTATTTAACTTTTTTATATCGGGTGTTTCTGGTGTAGTGGGTTCTATTTAGATTATGATTCTCCATTGAGGACTTAAGACTACGGTTCGAGTCCTTTTGGTTGCTTATTAATTTTCTTAACTTTTTCCTTATATTTTTCGACTTCTTTACCTTTTTAAAAATTGTCATTTGACTTTATTTTATTTTTAAAGGTTCTGCTCTGTTAGTAACAGCTTCAGTAGATGTTGACAAATCAAATCAATCTTATTATGGTGTGAGCCATATTTACTGCATTTTAACAAAAGATGGAGGTTCCTGCTTTCAAGTTCCGTTGGATAAAGAAGGCCCAGTACATTCTGTTGAATGGGCACCTAATTCTAAAGAATTCTGTGTTTGTTATGGTTTTATGCCTTCTAAGGTTTTCTTTTTTCTAACCTAAGGAAGTTTTGGATTTCCTCCTCCCATTTCAGTGCCAAAACTTGACTGGGAACTGACAGTTGTATCCACACTTTGTGTTTATATTTTTGATCATTTTTAGCCTTTAAATGAATTTATTAAATTAATGGGGTTATCAATAACATTGTTTAAATTTGGTTGAAAAATCTTACTTAGCACTGAAACGGCTGGATGTCTAATAAAAAGGAAAATTTATTATTTATTTTGTTGTACACTTTTTTATTTTATTTTTTCCTAAAAAAAAGGTAACAATATTTAATATGAGAGGTGATATAATTTGGGATATTGGCCAAGGACATAGAAACGAAGTTCATTATAACCAACAATCAACAATTTTGGTAACCTGCGGTTTTGGTAACATTTCTAGTGGTAGAATGGAATTTTGGAATTTGGCAACTAGAAAAGAGATTAGTCAATTCTGTGTTCCTCACACAACACATTTTGGGTGGGCACCGGATGGACAGTACATTTGGTTTTTTTTTTTAATTTTTTAAAAATTGTGTCTCTATTTTCTTTGCTTCCTATGGGTTTAGTTAAGTGGATTAAAGTCTCATTCAAAGATTTAAAAAACAATTAATTTTTTTAGTGTTAAAATCGAGTGAAATTAATTAAAATAATAAAAAGGTTTTGGTCCTAAAAATCGAAAGAAATTTTTTTTGAAAACATGGGACGGTTTGAAGCATAAAATAGAGAGAATTTTGATGGTTTTTTAAAGTTAAAAATTTTCTAAATAATTTTTCTTTTCTTCAAGTACTTCAACTACGGCCCCTCGTTTAAGGACAGACAATGGGTACAGAATTTGGACTTATCAGGGAATAAAAATAGATGAATATTTGTGTGAAAAGGAGGAACTTTGGGAGGTTTTTTTTTATTTTTTTTTGTAAATTAAATTAATTTAATTAAAAAAAAGGTAAAATGGAGGCCAAGTTCCGCATATTCTAAATTCACTATTGAAGAGCCTTCAAAAGAACAGAAGGAAAGAAACCTAAAAATGGGGTATTCTAACAGTAATAGTGTTATTGACAATCTTCCAAAAGGAGCGGTGACGTCGCAAGGGGTTTATGTGCCTCCGCATTTGAGAGGTTTTTCTTTTAATTTTATTTTTTTAAATTTTAAAAAGAGGTTTAAAATGAATTAAAAATAGGGGTAAAATTGTAAAAAATTTTAAAATTTATTTTTTTATTGTTTTTTAATTTAAAGAAATTTTTTTTTAACTCTAAAAAGAATTTTAAAATTAATTAAAATTGGGGTAAAAATGTCTTAAAAATTTTTAATTTTTTTTAATTTAAAGGAAAAAATAATAATCAAAAAGGAGGAGGAGTTGTAGTAAAATTAAATGCTAAAAAAGGAGAAGGAAATGTTTCAAATATTAATTCTTCTTCTTCAACTTCTTCTGAAGGAACAGGACCTCAACAATCAAATGATATAGAAAAAAAACTTCGTTCATTTTCTAAAAAATTGGATGACATTAAAAATTTAAAGGAACGTTTGTTTGATGGTCAACGTTTAGAAATTAATCAAATGGAAAAAATAAAGAATGAAGAAAAAATTTTGAAGGAAATTGAAAAGCTTAAATTGCAACAACAAAAACAGCAAGAAGAAGAAGAAGAAAAAATTAATAAAGAAGAAGAATTGTAAAATAAAAGGTTTTTTTTAAATAAAAAAGGAAGAAGAAGAGTGGGAAGAAATAAGGGGAATTTTTTTTAATTAATTTTTTTAAGGAGGCATTTTATTTTAAAATGAATTTTATTTGTTTTTGTGTGTCTTATTAGTAGAATTTATTGTTTATTTTATTTTTTGGGTACCTTTTAAATAAATTTAAAAAATTTATTATTTTTTTTTGGTTAAAAAGAGGGGTGGTTTTTATTTTTTAAAAATAGGTACCCAAAAAATAAATTAAAAAAAAATTTTTTTAAAGCAAGAATTTTCCTCTTTTATTTTTTTTTGTTCAATATATAAATAAATATATTTTTTTTAATTAAAAAAAATTTGTTGTTGTTTAAAATTTAATTTTTTTTAAATATCTTTCTTTTTTGTAATGAGAAGAAATTGTTTTATTTTTTTAATTAATTAATTTATTTTTATTTTCTTTTTTTTTTAATTAATTGTTGATGATTAGATGAAGAGGAAGGAGAAGAATATTTAAATATATTAAAATGGCTTTAATTATTCTATTTATTAATTGATGTTTTTTTTCTTTCTACAAGGCAATGTAAAAAGGTTTAATTTTAATTATTTTAAACTTTTCTTTTTTTTTTATATTTAATTAAATTTTTACACCTTAAATTTATTTATGTATTTAAAGTGTAAAAATTAAAAAAAAAGAAGTGTTAATTTTGTTACTTTTAAAAATAATTTATTATATTTTTAAACTGTTAAATAAAAAAGAAAAAGTTTAAAAAAATTTAAAAAGAATTTTTTTCTTTTAATAAAACGACCTTTTTTTTTTATTTTTATATTAAAGATGGACAACAACAATGTAACAACTGCTCACTCAATAGGTAAATAAATATAATCATAGTTTAAATAGTTGTATTTTCCGTATGGTAAAAATGACCAGTTGTATGTATTATATGTGTGTTTCTACTCTTAAAGTTTTTTGGACTTATTTATTGCTTACTCAGTTTGTTTCAATTTTATGTTTTTAAGTGTTTTCCGGAAAGTTTTGTATTTCATTATTTTATGCAACCTTAATTATTTCAACTTTTTTTCTAAAACCTTTTCCGGAAAAGTTTAGTTTTATAGCAGCCAAGTTTTATTATTTGTGTTTTCCGTTAAGTTTATTTTTCCCGAAATATAAAACTTTAAATTATTTGTATTTTTGTAGAAATTTTTTTAAGTGTATTTTCCGGAAAGTTTAATTAAATTAATTATTTTTAGGCATAAAATATTCCCTCAGATTTGTTTTTAATAAATTAGTAGAAACACACATTGTATTTTCCTTTGCAAACAACTGCTTTTTAAAAAAGAGCTTTTAGGATAAAACAATAGAGAAAAATAATAATAATAAAAATTCCAAAAAAATTCTTTTTCCATCCAAACATTTTAATTATTTATTTTTATATATTTTTCTCAATCTTTAGAGAAAATAAAAAATCAATTCTATTTTGTGTCCAAGTGATTATTATTGTCCCCATCAATTTAAAAATGCTTCTCTTTATTTTTCCTGCAAAAGTGTATTTTTTCCAAGTTTATTTTTATTGTTGCTTTCACTTCCACATGTATTTTCCTGATTAGATAATTTAGAGAGAATATTTTCCTGAAGAGAAAATACACACACACATATTTAAGTTTTAATTAAAAGAGAGAAAGATAAGAGAATAAAAGGCAAAGGTGTATAAAAGAGAAGAGACGAAAGAAAAGAGTTTTAGGTGAAGGAATGTACCAGGCAAATATTTTTATTTTTTATTTATTTTTATCTATTTTTAAGGAAGAGGAAAGTTATATAAAAAGTTTAATTTTAGAAGTGTTTTGATTTCTCTTCTCTTTTATTTGCTTATCTTTTTTTTTGTTTTGTTTTGTTTATTGTCCAGTTAATATTTAAAAGAGAGAGAGAGAGAAAGGTGAGAAGAGAGAGTTTTAGAGAAAACCTTTAAAATCTTTTTTTCTTCTAATTTTGTTGTTGTCCATTTTTAACGTTTTTTGATCTCTTCTTTTTTTAATTTTAATGTTTATTTATTTTTTAAAATTAATTAAAAAAAAAAAAAGAATAATTAAATGTGGCAACGTTTGCGTCAATATTTGCCTTCTTTTTCTATTTTAAATGGTCAAAAGAATGAAGAAAATGAAGACGAAAAATGGAAGAATAGAGGAAGAATTAAAGCAAAAGATGAAGAAGAAGATGAAGACGAAGAAAGAAGAAGAAGAGTTGATGAAGAAACAAGCTTTGATGATGCAACTTTAGGTCTTTTAAGTGATGTAGATGATGAAAGTGGAGGAGGAGAAGGCAATCTTTCTTCAACAACTACAACTCCTCATTCGTTTAATAAAAGATTTCCTAAAACTTATCAAAGAACAACAGCTTCTATTGGTGAAGGAGGAGGTTTGTAAATTGTTTAAATTGGCTAGGAAGTTATAGGCATTCGGGTGAGGTTTAAGAGGGGTTTCTGTAGGTTATTAAATCCTTTACCTGTTGGTTTATAGAACGCTGTTTGGGTGCTTTTTATTGAATAAAATTAGGGACGAATTTCCTTTTTTTATTTTTTTAATTTCTTCTTAAGCTCATCAACCTCCTCGCGGAAAATTTTTTAAAAGAAGTACAAGTGGAGGTGGAGGAGGTAGTTTCGGTGCTGGTGGAAGTGTAGGAGTTTCAAAAGCAGCAGAAAAACAACGAAAAAAGCAACAACAAAAAAGGACATTTTCAGCAACCCCAGAAGGAGGAGGGGATGGACCTACTTCTAATTCAATAACAGAAAATTTAACATCAAGGCTCTCTAGGCGATCTTCAATAATTGTAAGCAAATAAAAAAGGAGGTTTTTTTTTTGTGGATATAAATATTTTGATTAATTTTTGCCTTTTTTGGGAAGAAAAAAGTTCAAATTTGTGTCCTTTTTTGCCAATTTTTTCTTTTCTTTTTAAAGTCCGACTTGGTTGCCCTTATGGTAAGAAGATCAAGCAGCATGGGACATAGAGGTTCTGGACAACAAAAGGGTGGTGGTGGTGGAGGAAGTAGCAGTGGTGGGGGTACTAATCAACATGAAGAGATTTCTTCACAAGATCAAAAGGAACGAAGGTTTAGATTTTTTTAAAGGTCCAAGGAAAAAAGAATGCAAATTTAAAGCTTCTTTTCAGACCCTGAGGCTTTCCCCTTTTTTAATCCCTTAAAATTTGGGTTGTTTTGTAAACTTTAATTTGACCATTTTGTCCTTTGAAGAATTAAAGCTTTAATTGCCTTACATGTCTTTCAAGCTTCTTTAAAAGAAAAAGAATTTTTTAATTGTTTTTAATTCATTCTTTTTTTTAAAGTGTGGATACACTTGAAAATGAACGTCAATTTAAACGTCATGATTATAACGGAGGAGGGGAGGATGAAGAAGAAGAAGATATTGGAAATATGCCAAGAGAGAAAATTCTTCAAAGAATTCGACATCACAAAGAAATTATTGGTTTTTTTTTGATTTTTTTAATTTTTTTAATTTTTAATTAAAGGAAAAGTAAGACTTCAACCTTGGCCTATGCGAAGAAAAAGAAGAGCTTTAAAAGTTGCTCGTCAGTATTTACAACGTCAGGAAGCTCAAGTTAGTAAATGGCATCTTTACAAAGTTGATGCAAGTAGGCGATTTAATCAGGTTTATTTTTGTTATTTCTGATTTTTAAAAATTCTGGTTTTTCTGAAAGTTCCGATTTTTCTAAAATTCTGATTTTCATAAAGTTCTGATTTTCAAAAAATTCTGATTTTTCGAAAAATTCTGATTTATCAAAATTCTGATCTTTCAGAAATTCTGATTTTTTTCAGAAAATTCTGAAACAAATTCTCTTTATTTAATTTAATTTTAAAGGCCTGGCGCTGGGCAAAGAATTTAAGTATTTATTTAATTCCATGGGAATCAAAAATTAAACAAATTGAATCAAATTTTGGCTCTGTAGTTTCTTCATTTTTTATTTTTCTTCGTTGGGTACTTGGAATGAATGTTGCAAATTCTTTATTGGTTATGGCTTTTGTTGTTGTTCCTGAATGGTTAGCTGATTCTAAAAATGATATTGGACGTTTTAATCGAACAAAACATATTAAAACAATGCCAACTAAGGTTGCTGTACATTCTGATGAATTAAATAGTGTACTTGATTTTGGGGTATAATTTTAATTAATTAAATATTAAATTCTGATTTTTTAGAGAATTCTGATTTTAAAAAATTCTGATTTTTAAGAAAATTCTGATTTTTTTAAATTCTGATTTTTCGAAAATTCTGATTTTTGAAAAATCTGATTTTTTAAAAATTCTGATTTTCTAAAAATTCTGATTTTTCAAAATTTTTATTTTCAGAAATTCTTGTTTTAATTAATTGTTCTGATTTTTCTTCTTATTTTTAGGGTTATCTTCAATATTCTTATCTCTTCTATGGTTATTACAGTCACGAAACAGTCCTTAAAGGCTTTCTTATTGGTTACCATGTTCCTGTTGCTTATGTTTTTTTAAATTTATTTTTGCTTGTTTTTTGTATTTTTATTATTTTAAAGGTAGAAATTAATTAATTAATAAATTAAAAAATTTTATTTTTTTAAAGAAAATGACTTCAAATTCAAGAAAAAGTAAATTAAGTAGTGGAAAACAAGAACAATATGTTTTTACTTGGAAAGCTATTAATGGGTGGGATTATAATATTGGAGAACCTGAAACTGCTGCTTCTTTGGCAATGGCTAATGCTATTAAATTGAAGGTTTTTATTTTTAAAAGTTCTGATTTTTCAGAAATTCTGATTTTTCGAAAATTCTGATTTTAATAAATTCTGATTTTTTTAAATTCTGATTTTTCTGACATTCTGATTTTTCTGAAAATTCTGATTTTCTGAAAATTCTGATTTTTAAAAAATTCTGATTTTCAGAAATTCTGATTTTTTAATCCATTTATTTATAGGAAGCCTCCACAGAATATAAGAAAAAATTTAAACAAAAGTTAACCTTTCAAAAAGTGTTTGTTCGTGCTGTTGTTAATTTAATAATAACTTCAATGATGTTTCTTTCAATGTTAGCAATTTATAAAGTTGCACAAATTACTGAAAAAGATACTTTTCTTAAACAGGTTTTTTTTTATTTTTTTTTTTTTTTTTTTTTTATTTTTTAAAGAATGCTGTTTCAATTACTGTTGGTGCTATAACACTTCTTTTTCCGCCTGTCTTTGAGTTGATGTTAGTTTTAATTAAAATTCTGGTTTTGTAGAAATCAGAATTTTTAGAGTTCTGGTTTTTAATTAAAATTCTGCTTTTTCAGAAATTCTGATTTCAGAAAGTTCTGATTTTTCGGAAATTCTGATTTTTATAAATCAGAAATTCTGATTTTTTAAAAATTCTGATTTTTCTGAAAATTCTGATTTTAAAAATTCTGATCTCTTAAAAACCAGAAATAATTTTTTTAATTATTCTGATTTTTAAATAAAACTTTTCAGCCTCAAGTTGGAACTTTATAGACCTAGAACAGCTTTGCGTGTGCATCTCTTTAGGTTTTTTCTTTCAATTTTATTTTTTTAAATTTTCTTTTTTTTCAGAGTTCTTTTCTTTTATCTGCTTAACTATTTTACGCTTGTCTATTCGGTAATTTATTTTTTTTTTTTTAAATTTTTTTTAAAGCTTTTTATAATGCTGAATACATTGGAGGTTTATTTTTAAATTTTATTTAAAAATATTTTAATTTTTAATTTGAAAAAAGGGGGAAATGCGTGCAAATGAAATGTGGAAAAAAGAACAACAAAATATGGATTCTTCTCTCAATTCTTTTGTGGCAAGTCAATATCAGTTTAATATTGCACGTTCTAATGTTGGATCTGCTTCTTCTGATGGTGGTGATGTTTGGAATAATCAGAGTTATTATGAAGTATTTTTTTTTAATTTTAAAGTAGAAGGGAATTTTTGGACGGTTCGGTGTTTCTTCCATAACTTTTTCTATTTTTTATCTTTTAAATTTATTTCTGTACCATTCGAAAGAGCTTGAAAAGCTGATTGTTTTGACTATTTGAACTGATTTATTTCAATTAAAAACAAAAAAGATATGGCTTAAAATATAACCCTTTGTTTAACTTTATTTTAAAGGTTATTTCTTCTCCTTTAATTACCTCTTCTAATGAAATTGGATCTCAACAATTAAATTCATTCAATCAACAAGGTCGTCGACCAGCAGCACCTTTTCTTTTCTTTGCTAGTGTTTCTGCAGCAACAAGTGGTGAACAGAAACAGCAACAACAACAAAGACGATTACATCGAGATAAGCGTTTCTTTCCTTTATTTAAAAGGTTTTTTTTTAATTTAAAGAATTTTTAATTTTTAATTAATTGTAGTCGTCTAAGTTCAACTGTTATACATCCCAAAAGAAAGAAGAAAAAGATGTCTGCTTTTAGTCCAAAAGAAAGAGATTTGAGTGTTCTCTATGGTTCTAACCCTTTTTCTGGACATGAATTGGCGTTAACCACAGCAATGCCAACAGTAAAACCTTCAGCATGGACTACAGTTCAACCACATTTTGGGCCTTTATTTGTATTTTTATTTTAATTTTTATTTTAAAAGTGGGGCCGTTTCAGTGCCAACCTTTGGGTGGTCTAAAAAATGACTTTATTAAGACAAAATATAATTGACAATATTTTGTTTTGTATATTTTTGGTTGGTAAAAGAGTGGATATATAATTTTAAAAAAAGATTTAAAATTTCCATATAAGTTTACCAATTTATTTTAATATTTTGGGGGTATTTTTCCTCTTTTTTCCTCTTATTTTCTTCTTTTTTAAAGGTTGGCGTCTCCAATCCAAAAGCAATTGTTTTACCTGATGATAATAGAAGAATACATCAAACATCTGAACTTGGAACTTTCTGGGAAAGTAGAAAAATTGGTCCAGGAAGTTGGCCACCAACTCAATCTCCTCCTAATCCTTTAAACTATACAAGCTCACCAAAAATTGTTCTACAACAACAACGACAGCCAATAACACAACCTTTTCGTGCTAGTAATTATGATGATCTCTGTTGGGAGACGTTAATAGGACAAGAAGTTGCAAAGATTGTAACAACGGTATTTTTTAATTTTTGTCTTATTTATTTATTTTTTAAAGGATTTGGTAATGACAGTTGCGGCTATTATGGTAATCGATTTTTTGCGTGGTCTTTGGATCCGTTATTGTTCTGATTGGTGGTGTTGGGATATTGAAGCTACCTTTCCTGAATATGGGGAATTTAAAGTTGCTGAAAACGTGGTTTGTTTTGTGTTTTTTACCGTTACCATTTTCTCTCTTCATTTGACGTACTATTTCTTAAGTTTATCAGTGGAGATTAGTTTGACTTCTTTTATTTTTGCGTTTTCTTTTTCTCTAATTCTCTCTTCAATTAAACTGCTATCTTACGGTTATTGATTTTCTTGCGATTAATTGGGTTTTGCTTTGTTTTTGATTTTAAAAAACTGTAAACATATCACACTAATCTTATCTTTTTTGATTGCTTTGTTAACAAACATAAGTAGAGAAGAAGGGATGGGAACGGTTACATAATAAGGAAAGTTGTTTATCATTTAAACTTGATTTTTTTCTTTCAGCTCCACTTGGTCAATTCTCAAGCAATGGTCTGTTTGGGAACAATTCTTGTACCAATGCTTCCATTAATTAATTGTGTAAAGCTTGTTGCTGTTATGTATATACGTGCATGGGCTTGTATGGTTTGCAATGTTCCCGCAAAGCAAATATTTCGGGCTTCAAGGTTTCTTTTTAATCTTTTAATTTGACACGTTCTGTTCACTGGATTCGACATTGTATCAACAGTAGGACTTACTTGAAAGGTTATCTACTAAAATAATAGAGAAGGTTGTGTAGTAGACGGAGTATATTGTTTCTTCAAGCAGTGCTTCTCCTTTCCAGTCCTTCCCTCCTTTAAAGCTTTGTTGTTTTTAAATACATTCCAGTGATTTCTAACTGTTGATATTCAATGAACAGAATGTGTATTTTTTAATTAATCATTTTCCTTTCTCCTCTTCCTTCAGATCAAGCAATTTCTATTTTTGGCTTCTTCTTGCATTTGTCTGCATGAGTACTTTACCTGTCGGTTTTGTTATTGCATACAAAAGGCCTTCAAAGAATTGTGGTCCATTTGCTGGTCAGGAACGTTTTTATTCAATTATTGGGAATGTATTACAACAACATTTGCCAAAAAGTTTAGTGGAGGTTATTTCATACTTTATGTCACCGGGAATTATATTTCCTGTGAGTTTGTGTTTTTTCTTTTTTTTTTTAATTTTTTGGTTAAATAACACACACATTTCCTTATACCTTTTGCAATAAAAAAGAAGTAAAAAAAGAATTCTTTTTAACTGACAAATGTCTCTTTTTTCTGTTGATTACCTTCACAATCATTCCATTTGTTTTGACCAAAACCACCACCACCAATTTAGACAAATTTTGTGTTTAAAAAAAGTCTTTCCTTTTTTTCAAGTTGCAAAAGCTGCAAAAGCTTTGAAAAGAAGCGCGTGTCTTTTTTTATATTACTTTTTTTTTTGAATTTGTTAGGTTTTTTTAATTTTGGTGCTTGTTATTTATTTTTTGGTTCTTCTTGTTAGCGGTATGCTTTTTAAAAACTTGAACACATTTCTTTTTATTTTTTAAAGGTCTTCGTGCAGCTAATTCTGATTTAAATAAACAATTAACACTGGAAAGAACAGAAGAAAAGCGTCGTATTTTTGAATTAGCTAAAGGTAAAAATAGAGGCTCAATATCTCATAAACATCGACCAAGTGGTGAAAGTAGACGTAGTACGAATAATAATGGAAAGAATGGTGGAAATGGTAACAAAAATAATAAAGGAGGAGAAGAAGAAGAAGAAAATGATGGTTTAGGATTTGGTGGTAACAAAAGTCTTAAAAAAAGAGGAGCAGGAGAAGAAAATGATTGTGGTCGTTTTGGTGCCGGTGGTGGTTATCCTCCTTCAATTCTAACAAATGGAACAAAAACCTCATCAACTAGAAAGAGTTGGCATGGTGGTGAAGGAGGAGGTGGAAACGTTGCTTTCATTTCTGATGCAGATAACAAAGATTTTCTTTCGCCCTATTTGACTTCAAAACGTTCTCCTATTCTTCGACAATATTCTGTATTTTTTTTAGATTTAATTTTTTTAATTTATTTAATTGTTAGGATGATTCGTCAGGAAGTTCACCCTCAAAATCTCCTCTTCGTCATGCAGGTTTTCTCCCTTCTTTAGCCTCTGTTGATGAAAATGAAGATGAGGAAGGGGAAGAAGAGGAAGAGGATGAAGAAGAGATTTTACATGGCCATACAGAAGCAATGATATTTAGGCGTAAAAGGAGCAGTAATTCAAGCTGTTTACCAAAGGTTTTTTTTAAATTTTATTTATCAGAATAATTAAACATTTTTTGAAGTTATCAAGTCGTCGTTCAAGTGCTAGACGAAAAAGTTCCTCTGCTAAAAGTTTTCCCAAAGGAGGTGGAAGATCATCATCGCTACAACTAACATGGAAAGATCGTTTTCTTATTTGTATAGGTTGGACAGATCCAGCAAAATTAGAAGCAAAGTTGCGTGCTCAAATGGCTGAAGATCTAATTGAAAAAGGAGGGAATGAAAAAGAACAACGACCTCTTTTACTAAATGGTGATAGTAGAAGAAGAAGAAGTGATGAAAAAGTAGCTTCATATAAACAACAACAATTGAAACAAAAGCCGGTTGATTTTGTTCTTGAAGAGGTATGTGTTTTACGCAAGATTTAAATGTTTGAATAAAATTCTGATTTTTTTAATGTAATGTTTTTATTAAATTCTGATTTTATGTGTTGTTTTTGTGCTTTTGTTTTGTCTGTTTTTCTTAGGTTGTGGTACGTGTTTTGTGTTTTTTTTTTTTACTTCTATTTTTTGTGTTTATATTACAATTCTCTAAATTCTGTTGTTATTTTAAGGCAGAATATTCAGTCCCTTCAGTAGAAGAAGAGGGAGAAGAAAATATTGTCGATGATGTTATTGAGATGGGACAAATGGAAGAAGCAAAAATTCAAATTCCTGAAGATAACAAGTTTGATATTAGAAGAAAATATCTAAACGGAATTCCTCTTGGTGGGGATAGCAGCAGTTTTGGTTTAGATGAAACACCTAGATTGCCTTCCTCTGCAATGAGTCAAGAAAGTAGTAGTAGCAAACCTAGTCAACAACCACAACCTAATGTTATTGTTAATAGGTTTGTTTTTTTATTTTTTTATACTTCTAAGGGAGTTTGGGTTCTTTTTTTTTAACTACCCACTTGAATACATTTAATTAATTTTTGTATTTTATTTATTTATTTTTCATTTCTAAACAGATTGGGTGATTTATATGAAGAAAATTTTCCTTCTCCTCTTGTTCGTCCATCTATTAGTAGAAGCAGTGCAAGTAGTAGCAGCAGCAGCAGTAGTTCGATAGGTACAGGTTCACAACGTAGTTGGGTTCGACAGCAACCTCAATTACCTGGTTATTCTGATTTGAAAATAATTGAAGAAGATGAACTGAAAAATGGAAAGGAACAGAAGGACAAGGAGGAAAAAAGGTTTATTTATTAAACACATTTTTGGAAATTAATTAATTTTTTAAAGTTTTTCTACTGAAAGAGAACATGTTTCTGAAAGTTCTCCTCTATCACCAGTTAGGCAATTAACGTTATTTCCTTCTGAGGAGATGGCACGTCTTTCCAGTGATAAAAGGTTTCTTTCTTTTTATTTTTTATTTAATTTTTTTAAAGGCACCCACTGCCTAGAGATGATATTCAAACGCGTGGAAGTCTACCCCCATTAGTTCCAAAACGTAAAGAACAACAACAGCAACGACAACAATTTGCAACAAATTTACAAAATTTAAATGTGCTTCCTCAACGTTCTGACTCCAACACTCAACCTTTTTCTCATCAATTTTCGCATGATGAATATTTGAATCTTTTACTGGAAGAACCTTCTACTCCTATAGGCAATTTTCGGCCTATTAAAGCATCTGAAATGTTTGGAGAATCGTTTGATAATAACGGCAATAATAAAACACCTGAAACTGCTTCCTCTATTACTACAAATACAACATCAACTAGTGAACGTTCTGATCCTAGATTACAATATGCTAATCCTTATAGCAGGTTTATTTTTATATTTTATTTAAACCTCAACCTTTAAAAATCAGAATTTAATTAAAACATACTTTAAACCTTTAAAATATCAGAATTATTTTTTAAAATAAAATCAGCTATGCTGCTGCAATGTGTTCACCTATTGAAATACCAGAACAAACATTAATAAAGAATAAAAAAAGTTTTCAACAATATTCTCCACACATGTTTCAAAATAATAATAATAATAATCGTCCAACAACAACAGCTTCTCCTTTATTACCATTTTTACAACGTCGTCGTCAACCTACACCTCCAGCAATTTTTTGTTCAAAATTTGAACATGAACATTTAAATAAAAAAGAAATGGCTAAAATATTTCATTTTAATCCTCCCCCTCCACCTCATCAACATTCTTCTTCTTTATCTTCTTCTGGCAATGATTCTTCTTCTTTGGATGCATCAACAACATGTATTGTTACAAGAAAAAATGGTTCAAAAATACCTCAACATTTGATTAATAAACAATTAAAAAATAATAATTTAAATTTATTCGATGATAATAATAATAAATTGAGTACTTCAATACAAAGAAGAAGGAAGCAATTTGCTTCTACAAGTGAACAAATGTCCATTTATTTATTTAATTTAATTAAAAGTTTAATAATTTTTAGTTATGATCAACCAATAGAACAGAAGCAAAATTATCGTTTACCTTATTTATTAACAATTGGTGATGAAGGTGGTTCAACTAGTGGACGTGGAACTATGCCTCCTGGATATGGAAGTAGTCCACCAACATCGGGAAGCAGTCCTGTAAGAATTCCTTTTTTTTAATTAATTAATTAAAAGAGAATAAATTAAACATTATTATTATTTTTTTAAAAAGGAATTTGGTCATCATTCCAAATACAAAATTTCTTCACTTTCACCAGGGAGGCATAGAGAACAGGTTAAAAAATCAGAATTTAATTAAAACAAAAGAAAACACAAATCAGAATTTTATTTAAACTTTGCGAAACAATCAGAATTTTTAATCAACTTTATTTTACCTTTATTTTTAAGGAACTTGAGCATTATGGAGATTCTTCAACTACAAGTCCAGAAAGTAGTCCTAAAAGGAAATTCGAAATACGTCAAAGATCAGGCCTTGGATTGGGGAGATCATTACGCATTCCATCAAATAATAATAATTCTGAAAATATTAATAATAGAAAGAAAAGGGATGATAAAACACCTATAGCCACAAAACAAAGCATTGTTTGAATAAATTTTTAATTTTTTATATTTATTTTTAATTTTTTCATATTCATTTTAATTTGTGAAATACTTTTATTACAAATTTATATACTTTGTTTTTTAACAAAGAAGAGGCTTATATATTTGCTTCTTTTAATAATTAATTCTTTTTTGTTTTTTTTTAGTTTTCTGATTTGTTGGCTTATTTCTGTGTTTGTGTTTTGCTTCATGTATTTATTTATGTTCAAAAACTTTACTAATATTGGCTTGTGTTTTACTTCAACAATGTTTACAACTTTGTGTTTTGTTTCAACAATGTTTTGTTTGGTTTGCCTGCGCTTGTTTCCAATGTAAGTAAAATACAAGTTCTGATTTGTGTTTGTGTGGTATTTTAATTATGCGGTTTCTTCTGAATATTCAAAGGTTTCTTTCAGAATTTTGGTAGAAAATAAAATTTAATTTATTATATACATAAACAATAAATCATTTTTATTTGGAAAATCCATGGAAACAAAAAATATAAAATTGGTTAAAATATATTTTTTGGATGTGCCTTTCTATCAAAAAATTTAAATAAATGTTTTTTTTAATCTAAAGTACCACACAAGCGCATTTTTTAATTTGTATGTTTTAATATTCTGTTTTGTGTTTTTCCTGTGTTCTAAGTTTATTTTCTGGTTTTTTGGCCAAAACTTTCTTTTAAGGGAAAATCAATAAAACTCTAAATACTTGGAATAATCAAATTATTTATATACGTCTTGCTACATATTTTTAAACCCCTAAAATATACATTCTGTTCCTCTCTTTCTTTTAATTAAAAATTCACAGCACCCTTGGGGTAAAAAAAAAAATAAAAGAAAATTGACTCAAAAAGCTTTTACACAAAAAGTTAATCTCTTCTTTCCTATTATTTATTTATTTTCTTTTTTAACTGGTAATATTATATACTCATAAATACTTATTTATTAATGGCCATTTATTTTTAAAATATTCTTTTTTTACCTCATTTTAAAGTATTTAAGTAAACTAATTGATTTTGGCTTTCCCATTCTCTATTTTATTCTTTTTATTTCTGATTTTTTAAAAACATTCTGATTTTGTTTTGTTTTCTTAATATTCTGATTTGTATTTTGTTTTAATATCAAGTTGTAGTTTTTTCCAACTTAGTCTCTTCTTCTTTTGTATTTTCTAAGTTTATTAAAATCAGAACTTTTTTTTTAATTTTTCCTTCTTCGTTGTATTTTCTTTTTCTTCTTCAAATTACTTTTTATATTTAAATATTAAGGCCAATTTTTTCTATTTTAAATTAATTTTATTTTTAAGAGAGAGAGGGGTACTAGTAGTAGTTTCTTTTACTTTATTAGCTCTAAATTGAAAAATAAGAAAAAGATTAATTTTATGAAGAAACCCGTAAAAAATGAGGATATCGCATTTCATTAATTCAAATTGCCTTAGGAAATGGGAGATTGTTGGGAGAGTTTTTTTAATTTTGCAGTTAAAATTAAATAGTAGAAAAATAAAAAGCTAAAAGTAGTAATTTTTAATTAAAAAAAAAAAACACAAAAATAAACTGTATTTTTTTGTATTTTTCCCAAGTTTTTTGTTTTCTCTTTTTTCTGATTTTTATTTTCTTCTTTCTTTTATGCATATTATTTAAACCTTTTTCAGTTGAATGTTCTTATCAGTTTTCCTCTTTGCATTTTCTTTTTCCTCTTTGCATTTTCTTTTTCCTCTTTTTTCATTCTTTTTTCTCCAAACTTTTTTTCCAATCTTTGTATTTTATTTTAATTCATAACTTACTTTTTTAGTAATAACTAAAATTAAAAGAAAATAATATTTTTGACATTTATTAAATTTAAAAATATTTTTATTTTTAAGATTAAGTTAACTTTTATTTTTAGTAGTAATTTGATCCAACTAAAATCTATTAAAATAAATCTTTATATTTTAATGTTTTTATTAATGCATTTCAATTATATTTATTTATTTTTTCTAAACATTATAGCAAAATCAGAAATTAAAATAAACTTGAAAGAAAATACAAATCAGAAATTAAACTTGAAAGAAAATACAAATCAGAAATTAAACTTGAATGAAAATACAAATCAGAAATTAAACTTTAATGAAAATACAAATCAGAAATATTATCTATCAGAAAAACACATTGTTAAAAACAAATGTGTTTCTTCACCTCAACAACAACATGTGTTACTCTTTAATCTTTCTCTCTTCTTTATTTTCTTTTAATTTGTAAAACACACACTTAAAAAAGAATTATTTTCCTACTTGTCATGTTATTATTTTTAATATACTTGTCCATCAAATAAATTTTATATACTTAAAATGTTTTATTTTAGATTTGCAGCAAATAAATATTTCAATTTATTTAATAGACGTCAACATATTAATTCTGATTTATTAAATATATCTTCTTCAAAAAAAAATAATTTTTGTCAATCAAAAACAACAAAAACACACACACACCTGTGGCTTTTTTATTTTTTATTTTCTCTTAATAAAATTGCAAGGTTTTTTTAAAATTATATTTTTAATTATTTTTAATTTTTTAAGACTTGAAAAACTTGAAAAAGATGTAAATCTATTTGTGTGATTAAATATTCTTGACAGCAATTGGTTGAAGCTAAACAACAACAAAACAAAACACATTTGAGTTGAGCAAAGGAGCAGCAAGTTTCAAGTTTTGTGTGTAAGGTGGGGAGTTTTTATGTATTTTTATTAGTTATTTTTTTAAGTTTATTATTTTTGTGTTTTTTTACTCTTTGTATTTTTGGCTTTATGAATTAAGATTTTTTAAAATTTTGGACGTTTGAGTCTTAACTTTTTTGTTTTTTAAAATTTATTTTTTAATTTTTGGACGTTTGAGTCTTAACTTTTTTTGTTTTTTAAAATTTTTTAATTTAATTTAAATTTATTTTACACATTTTAACCTTTTTTAAATTTATTTTTACTTATTTTCCCATTACCTTTTCCTTTTTTTTTTATCTGTTCTTTAATGCTCGTTCTTTTTATTTTAACGCAAACTTTTTTAATTTTCTGTTCCTTTTTTTTACCATTTTCTTCTCATTAATTTTTAAACAAATTTTCCCAAAACAATTTTCTTCTTTTTTTTTTCGTTAATTTTTTAATTTAATCCAAACGCACAAAACAATTAAATTTAATTCCTTTTTTTGTCTTTTAATTAGAATTTTTTTTAAAATTGTTTTAACTAAAATTTAATTTAAACAAAAAATTTATTGTTTGATCAAACTGTTTCCGGAAGGAAAAAGATTTTTTTCCTTTTATTTTTTTATTAATTCCGCATGTGGACGTTTCGTCGCTAGCGTTATATATAATTAATTGTTTGGCTATTTTAATTTATTTATTTTGCTAGTGTTTAATTGGGGCTTAATTTGCTTCAAAATTTTTAAGTTTTAAGTTCTGATGTATTTTGCTAAGTTTTGTGTTTTCTGTAAATTCTGATTTCTTTTTTAGTTGAGTTTTTTCAAGTTTTGTGTTTTTTCTATGAAATTCTGATTTCTTTTTTAGTTGAGTTTTTTCAAGTTTTGTGTTTTTTCTATGAAATTCTGATTTCTTTTTTAGTTGAGTTTTTTCAAGTTTTAATTTTTTTAAGTTTTATAGATTATAAAACACACACTCGTAATAAATAGGCTTGTAATTTAATATTTTTATTAAATTTTAAAATTATTTTTTTTCCAATAATTTATATTTTATTATTTTTAGCAACATATTTTTCATACTTTATATTTATTTTAGCCATTAGTAAAAAAAGTTTTTTTTTATTTTTTGATGGGCGAGTAAACGACAAGTTCGCCCCCCTCAAAATAAAAATTATTTTTTGTTTCTTATTGTTCCCTTCCGTCCTTTAAAATTTTATTCACCTTTATACATGCTTTTCTCTTTTATTTTATTTATTTTAAGTGTATTTTTATTTTTTTCTTTTACCTTTATTTTTTGCCTAGTACAACTACTACTACTTTTACTGCTTTTGAGGCTTTTATTTATTTTTTAAAATTTATTTTTAATATTATTTGATAGAGAATTTAATATTTTAACAATTTTAAAAGTTGATTAATTTTTATTATTTTATTAAAAAAAAATTTAAAGTAAAAAATAGGCCAAAAATATTACATGGTTCAAAAATATTGTTGTTAACCTTGTGTTTTCTAACAGAACTTTTTTTTGGGTTTAATAAAAATTGTGATTTGATATTAATTTGTAGCTAATTCAATTCTCTATCGAATGGTATTAATTAAATTCTGAAAGGGTTGGTCTTTAAAAAGTTTTTAGGTTCAGACTCAGGTGACACACTCTACCGTTTTTTAACCATTTTTTCCCTTTAACAAAAATTTTTTTTCATTTTTCTGTTTTTATTTAATATCCAAGCACACACTCAATCATTTTATAAATACAATAATGAGTCTTCAATTTTTATAAAAATGCCGATGGCCAAATAAGTGGGGGTTGTAGGTGTGTATTTTGTCTGGTGTTCGTTCTTCATCCAGAAAATGTTATATATATATTTAATAAAATATAAATAATTTTTGGGCAATAAAAACACGGAAATTGACTCTATTTGAGGGGAGAGGAATAATAAAAGTCCTAAAAAACCTAAAATGGCAAAATAATAATTTTTGTTGTTGATTCATTTTAATAAATATATATAACAGAAGAAGGGGAAAAATGAGGGGTTGTTTTTAGTACAGGAAGAGAGCGCGCGCAATAAAAAGGCCGAATTAATATTTTTTTTAATTAAAAAAATTAATTTTTTAAAATTTTTAATTTATTTAAATTTACTTTATTTTTGGAGAATAATTTTTTTTTTAATTTAAAATTCGTAAAAAATAAATTTTGTGTTGTTTTTTTTTATTTTATAGCCTAAACTTACTTCTATTTAATTAATTAATTTATAAACTTGAATTTGTATTTTTAATTAATTCAAGTTTTGTTGTTGTTCTGAAATGTATATTTAATTGTATTTTATCCTTTTGTAAAAGTTTCAAACTTTTTTTTTCCAACTTTTTTTTGCTTCCTTTTTTAATTGTGTTAAATATATGCATTTTATTCAATATTTTCCCATTACATTAAATAATGATCATCAAAATATAATTTTTATTTTTTTAATTCTTGCCTGAGTCAATATATTTGCTTTTTCTAAATATGTTACAAAATTTTTTATATTTTTTACAGTATTTTTTATTTTATTAATTTATTAAGTGAAAGGACGGTTCATCGCCAGCTTTATAATTTGAGAACTAATTAAACATTTTTAATGTTTTTTATATCAATTAATAGAGAATTTAATTTGCTACAGATTTAATACAAAATTAATAAAAATTGTTATTAATAAGCAAAAACTTTTGGGCTTAAAACTTGTTAGTATTTTAAGCATTTTTATTTTTTAACATGATTAAACTTCAACTTAAAAATTGAGTTTATTATTAATTTAATAGCAAATTTAATTCTCTATAAAATGCTATAAAAAGAAATAAAAATAATTTATTCCTGGAAAAGTTGTGAGGTTGGCATTGAACCGTACATCGTTTAAGTTTTGTTTTTCTTTTAGATTTTCGTATAAAAACGCACAGTATTTATTTTAATTACTTAATAATAATTTTTATTTTATTTATTTTGTATTTTAAATGCTTTTGATCTTTGCGATATATTTAAAATATATAAATAATATTTTACCTGTAAACAAACAACACTTGCGCTCGCGCCAATTTTTTTTACTGCTTTTAAATATTTTAACTACTTTATTTTGTTAATTCTATATTTTTATTTGAAAGCGCCGACTTGTATTTCATATAATAAAAAGTGTCAATGTCATTTTCAAGTTTTGTGTTTTTCAAGTTTTATTTTTATTGCAAACTTGAAACTTTATTACAACTATTTTTACAACTTGAATTTTTTACAAACTTGAAACTTAATAAAACTTGAAATTGTTTAAAAAAAGGTTTATTTTTCTTCTATTGATAAAAGGGGATGATAGAGTCTCTTTTATATTTTAATTACTTTTTCGATTAAAATTTAAAAAAAATTTTTTTTTAATTAAGCAAATATATTTTTTATTTTTTAATTATAACATAATTATATTTATTTATTTATTTTTATTATACTTTGTCACGAAAACCTTTGAAAAAAAAAATTAAAAATAATAACAAAACTTTTTTTTCTCAAACTTAAGTTTTCCCTCTCTTTTTAAATTTTAATTAATTTTTCTCCTTTTATTATTAAATTTTCTTCTTTATTTTTCTGAGCACTTTTATTAAATAAATAAAATATTTGCGTGTTTTGTTATTCTTATTAAATTTTTTTTAATTTTCTTAAATTGCCCTTTATTTATTTTTTTTATTTATTATTTTCTATCTTCATTTTTTAAATTAAAAAATTGCCAAGTTTATTTGGTTGCTAATTTTTTAGCTAAATTAAATTTAAAGAAGGACGTTTCAGTACCATAGTCTTAAATAGTTTTTGAATTTTTTTTTCACTCTTTACAAAATTTCATATGTCGCCAGATGCATCTATTTTTTATATCCGCGCATTTTTTATTGCTAAAAATTAATTGTTTAAGTAAATTTTTTTAATTTTTAAAAGGAGAAAAAATTAATTTAAACATTTTTCTTGTTTGTAAAATTGTATTTATTATACATTATTTTTTATTGGTCTTTTCCTGATTTTTTTCCTTCACAAATCTAATAAAATATGCGTCACGCCCATTTTATATTACATTAATTTTTAAGTATAATGTAATTTCTTTACATGACACACTTAAATTTCTGTATTTATTTCATTCTATACTTTCTTTACTTCATTTTTGTACAAACTTGGATTTTTGTAAAACTTAGAATTATTGTAAAAACGGATTTTTGTAAAACTTGGATTTTTGTAGAAACTTGAATTATTGTAAAAACTTGATTTTTGTAAAACTTAAATTAAAACCTTTTCCTTGTTATTAAGAAAGTAAAGGAATAAAAAAAGGTTTTAATATAATAAAACTTGAAAACCTTTTTTTCTCTATATCTTATTATTATTCACGATCTATTATATTATTATTTTTTATTGCCTTACTATATTTTATTTATAACACTTTCTCTTCTTCCTCAAAAAAAAAAGGTTTAAAATTTCTTTAAATAATCGTATTTAGTCATTTTTTAATGGTTTTTATATATTTTTGAAGAAAATTTTATTTTTTATGAATCAGAGAAAATTATTATTTTATAAATATATTTTTTTTATTGTCATTAATCCCTTAAAATTTATTATTATATTTTTTAATTTTATTTTTAATATATAAATGGGTGTACAATTTAAGGAAATAAATTAAATGAATCGTAAATTGGCCCTTCTTAATTATTTTTTTTTTTTTTTAATTTTGTTAAAATGTGTATATATTTATTAAGAGTAATTAGATGTGTATAGAGAGAAGGTAAAAATCCGAAAATTGCCTATTTTTTAAATAAAAATATTTTTTTTCTATTTTTAAAAAAAGGGGGGAAAAGAGGATTAATTCTCACCTTAATTGAAATAATTATTTTAATTTTTTTTTTATTTTTAAAAAATATTTGTCTAATTTTATACTTTTTAAATTTAATTTTACTCATTTTTACTTCCTAAACCTTTAAAAAAAATTTTTTTGAATAGTATATTGGAGTAGTGTGTGTGTATATTTTGATGAGAAGGGAAAAATAGGGGAGGTAAAAAAAATTTTTTTAAGTACACCTTAAATTTAATTGCAACGGATATGGGCAATTTAGCGATTAGAGAGAAGGAAAATAAATAAATAAATGCTCATTTATATTATACTACTAGTTTAAATGTTTTTTAAAGTAATTGCTATGTTTTTGTGTTGCTTAAAGAAAGGAAAGAAATTAGAGAAACTAGTAGAGAGTGTATCCTCTTTAATTGTTTAATAAAAAAGAATCAGTGTAAATAATGTTAAGTTGTTAGAGTAGAAAAAATATTAAAACATGGAAAAATACAAAAATTGTAATTAAACTTTTCCGGAATGTTTACAAAAAAATTAAAACTTTAAAATTACAAAAATTGTAAACTTTCCGGAAAAGTTGAATTAAAATACATTTTTAGTTGGTTTTAATTTTAATAAAAATACTAAATTTTAGGGTATTCTTTAGAATTAAATAATTCTTTTAAAACTGGTTTTTTTATTTCATTAAAGACAATATATGTAAAATTATTTTAAAAAATTATAATTTTCTTTGCCGTTATTTTAACAAATTACATATAAATATTTATGCAAATGGAGCAGACGGAAATGCATTAGATTAAGCAAAAGAATTATAATTTTATAGTCCAATTGTAAGTAAACTTTTAAGGTCATTAAATTAAAAAATATACACACACACTCTAATGGCTAATTAACATAGGCAAGATTTTAATCTAACTGTTTTTGTATTTTTTTTTTATTTGTTAGGTTTGTATTTTGTTAAATGTTAAACTTTCCGGAAAGTTTACAATAATTTAAACTTTACAGGAAAATATTTAATATTTGAGAAAACACATAAATTAAACTTTCCTGAAAATTTACAAACTTGAAACTTTTTCCTGAATTATCTTCTTTCTTATTAAAGTTGTATTTGTTTCTATCTGCTCATTTTCTTCATTACTATTAGTTGTTACTTACATTTTATAATTTATTATTCATTATTAACTTTTCTTTATTTAATCAAATATACATTTTTCACTTATTAAATAAAGAAAAGAGGATTTTCTCTTGTATAAAAAAAAAGATTAATTTATTGGGTCATTTATGTATAAACACCTCTCCTCCTCCTCTTCTTTACCCCTTTTAATATATTTATATATTTAATTTTTATATTATTACACAATTATCTATATAAATATTTATTTATTTATTTCTGGCCTCGATATTATTTATTAATTTATTTAATAAATAAGAAAATGAAAGATTAAATTAAATGAGAAAAAAAGTGTTTAATTAAGGATTAGGGAGGGGTGAGAGATCACTTTAATTAAAGCTTCATAACTCTTTATTAAATTTACATGTAAAAACTATTTTTATATCTTTAGATAGAGAAGTGAATTAGCTACAAATTTAGGTTTAAATTTTATTTTTTATTTTTATGAAAAAAAAGTTATGGTCAAAAAACCTCAAAAATGGGGTCTTTTATTTATTTACTTGGTTATGGTTATTTGATAAATTAGTGAATATTTTTAAGAGGATTATTATAGGTAATGTGAAAGGGAAAGAAAACTAGTTGTGTTATAGTAGTTAAATGATAATTTAAGGCATATTATTAACTGGGTGAGAGCGTGTGAAAATATTTATTTTACCCCTTCTATTTTTTCTATAATTAAAATAATACTTTTTTTTGTCCTTTTATGTTGCTAAACTAATATAAATAAATAAATACAAAAATTAAGTTGCTTTTACAAAAATACAAAAATCAAAATAAAACTTTCCGGAAAGTATACAATATTTTTTTCTTTAAATAGTATTATTCAGCATTTTTTTTATTAGCTAGCCTTTAATATTATTTACTGACCATTTTATACAAAAATAAAAGAAGAGGGAACTGTACAGTAAAAAAGGGATGGCCGCCTTTATTTTATTTATTTATTTTTGTATTTATTTATTTATTTTAAATCAAACTTGTTTATCTATTTTCTGGACTTATTTTGACTCTTTTCTATTTTTTCAATTAAACAATTTTTATATTTTGTTTAATTTGGTCAAAAAGAAAAAAGGTGAAAATCCGCTTAAATGAGGGAGTGGTTTCTTCTTTATATTTTTCCTCAAAAAATAATAAATTTTTTTTCTTTATATTAGCTGCGCCTGATAGGAAAAAAAGTAAACTTGGTAGTAAAACTCTATCTTTTTAATGATTCATACACTTCAAATAATAAAAAAATATTTTTTTATTATTCACTTAAATCATTCTCTCCTTATACTATTTAAAATAAATAAAATTAATATTTTTAAATTATTTTTTAAATAAATTTTATTTTTAAATAAAACTTGTCTATATTAAATGACATTTTTTTAGGCTTTCTCAACTTTTTTTTAAAATTATTTTTTAAAATTTATTTAATTAATTAAATTAATTTAATAAGAATTAAATCCCTTATCGAATGATGTAAATATAATTCTTTAATATTTATTCGTTCTAAAGTTATGACGTTTGCACTGAACCGACCTCATAAATGCCTTTACTTTTTGTTCTTATTTTTTAATTAATTAATTATTAATTAATTAATTTTTTTTCCTTTTAATCTTTTTTTATCTTTAAAAAAAGGCAATTAATTTTCCCCCTTTTTATTAATTTATTTAAATGAATCCATTATAAATATAAAGCTTTTCTTATTCCTCCTATTTTCAATTAAAAAAAAATATTTTGCTTTAAAAAAATTAATGTTTTAGGTAGAAGTGTATTTACTACACTCTTTCTCTTTTATTTTTATTTTTATTTTTTTTCCGGCCATTTATATAAATTTATTTATGATGAATGTAAATTAAAAATTAATATAAAATACATTTTTAAAAGAAAATAATAAATTAATGCATTTATTTTTATATTTTAATATATCCCATTAAAGAGTCAATTGTGTGTTTGTGTTTTTTTTCTTTCTTGCTTCAAGTGTGTACTTTTGTATTTTTTCCAACTTGTCGGTTAATTTATTGGGGGAACATTTTTGTATTGTGTTGCCCATTAACGCCTATTTTTTCTTTTTCTTTTTTAAATAAAAATCAAAACATAAATAAATAAAAGTAATATAATTAAAACATAAATTATATATATATACTAATTCTTAATAAAATATATTTTTTATATCACATTAAAAATGCACATTAATTTTAGTACTATTTTTATTATATTTTTCCAAAAATGGAAACTTTTGTATTTTAATATTAATTTATTAATATGAGAGAACAAAAAATTAATTAAAACTGGAATCAAATTTTAATTTTTGTTAATTTTCCGGAAAGTTTATTTAATTACACTGTATTAATAGACACCTTTATTTTCTTTTGTATACTCTCCGGAAAGTTTAATAAGTATTTTATGTTTTTTAATTTTATTGTATTTTTTCCGGAATGTTTTAATAATTAGGTTGCTTTTGTATTTTTTTAAACCTTTTTAATTTTTTTTAGTTTTTCTATTTTTAGTTAATTAATTAATTAATTTTTTTTATCTATTAATTAAATATTTATATAAATTTGTTGCTTATCATTTAATTACCTTTAATTAATTTTTGCTTCAATAAATTACTTAAATCATTAATTTAAATAAACACACCTTTTTTTTAATTTTTCCTTTTCCTTCAAGCCTTATGATTTATTTTTTATTGCAATTTTAATTTGTTTTAATTTTTTAAAATTTATTTTCCGAAAAATAAAATTTTTTTTCTACAGTATTTGGTGATTCATTAAAAAAAATCTTTTTTTCTATTTTTATTAAATTTTAAAAATTCTGCCTTTCATATTTAATTATCTTCTTTTTCTTAAATTAAGAACTGTCTAAACATTTAAAAAAAAATATATTTAATCGGATTAGTTTCTTTTTTTATTATAGACTTTAAATAAAATTAAAAAAAAAGTTTGGAACGTGTAAGTGCAAAATTTTAAATTTGCTTCATCTGCGCATATATTAATCATTTTTAATATTAATTCCTCCTTATATATTATTTTTAATAAGAAAGTTTTATTAATTTCTTTATTTATTTATTAAACTTAAGTTTTTCCGGATTGCATACAAAAATACCAGTTTTTTAACCTTTTTTAGAAACTTTCCGGATTGCTTACAAAAATCAGAATTTTATTTATTTTGAGACTTTTCAGAACTCTTTATTTATTTTTGTATTTTTTACAATCAAAAATACACTTGACATTTTAAATTGTAAATATGTATTCTTTTAACGGCTAAGTTTTTTAATTTTCTATTTTGATACGTATTTAATATTAAAAAGGAGGATTAAAAAAAGATGCTTTTATAAATTCTAAAATAGCTTAATTATTATTTTTTTATTTTTTAATTAATTTTTTTAAATTGATTTTTTTTTCTTCAATTAAATAATTACTTTTTTTTCTTTATTTTATTTTAAGAGACTTTATTCTAATTACTATGAGACTCATTTCCTTATTATTATTTATTAAAAACACACACAAAGGGCTCATGCGCCATTATACTTTATATTTTTTTTTATTTAAATAAATTGACTGAAGGGACTTATTAAAGGCTCAAGAGTATAAAAAATATATAAAAATTGTATCTTAATTATTTTCTCAATTAAAAACGGCATTATACTCAAAAGAGAATTAAATAATAAAATAAATAATAATAGAGTGGTTTTAAACATTTCTGATCTAAACAAATTGAGCGTGTTTTTAATCTGACCTAAATATTTAATTTATTTTACTTATATATATTTTTAATTATTTTTAAACTTTTCCTGAAAGTTTTGTAGTTTCCAGAAGGTTATTATTTTTGTATTTTCTTGTTAGGTTTATTATTTTTGTGTTTTCTCGTTAAGTTTTTTATTTTTGTATTTTCCGGAAGTTTTAATTAATATTGTTTCCTTATGTTTCATTCTCTGTTATTATTACCTGTATTTTAAAGTTTTATTTTTTCATCTTCTCATAATTTCTAAAAATTATAACCTATAAAAAACGCTGTTATATATTTATCCCTTTTTAAGTAAAAAATCATTCAACCTAAACAAATTTGACAAACTATCTTTTTAAAAAAAAATAGTTGACGACCTCATTTTTGTTTTAATGCTTAAAACGCCACTTATCCCCTTTTAAGGTTTACTTAATTTTATTTTATTACTACTACAGTACAAAATTTTGGGATGGGCGAATGAACAAAAATTAAGCAGAGGGGAGGATATATATATTTAATAATATGTATGATGATGGGGATGAAAATTTAATTGTAAAAAAATTTTTTTAACAAAAAATTGGGAATTTGGGGAATTAATAGAGAGCATTTTGTTTGATGTACACACTTGCTTCAGTTATTTTCTTGTACCTTTTACATAAGTGGACATTGTAAAGTTGTCTTTATATAATTAAATAGAGAATTAAATTTGCTACATAATTTATAAATTTAATAATTTTTGATTTTTTTAAAGAAAAGTTTTGGTTAAAAAAGCTTTAAAACCTGACCAACTTGTTACTTTTTTGCCCATAACTTTTTTTCCTTTTTGATTAAAATTTTGATTTTCTAAAATTTTGTAGTAAATTTAATTCTCTATCGAATGGTATTAAATTTGTTTAAAAAAGTTCATCCATTCCTTATATATAATTTAAACACTGAACTGTCCGCGCATAGAAAACTGCCGAAAAGAAATGAATTATTTTGATCAAAAATTATTTTTATCCTCTCAATTGGTCATTTAATGGATATTTGGGGGATTTATAAAATAAAATAATTTAGAGGGATTTAAAAAAATATATTTTCTGAATTTAATTCATTTTGTTGTGTATAGATTGCAGGTAGTAATGGTAGCAGTAAACCTTTTTTTCTTCTCTTATTTATGGTCTACCTCATTTTTATTTATTTTCTATTATAATTTTATTTTATTATATAAATACGATCTTTTAATTGTAGATTTTATTTTTTCCTTTTTATTTAATGAGGAAAAATACATTTTAAAGGTATTTTTAATGTAAAAATAAACTTTGTTTTAATTATTTTGTATTTTCCGGAAAAGTTGTATTTGTTAGGTTTTAACTTTAATTGAAGGTGTTTCCGGAAAGTTTACTAACTTTTCTTGTAAAGTTTAATTTGGTAACTTTTGTATTTTTTCCGGATATTTTTTCCTTTGTTTTTTTCTTGTATTTTTCCTTTCTATTTTTTGTATTTTTTTTTTTATTTTTTACATTTTTAGAACAATCAAATTTTAATTCGATTTTATTTTTATTATTTAAATATATTAAAATTGTCTCTCCTTTTTACTACATTTTTTAATATTTTATAGAAAGGATATATATTATTTAATATAAATATTAATGTTGTGTAGTAGTAGATATATCGGATTTCCTTTTTAAACACAGCTAAAATGGAAAGAGGTGAGTTTTTCATTTAAAATAATAAAAAGAGAGAAAAAAAGAACAATTTTGCCTAATGGAATAAATATTAAATAATATATATATATTTTTAGCAAATAAATAATAAACAAATTAATTGAAAAAAAGAGCAATTTAATATACAATTTTTAATTTGCTTAAAATGGTGTCCATTTATTTTTTATGTTTTTCATTAAATTTATTCAAAATATTGAAACTTTATACTAACATTAAATATAATTAAAATAATTAATTTTTTAAGTTTTCCGGAAAGTTTTAATTTACGTGTTTAAAAAAATTTTCCGGAAGGTTTGTATTATTTTTTTGTTTTTTTCCGGGAAGTTTAAATTATATATATTTTTGTATTTTCTCCGTAAAGTTTAAATTATATTTTTTTGTATTTTCTCCGGAAAGTTTACACAATTTTATTTCTTTCCTTTCATATTTATATTTTGCATTATTTTTACAGGTAAAAATGGATAAATAATTTCTTTATTAAATTTTAGAGCTTCTCTCTTTTTTTTTCTTTTTTTTCATTTTATTTAATTAAAAATTATTTAATAATATTTTTTAATCTTTTTCTTTTTTCCTCTTTTAATTAAAAATAATAATAATATATTCCTGATTTTGGCCTAATTAAATTTTTTATTTTTCTCTTTTAAAACCCCTCTGTGCGCGAGACAATTATAATTATTTTATTATTTTGCACAGGGACACTATTTCATTTGCTTATTAAAAATGGATCTCTTTTTTTTAATTTATTATTAGCTTTTTAAATTTTGTTGACTAGGAGAAAAGGTCATCATTATTAAATTATTCATTTATATTAAATATTTGTTACATTTATTAATTTTTTCAAAATGTCAAAAGTCTAAAAAAATTTCAAAATGTCAACTAATAGAAAAATTAATTTTTTTAAATGTATTTATTGTCTTATTTTTTCTTTTTTACCAACTTTGTTTTGTGTTTTTCGCCTATTTGTCGCGCACTTTAATATATAAAACACAAAAACTTAATTTATTTAAAAACACTTTTTCTTTATGAAAAACACATTGCCGCATACTAAACATTTTTTGTGTTTTTATTAAAAACTTTGTTTTGTCGGTGTTTGTATTTTTGTAATATCCTAAAGGTTTTATTTTTTTCTTGTTTTTTTTTTTTTTTTTTGTATATCACCGCGGGTATAAATAAATAATAATTTTAAAAAATAATAATTTTTGCCCTAAGCCTTTAACTATTCGCTTTATTTTTTTTTGTTTTTTAAAGAAATTAAATAAATAATTTTTTTTTTAATATTAAAAAATTTGTTTTAAAAATATTTGACATTTAAAAAAATTAAAAAAAATATATTTTAATAGAAAAAGATTTAAATTTATTTTTAAACTTGGGGAGAAGGGATAAAGAACACAAACAACATGTCCACTGTTTTATTTATTTTTTAAATTTTTGGATAATTAATTTTTTTTAATGAAGGTACCATTAAATAGAGAATTAAATTTGCTACAAAATTTATAAAATTCAAAATTTTTTGTTTTTTTAAAGAAAAGTTTTGGTTAAAAAAGCTTTAAAACTTGGCCAAATTGTTACTTTTTTGCCTATTCTTTTTTGATTAAAATTTTGATTTTCTACAATTTTGTAGTGAATTTAATTCTCTATCGAATGGTACCAAATTTGTAAAATTTAATTTGCTAATTTTAAAGTTGCGCAATTTTTAAGCTTGCGATGTTTGCATGTTTCTCTTGGTTTTTACACCTTTCTTTTGACGCTTTTTTTTTTAAATTTTTTTCTTTATTTTATGTTTTGTTTTAAATTTTTTTAAAAGTAGTTCTATGTCGCAATATTTTTTTTAAATTACTTTGCTGTGAAAAAATTTTTTTTTAAATAATTTGACGCAAAAAGAGCTTATAACTTTTTTTAATCTTAAGGAGAATTGGGGTTTATAATATTATTTATTTATTATTATTTTAATTTGACTCAATATTTGTTTATTAAAAAATTTTTTTTAATTAAAAAAAAAATTGAAAAAAGTTTGTTTATTTAAATGGTGGTAGGTGTGGACAGTTCAGTGCTAAATCATTTTTTCTATGTATTTTTGTATTTTTTAATTTTTGTATTTTTTTTTACTTGGTAAAAATCAGAAAAAGTTTTTAGAATTAATAAAATACAAAACTTATTTTTGTATTTTATTAAAACTTGACAAGTTAAGTTTAAGTATAAGAGGAAGTTGTGTGTGATAATTTTGTATTTTTAAAAAAAAAGTTTTAAAAAAAAGTTTTATTTTTGTATTTAATAATATTTTTGTATTTTTTGTTTTCTCTATCTAAAAATATTAAAGTTTATTTAAAAAGTTTGATTTATTTTAAATTGTAATTGTTGACGCTCAACTGGCCAGAATTCTATTAATCCTTGTGTAATGTAAATAAAACTTTTTCTTCTTCTTAAAAAATTTTTTTTTGTGTAAAAAATAAAAGATTAATTAAATTTATGACTTGGAAAAGGAAAAAAAATTAAATTTTGTAATTAAAACGTCATAAAATAATTTTAAATAAAAAGAAATGTTTTGGAAGGATTAGGAGAAGAAAAAAAGGGGGTGAAGATTATTTTTTATTTTTACAAAAATGTTTGTATATTAAAATATTTATTTAAAATTAATTAAAATAATTAGCTCAATTAATTTTATTTTATTTAATTTTTAAATAATTAAAATAAATTAATTAAAAAATAGAGAGAGGGAAGGGGGGACTATTTAATTAATTTTTATTTTTTATTTTTATAAGGCAATTTAAATAAATATTATTTTTTTTCTTTTATTTTCTGACACGTGCCTAAAGAAAAAAAATTAAAAAAAAACAAAGAAATTGAGACATTTTTAATTTTTAATTATTTTTTTGGGAGGATATTTTAAGGCAAATTAATAAATATAATTTTGGGTATTTTTTATTGTTTTGCTTTTTTTTTGGCTTGAGAAGTTTTCTTCTTTTTTCTTTGTTTATTTTTTGAAGCAAAAAAAAGTTTTATTTTTATTTAAATATAGTTAAGTTGGTTTAAGGTCAGTTCACTCCCATCTTTATATTTAATGAATAAGTTGACTTTTTTGGGTTATTTTTGGTACTAATAAATTGTGGATATTTTAATTATTTTTTTAAACTATTTTATATAAAGGTTGAAATTTTTTTGTTTGTTTTTTGGTCACAACTTTTTTTATTTTTTGGCCATAATTTTTATTTTTTGCTATTTTGTAGTAAATTAAATTCTCTATCGAATGGTACCAAAATCATTAAATTAGGCCAATCGAATCGAGAGATACAGGTCTCGTACTGAACCGACCGCTAATTAGTTTTTGCGTTCTTTATTGTTTTGTAATTTGTTTTTTAATTTTTGACAGGTGTGTTTTCTTTTAAAAAACATTTTTTAAAAGAAAAGGCATAAAATCCCTCTTATTACCCCTCAGGGCAAAATTTTTGGATATTTTTTATCCATAAAAAAGAGCAATTTTTATTATAGTTAATTCTTTATTTTTTATTTTATTTATTTTTATTTATTGTGTTTTTGGTTTATATTAAAAATCAGAATAAATTTTGTTGTTTTGGGGGGTTGATTAAAAACACAAAAGAAACAATTAAAAAAAAAGAAAAAGTGTTTTGTTTGTAAAATACTCGCACGCTGGGAGCAATAAAGAGAAGAAGAAGAAGAGAGGGGATACTTTTTCTTCTCTTTACTTGGTGTTCTATTTGTTTTAAATATTTTGGCAGGTGCCAAAATATTTAATTTTATAATGTGTTAATTTTAATAATATTGTTTATCTTCTTCTCTATTTTTTTTTAAATTTTTTTTAATTTTTTAAAATTTTTTTTAATTTTTTGGAATTGAAAAAATCGTCATTTTTATTTAAAATAAATAAATAAAATAAATAATTTTATTTTATTTATTTTAATTTATTATTTTTAATTAACCTAATTGTGTCTGTTATATATTTTTTTAATTATTTTATATCCAATTTTTTCTTTATTTTTTTTATCTTCTTTTTAGTAAATATATTTATTTTAATTTATAAACAATTTTTCAGCTCATTTTTTTTTCTCTTAATTTTATGACGAAACTTTAATAAAAAATAGATTATTTTTTAAGCTTATCTAAACAAACAGATTTTCTTTTTTCTTATAAAGAATATTTTTTGTCTTTTTAATTGAGACATTTATCTTTGAAATTAATTTTTGTGTTTTTGTTGTTGTTAAGTAGATAATTGCTTTTAAATATAAAATACAGAAATCAGAATTTTTAATAAACATGAGAGTCAGAATTTTTTAAAAACACAAAAATCAGAATTTTTGAAAAACACAAAAACCAGAATTTCTAAAAAAACACAAAAACCAGAATTTTTAGAAAACAACAATTTATTAATTTTTTTAATCATATTATTTTTTCCTATTTTTGTTATACTAAATACATACACCAATTAAAATGACCATATAAAAAACAAGATAATTAATGGTGGCTTAAGTTACGTAAAAATGTGAGCTCTCCTCTTTCTATTTTTTTTTGTACTTTTTTCTAAATATTTATTTTGTGTTTCTAAGCAATAAATTGGGCATACTGCCAATTAATTAATTTTTTTTCTTTAAAAAAGATTTTTAATTAATTGTTAATTTAATTTTTAAGTTTTACTTTCTTTTGAATAATAAGAGGACAGTTCAGTTCTAAGTCTATAACTCTTGATTGGATTAACAGATTAAAATAAATTTGGTACCATTCGATAGAGAATTAAATTTGCCACAAAATAGTAAAAAATCAAAATTTTAAATAAAATGACAAAAAAGTTATAGGCAAAAAACTAACAATTTGGGCAAGTTTTAAAGGTTTTTTAACCACAACTTTTCTTTTAAAAATTAAAAAATTTAAAATTTCATAAATAATTGTAGCAAATTCAATTCTCTATTTAATGGTACTAAATTTGTTTAAAAAAGTTTGTTTTAAGAGTTTAAAAAAGGCTGGAAGTGAAGTGGCCGCACGTTGCGCATACTTACTTTTTTTTGTTTTGTAATTTTTTCTTTAAAATATTTTTATTTTATTCCGATTTTTAGACAACTTAATTCTCTATTTTTTTAATATTAAAAAAAATTATTTAATTTTATTTTTTAATTTAAAATAAAAAGCCGGCACTGAAACGACCCAATACACTTTTCATTTAAAGTTTATTAATTTTTGTATTTTAATTATTTAATTAATTTTTAATTAAAAAAAGGCTTGTATTTTCCTCTAATAATTAATTTAAAAAAAAAGAATAATTTTTTAATGAGGAAAGTAAGTCTCAACAAGTCGCGCCACGCCCTCTTTTTATATTTTTCTCTTCTACCATTTTTCTTTCTTTTTATGTTTTTAAACTCCGCCTTGTTTTTAGGAATGCAAATAGAACTTAAAAACACAAATTATATCCTCTATTTAATTATATAATTTATTTGTGTTTTTTCTTTTAAAATCAGAATTTATTTAATTTTATTTTTCTCTTGTTTTAATAATTATTTATTATTTTTTAAAAATACTCATATTTTATTTTTTATTTTATTTTAAATAATAATATCCTTTTTTTCTTGTTTTAAATAAATTCTTTAAATTTTTAAAATTACTTGTATTTTTTTAAAAAAATATTTTTGGGTTTATTTTATTTTTTTTTGTTGAGAAAAATTTTTGTAAAAAATAAATAAAAATAAAATTAATTATTTTTAAAATAAATTATTTAATTATTTATATTTAATTGTGGCCAATTTATTTATTTATATTTCTTTTTTCCCAAATGAATTTTTTTTGTTTTAATTTTTTTTCTCGAGTAAACGGCGGGAAGCTTTTTTATTTTTTTTTCTTCTTGGAAAAACTTTGTATAAATAATTATAATTTTTCCGCTCATTTATTTTTTAAATTTATTATAATTATTTAATTTTTGTTTATTTTTTAAGGTTTTTATTATTTTAAGCATTTTTCTCCTTTTAGTTTAGAAGAAGTTTGTAGCACAAGTTTATTTAAATTTCTGGTTTTGTGTTTTTGTTTTTTTAACAGAATTGTTTGTGCTACAAAACTTGGTGTATTTCAGAATTTCTGAAAAAGTTTTAAAAAAAGGTTGCAACAAAAAGTTGGTGTTTTTTGTATTTTTCAAGTTTTGATTGACCAGAATTCTTTGTTTTTAATAAACTTGAAATTCTGATTTTTGTATTTTTGTTGTTGTTTTAGTTTTCTATTAAAAAATACAAAAGCGCAGAAAAATAAGTTCCAAGTTTCAAAAGTTTAAGGATTTTACTAAAACATTTGCGCATGCATTTTAACCGTCATTTTTTCCTCTTTTTCTTTGCGTCAATAAAGGCAATTAAAGCTTTATTTTGCATAAATTTGGCACGAAATTTGTCAACATGTATAAAAATTACACTAATGAGTTAATTCATAATTTTTTAATTTTTATTTTTTTTAATTTGTTGAAGGGGGAATTTTTTACTTCCATGGAGACTTCATTATTTTTTTAAAAATAATTTTTGTTTAATTTAAATTGTTTTCTAAAATTTTGTTTGATATATAGGCTAATAGAGAATTTAATTTGCTACAAATTTATATAAAAAATAAAATTATTTTTATTTTTTTTTTAATAATGTTGAGGTCAAAAAATGCTCGAAAATACCCCAAAATTCTACTTTTTTGGCTTCAACTTTTTTGTAACATTTTCTAAAATTGTGAAATTTTTGTATTTTGTAGCTCTTTTTATTCTCTATCGATTGATATCAAAAATATTTTTATATCTCTATTGGTTGTTGTTTTATAGGGTTGGCGTTGAAGTGACCTTTTTCTTTTTTCTTTAAATTTTTTTCTTTAAAAATTATTTACGTTATCAGAAAATTAAATAAATATATTTAAATATTTATGCATTAAATTAATGATGAAATTAAATGAATCGTAAATAATATTATTTTTTTTTTAATTAACGCACTTTAAAAAAAGAAAATTTTTTTTTTTGCGTGTTTAAGTCAACGAAAAATTAATTTAAAATAAAAAGGAGAATATTAAATTGTTTATTTATTTTAAATAAATTATTTTAATTTGTTTTAAAAATTAATAAAAATCACTTTTTTTATTTTATTAATTTTTTTATTTTTTAAGACAAAATGCCAAAAGTTAAAAATGTCAAAAACTAAAAAATTGATTTTTTAAAATTTTTTTCATAACGCCAAAATTACAAAATGAAAATTTCTAATTTTTTAATTTTTGTTTCAGAATTTTTATTTGCCTTTTCTTCTTTATTCTTTAATTAAATTATTTTAAAAACAGCAACGACGCCGTCAACAAAATCGGCGCAATCGCCGTTACCATCATCATCACCTTCAAGCACCACAAAAGGGCACAAAAATAATAAAAATAAAAATTCTTTTGAACAAGCTAAAAAAATTGGAAAAAAAGAAGAAATGGTAGCTAATGTTGTGGAACATTCAAAGCTTCAAGTTTTGTCTAATAAACAAGAGGTTGGAATTTTTTTGAAACATTGAAAGTAAAAGCGTCAAAGTGGTGAACCACCCAAATTTAATTTTGTATATCTCTCAAATTAATTGTTCATTTTTTATAGTTTTGGTACCAAATGATAGAGAATTGTAATGTTTATTTGAGTTAATTTAAATTTTAGTTTTATTGAATATTGCTCTAAAGTTGGAGGTTAAAAAGTGTCAATTTTGATGTTTTTTGAAGCTTTTTTGCTTGTATCTTTTCTTCTCTTTTGCCTAAAAATTAAATTTTTTGTTATTTTATACTGAATTAAATTCTCTATCGATTGGTACCAAAATTATTTTAATTGGTCAATCCGGTCGAAAGTTATGGGTCTAGTACTGAACCGTCCGATGTTTTAATTAACAATTAAACTTTCTTAAAATTAATTTCATAATGGTAACTATTCAAAACAACTAAAATACATTAAAAATACAATTTTTAAGAAATCAAATGACCAAAATGCCCAATCTTTCAAAACGCCAACAAACGAAAATCTTCTCATTTCGGAACAACAATCACAGCAACAATTACAACAAATGTTTTGCCAATTACAACAACAATTTTTGTCAAATTTTGCAGCGGAGCAGCAAGCGTCTTCTAATTTAAATAGTTTAATTGAAGCAAGTTGTTCACAGCAACAACAACAAGCATTCTTCTCTTCTGCTGCAGGTGCTGAACAGGCCTTAGCTTTGTTTGCTGCTGCAACAAGTGGACAGCCTGGTGAAAATTTTAAATTTAATTTTGAAGTATTTTAACTTTAAAAATGGCACTGAACCGACCAAAATTTTTTGGCAATGAACCGACCATTTTTGTGTCAAATAATTTTTTCTTCTTTATAGATTCTTTTCTTAAACAACTTCCTTCTTCAACAATTTATTCAATGTTTCCAACTTCGACAACAACAACCACAACAGGCGGATTTTTAGATTCACAACAACAACATCAATTATTTTCTTCTCAACAACAAGACATTGCCAACCTTTTTCTTCCTTCAGTTTTTGCTGCTAATAATTGCAATTCTTTGCAACAAAATATTTTTGATGAATCAAAAATTTTATCTGATGCTAATTTGGCTGAAAATAATTCTTTGGTTTCATCTCCTCAAATGGTTGGTTTATTTTTTAATTTAAAATGTATCCTTGCGCCCAGTTCAGTTCTAAGCTTATAACTCTGGAACAGATGGGTGTTTAGAAATACTTTTGATATCATTCGATAGAGAATTGCATGGGCTACAAAAATGCAAAATATTTTAATTTTTGATTAATTTATAGAATTGTTATAGTCTAAAAAGTGACATTTTAGTCATTTTTTAAGGTTTTTTGACACAACTTTTTTACTCTTTTGTCTAAAATTTTGAAATTTTTATATTTTATAGTAAATTTAATTCTCTATCGAATGATATTAAAATCATTTAAAAAGGTTGATTTTTTCCTGAGTTATGAAGCTTGCGATGAAGCGTCCATTTTCATTTTTGTCTTTATTTTAAGCTTTTTTATTTTAGAGTGATGTTAGTGGAGATAATAAACAGTTCAAAACAGAACTTAACGATATAGAAGACAATGGTATAAATTTTTATTGTTTTATTTTTAATTTAAACAACTATTTTAGGCCTTTATTCACCTCCACCAAAACGAAAAAATCCAAGATCTTCTTCTGACCGTTTTGTCCAGAGAAAATCTTCTGAAAATTGTGAATTGAATAATTTGGTAAATAATTCTACTAATAAATCATTTTTGGATTGGCCTATTGAAGAACACGAAGATTTAAATAATTCTTCTTCTTTGAATGATGCTTGTGGTAGTAGTGGAAATTGTGGGGGTAGTGCTAGTGGAACAGGTGGAGGTGGAGGAAATGGAAAACGAAAACAACGACGTTATCGAACCACCTTTACTTCTAACCAATTAGAAGAGATGGTAAATTGATAAAATTTATTTTTAAAAAATTTGGTCGGTTCAGTGCCGGCACTCTAAGTTGTGTTGATGAACCGACCTCCTTTAAAATGTTTCGAAATATTAAAAAAACTTTTTTTATTTTAGGAAAGAGCATTTATCGTACATATGTATCCAGATGTTTACACCAGGTAGATTTATTTTAATATAATTTCTCACAAATTAATAAGCTTATCATTTAAAAAAATCTTTAAAAAAAATAAAGAAAAAGGAAACCCAAAATAAGGAAATTAAATCTCCTTTAATTTAGTTAAAACAACTTTTTTTTCTTTTCTTTAAATTGCTTTATTTTTATTACTGTAATCCTCTTTTTTCTGCACACTATTTTCTTTTCTCTAAAATGCTCTTTAAGAAAAATAAACTTTTTTTAAAGGGCATTGCTAATTAAATGACGCTTACAGTTTTTGCTTTATAACTCTGTAAATATTCGTCCAATTAAAATACTTTTGGTACCATTCGATAGATAATTAAATTTGCTACAAAATTTATAAAATTTAAAAATTTTGGTTTTTTAAAAGAAAAGTTGTGGTTTAAAAAAGCTTTAAAACTTGGCCAAATTGTTAGTTTTTTGCCTATAACTTTTTTTCTTTTTTGATTAAAATTTTTATTTTCTTCCATTTTATAGAAAATTTAATTCTCTATCGATTGGTACCAAAATTATTTTAATCGGTCAATCCAGTCAAAAGATATAATTCAAACACCGAACCGTCCTCACTTCTAAAACCTTTTCTTTTTTAAATTTTAATAACAAAAGAAGCTTCTTTTTAATTTAATTTGAAGCATTTTATTATTTTTAAGTACTTTATAATTTCTAAGCAATTATCTTTCCCTTTTGTATTTTCTCTTATGGACCGCTAAACTTTTCCCAAAAATTATTTCTTTAAAAAAGAAAAATTGCGCGCAAATTTTAATTTGTTTTTGGGAAGAAAAAATAAAAAGAATAGCGGCAATATTTTTATTTTTGGCCAACTAATTGCCCTAAGGCCTTAAAACAATTTTCTTTTCTTTTTTGGTGGGCGCCTTTTTTTTATAAAAATTAAGGAATGGCTCCGGAAATTGTTTTAACTTGTGTCTCCTGTTTATTTTTTACCGAAAGAAATGTAAGGGGAAAACTGTACAGGAAGTTGAGGTTTTTGCTTGCTTTTAAAGAATTGTACTGTGTGTGGTATTTTGTGGTTAATGTCTCCTTTTCCCTTATAACTCTGGAACAGATGGGTGTTTAAAAATACTTTTGATATCATTCGATAGAGAATTGAATGGACTACAAAACTGGAAAATATTTTAATTTTTGATTAATTTATAGAATTGTTATGGTCTAAAAAGTGGAATTTTTTGTCATTTTTTAAGGTTTTTTGACCACAACTTTTTTACCCTTTTGTCTAAAATTTTTAAATTTTTATATTTTATAGTAAATTTAATTCTCTATCGAATGATATTAAAATCATCTAAAAGGGTTGATTTTTTCCTGAGTTATGAGGTTTGCGATGAAACGTCCAGTTGCGAAAAACTCTGTAGTAACTAGGCAATTAACAAATAAAACTTATTAAAACTAAAAACCCTTTTTTCTAATTGGTTTATGCGGGAAGTAATTCAAAAAGAAAAGTAAAAATTGTTTAAAAAGACATTTTACCAAATTTGGTGTCTTGCTTGTTTAAAGTAATAAAGGCGCAATTGGACCGCACTTCCTAAACAAATAATTTAAGTAGTAAATATTTTTAAAAAGGTAAAGAAGTTAATGGGTTAATTCGTTCCTTTCTTAAAAAGAAAATGTGTACATTAATGGCCATTTATTATTTTATTTTTAAATATTATTATAAAAGAAATTTGGGAGCAACAAAATTGGGACACATTTATTAAAGTCTTTTTATATTTAGTTAAATTGGGTATAGTAAAAAGGGTTTTTTAATTTAGAAAATAAACTTGAAGCAAGAATTAAAATAAACTTGAAGCAAAACAATTAATAAATTTAAAAATAAATTAAACTTGAAGCAATCGTAAATAAAAAAACTTGAAGCAAAACAGTTAATAAACTTGAAAATAAATTAAACTTGAAGCAATCGAAAACAAAAAAACTTGAAGCAAAACTCAAGTTTCTAAACTTTAAATAAATTAAACTTCAACACAAAACTATAAACTAAACTTGATGCAAAAACAATTAAATTAAACTTGAAGCAACTTCTCTTCTGCCTCATTTCTAATTTCATCATCAATTTCTACTATTTTATTAATATTTTTAGAGGACAAAAAAAAATTAATTTTAAATGCATATGTAAATAATATCTCCAAATTCAATCTAAAATAATTATTTATTTTTCTCTTACCAAAAATGTCAAATTAAATAATTTTTCTTTTTTTTTCTTTCTCTTTCCTGTCATAAAAAAAATAAAACAATTAAAAATTTAAAAAATAAATATATTTTGGCAAAAAATAAAGCTTTTTAATATTATATTAGTTTAGTCCATCCATCAAATTAAAAAAAAGAATTTTTTTAATTAATTAATTTTTGGAAAAAATTAATTAATTAATTAAAATTAATTTTAGAAAATTGAGACTATTTTATAGTATATAATTAAAGCAATTATATTTATTTAATTCTTAAAAATTAAAAGAAGGAAAAAATTTTCGGTCTTTTCCTTTTAAAAAGTCATAAAATAATAAACACAATTTAACGAGTAAAAATTTATTTTTAAGGACACATACAATTGCAATGGCAATTAGTGAATATATATGTAGAAAAAATAAAATAGGTTAGAGATAGAATTATTGTCGGCAATATATAAATGTTTTTCATTTTTTAACGATGATGAAAAACGGTGGTAGGGGGAAGTAGTCTCAACTGGCACCTGTTGTTGTTGTTTCGCTTATTTTATGAAATTATAAATGAATAAATTAGAGAGAGATAAAATTGTAATAAATAAAATTAGGAAAAATAAATGGTATTGATTTGAGGGATTTTAAATATAAAAAATAAACTTGAATTGTAAAATTATCAATAATAAAAAATAAACTTTAAAATAAAATAAACTTGAATTGTAAAATTATCAATAATAAAAAATAAACTTTAAAATAAAATAAACTTGAATTGTAAAATTATCAATAATAAAAAATAAACTTTAAAATAAAATAAACTTGAATTGTAAAATTATCAATAATAAAAAATAAACTTTAAAATAAAATAAACTTGAATTGTAAAATTGTAATTATAACTAGGTTTACTTTTAACTTTAAAAACAAACTTTAAATAAAACTTGAAAATTAAATAAACTTAATAATTAACTCTTTTTTTTCAGAGAAGATTTGGCTAGCAAAGTAAATCTAACAGAAGCTCGCGTACAAGTTTGGTTTCAAAATCGCCGTGCCAAAATGCGAAAGAATCAACGTTCACTTGACCAACAGGGTCGTCTTCACCCCCATCCATATGCTTCTGCTGCTTCAAATCCTTATTCAGTTTTGTTAGCAATGGCTGCAAATGCTGCTAATATTGATAACAACAATAATTATTTGGCAGTTGCTACAATGGCCGCGCTTGCAGCAGCAAATAATAATGAAAATACTGAAGCAAATAATGTATTGGGAAATATTTCAGAGCAACAGTTAACTAATGCTACAGGTAAATAATGTTTAAAATAAACTTATTTTACAATTGTAAAAATAAAACTTGAAGAAGCAAAACTTATATTGTAAAGTTTATTTATTTCTATTACAAAATTTATTTATTTTTACAATTGTAAAAATAAAACTTGAAGAAGCAAAACTTATATTGTAAAGTTTATTATACTATTTCTAGTACCAATAATGCCTTTACTTTCATCATCTTCCCCAGCTGCTCTTACAACATCAAAACCGCCAACATCTCCATCTATTTGTCAACAACCAAAACGTTCTTCTAGTGGAAGTAATATTGTTGGAGATAATAAATATTCCCCGCCATTGGATAATCGAACAACAAAATCAAATATTAGCAGCAGTGATGGAGAAACACCTTTGTCAAAACAGCAACAAGTTTTATTTTAATTTAATATTTAATTTTAAAAATTTTTAGCATTTTAATTTTTCTGATATTGCCTCCCTTGCTTCATTACAATCAACTTCTTCACATTTGAAGGTTGAAGAAGAGAGTAGTGATAATGTTAATTGTCCGACAAACTTTGCTTCAACTTCCTCATCTGCTTTTCAATCACCTCCGCCACTTCTTGTTAACGGTAGGAAAAAATAAACTTGAAACATTTAAAAATAAACATGAAACACATTTAAAAAATAAACCTGAAATACATTTTAAAAATAAACCTGAAATACATTTTAAAAATAAACATGAAATACATGTAAAAAATAAACTTGAAATACATTTAAAAAAATAAACTTAAAACAAAGTTTTAGATGTTAATTCTTTTCCTCCTTTGTTTTACCCTCCATCAACTATTGCTACTACTTCTGTTTCTTCTGATTCAATAGAACAGCAACAACTTATTTCAACATTAAATGCAAATCCTTCTATATTTCAGCATTATATGCAGTTAATATATGGAGAAGAAAAAACGACCAAAAATGAGTTGAAGCAAGAGGTGGAGGAAAAAGAAGAAAATATTTAATTAATTAAAATAAATTATAATTTAATTATTTTTAAGCAATACATTCTTTTTTTGAAAATTTAAATTATGTATATTTATATATAGTTTTTAATTCACCACAAAAAAATCTTTTTTTTTTTTTATGGACACCACTGACGCAATTAAATGTTTAATTATATGAGCTTTAAACCACAGCCATTTTTATTTTTATTTTAGGTTCACTTTCAGAGAACAACACATTTTCAATTTTTAATATTAATAATACTCTTCTTTTATTAAAAATAAGTAATAAAAAGTTTGATTTGTTTATTTATATATTTTTGAAATTATGTTTATTTTATTCATTAATAATATATCTTTTGAGAACAAATGCATTTGTAACTTTAATAATTTTTAATTAACTTTTTTTTAAAGCATTTAGTGAAGCAGAATGGAAATAAATAAACTTGAAGCAAAATGAAGATAAATAGACGAAGAAAAATTGAGATCAAAAACCTGAAGCAAAATGAAGTAAATAAGCTTGAAGCAAAAGAAATAAACTTGAAGCAGAATGAAGTAAATAAGCTTGAGGCAGACGGAAGTAAATAAACTTGAAGCAAAAGAAAAAATAAACTTGAAACAAGAGAAATAAATAAACTTGAAGCAAAAGAAATAAATAAACTTGAAGCAAAAGAAATATATAAACTTGAAAAGGAATTACAAATTGTAAACTTAAGAAATAGTATAAAAGAAAAGGTTTTTTTTTTATTCAGTATTTAAAATATTTATAAAATGAATTCAGATATTCCTCAAATTTCTAAAGAAGTAAAAGATGATGACGAATCAATATCAGATGATTATGCTCATAGAACTGAATGAATTATTCAAGGTATGCACTGAATTTTAATTTATATTTATAAATTCCATCTTTTTTGGTTTTTTTGGAAATTTATTTTTACATTAAAAATTAAATATTTTCTCTTTAAATTTCAAAAATCAAAAGGAATTTAAAATTAAAGTTTAATTTAATTCTATTTAGTTGGAAAAATATGTTGACGTTTTTCTCCTACATTTTGCCTGTATTAATACTCCATTATTTAAATTTTATTATCGTCAATTGTGGGTCTCCTTTAACAATAACAGGTTTATTATTTTAATTAAACTTTTATTTAATTGTTGTTTAGGGCCTTGTCAAGACGGTTTATTTTATTACCAACACTATGCAGTCTATAAATGCATTGATGGACACAAAATGATTCAAAGTTTGTTCTTTCTATTTTTTAAGGTTTTAAAGGCTTTTATGTTTAGACTGTGTGCCATTAAATGAACCACATTCATTAGCAATTGCTATAAACACGACTTACATTACTCCACATTTTAGGTCTATTTGTGTTCAATATTCACCTGATAGTGTCCAATATATTAGAACACGTTTGTTTTTAATTAATTAATTTATTTTTTTTTTTTTTAAGATTGTGTTGAGGGTACGAAATTTATGAAGCCAAACACAAGCTTAGAGTTTGCAAATAGACGGGTTGAATGCTTATTTGACCAAAACATTCAGACTCTTCGCAAATTAATAGTTTACAAAAAAGGTTTAAATATTTTAAAGTTGTTTTTATGTTTTTTAGTTCGTCGTATCTGCCGGCACAAAAAGGATAAAAAATTGGAGGATAATGTCCATTATACTTGTCGGCAAAATGCTTACTGGCCAGACTGTAATTTACCCTTTTTTATTAAAGTTTATTTATTTTGTTTTGTACAAACTTGAGTTTACAAAACAAAGTTTATTTTTATGTGTTTATTTAAGTTTGTATTTTTCAAGTTTATTTTAATGTGTTTATTTTTAGGTTTGTATTTTTCAAGTTTATTTTTGTAAAATACAATAATATTTTAAAGTTTATTTTTTAGATTGTGTTAGTTTAAACTCTACAAATGGTGCTGAATTACAATTGAAAATAGGCGCTCAACAATCTGATGGATTAAATTATATTTTTGAATGCAAATTATTTAAAGTTTCAACTTCAAACAATACAACATCAACAGTTAGTTTAAACAAAGGGAAAAAGAGAAAGGCTTTGCCTCCTCCAAACAAAGTTGTGCTTGGACCTATTCGTATTATTTTAATTTTATAAATTTTTATTTATTTTTAAAGGTTGTATTCATTATTTAAATTCTTCATCATTACCCGTAACAATTGAAATTGGCCATCAATTAGAATTTTCTGAAGGAAATGTAATTGTTTATTGTCTAAATAATAGTGGATGGGCAAAGAAATTGTTCCTTCCCAAAGGTTTGATTTTCTTTTAATAAACTTGAGAAAGTCTAAATGTTTTAAAGCTCCCCAAGTGTCCGCTGACTGTCTTCTTTCAATTGGTCAAAATCTTTACTCTTGCCATGGATTTGTTTACCGTTGGTCTTTATTGAGTCAAATAGAATTGGTTGGATGTGTTGATCCTTTAAATTTACTTAATTGGATTCCATTGGGAAAAAACTTTACAGCAGAAGAAAGTGTTCTTTTAGAATGCAGGAAAGAAGGATTAAAACATTTGGGTAAATTAAATAAAATTAATTAATAAAAAAAATATTTTTAGGATGCAAAAGTTCTTCAGGAAAGCATTTAAAATTTGGAGAAAGTGAAGGCAATCCTGCTGGAGGTGAAAATGGTTTATTCGAAAAATGTGAGGAAGGGAAAGGATTAATTAAATATTTTGGTTTATTTAATTTCTTTTTTTTAATATTTAAATTTTTATTTAAGAAACTTCTTGTAAAATTCCTGGTAACGTTGTCATTTTACCAGACCATTTCGTTATTGCACCTTTAATTAGTGGAACAAATCTTAAACTTAGACTCTTCTGTGAACAGAGACGATTGTTGCTGGGAAGTAATTTGACTGATAATTTGAATAACAAAGGTTTGTAGATTTACAAAAATAAATAAACTTGTACAGTACAAAACTTAAATTTATTTTAATTGTTTAAGTGTTTGTAATCTAGAAAATACTTGAGTTTGTATTTTCAAGTTTATTTAAGTTTAATGGTTTGTAATCTAGAAAATACAGTTGTTTGTATTTTCAAGTTTATTTAAAGTTTGTTTTTTAATCCAAGTTTTGTACTGTACAAAATACAATCTTAAAACTTAAGTTTATTTTAAATTGTAGCATTCTGGTATGTCACCATACATAGAGGTATTTTCACTCAAGTTTAAGCTTATAAAATATCCTTTTTAAGATTGTGTTGACAATCAAGGAAAAATAATTCCAATTGGAGGGTTTTCTTACTATAAAAATGTAAAAAATATTTAATTAGTTAAATTTTTTCTTTAAAGAATCAAAATATAGTCACAGCAGAATTTTGTTTACCAAACGAAGTAAAAGTTGAAAAACCTATTGGATGTAATTTTGCTTCACAAAAGTTGAAAATAACAGAGAAAGTTGTAAACAGTAATGATTTATTTCAATGTTTTCCGAATGGAGAAATGGTCAAAATTGGATGCTTTTTTGAACCCAAAAATCTGACAATGGTTTTGGGGCAAATTGAACCTTTTAATGATGATAACCACAATATTTTAATTAATTGTGAAATTAATTCTACTGGAATTTCCTTTAAAAATGGAGGTTTTTTTTAATTTAATTAATTTTATTTAATTAATTAAATTTATTTAAAGTCAAAAATTGTGTAAAGGAGGAGACGGGGGAAGAGTTTCCTTTCGGATCGACTGATGAAAATTCCGATTCTATTCGTACTTGTGTTAGAAAAATTGAACCAGAGGTGCATGGAGAATGGGAATTGACACGTTTATTTATTCTTTTAATTTTAAAAATTAATTCTATTTTTTTTAAGATTGTCTTTTTGGAACAATAAAGGTCCCTAAAGGAAGTTGTTTTTTTAATATAACTAAAGAAGAAAATAAAAAAGAAACAATTTGTAAATTAAATGAAGAAGAAGAAGGGTTAAAAGGAGAGTATAAATTATGTGAACAAGATGAGAATTCAAAACCAGTATTTTTGGATGCAAGTTATCAGTATTGTTCTCCAAGTCAAGTAATTAAAGCAACAGACCAATATGGGCAGATTTTGGAAACTCAAATTGAGAACTTTAAAAGAAAGAATTTTGAATGTAATTATGATGTAAGAAAATTTAATTAATTTAATTTTTAATTTTATTTTTAAAGTGGAGACCTAAGCCTTTACCTATTGAATTAGAAGCAACAGAGAATAAGGATGAAATGAGTGATGAATATATTGATGAATATTCTGATGAAGAAGAAGAATTAAAAACAGCAGAAGAAATTGAACTTAATAAACAAAAAATACATTTAAAAAAAGTTGAAATAGAAACACAAAATGTGTTGCCTCAAACTAATACTACAAAACAAAGTTTTAATGTGTTGACGATTTCACAACAGGATGTTCTTTCAAGTGATGCACATTTGGAAGAAAAAAATAAACTTGAAAATTTAATAATAAAAGAAACAAACTTGATACCGACAACTACAGAAGAAAACACAATTGAACTCAATTTTACAACTGTTGTAAAATCTGAATTAAATAAACTTGAAAACGTAACAACTGAAGCAATTCTGATAGCAACAACTACTGAAGAAAATAAACTCGAAGAAAATAAACTTGATAAAAACTTGACTACAATTGTAAAACTTGAAGAAAGTATTCCTAAAATTAAACTTGAAAATCTGATTGAAATAAACTTGGAAGAAAATAAACTTGAAAACTTGACGACAACAACTACAATAGAAACAACTTTTGAAGAAACAAAACTTGAAAACTTGATTTTAGAAGAAGAAGAAATTCAACTTGAAAATAAACTTGAAAATAAACTTGAGACAAGCACACCAACAATATTAAATAATACTTTCCCAAACCAAACAATAGAAGAATTTACAGAAGGAATAATTGAAGAAGTTTTACCATTAACAACAACTGCTTTACCTTCAATTGAAAATAAAACGGAAGAAAAGGTGAACAATTTAATTATTTTTTATCTTTTGTTTATATTTTTTATTTTATTTTGTCTTTTGTATTGTTTGAAGTTTTTATAAATTAATCTAAACATAAAAGAAAGTTTTAATTAAACAAAAAGAAATCAGAATTTTAAATAAACTTAAGTATTAATTAAACTGTTTTAAATCAGAATTTTGAACAAACAAACCTTGTAACAACACATTTATCATTGAATATGTTGAACGAACAAAAACCTGAAGCAGAATTTAATGAAACTGTATTTTCTAATTAATTAAAAATTTAATGTTTAAAACATTTTCAGAATTTAAATAAAACTAAAATTGTTTTGAATAGCAGTTTTGATGAAGAAATATTTGAATTAACAAATTTTGAGTTTCCTTTGTCAGAAAAAGAATATGAGGCAACAACGGTTAACCCAAAATCTGATTTATTCATTTTCAATGCTTCAGAAGAGAAAATTGTACCAGAGGTTAAGTTAATTAATTTTAAAAATACTTTAAATAAATTATAGGAAACAAAAGTATTAGATCGTACATTCACTGAGCCTACCCCTGAGCTTGTTCCTGTTCCTGTCCCTTCTCCTTCTAATTACAATGAAGCTATTGAATTATTATTACAAGTTAACTTGGAAAAAACAGTCAAATCACAGCTTTATACTACTAAAGGTTTTATTAATTAAAAATTAATAAATTAATTAAATTTAAGTTTATGAATGTCGAAATAGGCTTTCTGAACATTTTTGTTCTGCATTCAAGTCTATGTGTCTTTTCCCAACAGGAGATGGTGCAATTAAATCAATTAATCTATTTCATACACTTAATTATTTAAGACACTTTATTGGAGGAAATAATATGCGGGTAAGTTTATAAAACATTTTATTAAGCTTAATTTAAGGCAAACTTACATTTTGCTATTAATTTTCTAAACACTGGACTAGCAAAATCACCTATTGATAGACAACTACTTACAAAAATTATTTATGTAAGCTAAAATAAACTTGAAACAATTTTTAATTTAAAAATAAACTTGAAACAAAATACAAAAATAAATACAATAGAAAAAATAAACTTGGAATAAAATACAAAAATAAATACAATAGAAAAATAAACTTGAAATAAAATACAAAACTTTAATTAATAGAAAATTGGAGCACTTCTTAATCTCATTCCATCAGAAGACGATTTGGCTGAATTATTGCTTTCTGCCGAAGGAGGTCCCATAATTGAAAGAATGTTGAAATTAAAAAAGGAAGCAGCTTATCAATGTGGATTATCTAGATTAAAGTAAAAATAATTTTAAATTTTAAATATTTATTTTAAAGTTGCAATGCACCTTCTACTTCCAATTTTATTGCTTTAAGATGTAAGAAAAAATGGCAAAATTGTGTAAGGGAAAGTTACTCAAAATTAGCAAAGGAATTTGGTTGTTTAATCTATTTTTTAATTTAATTTTTTTAGAAATTCTTCTTTGGAATTTTCGAACACAATTAGGTCCTTACCCTCATGGTGCTATTTGGATTCTTTGTGCTAAAACATGTGGTCATTGTTTACCTGTTGCAATTGCTGATGGAGTTATTGATAGTTGGAAAGAGTATAAAATAAATTAACTTGAATCTGGAAAGTAAACTTTAAATTACTTAAAATACAAAAATAAACTTTAAAATACAAAAATAAACTTAAACTTACTTAAAATACAAAAATAAACTTAAAATACAAAAATAAACTTTAAAATACAAAATTACAAAAATAAACTTTAAATTACTTAAAATACAAAAATAAGCTTTAAAATACAAAATTACAAAAATAAACTTAAAAACTTTAAATATAAAAAAATACAAAACCTGTTAAACACAATTAAATAATTATTTTCAACTTGTTTCAACGGTGAATAAAAGACCACGAATTTCAAGAATTGCAAGCAAAGTAAATAACATAATAATAAGCTAATTAATTTAATTATTAAACTATTTAAAATATTTACCAACTGCATATATTCACCAAAAATAAACGAGAAAGAAATTGCTGCATCTTGAAATAAAGATGATTTTTGCATTTTTAATAAAATACAAAACTTTAAACAAAATACAAAACTTGAAATAAACAAAACTTTAAATAAACTTGGAATGTGTTTTCCCCTACAATAATAAATAAAAACTTAATAAATAAAGTTTGAATAAAAATACAAAAATAATTTAAATAAACATGAGAGAGCGCTCATTCCATTGTGTGAATGATCATTCACACTGACCTAATTTTAACAAAACTAGTAAAGCAGAGAAAATACAAAAAATAATTCGGGAATATTTTATGACAATTTAAAGTTTTAACAAACAAAAATAAATCGATTAAAAAAATTAAATAAAACCTTAAATATCTATGGACATTAAGCGCCCAGTTCAGTGCCGAATTCTGATCCTTTGTTTCTAAAAATTTTTTAAATTTTTAAAAATATTTTTTAAACAAAAAAAAACCTTTTTTAATATTTTCTTCTCCATTTCTTTTTAATTCTAAATTTGCTAACAGGAGCAAAACGTTTATGTCTCATATTTAATTTAACAAAATTTCCTTCTTTTTTGGTTCTTTTAATTCTAGAAATTGTTTTATTTATTTTTTTTTCTTCTTTAATTTCTTCTTGTTCTATTTCTTGTGTTTTTTCTTCAATTTCTTCTTCTTCAGTTTCTTCCATTTCGTCGTCTTCCTCTTCTTCTTCATCAGAGTCTTCTTCTTCTTCAAACTCTTTTTCTAAATTTGATTTAAATTAAAAGAATTAATCAATTATTTAATTTAAATTAAAGGCCTTAAAGCCCTCAAAACTAATTTAAATTTAAAAGAAGGGAAAAGAGTTGGAATTTTTTTTAAATTTTGAGGAAAATTGCTTCCAACTTTTCAAGGTTTATTTAACAACACAAACCTTTGGGAAGTAGAGAAGATTAAGAAAGAGCTAAAAAAGAGTTTGTTTAGCTCTAAATAAGTCTGTAAAGCCCAGGCCTTTTAAATTAAAGAAAAAAGAAAAACCTGGAGTTCTCAGCAAATTTCCAATATTTCTACAAACAACAGGTCTAGTTAACATTCTTGCAGGTGAAGGAGTCTTTAAGTAATTAAGAGAAGCACTCGAACAAGGAGAAGAAAGAAAACCTTGCCAATTTTTTAGTGGAGAATTAAAATCAATTTTGGACGGTCTTTGAAGATTTAGTGGAGGAAGAACAGTTGGAGAAGAATTTTGAAATGCTGGTTCAACATTTGAGGACTTGAGTAAAAGAAAAAAATGAGTAGAAGGCAAAAAAATTGGTTTTTCTATTTATGGTCACTGTCCGCAAATGTTGTCCGCAAATTTAATTTTGAAGTTAAAAAGTTTAAGGAAAGTATTCTATGGACAGAACTTTAAAACTGTGGTCCCTTTACCTCACAATCAATAAAATAAACCCTTTTATTTAAAGAATACCAATTTCGGCCTTCTCTTCACTGGGGACATAAATTCTTCGTCTTTCAATTCGTTCGGCTTCAGAGTCAATTTTTTACGTTTTAGAGGCATCTTTAGAGATGTAGAAGTTTGTTTCATGTTAAACATAATGAATGTGTTTAGTTTAACTATCTAAATATGAAGAAATTAGAAATATTATTTCTGAGACTCTAATGTCCAATTTCTTTAAAATTTTATTTTTAAACTAAAAAACCTAAAAAAATAAATTAAAAAAGGAAGAAAACAGCAATCTAAGAAGAAATGCAAAATTAAAGAACTAACAATCAAAAGAAAAATAATAAAAACAAAATTGGCGCTTAAATTGGGAAGAAATTGTTTGTTTATAATCAATTTATTTTTTGTACTCTAATGTCCAGTCAGTAAAAAATTGTTAAACATAACGCCAATTTTTGCATTATTTTTAGATTCAAAAAATGGGAAATGACTTCAGAAAGGACGCCATATTGAAAAACAGTTAATTATGGTTATTTATTGACTCTACAATTGATTTAAAGAATTAATTAAATTCTTAGGACCATAAAGAATAAAAGAAAACATTAAAATAGCTTTAACTAGGCAAATAGAATTTTTAAAATATTTTTAAAAAATAGGGCTGAAGGTGATCAACAGTTGGAACATGAAAAAGGTTCAGATGAACGTAACTTAAGTACTTCAGATTCTGGAGATGATACCGATGATGAATTGCTACAGGTAGAAAAGAAATTGAGTGAAAAATTAGATGGAGGAGTTTTAACGAATAAATTTTGTTAGTTGGGTTCATTCGATTATCTCCACTACTCTTCATATACTTAATACCTAGCTTAAAATTTTTTTAATAAGTAAGGCGATGCGGTAAATTTTAAAAAATTTAGGAAAAGGAGCTGATTATGATAAATATAAAATTCAAGGGAAGGAATGGCTAATTCAAGTATTACGGTAAATTACATTAAAATCATGTAATTTATGACTATAAATTAAAGGTTTAGGGTAAAATTCGAAAAACTCAAGTAATTTAAGAAATAAGAAGTTGGGGGATTAAGTTAATTGTAGAAAAGCTTAAAATTAGGTGGAAGAAAGATTAAGGATTTACTTAAAATCGGTTCCAAAATCAAATATCGAGATAACTAATATGGATTACTGTACTACTGTATTTTAAGAAGATTTACTCATTATTTCTTAACTAGTTAAATAATTTAAACACCCGAGAGATTATATATTTTATATTCAGTTCCCAATTTGGTTCTTAATCGCTGTTACAATCATTTGGATCTTACTTTGCGCATATCTGTTTCTGCTATGGGAAGATTCATGGAATTATGGTTAGAGAATTTAAAATTATTAAAGAATATAAATAATTTTCTAGGTCTTTTCCTTTATTTTGTGCTGATCACATTCCTTACCGTCGGATTTGGTTGGTAATTTATAGTTATATGCGTTGATTAAGTCTAACAAGGTTTACTTGGGTTACTATACTACTGTATTTTTACTGTTATTCGTGTTTATTGAAGAATATTTTTATTTTTTAAAATTTTAATTAGCAACCCCTTAGGCAAAGGCTGTTTAATCATAATAATATATTATTTTTTAATCTCAAAAAATTTGCTCATAGAAGATGTAATCCCATCAAAATCGAATTATATAATTCTTGTTGGGATTATGTTGCTAATTGGACTTGCTTTGGTCTCTACAATGTTAACAATTATACAAAAGCAAATTCATGCATTAGCAGATGACGTTCGTAGTAAAATTGATAAAGATTATCAAAAAGCATTAACACAAGTTGGGGATGAAAAAGATTGGGGGGACGAAGCAGCGATTGAACCAATAGATGAAAGAGAGTCTACAGAAGCTTTAGAACAAGGATATGATAGTTAATAAAATAATTTAAAAACTAAAAGAAAACAAATTTGAAGAAAAAGGGGATAAACATTCATTGGAAGCAGTAGTTGCAAGAATGCCTTGGCGTTCACGAATGCTTTATCACGTTATGTCATCCGGTGAATTTATTAATCTTAAATGGACTTAATTTTTAAATCTAATTTTCTAATTTAGACAATAAAAAACAATTGGTAAAGCAGGTAAAACGGGGACAACAAATTGGAACAAAATGTGTGCAGACTGACCAATACCTTCTCAACTCTGTTTTACCCGTTCATCAGAGTGCAAATTCTTTATGTAAAAGAAAATCGAAAACATGGGAAGCTTTTAAAATTTTATTCAGTTTTTAAACATAAGTTATATATTCAAAAAATAGTAAAAAAACAACTTTATTTCCATTTGTATTCCATCATCAATTGCATCCACAAAAACAAAATGGCAAGACAATTTGTGCCTTTGCCTCATCCGGTTCTTCATTTGTTCCAAGGTAAATCCCATGTAGTAATTGTTGAAGACTAAAAAAGATTTATTGTTAGAATCATAAAGTTTTAATAAAAATAACCTTAATGTCCTAAGTTATTTGAAGATGATTTAATGCTTCTTTGAAGGCACAAGATGGCGGTTTTGAGAAGGAAAGAGCCAGAAAATGCTGACTTGTTGAAGGATAAGCAAAAGAATAGTGCCAAGTACCCAAAAATTTATTAAGAATTTATTAAGAGTTTAAAAAACCTAATTCATCCAAGTAGTGTCGTCCAAGGATCAAGTTCCAAGGTCTCTCAAAATGATTGCGTAGGCCAAATGCAATGAAATCCAAGAAGAGCAAGTGCTGACAAAAGCAACAATGGGAACTACTCAAGCTCTGAGCTAAACTCCGTGGGTATGGAGTTCCACTCAGAACCGAGCTTTCCCTGGCAAAAATTCAATGAACACAACGCTGACACACACCTTTTGTCCGTGAACACTGCGCTAAACAGCATGGTTCAAGAACAAAGGCCTGCCAGAATTGGATTCAAAGAAAAGCCAAGCCTAATATTCAACGAACAGAGCCCTGACACCACCTTTTGTCCGTGAACACTGCGCTATACAGCATGGTTTCAGAACAAAGGCCCGCCAGAACTGGATTCATTGAACACGATTTAATGCACACTGCTCCGACACCCACCATTTGTGAACCCAATTAGAAACTGGCAGAGCCTGGTTTAGTGAACACAATTAGCAACTGAAAAAGCCTGGTTCCATTAACAAACTGGCAGAGCCTGGTATAGTGAACACAATTAGCAACTGAAAAAGCCTGGTTCCATTAACAAACTGGCAGAGCCTGGTATAGTGAACACAATTAACAACCGATAGAGATCGGGAGGTTCTACAGCACTCGTACTCCACCAGGAGGTTAATAGAACTGGTTCTCATTCAGGAGGTTCTACAGCACTCGTACTCCACCAGGAGGTTAATAGAACTGGTTCTCATTCAGGAGGTTCTACAGAACTCTGTACTCCGCCAGGAGGTGTTCAGAAATGCGACATCCGGGGGGTTCAAACAAATCGGGCAAAAGTGGACACGGCACTAAATATAATAAACAATTAATGTAAAAGAATTTAAAAAGAAACCTTTATTCTATCTATATTGAAAGAGAACTATTCACACATCCTAAAATCATCATTCTTTATCAGCCAGAAAGTTCTCCAAGTATGCAACTTCTCTTCACTGCGAATTGATTCTAAAATTTAATTTTAAATGTTTTTATTAAGGAAAAGAAAACAAACATGATAAGCTTATAATGTTGACGACGTAGAACAGGAGCAAAGAAACATGGCATCAAAACCAGACATCAAGGCCCAAGCAAATTAAAGAGCAGAAGCCATTGTTTTCATCTCTAATTCTCTTTCACACACTATTTCGCTCAGCGATAGAAAGTTCTAGAAAAAACAGAATGCCAATTACTCAAAACTTGTTTTTAAAATAGAATGGATCAGAGTGCGTATGAATTCTTGCCAGTAGCGCGAGCTTTATCGCTTTTCAAGTCTTGATAGCCATTTCAAGCATTTTATCTATAAAAAACTTGGAAGAGTTTAAAAATAGTTGCTTTCAAAAAGGGTTGGTTTAGATATTTGCTCTTGTTACACTTTTGTTTCAAAATGCAATCACCAAAAAACCAGATTATTCTCTATTACATTTTCTTTTGCTAATTTATTTACATAATTAGTATTCTAATCGCTTTAAGCGGAAATAGAAGAATTAATATACTTGAGCCGATTTTCATCAGTGAAATGCGGATATGTACTTATAAAATATTTAGAAAAATAAATGAAGGATATTTATTATTTCTCAGCTTATAAATGCTTTTCCGCCCATTTTTAGCACGTCTTAAAAATTATTGAGATATATTATATCCTTTCGTTTATGAGCTTTTTTGCTAATTTTTCGTTTAACGGTTATCAAATGTTTTTTTGATTATAGCCTTTATTGACTTCACACACCTTTAAATACAACTTTTTTGATCAATTAAAAATTAAAAATGAAGTCAATAAAGTTGGAAAATAATTAGATTTTCTATAGTCATAAGCTTGCGATTAGGTGACCCTAGGATTCTTAAACATGTTTCCTGAAGAAGCGGAAAAATTATTTATTACCTACATAAATTTTTTAAATAAAGAAAATCAAAAATTAACTGCCCATTTATGTATATAATTGGATTATTGATATTTCCATCTTAAACAAATCGACCTACAAAAATTAACTATTTTTATTGTATAGCGAAAAATTTATCTGTTAGCTCTTTCATTATTTTTTTTGATTTATTCAGAAGTTAACCCCAATTAAATACATATAAGGCTTTTTGATTGCAACAAATTTTTAGAACAAAAATAAAAAGATTTTTTAATCTCTCTTTTCATCTTATTTATTAGGCTAAAGCCCCTCCCGGAAACATAAAAATCCTAAAAATAAAATAAGCTTATTAAATACCTTTAAACGCACAAGGCCACTCAATAACAATAACTAAAAAATATTTAAATAAAATAGAAACCTATTTTAGAACCCCCAGGCATTAAAATGTCAAAAATAATATCAACGTCTTTATTAAATTCTCCTATTTGTGCCATAATTCGTCATTTATACAACCCCCCTGTTCTTCGGTTATTTTATATTGCCCAGACGTTGACATCATTTCTTTCATTGATGGCATTAGCTTTTGGAATCCTACAATTATGTACAAAACAACCGATTCAATTACCTTTAAGCGCTCTTTTAATGTTGCTTAATCTATTTATCGCCTTGTTACTTGCTAACGTTGGTACGTAAATACTTTTCTTGACAAAATTATTTAACTTAAAAGGTGTTGCTCTATCTTCCCTGTATAATTTACACGTGCCTTTAATTCGAGTACCCTCTACTCATTGTTATTGGCTTAGTTTTTCTTTTATTGACTGTTTAGGTATGTTTTTTGAAATTTTTAAATCCCATTTAAAAGCAATTCGAACGCTTTTGAATGTTTCATTATTTGCAACTTATATGGCAGGGGCATGTTTAGCTCTTGAAAGAATGGCGGGCTCTCTTCTTTATATTCACAGAACAGAGTCTAAAAGGGCGATTGCAATATTTTTGGTTATTTTACAGGTATAAAAATAGTTCTGGTTGTCCCATCACTTTTGGAGGTTCTTTTTTAATTAATTACTTTTTAGTGGTTAATTTCAATATTTATTGCAATTCCTCCAAGTGTGTCTTCCACTTTATCAACGTTCTCATCTCCGCATTGTGCCTTATTAACACCCTCACCTACTCAAACTAGACCACTCTTCTTTGCAATTTTGGGAATTCACGCTCTAGTTTTGGCTATTTATTCAATTCTTACATATCATCATCATTTTGATCCACAGGTTTATTGAAAATTAAAAAAAGAAACCAAAAGAGTTTATAAAAGGGAGGGAGGGCTTCAAATAGTAACGGGAAAATAATTGAGGAAAACCTCGGATTTTTAAAAATTTTCGCTCTTATTTTCTAAAGATTGTACAAGAAATAACTCGACAAAATCCAATAGTTATTGAACAAGTATATGCAACAGAGCAAACATTACCAGCAGCAGCAACAACCGTTGGATTATTTATATTAAGTACCTTGTTGGATAAACAGTTTTTAATGGCAATAGCAAACTCTTTTGGTTATGAAAAAATTGAAAAAATGGATGAGAGAACAATGTTGTCAATTTTAAATAAGAAAGAAAGAAGGGCTGAAAGAGATTTAGAATTTTTAGCTGAAGGGATGTTTAAGGTTGCATTTTGGAATGAATTTCAAGTAAAATTTTCTTTGCGTATTTTAAAGGGTGAACAATCTTTTAGCCTTAAAATTTTTCAGACCTTAGCTGTCCCCTTAATAAGCCTTATTTTGGTTGCTGTTCTTCAAGCGCAAATATGCTCGCAACGCATTGCACAAGAAGAAATTTATGAACAAGTTGGAGGAGGTGTTAATAATAGAAATATTGAAACAACAAATGTTTTGAATATTAGAAAAGATGGAAATGGTCTTGGAATTTTTAAAAAGAAGAAAAGCGTAAAAAAGACTGAGGAAAATAATAGTATTAGCAAAAAACCGATACAAGAAAACGAAAAAAAATTAGGGGAAAAATGATATTTTCTAATTATTTCTATTCTATGTTATAAAGAATAAAAGTGAATAAATAAACCTGAATAAAGAAGTCGAACCCACGCCCACAAAACAGGAAAATCAAAGATGTTACCATTCAACCAACGAAGCATAACCTTCATCTCCATTTATAAAACTAGAATAGTGGGCTGAAGAAGTTAGCTGTCTCTTAAAATGAAGGAAATAAGTCATTTTTATTATAAATTAAAACAATTTTTAATTAAGCTTTAATACCTCATTTCTTTTTCTTCAATTTTTTTATCCGCCAAAGCTTTCCGAGCCAAAAGCCACCAAGTCAAATTTGGTGATAACCAACGAAGCATAACCAAAAGACGAATTCTCAATGGAGCCAAGATTAGTTCCTTCTCACCATTTTCTAATGAAATGAGAATTTTCTTAGCTGCTTCTTCAGCACTAATTCCTTTTAATTGATTATGATCCTCAAACCCCATTGGTTTTCCATTTATATTTAATGCACGAGAACCAAAACCAGTCTTTTAAGTAAAGAATGTTAAACTTTAATAGAAACTATTTTACCCCCTAAAGAACAAATCAAGGTGGAGAGTCACCCCTTTTCAGTACAGAAAACAGCACAAGGGTAGTTAATATCCTATACACCCATCAATTGTTTAAAAAAATTTACATTAACATAACCTGCATTTACACTCAAAATATGCAAATTAGGACGTTCTTCACCTCTCAAAGAATCAAAGAAAGCTAAAGAAGCATGTTTAGAGCAGGAATATGGAGCTCTATAAGGAAGTGCGACACGTCCTTGAATACTATTAATACTTATAATTGCTCCATCATTTGGAATAAAATCGAGAAAAGTTTTAATGACATAAATAAAGCCAAAGAAGTTAACCTTTAAAAAAAGTATTCTAAAAATAAAAATACAAAAAAGAAACCTCCATCAATTGTCTAAAAATTGAAATAGGCGTTTTATCAATCGATCCTCTATTTGAAAGTCCTGCAGAACAAACTAGGACATCAATTGTTTTTACATTAAAGATTAAATTAAGAATTTTGTTTTTTAAAATTTCTTCATCTAAACTCCCAAATTCAGCAATATCCAAATGACAAAAAGTTGGTTTGTTAACATTTTCAAGTCTTTGTTGTTCAAGCTCTTTACAAATCGACTCCAACTTGTCGATACTACGCGCAGCTAAAACTACTTTCGCTCCCTTTAAAACACATTTTGCCATTAAACCCAATAAATTTCGCAAACCTTTTTATAAAATTCAAAAGCTAACGCTCTTCCAATGCCTGAACTTGCTCCAATTACAACAACAGTCTTGTCCTTGAGCTTTAATTTGCATTGATAATGACGGTTGTAGACAAAAATCAAAATTCTATAAATTCCCCAAAGTCCAAAAGCCATAGAAATATATTTTAAATAAATATTTGTTGTCATAAATTTATAGAAGAAATAAATCAAATGCTTCATTTACCTGAAAATTCTAAAAAAAAAAGAGAATAAGAAATATTTGAGTAAATTTCTTACATACACTTATTTTATTTTAAATAAAAAAATAAAGCTTTAGTGAAAAGTATACAAACTCAATATAGTCTATTAGAGCTGTTTTACACTTTAACAGGGTTAAATTATGGACTTAACTAACATAAAATTAATTATGAAAGGGAATAGAAAGACAATGATATAAGTCGCTAGTCATATACATAGGTAAAATTTTTTGGGAAGAAGTTAAAAGAAGGATTATGCAAATTAAATTCAAATTTTTAAACTTTAATGAGTAAATGTTTTCCAAATAAGTGATTTTGCAGCCCTTCGTTTCTTCCCTTCAATATTAATTCTAGCTGGAGGAGCGTATTTTTTCAAGACTTTTTGAAAACGAAATTTTAATCCACAAGAGTTATCATTATCATTTTCTGTCTATAAATTCAAAAAAATTAAATTTTCAGTCCATTAAATATCTGCAGGGACCACTAGAAAATTTTAAAATTGAAATTCTGGCGCTTGATTCCATGTAGTAGTTTATTCTTTGATTAAGAATGTCAAAAAGCTTCTTATTCAAAATTCAAGAGTTAAAATACATAATATTTTCGGCTACAAAGATAGGGAAACAAACACGAGGTCGAAGTTCTTTCCTCAACAACATTTTACCCCTATACCTATAATAACTTTTAACATTTCAAACCTCTTGAGTTGAAATAAAATACTGCAAAATTCCATTTTCAATAAACCAATTAAGAAAAAGACGAGTTTCTGCACACGGATGTGCTTTAGCAAAAATTTTTCGGTTTCTAGCTGTAAGAATATTCTGACCAAAAGATCTATAATGACCAAACAATTTTGCATAGAAAATCATTACTTTCTATAAGCGAATTTTAATTGTTTAGAAGTATTTAAATAAACCTTTTCAATTTTATAATCAGCTTTTTCCGGATCCTTAATTGAAAGGCAAGATCTAAGTGCTCCGAGAAGTTCGCATACAGCAGAACGTGGAAATCCGATTAATTCAGTTTGTTCCAATAAAGCTTTAAGCCCAATTCTTTGTTTTTCTTTCGGCTTTGAAATTGGTGGAACAATCATTCCCATTTCTACATCCAATAAAACAATACCATCATTAAGAGTGTTATCGGGGAAGGTTGAATTTTGTGGAACAATTAATTCAGAGATTCGGCTTAGGTTATATCTTTATTTAAACAAATAATTTTACAGAAAAGAAACTAAAAAAACCTCAAAATTCCATAAATGAAAGGAGTTGGATTTTGACAGTAATCAATTTGAGAATCGGGTAAGATTGGAATGAGACCGTGAGGCCATTCAAGGGGAGCCAAAAGACGAACCAGTGCATGTACAGTTCTTGAAACATCAGTAACCTTTAAATTGAAAATAGGTTCAGAAGATTAAAAAAAAGTTTATACATTAGAGCCTGTAATAATAATCCTCCGTTCTGCTAACATGCTCAGAAAAATAAAAAGAGCATTTTCAATACCAATTTTCTTCAGAATAGTGCTCATGTGAGAATGTCCATTGCTGACTTAGATTGTAATTGTTGATAATTGGTTGTTGATCTCTAACAATATACTTTGCCTTCAGACCATAAAATTCTTAAGTCAAAAAATAAATGAATAAAAGAAAAGAAACCTGATGTAGTTAGCCTCAATTGAAGTAGATCTCTGCACATTGATAATAATTTTGTATTATCCCTCCGAAAAGCAAATACCAAATCAGCAGCCAATTCACTAAAATAGCTTTCGTTTGGATATGGTGAAATCAAAACAAGAACGGAAAGACCTGTGAGAAGTAAAGAAAAAGTAAACTAAAGAAAAAGATAAGGAAAGAAAACCTGGCGATATTTTACTGTCCAAAGTACTAATTCCGCTGTCGGTAGATATTATTGAACCATATTGAGGTAAAGTTGAAAATTTAAAGCAAAAAGCGAATGTCCTAAAAGACCCTTAAAATTAGTATGACAAAAAATTTAAAAACCGTTCTGCTTTGCCGTTTGTAAGCACAACTTGATACGTCTCTTGTTCCTCCCTTCTCTGGACCTTACTTTTCATAAAATCAGGGTAAAACAATTGAGGTGGGAAATTTGAGGCATTTGAACCCATGGATGGATATCTTCAAATTATTTTAAGATTAAAAAGTTATTTAAAAATTTACTAAAAATTACGCGAAATCCACAGAAGGAATTAGATCAACATTTGCATTAGTAACACAGGAACACTCAAAATCGGTTGCTTCACATCTAAAGTTTTTGATTAATTTATTTAAAATTTCACAAAGAAGATTATGTATTAACAATGTATTGAATTTTTTGTTAAAAAATTATAGAAAGACTCAAAAAAGTTCTTTTATATAAAAGTTTAACCGGAAATGTAACGACCATTTCTTAATTAAAAAAACCTTGGCCTAAGCTTAATCACCAAAATTTGATTTATTAAAACGGCATCTTCATCTTTCAGTCTCTTAAGTGCATCACAATAGACTGTAGTCGTTCTACGTCTAATTACTCTTGCTCTTCGAACAAGTGGACTTGGATGAATTTGTTGCATTTGTTTTGAAATAAGTGAAGTCTTTTGCATCAAGTTTTTCTCCTTTTGTTGACGAAATTTTATTTGTTGTTTATTTACATTTGTAGAGGTTGGAGAAGGGGATTTTGTGTAGCGATTTGCTGACGATTTTGAAGGTTTATCCCGCTGAAGAATGAAAGCCATTGCCCTCATCGGATTGAATTAAGAATTTTTTTAATTTAAGCAGAAATCTGAAAAAAATAAAAGCTGAACAAAAACAAACATAAAAAACATAAAGTCACCACATTAAATTTAAAAAAAATTTAAAAAATACTTCGTTTAACAAACCTATAATTACTAGTATTAGTCATAGTCCATTAATAAATAGCCCAGAAGATCATCAACTTTTAAAATCAAGTCCAAACTTCTCCTCTTTTCTATGTAAAAAATTATTTAAAAAATAAAAGAATAAAAATGTTTTCAAACATTAATAAAATTTTAGAATCATTTGAAGTACTATGCATAAAATTTTTATTAAAAAATCAATTTTTTGTGAATAAATGGCGATTTTTCTAAAACTAAATGCAAAGTAGGGAGCGTAAACTTTTTTCCTGACAATTTTCTTTTTTATTTTATAAAGACAGTCGTAAGTTTTTTCATCTTTTCTCCTTTCCTTTCTCATTTTTAGAATTCCGTTGTTCCCCCATTTCTATCGTCATCCATTGAAATTTTATTTGTAAATATTAAGTTTGGATCTCTCTCATCACTGTCATTGTTCTCCTCATCAGATGAAGAGGATGATGATGAAGAACGCGAGGAACTATAACTCGTGTTAATCCCCGCTCTGCGCGTTGTATTATTGTTAATGTTCGCAAGACCAATGAACGGCTTAGCCTTAGAAAAAAGAATTAAAAAAGTTTGTCACCAATTATATTAAAACACACGATTAAAATTCTTTTCAGTGTTTAATTGGCAATGGTTAAATTTTAAAAATAGAAACCTTTGTGTTTTGAGTTATTTAACTCAACTTTTTTTATTAACCAAATCTTAAGTCTATCACCATTAATAGAAATACCTTACATCAGAACTAGCAGCATATTCTATTTTTAGCACAATCGCTTCCACAGTTGGAAGATCTTGCCAAGGTATTGAGCTCAAATCAACAAAAAGAGATGGTGAAGTCTTCTTGTATGGAACTTTTATTGAAGTACCCAAAATTGAAACGCGAGTCTAAAAAGGGTAAAATTAAAGAATAACATTTATCTCACCTTATCGGTAATTTTTACTGAATTTAATTGAAAACGACTAAGGCGAGGAATTCGAAGAAGAAAAGCATAAATAATCTAAATTTATGAATTTAAAATTATTCTAAAAAATTCAAAAAATACTGTGTTATGCATATGTTGATGATTGTAAAGTCTGTGAGGATCCATATCTGTATTATCCAATACTTTGCTGGTGTACCTAGAATACGTTCAGTTTATTCTTTTAAATATAATAGCAACCATATATATTCCCCATCACTTTGATGAATCCAAGGTTTACTACCATAAATTGCCTCCTTATTAATCTCAATCCATTGACCAAATTGTCGGAGACGCTCTTCGAAAATGGGGACAATTTGTCCACGATTTGTAGGACCAACATTTAGCAACAAATTTCCACCACACGAAATAGTACGCGCAAGTTGAGTAATCAACTCGTTTAAAGTGTGTACATCCGAAGACTGGCAATGAGAAATTAACAAATTATGAAAAATTATTACCGTCATATCACGACGAAATCCCCAAGATTTCTTGTCCAACTTTAATAAAATTAATAAAAATTTAAAGTGTTAGAAAATAAAATAAAACGGTAATGCAGTTTTCCCATTTTCGAGGAAGCAAATGACCAGGATCTTTAAAAGCTATACAAGTTGAGTAAAAAGTAATACCGTAATGGTCTGAGTATGTCATAAATCCACCATGTTTTCCTATCATCCCACTACCCCACCTGTCATTTACGGCTACAACATCCTTCACGGGACTGAAAATCTTTTAAAATAAAGGTTAACAAAGTGTTTAACAAGCCTTTCATTGTAAAGCCATGCAAGAAATTCTTTTGAATGCCAATATTCATCAGTTTTCTCCCAATCCTTAAAGTATCACAAATAAAGCTAGACATGAATGTACAAACCCCATCACTCCAAATTACTTCTGGATGATAGTTGTTAACAATTTCCCACAATTGCGGTACTGAAACAGTCTAAAAATATTTTTTTGAATTTATTTTAGAAGCAAGATTAAATACTTTAGGGAAAGAGAAGCCTTTAGTTGTCTTATCTTTCAAATATAATGGATGGAACCAATCAAACATTGAAAAGTATAATCCAAAATGAATACCCTTTGAACGAATCTATGTTAAAATAAGTAGATAATTCTTTAATTGCTTTTATTGTAATAAAACTTTCTTACACCAATAGCCATTTCATTAACCAAATCTCGATGTGGGCCAATCTAAACTTCTTCGAAGTAAAGTAATTAAACAAATCATACATCAACTGAATTCCAATTCCAACTGGTAGCACTTGGCCAAAGTGTGAAGCCTTCATGATGCTTAGACGTCAACACAAAATATCTGACAATAAAAGGTAACTTTAAAAATGGAATAAAAATAACCGAGCTCCTGAAGCTTTAACAATTTCAGCAAATTGTTGAGCATCAAAATCCTCAGCGGTGAACTGAGGTTTAAACTTTTGTTGTCGAAAATATAATATTAACCATTTTGGCAAAATCTGCATAGGTTGTTCCATTCGGATAATGCGTATCAACAAAGCGTTGAAATGCCGGTTCTTTAGTTCCTTTCCAATAATACCAAAACTTAAATTCTAAGGATTAAATATAAAAAATACCCAACCCATTCTGATCCAAAAGCAGGTACTGAATAAACTCCCCAGTGAGAAAAAATTCCAAATTTTACATCATCGTACCAGAGTGGAAGAGGTCTGGAGTCGAGCGAGTTCCAGTCAGGCTTAAAATTTCTAAGGTTATTTTACATAAATCTAAGAAATTCAGACCTTATAATTTGCATTAATTAACTTAAATAAGAAAAATAAAAAATATAGGGAAAGATAAACGTTCATTTTAAAAGAAGGGTTGTGATTGAGTGGACAAAATGGTTAGAAAGTTTTTTATATTTGTTAAACAGATGAGAATTTTTGCTTTTTATTAAACTGTTATCAAATCGAAAACTGCTGAAAAGTCAAGAAAAATTTTAAAATAAAAACATACACTTATCAGCAGTTCCAAAGAAATGTACTAATTTCATTGCGAATTAAATGTTAATCAGTTTTTTCGTTTCATTAATGAAAGAAGAATAATAAATTAAAAGTAAGCGAATTATTAAATTGATATTAATTAAAGTTAAATAAAAGAAAACTAAAAAATTTAAGAAAAAATTTTTAAGAAAAAATAAAAAATTTAAAATCTTTAGGTAACAAATAAGAAATAATACTGGCGTTATGTCTTCTATTTTATGAGCGCCTTGTCGCGCTTCGCGGCTCCAAAAAAGAGCAAACAACATGAAATTTTGGACGTCAAATATTTTGAAATTTTCAAAAATTCCTGGACCTTGACCATGGAATAATTTTGAAACCTTCTGGACAAATATTTTTTAAATTTTTTTAAAATTTATCTTTTAGGTTCTAATACCTAAAAAATAAAGAATTAAAGCCCGCCCGTATCAAAAATTTTGAAAAAATTTTTTTAATATTTCAAAAATTCCTGGCCTTGACCATGGAATAATTTTGAAACCTTCTGGACAAATATTTTTTTAATTTTTTTTAAATTTATCTTGTAAGTTCTAATACCTAAAAAATAAAGAATTAAAGCCCGCCCGTATCAAAAATTTTGAAAATTTTTTTTTGATATTTCAAAAATTCCTGGACCTTGACCTTGGAATATTTTGGTAGTTAGTTAGGAAACATTGTCTTAAATTATTTTTGAAATTTATCTTTTAGGTTCTAATACCTAAAAAATAAAGAATTAAAGCCCGCCCGTATCAAAAATTTTGAAAAAATTTTTTTAATATTTCAAAAATTCCTGGACCTTGACCATCGAATAATTTTGAAACCTTCTGGACAAATATTTTTTTAATTTTTTTAAAATTTATCTTTTAAGTTCTAACACCTAAAAAATAAAGAATTAAAGCCCGCCCGTATCAAAAATTTTGAAAAATTTTTTTTAATATTTCAAAAATTCCTGGACCTTGACCATGGAATAATTTTGAAACCTTCTGGACAAATATTTTTTAAATTTTTTTAAAATTTATCTTTTAGGTTCTAATACCTAAAAAATATAGAATTAAGGGCCTCCCGTATCAAAAATTTTGAAAAATTTTTTTTAATATTTCAAAAATTCCTGGACCTTGACCATGGAATAATTTTGAAACTTTCTGGACAAATATTTTTTTAATTTTTTTTAAATTTATCTTGTAAGTTCTAATACCTAAAAAATAAAGAATTAAAGCCCGCCCGTATCAAAAATTTTGAAAATTTTTTTTTAATATTTCAAAAATTCCTGGACCTTGACCTTGGAATATTTTGGCAGTTAGTTAGGAAACATTGTCTTAAATTATTTTTGAAATTTATCTTTTAGGTTCTAATACCTAAAAAATATAGAATTAAGGGCCTCCCGTATCAAAAATTTTGAAAAATTTTTTTTAATATTTCAAAAATTCCTGGACCTTGACCATGGAATAATTTTGAAACCTTCTGGACAAATATTTTTTAAATTTTTTTAAAATTTATCTTTTAGGTTCTAATACCTAAAAAATAAAGAATTAAGGGCCTCCCGTATCAAAAATTTTGAAAAATTTTTTTTAATATTTCAAAAATTCCTGGACCTTGACCATGGAATAATTTTGAAACTTTCTGGACAAATATTTTTTTAATTTTTTTAAAATTTATCTTTTAAGTTCTAACACCTAAAAAATAAAGAATTAAAGCCCGCCCGTATCAAAAATTTTGAAAAATTTTTTTTAATATTTCAAAAATTCCTGGACCTTGACCATGGAATAATTTTGAAACCTTCTGGACAAATATTTTTTTAATTTTTTTAAAATTTATCTTTTAAGTTCTAACACCTAAAAATAAAGAATTAAAGCCCGCCCGTATCAAAAATTTTGAAAAATTTTTTTTAATATTTCAAAAATTCCTGGACCTTGACCATGGAATAATTTTGAAACCTTCTGGACAAATATTTTTTAAATTTTTTTAAAATTTATCTTTTAGGTTCTAATACCTAAAAAATATAGAATTAAGGGCCTCCCGTATCAAAAATTTTGAAAAATTTTTTTTAATATTTCAAAAATTCCTGGACCTTGACCATGGAATAATTTTGAAACTTTCTGGACAAATATTTTTTTAATTTTTTTTAAATTTATCTTGTAAGTTCTAATACCTAAAAATAAAGAATTAAAGCCCGCCCGTATCAAAAATTTTGAAAATTTTTTTTTAATATTTCAAAAATTCCTGGACCTTGACCTTGGAATATTTTGGCAGTTAGTTAGGAAACATTGTCTTAAATTATTTTTGAAATTTATCTTTTAGGTTCTAATACCTAAAAAATATAGAATTAAGGGCCTCCCGTATCAAAAATTTTGAAAAATTTTTTTTAATATTTCAAAAATTCCTGGACCTTGACCATGGAATAATTTTGAAACCTTCTGGACAAATATTTTTTAAATTTTTTTAAAATTTATCTTTTAGGTTCTAATACCTAAAAAATAAAGAATTAAAGCCCGCCCGTATCAAAAATTTTGAAAAATTTTTTTTAATATTTCAAAAATTCCTGGACCTTGACCATGGAATAATTTTGAAACCTTCTGGACAAATATTTTTTAAATTTTTTTAAAATTTATCTTTTAGGTTCTAATACCTAAAAAATAAAGAATTAAAGCCCGCCCGTATCAAAAATTTTGAAAAGTTTTTTTTAATATTTCAAAAATTCCTGGACCTTGACCATGGAATAATTTTAAAACCTTCTGGACAAATATTTTTTAAATTTTTTTTAAATTTATCTTGTAAGTTCTAATACCTAAAAAATAAAGAATTAAAGCCCGCCCGTATCAAAAATTTTGAAAATTTTTTTTTAATATTTCAAAAATTCCTGGACCTTGACCTTGGAATATTTTGGCAGTTAGTTAGGAAACATTGTCTTAAATTATTTTTGAAATTTATCTTTTAGGTTCTAATACCTAAAAAATATAGAATTAAGGGCCTCCCGTATCAAAAATTTTGAAAAATTTTTTTTAATATTTCAAAAATTCCTGGACCTTGACCATGGAATAATTTTGAAACTTTCTGGACAAATATTTTTTTAATTTTTTTTAAATTTATCTTGTAAGTTCTAATACCTAAAAAATAAAGAATTAAAGCCCGCCCGTATCAAAAATTTTGAAAAATTTTTTTTAATATTTCAAAAATTCCTGGACCTTGACCATGGAATAATTTTGAAACCTTCTGGACAAATATTTTTTAAATTTTTTTAAAATTTATCTTTTAGGTTCTAATACCTAAAAAATAAAGAATTAAAGCCCGCCCGTATCAAAAATTTTGAAAAATTTTTTTTAATATTTCAAAAATTCCTGGACCTTGACCATGGAATAATTTTGAAACCTTCTGGACAAATATTTTTTAAATTTTTTTAAAATTTATCTTTTAGGTTCTAATACCTAAAAAATAAAGAATTAAAGCCCGCCCGTATCAAAAATTTTGAAAATTTTTTTTTAATATTTCAAAAATTCCTGGACCTTGACCTTGGAATATTTTGGCAGTTAGTTAGGAAACATTGTCTTAAATTATTTTTGAAATTTATCTTTTAGGTTCTAATACCTAAAAAATAAAGAATTAAAGCCCGCCCGTATCAAAAATTTTGAAAAATTTTTTTTAATATTTCAAAAATTCCTGGACCTTGACCATGGAATAATTTTGAAACCTTCTGGACAAATATTTTTTTAATTTTTTTTAAATTTATCTTGTAAGTTCTAATACCTAAAAAATAAAGAATTAAAGCCCGCCCGTATCAAAAATTTTGAAAATTTTTTTTTAATATTTCAAAAATTCCTGGACCTTGACCTTGGAATATTTTGGCAGTTAGTTAGGAAACATTGTCTTAAATTATTTTTGAAATTTATCTTTTAGGTTCTAATACCTAAAAAATATAGAATTAAGGGCCTCCCGTATCAAAAATTTTGAAAAATTTTTTTTAATATTTCAAAAATTCCTGGACCTTGACCATGGAATAATTTTGAAACCTTCTGGACAAATATTTTTTAAATTTTTTTAAAATTTATCTTTTAGGTTCTAATACCTAAAAAATAAAGAATTAAAGCCCGCCCGTATCAAAAATTTTGAAAAATTTTTTTTAATATTTCAAAAATTCCTGGACCTTGACCATGGAATAATTTTGAAACCTTCTGGACAAATATTTTTTAAATTTTTTTAAAATTTATCTTTTAGGTTCTAATACCTAAAAAATAAAGAATTAAAGCCCGCCCGTATCAAAAATTTTGAAAATTTTTTTAATATTTCAAAAATTCCTGGACCTTGACCATGGAATAATTTTGAAACCTTCTGGACAAATATTTTTTAAATTTTTTTAAAATTTATCTTTTAGGTTCTAATACCTAAAAAATAAAGAATTAAAGCCCGCCCGTATCAAAAATTTTGAAAAGTTTTTTTTAATATTTCAAAAATTCCTGGACCTTGACCATGGAATAATTTTAAAACCTTCTGGACAAATATTTTTTTAATTTTTTTTAAATTTATCTTGTAAGTTCTAATACCTAAAAAATAAAGAATTAAAGCCCGCCCGTATCAAAAATTTTGAAAAATTTTTTTTAATATTTCAAAAATTCCTGGACCTTGACCATGGAATAATTTTGAAACCTTCTGGACAAATATTTTTTTAATTTTTTTTAAATTTATCTTGTAAGTTCTAATACCTAAAAAATAAAGAATTAAAGCCCGCCCGTATCAAAAATTTTGAAAATTTTTTTTTAATATTTCAAAAATTCCTGGACCTTGACCATGGAATAATTTTGAAACCTTCTGGACAAATATTTTTTAAATTTTTTTAAAATTTATCTTTTAGGTTCTAATACCTAAAAAATAAAGAATTAAAGCCCGCCCGTATCAAAAATTTTGAAAAGTTTTTTTTAATATTTCAAAAATTCCTGGACCTTGACCATGGAATAATTTTGAAACCTTCTGGACAAATATTTTTTTAATTTTTTTTAAATTTATCTTGTAAGTTCTAATACCTAAAAAATAAAGAATTAAAGCCCGCCCGTATCAAAAATTTTGAAAATTTTTTTTTAATATTTCAAAAATTCCTGGACCTTGACCATGGAATAATTTTGAAACCTTCTGGACAAATATTTTTTTTATTTTTTTAAAATTTATCTTTTAGGTTCTAATACCTAAAAAATATAGAATTAAGGGCCTCCCGTATCAAAAATTTTGAAAACTTTTTTTTAATATTTCAAAAATTCCTGGACCTTGACCTTGGAATATTTTGGCAGTTAGTTAGGAAACATTGTCTTAAATTATTTTTGAAATTTATCTTTTAGGTTCTAATACCTAAAAAATATAGAATTAAGGGCCTCCCGTATCAAAAATTTTGAAAAATTTTTTTTAATATTTCAAAAATTCCTGGACCTTGACCATGGAATAATTTTGAAACCTTCTGGACAAATATTTTTTTAATTTTTTTAAAATTTATCTTTTAGGTTCTAATACCTAAAAAATAAAGAATTAAAGCCCGCCCGTATCAAAAATTTTGAAAATTTTTTTTTAATATTTCAAAAATTCCTGGACCTTGACCTTGGAATATTTTGGCAGTTAGTTAGGAAACATTGTCTTAAATTATTTTTGAAATTTATCTTTTAGGTTCTAATACCTAAAAAATAAAGAATTAAAGCCCGCCCGTATCAAAAATTTTGAAAAATTTTTTTTAATATTTCAAAAATTCCTGGACCTTGACCATGGAATAATTTTGAAACCTTCTGGACAAATATTTTTTAAATTTTTTTAAAATTTAAGTTTGAATGTCATATACCTAAAAAATATAAAATTAAAGCCCGGCCGTATCGAAAATTTTGAAAAATTTTTCAAAAATTCCTAACCTTGACCATGGGAAATCACAAAAATATTAAAACTAATTTTCTTCTAGCTTGACTTTTTCATGAGTAAATACTCAGACTCAAATGCCCTAGGGCCATCTTTAAAATATTATTTATTGAATTTTGCTTTTGACTAATGTCTTATATCTCAAAAATTCTACGTAAAATTTAATGATTCTATAAATTCTTTACAAAATTTTTATGCCGGTTTTCTTAAAAAAAAAGCCCAAGCCGTTATTCGCGAGTCACCGGGTAATCGCGGCGTTCCATGCCTTGAGGAAATGCAGCTTTCACTAAAATTTTTCTATATTTAGCCAACTTTTTAGATTTATATTTCTAAAAATGCAAACCGTTTCTATTAGTAATTTGCAATATAAGTGACTGACTTCATTCTATTTTTTACTTTTGTATTTTTCTCAAATGATGCCACCAGATTTAGTTAATTCTCCTCAAAAGAAGAGGATATTGTCAAATCTAAAGAAGGCTGTTAAGAACGAGTCAAATTCTGTCAAAATAATACAGGATGACAAAAATGGAGTTTTTCCTCAGGTGAAGACTGCGGACAAGGTTTTTTATTTTCGTCTTTTCAGGGATATTTTCTGTTTTAATAATTTTTTTAATTAATAGAGCGACAAAAACTCCATTAATACTACAAAAATTGATGCAAAAATAAAAGAAGAAATAATGGAGTCGAGTAACGGTGTTAAAAATACCAAAAATGATTTGGTAAAGAAACAACAAAATATCTCACAAAAAGAAGTGTTAATTCAGGAATCGACAACAAAAAGCAAATCTAATACTAAAAAGCGTAAATTAATTAATATTAAAGAAGAAATTAATAATAGCAGTTTAAATCAATCTCCTAATATTAATAACATAGCTAGCAATGAATTTAACCCCTTGGATAATATACTTAATGAAATTGATGCTTTTGATACATCAAATAAGCCAAAGAATAAAAAGAAACGAGAGAAAATGCCTAAAATAGGTTAGAAATTTTTTGATTTATTTCAACTCATTTATGATCGGTGCATAAGTTTGCGTCTATTTTAATAAATAAAAAATTAGAACTTGAAAAGATACCAATTTTCTAATAAATTAATGGAAATTTACCTGATTAAATTTTTCTTAAGAATCTCCAAGTGATGATGTAGACTCTGGAAATGCACCATGTTCTAGTCAACAATTTCCACCTACTTCATTTCATTCCGATGCTACAAGACCCTTAAATAAAATGGAACTTGCCAGACAAGAACATGATAATAGTATGGTTCAAGTTTTTCTACATAAGGATGATTTAATGGAAAGAATTTTGGCTTACAAAATGCTACGAGGAAGAGTTGAATCATTTTTAACAATGAAGGCAAAAATTGATCTTAATAATTGTATTACACCTGAATACGAGGTTTATTTTTAATATATTTGTAGATTTAAATAATTTACCTTTACCTCCAGATTAGGCCAGATATTGTTGAACCAGTTTCAGAACGGCTGCATCCAAAATTGGAACCATTAATTAAACAAGAAAGATCTGGAAAAATTGAAGAAGAACAACAACCTCTTCCTCCCCCATTTCCTCCTCCACCTTTATTTGATTCTTCATCATCGTTTGTTCCTCCACCACCCCCCTCATTAATTCCTTCTGAAGCAGCTCTTTCACAGGTATTTCAGATAATAAATTATAAATTTATGCACCTTTAATTCCATAGGCTTTGCATGGTCCAATGACACCCCCTGGTTCACCTGGCACTAATCAAAGTTCATTAACTGGAAACAATGGAAATGAGCAACAGCAAAATAAGGAAGAAATGCTTCCTTCTGCAATAAAAATTAATGAAGAACACTCACCAAGGCAGTCACTTAAAACGGAGGTTAAAATTCAGATTAGAATTTGATTTTATTTTCCTCTAATTTTTTCAGAAATATGGATTAAATAGTACAAATGAAGAATTATTCAAAAAATTTGGTTCAATGTTTGGTTTACCAGAAAAACAAGTTTTAGCGTTTCTTGGTGTTGATTTGAAGAAATACGCTGATTTACAGTTTGATGAATTATTGGTGACTTTCAGAGAATCTTTGACGAAACATTTATCAGAAAAAGAGAAGAAGAAGCAAGAAACTTCATCAAGAAGGTTTTTTATTAAAAATAATTTTGGAAAATTATTTCTAATAAAGCCCAGCAGCATCTGGAGATTATATAGAACAATTTCAATCTTCTCATTCTAAACAACAAGAATCACTACTGGAACAACAGAATTTAATGAATGTTTCAGATGAACTTGAAGCAGCCATGGAGATCAGTAGTACTTCCTCTTCTGGTATTTTTCTACCACCGCCACCAGCCCCACCTCCAATGCTATGTAATTTCAATTCATTACCTTCGACAAGTATGGAAGCAGTGGATGATAATACAAAAAGTCCGGTCGTAATTTCAGGTTCTTTCCTTTTCTTTTATAAACTTTGCTGCTTTTTAGAATCATCAGTTAGTTCTCAACATCAAAAAATGTTACAACCCCTATTTCTGCAAGGTCAACAGCTTGTTTTTACAAGACCGCCTCCACCTATACCGACGACACCGATAACCAGGAGTCCAGGTTTATCTTTTAAAAATATATATCCCTCTTATTTTATTCTACATTTTGTATAGCTCCTCAAATCCTATCGCAGAGTAAACCGCCGCCACGTCTTTTTCTTCATCCTTCTCATAAAGAAATGTTAGAAACCGGAACCAAAATCCAAAATTCAGATTCACCAATTGTTCAACAGCAACAACAAAAAAGGCTGCCTTCTCTTTTTTCACAATTTCCACTTGTATTTACCACACCACCACCTGTACATACAACTGCAGCAATACCTTTTATGACTCCTCTTCCTCCTAGACTTCTTGCACATCAACAATTTCTTCATCCTCCTCCACGGCATCCTCTTTCTTCTAAAAATATAAATGAAACCGATGCAAAATGCTCAAGTTTAGCTCAAGGTTTATTTTGCTATTTTTTATTTTTCTTTAAACTCCTCCTTAGAACCGTCAATAATTCCACAACAAAAACTTCAACAAAAAAAGATACCTTCTCTCTTTTCCCAATGTCAACCACTTGTTTTTCCTATGCCTCCTCCGCTTGTACATACATCATTGGCAACAACTCCTCGTATACATCATCCACCTCCATTGAAACATCGACCACCACAGAAACAATTCCCTCTTCTTTCTACTTCAGAGATTGAAGCAAAAACTAAAGCAGTGATTCAAGGTTTTTTTTAATGTTTGAGACCAAAAATATTTTGTTCAGAATCATCGGTTATCTCGCAACAACAAAAAGGGTTGTCACCTTTTCCCCCAGTGTCACTTGTTTTCACCACTCCGCCTCCTCCTGTTCCAACATCACTTGCATTGATACCGCCTCCTGTGGCACCTCAAATTTCAACAACACTTCATCAACAACCACCACCAAAAATACCACAACAACAACAATTCATTCAACCTCCTCCACCTATGCCAAACCAAAATGATATACTAAAAACTGTGGTTGAGGCAATTAATGTTGGAAAATCTAAAGAAATTAATAATAAAGTTAAAAGCTGTATTGGATCTGAAAAAGATGATTCTGTAACAAACAAATCATCACCCTATGGAAAATTCTTCCAAAATTAATTAATACTATTCCTAACTCTATTTAAGCCTTTTGTTAATTTTTTATTTTTATAATACTATCTTACGAGTATTTTTGATATCAATATGCGAGAACTAACTTTCCTGAAAAAATTTTCGGTTTTTTTAAATGCCCAATTAGCCCCGCTTATTGAAAAATCTTTTTATTCTAATAATAAATCACCCATTAAAGTCATTCTAAAATCTTTTCGAGTCTAATTCTTAATATTTTTTGTTGTCCTTCACATATTATTCTAAAAATGCATCTTAATTCATATATTGGTTATGTGTGCTATTTTTTAATTACTAATAGCCATTTTAATAAAAAATCTTGTCAGAATAAAATTTTGTAAACTTAAAAAACCTGTACGAAACTAGAACAATTTTATAATACTATTCTACGTTAACAATTAATCAAGAATTGTTTGGGTTTTTTCCAGAAAGCTCAATCCAATAAGAAACCAATTTTACCTCTTTAGTTTCGTAGAGAAGTTGAATAATAAAGATTTGACTATTTTAACATTTTATGGAGCACATCGTCCAATAAATCGTGGGTACAAACAAACATCACGTATATGATGTTGATTAGCCAACCAACAAACAAACCGTTCTAATCCAAGTCCGTAGCCTCCATGTGGACATCCTCCATACTTTCTCTGATCTACATACCAGTAATAGTTTTTAGGGTCAATATTAGTTTTTTTGAATGCTTCTAAAAGTTCTTCTTCTTTCCAGATCCTCATTGACCCGCCAACAACTTCACCAACGCCAGGCATTAATAAATCAACAGATTCGGTTAAATTTTTCTCCTTTTCTTCTTCTCCTTCACATTTAGATATGTAAAATGCTTTAATCCCAGCAGGAAACCGGTTGAGCAATATTGGCTTAATTTTAAGTTAAAATGAGGAAGTATGAAGCAAAAAACCTGTCCAATTTTATCAGTCATTTGTCGTTCAGGTCCTTCAGGAATGTCCTCACCAAACTCAAAAGGCTTTCCTTCTTCATTATTTACATTATTTTTGTTTAACCACTCAATTGCTTCAGCATAAGTCATTCGAAGAAATGGACGTTTTAGCGAAGGAAATTTTTGCTAAAGAAATTGTTATAATATAATAAACTTAAAAAACCTCCGCAGATTCCCAACGTTGCGATATTAATTCAGAAATTTCAGGATCATTAAAAACCCTCTCAACAACATCATATACTAGATCTTCAATCCTTTCCATTAGTTCTAAAATGAAAAAATTAGAATATTTTAGAATGTTTAAAAACCTTCGAAGGAAATAAAAGGGCACTCTGCCTCAACATGTGAATATTCAGCCAAATGACGCCTCGTTCGAGATTTCTCCGCTCTATAAGATTGAGCTATACAATAACAATCACCCAAAGAGGAAATGCAGGTTTCAAGATATAATTGTGATGATTGAGTTAGATAGGCTGGTTCACCAAAAAAGTTTAAAGAAAACAGCGTTGAACCTCCTTCCACCTTGAAATATATAAATAAAGAAGAAATTAAGTCAAATGTTCAAACCTGCGTTTGAACAAGAGTAGGAGGGCAAACTTCAACATATTTTCGCGAATGAAAATGTTCACGTATTAAACGTGTTAACGCCGCTCGGATTCGAAGGATCGCAGAGGTATTTTCTCCTCTGATAACCAAATGGCGATTGTCAAATTTAACATCAGGATTTGCCTCAACGTTTAAAACATTGTCAACACCACCAGGCGGCGCTCCATGAATTAAATTCCAATAGTCAGCGAAAAGCTCGATTCCTCCTGGTGCAGTTTTCCCTTCAGGCAGTTTGTTTATCTATTCAAAAATGAAAAATAAGTTTTAAAGGTAAAAGATCGAAACCGTTCCATAGATGCAAACAGAACTTTCGGTGCTTAATATCAATGCTTCATATGTTTTACAAAGCAAACCAGTCAAAACGCATTGTAAAAAGCCAGTCCCATCACGAAGAACCAAAAATGTCATCTTCCCTTTAAAACGAATTTTGAAATTGTCCATCTATTAATCCCAAATTTTTGGCAATTATAAACAATGGGGTATCATTCTAACGTGTCAAGAAAAAATTTAAACAAACTTTGTTGTCGACAACGATGAACGAAACCATAAACCTGTACCCTTTTTCCAGACATTTCAGAGCATTCGCGTATTTTTACTTTATTTGGAGAAGGAAGAGTAGTATCAAGCTGTATGCAAATTTTTTTCGCTTCCTCGATATTTGCGACGTTTTTTGGTTTTGTCACAACATTTTTTGATTTTGGTTTTGAAGTTTCAGCCGTTGGAGTTTTAGGCGATCGTTCATCTCTTGATGGCGGCACTATTTGCGTTTCTGAAGACATTTTAATTATAAACTAAGCCAAAAAATAGAAAAAGATCAAGATTATGAATAAAATCACGGCATCACAGCACTTTCACTCAATGGGCGCACGCGTCAAAACTACTTATTTTACTATTTCTATGTTCTCTCGTTCTCTAACCAGCTCTCTTTATTTCGCACAATCTTTTCTTTACAAAAAAGTTAAATCCCACATGATAAACTTTAAAATTCAATATCTCGAAAACTTCCTATACGATTTTAAATCTGCCAATGTATTTCATAGGTAAGGGCTTGAGGATTGTGTCTAAAAATTTTCACTAACAGTTATACAAAATTAAGAAAGTTGATACAACTTTAATTTTAGATGAATACAAGATCAAAAACGGCACAAAAAATCAAAAATATAAAGAAAAGATGGATTAAACAAGAAGAAAATAATAACAAGATCAATGCTAAATTATTTAAAGCCCGTCAAAGTTTCCTTAATCGTAAAATTCAAGGTTTTTTTAATTTTTCAATTATTATTTATTTTTATTATCTTTAGTGGGAAAGAGAAGAAGACTTGATTCAGAAGAAGGACAATCAAATTCTCCACCAAAATTTAGCGATGCTTCTACTCAAACAGAAGCGTTTATAATGACTTCTTGCAATGTTGCAACTCAAACAATAATTAGAAAGAAGTCTATAGCATCTCAAACAGTTGCTTGCATTCCGAATCCTCCAAGTCTCCCTAGTCAAACAGGAAGGCCAAGGATGCCTCTAGAAAAATTGAGCAATGGAAGCATTACCCGGGTGGCAAGAGAATTGGCGAATTTTCACAAGGAACGTAGTCCAAGTATTTTTACTTAATCTTTGTCCAGTATAAATTTAGATGCTGAAGGCAATCCGGTAACTCATGATATTTTTCAACTTGCTAAGCACAATTTAAACGTTTTTACGCCTGAAAAAAAAGATGAGAAAAAAGATAAACTAAGAATTAACGAAGAATTAAATGCAATACTTTCTGCGGGTATAAGTTTCAACGCCAGGGAGAAATTAAAGAGGTCATTGGGAAACTTTGGGTTTAATATTTTTTCGTCAAATAGAGAATTCTACACAACCAAAAATAAAATTTCTTCCTACCTGAACTTAAAATGGAATAACATTTATTTGAACTGTATAAATACTAAAGAAATCATTGAGAAGAGAATTAAGCAATTGCAGTTGAGAGGTTTAAATTTAGATTAATTTGATAATAAAACTGAAGTTAAGGAATGTTCATTGGCACTCCAACACTTGTCTTAATTGGAGATAAAGGAGCAACAACGACTAAAATAGGCATTTTGCCTGTAATAAAATATAATACAAATTCGTCAAATAATATATTCATTATTTCTATTTGGGAGGGTGATGATAGCAGAAAGTTTTTGAAGAAAATAAAGAAATATTTGAACAATTAAGAAAAATTAATAATGTAAAATGGTTGGTTATTATTTACATTTTATTATAGAATATTTAGGGTCCTAACTGGAGATTTGAAATTCCTTTCTGCAATTCTTTGTCATCGTGGAGCCTGTAGTAAGAATCCGTGTTGTATATGCAGGTCGGAAAAAGAAAACCTCGAAAATATTGGAGTGCCTAGAGATTACAGCGCCATCGAAATGAATTACTCGTTTGTTGCTGCTCCTCTTTTTCCAATTTTGCCTTTAAATGTCATGCCTCCACCTTTACATATTATTCATGGAATTGCAACCAGGGCAATCAATATTCTAGAACTTTTAGTCGACAAGAAAATTATTTCTGATTTTTTACAGCAACGTCAGATTAGGAGAGATGCCCACACAAGGTGCTTTAGAGGTTTTTTGTTTATTTTTTATATGTAGTTTATTGTAAATTCAGGAAATGATTTAGTTAGATTGTTAGACGTGGAAGTTCAAGAAAGGGCTTTAAGTCGATTAGTTGATGTTCCGGAATTAGAGAGAGCGGTACCTCTATGGCATAAACTAATCGAGGGTGTTAGATGGTGGTTCACACAATCTTGTGCTGATTTATTTGCTAATCCTGTAGAACAGTCAGATCATGTTGAAAAAGGGGCAAAGATTTTGTTCAATATGTTTACGGTTTATTTTTTGTTCTTTATATTAATAATATAATTTTTAGGTGCTCAAAAATCATTTGGAAACTATAGCAAACAACAATAGTATTGATTTGGTTTTGAGAGATAAGGCGTTAGCTGCAGCAAAAAAATCTAGGCCCTTTCCGAAACTACATTACCTCCGGCATCATTGTGCTGATTTTATTAGAGCAAACGGCTGGTGGGGACTTGCGTCAGAACAGGCAATTGAAAGTTATCATGCTGTTTTTAACAAACTTGTAAGTTTTTATAAATTAACATAATTTTGAATAAAATTATTTGAAGGAAATGCGTTTTAATAACGTCAAGGACCGTAAAATTCAAATTGAACGAATGATCAGGCATCAATTTCTTCTCAACTACCTTCATGACCGAGGTTTTAATGAATAATTTAATTTTTGTTAAAAAAATATTTATTTAATGAAATTATTTACATTTTTATTGCTTTTTTAATTGAATAAACAAAATGCTGTTTAATTGTACATTTTCTTTCTTTTGACCATTCTATAACCCTTCCCTTTACTGGCGTTTTCTATTTTCTTTTATGAAGTTAGGCGCTCAAAAGATAACGTTAACCTGAGAAAATAAGTGTTCGCGTAAATTTAAATTTTGGCATAATGTAAGGAAAAGATTTAGCTAGTTTTGACGCGTGCGCCCATTGAGTGAAAGTGCTGTGCGGCATAAGCTTACAAAAACTTAACTGTGTAAACCGTCTAACAATCTAACTGGAAAAGTCTCCATTTAGTACACACACTCTCTCTCTTTCTTTTACTCTGACTCATCATTGCAGTCAATAATTAGTTGACACTATGAAAGTTTTGGCGGGGAAAATTTTTAACTCAAAAAATAAGTAAACAAGTTGGCTTCCTTTTTATTATGGATTTTATGTAGTTGGTGATCTCGAGATTCACGATCGTTTTTTCATTTTTTTTTCATTTTTTTATATGTTTTTTATCCGTATTATTTTACCCCTGCCTGCGCACGCTAAAAATAAAATAAAATAAAAAATTAAACTTTACAATAAAGTTTCAAAAATAAGTTTTTAAATTGAAGGTTCAACATGTCTCCTGGTCAGCAACAGATGGCTCTGTTGTTTGGTTTTTTTATTTTAATAGATCTAATAGAGTACTTAAACTTTTTACAGGTTCGTCAACACCGTCTACAGCTCCACAACATGCTCTACGATGTGTTCAACATGGCCGCTCAAATGCCCTACCGCAGGGATGTATTTATTTTTAATTTTATTTTTAATTTTTTATATTCTAATATAATCTTTTGTTTTTTTTTAATTATAATAGCAAGGGTGACGATGTGATCTTCTTGGGATGGAATGCTTGCCAGCATCGTTTGAAGGTTTTGTTTATACTGTTTGTTTTTACGACCTGTTCTATTTAGGTACCGATAGAATTCGTCTACAGCCTTTAATTTTTTGACTTTCATTCCATTTTTAGGATCGTCTACATGGACCAAAAGAATATGCTATTCATTGGCAGACTACTACAGCAACAGGTTTCGTTTTTTTGAGTCATTAGAACAGGTTTCATTTTTTGAGTAATTAGAACAGATTAAATTTTTTAATATAGGATGCACGACAATCAACGCAAGGAGCCCTGTTCTTCAGCAACATGCACGCAAGGAGGCGATCAAGGAGCCCTGTACATTTGGAGGATTGCGGTGTGGTTTCTTTTTTTTGGGTGGGGTTTCCTTTTTTAGATAGGTGCTGCTGGTTCGTCGACTGTCTCTCGACTACTGGTGCTCTTCATGTTCGTCATTCTTCACTTTTGGCCTTGTAAGCTTTATTTTTTACTTAAAATGCAAAAAATTGCTAAAAATTTGCGCGCGCACCTCCTCTTATTCCATTCGATTTTTTTCATTTGTTTGTCTTTGTCCATTTTTAGTAATATGAATTGTATAATTTTTATGATAACTTTTACAGCATTTAGATAACAATGGATTGACAGGAAGGAGTTAACAACATGGATAAAAGGAATTACAGGTTAAAATCTAATTCCAGAAACGGGTTATGGGGATATTTTATATCTAGGCTTACGGGTTTTTGCTTCTGTAGTGTTTCAATGGGTCCATTCCTTATAATTTAATTTTTTGGCATTCTGTTTATTTTTGAAAAATCCCTCATAGAGTGATGGAAAAGAAAAAAAGTAAAACTAAACATTTGAGTCTGCAATTTTTCATTTCTCTTTTTTCTGAAAAAAGAAAAGGGGAGTGCCCGCTGTATTATATACACATTTCTTACTTCATTCACAGTGCGCACATTCCGTTGAAAAAGAGGACATAGCAAACAGAGGAAAAGTGTGCGTGTAGGCTACGGTGATAAAATAATCAGTAGCGTAAAAAATACAAAATGCCAAAAGGAAAGAGAAGTACAAAAGGTTCGGTGAGAGAAACCTCTCCCACTCGTATAAAGTGAATTGTTGGAGGTTGTAGTACTGGAGGTTCTCGGTCTTTTTTTAATTTTATGTAATTGTAGCCCTATATACGAAGTACTATTCTGCATATTTTCAGAAGATAAAAAAATTAGTTGGCTGAGTTATGACTGTTTGAATATTGATGAAAATTGATCTATTTTTGATCATAACTTTCTTCAATAGTGTTTGATCACTTTGATTTTGGTCTTAATCGACTTAGCGCCAGAAATTGAACAATTCTGATCTAAATTTTTGTAAATACCTTCCATATAAACTATTGTAGTATGGAAGTGCAAAAGTTTCAATCAGAAAAAAATTTCAATTTTCAGTAAAAATTTTCAATTTTTTGCTAAAATCTTTTTTAAACTATGATAAATAAAAGCGTCGGTCAGATTTGAGAAATCACGTTTAGAACTTTTTAAAAGTTCGATCAAAGTTGGTAACCTAAAATCTGCGAAAAAAGAAGGAAGAGTAATGCTTAAAACGAGAGAGTGAATTATAGAAGGAGAGGAAAAACGAGAAAGTGTACAAATTTTGCTAAGTCCGCTTTGTATGCACTGTGTTCATTGCTTATCCACGTGAAATATATTAAAATGTAATACAGGTGAAGAGACTGATTTAAGGGTTTTTTGGCGAGTGTGCAACACCATAGGCAATCATTCATTCCTTGCAGTATCACGTCGATCAATTCTTTTCCAGTGCAAAATTATGTTATCTGCAATAAACACACAAAACCTTATGATTTTAATTTCTTTTTATCAATTGATTCACTAAAGATGCCTCCTATAAATTGCGAATTCCTTAATGATTATTTAACTTTTTACGTTTATATTCTTTGGGGTTAATACATTCACAAAAATATCTTCATATGCTTCTTTACCTGTGTTTTCTTTCAATTCTGAAGTTTCCTTATCTTATTCAACCTAGTTTATCTGTTTCTAAACTTCCTGACTTGTCCTTTTGTGTATACAAAATGGACTTTGTTCAAAAATTTTTTTTAACAGAATCTTTCATATTTACATTTTTTGAACCATTTTCATTTCAACGAAAGACGAGAAGGAAATGACAAGGAAGGGGCAGTCCCCTGGGTTTTCCTTTCATTTTCTTATTTAAAATCTTAATCGGGTTTTCACTTTCTTTCATTTATTCTTTTTTCACTTTTAACTCTGTTAATTATATTTTAGAAATTTTCAAAAATTTGTCAGCAATACAGAAAACTCAATTTCTATAATGTTGAGCTTAAAAAAGGCTTGTAATCTCCAGCGATGTGTTCAAGTCGAATGGGAGGATGGACTTTTAGCGAAGGTTTTTTCTTATTGTTAAAGTTTTTTATATTGTTCTTTTAAGTTTTCTTATATTTGGCTACGTGATAACGCTCGCAGACGTCCAAGTCTTATTCATTTGGATTTAAATACTCGGCCCGAAGGAATTAAATGTTCCAAGGAAGCATTAGAGGTGCAATGGCCACCATTTGTTGCGTCAAAGTATTTTCTAGAGTTGGGTTCATTTATGAGGTTTTCCTTTTAAGATATACTTCTTCATTTCTTCGGGAAAGTGCCCTTCAAAATAATTCTTTCAATGGAACATCCCAATTAACTAATAAAGAAGAAACAGAGAATTTGTCTAAAGCAATTACACCAGGAAAACAAAGACATGCAATTTTGGATTCAAAAATGTCTTCGCTAGATGAGAGTCTAGTTCTTGGTACTTGTTACTGGGAGGATTACGCCCAGGAACCGGTTTGATAACGTTATTGAATTTTAGAGTTTAAACTTTATTTTTCTAAAGGGCACTGTTTGGCCTCATCTTTCATCTGTTCCTTCGATTGTAACCATCGAAACTTTAAATGGTCCGGCCCAAGTTTCGATCGTGGATACCTGTAAAGCTTTATCTCAACTAAGAGAGCGTTCACCTGAAGAATTTGACTTTTTGGCCAATTCAGTTTTAGAGTACAATGGAGGGCCATACCGTTCTAGACATTCAATTTGTTCAGTTGACGAAGATGGAAACATTCAACCGGTATAAATTCCTATTTACTATTTTAGAGAGAATAGTGGTCTTAAGATATCTCTTGGCTATCTAAATTTTCATCAATTTTAGGGTGTTTTCAACAATGCTTCCCGCTCGAGTACTATAACAGTCAACTCTTTGGATAGGTTGTACGAATCACTTCAAAAATTTGGCCGTATATGCGCTGAAAATACTCAAATTCTGAGCTTATTGCCCGGCCAACGACTTCTCTTTAACAACCGGGAAGGAATGATTGGAGTTCCTGCACAAAAGGGGCGTCTTTTAATGCTCAAATGCTTTTCTTGATTCTCAATTTTTGATTAGTTTTTTTAATTCTTTTTTATTTTCATTCTCAGTCAAAAAAAAACTCATTTTCTCGTTAAATAAAAATTATTTTCCATCGGTCGGATTTGTTCGACCAAAGTGTTTTGTTAACGCTAAAATTGTGTTTTTGCACATTTTATATTTTTTACATTTGTTTACTTTGCTTTTATTTTTAGTGTTTTTATTTATTTATTTTGCAATAGGAAAGCCGGGTTTATAAATATAAACTCACGTGAAACAAGAATGTTTTTTTTTAAACAGAAATTGTTTTATCAAGAATCTGTTTACTTTATTCTTCACCCAAAAGAACTCCTTTCATTAAATTAAAACAAAGTTAATAGGCTGCCAAGAAAAAAGGGGTCTTATCAAATAAATAAGTGAAGAAAGGTGCTCCCCAAAAAACCCTCTAAAAAGAAAAGAAAAAAATTAAATTATTTCGTTGAAACATCACAATCTAGTTTTGCAGATTAATAATTTGTGGTTGATTAGTTTTCCCCAAAAATATTTTTTGCGCGAAGATTAAATTTTAAACACGATTGTTGAGAAGAATGAAAAATTAAACTGATTGAAAAAGAAGAACAATTTAATCTTTTTTTATTAAAATGGGGTTCAAAGTAAAAAGAGGTTTCCCCTTTTTTAAATTAAAAAAATGAAAGAGTAGACAGTCATATGCTATTTTGTGATTTAATAGTTTAAGTGAAAGTACATTGAAAAAAATATAGGAAAAGAAATTAAAATTCAAGTTTAAAGATTTAGATTTTTAATATTTTATTTTAAATGGATGCTTCTATGAACAGACAAAATTACGCTTCAAATTCTTATCAAAATGTGGAAGACGAGAAATCTTTGAATGCAACATCCAATATTCTTGATATTGGCCTTGCGAGAGAAATACATTTAACGGTTTTTCTTTAAAATTTTAAATAAATTTTGATCAAGATATGTTCTAGGAGCTTCAAAATATTCAATCTTTTATTGCTCACAAGGAGCATGAAATCTCTGTTTATGAGAATGCTCGACGTTTGATTGAATGCCAAGGTTTTATTTTTATGATTTTTATTAATAGTTTTTGATTGCAAATGTAAACTAATTCAATTTTTAAAATAGCAACTGGTGAAAGATGTATGGTTTTCCTTGCAGATAATTTATTTGTTTTGAGAACGCGTGAACAAGCTTTGGAGATTTTGGGAAGACAAATTAATGGTTTATAATTTTTAAATTTTAATCTTTTTGTTATGATTTCAGTCCTTAAGAATACCTTAGAATGTTTTTATCAAGAAAATGCGTCTATGACTGAAAAGGTTTCATTGCTTGAGAGGTTAAGCATTGTATGTGGATATATTTAACCTTTAACTTCTTATTCTTTAGACAAACGAAGGTTTGGTTGAGATACGAGAGACTGAAAAAGAAGATAAGACAAGTGCAAAAATTAAAGGTTGTTTACTTTTCAAAATTAGTTTTAATGATTTGAGTTCGAAACTGCTTTTTTTTATTCGTTTGCCTTTATTTTTAAAGGAAAACGAATCGAACATTCTCCAAAGAAATCTGTAACTGTATCTAAAAAAGATGAATTGACTTGTAACAAATTGGAAGAAACTGGTATTTCCAAAGAAAATGACAAGAAATATAAAGAAGATTCTCAAAAACTGCAAAAACCTAAAGGGGTGTCAGAACAAGTTTGTTTTTAATAGTTTAAAGTAAAAGATAAAATATTTAGGATTTTAAGAAATTTTTAGAACTTGTAGATTCGATTGAAACAAGTGATGATGATGAAGAATACTTTAATGATGAAAAGCGTGTGGGTGATAATGTCAAAGAATTAAATAAAGAAGAAGAGATTGAAAATTTAATTGGAAATCTACAGTCTAAGGATGAACATCGACACGTACATTTTTCTGATAAATTAGATGAATTACCTGTTGGAATTAAAAAGGTTTTTTCTCTTTTTTTATTGTTTTTTGCAAAATTCGCTTTGAAGGCTTATGCTCGAATCAGAAATTTTAAATTTGTGGGTCCCCAAAGTGAATTTTTATATTTTTCTAAAAAATACACTATTCATTAGGAGCGATCAATTTTGAAAAATAAGAACGAACATTCACCTATTGATTCGGAAGAATTAAATAAAATTAATCAAAAAGAGCAGAGACGAATATATAGTGCTTCTAAAGAAGTTTGTTTTAATTATTAATGATCAGATTCTTTGAAATTTTTTAAGGTTGTTAAGGATGAAATTATCGAGTGTGACTCAACAAAAATTAGTAAAAATACAAAAACTACAAATGCAAAAAATAAAAGGCAAAAGAAAGAACGTCGACCAATTTCTCGTTGGAAAGCTCAACGGAATGGACTTTTAAATGAAAGTGATGACGATGATTATGAGCATCATACGTTTTCACAGGTATAAAATTTTAATATTAAATTACTTATAATTGACTTTATTTCATTTAATTTTGGTTGTGAGTTTCAATAAAAGTGCTAGGACTTTTTATAGGTTTAGATTTTAATTCTAAGGCATTAGTAAGTTCTGAAACTGTTACTAAAATAGAATCAGAATTATTAAACAATCCACCCTTATTTTCCGTTTATTTTCTTTCATGAACTTGGAATACTGACTTACTTAAGATTTTGAAAAATTTTAGTCAGCCTGGCTGAAGCTTACCTATCAAACTTAAACAAGTGAAAAGTTAATACCCTCAAAACATTTAATTATTTCTAGACAAATATATTTAGATAACAAAAATAACTTTTTTTAGATAATTACTTTGGAATACCTTAAATTTAGAATAAAACCAGAGAGGAATATTTTCTTAATTTTTGAGGAATATTTTCTTCTAATTCTACTAGAAGGTCAACATTCATTTGACAGCAAGCAATTCGACATCGAAGACCAAAGTAGAGTTACCAGGAATCTGTCAAAGAGGATTATTTTTTAGAGGTTTTAATAAAAAAACCGTTCCAGGAATTCCTTTTGTTCCATATCCAAGGTCTGGACTAATTGTAAGCTTTGCGCGTTGACCGACAGACATCTTTTTTAATTAAAAAAATAAGGGTTAGAAAATGAATTCCCAGTTTTACAACTTCGGGAATTTATTAGACAAAGTACCGAAATAAAAATATTAATAAAATAACCTTAGCAACACCTTCATCCCATCCTTTAATCACTTCTCCTTTGCCAATAGTAAATTCAAAAGGTTTTCCACGACTACGAGAACTGTCAATTTCTTTTCCATTTTCTAATGTAAGAACATAATGACACGAAACTTTTTGACCATTTTTGGGGAAAGTAGACACTAAAAAATAAAAATGTCTTTAGATGTTTACCAAAAACAATCATTCGAGATCTGAGTAATTTTTATCCTGATTCTCCTCGTTTTCTCAGATCTCGAAAAGTTGAAGTTTAAACTGACTATCGCCGTCCTTAAGAGTGTCAATTTGAACTGGCATGTTCTAACAATTATATTTTAAGACGAGAAAAAATATCTAAAAAGAAAAACTAAAAACAACATTTCAATAAGGTTATGTTAAAATATTTAAGCAAGCCATGTAAAAACATCGAATATAGAACGTTCCAGTTTATGACCATCAAAAATCGATAGAGTCGAAAATCTATTTCTCTATCCTCATTTTCGGTGGGGGACAAGAGAGTATCGCCATAAGAGTATCGCCGAAAGAGTAACGGCCAAAAGAGAATTTGCCAAAAGAGTATTTGCCATAAGAGTATTCACTAAAATATAGCGATACTCTTTTGGCAAATACTCTTTTGGCCAATTCTCTTTTGGCCGTTACTCTTTCGGCGATACTCTTATGGCGATACTCTTTTGGCGATACTCTTCTGGGACGTTCCGCTCATTTTTTGTTTACATAATGCCAAAATTAGAAATCATTTAAAAATTTGTATTTTTTAAAACTATGAACCAATATTTGTGAACAATTTATTGTCTCTGTATTATTTTTTGCTTATTTTTTACTGATTTCAATCGATTTAAAATATTATCCATTACTTTCTTAGTATTTTAGCAAGGAATGGTAATTAATAATGAGGCAACAAGTAGTTCAAACTTACATTCAATAGAGATAGACAATTCTGATAATCAGCAAATTCGACAGCAAGAGAATTTTAATCGGCCCCTACGATGGTTTAAGCTTTGTAAGGTATTTACAAACTTGCATAAATATTAGAATTTTTCAGTTTGTGGGACTGCCTCAACCGCTGGTTTTATTTATGGTTTGAGAATAGCTTGGGTTCAGTCAAGATTAAAACCTGGAGAATTGCCTAGAACAAGTTTACTTTCTGGTGCAGGTTTCTTTAACTTCTGATTTCTTCTAATTATAAATAATTGAAGGGTTAGCAATGCAGGCCTTTGGAGTGGCTTCATTAATTACAATTTCGGGTATTATATTTAATCTCGAACGTTAATAAAGCTGTTTTAGGTTATATAAGTCTGGTCGTATTAATTTCTGAAGCGATGGGCGTAAACACTTTTAAAGAATTTGGAGACAAAACTAAATTTCTTTTCGGTGATCGATTTAGAATATCAAAACGAACAAATGGAGAAGAAAACTTTGAGTCCTTAAGCGATTTATTTGAAAAATATAATAAATAAGGTAGATAATAGTTTTTAAATTTTGTTATTGTTGTTTTTTTATAAATATTTATCTATTTACTTCATCTAAAAAAGAGGTTTTATACCTTATTTTTGATATTAATTCTAATTTTATCAGTCGGTTTGAATGCTCTCCTGACACATAATGAAGACCAGAGATGAATGCAACTTTTTTTGACAACATTCCTAAGCGTTTTCTAAGTTTGTTAATTTTTTCTTAAAAAGATTTAGATCTTTGGAAGATGTGGTGGAATTTTTTATTTGACGTTCCTGTTGAGGCATGTTTTCAGTGTGAAGCTGAACAGTCCGATGATTCTTAAAAACTGATCAAAATCTTCAGATGTGATGATGTCTTTTAATTTCCTTCACTGATGAAAAGTGCAAGGTTCGTGTATATCAGGTTTATCTTTCTAAAAATGTTAGTTTGAGTTTATGTAAAATGTTAATCAAAAATATTCTCACAGAAGTTCTTTACCTAATAACCACGGTCTCTATACTCAATTGTCGTTCTCTTTGACGTTTAGGGGTGTTGATCTTTTAGATTAGCTTCAATCTACTTGCTGTTTCCTCTATCCTCTTTATTTATTTTTCTGCAGATAGGGCGTTATTACCTTCTTATTGTTCAAAACAACAATCTTTCTTTTTTTACTTTGCACTCATTGTTTTGTTATTTATTCTTTTTTCACTTTTGACAACAATTATTGCAACTTTAACTAGTTTTCTGATGTTATTTCTTCTAAAATTATGATTCATCACTAATTGTAAGGGAACCTTTATCGCTTTTTTATTCGCATTCTGATTAATCGTAGGCTTTTCTTTTAATTCTCTTAATTTACAATACTATTTCTAACAATTTAATTTTTTTGTAAAATCATTTACATTGGGGTCGTAACATTAAATCCTAGTCATGGGATTTCTTATTTTTTCCATGCGCAATGCTTTTAATATATGTCTGGCATTTCTGTTATTTAATGACTGATTTATTAAGAAATTTTCATGACTCTTATTTATTAAACTTCTTTCTCTAACTGTCTAAACTTTTTCTCATATGTTTTTTACGTTCACACTTTAAAATTTTCTCCTTACCCATTTTTAAAATTTTTTTCCAAAACTTTACGTTCTCTCTTTGGCAATATTTATTATACCTAGCATCTAGTAGGTAAGGCTAAAGAAGGCCTGCTGCTTATTGTGTCGCCATTTTTTGAGGAGAAGCAAAAAAGGTTTTTTTATTATGTCAAACAGTCTGTCAATTAAAAATGGCCATACAGGTTATAAGGTTAGATTCTCTTTGGGCGAAGAGACGTTTGGGCGCGACTCAAAATGCCTAACATTTTTTTTAGAATAATTTCCACTTCTTTTAATTCTTAATTTTTTAAAGTATTTTTCCTTCTATTCTTGCTATTTTCTTTTATAAATTTCAGATTTTTTTCTCAAGCAGTTGAAAAATTTTAACAAAAATTATAATTAAACAAGTACCATTTTTGGAAATTTTTACTAATAATTTATCAAATACTAAACCAAAGGTTCTGAAATTTAAATAAATTATTTAAAACCGATTTTCTATGGATAGACAGATTTTTCTAAAAAGATTGCACAATTTTAACTTTTGCGCCTATTAACGACCTCGCGCCAAAACATCCCCTTTTAGTCCAAGTTGAATATTTTATTTTTTAGACTTTTCATTATTTTTCTTTTTTAGCTTTACATTTTTCTTTCTCTCTTTAGAGTTCACTTTAAAAAAAGCTCCATAAAAATAACACACAACAATTCTTTTTTCCTTCGCATCCATTATCGTCAGTAAAAAAAATAATTTTATAAATGTATGTATATCGACATTGTCTTTTGTTTATTTATTTATTTTAATACAAACTGCGAGAATCCATAAGAAAATTTTTTTAGAAAATAAAACGTGAATTTTCTATACATAAAAAAAGTAAATAGACCTAAAAAATTTTTGAACGAGAATTATTTAATAAAAATTTTTTTTAACAATCTCTTCTTCTTTTTTAGAATACATTTTTTAAATTCCTTTTTAAACCTGTAAAATATCTTCTTATTTTTTCTTCTAGTATTTCATTACTTACAACGTGGAATGCCAAAATAGGAGATAAAAAAATATTTTTATTTTTTACGGCATAAAACCATTAAAGGAAATTTATAGAAGGGGAAAACGTCATTCTGTCTTTATCTCTTTCTTTCTCTTCATTTTTCTACTAGTCGCGCTTCTATTGCTAAAATATTCTCATTTATTAAAAAGAGGAAGTGTATTTAAGCTTAAAAAAAAATTATTTTTACAAGCTTAATTTTTTATGTTTTTTACAATCGCAAATTTAAGTTTATTTACAAAAAATTGTAAGTTTGAATTTATAAAAAGGTTTATTATTAAGTTTTATTTCCTAAAAAAGGTAATTCAAACTTAAGTTTATGATTAAACAAGACTTTTTTTCCGTTCTTAATCTATGCTCTTTTTTGTAACCAGTTGTTTTATAGGCATTTTATAAGCATTTAAATTTATGTATGTAACATTGTTTGGTCGCCTGAAAATTTTCTATTACTCATTTTAATATTAAAAAAAATTTTTTCCTTACTAATTTTATTTTATCACACATTTTCCTTTATTTTTTTTATATTTTTCTTTTTATGTTTTTTAGATTTAACAACTCCTATGAGCTATTGTTAACCACATTATAATATTTTTGACATTTTCTACTGTTAACATATTGAAAAAAATTTTAATTTTCTTTTTAACTAATTCTAAACAAAAATATATGCTTGTTTTCCCTTAATTTTTTAAAAAAGAAGAGAGAATTGGTAGCTTTTTTCCCAAAAATCTTTTTTTTTTTCTCAATTTCACCATTTTTTTGTCTTTTCCTATTAAAAAAATTTTTTCTTTATAGCACTCTCACAAAAAAATTAAATTTAAAAAAGCTTTTGTCTTTTTTTAGGATTTTTTAAAATCAATTTTTAGAGTCTATTACGAGCAGGGTTCGTTTCAATGCCAACAAATTCACCTGGCTATGTATTTATTTTTTGCATTTAAAATTAATTAAAAAATTTCTATATATTCTATCTAAAAATGTATCTTTCAATTCCATTTTTATCTGTTTTATTTCTATTCTGCCTGCAACAAAGAGCAAAATTTTTGGGAGGAACCAATGGGAATAATCCGGTTTTTTTTAAATAAACTTTGACAAACTGACCACCTTCTTCTAATTTGTCCCTTTCCTCGCTTAACATTGTTCAAGCTAACATATTTTGGATATTTTCTTTAAAAATCTTTTTTCGCATGTTCAGGATACCTACTAATTGTCGGACTAACTGTCCATTTTTTTTGAAAAATTTGTTCCTGCGCTTTCTTCTCAATTTTCCGTTCTCTTTAAAAATAGAAAAGTGTAGGGAGAAGAGTTTTATAGGAATGGGCATTGTGTGTGTGTGTATGTGTGTCATGATTGACAACTTACTCTTCTATCTTAATGTACGTCATCTCTTCCCTATAATCATTTTCATATTTATTTTTTTACCGCACATCCATCTAATGCTGCGCCTTTTTTCTTAAATTATTTACTACTATTTTTGGGTGGTTTAATATGAAAAATGGTTTATATTTAAAAGAGAGAATTTATTAAATTCAAATTTATCAGATAATATTAGTATTTTAAGTTTTAGTTTCTAATATTTTATTATGCTTTTCTATTTATTTTTAAAGTTTTTTAATCTTAATTTTAATATTTTGTAATCTTAAGTTTATTTATCTTTTTATTAAAAAAATTAATATATTTTTCTAAAATGTGAATGATGAATATTCTGCTCTAACTTTTTTTTTAATATTTAAAATAAAATCACATTTGCGTTAAAAAAGTTTATTCCCTTTTTTGAAGCTTCCTAAAAAATTAAAATATATTTATTCAGCGAAATTTTTTGTTCAAGTTTTTGGATTTTTATATTCTTTTTTAACCTTACTGAGACCCGAAAAATTTTTAGCTTAATAATATTCATTTTTTCTGTGGAAACCCAAACAATTTTAATTCAACTGCACTCACAATCATTCAGCTACCCAAACGATAAATTTACTTTTGTTATTCACTCGTTCCCATAAAATCTTTACTTGTTTTGAATGCATTTAAGACTTTATATATTTTATAGTTTTGTCCTATTATTAAAGTTGTTCTTCATAGGATTTTTTAAAAATTATTTCTTCATACCTTCACCTTTTGATTTTAATGATTAAAATTAAATCTTCCTTTTTTTGCTATAATTTCTTCGATTTATTTCGTTCCTAAATTATTTTTTTTAGATTTTTAGCTATTCTAAAAAAATATATTTTTAAGGCAACAACAAATTTGTTGTTGTTGTTTTTGCCGTTTTAATGCTTCCAGGATTTGACTTGGATGGAGGCGGTTCTGGTGGTTCTTTCTTTTTATGTACTGAAACTTGGCCTAGGTGTTTTGTTATTAAACAGGTTTATTTTGAATCTTAGGATTCTGATTTTTTTAAAGGTTAATGATATTGATGGTGCTTTAAAAGAGGTACAACAGGCAGAGAATGATGAAAAAGTTCCAACTTGTGGAGAATCTTTGTTGACTCCGAATCACAATCACTCAACTAATTGTAATAATACTTCACCCTTTTTGCCGATGCTTGTTTGTTTTTTCTTCTTTCATGTGTAGAATGTAATTTAAGCCATGGTGGTTTACAGCTGAGTGCCGTCATCAATTACTTTCTGTTCCAGGGCCAGATCAATTTAGGGCAAACACTCCCGAACGACCCCCTTCAAGTACTTGTGGTGCTATCTCATTGAATGAAGAGCAGCTTAGAGCTAGGCTTACAAAACAATTAGAATTCTATTTTAGTCGGTTTGTGATTTTTGATAATTTTAAGGAGCATACTTACATTAGATGAGCTGTTTGATTAAATATAAAATGCTATGAATCTTAAGTTATTTTTTAATTCCAGAGAAAATTTAATTAATGATCGTTATTTACGTTGTCAAATGGACGCGGATCAATATGTTCCAATAAAAATTGTTGCAAACTTTCCTAAAGTTGCGCAGCTAACACGTCAAATTGGAAGCCCTGGTTTGTTAAAGTCGCTAAATATTCTATTTATACTTTTGAGGGTTTCTGCAACCATAATTTATTAAGGGTCTGATTTTTATTAGAATACCATAAAATTTGGTAATAGGTTTAAGATATTTTGGAGAAATTGATAGGCATGACCAAACAGTTTTATTTAACTTATTATCACTGCTCTTTATTTTCCAATCATTTTCTTCTTCTACAAACGAGTATTACTATTCATATTGCTTACATTTGACAGATAGCGCCATACCTAACGATTGTGCTTTAATTGTTGATGTTCTTAAATGTAAGTTTAAAAATAAGGCTAGATAATTTTTGCTTTTTAAGCTTCTTCACAAGTCCAAGTTGATGAAACTGGCACAAAAGTACGTCCAATGTCTAAAAGATGTACAATTATTTTGAGGGAAATTCCACAGAATGCTGATGAAAATGTATGTTAAATATTTTTAAACTCCTGGGATCTAACGGAAAATTAAACATTAAATCTTCCGGGGAAAGAAGGGAAGTTTTTGCAATGTTCTGATATCATACTTTTTTCAAAATTGTTAATAAGTTTTTTAAAGGAAGTAAAGTCAATGTTTAAAAGTGAAGATGGCAGCTGCCCTCCTTATCTTTCTTTGGCATATGGTTTAAATGATAGTTGGTATGTAACATTCCAAACAGAACAAGAAACTCAGCAAGCTTTTTTTCATCTTCAAACATTAGGAAAAACATTTAATGGAAAGCCAATTTTTGTAAGAGAATTTCAAATATTTTTTAGAGGTTAATAATTCTTAGAAACATTTTAGGCTCGTATTAAAAATGGAGGAGCTCCGATTGTAGATCCTAGGCATAGTCCTGATGTTCAGCAACATTTACAATTTTCAGAGGCAGGGTTGAATGGACAGCTAATAATTCATGAACTGGATATTGAACGCTCAACAACACCGAATTCTCAATATTTACGTCCATGTGAAAGAGGTTTTTTATAAATAAATTTAATTAAAAATGTTATATAGAAGCAGATTTATCAACGAATAATCATTCAAATGAAATTGAAGAGATGAGAAAAAGAAAAACATCTGCCTCCTCTACTGCTACAAATAATCATATTGCTTCAAGTACTTCTCCTGCTCCGTTTAATTTGGGACAAATACTTGCAAAATTTGGCTATGTTCCTAGAGTTTGTTTTTTATTTTTTCTGACAATGAGTTAAAAACTTTTAAGGCAACGTTTAGGCCAAATATTCCTCCACCAACTTCTTCTTTGCTTCCACCTTTACAACCTACAACAACTGGGATCGGTGCATTAATGAATGGATTGCCACAACCAACTTCTTATTTTACACAGCCAATTTTGCGAAATGGTAAAAAATTTTTTAATTTTTTATTGTTTTAAATATTAAAGTTTTCTTGTTATTTTATGTTTGTGGTTTGTTTCTTTTTTTATTTCTTTTTTCAGATAGTTTTATTCAAAATATGATTTCTCAGCATTTTGATTTTCTTGTACAACAACAAGAATTTGAACAATATCTATTTCAAATTCCGTATTATCAACATGAAAAAGCTAATACTTTTGAACAAAATGATGGTAGTGAAGATTGTGCTGGAAGTAGTGAAGATGAAAAGGACGTGCATGAAACAATGTCGCTACCATCCTCGTTAATTGGTATAAAGTAAAAATAAGTTATATTCGTAGGTTAAGGTATTTATAATTGTTGGTTTTTTTGTTACCAATTCATCTTAAATTGTTTGTTTTAAAGGTTGAAAACTTTGGTATTTTGACCTGGCATTTTGTCCTTTGGTGTTTTATTTTATGTTCTTTTAAATTTTTTGTTTTGTAATGTTTCTTGTTCTAGAAATTATTTTTATTTTCATTATAGTGGGACAAAATGAAGGTATTATTCGACAACAAGCCAAAGAAAGTGGTGTAGAAGTTTCACCTGTATTAATTCCAAGTTCTTTTCCGCGAATCACAGATGTTCCTCGAATTAATGGAAAAGGAGGTTTTTATTACTTGTCTAATTTATTTTAACATCATTTTTAGCATCTTCTTTACCTAATGGCCAAGTGACTGCAGCATCAGCAATTTCAACAAGCACCAGACGTCGAATTTCTTCCCCTCCTCCACAAACCCCAAGTGTTGGTGGTTTTAAAGGATTTCAACGTCAGGAAAGTGTTGAAGCTTATCAACTTGCTATGGCTTCGAGTGAATTTAATAAACAAAAGCGAACTCAGGTTGAAGAAAAAAGAGATGAGAAGGTTATTTTAGACAAGGATACAAGGTTTTTTTTAATTTTAAAAATTACTTTAAATCAAAAATATGGTAGGGCGAATTCGGTGGAGCGAATACCTAAGCTTTTTACGCCCAATGATACACGGCGTTTAGAACCACCTCCGTCATTTTATGGTAGAACTTGTACACAACAATTATGTCCACTTAGTGAAGCAACAATAAGTGTAAATTGGAGACAGAATGAACTTAAACATCCTAAACAGCTAAAACAATCAGGTTTTTTGAATATTTTAAGATTAGGCTAAGAATTTCTGTAGCAAAAACTTGACTAGGTTCTCTGGCCTAGTTTTAACTCACTAAAATTTGATTTTCCTTTTTAAGTTGATATCCGAACAGTTCAACAACAGCAGTGGAAACCCCATAATTTATCGCAACAACAACATCCTTCATCATTAATAACAAGAAATGTTCAGCCTCTTCTTTCTTTGGGACAAGCTTTAAACTCAATGGGAATGTCTTCACTGCAACATAATCAACCTTATTCTTTTAATCAATTTGGACAAATGCAAGCTAGAGGGTGAAAGTTTTTAATAATTTAAAAATTTAATTTGTATATATTTAGAAAATTGTTTGACCGCAATAAACCAAATTATGGCCAATCAACGCAACTTAATGGCACTGCCAGTAATCTTCAAAATTCTTATAGAGGAAGAACATGGACTACAAATAATAATGATTATTTAGACAGACAGCAAAATAATAATGAATTTTCTCCTTCTGTTGTACGATTCCAAAATGATTTGGTACAATGGCAAGGAATAAATAAAAATTCTGGTGTAGCAAAGAAAAGATGGGGAGGAGGAGGAAAAGGAGAAAACATTGGTGGTGGTGTACTAGGATTTAAAAATATAATGCGTAGAAGTGGAAGTGAATATAACAATTTTGATAATAATACAACCTTTGTTTCTATACCTAACAGTGTTCAACAACAAAAGAATAAACCTTTCCAAACGCAACAAGAAAACACTAATAATAGAGTACAACAACAGAGAAAGGTTTATAATTTTGTTAACTTGAAAATTAATTTTTTTAATTAGACACGAGCTTCGTTTTCTTCCAATCGTCGAGAATCTAATAGACAAATACCAAATCGTTTTTCTTCAGAAGTAAAAGAAAACGAACCTGTTGATAACCAACAAATGCTAAAAAGCCAAAAGCATTTTACTATGGTTGAGGAACAAAAAATGGAACAATCGTCAACTGGGTTAGTTTTGTTAAATATAAAGCTTTATTTAAAACACATTTTAATATTTAGTTACAATTTTAAAGAACATGTTGAAGAATTTCCAGCTTTAAGCCTGAGCCAATTAAATAGTCGTAAAACTAGTGAATGTCACAGTGAACAACCGTCACCTTCCTCTCCAAAATTACTATTAGAACAGCACCAACAAAAATATTTAATAAAACAACCATTTTCTGCAATTGTAGCAGGAAATGGGAGACCTCGAAGAGCAACAATAGGAACATCTACAGGAGCAACATCAAATATTTGTATGAATGAAAGTACATTATTAACAGCAGGAATAGGAGAACAACAGCAGAAGGATAAAACTTTTCCTACTAGAAGTGATACAATTAGCGTTAGTAATGGCCGGCAATTATTATTATTAGGTCAAAGGAGAAGCTATGCACAGGTTATGTTAAAAAGAAGTGTTGGTGACGAATGTGTAGCTGCTGGGAATGATGGGTAAAAATATTAAACTATAATTTTAATTTATATATTTTCCTTTATTAGATTCAACTCTGCTTTAGAAAAGAAAAAGAAGGACAAGGAATGCACCAAAGACTACCCTCCTACGTCTGATGTCGGCACAGAAGTTTAATAAAGGTTGAAATAATTATTTCTACTAAACTAGTGCTGTGACATGTGAGGGTCTACTAATTTTTAAAGGTTAAACTATTTTTCTTATTTATTTTTTTCCCGTCTAGTCAATTTTTATAGGTATTTTTTTTCCGGTTTTTTTTTAAGTTCATAGTTAAACATATCTAAACATTAGGCAAATTGATCATGTACTTCCAAAGCTTTGAAAATATTTATTTTTCATCTGTTTTGCAAAAACACAAATCAGAACAACATCTTATGTAATTTTATTTTATAAAGCACATATCTTCCATTTTTTAAAATTTATATTTTAACGCGTATAACCATTTTTCTACTTTTTTTTCTTGCATTCCTCTTTTCTTTAATATTTTATTTTTTAAATTTCACTCTCATTCCTTGCCGTTTTGAAAAGAAATTCTGTTTGTTTTATAAAAAGTTTAAAAAGCTTAAAAAAATTTAAAGAAATCCCATGTATTAAATTTTTAAATCTTAGTTTTTTGTATTTTCTTTTATTTTTATTACACTTGCATAAACTTGAACATTTTTGACTTCATAAAAACAATTAGTAAAAAATCTTTTATTATTTGTTACTGTTTGTTTTTTTAATGCTTTTAATTTCTTTTTTAATTATTTTAATACAGCTTTAGATCCTTTGATTATTTTGACAACTTGTAAAGACAACAAATATGTACTTTTTAATTATTCTACTAAAATATTATTTTTATCATCGCCGCAAATCTTCTCAAAATATTTGTAATTCAAAACATTTTTGGTTTTTAGCTACAATAACAAAATATGAAAAGTAAGGTTGGTTATATTATTTTTATAATTTTACTTTGTGTAGGTATTAAGAATCTAAACTATATTATTTAAGTTATTTTTAGTTAGCTTGAGATTTTTTACTCTAAATTGTTTTTAACCATCTAGAGTTCCGATTTTATTTATCTTTTATCACTTTAACCTTTGACTTTTTGTTAATTGTTTGGACTGTCCTTTTAACTTTTTTAGGTCAATTTATTTAAATTTTGTTTCTCTTTTTTACCCTCTTCGCTTTATTCACTTCTTTTATTTCTTTTTTACTTAAATCCACTATCTACACTTAAAAAGGTCCATCTGCTACCACTAAAAACTGACTTTTTTCTCTTTTTTTTTTAACCAAAAATTCAAATTTCTGTTTTTAAAAAAGGCTACGAAAAAATTAACTATATAAAGGTATAGAAAATTTTTTGCTTTTTTTCCTTTTTATGAGAAAAAGTTGTCTTTTTCTCGCTTTTTCTTTTTTCTCTTTTTCCCCCTAATAAACTGTAACTAATTTATTAAGCTTGGCTTGTTCTCTTTTTCAGACTATTTAGAAGAAAATTTATAAATTTCAGAACGCAAAAATAATTTTCATCTTTTCTCTAATAGAAAGGCAATAGATTTGTTGTTCTTTCATTTAAATATTTCTCTTCATTTTTATTTTATTTCCATTATTTTCACCTTTTCCCCTTACATTCTAACCTTTTTAATGCTTTAATTTGAGCCATTAGAGTCCTGAAATTTCTTTATTTCTTCTAGAAAAATACTTGAATGAAGGAGAATTTTGCCTCTTTATTTCATTATCTTAGTTAACCTTTTTGTTTGCTGAATTTTGCCTAATTATATATTTTTAATAATTAATTTCCTTCATCACATTTTTATTTATTTTTATCTTTCCTTATTTTATATTGATTTTACCTTAATTTTTTAAATTATTTTTGCAAAGTTTTGATAAGGCAACTATAAGGAATTATTATTCTATTTTTTACGAAAAACTATTAAGAATATTTTTTGATAAGCAAAAAATTTAATCTTTTAACAGAAATAATTGGCGTTTTTTCTTTATTTATTGCTACCCAAATGATCACTAAACAGTTAAGATTATTTTTCGGTCGTATTTTAAGATTTTGTTTTTTAAACATTTTTTGGGGATTTCGATTAATTTTCTATCTTAAAAGCAGACAAACAAAATATAAAAAAATTTTTTTATTTTCTTTTTCCCTTAGGCAAAATTCCCAATTCCCACTTTAGAGTTTATTTATATTATTATAATGGGGAAAAAACATATAACAAAAAAAAAAGATTATGGCTAGCGATAGTGTTTTAGATTGAAGGGAAAGGGTAGTTTTAATGGGTGGGTTTTTTCATTATTTTGTATGTTTTTTTGATAATTTTCCATCGTTTTGTTTCTTATAAATCAGGCGAAGAGGTTAGAGAAAATTTAAAATTTATTAATCTATAAATTTGATTTTCCCTTCTCTATGCGCACTTGAATCGCTATAAAATCCAATAATTTATTTTATCAACATCAAAGAAAATTTACCGCAAACAACACCCAAAGGCTATTTATATATTAGATCTAAAAGACTAGAAAAATATTTTTTCAAGCAGTAAAAATAAATGGCGGCGTTTTCTTTGATAAATAATATTTTTTTTTAAATTTTATAACTTAATGCGTTTATTTTTGTGTGTGAGAATTAACTTAAGCGTTGTATTTTTTAGTCAAGAATATTCAAGTTGTTAGTAAATACGGGTTTAATTGCTTCCAAAAATTTTATTTTTACTCTGTTCTATTTTTTTCTATATTAATTCTGGAATCTTAAGTTCGAATTTTTACTGTTTATTTTTTCTGTTTTCACAATTACAATTTTTAAGCTATTTTAATATTCCAAGTTTACAATTTTCAAAATTATTTTTAATTTACAATTCCAGTTTACAATTCTTTAAGTTTAGAAACTTTTGAGTAAAAATATTTTTCTCTAATGTTAAGTGAAAGAAAATCATATGGGGAAAAATCATAAGCAAAAAAAGAAAATTGGCGTCAATGCCGAGCGGCATGGCGAGCGTTATATTAAAAAAATTTTTTTGCGGGAAGATTTGTATATTATGGCCATCACTTTTCTTTTTTTCTTTTTATTTTTTTATAATTTATTTTCCCAAAAAATCGAATTTTGTCAAATCTGAGGAAATTGATTGTAAATTATGCATTTATTTTTGACTTTATATGACTCTAAAACGGTTTAATTATTTAAACTATTTTTTACATAAATTGAGAATTAAGATAAAAATTAAAAATTTTATTTATTTTTAAATTAATTCTCAACTTTTATTAAAAAGTTTATTCATTGTTTAAGTTAAAAAAGGCAAATACTCAACTAGCATTTTTTTATAAGGGAAGAAGCTTTTTTTTATTTTGCCTTCTTATTTTTGCCTTTTTTATCCATCTCCTTCATTCTTTTCTTTTCTTCCCTTTTTCCTTTTTGGCCAAATTTCTTTTAAAAAAAAGCTTTTGTCTCCCCCTGTTTATTTGCATTGTTGTCAAATTTAAATGCGCGAGTTGAATTGTATAATTCAAAAAACCTTTTCTTCTTTCAATAATAGCTATTCATTTATGTATTTCTTCTTTTTATTTTTATTTAGCCTTTTTTATAAGAAAAAAAGTTGAGAAGAAAATTTTTATAAGTAATTTTTACTGAATTTCTTTATTAAAAAAATCTAATTTGACCACAATTTTATTTTTTTCTCATATTTTTTGTATTCATTATCATAATTTTTTACTGAAGAATCTTCAACTTTTCTAGCATCGTTCGTCTGATTTTTTAATATCGCTTTACTATGATTAGACGCGTCTTTCTTTCTTTTGTCTGTCTATTCATTTTGAATTTTCTTTAAAATCTCGTTGTATTATTTTTCAAATTTATAAATCACCAGACTGGTCTGGCAAAAATTATCTTTTCTAAAACTGTCAAAACCTTAAAATCTTAAGTTTTAAAATCTTTTAAATCTATTACCAACTAATGGTCGATTTTTAAAAAAATTTTAAAAATATTATAAGAATTTCTTTAAGCTATTTTTACAACTTTTTTTTTTCAAAAACAGCTATATTATAGTATTTTTTTAAATTTGTGTGTGGTCTCTTTTTTAAATACATATTTTCTTTTATTTTTATTTGATTGCGCATGTAACCTTTTTATAAAAAGTAATAAAAATAATAAAAGAATATAAATATATTAAAACGGGGATATGTTTATTTTAGGTATTTTTTACCTTAATAGAAGTTTTTTTAAATTAAATTTAATTATTTTTTAAATATTTTTTTTAGGAATTTTTAAATAATTTTATTTTTATACGCCCAAACGTTTTTTTTTCTACTTAGTTTTTTTACTGATTAGCCCATTCTTTACTTGGCACACTATTTAATAATGATGCTTCAATCATAAATAAATAAATAATATATAAATATATTTTTATTACTTTTATTTTTTTTCTTCTTTTCTCTGTGGTTCGCTTTTGCCTCAACTTTTTCCAACTGCTCTTTCTTTCTTAAAGCTTCTTTTAATTTTAAGCGTGCGCCAAAGAAACGCAAAATGAGTTGTTACTTTCAATTTCTATTTTTCTTTCTACATTTAGGGGCTTATATAAATTTTAAGGAATATTTTGAATTATTTTATTCCCTCTGGGATTTTTTTACTTATTTTTATCAAGATTATGGGGTTATTTTTTTGTTTATCTATTTTTGGCGCACATTGAGCTGAGAAGCTTTTTACTCTTCTTTTTTAAAGCGTCAATATTCCTTTTCTTTTTTCCTTTTTTGATTTCCGTTTATGTGAGTGTGTGCCTTTACTATTAATTTATTTTTATCCATGCCGACAAAAAGGTTTATTTTGGCAGCTTTTAATTTAAATTTAAGGAATTTTACAACTAGGAATTTTTTAGTCTTTTTTGCCATTAATAGAGAATTAAATTTTCATTCAAACAAAAGTAAAAATTTTAGATTAATTCTAAAAATAATTGCCAAAAAATTTAGAAAAGTTTTAAGTTTCTTTTTGACTTTTTTAAGAATATTTTTAATTTGTTAATTATTTTTAAATATTTCAAATAGAATAGTACATGATAATTTTTTTTATTATTTACTAAAATTTTTTTTCTTCTTGTCCTCAATTTTTGCATTTTTGCCCTACGGCCTTTCATTCTATTTTTTTCTTATTCCTTTCTGTCTGAGATGAATGAAAGTAAAAAAGGGAGAGGGGGGATAAAAGTAGTGGACGGCGTCCTTTTTTCAAAAAACCGCCGCCAAACACTTTCCTAAAAATAGGAAAAATACAAGTCGACAGCACACATTTTATCCTCAGTTGATGGCACACTGAGGGGCGGCGGAAATGGCAAGTAGTAGAGTAGTAGAGTAGATTTTGTTGGGAGAGAGTATATTTTTTATATTATTTTTTATTTATTTAATCGCGCGACTTGTATTTCTCTATTTTCTCTAACGTTCTGTCATTTATTTTTCTTCTTATTTTTCATTCCCTTAAAGATTTTTAGGACATAAAAAGGGGAAAAAATTTGCCAAAAAATAAGAAAATTTTTTGAGATGGTTAGTGAATTATTTGTATTTTATTTTTCTATTAAATTCCAGTAAATTTCTTTTCCTTCTCCCCATCATTTTTTCAAAAGAAAAATGTCGTTAATACAATTAATTGACTGTAAAGACCGTGCATTTTGACTAATTTTGGCCTCCTTTTTTTTATTGTAGGAAATTTTCTGATCTATCTAATAGTGCCAAAACTCTTTTAATTGACCTATTCGTTTGGGAGTTATAAAGTCTGGCACTCAACTATCCAATTTTCTCAATGATGAGGGGAGGGCCAAAATTTTTCTTTCGTTTTCTTTTATTCACTCTTCTTTTTTTCTTTATATTTTTACTAGCAATAGCGTCCATTATTTATGAGGTACTATTGCTTCTTTTTCTTCCTCGACTAGAAATTAAAAGAAATGGACAATTTTTTACTATTCATAATAAATAATAAAATTAATTAAAATCCAATCTTGATTGTAAATTAACTGTTAAATTGTGTTTTTTTCTTTAATTTTATTTCCCGGAGCTTTAAGTTTTAACTCGTACTGTTTGAACTTTTTCTGTCTTTTACTTTATTTACTGCTTTTATTTTATTTATATCAATGCACCGGTAATTACTGTACATATTTGTATTTTTTTATTTTTGTTTTGTATTTCATTGAAACTTTTCCTTGTTAAAAACGAGAAAAGTCAAAGAATATTCTGATATTTTTTTAAAACTTTCTTCTTGTCGTTCAACACTCCAACCATAGAAAGCTTTTGGGCATCATGTCACATTTATCGAAGCCAGTTATTTTTTAATATTTTCTCTTCCGTTCGAACACATCATTCAAAAAAACTTTTCCGCTCACTCGAGAAAAGATTTTGCTAAAGATTAGTTTAATATTGGAAATTTTAATTTGTTTTTTCTATTTTTTCTTCATGAATATTCTGGTATTTTAGGGCATTTTTATTTACAAATCATCTAAAGTTTATTTTTATTTTACAATTATTCTGACTTTTGTTTTTTAAATTGTGTTGTGATTATTTTTTTCTAAATATTTTGTTTAACAAAAATAACAAAAGTGTCAAAAATTCACTAATATATTCAAATTCATAAGAGTGACTAAAAATTTTCTATTTTATTATTTTTTATTTACTAAAAGGGTTAAAATAAAAAAGAGATTAATGAATGTGTTTCATTCTACGCTTCCCTTTATAAATATTAAAAAAAATTTTTTTACTCTTTTTTCTTTCTGTTCCGCGCTGAACTATCTTCTTTTATCAAAAAGTTTTGCATAATTTTATTTTTATCGTTATTGCATTTTGTTTTACCTCTCTATCACGTCTTTTATTTTTTAAATCTAATTTTCACTATTTTGAAAAAATTTCCGGTGTTATATTTGCAATTGCTACTGATATAAAATACCGTGTTTATTTTTATATTCCGCCTACTCTCTTTCTTTTCTCTTTTTCTTTTTCTAATAAGATATACATCATTAACTAAATATCAGAAGCCAACTGGCCTTTTAAATATGAGAGAAAACAACAAAAATATCAGTAGCAAATTTTGATCCCCAACATTTTTTCCCTTTTTTCTTCTTGTTGTCTTTTTCATTTTTCGATCTCTGGCCTCTTTTTTCTTTATTCTGGCTTCCCTAATTTTACCTCTTTTGTTTTTGATCGGCTGGTTTTATTGACTAGAGACCTTACTTAATTATTTCCTGCTTTTCTCTCTTTATTAAAAACCCATTAAATTTTTTACAATTTGTTTTTAAGATTTTAAGTTTGTACTTTTAATTTTTACCCCTCGAGTATCTTTTGGTTTTTAAGTTTTAGGTGGATTAATTAAAGATAATTTTCATTTGTAAAACTTAAGTTTGTAATGTTTTTATTTGGAATTGTGATAAGCAAAACTGAATTATAAAACTTTAATTATTACTTAGAATTTAAGCAATTGTAGAAACTTTAAAAAATAAACATTTCCTCTAGTGTGTATGTTTTTTAGATTTAATTTAGTGAAATTAGTTATTTTTTTAATTAATTACTTAAAAATTAATTTTTGTATTGTAACAATTCTCTACCGAATAATATAATAATCTAAGATGGAATAAAGTTTTCTTTTAATTTTTAGACTGGCACAGTTTTGTACCCATCTTTTTTTTTGCCTTTTTTCTCTTCCGCAATAATTCATCAACAGTTATTTTTTTTAATTTTCTACACCAATCAAAAATGTCATTTATATATTGCCTTATATTTATTTTTTTTAATTTGAATAAAAAATAAATATAAATGGGCTGCGCGAAAATCGCCGACCCCTCTACTTTCCTTTTAAAAAGTTAAAGAAAAATTATTTTCTTTTCATTTTAAATATATATACTCTTCACATAGTAGCTATTAGATTCTCAATTTATTTATCTTTCCTAAATATTAATTTAATAAAAATACACATTTTCTTAAATTTTGGCCTTAATCAACATAATTTTACATTTTTCTTTAATCTTAACAATTTGTTAATTTTTTAAATAATTCATAACAATTTTGAGAATTTTCTCTTTTTTACCTTTAATTTTTATTTTTTACCTTCATACAATAAGCGGCATTTTTCCCTTGATTTTCTTTTATTAATCCTTTCTTCTACCTTTTCCTTTTTTCTTTTAATCTTATCCGCCTCGTCCCCTGCGCCACTTTTCTCCATTTTATCCTTTGTTCAATTCTCCCTAAAAATTACCCTTTTGATTATACCGACGCCCGCAATTTTCAAATTGTTGCTTTTAGTTATTTTAAATGCCGCTCATTACAATAAAGTGAAAAGCGAAAAATAACATACACATAAAAAGGATGTGAAAATAAAAAGATGTATATAAATTATGATTAGTTTTAAATTTAAATTCTGACTTTAATTTAATTCAGAATTCTGATTTCCAAGTTTATTTAAAATTTTGGCGATTACCTATCTTAAGTTTATTTTATTCTATTTAAAAAAATTTTTAAAATAACCGTTTTAAGGCGTCCTTTTTCATAAAACCACCGCCAATCTATTAATCGGAGAACGTGCCGTTTCTTTCTATTTAACATTTGCGGAAGGGTGAAAATGACTATTTTTCTACTACTCATTTGTTCTTTTGTTATTCTACTACTCTATCCTCTTTTTTTTTTTTTTCATTTTATTTTTTCTTACATTGCGCATTTTGAATATTTTTCTCTAATTATCTAAAGCTTTTATTATACTTTTTTATATTTCTAAACGTTCTGTCCCAATGTTTTTTGTATTTTTAATGAATGAAAGCATACATAAAGCAAGAGAGAAAAAATGAAAGTAACGAGGTCTAGTAGTGGTCAGTAAAAAATTTAGCTTGTTTTTTGTATTTTTTTTTGTATTTATTAAAAAAATTTCCCTAATTAAATTTATTTTAGTCAAATTTTGGAACAGAAAAGTTCTGCCCACAATTTTAAATATTATTTAAAAATTCTGTTATTTTATTGTGAAACAACAAAAACAATTTTATTAAAAACTGCGTTGAATGGCTAGTAGTGTAACTACAAGTTTATCAGCTATTTCAGCTGCTGCATCATCAACTACAAATAATAAGACTTCCTTCGATGACAATGATGTTAAAGTTGATATTAGCTCACCTATGGTAGATGAAGAAACTGCGGATGAAGTAAAAGTATTTCGTTCAAATACAAATGATGATGACCCAAACGAATTGGCGGGATCTTCTGCTGATTTAAATGCTGATAAGCAAGAATTGGCTTTGGAAGCAGATATTGAATCGCAGGCTGATTTTAGTTTGTTTTTTAATTATTCAATTTATTGAAATTTTAATTTCTTAGCACAACATCATGTTAACCCAATTGTTAATCCGTTTGCGCCTCTTCCATGGCCTTCGCCTAACAGCAATTTTATGTTAAACCACTTGATTGCACTTTCTTCACCTATTGCTTATGCTGCTGCACATCAAAAATTAACTGCAGCCGCAATAGCTCAAGTTTATTCTGCTGCAGCGTCAGCAGCGACAGCAGCACTTGTGGCAAGGCATTCACCAAATTATTTTAATTTTGGTGCACAATTTGGAGGTTTATTATTTTTTTTTAAATTTATTTAAATTTGTTATAGCTACACCTTCATTTGAACATCCACCAGCTTTTTCAATTGGTCAGCCTCAATGTGCTACTCCATCAAATAATACTAGTCGTAACAATAATTGTTTTAATTTTCAACAACAGCAACAACAACTTGGAAGTCCAATGACCTCATTGGGAGGTGTTTTTGGAAATATTTGTTTAGGTAATGATAGAGGAGAAAATTCATCGTCTTTTAAACAACAAAATAATTTTGACAACCAAAAACAACAACATTTGTTGAATAGTGCAGATAAATGTTATCTTGATTCAAGAGGACAATTAAAGTATAAATTTAAGAAAATAAGCAGAGAAATGTTTTTTAAATTTTATAAAATTAAATTTATCACATGGGGGGATGTATAAATAATTTTAAAATAATTTTTTAGAACTCCAAAGCTTGAAAATACTGATCATGGTAGAATAAAGGAAAAGCGTCTTCATCATAATGGAAAAAATAATAATGTAAACAATGACAGCAAAAGAGAACATATCAAAAAACCGATGAATGCCTTTATGCTGTAAGTTTTTTTACATTTTAAATAAAAATTTTTTTTAAAGATTCATGAAAGAAAATCGACATAAATATATGGACGAAATAAATGACAGAAAAAAACAATCGGCAGAATTGAATAAAGAATTGGGTCAAATTTGGCAAAAGATGAGTAAAGACGAACAACAACCTTACTATGAAATGGCCCAACAAAAACGTGAAGAGCATCAACAACTTTATCCGAATTGGACTGCAAGAGAAAATTATGCCATACATAAAAAGGCTAAAAGACGAAGAACGAGAGAGAGATCATTCGGTTTTTTTTATTTTTTTTAGAAAAGATCAAGCCTAAAAATTAGATGAATAAAACAAATAATTTTCTTCTTTTATTAAAGAAAACAATGAACAGAAGAAATGTCGTGCTCGATTCGGTGTTGATAATCAGGCAAAATGGTGTAAACATTGTCGACGCAAAAAACGTTGTTTAAATGTTTGTGACTCCTCTTCTCCTATTCATCAAGTTTGCTTTTATTTTAATAATTAAATAATTTTATTTTTTAAAGAGTTAGTAAAGAAATGGAAAAAATGTAAAAGAAATTTTAGCTATTTTTCTTCTTTTTTGACCAAGGGCCGTAGGTATGAGTTAAAAATATTATATTCTTGTATCTAAAAGAGTACAGCTAGGTTTTCCCTTTCTTTTTTTATTAAAAGCCCAAAAGCTTTTGTCATTTTTTACAATGTTTATATATTTATTAAATATTAATTTATTTTATTTTTGAGAAAAAATAATTACTGGTATTGCTCATGTTGTTCCTCTTTACAAATAGTTGTATTTTTGTTATTATTTTATTAAATCAAGATTATGTCTTTTTACTCTAATGTAAGACCAAAAAAACCAAATTCGTGTGGGATACGTTTCAGCGCAATTTTTAACGTCGATATGTCTGTTAGGATCTGCGGCTATTTGGTCATGGTCATTTTTTTTCTCTCCCTCTCTCTCCATCTCATTGACTATTTCTTTTCCTTCTTTATCACTGTACTCTCTAGACTAAAAGCAGGTTTTTTTTGTCTTTATGTATTTTACTATGAACAGATTCCATTAATATGATATTTCACTTGATTTTTTTTCTTTGTGATTTTACATCCAGTTTTGTTGCGAGACTTCAAACCATTTTTAAGACTTGGTAAAGCTTCTAAACTAATAAAAATTGTTTCGTAACAAACCTACCGTTTGAAATATTTATATTTTCTTTTTGATTTTTAAATGACAATAAAAAATAAAATAAAAAAAGCTTCATACATTTTGTTTTGATTTTATATCGAAACTAAATATTTTTATACATTAAATTTCTTTTTTTTTAATTAAATAAGATCTTTTTTTCTTTTAAAGTTTTTCTAAAAGGATGTCATCTAGGTTCATTACAACGTCCGTCCTTTTCTCCAGTTTTTGTTTTGATTAAATTATTTATTTTATTCTGGACGTTTTCTTGTTCATAAAAGAAGTCCTCATTCTCTTCATTATCATCACGAATAAATAGAGCAAAAAGGACTTTGTCTTGCTGAAAAGGTTTATTTTTTACTTTATTTTTAAATTCCCAGATTACCTGTAGACGAAGCATTTGAACAGATGCTCGTCGATATCCATCCACCTCTTCCTTCCAAAAACGCTGTTGTGAAGCTCTAGCCTCTACTGAAAGTTTACTAGCGAAAAGTGTCAGGATAAAGCGAGAAGGTCTGAAATTTTTTAAAGTTTTTTTGAATTTAATTTTAAACTTCAGACTTGTAAGTGTTCAAAACTTTTCTTGTTTGTTCAAAAAGACATCCTCTACGATGATTAGTCTCAAAAGAAACATAACAAAATTGAGGCTCTGGTGTTACATGTATGGTCACATATTCATCATGGTCAATTACTCCATTCATGCCTTTAATTTAAGAGGTTAATACATATTAAAAAATATAGGGAAGGTCAAGTACTTTGGGGCTAAACTTCCATAGAGTCAAAGTTGGATAAATATCCATGGGGATAAAAATACCCATAATACCTAAAGATTTCCCCTACCCATATTTATTCCTAAAAGATTTTTTAAGTTCAAAAAACTAAACTGTAACCAACTGGTTTAAAAAGCTCGTCTTGTACTAAAGTCTCTCTAGGAAGAATATCAAGAATTCCAGAACGCTTAAATAAATTATTAACAATTTTTATCTTTTTAAAATTTACTCTAGTGCATTCGGCTGCACCATTTGGACACTCGGCCCAACTATAAACTTGCAAATGTTCAGAAGGAATACCGGTCATTTGGAGCTCCAATGTATGATCAGGCAGTTTGGGTGGTGGAGGAATAATTGCTCTTGGAGTGGATGTAAGCGTATAAAGGTACCTAAAAATCAATTTAAAAAAGGGGTTCTTTAATTTAAAAAAATTTCTTACCATCGGTCTTGATTGAGTGGTCCCATGCAATAAGCAGTTCCTCCTTAGGTTATTAAAAATTATTTTAATTAATTATTGGTAAATAATACCTTCAAAAAAGCCGTCAAGTAGGCTAATTTCCTCATCAAACGTCGCGTGTAGTTGGGGACAAAAAAAGTTTTTCCGCGAATAATAAACCTTAAAATGAAGGAAATTAGTCCAATATTTAAATAAAAAAAAGAAAAAGTTTCTAAAAATTACATTGGTAACTATCTCCATTTTTCCATAAATGCGCGCCATTTTAAGTAATTCTTCAATAACAAGCAAAGGTCGAGTTTGTCCACAAGTTTTAAGAATTAGTCTTTGATCAGACACAAAAAGACTACTTTCACTAAATAATTTAATTAAATAAGGTTTTTAAAAGTGTTTTCTTTTTACCTAAGTAAATAAGAGTCAATTTGTTCAGTACATAAAACTTGTAAGATTTTACAACCAGCAATGTCCATTAAACGATCCAATTCATTTTTTGGAATTTTTCTAAGTGAAGCACCTTTTTCTTTTCCCAAAAACCAAATTTCTAATAATTTTTCTGCTCCTTCAAAAAAATGTTCGTTGGCAGAATCAAATTCATTTACACCATGTTCTGCTGTAGGAGGCGTTTTTGCCTGGTCGAGTGCCACACAAGTCATTTCGACCATTAGAAATTTTTAAAAATTACTTCCTAAAACTTAAACAATTTTTAGTTTTTTAAATTGAATGAAAGGTAAAAATTAAGTTTTTTAAGTAAACATAAAAATGGGTTAAAAAATATTGTTTAAAGAATAAACAAAACTAAGTAAATATACATTAAACAGATGTAAATAACAAAAAGTACAAAAAAATTTTCTTAAAAATGTTTGGGTAAATATAAACTTTTTTCTGATCTTTTTGTTTTATTTTTTGAATTTGAATGGATAAATTATTTTTCTTTTTTTAAATAGAAAACTTGAATTATTCCCCATTTTTAATTTTAATGTTTAAAAAAAGGAAAAAGGATTGTATTTTTTTTAAGAAAGGAGAAATCCCTCCTATAGATCATATGCCATTTTTATTTGTCATAGACTTTAATTTTATAAAATACTTAAGTATGATAATTATTTTAAAGAGTTTTTTTTTTGTCAAAATTTTTAAACACAATTTTAAGTAAGTGTGTATATTAATAGAAGAAATTGGACAAAAGAAATAAACAATAAAAAAACACAAAATATTTCAAGTTTATTTAAATGTGTGTTTAATCTAATTTCTGATCATTTCTAAGTGGGAAAGTAAATCAGAATTTTCGTAATAACTAAAGAGTTTCAGACTTTTAAAAAAATATAATAATGACCATAACTTTGAATAAATTGATAAAATGATAAGGAATGTTTTTAATTAGCTACTAGTTTTAAACGAATATTTTTTGTTTTTATTATCAGATAAAAATGTTTTGTTTTATTAAGAGTTAAAGAAAAGAGAAATATAATGGGAAATGAAGAGTAAACATACATAAATAAATGGGAAGGAGAATACAAATAGGTAAATAAAATACAAGGCAGAAATTTAATTAAAACTAACAAAAATACAAAAGTTTGTATTTTATACTTTGTAAAGAAGTGATTTTTTTGGATTGTTTTTTAGTCAGAATTTCTGATTTTTTGGATTAAAATTCTGATTTTAATTGTGTGAATTTTTAATGAAAAATTTTGATTTTTTGTGTTTTCTCTTATAGTGAAAAATAATGCATGTCATGTGTGTATGAAGGATTAAATAAACTTACTAGAATACATACCTGTCTTTTTTAGATCATAGTTTAAATAAATTTTTAAAATTTAATAGGGAAGTTTTTCATGTTAAAAGTAAAAAGAAAAAGGAAGTTTTACTTCTTAATTGTCTCACTTATTTATTAAATTTTATTCCAAAAATAGGATTTTTTGTAAATTAAAAAAATAATTTAAAAAAAATTATTTCTCAATTATTTAAAAATCAATTACAAGTAAATAAAGAATAAAAATCAGTGAACTGGGAGGAAGGGTAAAAAATAATTTTCTCGCTGTTATGTTTGTCTTTTAAAATTAAGTGAAAGCTTTAAATTGTTCTGATCAATATATTAAATTAAAAAACGTGAAATTGACGGGAATATAAAATTTAAAAGTTAAAAAATTGTCTCCAAAATTAGATTAAAACAACTGTTTTTTAATTTAAAAGAAGCCGGAAGAGTTAAAAATATTTTTAAGTCTAAATTAAAAGTTAAATTAGCTATTAGAACTTATTATTTTATTTATTTTTGGCGATACTAATTTTTAATTGATTAATACGCTCATTTTCTTGTGTGCGACCTAGTAGGTTTTGAAGGGCATAACTCTTTCAAAAATGTATATTTTTTCAAGTTTAATATATCATTTGATAGAGAATTAAATTTACTACAAGATTATAAAGAAAAATAATTTTTCTTTAATTTGTAAAAAAGTTATGCTCCAAAAACTGTTCTTTATCAATGTTTTTTGATATTTTTAGACTAAAGTTTATAGTTTTTTATCTTCAAATTTTTGATTTTAGATTCATTTGTAGGCAATTTAATTCCCTATCGAATGATACCAAATTTATTAAAAATATTTCATTATCTGATCCGTTATATACGAAAATGTACACACATGTTTAGGACATAATGTAAAAAAGCTTTAAAAAATTCTGATTTTCTTCTGATATTATAGTTTTTTTCATTATCATTTAAAATCGTTCTCTTTCTCTATTTCCAACAACTTGGGGCAATATTCCGGGCGAAACTTTTATGACTGCTCCGGACCGTTGTGATCCAGAATGTGGAAGATGTCCACCATCACTTCTTAATATTGTGACTCCATGTACTTGGGTTACTCTTGCTGGGTCGTAGATCCTTTAAAAATGAAGGGGTATATCCTCTAATTAAAGTTATCAACTTGTAAAAAAGTAGAATACAGTCATTTCTTACAGTTCGATTAATACAAAGAAAAATGAAAGGAGAAATGCCGTGATTTATAAACCTAAAAAAAGAGTTCATAATTCTATAGAATTACTTAAAATACCAAACAAATTGTGCAAGAATTATGAGGGATTCAGTTACGGGAACCATTTGCATTAGAACATAAATAGAACATCCAACTAAATGGATGAAGCAAAGAATAAATACTTGAATAAAAGTCTAAAAAATTAAAAGATTATCTTTTTTTAAAGTTTAACCATCATTTGAAGACGAGTAATTCCCAACCCCCCAACAGCTCCTCTCATTTTCCAACGTATTCCAACAAGAAAAAGAATATATATGACTGGAACTGAACCTCCAATTAGCCAGTCATGTAGTGTATGAGTTAAGGGATGATACTTAAGAATAGAAAAAAGAAAATTATAATTTCCTAAAAATAAACCTGATCAGCGTCAATATAGCCTTGAAATGGGTTAAAGAAATAGGCAAAATATATACTGCTGAATAAACTTGGGTTCTTAAAAAGGCTGTATAACTTCCGGAAAGTTTTATTTAAATAAATTAAAAATTAATTTCAGAAAGGTATTTTAAGTTAAGTTTAAGAAAACACACCACAAATATTAACCAGTAAAGGCCATAAATTGTAATCATCCCAAGCCATATCCAAACTTTATTACCTAAAATACAATAATACTTTAATTTTTGTATTTTTACCATCAAATAATATTTGTGTTATCTCAGAACAAAGAATATCCATACAACGATTTAAAGCTAATAAAACACTTGCCGACATCTCACATGAATAAAAAACTTGAAAAATTCGGATTTTACTCTGATTTAATTTTATTTTTTACAATCATTAGTAGCTCCTGTAATAAATGTAACTAATGGGTCTGTGCAGAATACAGATCCTTTTAGTGCGAGTATTGGACTTAAGATTCCCAAACTCCAAAGGATACCAAAATCCATAACTCCACAGTATAATAAAATACGATAGCAAGGATTTCCATCTCTTTGCTGTTTCCATAGAGAGTACATACAAGGGATGTAAAGTAACTAAATTTTCAATTTTATTCGAGACTTAAATGTCCTAGGAAGTAAACTTGAGTCTAGACCTTTTTTAAAAAAATCTTTAGGACTCAAATGTTATAAAATAGGGGCCGGGCCCATTTATTTTAATTTAAAAATTTTTTTACATAAATAATAGCGCAAAGGACAATTGTAACATATGCTACAAGCCAATGTTTCTGTCTTCGGTGTAAAGGTATTGAATCAACATCAATAAATGAACAGTTGAATTGTGTTTCCCACGCAGTATAATCAAATATTAGATGATATAATGAGTACATATTTTTAAGGTAAGAAATATTTTAAATTTAGCTTAAATATACAATAATGGACACTTGAGTCTAGGCCTATAACTCAAGAACGGCTGGACCTTTAAAAAATATTTTTATATCAATGGATAGAGGATTAAATTAGCTACAAAATTCTAAAAATTCAAAATTTTAGGTAAAGAAATAAAAAAAATTGGGTCAAAAAACTAACATTTTTTGGTGTTTTTGAAGGTTTTTTGTTTATAACTTTTTTCTACAGTTCGCTAAAAATAAATTTTATTTTTTATTTTGAAGTAAGTTAAATCCTCTATCGAATCCTACCAAAATTTTAAGAAAATATCCATCTTCTCTCGAGTTATAAAATTTTTAAGGTCTTGGCACACGTCTTTGTAAACTGTTATAGTGTTACACTGCGGATAGAAAATTTATTACAACGGGTAAATTTTATTTTTATTAAATTGCTAAAATTTAAATGCAGAAAAAGGCCTTTTTTTATTTTTAATTGCTCAATTTAAAATAAAAAAATAATTATTTTTTAAATTTATTCAGTGGTCGTTGGTCAATTTAAATAAGTTAAAAAAATTAATCTGGCTATGGAAAAATTTTTTTATTTATAAATTGGGCTATTAAATATTTAACTACCTTTTAAATTTACTTTAATTGGAAAAAATTAGAATTAGCATAAGATGGAACTGAACCGTCCTTACTTGAATGCTTACTGAATTTATTTTTAAATTAATTTTAGAATCTAAAACAAATAAAAATGCTTAAAAAATGACAAGAATAAAAATTTTAATAAAATTAAAAAAAATTAAATGTCGTGACTAGTTTCACACAAACGTGTGTGGCACAGGTACACAACACTGGGTTAAAATATAACGGGAAAAAATATGTGTATGTGAAAATAAAAAAAAAAAGATAAAAAATATCTATAGGATATATGTAAATAAGGGTAGGGAAAAATATCCTTAAAACACTATAAAAAGATTTATTCTAATAGGTGCCTATTTTTTAATTTTGGGCGTCTATTAGAGAGTGAGCGACTTTTAGAACAATTGAAATAAAAGAGTATGTAAATAAACTAGTAGACTCTAGACCAATCCTCTGCTAATGGGTAGGGATTCAGAGTCGGCCGATTCAGATTTTGTGTCTTATTCTGGGCATAACTTTCTTAATTCTTACGCGATTTGAACAAATTTTTTTTTATTCGAAAGCTTTCGATAAGCGGATTCCTTTTTCAAACGGGACTGATCAAATAAAATCAGTTCACAAATAGTTCATCATGATTAAAGTGGAAAATTGTGATTTTCGTGTTTTTCAGTTGTAACTTTTTTTAGAATCAACTGATCTGATCAAACTTTGGTGAAAAGATGAACCTTTTTGAGCTCTTTCGAATGAGATAAAAATCATTTGAAACAGTTGAAAACAAAAAATGTTATGGAGGCTACTCTGAATCTGCCGGCGATGAATCATCCTTTACCGTCTGCTAATCCATTCTATTTTGAAAATTTAAGTTTTGAGTAATTGGCATCCTGTTTTTTCAAGAACTTTCTACGGAACGGGCCTGTTGAGTACCGCCAGTTGAGTACCAACGAACTTTAGGATACTTTAACTAAAGTACGGTTTGGTATAAAAAGTTTCTTTTTGTACTATTAGATAGAGAATGAAAAGGTCTACAAAATACCAAAAAATCATAACCATACGATAAATATAAAAAAGGTTACGGTCGAAAAACCTCCGAAAAATAGAATTTTCTTAAGTTTTTAGACCGTAACTTTTTTTATATTTATCGTATGGTTATGAGTTTTTGGTATTTTGTAGACCTTTTCATTCTCTATCTAATAGTACAAAAAGAAACTTTTTATACCAAACCGTACTTTAGTTAAAGTATCCTAAAGTTCGTTGGTACTCAACTGGCGGTACTCAACCGACCCCAACCGAACTTTCTATCGCCAACTATTCGCGAGACTTAATGAACGAAATAGTGTGTGAAAGAGAATTAGAATGAAAACAATGGCTTGTGCTCTTTAATTTGCTTGGGCCTGATGTCTGGTTTTGTGCCATGTTTCTTTGCTCCTGTTCTACGTCGTCAGCATTGGAAGCTTATCATCTTTCTTTTCTTTTGCATATTGGGAGAACTTTTTGGCTGATAAAGGGTGACGATTTTAAGATGTATGAATAGTTCTCTTTCACTATAGATAAAATAAAGGTTTCTTTTAAATTATTTTACATTTTATTGTTTATTGTATTTAGTTCGTCTTCACTTTTGCCTCGATTTTTTGAACTCTCCGGATGTCGCATTTGCTGAACACCTCCTGGCGGAGTAGAGTTCTGTAGAACCTCCTGAATGGGAACCAGTTCTATTAACCTCCTGGTGGAGTACGAGTTCTGTAGAACCTCCTGAATGAAAACCAGTTCTATAACCTTCTGGTGGAGTACGAGTTCTGTAGAACCTCCCGATGGAGTATCGAGTTCGGTATAGAACCAACATCTGTTGTGTTCACTGAATCAGGCTCTGTCGGTTGATAATTGAGTTACACTAAATCAAGCTCTGCCAGTTTCTAATAGGGTTCACTGGAACCAGGCTTTTTCAGTTGCTAATTGAGTTCACTAAATCAGGCTCTGCCAGTTTCTAATAGGGTTCAATGGAACCAGGCTTATTCAGTTGCTAATTGAGTTCACTAAACCAGGCTCTGCCAGTTTCTAATTGGGTTTACACATGGTGGGTGTCGGGGACGTGTTCATTGAATCAGGTTCAATGGAACCAGTTCTGGCAGGCCTTAGTTCTGGAATCATGCTGTGTAGCGTTGTATTCACGGAACAAGGTGGTGTCAGATTTGTGTTCATTGGATCAGGCTCTGTTGTGGCTGTTCCAATGGATCGTGTTCTGTCATGTCTGAGTTCTGGAACCATGCTGTGTAGCGATGTGTTCACGGAATCAGGTGTGTGGCAGGACTATATTCATTGAATCATGCCATGACGTTATGGGAACGTTCGCTCTGGGTCTAACTTCATACCCACGTTGTTTTTCTCAGATCTTGAGTCGTTCCCAATTTGTTGGCACTTGCTCTTCTTGGATTTCATTGCATTTGGACCTACGCAATCATTTTGAGAGACCTTGGAACTTGATCTGTTGAACGCATTACTTGGATGAATTAGGTTTTTTAAACTTTTAATAAATTCTTAATAAATTTTTGGGTATTTGGCGCTATTCTTTTGCTAATGCTTCAACAAGTCAGCGTTTTCTGGCCCTTTCCTTCTCAAAACCGCCATCTTGTGCCTTCGAAGAATCATTAAATCATCTTCAAAGGACTTAGGCCATTAAGGTTATTTTTATTAAAAATTTATGATTCTAACAATCTTTTTTAATCTGCAACAATTACAATGTGGTTTTACCTTGGAACAAATGAAGAACCGGATGAGGCAAAGGCGCAAATTCTTGGCATTTTTCTTCAGGGGATACAATGGATGATGGGGAATACAAATGGAAATAAAGTTGTTTTTTTTTTATAGTATTTTTTGAATATAAAACATGTTTAAAAACTGAATAAAAAATTAGAGGCTTCCCATATTTTCGTTTCTCTTTTTCATCAAAAATTTGCACTCTGATGAACGGGTAAAACAGAGTCGAGAAGGTATTGGTCAGTCTGCACACATTTTGTTCCAATTTGTTGTCGCCGTTTTACATGCTTTACCAATTGTTTTTTATTGTCTAAATTAGAAAATTGGATTTAAAAATTAAGTCCATTTAAGATTAATAATAAACCGGATGACATAACGTGATAAAGCATTCGTGAACGCCAAGGCATTCTTGCAACTACTGCTTCCAATGAATGTTTATCCCCTTTTTCTTCAAATTTGTTTTCTTTTAGTTTTTAAATTATTTTATTAACTATCATATCCTTGTTCTAAAGCTTCTGTAGACTCTCTTTCATCTATTGGTTCAATCGCTGCTTCGTCCCCCCAATCTTTTTCATCCCCAACTTGTGTTAATGCTTTTTGATAATCTTTATCAATTTTACTACGAACATCATCTGCTAATGCATGAATTTGCTTTTGTATAATTGTTAACATTGTAGAGACCAAAGCAAGTCCAATTAGCAACATAATCCCAACAAGAATTATATAATTCGATTTTGATGGAATTACATCTCCTATGAGCAGATTTTTTTAGATTAGAAAATAATATATTATTATGATTAAACAACCTTTGCCTAAGGGGTTGCTAATTAAAATTTTAGGAAATAAAAATATTCTGTAAAAATACGGTAGTATAGTACCCAAGTAAACCTTGTTAGACTTAATCAACGCATATATCTATAAATTACAAACCAAAACCGACGGTAAGGAATGAGATCAGCACAAAATAAAGGGAAAGACCTAGAAAATTATTTATATTCTTTAATAATTTTAAATTCTCTAACCATAATTCCATGAATCTTCCCATAGCAGAAACAGATATGCGCAAAGTAAGATCCAAATGATTGTAACAGCGATTAAGAACCAAATTGGGAACTGAATATAAAATATATAATCTCTCGGGTGTTTAAATTATTTAACTAGTTAAGAAATAATGAGTAAATCTTCTTAAAATACGGTAGTACAGTAATCCATATTAGTTATCTCGATATTTGATTTTGGAACCGATTTTAAGTAAATCCTTAATCTTTCTTCCACCTAATTTTAAGCTTTTCTACAATTAACTTAATCCCCCAACTTCTTATTTCTTAAATTACTTGAGTTTTTCGAATTTTACCCTAAACCTTTAATTTATAGTCATAAATTACATGATTTTAATGTAATTTACCGTAATACTTGAATTAGCCATTCCTTCCCTTGAATTTTATATTTATCATAATCAGCTCCTTTCCTAAATTTTTTAAAATTTACCGCATCGCCTTACTTATTAAAAAAATTTTAAGCTATTTATTAAGTATATGAAGAGTAATGGAGATATTCGAATGAACCCAACTAACAAAATTTATTCATTAAAGCTCTTCCATCTAATTTTTTACTCAATTTCTTTTCTACCTGTAGCAATTCATCATCAGTATCATCTCCAGAATCTGAAGTACTTAAGTTACGTTCATCTGAACCTTTTTCATGTTCCAACTGTTGATCACTTTCAGTCGCAATGGTCATCTTTAAATAAATTTGATTTAATTTAATAATTTTTTTATTAAAATTCAAGTTAACTTTTCGTTCTAAATCTTTCGAAAAACATCCAAGCATTCGTCCAATTAATCTCCAAACAAGTAAACAAATTTTTGCGAACAATCCCCCTAAGGCGATTAGAGCAAATAAAGCCAGAGGAATACTTTAAAATATTTTAAAAATCAAAAATTAATAAAAACTACCCGATAAGTGCATAAATTATTGTTAAAATTCTCCCAGTTGCCGAAATAGGAACTATATTTCCATAACCAATTGTTGTATAAACAGTCATAGAAAAATAAATACTCCCCCATATTGTCCATTTCCTTTCATCTAGGTTAATATCGTGTACTCCAAGTTGTTCTCGATAATTAATTAGAGTGTTTACTGTGTGGTTATATGCCTAAATACGTATAAACACGAACAAAACATATTTAAAATTATACCCGAGTTGGTGACATTGATTTTATAGTATTTAAACGGTAAGCAGTATTCTGTAAAAATAAAATTACGGTATAAAGCAATTATTCCGGAACGGGCCAATTATTGCCAGCAATTGTAACGAATGAATGAATTAGTATTTTTAAGTGAATATGGTACCATTGGATAGAGCAGAAGATGAGCTACAAAATAACAAAGAATAAAAATTTTCGAACGACTAGAAAAAAAGTTATAGCCAAAAAACCTCCAAAAAATCGAATTTTCGAAAAAAAACTAGTTTTTTGGTTATAACTTTTTTTCTATTTATCAATAATTTTTGGTTCTTTGAAGCTTTGTAGCCTATTATCTGCTCTATTCAATGGTACCACAATCACTTAAAAATACCTATTAATTCATTCGTTACAATTGCTGAGACTCAATTGACCTCGATCCAACTTATGCGCTCTGCATCTAGTCCTCGATAAAATAATTTAAATTTTTATATAAGGATTTAAATATTACTTTTAGTAATGTTTCCCTTTGTTTTTTAAGTTCGTTCAAATTATATTTCTCCTCAGGGCCTTCTATCAATAAGAAAATAATGGCACCAATGATTGTATAAATACATAAAACAAAAATGGGAATCTAAAAATGAAGTTTTTTAAGATTCTAAAAGTCATATAAACATTAAAGATAGGAAACGGTCGGGACTAGTCCCGTTTCCCAGTTTTTCTGCTGGCAATGGGTTAAAACCGAGAACGGGAATTCCTGGTTTCGTGCCGCCTGTTAAACTTTTATTTCCCGGTTTTACAAAATTCCTAACATTAACCAAATATAGATCTAGGAACGTGCCCGGGACCCAAGCCCGTTTTTCGAATCCCTTTTCCCGGTTTCTTTGCTGGCAATGGGTTGAAATCGAGAACGGGAATTCCCGTTTTCCCGGTAGGTAATAAAATAATGAATGCCAGTGCGAGGAATCGAACAACTCCTCCACCAGGTGAAAAGCAAGAATCCTAACCACTAGACCAAACTGAACCATAACTCTTCGCGAAAATAATCTATTACATATATAATGTTTTTTGTATTCCTTGGAAATATATTTTAATCGGAATAAATCTTCCAAATTAAAACGAGAAACATACCAACGATCTAAAATCATGTCTAAATTTTTGCAAAAGATTTTGTACATGTCCTGCTATAACAACCATCAATATATATTGTATCTATACTTTCTTAAATCAATTAGAATATTTTAAGAATTGAGAATTACAATATAAATTATTTATAAAGGATTAGGAACATCTCAAGGCTACAAAGTTTATACATGTAGTTTCCTTATATCACGTGATATTTTTGGGAAACTGAGAATTAGGGTGGCAACGTACATGAGTTAAGCTAACTTGACGGAATAAACAGTATTTTTAATATAAAATTCGCAAAATAAAAATTAGATTCTTTTTAATTAACTAAAATTGTAACATAAAATGTGTTCAAGGTATTATTTATTTGTTCATTTACTAATAAAAAGGGAATAAATATAAGTAGATAAAGATATATTGGAGCATGATTTAAAAGAATAAAAGTGCAAGACCCTTGTGTATCGACATTTGTTACAAAACATTGCTTTTTTAATTTTCATTTAGTGGCAAAAATTTCTAACTTAAACAAAATGTGATCAATTACGTGAAGAAGGGATTATAAGTATATAAATATATGACAGGTGCTATTTTATTTCTGGGTTGAAACAATAAAAAAGTAACCCCATATTTCAGAACTTTTAATGATCAATTGTAAAGCAAGATGCCTTCCAGTCGATGACTGGAAACAAAAAATATTTTAAAGATAAAAATATTTTTTATAAAAAAATCAACAAAGATAAAAATAAAGTTCCAAAAGAAACAAAATTAGAAAAATGACTATTAATTAAGGGTTTAAAATACCCCTAACTTGCAGTAGGTAACACAAAATAATTAAAAATTTGACGGCCAATCATTTCGTTTATTTTTTGAAGTAATAATGAAAGAAGGATATTTTTTAATTTTTCTATTAATATTTTTAGTACTTTCCTCATTTTCTTTTTTAATTTCATTATTTTTTCTAGGTAAATGCCTTACATTATTAGTAAATAAATTAAACTTTGGTTGGATATTAGAATTATTTATTGTTGTCGTTAATGAAGATTTGGTTAACGGAATGTTTAAAACTGTTGAGGAAGGGATCATTTTTGTTTTTCTCGGATTGATTGAATTTATTGGGACACTGGAATTATAAAAAGTAAAGTAGATTAATAAATAAGGGAAAACTCATTAAAGAAAGTAAATGAACAGTTCGTTGAACTAACCCCAGACTCAATTACTATTTTGAAAAATAATTAAATCAACCTAGAATTATTTTGTTGTCGAGAATTATCACAAGTTATAAGCATTTGTACCCGCCTACGTGGTGACCCATCTCTACGCCATTCTAGTGGTCCACAATTTTGTTGGGCAATGACCTTAGCTTTTGTATGTAACCAAGAAGCTCCTTTTTCTTCCTTTAAATGTAGTATTTCCTTTCTATTAAGTTTTTCATCTTTTTCTCCTTCCTCATCTAAATTGTCATAAAAAGACCTTTGTTCAATTGGTGGTGTTATCAATAAATTTAAATTTTTATTATTTTGAGCTTTTTCTTCTTTAATTGTTAATCCCTTATCGGATTTTATACTCTTTGAATGACAATGATTAAAAAATTGTTCGATAACTTGGCCAATATCTGCTGAGGAATCAGTTTTTGATATTGAGGGTCGTCCTTCTTCTTAAATTAAAAACGTTTTGCGGTAAGAAACAAAACAAATCACACCCAGTGGAAGCCAATTAAAACGTAACATTTCAGTGGGGGTCCAAATTTTTGAGGGACTAGTATTAAAGCAACATAGTCTTATAATGTAAATAAACCTTTATGTCGTCCATTCCCATCTATTAACATCTCTTCTCGCTTTTCTTCATTATTATCTTTTATAGAAGTATTTTCCTCAATCTCCGAAGAAATTTCATAATCAATTAATGGTTTTTTATCAGTATCCTCAATATTTTCAAAGGATTGGAATGATAATGTAGAAGAAGAAGAAGCACAAGAAGTACTGCTTGAAGTTGTGCTTCCTTCAAATTTTTCAATTTCGTTGATCTAAAAGAAGGAGAAATAAAAATTCTTTCAAGTTTTAACCTCAACAGTTTCTGCAAACTTGACCATTTTTTGAGGCTGTTGTTGATATCCACTTTTTGAATGTAATAATAGTTCGGCTAAACGTTCCATTTGTTCAATTGGTGAATTATTCAATAGATTATTTTTTCGTATTTTTTCTTCCTTTAAGAAATTAAAATAATTTGCACAATCTTCCTCCTCATTTTTAATTAATTCTTTACTTTTATTTGTTCTTCTTAACATTCTTGGTGGTGAAGAATGTTCCCCTCTTATATCACAGTGAGAATTAAAAAAGTGTTGCTCATCAAATAATGTATTTGGATGAGTTGTTGTATGCCTAATCGTTTGTGGAAGCAACTTGTCTGAATTTACATCATTAGCAAACATTCCGTTCTAAAAAATAGTTTCTTATTTTTAAGAATAAAATTAAATTAAAAAGAACCTTGTTTTGAATATTTTCACTTTGTAAGACTGAATGAGTATCAACTAAACTTTGAGTTTTATTTGAAAGCATTTTAACTGGACTGGTTTGAACACGCGATCCTGATGTTTGTTCTGTACCAAATTGAGGTCTATATCCAGTTCTTCCTTTACTATCTCTATACCAAGCAGGGTTTGCTAAAATTGATGTAGACAAAGATTCTTCATTATCCTCCCTTTCTACTGTTGTTTTTATGTTTTGATAATTTTTTTGTTGTTTTTCTTCAAAATTTTCTTCTTGTTTTTTCCTTGGTTTTGGTAATAGCTTTTTTAAGATATTTTGTTCATCTTGTATAAATCCGTTATTATTTTTTAACATTTCTGAGGCTTTTGAGCTTTTAATTGTAGTACCTTTCGGAGGTAATTCATAGTTTATTGAAATAGTTGTAGGTTGAGATATGCTGTTAATACTGTCTTGTATAGGAATAAGTGCAACATTATTTTTGTTGTTGTTCTTTTTTTGAGGAAATAATGAATAAGAGAATCTGTAAAAAATTTGAAAATGAAAGCTAGATTGGATAAATTGAAAAATGAAGAAACTTTGTCAAAAATTTTTCAAAAATAATATTGAAAAAGAAAAAATTTCTCCATTCTTATCTGTTTAAATAATCTCTAAGATTAGTTTCAACTTCTCATTTTAAAAAGGAATTTTACCTTCCATCCATTAGTTCTCCATTTTTCCCAACAAAATTATTTCCACAATTCTTTTTCAAAACCGTATTTCCATCCTTTAAAGACTCCCACGCGTCTTGAAGAGGATTCGTCCCATCTCCATTCATTTTTTCATTTTCATTTATTGAAGTTTTTGAAAGCAAAGGCAATAATAATTGAGGTAACCATTTTCTATCTGGAGATAATCTTCTTTGAGGGGAAGCTGAAGACGATGATGTTCCTGCTCTTCCAAAAAATGAGGGTCTTCTTTTCAAAGGTGAAAGACGACGTTGCCATTGTTGATTGTGTTGGATACTTCCAGTTTCTTGGGTTTGTGTTTCTTCAAATTTTAAAATGGCTGATGGCATGCTAGAAAATTTTTAAATTAAGTAAAAATTTGAGAGATTTCTAATGGAAGCATAGTTATAGTTTAGTGGGAAAAAGCCATTACTTTTTTTGACTTTTGCTCTCCCATATGTAAAGTGAAAGAACAAAAATAGATGGAACGACTGAAATAATAAGGACGTCATAAGGATCAAAACATAATTTAAAAAAGAAAAATGTCACTTAAGTTTTGGGATTTTAACCGCAAAAATCACTTAAAAACCAAAAAAATAATAAAATAAAAAAATAACCAATCCAATTCATCCCTCGCCATTGGAATATTAACACAAGCATGTCCTCCACGTTTCCTTCTATTACTTCTCATGTTTAGAATAAGACTCATTCCAAAAACATTCAGCAGCTCTCCTGGCAAAACATTTTATTACTTCTGAAAAAAAGATAAAAAAAATAAAGCAAATATGGAAAACAAATAGTAGTTATTATAATATGTAGAAAAAAAGCCGATAACCTTGCCTAAAAATAATGAGGGAAATATCCCCATTTTATGTAAAAATAAATACTAATAAAAAAATTGAAAAATAAAAATGAAGCTGTTTTTTTACTTATTAAAACTTTGTTTCCTTAAAATTTAATTATTAGAGTCTGATTTTTTAGACAGAGATTAAGATTAAAGATATGTATACATAAATGAGGATTTAATAAAAAATCAAAATAAACAGAAAAACGTCTTAATTAGTGTTTTATGATGATACTTATGTTAGTATTTAACAATTTAATATTTCCTACGAGGTAAAGCATGTAGCAGATGGTTATAATAGCGGCGGTTGCCTTTTTGAGGAAAACACGGTGACAACTGGTAGATCGGGCAAGAGTAGTAAAATATTGATTAAATGCATAAGGAATTAACAAATTTTGATTATGCCTGTCACCTTGCTAACGAGGATTGATCAATAAAAACAAAATATTATTCAATAATAACCCTTAAGTGATCCGTTATGTTTTTAGAAGAAAATTAGATTAATTTTTAGAACACGAAAATAAAGGAGATTCAATTTAAAAATAGGAAAACTGACCAAAGCAGCCAAATCATCTTTAATACCATTCTATGAAAATAAATCCATCCAAAATAATCCTTTATACACTTCAGTGCAACAGATCCAACGTATATCAAATTTCATGTTTAGTCCCCCGATTTTACTTCGATAGACCTAAAACTTCACATGCATCTTTAAATAATAGCAAAGATTTGCAGAAGAAATTTAAAAATACTTTAAAATAAAGTTGAATCAAAAATTACAAAATAATTTTTAAAAAATTAGTTTAAGGAAATACCATTAAAATATTATTTAAAAATATTTCATTTTAATAAAGTCAAGTATCTCGGGTTTTTATATAAAAACAAATCTTATTCAAAATCCATTTTTATAGAGATAGGATCGTGATGTAGAGGGATATGCCCTTAGTGAGATAATAAAGGGTCATCGCTTAAATTAAAATTACATAATATTAAATTTAAAGATGGGGTTTCAAGTCACTTAATGTAAAGCAGTTTCTTTTAAATAAGAAGGTAAAAATCGCATGTCGGTAGCACTGTTTCCGCTTAAGTGAAGAAGCAGTACCAAAGTGCGTGTAATACTGCCGGAAACCAAAGCAGAAAACTAAGGTAGAAATAAACTTTTTAGATTTTCAATATCAATTTTCAATATCATACAACAGTATAATTTAGAACCAAAAAATATAAGTTTGACCGGTAATCCAAAAAAAAGGAAACCAAAAACTTTATAAAAAATAAACAAACCAAAGCACAATGGATATGAGAACGTGGACATTGCAGTCGGAATTAGCGTGAATGAAAATAGCCAAAGGCTGAAAATAAAGAGAAATGTAAAGAATCTTAATACGTTAACACTTACAGGAAGAATAATACAAAGAATTAGTTCTAATTTGTTGCGCATCAACAGCCATTTCACAAGTAATTTCTTTTTTTTAATATTAATAAAAATGCTATCTAAAAATGAAAGTGAAGGCTAAATCGAAATCATACAAAAATTAATCACTCAAAAACTCGTGATAGAACAATTTGATCTAAAAATCGATAAAATTATTCACGAAAACAAAAAATAGAAACTCTCAAGAGCTTGAATGAGAGAGATGAGAAGATTTAGTGTGGCAATTAAAACAAAGCTAGCTATTACACTACTCTTTCATTTTAAATCCTAGCTGGAATAGATAAAAATTTATGTGTATATCCATTTCCAAAGGTTATTGACTTTTTCGTAACAATAAAATCTAAAAAAAGTGGTGGATATTTTAGAGGGGGTTAGGTTAGTTTTTGGAACCCTCATCCATTTAACTAATCAAGAAAAAATGAAGTGAAAACAATTTCACATTTATCTTAATGTGAAATGTTTTTTAATAAGAGTAACACTCAAAAGTTTTTACAACATTAAAAATACTTAAAGAGGCTAAGGTTAGAGCAGACCCTTAAAAAAGTTGAATTTGCGGTACTAAAAACGGGAAATGCGAAGATGTGTAAAATAAAAAAATACTTTCCTAGAGAAACACGTGAATTTGTACAAAAAGGGAGGGCCACCATGAATCATATAAATGATCAAAAGAGAAAAATAGTAAACCAGAGTCACCATCTATATATTATAAACAATCGAAATATTTGTGTGCTTCTTTGATCTAAAAAATTGTACAAATTCTTAAAATCTCTAAAAAGAAATAGATAAGAATAAGAAAATATCAAGTTTTCACGACCGCTAGATAAAGATTACTATTTTTTAGTCATTCTCCTTCGTCAATTTTGGTCATATACAAAAAATTTTAAAAGGAGAATCAACTCAATATAATAGTGAATAAACAAAAATAGCATGTGTTTGTAGTAGTGTAGTAAAATAAGAGTGTGAAAATATCTTTTGAACATAAAAAAGTAAACAGAAGTTAGGTAACCAGTTTCTACAAATTAATGGAGAAAGAGGAATTTTCTCACTTATTTTTTTTCAGCTGACGAATAAGTATAAAATAGATGATGCTTTTCCTAATTTCTTATGATAATACAAAAAATCATTCTCTCAAGATCCCTTCTATGTAAATATAATCATAAAAAATCTAAATACATACATATATGTACTACACCTCAGGATAAGAATTCTCCCTTCCCAAAAATTAATAATTAAATAGAAAAACTTACATTTACTTATTAAATTTGCCATTTTAATTTAGAAACGATAATACAGATGTTATTTTGAAGATGTATAAACAAAATATTTGTAAATATTGTGATTTCACAATACATTTGGAAAAAATTTTAAGTCAGTTCACAAGAAAATTTATGTTAATTAATAGGAGATCCTAGGTAAAATAAGACCTGATATAAGTAAGATTAATGATTCAAAATGCTGGCTGCAGACGATGTGCTTCGTTGCCTAAAATAATTAACTTAATTAAAAATATCTAAAGAAACTGTACCCTTCATTTATCCTTTCTAAAATTATAACATTACTTTGTTCTACCATAACCTCATAAGTATTAGAATTATCAAAGTATTTTCCATAGGCCAACAAAAGATCCCGTAAATTGTGGAACGATGTTGTCTGTTTACCTAGCAGAACATTCTTTCGCTTAACCTCTTCTTTTAACTCAAGGAGGATCTAAATTATAACATTTTGTTTATTTGTTTAAGATCTAAAAACAAACTTTGTTCTCTATCTCCAATTGTATACATCTCTCTTGTAATTGTTTAATATTTTCTTTACACCTTTCCATATCTAGGTCCTTTCTGTCAGATTCTTCTCGATTTATCTCCTATTTGTTTTAATGTACATAGAAATTAAGGAACAAACTTTAATTCTTTGTGATACTTTTAAAATGTTCTCATTTTTAACATCTAATTCACGATTTCGTTTTCGAAGATCATCGATTTGTTCATGTAAAGCGGTTATTTCAGGTTCTTTTGACCCTCCATATTTGCTTTGATAATAATATTCATTCCGCTTTAGAATAAAATTTAACACTATTTTAAGATAAGCTTGTTAAAATATAAACCTGTAATTTTTTCTGAAGATCCTTTATTTTATTATTGCTAACTAAAAGAGCACTACGCATTTCTTCAATCGATCGACGCGCTTCACGAAAACTTTTGTCCAATTCATCTTTGCTTGCCAAACATTCATTCTTTAAAAGTATTTCTCGATTGAGTTGTACCTTTAAAGTATCTCTTTCTTCCTCAATGTTTTTACATTTTGAACATGACTTGAATTAAAAATGTAAGTGAATTAAAATATATGCAAAAAGAAAACCTGAATAAAACCCTGTTCCTCTCCTAAATGAGCTGAATTTTCCATAGAAGAGGGTGCACTCATATGGAGTTTTTGAAACTCTTAAAATTTTTGTTAAACTTATAAAAAACTGTTCTCACTCTTGTTGTAAAATTCGATTGAATGATTAAGGTCTAACTTGAGATTTTTTATTTTTTCAACTAATTTGATTTGCTCTGCATTATGTGCATCATTATCAACCAATCCACTATAAATTTGAGCAACCACGTCTGATGTAGTGCGCAATTTGTCAAAAAGAGCACAAACTAGTAGACCAAGAGATTGTTCTCGTAGATCATCTCGTTCCGTTCTCTTAAAATAAGGATTGGTGATTAGGCAAATAATCTGAAAACATACAATTGTACTTATTCGACTTCGCAACTCACCACTTTCACAATCAGAACTTTGATCAATGTGCTGTAAACACTCCTCAAATGAGCGAGAAAGTCTGTCGGTCGGTGATTTTGCAAAATTTTTGTGTAGATGATAATTGAAGGATTCCTCACTTCTAAGTCGATCCCTCAACTTGAACAAAATATAAAAAATATTTTCTGAAAAAATACAATGCTGTTTTCATTTTCGAGACCTTCTGCTATATTCGTCAATTCAACTAACTTCGTTTCCATCTCAAGGAGTTTATCATTTGCATCCTCCTTAAACAGCTGGAACTGTTTATTCACATCTGCTAAATGGTCCATCGCTTTTCTATACTTTGATTTTTGTTCCTCTAGTTCGTTCAATTTTTCAGTTACCTATATGTATGAGAAATTTATTAATAAAGATTATTTAAAAAGAATACAAATCTAGTGCAATCCGCTTCTTTATAACCCTTTAAATGTGGGATTGCTCTAGCCAGCTCCAGATTCTCGCTTTCTAAATCGCGTACTTGACGCTTTAATCTCTCAACCGATTCCGTATTATTTGGCAATTCCATATTAGTTGAAACTGAAAAATCAATTATTTATGATATTCCAAGGTGATAAAACATACCACTTCCCTTTGAACTGTCAATGACGCTTAGAAAAGATAAGTGTAATTGTGATAAAATAGTTAAAATCCGAACCTCAAAATTGAATCATCTGCGGTCGTTGTTGCCTCATTCATCAGATCACAATTTATTGAAAAGTTAATTAATGGCAAAATTCTGTTAATTACTTATCTGTCCCTATTTAGAAGCATTATAAAAATTAAAAATAAGGATGAAATATTAACATATTGTGGAGTATAAGTTAAAAAGTTTGATTTAAACATTTTTTAAATCGAAAATCAACAAATCTAGTATAAGGAATAGAAAAATAAATTATTTACTTAAAGTTATCCGAGGGATAATCACATCATTCCTTTTCATTGACGAAATAGCTCTATAATCGTTCTGAAAAGGCTGCATGAATCTAGCTGACTCAATCGTTCTTTCTGATTGAGGAATGCCGAGACTTTGAATAAAAATAATTGGCTTAAAAATTATACATAACAGTATTTACATTGAAAGCAATTTGTCCGAAAAATCTGGTGTTACTGGTACCAAAAAAATGGCCGTAAGGCGAACTGTTTCATACGTCATAAATAGAATTGAGTCAACTTTTTTTTGTGAGGCAGTAATTTTCCATGTCTCAGATTGGTGGAAAAAGAGATTTGCTAACTGGACAAGTTCAACAAGTACATCAAGTACACGATGAACGTTTTGATTGTTGTAGTGCTCAGCCACAATTTCTTTGAGTTTCAAATAAAAAACTGGAAAACTTTAAATAACCTGGTAATGTTTCAAGTTTTTCAATAAGTTGTTTGCAGGTAACTTTGCTCATTTCATCAATACAATCATCCAAGATCTCGTTGATTTCAGTTCTAATCGGATACTTATTTAATGGATTAAGCTTATGATTAATCGATCGTTGCAACAAATTTCCAAGATCATTGACTAAATAAGCATTGATCAGAGTTGCTGCCTTTTCCAAAGTAAAATCTGAACAAAAAACTTTAAATTAAAAGAAAAAATTATAATGTACATCATATGCAAATTATAAAAAAACTCAAAAATAATCTTATGCAAATCCTTTGCCTTAAATTATGAGATTCTCTATAATAAAATAAAAATGATGAATGATTGAATTATATAAAATATATTATAATAAAATATGTTTCAAGAAGAAGAACCCGGAAAACCTCAAAATTGGTGTTTTACCGTCACCGTCATCTCTATTGTAAAACGTATTATAAAAATATTTTACACCATTTTATTTAAGATAAGCTTGATTAATGTTATAACATTTGTGGTTATTCGAGTGCTTTTAGATACAGAAAATGAACTTGATGAACCTATAATTGATGGTAATAAGTTAAAATAATGAAAATTAAAATATTTTTAGGAGAGTTACGAGAAGATTTAACCCAATTCTTAGGATTTTTTGCTTTAAGCTTTTGCTTTGGCTGTTGGTGCTGTTTTTGTTGCAATGGCAACTGTTTTAAGTTTTTTTTTCAATTCTTTATAAGTATCTTTTTGATGTAGATGTTTATACATTTTGAATCCAAAAAGATGGAGGCTTGGACATTGGTGGGCAATTTTTATTGGACATCAATTTATCCACTCGAAAACTAAAGGAGAGACAAGTTGACCTGTTTAAAATTTTATAAAATTATTTTAAAAAACTTTAAAACCAATAAAATTCTAAAGAAAATTCAGACGGAAAACATAATAGACAAGAAGAAGATTTAAATTTAAAAGATATGTCAAAAAACCAAATAAATGAAAATGATTGTGAGAATGGTGTAATGCAAAAAAATGATAAAAAGGGAAGGCAAAAAATAAGCAGAATATCCGAGTCTGAATATGATATTGAGCGTAAAGTATCACCAATTTTCATGAGCTCAACCTTATCTGAAACGATAGAAGGAAATTATGAAACAGACGAGGAAAAATTTAGGAACTCAATAAATTCTATAACAGGAAGCAAAAATATAGTGAAGGACAAAAATGTAAATTTATAATTACAAAACCATTTTATTATAAAGATGTAAAGATGCCAACTATGCCTTGGTGTTCCGCAAAAGTAGGATTACGACGTTGGTCTTTGGCGCATCAAATAAGTTCAGAAAATCTTATAAAAATGATTGAAGAAAGAGAATCAGAAAGAGGACTAAAAAATAGTAGAAGAGAAAATATCCAGGGATTCAGAGAAAGAATGAACAATTTTCAGGTATTTAGCTACACAGATTGAAGATTAATAATAAAAAAAAGTTTAGATCCCTATACGGATGCACTCTCACATTCAAACTACTAAAGTGACAGATGATAATAGAGGAACAGAAAATCCGGAGTATGAAATGGAGGAAACTTCTTCTTAATAAAAGATAAAATATTTAAAATTAATAAAACGAATAATTTGCACAATCGTTATTCTAACTCAAAAAGTATTGTGAATACTGCCAAAGTACTTAAAATACTTTTAGTGCTATGTATCTTAAATAATACAAGTTTAACCAACCTCCATTTTCGTAGGGAATTTGCTTTAACAAAAAATAGCGAAGTCCATCAACAGAAATTATCTCACTTGTTTTTAAAGGACAGAAAACATTTCCCAGACTTTTTGACATCTGCAAAGTTAAAAAATAATAAAAAGAAATAGAAAAGAACCTTTCTCCTTCCAGAAAGCCAATGTCCATGAACAAGTAACTTTCTTGGTAATGCTAACCCTGCGGCAAGCAGAAATGCAGGCCAATAAATTGCGTGAAATCTAAACATTTCAAGTATTTTCTGACCATACGTCTGCATATCATTTCTTTCTTCCTTTACCTAATAAAGATAAATTGAACATAAGGTCATAGGGAAAACAAATGAAAGCAAAGACCCGAAACTTTTTATTTATCTTTAGCGTAAAGAAGAGAAAAATCGGTATGTAGAAATATAACAGAAAATTACCTATCTTTAAAATAGAAGTAAAAAATTTTATTAACCTGAAAATGTCGATGCCTAAAATCTGAATAGTTGGTGGCCATGAAGCCACCGGGTTAGGATAGCCTACAGCCGTTAGATAATTAACTAGCGCATCCAACCACACATAAATCTAAAAAAAAGTAAAAAACCTAAAATTATACGAAAATTTGAAAGATGCAAACCGTTTGTGAATTGTCATTAGGAACTGGAATTCCCCAAGAACATCTGCTAACAGGTCTAGAAATTGAAATTTGTGCTGTTGATTCCTTGGACATAAAATTGTCAATATAGGAAATCAAGTCAGGTTGTGATAATACACCTTAAAATCAGAAAGATTAAATATTTAAATTTAAAACCTGGTTGAGATGCCCAACGACGAATTTGTTCATAAAAATTTGACATATCGAAAATATAATTCTCCTCCGAGATTTTTGTAACAATAGATTTTGTCTCGATTGCAATCAAGAATTAAAATAAAATAAAAAGAATAAAACCTTATAAAACTTTTATCTGTTTCCCATCGTTTGATGTGTGATTTTTTACTTCATAGTCATTGTAAAAGCATTCATCGACTATAGAATACCAGCCTTCATAAGAACGTTTGAAAATATGCCCTCTTTTGTCCAATACATTCTTAATTAATAATCGAAAGTTAGGAGATTTTACTATAAATCATACCCAAAAATGTCTAACAGCCTCAACATGGTCATGTGAAGTTGTTCGAGTATATTTAGTAAATTTTATGTTGAATTTTTTGAAAATATTCATAAACTTGTTGCTATAAAAAGTACAATAATCTTCAGGGGACAAATCTCGATTATTTGATGCGTTTTGAATCTTCTTTCCGTGCTCGTCCGTTCCTGTTGAAAAACAGAAATTGCCTGGAGTCGGTAGATCAACTTTCCCTCCGTTTTGCATCAGATTCCATCGAAAAATGGCATCTCCCAGAAGTACACTGTAAAGATGTCCGATATGTGGATCTAAATTTATTATAATATCCAAGACAAAAATTGACAACCTGAATTTACATAAAAAATTGGTGTAGTAATGTGAACGGCGTTGTGACTAACCTTTCGTGTTTGAATTAAAAAATGATGAAATTTCATCAAAAAGTAAGATCAAAATGGCATTGATTTTCTAAAATTTAAATAGTAAAAATAAAGAACAGATATGAACAGAAAACAAAATTAAAAAATTAAGTTTAAAATTTTATCAACACATTACACATGCATTTCATTTTCAATATTTATATAACACTTTTTTGTTATCTAAAATTTTATTTGGACGACCAGAAAGACTATCGGCTATTTTATTATTCAGTTCAGCTTTCTTAATATTAGCCTCTAAAGTTTCAAATATTCCTTCTGGAAATATTTCTTCCTTCAACTTCAGAGGTTTTGTTGCTCGGATAAGTAAAACCTCTCGTGATTTAACATTCGATGATGGATCTAAATTCCCATTCTTATCAATTATTTCATAATCTAGCTAGAAATCACAATTAAGTTACTATATATAATATTAGTTCACCTTAATACATCCGAAGCCTGACTGCTCAAGTGCTTCAATATAGCGCATCGGGTCATAATCTAACTTCCTTAAAATACGATATTTTGCTAAACGATGGAGCCTTTGCAAATCCAAGGCACAATAAACATGACGTCCTGGTTTCAAAACACGAAAAAATTCGTTACAGTTTTCTTTTAAATTTTTTTGATCCCAGGCATAGAAAACGTCAATATGAAAAAGTGAGTCGAAAAAATCAGTATTGTATGGCATAAACGTAAACAATCCGACCTAACGTTGTTATATTTAAAATTTTATATAACATTCAGACCTGAGAAAATAAAGCCTTGTAACGAGTGACATCATTTATCATTTCACTTGTGGTAATATCAGTCATGTAATTTGAAAGCTCAATTCCATAATATTGTCCATCGCCAGTAAAAATTCTTTCCAATATCAAATCTACACCGTTGCCACGGCCAAAACCAACTTCAATAATATAATCATCTTAAGTGTATAAATTGGTTGAACAATCTACAATCTTTGCCTCATAAACTGTTATAACCTAAATTCCATTAATAAAAACTTGCCCGGTTGTACATTCATGCGTTCAATCAACATTGAATAAATAGGCATTGTTGAACGCGCTTCCATTTTTGTGACAACATATCCTAGTAAAGAATTTGTGGGGCACATAAACTTAGCTTGATGTTATTTAATTGTGCAGAATTAGAAAATAAACCTGAAGACGTACATCGCGCATTACCTGAGACAAGAATTTTTGATAATGATTTCTCACCTTCTTTGTATAATTCTGCAATATATTTGAATTAATAACGTACATAAATACCTGAGACCTAAGTTCTTTTATTAATGGTAAAGCAAATTTTGTATGAAGCGATTTAAGCATTCCAGAGCGATAAAATGTTAAAAATAAAATTGATAGAAACAAAAAATTTAATCGTCAAGCTTGGCATTTTCACAATAGAAAATTTTTGAAGGAATCAAAATGTATATTTAACAAGTCGAAATTTCCTAAATGAAGCGCAGAGGAACATGGAGAGTAAGAAATTTGAATTAAAACAATACCTCTTTTTGCTTCTTTCAGTTTAGTTTTCATCTCTTCTATTACATTTATACATTTTAAAGGTGTAATTAGTGAAAAAGAAATGTTAGAAATCCATGGTTTGATTTATTCATTCTCAGTATATCCACTAAAATCTAGATTTTCGTCGCATCCTAGCACCTCAAATAATGGCCAACACAGTGGCGAACATTTTCGACAACAACGTTGACATGAAGGTGGCGGCTGTAATGGCATCGCTGGTGGATGAAGGATTAGCTCGGGTGCAGGCGCTACAGATCGTGAGAGCGACATAGAGGGTAGCAATGTTTGGGATGAATAAAGTGATGGTGAATATCCATACGATTGTGAAGTAGGTGGTGGTGGTGGAAGTGGAATACCTCCTGACTGAACAGGTCTCACAGTAATGAGAAACGCATTTGTTGGACATGGTGATCCTGTTAATTTGTAAAAATTTTGTAATAATATAAGAAAATAAATAACCAATAGCTATACAAGGTGGTGGAGGCATTGGCAGAAGCGGTGCAGGAACTGAAGGCAGTGGAGGTAATGGTGGCGGTGGTGGATAAGGAGTCAATGGTGGAGGTGGTAGTGGAGCAGTTGGTGGAGGCAAATAAGGAAGATAAGGTGGTGTTGGAGGCTGAATTGGTAGTGGAGGTGAAGGCGTTGGTAGATGAGGAATTTGCGTTAGCCTTGTCAAATAGCCTCCATCCTCATCATCATTACAATTCCTAATTGTTATTCGCAGTTGAACACAATCATCAGTAGATGCATCACAACTATAATATAATATTACAACTCTATGTAAAAATCGATAAAAATATCCATTTCTATAAACCAACGCCCTGCATTTCGGCATCAATGAGTTCCACAGTGAGGGTAATTCTTGTCCATAATATTGTGTCTGTCTTCTTATTGATCGAACAGGAGTCGAATAATATTCTGGCTTTTGTTGCTGTACCCTCTGTCCATCGTTTTCGTTATCAATATTTTCACATCCAATTGCTGTTGAGAAATGATGACAATAAGATGGTGATCTCCTATAACGGTCGAAGATTATCTAAAGTATTTTTTATTTTTGAAATATTAATAAGATATACGTGTTTTATACTCATAGTTGGCATTTGTACGCTGGCATATGTTGCGTTGAATGTAAAAAATTGAAAAAGGAAAAAGAGAGTTGCTAATGAAGGGCACAACCATTGTAATCCCATGTCAGTTGAAGTGACTGACAGTTATTCTATTTGTTTGTTAAATAAAAAAATTAACTAGAGGGCCTCTTCTTTCATTATATAATACCCGCCTTTACTGCGATTTTAAGTTTTGTTTTCCTCATTTAACAAATTTTTTGTGCGCCTTTTGACCCATTGAATTTTACCAGCTTTGTTATAGGAAGTGAGGAGGTGGTTTCTATCGGAAATTTGAGCAACAAAAAAGATGACCAGTGTGGACAAAAAAATAAATAAACATTGTTTTAAATAAAATTAAATATTTGTAAAACAAGTCTGAAAGCTGTGTATATTTTCTCTCTGCAAATAAAGCGCAAACAACTCGTATATTAAAAATGGACTAAAATATGCGTTCCAAAATTATAAAAATAGTAAAATTTACCGCCACAGAATTTAAAAGTTGTGCGCCAATGTTTTATTTATGAGAATTCATAATATGATATGTATATTTACCTATTTCTTCCTTTATGTAAGCAAATTTAATTCTCGTCATCAAGTTTTTAAAACCTTCCTCGTTTTTGCCTTTTGACTCATCGTTCTACGCCATCCACCAAAAGAACAACCACCCATACCGTTAAAAATCCCAGTTCCAATCGGTGCGCCACCACAAGATGATTGTAAGCATATTGGAAGGCACTAGAATAATTATCTTTTAAAAATAAATTTGTCCTTACCGCAGGCATGCAGCAAGGACAGCAACTATTTCTAATTGGCAAAAATGGCATCTGTGGCGGTAGTATTGGCAATTGTGGTGGTAGCATAGGTATCGATGGAGGAAATAAAGGCAAAAGTGGAGAAGCACAACACTAAAAAATTCAAACGTTAATTAAAACAAGAAACAAACTGGCGCCAAAATCATAGGTGAACAGCAAACCGGCATGTTAATTGGCCCCATACCCCCAAACGGGCAACAACCTCCTCCAATCCCGCCAAAATTATTTCCAAAGAATTGCCGTTTTACTCGCCTAATGTTAAGAGAAAAAATTTTATTAGAAAAAGAGAAATGCTAACTTTATATAAAATGGTGCTTCATTAAAAGCTTCAGAGATATTTCCTGCTTTAATTAAATGTTTGGTTTTGTAATAATTTTTTATCTCTGTAACTCTTGACTTTTCATGGAATGATAGGGCTGGAATATTGTGATATGTTAATGAAAAAGGAATTTCCAATAAGAGTAAAATTACGAATAAAATATTTTGGTAATAGAAATACATATGTATTTGTGATTGCACTATTTGAAAATTTTCAAATGAAAGATAGCAAGTTTCAGGATAAATGCAAACTCAGAAAAGTGAGGTCAAGTTTATTGCGAATCCACTCTTCACACACTTTTCTTGTAGGTTTGCGTGAAGTGCCATTAAACATCTTTCCATGGAAATCGAATACCATCTGTTATATCCTAATATACCTCTTTTTAGCTTTCCTTTTATGTTTCATACTGAATCATTTAAAATGAGAATTTGAATTCAATAAATCCTAGATACCATAATAAATAAAATCTATCAAATACTTATATTTAATCTAGACTTTATCTAATAAGCATCTAATATACATATGTATGTAAGATGAGCTTTTAAATAAAAAAAATAGTACCCAAATACCCATCACCAAAACTACGTACTATATATGAAAAACTAATGGACACTTATTTTTAAAAGAATAAAACCAATAGTGCACATATTACTAAAAAATAGGTGAATTTGACCAATAGAAAAGATAAAGAGATTAAAGAAAAAGCCGAATGTATGGAGGTTTATGTACATAGGTGCTAAAATTCTAGTGGTTCTCAAACAATTTTTTCTCTTCCACTTTTCTTTTTGATATTGATGCTGGAAATAATGAAGCTGAAGACATTGATAAATCAACCTTCTTTTCTGGTATGGAAAATATTGGGGGTGGCAAATGTGAATTTGTTGCAGTAGGATTAAGAAACATAGACTGCTCAGAAACACCATTACTTCTGTTAGGGTTTTCATTCGCTCCAAATTTGGGAATTTTGTTAGCATCACGAAGTGATGAATAATCATTATTTTTATTATTGTTAACTTTTCTATATCGTAAACAGCATTTTTGAGCGCATTGAAGATAACCAGGCTGGCACTGACAGCGTAATGGCTGACACTGAAGTTGTTGACATTGCATAGGTTGGCATTGAATCACCATCGGAGGCCTCATTTGTGGTGCTGGAGGTGGTAACGAAGGAGGAACACAAATTGGAGCACATTGAATTGTTATACTCTGGATGTTTAATATTAGTGAATTATAAAATAAATTCTAAACCTGTATTGCCAACGGTGGTGGAATTGGTGTTATTTGTGGGGGTGAAGGAAGTGGCGGTAAACAACAAGAATCTTGCTGGATAGGAGTGCAAATACATATTGGTTGAGAAGGAGGTGGTGAGGGAGGCAACGGCGATTGTTGCTGCATCTGTGAACAACAAGGATCTTGTTGAATAGGTGTACAGATGCAAGTAGTTCTAATCGGTGCCATTTGAGCCTGAGGTGGAGAAGATAGTAGTGGCGTTAAACAACAAGAATCTTGTTGAACTGTAAAATATTACCCCAAGTTTTATTTTATCCTTAAAATTAAAGTAAACTTGGTGTGCAGATGCAAATTGCTTTTTGCGGTGATAGCGGTATTGGTGGCGGTAGAGGTGGAGCGGCCAATGCACAACAAGCATCTTGTTGAACTATAATGTAGGTAAATTAAAAATAATTTCCATTTCATACTTGGAGTACACATGCAAATCGGTTTATCACCCCCATTCATTTGTTGCGGTGGATGAATAGGAGGTAGTGAAGGCAAACAGCATGGATCTTGCTGAATTGGCGTACAAATACAAATTGGTGGGGATGAAGGCAAAGGAGGTGCCATTTGCGCTTTCTGAGACGACAAAGGACACGGACAAATTATACCAGGCTGGACACGAACAGTAACTATAAACAAGTAGATGAGAAATTATGTTTTTTTAATAAACCTTGAAGGCAATCACATGGTTGAGTTGGAGACAATTGAGGCTGTGGCGGAGACATTGGAATTGGCACACAACACACTGAATAATAAACATGTCAATATTATAAATATATCTTACTAGGTGTACAAATACATGATTGTGGTTTGGGTAGTGATGGTTGCATCTGTAATGTCGGCACAGCTGGTAACGGTATACAACACGCATCTGTTCATTATGAAGGGAGAAATTAAATAAAGATCAAATCAACAAATACCATACCGGTTGGCATGCAAATGCATTGTTGATGGGTAGGTAGAGGAGGTGGATGCATTAATTGTGGTGGAGGGCAACATAAAAGTGCATTTTGTCGTCTCCCTCGAACCACATCAATCCCATTTAATTCCGGTAGTTGCCTTGAAACCTAAAAATAAACACATATTATGTTTTCTGATTTTTATTTATGATTCAAATAAAAAAGAAATTTTATAATTTTTTCAACATGTTCAAAACACCTCATCTTTGTCATGCTTTTCCACAGGTAAAGCTTTACTATTCTTTTCAATAAAACTGAGGAATATAATAATAATAAACTGTATTTGCATAAACTTAATGAACCAAGCTTTGCATATCAGGAGTATTTTAGAGCTAGTTGTCAGAAGCATCAATTATAAATATTCAAGAAAAATACTGAAACATAATTTAAAGTTATTCAAAATTCATTAAATATTATATGTAGTTCATAGTGATAGATTTTTGAATATGTACGTCCATATAAATCAAGATACATCTACATATATCGAAAGGATGTAGTAGGGAATTTACCTAGGAACATAAAACACCGGATGGTCTGGCAATTGAGGATAACAGAATGAATTAACAATTCACCAATCCAATATCTTTTCCCTAAATCTTGGGCGAGAAGAAGTAAGCGAAACACGACAATCAACAAAAAACACGAGATGATGAACATTCCACAACGACAACAACAATGGTCCTCTCAACAATGGAAGAAGGGGAGAAAGAATAGGGAAGAAAAGAAAGGGATGAAAAAGCACTGGTTACATAATTTTAAGCAGAGTATGGACGGATGTGTTTGAAGTGGTCACTTGGACAAAAATAAAATGATTTGAAGCCGTTATATGAAGAGAGGCGCGCGGAAGAGGAAGTAAAGGAAAGTAAATAACGATGGCCAAAAGCCGACATTTCGGCAAAAAATAAAAGCTAAATGAATTCAACAAGAAAATGATAAAATTAAATCAAATTGTGAACAGAATAAAATAAACGAGTTAGGTAACAACCAAAGGTTTAAAAAATAGACTATAATTTCTAATAAACAAGAATATATGATTGTTTAATTCCTAATACGTTACGTTCATTAATAGAAAATTAGAGAGTTAAATACAAACCTGTGATTAATAACAGAATAATTGAAATAATCTTTGTTAGTCCATTTTCGTGAAAATCTGGCCAGAGATCTAGATCCATAGAGTTTTCAATATCGTCATAATCAGTGTGAGATAAAAAAGGAGGTGACGTAGATTGAGACATTGAACTGAAATTAAAAATGAATTAGTCCTCACATATGAAGATTAAAATGCGGCAAAATTATGTAATGAAAGTTTAGTACAACAAAGAGTACGCAATCAGAAGAGAAAAAGCGGAGATAAAATGGAAGCAAAAAGTGGTGAATGATTCTCCGCATTACGAATCAAATGAGAAAATATAATTAGTTGACATTTTAAAATTATACATTTTAAATATCCAAAATGAAAAAATCAATATAGTGCAAAAATCCCATTCAAATTTGGCTTCCCTTTTTGGCTTCGTTTTTGTCTTCTTAGAACTTGTATTATCCGATATCCGATCTCGAGATCCTTGTCGTTTTTTCTTATTTTTTTTACTTTTTTCATATGTTTTTTTATTTCTCGTCTGTTTTTTATATCTATTCGTGTTTTTTACCCCATTTCCCCGCTGCGCACGCTTAAAATTTAAAAAATTAAAAACTGAAATTTTTAATTAAAAATACAATTTTTTCTAATTTGAAGGGACGTCTACCTGCTTGGAGCTGCTGTGTGGCTGATGTGCGGCTGGTGGTGGCGGTTGTTTACTTTTAATTTTATTTTTTCTAATTTGTAACCTATTTTCTTTTTTTTTGAATTAGCTAGGTTTCTACATGTACATTGTTCAAGGATCTGCTCACCGATCAATTTCTCCTGCTCTGCCTCTGGAGTTAGTTTTTGGTTCATTTAACTATATTGAGTTCATATTTTAGTGGAAACTCGACAACTCAATGGCCTGGTTTTTTTTGTTTAATTTTTTTAGAATAGTTTCATTTTTATTTTTTAGCTCAACATGTTCTCAAGGATTGGCTGGTCTTGGTCTTCACTGGAATACGACGACGCAATATGGTTTAATTTTTATTTTTGCTTGTTTAGCTTTCTCCTCAGATCAACATGGCCTCAAGGATCAATATGTACGCAAGGAGCCCTGTGACTTCCTCAACATGAACACAAGGACCAAGTAGCCCTGTATGGTGGTGGCCGGTGTTTTTTTTTAATTTTTAAAAAAATATTAAAAATGGGTTGGGGCCCTCTTCCTTTTAAACTAGGTGAACGTCTACGCTGGAGCTCGACTACATGTAACGACAAGGATGTGTTCTTCATTTCAACACAACATTTCTTCATCTTCTTGCCCTGTAAGAGTTTAAATTTTCTATAAAAAATAAAAAAAATTTTGCAAAACTTTGCGCAAGCGTTTGACCCCAACCTTCTCTTTTTATCTTTTATTTTTCTTGTACTTTGTCCATGTACTTTGTCCATTTTTTAACTTCTTGCATTGTTTCATTTAGATTTTTCAACAGATTGCAGTATTGGTGGTCTACATGAATGGCAGCAAATAACATGAGATGGATGGCCTTCAGTCGTAAGTGGGTAAAAACAAAATTTAGATTTTAGATGAAAAGAAGGATGGATTTCCGTAAGATCCGAAAATCTGTAGGATGCGATGTTTTGGCCTACGCCGCTCATTTTTTTAAAATTTAATTTTGGCATTCTGTTTATTTTCTAACAGAGAAGAAAAGAATGTTAGTCAGAGAAATAAAGAAAAATTACTTCAATTGAGTCTTAAATAGTTAGTCTAAATTTGGTATTCTTGGTCTCCTTCTAATTTTTAATTGACAATTTAATGATCCTAAATTAATTTGATAGCAATTTTGAGAAGATGTCTGAAAAAAATTTATTATCTGATAGGAAGAGGCAACGGATTGAAAAGACTGGACTTGGCTTTCTTTTAAACCGAGTAATTTGTTTATTTTTTTTTGTTTTACCTTGTATTTCCAGATGCGAGGATTTGATAATAGTACAATTTCAGAATATGGCGAATGTGGATTAGGTCCTGTCAGTCCGAAAAGAGTTGTTTCTTATTTCAAATTTTTTGTTGTACTTTTTCATTTATAAGGATGTTGAAATAAATGACTCGAAAAATCAACGAATTATTCCTAAATCTACGACTGAAAATAATGTCAGCTCAAAATGTAGACAAACGCGTGAGGATCATTCTTCGCTTTTGGACCAGCATTTTTTTGCGAATTTGTTACCATATCAACAAGTTTCTGATTGTTTCAATGAAGGAACAACACCTAGTTTTGCTACTTATATTGATAATTTCATTGGCGAAAATAACTATGTGCGAAGCTGCAAATGGTATGATATTTATAAAGGATATTTAAACTTGCGATTAATATTATCTTACTCTTGATATGCCTTTGATTTACCTTCTTTTTAAAGGTCGTACGATGGGAACTGGTTGATTTCTGATTCTGTTGATCGTTTTGTTAGGATTTTTGTTTTTTGTAATTCGAGGCAGTTGGATAAGCGTTTTGAAGTATTTACTATTTTTCTTTCATCCTATAATTGATTTTGTAGCTTTGTTTCTCTCAAAAACTGTCTTTTGGCGGATTAATTTATGACTTGAACTGGCATCCAACAAATAACATGTTTGTAACTACTAACAAAGGTAACTTGGTTAGGATAACTTATTTTTTATTAAGAATAATTTGTTGACATATAATTATAAAAAATATATCCTTAGAGTCTCCCATTCATTGCTGGAATGTTTCTTCTCAAGGAACAAAATTACTTTTATCATTTCGAGGAATTAATGAAAAGGTATTAATTAGTTAATTACCTGTATTAACAATTCATCAAGGATGAGTTAGAAGCCGCTTATTCTTTATGTTTTTCTATTAATGGCCAACGTTTCTTTGCTGGTTACAGAGATTGTTTGCGTATCTTTGACCTTGAGAGACCTGGTTGTCAAGTTGATGAGATAAAAACTTATCGTCAGTTACTATACTTTAAGTTGAAAACCTTTTCTTGATTTATTCAAAATGCAGAGTTGTATAAGATCGATAACTATCGAACAAAATTTCAGAAAAATCTACGATGAGAACACAGAAAGGCATTGTTTCTTCTCTAGCAATGTGCCCTACCTTTGATGGTGTGTTTGCTGTTGCTTCTTATTCTGGAACATGTAATAGAAAACTTCAATTAAGTTTAATTTCTTATTGTTAGTGGGACTTTATTCCACGCAAACAAATTCTTGCGATTCACTTATTGGATCTAATGACGGCTCTGCACCGATAACTCACATGCAATATTCATCTTGTGGAAATTTTTTATTTGTTGGACGTAGAAAGGTTTGAAGTAATTTTAGTTCCTGTGAATTTCATGTCATGACCAAATTATTTTTAAATTTTTTATTCTACTTTTAATTATTTTCCCAGTCCCCATTCATTCAATGCTATGATCTTCGCTTGCCAACTCGCTTACTTTACAATTTCCAACGTGAATCAACTACAAATCAGCGCATTTATTTCCAAGTCGATTTGTATAATAATTATCTTTACAGCGGAAGTAGTGTAGGAGATTTGCTTATTTATGATCTAAAAACGGGTTGTAAATTATCAAGTCATCAGTGGAATCAAGAGGAGTTCGTCAATTCTACATATAAAATTAAGTGTTCTGATGCGGCTGTCGCAGGACTAAGGTTGAATTATAGTCGTTCTTATAGTTATTTATATTTTTGATACGTTTAAATAATACTTTTTACAACAATTTAAGTTTGCACCCACATGAGAAATTTATCGCTGTTTCTACTGGTCAGCGACTTTTCCCTTCTAATTTATTGCTCAACCATCTATTTGATGAGGATAATTCATCCTTATGTGAAGCAAAATCATTTGAAGAAGATGCTGAATACATTTCACGGGGAAAGGGCTCACCATTCGACAATTCAATAAAGTTGTACAAATTTGCCTAAACTATTGAAAAGTATAAAATGAAGCAAAGCTTTTTATCTTTCTGTTATCAGGTTTTTTTTAATTATAAAAAGGTCCTTTCTCTAAAAATATATTTCCGATTTTTATTTAATTTCAAGCGGTTATAAATTACACCTATTAAACAATTTCTAATTGTTCTTATTACTTTCTCTTTAATCTATTTTTGGTAAAATAGGATCATAAAATTTTGTTACACATAAAATCAGGTCTCGTTATAACAAAACGACTTGATTTTATTTGTCATTTTTAATTTTTCGCAATTCGAGAATTGAAAAATTAAGCAATTTAGGTAACTACCACTCATAAAATATTGTATAGACCTATTTTTATATATCAACCTATTGGGCATAATATATTTAATTAATCAATGATTTCCCTTTTAACTAATTTTATTTTTGTCTTCTTTGTTTTTAGGAACATAGTAATGATTTCGTTAATAAGAAAAATTTTTCTAACTTATCCCACCTGAATCACAGGGAATTGATCTATTGAAAAATTAGACGCGTTTCTCTTCATTTTTTCATATACTATGACAATAAATAACTACAATTCTTATGATAATATTATTTTTAATTTATTGTTTGGCAGTGATTAGTTTGCGCATATCCTACTCGTGATTTCGTGCCACCTTCCTTGTTTTAATGATACTTTCTTAATCTATCTTTACTTTTTACTATCTTCGATTTCCGCCGCTCGCCTACTTCCTGTTGCTTCCCCATTCCTCTTGTCTCTTCTCTTCGTCCACTTATGTTCACCTAAAGAATCTAAATCGACAGCCATTTTGCTCCCTCCATTATTTGCTCTATTCAATTATTTTCCCGATTCTTTCCATTGTTTCTCATTTCTATTGTATAAACAAAACCTTATTACTAATTATGAAGTAGTAATTTTTGTTCAAATGTTTTCGGCAACATTTCTGTCACTTCCGTTAGAGACAAAGATGCCATTTCCTTAGGTTAAAAACTTAAACCTGATCCACTCGTTCTTTATAGTTATGTTTTATTTTTATTAGTTCATAAAATATTTTATCGCTATCCTCAACCAATTTATTTTGCTCCTCTATTCATTTCTTTAAATCGCCCCATGCGATTGTTCGTAAGAATATTATTTTTAGGAGGACAAGCGGGCGGTTCAAGACGAGTGTCCCATTTAACCGATTAGATGACGAAGAAGGTGGCCGATTCTGGGTAAGCTTCCGGTCCCCTCTACCCCAAATTTCTTTTTTGTCGCCCACCTCTCTTCTTTCTTTAACACTTTCCTTAATATACGTACATTTTTCTAGACCACCTCGTTTTATACATCTAAGAACCTGAAAGTAAAAAACTATTCTATTATAAAAAGTAAAAGACATTTTTCTGTTCTCTGTTTCTCTCTCTCTCTCTCTCGATTTTGACAATAAGCTAATCATTGAATTTATTAGCAGTGTTTTTTGCAAAAAAAAGTGTAGAATAATAAAAGATAAACACATATCAGGATCAAATTTTCTAAGCTAGGTTGTTTGATTCAAATAATAAAATTTTTTTTAATAATTTTTTTATTTTCAGTGTAACTTAAGCCCCTTATAATCAACTATTAATTGGAAGATAAGGTTAATACATATCTAATTTGTTGGCAAATGTTAAAATTCGTACCTCTCACTAATAGGAGATTTTCTTGTTGATGCGGGAATGAAAGCAAATGGCAATAGAAATAAAGAGAATAATAGCAACAATAGTAATAATTCCAATAAAGAACGATCACCAAGAATGCTCTCCTTCAAGGTAATTATTTTAACATTTTTGTGTTAATTTAAATGTTAATTCAAGCAAATAATCGCTAGGATATATGTTTTAACTTTTAGTTTAAATTTTTTCTTGCAAGTATAGGTGTAAGGATCCTATTGGCGATATAAGATATTTTCCTAAATTTAAATTTTCAGCAACGACATAAAGGCGGTATGCCTTGTGAACCAGATGAACCATCATCTTGTTCCTCATCTATTTCCTCCTCGTCCTCTAAAGTTCCTTCAAGATTGCAGCCTCCTCGCTCACCAGATAATCGTTCTTCTCTTACTGGCTTACCTGCCGCTACTCCTTATTTAGGTCCATCACTTTCACCTGTTTCTTCGCCTCAATGGAGGTTAACCAGTGGGAACAGTTCTGGGTCATCAACTTCCGGCAGGGCAATCCCCAAGTCTGCTCTACTTATGTCTAAGATTCTAAATTCAAGGGTTAGTTTCCAATAATAAATCTAAAATATTTTATATATTTTTATCAGAGTGGTGGCGCACCAAATACTGAACTAGTGCAAGGTGTTTTGGGGACTAAGGATATTTTAGAAACGTCAAATTTAGCTCACAACTTAATAACCGAGAAATTAACAACTGAAAAGGACAAATATTTGTCCTGTAAGCGATCTCCAACCTGCTCGCCTTCGCTAATGGTTAAAATCGAAGTTGACAAAGAAGAAGGAGAGAAAATTGAAATGAAAACAACAGAGTGCATATTCAATTTTGAGGACATTTTTGAGAATGAAACGGAAGAAAAAGAATTTAAAAAAGGAGAAGGAATTGACTTTGGGACTAAACAAAAATTGAGCAAAGATTTTATTGAAATTTTGCCTGCTGGAAAAGCGTCTGAAAATATAGAGGAAGAGAAAAATGAAGATATTTTGGATGAGAAAAATGAGGTACAATGTGGATCAAACATTAAAAAAAAGCAAAAGATTAATGATGAAAAAGGTAGGAAGAAAATAAAGTTATCAGAAAAAAAAAATCGAAGGAGAAAAGGGAAAAAATTACTAATTGAAGTTGAAAAAATGGATACTAAAATTAAAGAATCAATAAATGAATCAAACAATACGATCAAAAGTGTTAGTGATTTAACTGAAAAGGACGACGGAAAGAATAGAAGGCAGAAACTGGGATGCGAAATTGTCAGTAATTTTATGATTGAAAAGCAGCATCTTACAATTCAAGTCGAGCGAATATTGTTTATTCCATATTTAGGTATTAATAAAAAGAATGTAACTTTTAAATAATTAAATTTTTCAGAAAAATGTGCACTTCAAATTATGTCAACACCAAGAAAAATGGAAATTATAAAAGAGGATGAAAAAGAAGAAAATCAAATAGAAAATTATGTTCAGTCAAATATGCTTGTTGGTACAACGAGTGAAGAAAACGACATAAAACACCTGAAAAAACCTTTTAAATTAAAAGAAGTCTTTCATGAACCCTTGCCGCATACAGAAAAGTATATTATAAAAGAAAAATGTCCGATAAAGGATGTAAAAACAGACAGATCAACAATTGAAGAAAGAAAAGAAAAAGGGAAAAAATTAGAAAAATCATCTTCTAAAAGAAAAGCTAAAAAAGGTATAATAGTTCGAAAACCACCACCTTTATTGCAATCTCCTGATCATCAACATGATAACATTTTTTGTGAAAAAGAAAGGAAAAAAGATATGCTTACTAGTCCTTCCTCGACAATATCTTTTCCACCTGCTTTACCTTCTTGCTCTTCAACAACAAATACGCTTGAGCATTCACTATCAAGAGGTGAGCAAAACTCTGGGCCAGCTTCATCGATTGGTCGAATGGTTTGTTTTTATTTATTCTTCTATTAAAAAAGTTTTGTAGATTGGACGTTGGAGGCATACAACTGGTGGAATTCAATTACGTAACATAACCTTTTCCAGTGTTTGGGAAAAACTTATAATTGGTGGACGTTCTGATGGTCGTGAACCTTTTCGGTCACCCACGGTACAACTTAATGATAATAGGAGGTAATTTTATTTTTAAATTGTGAATTGTTTAGATTTTTTTCGATTTGTTTTGCTTTTCTTAGCGAGTTTTGTCTCCAGTCATTTTTTCCTCATAATTCCTTATAGAAAATTCGTTATTAAAACTACCCTGTTTTTCTTCCGATTGCGATTATTTTTCTCTTCATTTCCTTTTTCCATTCCTATAACTATTATATTTCCACCACCGATTTCATCTATTTCCGGTGGAAATATTGTGCAAGTTGAGAAAAAAGTAGAAAAAATACAGAAGGATTTTTTAAGATGTAGGAGTGGTTTTACACCCTAACGTTTTTGACCTTTTTAATTATTTAAATATATGGAAAATTCAATCAGTAGGAAAGCATTATGTCCCAGGAAAGGAATTGGCATTGTTAATTTTCTTCTAAATCGAGGGCGGAAGCGTTTGAAAAATCAATATTTTCGCCATTTATTTATAACAAGGTTAGACTCACATCAGATAAATAGAATAATCGCTTTGACCTCGGTCCTTATACTTATTTCTATCCTTAAATTTCTCTTCCTTTTGTGCTACGTACTCGTCCGATTATCTACAAGCAGGTGTCATTTTTGTTAGGATTTTTGTTTCAAAAATGTAGCAAAATAATAATAAAAATATAGCAATACTTACTCAAAAAAATTTCAATCCTTAGTCAGAAAGTTCTATTCGATGAATAAGGGGTTATGAATTGACGGATTTCATCCTTTGCGTCTATTTTTAGATCACATTTGGTTTAAAGCCAAATTGTTTTTATGAGAAAATTCCAAAAATAAAGTATACTTAAGAGTTTTTGGCAGCTGCTTTCACTTTCAATACTTTCTTAATCATCCACTCCCTCACTTGGTTGACTTACAATCAGAATATTTTTTCTATAAAAACGCCTGTTCTCTTGAGAGGAATTTGCTTTTTAGTATTTTAAAAATCCTTCGAAAAGCAATTAGGTGTTTATGGGATTTATGGGAGCTAAATTTTAACCCCCCCCCCCCTTTTTTTTTCATCATCATTGAATATTCTGAACATTCATTTTATCCACAATTTCTTCTGCCACTTGTTTTTCTTCAATTTTAAGGCCTGATGAATCCCCAAAAATTTTAGGGATTTTTATTTCTTTTTTAAATCTTTCTATTCTTTCGTGTCAGGGCAAAACACCTACTGACCAAAATACCTACTGCACGTTAGAGTATCGATAATTTTCATATCTAGATTCGATTTTTGTACAATCCAAGCACCACGGCATTGGTTTTGAATACATTATAACCTGAAGCCCATAAAGCCACTCTACGTTTACCATGGGAACTTATTTTACGTCTTTAAGTGACTAATTGCCATTGAACTTTACTTTAATATGCAGGAGGTATCTTGGTCAGTAGGTGTTTTGCCCTAGTACGAAGTTCGACAATTGTTATTTCTTTTGCTAACTTTTGGTATATATTTAGTTGTAAAAAATTGTCTTTTTTCTAATTTATTCGATAGCGTCTTTTTATTTTCTTAAAATTTATTCCGCATTTTTTTTATTTTATATTTTTTCGTAAAATTCTATTAAAGATTTCAGATACGACATGGAAATTCTCCCGCTTATTCACTACAGGCCCCTTTATCACAATCTAATACGTTCAATTCACTTTTCCCCTGCATCACATACTTTCATTTCAATAATTCAGTGCCTTCCTGTAAGAAATAATTTTTAAAATTAAGCTAAAAATTAAAATTTTAGATTGATATCGAAAACTTGGCAAAACCTTTGATGAAGATTTTTATTCATTCCAGTCAAATACGTCAGTTCTTTCGTCTTATTTGCTTTGATTATCTTTCCACTTGCAGGTTTTTAATGTTTTTCACTATATATTTATTCCAAGTTCTAGTGATGTAAATACTTTATTTCGGAGCCAATCACTTACCTCTAAAGTTATGTATGAAATGATGAAATGTGTTGGTCACAAATATTTGGTCGTTACTTTAGTGCCACTCATTGACTTGGTAAATTAATTTTTTCCACATGCTTTTTCTTTGCAATAGATATTTTCCGAACGAAAATGCTGCGAAATTGACCCATCAAAACTGAGACCTGGAGAATCGATTGATCAAAACTTTGTGAGAATTTTTTTATAACGTCTGATAATTTTGAATCTTTCTTATAGCGTAATATAACTTCTTATGCTGAGCTCGCATTCAGCAGAGTTGTAGACTCGTCTCAACGATGTCCGTCTGCATTGCGTGAGCTTTTTGGCGAACTGAGGGATGTTGTTGAGCAATTTTTTCCGGGCCGGGAGGATGTTGGACGTCTGGCTCTTTCCTCATTTCTCATCTTACGTTTCTTTGCAGCCGCAATTCTAAATCCAAAACTTTTTGAATTAAAGATGGATATACCGGTTATTTTCTATTTAAATAAAATTTGGCGTACATAATTTTGGGAAGAAGAGGGATATGCGTTAGCGTCAAAATTGGTAATTTGTAAGAAAATTAGCATGTGAACAAATTATAAGCTTTTTATATGCATTATAACGATTTTAATTAAACGTTAACATTTTTTGTTATAGGACGATAATGTTTCCCGTACACTGGTTCTCGTCTCAAAGATCCTTCAGCGGGTTGCAAACTGTGTTGTTTCTGCAAATCCTCCAACCACAAAAGAACAATGGTTAGCACCTGTATTACATCAATTCTTAGACGAGGCACATAATAAAGCAATGATCGACTTTTTGGATGAGATCTCAATGTCATTTACGGAAATTGAGGATGTAAGAGAAAATACAAATTCAGATACAACAGTGGTAGATGTTGAATCACAAATGGATACATTTACACCTTTTAAAGACATTTCCAATCCAGGAATGGATATTGAGAAAGAATTACATATTGTATACAGCCAAATTGTCGATCACTTAGATACTCTTTGTAGCATGGGTTGGTGTTGCCGATATGGATGTTCTTGTGCTACTACTATTGTTCAATGAATTTATTTAACATAAATATCACGTATTGTTAGGCAAGTAAACTTATATACTTGTGTAATATGTACTAGATATATTTTACAAAGTTCTTTCACACGTGCAGGTTTATTGAACAAAATTTTCCCATTTAATCACTTGCCATGAATCAAATACCTTTTCCGACAAAAAAAATCTAAAAAATTGGGTTGTTTACCAGAAATTGCTATGTAAAAAGTCTGTAGATGTTTCAATAGAAGTCCTGGTTTTATTTTAAAGAATTATCTGAATGATTTCTATTAGGACATTTACGGATGTTTATCTGATAAGAATCATAACTATTCCACTATTTTGCCTTGTTATTACTTCAAATATTTATTTTTGCATGATGTTTTTATTTAATTTCTTGGCACATTTTTTTATTCAATTTATCTTTCATGATTTGATAATGTATTATTTTCTCTTTATCACCGTGCCTCGACCTAGTGAATTTTATCTCAATTGATGACTCTCACATTACAACCTCAAATAAACATTTAAACTTGAAAAAAGTTACATGCAATAACATTTTTATTTTTAACAAATTCAAAAATTTATGATCAATTGTAAAATAAAAAATTGTAACGTAAATAACGCAACTTTTAAATATAATATTTTTAGAAACACTACATGTGTGATTGATGAAAATATTTTTCAATCACGTTGATTGGCAGTGAACGATTTAAACCGATTTTTTGCTAAATCAAGCATCTCTTTACAATGTTGGATCTAAATATGTAAACGTTTTTATAAGTAATTAAAAAAACATAGATAAGGCCATATTGCTTCTCGCACTCGGCTAATTGTTCACTTTCAAATCTGGCCAGTATTTCCTCCATACGATAAATCTTAAATCTGCATATTAAAATGAAACTAAACCTTATGACCAAAAATAAACAACCTTTTGTTTTATTTCAGGAGTCTTTGGAGGAAAGCACTGCCAAAAATGCCGAAGCAACTCTGTTAATCCTGAATGAACCAATCTTATTTTTTCTATGGTCATTCTATTTGATTCTAAATATAAAAAAAAGCAAATAGAAGAATGAATTAATCAACCTCGAAAGTTGATGTGTATTTCTTCTGGCTTCATATGATTAGAACAAGGATAAATAAAATTTACTGATAGGTTATCAAAGAAGGTGAATTGATTTTTCTAGATTCAATATTATTTATTGTAAAATTCTGATTTTTACCTCTTCAAATATGCTGGGTGTCTTTGAGAGCGATTCCTGTAATATTTGTTGAATATTCTCAGATGGCGTGCAACCTTGTTCACTTCGTTGAGGGTTATAGACGGATAACGGGCAATAAATTTGGTCTCTTAATTAATTAGTTTAACAATTAAATTTTATAAACCTGGGCGTATCTAATTCAGCCAATTCATGGCTTTCAAGTTCCATATCGAAAATCTGTTCTTGTGTTACGTCAGAAATACTTTGTGATAAAATATCTTCAATCCTATGATTGGAGGCGCCCTTTAAATTATAACAAGCCAACAAATTTTAAATTTGGTGTTAAGGAATAAATTACATTTTCAGTAATTTTTTGCTGTGTTCCATCATAGCCATTTTTCTTTGCAGATGAGTCAAGAGAACTCTCTGGAGTTTCCTCCATTGTACTTAAAATTCTTTCCGAGTGGTAATTGCAACGTCGAACGAGCATATGTTTTGTATCAGAAGAGCCACGCAATGCGTTTTGAGCCAAATGCTTCGAAAATAAGTAAGGTTTGTATTAAATTCTAACCATATCAGATAAAATCCCAAGATCCTCGTTAAGTGAAGTTAAATCCATTGTACGTTTTAATTTTTTTTCGCCCTTTTTCCACAAGCTCAAGCATATCTATAACAAAATAATTTAAAAAATAGAAAAACAACTTTTTTCGTCCATTTTAACACAATCAGCGAAAGTGGTATCAGTAGAGGAAGTACTAGGCTCGATTGGGTTTCTTTCACGATGGAAATAATGTGATTGGAAGAAACGAGACCAGAATTCCTGTTCACTCAGTTCATGCGGTACCAATTCAAAATGTTTTCGTTCGACTATTTATTTCAAATATTATTTCCATCAACCAAAAAAAAAAAGAAGAAACCTGCCGGGTATGTACGGAAAATAGATTGAATAGTTTCTGATGTAATATTTAATCGTATTCCACCTCCAATACTATCAGATTGGACAATTGAGCTTAAGAAACCTCCTGAAATGCCAATCTTTTGTTGCGCTTCTTCCTTATCAGGTGATTTCTGTTACATTATGAACATAAAATAAATAATTAAAGTACCGGATTATAATGAAGTGACCAAAAGTCTTGCGACGATATCAGTTTTTCCTTGACCAAATATAAATATAGTTGGTGTAAATGTCCATTTTTCTCTAGAATTTTAATTTTTTCCTCTTGATCTCTATTTCCAGTCCCTTTGGCCGTTTTTTGGGACATCTAATAATAAAAAAATAATCTCAAGCAAATAAACTAATTTAACCATCTGCCGGTGTCTGACCAAGGCTTGCTGAAGTACTTCCTTAACCATATCACGTTCCTGAAGAAGCTGCTCTTGATCGCTTTTTGAATTCATAAAAACAAAAGTCGCTTGATCTTCATTAGTCATGCAGATTTGTAATTGAACCTTTGGTTTATTTGGAGGTGATATTCGTTGTACTAAATTTAAATTAATCGAATAGAAAATCTCAAGGTTACAAGATTAAAATTTTAGAATTTAAACCTAATCAAACCTTTAATTTTGTATAAATGGATAACCATTTTATCATTAGAATCTGTGTCATTTATCCATTCAACGCGATCATCATAAATAAAGAACTCTCCAAGCGGAGACTTTCCCGGTCCTGTCTTTCTATATTTGACTTGCTCGACACGAAGCAATAATGTTTGTTCTTCATGTTCTTCCTTTTTAGGTTGTTCATACATATTCCTTAAAAAATGTATAGTTCTACGACTGTAGTTTTTTAAAAGTTATCCCGGCAATGAGTATGGGGATACTTTACATATTGTCTAATAAATTCAGCCGGTTTAATTTTTGTGTTTTTCTTATTTTAGAAGCTTTTCAATAGATTTTTAATAATTTAAGAAAAAAATAAGGATTTTAAGCAAATTAATTAGGAGAACATGACCGAGACTCATATAACCATTTTTACGGATGATTTTTTCGGACGAGACTCTTTCGTCCCTTACCCCTTTTAATAAATATTTTCTTCATTTATTATGTAGTTATTTTATAGTTTATTAGGTTTTCTTGTTATGATGTCGTTTGCAAAGCAATTTAAATCGAAAAAATCTCTGGGCTTTTCTTTGTGCAGGTCGCTAACAACGGGATACAAAATTGTCGATCATACATTTGACGCTGTCGTTGTTGGTGCAGGTTTTTTTACAAAGCTGAAAGCGAGTTGATTGATTTTTTAAGGTGGAGCTGGACTTCGAGCAGCTATGGGTCTTGCGGAAGGAGGAATGAAGACAGGTGAATATGTGTTTTTATGATGTATATCTCGTTCTTTATAAATTATACAAAAGATAAAATTAAGTTTAGCTGTCGTCACAAAATTGTTTCCAACTCGTTCTCATACTGGTGCGTTTAATTTTGAAAAAGTGATAAAATTTTTATTTGTTTAATTCGTCTAAATGTGTAAAGATAAACTAAACTTCAATAATACATCATAGTTGCTGCGCAAGGTGAGGAGATATTAATTAAAAAATATATTTAACAGAATATTATAAGGGTGTACTTCATAGGCCTAGGAAACTTTGGGTATTGATAAACATGACCAAATTGTTTTAGATTATTATCCCATTATCCATATTTTTTTCTGTTAGATCATCATCTCTTTATTTTCCTTCTAATCCTTTGTTTCAGGAGGAATTAATGCTGCACTTGGTAATATGAATCCTGACGATTGGCGTTGGCATTTTTATGATACAGTCAAAGGTTTGATCTTTATACATTTTATTAACTTTTTTTAAGGGAGCGATTGGTTGGGAGATCAAGATGCTATTCATTACATGACACGTGAGGCTGCAAGGTTTATTAAAACAAATATTTACTGGACTGATATTTTACAATTTTTTCTTAAAGTATGATAAAAAAAAATATTTTAACAATGCGTTTTTGCAAGGTCCGGGTCTTATGGAAGCCCTTTCTACGTTTTTTAGGTTTTAAGATTGTAAATGTCCGCCCACTTAATAAAACGTAGTTCGTCAATACCGAAATTAATCTAACAATAAGATAAAAACTAACAATGACTGTTCTTTTTTTACTTGTTCGCAGAGCTGTCTTTGAACTCGAAAACTATGGGATGCCATTTTCGCGAACTGAAGATGGAAAGATATATCAAAGAGCCTTTGGAGGGCAAAGCAATGATTTTGGCCGAGGCGGCCAAGCACACAGGTTTATAAGCAACTCAAATGAGTATCATCTAAATTTAAGAACTTGTTGTGTTGCTGATCGTACTGGTCATTCCCTTTTGCATACATTATATGGCGCTTCACTTCAGTACAGCTGTCAATATTTTGTTGAGTATTTTGCATTAGATTTGCTCATGGATAAAGAGCGTTGCATTGGAGTGGTTGCAATGAATTTAGAGGATGGAAGTATACATCGTTTTCGTGCCCTGAACACTGTTTTGGCTACTGGTGGATATGGACGTGCTTATTTCAGCTGCACTTCAGCTCATACGTGCACTGGTGATGGGACTGCAATGGTTTCCAGAGCTGGCCTTTGTAATTCTGACATGGAATTTGTACAGTTCCATCCGACAGGAATTTACGGAGCAGGCTGTTTAATTACGGAAGGATCAAGAGGCGAGTTTTATTTTATCTTTTTTGTAATACTGCTTGAAAAATTTCAAACATGCATTGTTTAATCCTACGTATTAAACAGAAGGTCCTGAAATGCATTACTAAAAAATATGAGCTTATTTATATAAATCACAGGTGAAGGCGGTTTTCTCATCAACAGCGAAGGTGAAAGATTTATGGAACGATATGCGCCAATTGCAAAGGATTTAGCTTCTCGAGACGTAAATTCTCCTTAATAAATTGGTTAATATTTCGACATTGTCCCATTATCTGTGTAGGTCGTATCGAGATCTATGACTCTTGAAATTATGGAAGGTCGTGGAGTAGGCCCAGAGAAAGATCATATATATTTGCAGCTTCATCATCTTCCAGCTGAACAGTTGAATAAACGCCTACCAGGTTATATTTTATACTTTTGTAGTATTATGTATATGGGAATTAATAGGAATTTCTGAGACTGCAAAAATATTTGCTGGAGTAGATGTAACTAAAGAACCAATACCAGTTCTTCCAACTGTCCATTATAACATGGGCGGTACTCCAACAAATTACAAAGGGCAGGTTATAAAATACTCAAAGAATAAAGGAGATCAGGTAAAATGAGCAACAATTTTTATATTAAGCTAGCCTTTTTTAATTCGTACTTATTTTTTAGATAGTATTAGGCCTTTGGGCCGCTGGAGAATGTGCTGCTCATTCTGTCCATGGAGCAAATCGTTTGGGTGCAAACTCTTTGCTTGATTTAGTTATCTTTGGTCGGGCATGTGCTTTAAAGTTATAACTTAATTTCTAGATACTATTATTTTTTATTTTTAGTATTTTGGCACAAGATAAGTCTGGCGATTCTTTTCCTGATTTACCCTTAGATGCCGGTGAGTCGTCAATTGCGAACGTAGACAACTTGCGAAAAAGTGGAAGCAGTGCTGATATGGTTAGAATTTTTTTATTTTATGTTTAGTTCATAGATTCCTACCGCGCAACTAAGACTTGATATGCAGAAGATCATGCAAAAACATGCTGCCGTTTTCCGTACTGGTCCAATTCTTCAAGTAACATAAAAGTTTTACATTTTCAGAATATTTTTAGACAGGAATTGAGAGGATTAAAGATATCTATTCGCAAATAAAACATGTGCACATCTCAGATCGTTCTCTGATTTGGAATTCAGACTTAATAGAGACATTGGAATTACAGAATCTTTTGGTATAACTTAATTATAAACAACAATTAAGTTGGCTGGGACGGTCGATTTAATGAGGATATGAGAAATTTTAGTTTTGTGTGGAGAGAAATCAGATCGAATCCTATTTCTTTTTTAGTCAAATGCAATGCAGACAATTGTTGCAGCTGAAAACCGTAAGGAATCTCGTGGAGCTCATGCTCGTGATGATTATCCCGTCCGTAATTCTTTAATAAGAACAGTTAAAAATAGAACAAAGTTTTTATATATTTTTTTACAATATAGTCTTTAAATATTCAAAAATATTATAGAACCGAAGTGATGAATTTGATTATTCAAAGTCATTGGAAGGGCAAAAGAAAAAAACTCATGAGGAGCATTGGCGGAAACATAGTATAATATATCAGGATACTAAAAGCGGAAAGGTTAAACTTATTAAAGTTGATAAAAGATTATTGATTCCCAAATTAAAGGTCACCCTTGATTACAGACCAGTAATTGATAATACATTAGACAAAGTTGAGTGTGATTGGGTTCCGCCAAAGTTGCGCAGCTACTGATGCATATTTGATCGAACTCATTTTTAAATTGTTTACATTTTAGGTGTTATTATTTCTTGATCTTTAAATTGCTTATTAAATGTAATATTGTATATCTTTGTAATATTTTCGAAGTTTAATTTGTTCATATTTACTAATATTTGTTTTTTATTCTAAAGTTTTAACCAATTTATTTTCCATATACATACATATATTCATATGGAACGTGTTGCAATTGATAGCAAGGAGTTTTTGGAGAAAATGAAACTAAGAACGAAGTTTGAGGTTTGTCCTTGTGGCAATTTTACAAAGAATTTTTTAGATTACACTAGTCGAATGGAATCCAATGTTCGATCTACTTGCTCTTGGCTCTAGACAGGGCGATGTTGTTGTAAAGCGTTGTCCCTGGAAAACTGGATGGAAGGTTTCATAAATGAAAATATATAATTATAATATATTTAGTGGAGTTTCTCTAGTCATCAGACTCTTACACAATTTCGCTCATTAATTGACTACGAGACAGAATGTTCTTCAACTAAATCATTTATTGACCAGATGGTCTCGCTGTGTTGGTCGCCTAACGGACAAATTTTGCTTGCTGCATTCTCTGGTGGTCAGTGTTTCTACTTAGATACTCAAGATGGCAATGTTTTGTTTCTCCGTTTATTGGAAACTGGACCTAAAAAAATTAGCTGGGTGAAGTATGGACCTATTGAAGGGGTTGACGTACAAATAGAGAATGAATTTTGTTCAAAGGTTCTTGAGCGAGGTTTTCAGCAATTTGTTAACAATTATAGATTGCTGCGACGGATTTTAATTTTTGTGATGATGCATCTAAGGAACATGCAATGGTTTGCGACGCGATTGAACAATTTTGTAAAAAATCTTTCACACAATCACTTACTGAAACTTTTCTTTGTATTCTTCGTGAAGTAAATGATGAAAAGACGAACGACACAAATACACTTGTATTGGATATTTTAGCAAATGGAGTTGTACCACTTTTTAGAATAGATTTAAGTAAGTTTATATGTAATTTTTTTGGAAGAAATAAAAAAATAAAACTTTTTAACTATTTAGCCCGTTTTCCTGGTATAACTTCTTTTTTTTCTATTCGGACAATGGAATTTCGAAAGAGATCCTTTTGCTTGCTGTTAAAGATGGATGACGACGTGGACAATTTAGTCTCAAATAAGCCATCCTTACTTGAATTTACCGAACCGATTAGTCAGATCAGAATGTGTATTTATAATCAAATCTCAAAATCGTTAGTAATGAAAATAATAATTATAATGTTCGATTTAAGACTTTGCTGGATATCATTTACTTGTATTTATTTGCAAGAAATGCTCAAATATGTAACAAGCAATTGGCAACAATCAAGCGAGGTATTGAGTATACTCTTATGCATTCTAGTTCTTACAGGCTTTTCACCAACGTGTTTTTTCTATTGTAAATAACAGACCTGCAGGAATTCTCACAGAATCTATACCAACGTTTCAGCATAATGATAGAAATGAAGGTGCATTAGTTATATGTAAAGATTTGTTAATGATAATTGAGGGTGAACAATCGTCCGATTTGTTAAATAAATTTTTCAATTCACCAACAACCTTCAAAGAAACGAAACAAGCATGCCGATTTCTTGACGACTTTTCGTAAGTTTTATATTTTTTACAATATTTGAATTTTTTAGCACCCTCATAGAGGGCATCACTTCTGCACTTATTCCGGGCACGCAGCAACTCAGACATCAAATTCGAACGTTACATGCTTATCTTACTATTCTATCAAATAACATAGAAGACGAAAATGAAGAAATTAATGCAGCCTCAATGTATGCAATCTAATCTTTTAAGTTTTGAAAAGCATATTATAGGTTATTGGGTACTCTTCTGCAGATTGCCTCAGGACATAAAGAATTTAGTCTTTCATTAGATTCAAAGCAAAATTTTCACAAGTTTTTCGATGAATTCGAGCATTCCGCTTATTTGCTCGAAGAAAAATTCAAGAGTGTTTTAAAAGTTGCAGAGGATAACAGGCATGTTTCTATATATAATAAGTAGTGGCTTTTCCTTATCGAATACGTTAAACGTAGCAAAATATGATGTTATTTATTAGTTAATTGTAAGTATTATAAAATAAAAAAAATATTATAACTTGTAGGAAAGAATTGGAGCAGTTTCTACATTGGTTGCTTGCATTAATATGTGCTGAATCATCAGGAACGGATTGTGTCGGTATATCTATAGATGAAACAAAATTCGATGTAAAAAAGTTGAAACAGGTATTCTTAAAAATACAGCTAATAAAAAGTTTTAACTTTCTCTTAGTTTTTTCTGTTTAAAAAATTTCAAACATATTAAACTGATGAACTTTTACAGTTCCTCTGTGAGGTTGTGGAATATTCGGGAGTGAATAATCTAGGCAATGGAAGGTATATATTGGATAGAATTTTTACAAACTTGATCCCATCTAACTGTAACGAGAAAGTTCAGAAGCTAACAATGGAACAACAAATGCAGCTTTGCTTTCGCTATTTTAGAGCATTTTTTAAGGACGGAATCATGAAAATGTAATTTTTAATTTATTAAATAGGTAAGATGTGTGGTTGAGTAACATGTGAGAAAAGTCCTAGCAATACAAGATTTAAAGTTATTTAATTCTGAACTTGTGGTTATCATTAAAGGTTTATTTCAGTGTTAATATGCCAGAAAAGTTCAAAGTAATATTAGAAGATAAGGGAGAGCTTGATGATAATCAAGAAGAATTTTCTAATGATGAATAAATTTGTAAATAGATGTGAGTTTTTCTTAATAACATATATTTATTATTAAGTAAAGAGTGTGTGGCTATCATAAAATTGAAGTTTCCTGTATTGAGGTCAAATTTAGTTTAGTTAGTACTTTGAGGGACAATTAAAAATAACGTCATTTTAACATGCGTTTGTATAAGGGAAGGAAATGCACACATGGTTCTAAGAATTTTTATAAATAAAAGGCACAGGTTATAGTTAGGAGATTGTACTAATAATAAAAAATATTGAACATGTCTAAAACCTTTTCTTAGAGATTATCTTTTTGGGCGTTTTTATATAATTTTTACAATAAATTATTAATCTTATCGATCCAATTCTTCTCTCTCTCTATTTTTGTATTAAAAATAAATTGCATTATTAGCATATTTTACCACAATGCTTGTTTTTTAGGTGATGTTGTGTCCAACATAAAGCTTTTCCCTAAGGTATTTTTGATCCATCTTTAAGTGTTTTCATATGATTATATTGGGCTTATTTGGTTATTTTATTATTGTTTTCATACTATCCTAAAATATCTAATAAAAATTTTATATTTTTATGTCCAGAAATAGAAACAATCTCCTGCTGTGTCTTTTTCGTTTCTATTTAAATATTACATGAAGTTAGATTGGACCAATATATGTAAACTAAGACATCTAGTTTAAACTTTTGTTATTTGGAATTCATTTATTACAGTTTAGAATCGTAAGACACGGCAATTTTTAAACATAGTTTATTTAAGTTATGCCATTAAAAATTATTTAACTTTTTTGAGGGCTTAATGACTTAAAAGCGAAACTGCAAATAAGAATGCCTCATTTTTGGCAGAATATTTATTCTCAAATAATTTCTAATTTTAGCTCTATATATAATAAACAATTTGTTCCTCATTTATTAGCTTCAAGTTTTAGAAAAAGGGGATTATTATTTTATTTGTAAACATTTGCAGGAAAGAAAAACGTCATATTTATCTTATAGTAGTTGTATTTTTTTCCAGAGTAACAATATGTTAATACAGATTTCTGGATATGAAATCCCAGACACTTAATTAAAATTAATAGTGCGCACTTTTGGTCAAACATGTGACGGCAATTTTTTTAGTTAGGAAGCTGAGTTAAATTGAGTGGTTCTCATACCACGATATCTTACCATTTCACTCATTTTTGAAATAAAAAATATTTCAGTGTAATAAAAGCTCCACTTCATATTATATTTCTAGCTTGTTATAAGGTAGAATTTTTAGGCTAGGTCAGTTACTTTTTTTTAGATATAGTGTAGTAAATAGTTGCTATGCATGTATAATTATAGAATAAGTTAAGATTTAATTATTTAATCAAATAAAAAGCAAATTTTTGCATTCAAGGACAGATACATACATACATATTATGCAAAAACCGCTGTAAGAAAAATAGTTTTTCCTTACATTAATGATCATTATTATTGTCAATTTAAGTAAAGGATGGGTTGTTTTAATATTTATACTATAAAAATTTTTATGAACTATGTTTTCAGCTAAAACAAACAAAAATTTATATGGGGAGTTGTCCTAGTATTTTGTTTCAACTATCTATTTCAATAATGGGTACATGAATTTAAATCAAATATTTTTTGTCTACCCATTATTACTTAAATTAATTAAATTATGTTTAAATCTAGAAAATTAAAACAAATATTTGAGATATAAGCATAATTAAAACATTTAATTTACTTACCTAAAGTAACGCTTTAGATTTTTTGAAATTAAATTGAGTACTTAAAGTAATTTTATGCATTTATGTCATTTCCTTTCTCCATTTTTTATTTTGCCAAATTTTTTTTCGCTTAGTTTGGAGTTAGTAGAGGGTTCGTCATTTTATTTCAAGCTGCTTTTTTACTGAATGAGCCTATTTTTCCACGCAAGGAGTGTAATAAAGGAAATGTGCGCACCTTAAAACAAAGAAACTTAAGGTTTAAAAAAGGAAGAGTTAAGATGTAAACTTTATGTTTATGTATTTATTCCCACCGAGACTTAAATATGGCATACATATAAATAAGACTAATAAGTTCAATTTAGTAAATTAAAATTTCCGGAATCCTTCAGTTAATTTTTGAATATAATTTAATTGAAAAATTAAATGTGGTTGTTTTTATGGATTTTTGTTAAGGATAAATAAAATAGCAAAAAAAAATTACCTGAGGCATTTGAGTTTTATTTTTCAGGGTTACTTAAACTATAGTTGTATGTTTTTTTACCTTATTATTATTAAAATTCTTTTTTATTTCATGACAAAAATAAAGCAAATAAAGCAGCTTTACTTGCTATTATTATTTTGCACTTTGATATAAGAGTACAATTTTTCTTAAATAGTATCTCTGTGTACTCCTAAACCAAAATTTGCAGCAAACTTAATTTATGAAAATAAAGTCTAATTAAATACTCTACCTATTATCAGCACAACAATTTATACTCTGTTATTGGCAAAATGAATGTATTTCATCCTTTTTCTGTTTTAGTTGTGGTTCTATGTCTACTTTGTGGACATTGTAATCTGGCAAAACCTACTGGATCAATGACTAGAATTCAGGCAAGAAATTAGCTTAACGACTAAAACATTATTCTTTTCTATTATTCCTGATTTAAATTACAGGAAGTATTCCGAACGTTAATGGCTGCAAAGCCGATGATGCTTTCCTCACGAGGAAAAAAATCACTTGTTTCTGTTCCTAGAGAGTATTTACCAGACGTCGATGGGGAAGGATATGGTGGAACAAGGAGTGGTAGAGGCCGGTTCAGAGATTCATACTATTGGGTAGTGGTGGACGAATGACTGCCAATTCTTGTGTTGGTGTAAGATATCTAACGTTTGTCCATCAACATATATTCCGGCGGAAAATGACCAGGATCTTTGTTCTATTCAGTTTTTCACATTTTAGTATACTAAATGTACTTAAAATAAGTATTATGAATTCGATTGTTTTATTAAAAAACTAATAAATGGTGGGGTGGAAATACTTTAAGATGGAGGTTGAAATAAGTGTAAATTTTCACAAAGTTTTACAGAATTTCAAAATAAGAGGTTTATTAGATCCTTACAGTTAGTTTTTTAAAATATACTAGTTTGGCATTCTGTTTATTTATCAAGAAAAAGAAAAGAGTGTGTGTTATAGAGACCGGCGCCGAGACGAGACTCGACGAGATTTTCCGAGATACCGCTCCCGAAATCTCGACTTTTTTGGATTTTTGGGATTTTTCGAGATCCGAGATTTTCCGAGATTTATCTCACGAGATCTCGTCTCGGTTTTGGTTTTTATAAATAATCTCGGTTCGAGATCTCTCTCGATTAGGACTGAAATGTCGGGATCTTTAAAACATCATTTTTGTTAAAACTTTTAAAAATTTAATTTGGCAAAATGTTTTTTATTTAGAATGAATGCGACAAGTATCGATAGTGAAAGGCTTTTTAGCACAGCTAGAGACCTTTACGACTATTGTCGCTACAATATTAGTCCAGAAAACGGAGAGATTTTGCTTTTTTTAAATAAGGCCATTCCAATAATTAAAAAATATTAACAAACACATATTGATACATTCAAAATAGTTTATTTAATTTATACATTATTTTTTTATTAATAAATGTTGAAATTTTTTAAAATTAATCCCGAATCTCGAATCTCGGTCAAAAATTTGTCGAGATTTTTCGAGATTCGAGATTTTCCGAGATTTGTTCCGCGGGATCTCGTTTCGGTTCTGATTTTTAAAAGTAATCTCGGTTCGAGATCTCGGAAATGCAATTTTACCGGTCTCTAGTGTGTTAGGGAAATAAAGAAAACTTCCTGAAAGTTCTTTTTTCTTTAGCATGTCAAATCGATTCATCACAAAAACTATCCCATAAGTAAAAATATTTCAGATTATAATTAAAATGTTGCTTGCACCAGTTTCTGTTTTCTTATTATTGGAAGGCCTGAAATTTCTTCGAAGCGACATATGAAGCAAAAACTCAAATTTTATCGCATCAGGAAGAAAGCATTATGACAAATAGAAGATAGGGAAGCAATTGCATGCTGAACGTTGCGCTAAAAAGCATTAGTATGGTTTTGTAATTCACTAAAGGAAATGGGGCAGGTTTTTTATAGTATAAGTATATGATGTACATTAATTGTTCAGAACATGTGTGATAAATGGTGAGTGACCACGTATATTACGACACGCGTATTGGCTTTGGTGCGTTAAAGTACCTGCCTCGCACTTGACAATTTTGAATTATGTTGTTAATGATGTAGAGAAAAACAAGATAGGTGTTATCAAGTTTTTAAAGTTAAAAGTATAGGTTCGATGTTCTGTTTTGAGTGAGCCAGTTGTCCACTATTTGATTCACATGAACCACATTGGCTGTGAGATTACATCTTGGAGCTTGAAACTTTTGAGAATATTCAAAAGGAGTTGACTGAAGAAAATGAAGGATTGTTAAGGATCTTTATAATCAAACTGATGGCAAAATAAATTTGGTATCCTGACGATGTGACTGATGTATTCAAAAGTGTTGCGAAGGGGGGACGAAGGACGGGTTGTCACATTCAATGAAGGTTTTTTTATTGACTGTAAAAATTGTTTTCATATTTCATAAAGTTGCTGTATGAATGATAGCTTGGACATGTTACAGGAGGAAGTAAGCGGGCAAAGATTGATTTTTCTTATGTGAGCGAGGTTCTGCGATGTTATAAATTAAACATTGCTCTGTAGTTTTCAGGTTTGCCAACTATTTGAGATAATGTTTTTTGCCCTTTTCAAAGCAAAGGCGGATTGGTTAACATGGTCTGCATATTACAAACGAGAAAGGGTTCAACGTGGTTTGCTTAAACTGGCTGTAAGAGGAATATGGGTTGTTAAAAGTGGTTTTACCTAAAGGTTACTCTTTTTTTTTATTTTTATACCAAAATATTTCAAAGGTAGAACAAGAACGTTCATGATAACTATGTGAAAGATAGGACAGCATTATGTGTTAAAAAGGATTGTTGCTATTGTAATTGTCATGTGCGATGGTAATTAAAACCGGCAATTGTAAGTTGGTTGGGAACTAGAATCAAAACCGGCATTAATTAGTTTAAACCCAATACCTTTAGGTTACCCAAAGGTTATCTATACCCAAAGGTTATCTAGTTAAAACCCTCAAGGGATTAAATGAAAAATTAAATGAAAAATAAGATTTATTTGCCGGTTAAATGGAGAGAATATAGGAACTAGAATCAATAGTTATCCCCAGATATAAATTAGTTTAAACAGTAACCAATACCTTTAGGTTACCCAAAGGTTATCTATACCCAAAGGTTATCTATACCCTTAGGTTATCTATACCCAAAGGTTATCTATACCCTCAAGGGATAAGTAAGTGAGAGGGAGGGGGGTGGGTGTGAGGGGGGAGAGTAAGTAAGAAAATTAAATGAAAAATAAGTGATTTATTTGCCGGTTAAATGGAGAGAATATAGGAACTAGAATCAATAGTTATCCCCAGATATAAATTAGTTTAAACAGTAACCAATACCTTTAGGTTACCCAAAGGTTATCTATACCCAAAGGTTATCTATACCCTTAGGTTATCTATACCCAAAGGTTATCTATACCCTCAAGGGATAAGTAAGTGAGAGGGAGGGGGGTGGGTGTGAGGGGGGAGAGTAAGTAAGAAAATTAAATGAAAAATAAGTGATTTATTTGCCGGTTAAATGGAGAGAATATAGGAACTAGAATCAATAGTTATCCCCAGATATAAATTAGTTTAAACAGTAACCAATACCTTTAGGTTACCCAAAGGTTATCTATACCCAAAGGTTATCTATACCCTTAGGTTATCTATACCCAAAGGTTATCTATACCCTCAAGGGATAAGTAAGTGAGAGGGAGGGGGGTGGGTGTGAGGGGGGAGAGTAAGTAAGAAAATTAAATGAAAAATAAGTGATTTATTTGCCGGTTAAATGGAGAGAATATAGGAACTAGAATCAATAGTTATCCCCAGATATAAATTAGTTTAAACAGTAACCAATACCTTTAGGTTACCCAAAGGTTATCTATACCCAAAGGTTATCTATACCCTTAGGTTATCTATACCCAAAGGTTATCTATACCCTCAAGGGATAAGTAAGTGAGAGGGGGGGGTGGGTGTGAGGGGGGAGAGTAAGTAAGAAAATTAAATGAAAAATAAGTGATTTATTTGCCGGTTAAATGGAGAGAATATAGGAACTAGAATCAATAGTTATCCCCAGATATAAATTAGTTTAAACAGTAACCAATACCTTTAGGTTACCCAAAGGTTATCTATACCCAAAGGTTATCTATACCCTTAGGTTATCTATACCCAAAGGTTATCTATACCCTCAAGGGATAAGTAAGTGAGAGGGAGGGGGGTGGGTGTGAGGGGGGAGAGTAAGTAAGAAAATTAAATGAAAAATAAGTGATTTATTTGCCGGTTAAATGGAGAGAATATAGGAACTAGAATCAATAGTTATCCCCAGATATAAATTAGTTTAAACAGTAACCAATACCTTTAGGTTACCCAAAGGTTATCTATACCCAAAGGTTATCTATACCCTTAGGTTATCTATACCCAAAGGTTATCTATACCCTCAAGGGATAAGTAAGTGAGAGGAGGGGGTGGGTGTGAGGGGGAGAGTAAGTAAGAAAATTAAATGAAAAATAAGTGATTTATTTGCCGGTTAAATGGAGAGAATATAGGAACTAGAATCAATAGTTATCCCCAGATATAAATTAGTTTAAACAGTAACCAATACCTTTAGGTTACCCAAAGGTTATCTATACCCAAAGGTTATCTATACCCTTAGGTTATCTATACCCAAAGGTTATCTATACCCTCAAGGGATAAGTAAGTGAGAGGGAGGGGGGTGGGTGTGAGGGGGGAGAGTAAGTAAGAAAATTAAATGAAAAATAAGTGATTTATTTGCCGGTTAAATGGAGAGAATATAGGAACTAGAATCAATAGTTATCCCCAGATATAAATTAGTTTAAACAGTAACCAATACCTTTAGGTTACCCAAAGGTTATCTATACCCAAAGGTTATCTATACCCTTAGGTTATCTATACCCAAAGGTTATCTATACCCTCAAGGGATAAGTAAGTGAGAGGGAGGGGGGTGGGTGTGAGGGGGAGAGTAAGTAAGAAAATTAAATGAAAAATAAGTGATTTATTTGCCGGTTAAATGGAGAGAATATAGGAACTAGAATCAATAGTTATCCCCAGATATAAATTAGTTTAAACAGTAACCAATACCTTTAGGTTACCCAAAGGTTATCTATACCCAAAGGTTATCTATACCCTTAGGTTATCTATACCCAAAGGTTATCTATACCCTCAAGGGATAAGTAAGTGAGAGGGAGGGGGGTGGGTGTGAGGGGGGAGAGTAAGTAAGAAAATTAAATGAAAAATAAGTGATTTATTTGCCGGTTAAATGGAGAGAATATAGGAACTAGAATCAATAGTTATCCCCAGATATAAATTAGTTTAAACAGTAACCAATACCTTTAGGTTACCCAAAGGTTATCTATACCCAAAGGTTATCTATACCCTTAGGTTATCTATACCCAAAGGTTATCTATACCCTCAAGGGATAAGTAAGTGAGAGGAGGGGGTGGGTGTGAGGGGAGAGTAAGTAAGAAAATTAAATGAAAAATAAGTGATTTATTTGCCGGTTAAATGGAGAGAATATAGGAACTAGAATCAATAGTTATCCCCAGATATAAATTAGTTTAAACAGTAACCAATACCTTTAGGTTACCCAAAGGTTATCTATACCCAAAGGTTATCTATACCCTTAGGTTATCTATACCCAAAGGTTATCTATACCCTCAAGGGATAAGTAAGTGAGAGGGAGGGGGGTGGGTGTGAGGGGGGAGAGTAAGTAAGAAAATTAAATGAAAAATAAGTGATTTATTTGCCGGTTAAATGGAGAGAATATAGGAACTAGAATCAATAGTTATCCCCAGATATAAATTAGTTTAAACAGTAACCAATACCTTTAGGTTACCCAAAGGTTATCTATACCCAAAGGTTATCTATACCCTTAGGTTATCTATACCCAAAGGTTATCTATACCCTCAAGGGATAAGTAAGTGAGAGGGAGGGTGGGTGTGAGGGGGAGAGTAAGTAAGAAAATTAAATGAAAAATAAGTGATTTATTTGCCGGTTAAATGGAGAGAATATAGGAACTAGAATCAATAGTTATCCCCAGATATAAATTAGTTTAAACAGTAACCAATACCTTTAGGTTACCCAAAGGTTATCTATACCCAAAGGTTATCTATACCCTTAGGTTATCTATACCCAAAGGTTATCTATACCCTCAAGGGATAAGTAAGTGAGAGGGAGGGGGGTGGGTGTGAGGGGGGAGAGTAAGTAAGAAAATTAAATGAAAAATAAGTGATTTATTTGCCGGTTAAATGGAGAGAATATAGGAACTAGAATCAATAGTTATCCCCAGATATAAATTAGTTTAAACAGTAACCAATACCTTTAGGTTACCCAAAGGTTATCTATACCCAAAGGTTATCTATACCCTTAGGTTATCTATACCCAAAGGTTATCTATACCCTCAAGGGATAAGTAAGTGAGAGGAGGGGGTGGGTGTGAGGGGGAGAGTAAGTAAGAAAATTAAATGAAAAATAAGTGATTTATTTGCCGGTTAAATGGAGAGAATATAGGAACTAGAATCAATAGTTATCCCCAGATATAAATTAGTTTAAACAGTAACCAATACCTTTAGGTTACCCAAAGGTTATCTATACCCAAAGGTTATCTATACCCTTAGGTTATCTATACCCAAAGGTTATCTATACCCTCAAGGGATAAGTAAGTGAGAGGGAGGGGGGTGGGTGTGAGGGGGGAGAGTAAGTAAGAAAATTAAATGAAAAATAAGTGATTTATTTGCCGGTTAAATGGAGAGAATATAGGAACTAGAATCAATAGTTATCCCCAGATATAAATTAGTTTAAACAGTAACCAATACCTTTAGGTTACCCAAAGGTTATCTATACCCAAAGGTTATCTATACCCTTAGGTTATCTATACCCAAAGGTTATCTATACCCTCAAGGGATAAGTAAGTGAGAGGGAGGGGGGTGGGTGTGAGGGGGGAGAGTAAGTAAGAAAATTAAATGAAAAATAAGTGATTTATTTGCCGGTTAAATGGAGAGAATATAGGAACTAGAATCAATAGTTATCCCCAGATATAAATTAGTTTAAACAGTAACCAATACCTTTAGGTTACCCAAAGGTTATCTATACCCAAAGGTTATCTATACCCTTAGGTTATCTATACCCAAAGGTTATCTATACCCTCAAGGGATAAGTAAGTGAGAGGGAGGGGGGTGGGTGTGAGGGGGGAGAGTAAGTAAGAAAATTAAATGAAAAATAAGTGATTTATTTGCCGGTTAAATGGAGAGAATATAGGAACTAGAATCAATAGTTATCCCCAGATATAAATTAGTTTAAACAGTAACCAATACCTTTAGGTTACCCAAAGGTTATCTATACCCAAAGGTTATCTATACCCTTAGGTTATCTATACCCAAAGGTTATCTATACCCTCAAGGGATAAGTAAGTGAGAGGGAGGGGGGTGGGTGTGAGGGGGGAGAGTAAGTAAGAAAATTAAATGAAAAATAAGTGATTTATTTGCCGGTTAAATGGAGAGAATATAGGAACTAGAATCAATAGTTATCCCCAGATATAAATTAGTTTAAACAGTAACCAATACCTTTAGGTTACCCAAAGGTTATCTATACCCAAAGGTTATCTATACCCTTAGGTTATCTATACCCAAAGGTTATCTATACCCTCAAGGGATAAGTAAGTGAGAGGGAGGGGGGTGGGTGTGAGGGGGAGAGTAAGTAAGAAAATTAAATGAAAAATAAGTGATTTATTTGCCGGTTAAATGGAGAGAATATAGGAACTAGAATCAATAGTTATCCCCAGATATAAATTAGTTTAAACAGTAACCAATACCTTTAGGTTACCCAAAGGTTATCTATACCCAAAGGTTATCTATACCCTTAGGTTATCTATACCCAAAGGTTATCTATACCCTCAAGGGATAAGTAAGTGAGAGGGAGGGGGGTGGGTGTGAGGGGGGAGAGTAAGTAAGAAAATTAAATGAAAAATAAGTGATTTATTTGCCGGTTAAATGGAGAGAATATAGGAACTAGAATCAATAGTTATCCCCAGATATAAATTAGTTTAAACAGTAACCAATACCTTTAGGTTACCCAAAGGTTATCTATACCCAAAGGTTATCTATACCCTTAGGTTATCTATACCCAAAGGTTATCTATACCCTCAAGGGATAAGTAAGTGAGAGGGAGGGGGGTGGGTGTGAGGGGGGAGAGTAAGTAAGAAAATTAAATGAAAAATAAGTGATTTATTTGCCGGTTAAATGGAGAGAATATAGGAACTAGAATCAATAGTTATCCCCAGATATAAATTAGTTTAAACAGTAACCAATACCTTTAGGTTACCCAAAGGTTATCTATACCCAAAGGTTATCTATACCCTTAGGTTATCTATACCCAAAGGTTATCTATACCCTCAAGGGATAAGTAAGTGAGAGGGAGGGGGGTGGGTGTGAGGGGGGAGAGTAAGTAAGAAAATTAAATGAAAAATAAGTGATTTATTTGCCGGTTAAATGGAGAGAATATAGGAACTAGAATCAATAGTTATCCCCAGATATAAATTAGTTTAAACAGTAACCAATACCTTTAGGTTACCCAAAGGTTATCTATACCCAAAGGTTATCTATACCCTTAGGTTATCTATACCCAAAGGTTATCTATACCCTCAAGGGATAAGTAAGTGAGAGGGAGGGGGGTGGGTGTGAGGGGGGAGAGTAAGTAAGAAAATTAAATGAAAAATAAGTGATTTATTTGCCGGTTAAATGGAGAGAATATAGGAACTAGAATCAATAGTTATCCCCAGATATAAATTAGTTTAAACAGTAACCAATACCTTTAGGTTACCCAAAGGTTATCTATACCCAAAGGTTATCTATACCCTTAGGTTATCTATACCCAAAGGTTATCTATACCCTCAAGGGATAAGTAAGTGAGAGGGAGGGTGGGTGTGAGGGGGAGAGTAAGTAAGAAAATTAAATGAAAAATAAGTGATTTATTTGCCGGTTAAATGGAGAGAATATAGGAACTAGAATCAATAGTTATCCCCAGATATAAATTAGTTTAAACAGTAACCAATACCTTTAGGTTACCCAAAGGTTATCTATACCCAAAGGTTATCTATACCCTTAGGTTATCTATACCCAAAGGTTATCTATACCCTCAAGGGATAAGTAAGTGAGAGGAGGGGGTGGGTGTGAGGGGGAGAGTAAGTAAGAAAATTAAATGAAAAATAAGTGATTTATTTGCCGGTTAAATGGAGAGAATATAGGAACTAGAATCAATAGTTATCCCCAGATATAAATTAGTTTAAACAGTAACCAATACCTTTAGGTTACCCAAAGGTTATCTATACCCAAAGGTTATCTATACCCTTAGGTTATCTATACCCAAAGGTTATCTATACCCTCAAGGGATAAGTAAGTGAGAGGGAGGGGGGTGGGTGTGAGGGGGGAGAGTAAGTAAGAAAATTAAATGAAAAATAAGTGATTTATTTGCCGGTTAAATGGAGAGAATATAGGAACTAGAATCAATAGTTATCCCCAGATATAAATTAGTTTAAACAGTAACCAATACCTTTAGGTTACCCAAAGGTTATCTATACCCAAAGGTTATCTATACCCTTAGGTTATCTATACCCAAAGGTTATCTATACCCTCAAGGGATAAGTAAGTGAGAGGAGGGGGTGGGTGTGAGGGGGAGAGTAAGTAAGAAAATTAAATGAAAAATAAGTGATTTATTTGCCGGTTAAATGGAGAGAATATAGGAACTAGAATCAATAGTTATCCCCAGATATAAATTAGTTTAAACAGTAACCAATACCTTTAGGTTACCCAAAGGTTATCTATACCCAAAGGTTATCTATACCCTTAGGTTATCTATACCCAAAGGTTATCTATACCCTCAAGGGATAAGTAAGTGAGAGGAGAGGGGGTGGGTGTGAGGGGGGAGAGTAAGTAAGAAAATTAAATGAAAAATAAGTGATTTATTTGCCGGTTAAATGGAGAGAATATAGGAACTAGAATCAATAGTTATCCCCAGATATAAATTAGTTTAAACAGTAACCAATACCTTTAGGTTACCCAAAGGTTATCTATACCCAAAGGTTATCTATACCCTTAGGTTATCTATACCCAAAGGTTATCTATACCCTCAAGGGATAAGTAAGTGAGAGGGAGGGGGGTGGGTGTGAGGGGGGAGAGTAAGTAAGAAAATTAAATGAAAAATAAGTGATTTATTTGCCGGTTAAATGGAGAGAATATAGGAACTAGAATCAATAGTTATCCCCAGATATAAATTAGTTTAAACAGTAACCAATACCTTTAGGTTACCCAAAGGTTATCTATACCCAAAGGTTATCTATACCCTTAGGTTATCTATACCCAAAGGTTATCTATACCCTCAAGGGATAAGTAAGTGAGAGGAGGGGGTGGGTGTGAGGGGGAGAGTAAGTAAGAAAATTAAATGAAAAATAAGTGATTTATTTGCCGGTTAAATGGAGAGAATATAGGAACTAGAATCAATAGTTATCCCCAGATATAAATTAGTTTAAACAGTAACCAATACCTTTAGGTTACCCAAAGGTTATCTATACCCAAAGGTTATCTATACCCTTAGGTTATCTATACCCAAAGGTTATCTATACCCTCAAGGGATAAGTAAGTGAGAGGGAGGGGGGTGGGTGTGAGGGGGGAGAGTAAGTAAGAAAATTAAATGAAAAATAAGTGATTTATTTGCCGGTTAAATGGAGAGAATATAGGAACTAGAATCAATAGTTATCCCCAGATATAAATTAGTTTAAACAGTAACCAATACCTTTAGGTTACCCAAAGGTTATCTATACCCAAAGGTTATCTATACCCTTAGGTTATCTATACCCAAAGGTTATCTATACCCTCAAGGGATAAGTAAGTGAGAGGGAGGGGGGTGGGTGTGAGGGGGGAGAGTAAGTAAGAAAATTAAATGAAAAATAAGTGATTTATTTGCCGGTTAAATGGAGAGAATATAGGAACTAGAATCAATAGTTATCCCCAGATATAAATTAGTTTAAACAGTAACCAATACCTTTAGGTTACCCAAAGGTTATCTATACCCAAAGGTTATCTATACCCTTAGGTTATCTATACCCAAAGGTTATCTATACCCTCAAGGGATAAGTAAGTGAGAGGGAGGGGGGTGGGTGTGAGGGGGGAGAGTAAGTAAGAAAATTAAATGAAAAATAAGTGATTTATTTGCCGGTTAAATGGAGAGAATATAGGAACTAGAATCAATAGTTATCCCCAGATATAAATTAGTTTAAACAGTAACCAATACCTTTAGGTTACCCAAAGGTTATCTATACCCAAAGGTTATCTATACCCTTAGGTTATCTATACCCAAAGGTTATCTATACCCTCAAGGGATAAGTAAGTGAGAGGGAGGGGGGTGGGTGTGAGGGGGAGAGTAAGTAAGAAAATTAAATGAAAAATAAGTGATTTATTTGCCGGTTAAATGGAGAGAATATAGGAACTAGAATCAATAGTTATCCCCAGATATAAATTAGTTTAAACAGTAACCAATACCTTTAGGTTACCCAAAGGTTATCTATACCCAAAGGTTATCTATACCCTTAGGTTATCTATACCCAAAGGTTATCTATACCCTCAAGGGATAAGTAAGTGAGAGGGAGGGGGGTGGGTGTGAGGGGGGAGAGTAAGTAAGAAAATTAAATGAAAAATAAGTGATTTATTTGCCGGTTAAATGGAGAGAATATAGGAACTAGAATCAATAGTTATCCCCAGATATAAATTAGTTTAAACAGTAACCAATACCTTTAGGTTACCCAAAGGTTATCTATACCCAAAGGTTATCTATACCCTTAGGTTATCTATACCCAAAGGTTATCTATACCCTCAAGGGATAAGTAAGTGAGAGGGAGGGGGGTGGGTGTGAGGGGGGAGAGTAAGTAAGAAAATTAAATGAAAAATAAGTGATTTATTTGCCGGTTAAATGGAGAGAATATAGGAACTAGAATCAATAGTTATCCCCAGATATAAATTAGTTTAAACAGTAACCAATACCTTTAGGTTACCCAAAGGTTATCTATACCCAAAGGTTATCTATACCCTTAGGTTATCTATACCCAAAGGTTATCTATACCCTCAAGGGATAAGTAAGTGAGAGGGAGGGGGGTGGGTGTGAGGGGGGAGAGTAAGTAAGAAAATTAAATGAAAAATAAGTGATTTATTTGCCGGTTAAATGGAGAGAATATAGGAACTAGAATCAATAGTTATCCCCAGATATAAATTAGTTTAAACAGTAACCAATACCTTTAGGTTACCCAAAGGTTATCTATACCCAAAGGTTATCTATACCCTTAGGTTATCTATACCCAAAGGTTATCTATACCCTCAAGGGATAAGTAAGTGAGAGGGAGGGGGGTGGGTGTGAGGGGGAGAGTAAGTAAGAAAATTAAATGAAAAATAAGTGATTTATTTGCCGGTTAAATGGAGAGAATATAGGAACTAGAATCAATAGTTATCCCCAGATATAAATTAGTTTAAACAGTAACCAATACCTTTAGGTTACCCAAAGGTTATCTATACCCAAGGTTATCTATACCCTTAGGTTATCTATACCCAAAGGTTATCTATACCCTCAAGGGATAAGTAAGTGAGAGGGAGGGGGGTGGGTGTGAGGGGGGAGAGTAAGTAAGAAAATTAAATGAAAAATAAGTGATTTATTTGCCGGTTAAATGGAGAGAATATAGGAACTAGAATCAATAGTTATCCCCAGATATAAATTAGTTTAAACAGTAACCAATACCTTTAGGTTACCCAAAGGTTATCTATACCCAAAGGTTATCTATACCCTTAGGTTATCTATACCCAAAGGTTATCTATACCCTCAAGGGATAAGTAAGTGAGAGGGAGGGGGGTGGGTGTGAGGGGGGAGAGTAAGTAAGAAAATTAAATGAAAAATAAGTGATTTATTTGCCGGTTAAATGGAGAGAATATAGGAACTAGAATCAATAGTTATCCCCAGATATAAATTAGTTTAAACAGTAACCAATACCTTTAGGTTACCCAAAGGTTATCTATACCCAAAGGTTATCTATACCCTTAGGTTATCTATACCCAAAGGTTATCTATACCCTCAAGGGATAAGTAAGTGAGAGGGAGGGGGGTGGGTGTGAGGGGGGAGAGTAAGTAAGAAAATTAAATGAAAAATAAGTGATTTATTTGCCGGTTAAATGGAGAGAATATAGGAACTAGAATCAATAGTTATCCCCAGATATAAATTAGTTTAAACAGTAACCAATACCTTTAGGTTACCCAAAGGTTATCTATACCCAAAGGTTATCTATACCCTTAGGTTATCTATACCCAAAGGTTATCTATACCCTCAAGGGATAAGTAAGTGAGAGGGAGGGGGGTGGGTGTGAGGGGGGAGAGTAAGTAAGAAAATTAAATGAAAAATAAGTGATTTATTTGCCGGTTAAATGGAGAGAATATAGGAACTAGAATCAATAGTTATCCCCAGATATAAATTAGTTTAAACAGTAACCAATACCTTTAGGTTACCCAAAGGTTATCTATACCCAAAGGTTATCTATACCCTTAGGTTATCTATACCCAAAGGTTATCTATACCCTCAAGGGATAAGTAAGTGAGAGGGAGGGGGGTGGGTGTGAGGGGGGAGAGTAAGTAAGAAAATTAAATGAAAAATAAGTGATTTATTTGCCGGTTAAATGGAGAGAATATAGGAACTAGAATCAATAGTTATCCCCAGATATAAATTAGTTTAAACAGTAACCAATACCTTTAGGTTACCCAAAGGTTATCTATACCCAAAGGTTATCTATACCCTTAGGTTATCTATACCCAAAGGTTATCTATACCCTCAAGGGATAAGTAAGTGAGAGGGGGGGTGGGTGTGAGGGGGGAGAGTAAGTAAGAAAATTAAATGAAAAATAAGTGATTTATTTGCCGGTTAAATGGAGAGAATATAGGAACTAGAATCAATAGTTATCCCCAGATATAAATTAGTTTAAACAGTAACCAATACCTTTAGGTTACCCAAAGGTTATCTATACCCAAAGGTTATCTATACCCTTAGGTTATCTATACCCAAAGGTTATCTATACCCTCAAGGGATAAGTAAGTGAGAGGAGGGGGTGGGTGTGAGGGGGAGAGTAAGTAAGAAAATTAAATGAAAAATAAGTGATTTATTTGCCGGTTAAATGGAGAGAATATAGGAACTAGAATCAATAGTTATCCCCAGATATAAATTAGTTTAAACAGTAACCAATACCTTTAGGTTACCCAAAGGTTATCTATACCCAAAGGTTATCTATACCCTTAGGTTATCTATACCCAAAGGTTATCTATACCCTCAAGGGATAAGTAAGTGAGAGGGAGGGGGGTGGGTGTGAGGGGGGAGAGTAAGTAAGAAAATTAAATGAAAAATAAGTGATTTATTTGCCGGTTAAATGGAGAGAATATAGGAACTAGAATCAATAGTTATCCCCAGATATAAATTAGTTTAAACAGTAACCAATACCTTTAGGTTACCCAAAGGTTATCTATACCCAAAGGTTATCTATACCCTTAGGTTATCTATACCCAAAGGTTATCTATACCCTCAAGGGATAAGTAAGTGAGAGGGAGGGGGGTGGGTGTGAGGGGGGAGAGTAAGTAAGAAAATTAAATGAAAAATAAGTGATTTATTTGCCGGTTAAATGGAGAGAATATAGGAACTAGAATCAATAGTTATCCCCAGATATAAATTAGTTTAAACAGTAACCAATACCTTTAGGTTACCCAAAGGTTATCTATACCCAAAGGTTATCTATACCCTTAGGTTATCTATACCCAAAGGTTATCTATACCCTCAAGGGATAAGTAAGTGAGAGGGAGGGGGGTGGGTGTGAGGGGGGAGAGTAAGTAAGAAAATTAAATGAAAAATAAGTGATTTATTTGCCGGTTAAATGGAGAGAATATAGGAACTAGAATCAATAGTTATCCCCAGATATAAATTAGTTTAAACAGTAACCAATACCTTTAGGTTACCCAAAGGTTATCTATACCCAAAGGTTATCTATACCCTTAGGTTATCTATACCCAAAGGTTATCTATACCCTCAAGGGATAAGTAAGTGAGAGGGAGGGGGGTGGGTGTGAGGGGGGAGAGTAAGTAAGAAAATTAAATGAAAAATAAGTGATTTATTTGCCGGTTAAATGGAGAGAATATAGGAACTAGAATCAATAGTTATCCCCAGATATAAATTAGTTTAAACAGTAACCAATACCTTTAGGTTACCCAAAGGTTATCTATACCCAAAGGTTATCTATACCCTTAGGTTATCTATACCCAAAGGTTATCTATACCCTCAAGGGATAAGTAAGTGAGAGGAGGGGGTGGGTGTGAGGGGGAGAGTAAGTAAGAAAATTAAATGAAAAATAAGTGATTTATTTGCCGGTTAAATGGAGAGAATATAGGAACTAGAATCAATAGTTATCCCCAGATATAAATTAGTTTAAACAGTAACCAATACCTTTAGGTTACCCAAAGGTTATCTATACCCAAAGGTTATCTATACCCTTAGGTTATCTATACCCAAAGGTTATCTATACCCTCAAGGGATAAGTAAGTGAGAGGAGGGGGTGGGTGTGAGGGGGAGTAGTAAGTAAGAAAATTAAATGAAAAATAAGTGATTTATTTGCCGGTTAAATGGAGAGAATATAGGAACTAGAATCAATAGTTATCCCCAGATATAAATTAGTTTAAACAGTAACCAATACCTTTAGGTTACCCAAAGGTTATCTATACCCAAAGGTTATCTATACCCTTAGGTTATCTATACCCAAAGGTTATCTATACCCTCAAGGGATAAGTAAGTGAGAGGAGGGGGTGGGTGTGAGGGGGAGAGTAAGTAAGAAAATTAAATGAAAAATAAGTGATTTATTTGCCGGTTAAATGGAGAGAATATAGGAACTAGAATCAATAGTTATCCCCAGATATAAATTAGTTTAAACAGTAACCAATACCTTTAGGTTACCCAAAGGTTATCTATACCCAAAGGTTATCTATACCCAAAGGTTATCTATACCCAAAGGTTATCTATACCCTCAAGGGATAAGTAAGTGAGAGGAGGGGGTGGGTGTGAGGGGGAGAGTAAGTAAGAAAATTAAATGAAAAATAAGTGATTTATTTGCCGGTTAAATGGAGAGAATATAGGAACTAGAATCAATAGTTATCCCCAGATATAAATTAGTTTAAACAGTAACCAATACCTTTAGGTTACCCAAAGGTTATCTATACCCAAAGGTTATCTATACCCTTAGGTTATCTATACCCAAAGGTTATCTATACCCTCAAGGGATAAGTAAGTGAGAGGGAGGGGGGTGGGTGTGAGGGGGGAGAGTAAGTAAGAAAATTAAATGAAAAATAAGTGATTTATTTGCCGGTTAAATGGAGAGAATATAGGAACTAGAATCAATAGTTATCCCCAGATATAAATTAGTTTAAACAGTAACCAATACCTTTAGGTTACCCAAAGGTTATCTATACCCAAAGGTTATCTATACCCTTAGGTTATCTATACCCAAAGGTTATCTATACCCTCAAGGGATAAGTAAGTGAGAGGGAGGGGGGTGGGTGTGAGGGGGAGTAAGTAAGAAAATTAAATGAAAAATAAGTGATTTATTTGCCGGTTAAATGGAGAGAATATAGGAACTAGAATCAATAGTTATCCCCAGATATAAATTAGTTTAAACAGTAACCAATACCTTTAGGTTACCCAAAGGTTATCTATACCCAAAGGTTATCTATACCCTTAGGTTATCTATACCCAAAGGTTATCTATACCCTCAAGGGATAAGTAAGTGAGAGGGAGGGGGGTGGGTGTGAGGGGGGAGAGTAAGTAAGAAAATTAAATGAAAAATAAGTGATTTATTTGCCGGTTAAATGGAGAGAATATAGGAACTAGAATCAATAGTTATCCCCAGATATAAATTAGTTTAAACAGTAACCAATACCTTTAGGTTACCCAAAGGTTATCTATACCCAAAGGTTATCTATACCCTTAGGTTATCTATACCCAAAGGTTATCTATACCCTCAAGGGATAAGTAAGTGAGAGGGAGGGTGGGTGTGAGGGGGGAGAGTAAGTAAGAAAATTAAATGAAAAATAAGTGATTTATTTGCCGGTTAAATGGAGAGAATATAGGAACTAGAATCAATAGTTATCCCCAGATATAAATTAGTTTAAACAGTAACCAATACCTTTAGGTTACCCAAAGGTTATCTATACCCAAAGGTTATCTATACCCTTAGGTTATCTATACCCAAAGGTTATCTATACCCTCAAGGGATAAGTAAGTGAGAGGAGGGGGTGGGTGTGAGGGGGGAGAGTAAGTAAGAAAATTAAATGAAAAATAAGTGATTTATTTGCCGGTTAAATGGAGAGAATATAGGAACTAGAATCAATAGTTATCCCCAGATATAAATTAGTTTAAACAGTAACCAATACCTTTAGGTTACCCAAAGGTTATCTATACCCAAAGGTTATCTATACCCTTAGGTTATCTATACCCAAAGGTTATCTATACCCTCAAGGGATAAGTAAGTGAGAGGGAGGGGGTGGGTGTGAGGGGGGAGAGTAAGTAAGAAAATTAAATGAAAAATAAGTGATTTATTTGCCGGTTAAATGGAGAGAATATAGGAACTAGAATCAATAGTTATCCCCAGATATAAATTAGTTTAAACAGTAACCAATACCTTTAGGTTACCCAAAGGTTATCTATACCCAAAGGTTATCTATACCCTTAGGTTATCTATACCCAAAGGTTATCTATACCCTCAAGGGATAAGTAAGTGAGAGGGAGGGGGTGGGTGTGAGGGGGAGAGTAAGTAAGAAAAAAATTAAATGAAAAATAAGTGATTTATTTGCCGGTTAAATGGAGAGAATATAGGAACTAGAATCAATAGTTATCCCCAGATATAAATTAGTTTAAACAGTAACCAATACCTTTAGGTTACCCAAAGGTTATCTATACCCAAAGGTTATCTATACCCTTAGGTTATCTATACCCAAAGGTTATCTATACCCTCAAGGGATAAGTAAGTGAGAGGGAGGGGGGTGGGTGTGAGGGGGGAGAGTAAGTAAGAAAATTAAATGAAAAATAAGTGATTTATTTGCCGGTTAAATGGAGAGAATATAGGAACTAGAATCAATAGTTATCCCCAGATATAAATTAGTTTAAACAGTAACCAATACCTTTAGGTTACCCAAAGGTTATCTATACCCAAAGGTTATCTATACCCTTAGGTTATCTATACCCAAAGGTTATCTATACCCTCAAGGGATAAGTAAGTGAGAGGGAGGGGGGTGGGTGTGAGGGGGGAGAGTAAGTAAGAAAATTAAATGAAAAATAAGTGATTTATTTGCCGGTTAAATGGAGAGAATATAGGAACTAGAATCAATAGTTATCCCCAGATATAAATTAGTTTAAACAGTAACCAATACCTTTAGGTTACCCAAAGGTTATCTATACCCAAAGGTTATCTATACCCTTAGGTTATCTATACCCAAAGGTTATCTATACCCTCAAGGGATAAGTAAGTGAGAGGGAGGGGGGTGGGTGTGAGGGGGGAGAGTAAGTAAGAAAATTAAATGAAAAATAAGTGATTTATTTGCCGGTTAAATGGAGAGAATATAGGAACTAGAATCAATAGTTATCCCCAGATATAAATTAGTTTAAACAGTAACCAATACCTTTAGGTTACCCAAAGGTTATCTATACCCAAAGGTTATCTATACCCTTAGGTTATCTATACCCAAAGGTTATCTATACCCTCAAGGGATAAGTAAGTGAGAGGGAGGGGGGTGGGTGTGAGGGGGGAGAGTAAGTAAGAAAATTAAATGAAAAATAAGTGATTTATTTGCCGGTTAAATGGAGAGAATATAGGAACTAGAATCAATAGTTATCCCCAGATATAAATTAGTTTAAACAGTAACCAATACCTTTAGGTTACCCAAAGGTTATCTATACCCAAAGGTTATCTATACCCTTAGGTTATCTATACCCAAAGGTTATCTATACCCTCAAGGGATAAGTAAGTGAGAGGGAGGGGGGTGGGTGTGAGGGGGGAGAGTAAGTAAGAAAATTAAATGAAAAATAAGTGATTTATTTGCCGGTTAAATGGAGAGAATATAGGAACTAGAATCAATAGTTATCCCCAGATATAAATTAGTTTAAACAGTAACCAATACCTTTAGGTTACCCAAAGGTTATCTATACCCAAAGGTTATCTATACCCTTAGGTTATCTATACCCAAAGGTTATCTATACCCTCAAGGGATAAGTAAGTGAGAGGAGGGGGTGGGTGTGAGGGGGAGAGTAAGTAAGAAAATTAAATGAAAAATAAGTGATTTATTTGCCGGTTAAATGGAGAGAATATAGGAACTAGAATCAATAGTTATCCCCAGATATAAATTAGTTTAAACAGTAACCAATACCTTTAGGTTACCCAAAGGTTATCTATACCCAAAGGTTATCTATACCCTTAGGTTATCTATACCCAAAGGTTATCTATACCCTCAAGGGATAAGTAAGTGAGAGGGAGGGGGGTGGGTGTGAGGGGGGAGAGTAAGTAAGAAAATTAAATGAAAAATAAGTGATTTATTTGCCGGTTAAATGGAGAGAATATAGGAACTAGAATCAATAGTTATCCCCAGATATAAATTAGTTTAAACAGTAACCAATACCTTTAGGTTACCCAAAGGTTATCTATACCCAAGGTTATCTATACCCTTAGGTTATCTATACCCAAAGGTTATCTATACCCTCAAGGGATAAGTAAGTGAGAGGGAGGGGGGTGGGTGTGAGGGGGGAGAGTAAGTAAGAAAATTAAATGAAAAATAAGTGATTTATTTGCCGGTTAAATGGAGAGAATATAGGAACTAGAATCAATAGTTATCCCCAGATATAAATTAGTTTAAACAGTAACCAATACCTTTAGGTTACCCAAAGGTTATCTATACCCAAAGGTTATCTATACCCTTAGGTTATCTATACCCAAAGGTTATCTATACCCTCAAGGGATAAGTAAGTGAGAGGGAGGGGGGTGGGTGTGAGGGGGAGAGTAAGTAAGAAAATTAAATGAAAAATAAGTGATTTATTTGCCGGTTAAATGGAGAGAATATAGGAACTAGAATCAATAGTTATCCCCAGATATAAATTAGTTTAAACAGTAACCAATACCTTTAGGTTACCCAAAGGTTATCTATACCCAAAGGTTATCTATACCCTTAGGTTATCTATACCCAAAGGTTATCTATACCCTCAAGGGATAAGTAAGTGAGAGGGAGGGGGTGGGTGTGAGGGGGAGAGTAAGTAAGAAAATTAAATGAAAAATAAGTGATTTATTTGCCGGTTAAATGGAGAGAATATAGGAACTAGAATCAATAGTTATCCCCAGATATAAATTAGTTTAAACAGTAACCAATACCTTTAGGTTACCCAAGGTTATCTATACCCAAAGGTTATCTATACCCTTAGGTTATCTATACCCAAAGGTTATCTATACCCTCAAGGGATAAGTAAGTGAGAGGGAGGGGGGGGTGTGAGGGGGAGAGTAAGTAAGAAAAAATTAAATGAAAAATAAGTGATTTATTTGCCGGTTAAATGGAGAGAATATAGGAACTAGAATCAATAGTTATCCCCAGATATAAATTAGTTTAAACAGTAACCAATACCTTTAGGTTACCCAAAGGTTATCTATACCCAAAGGTTATCTATACCCTTAGGTTATCTATACCCAAAGGTTATCTATACCCTCAAGGGATAAGTAAGTGAGAGGGAGGGGGGTGGGTGTGAGGGGGGAGAGTAAGTAAGAAAATTAAATGAAAAATAAGTGATTTATTTGCCGGTTAAATGGAGAGAATATAGGAACTAGAATCAATAGTTATCCCCAGATATAAATTAGTTTAAACAGTAACCAATACCTTTAGGTTACCCAAAGGTTATCTATACCCAAGGTTATCTATACCCTTAGGTTATCTATACCCAAAGGTTATCTATACCCTCAAGGGATAAGTAAGTGAGAGGGAGGGTGGGTGTGAGGGGGAGAGTAAGTAAGAAAATTAAATGAAAAATAAGTGATTTATTTGCCGGTTAAATGGAGAGAATATAGGAACTAGAATCAATAGTTATCCCCAGATATAAATTAGTTTAAACAGTAACCAATACCTTTAGGTTACCCAAAGGTTATCTATACCCAAAGGTTATCTATACCCTTAGGTTATCTATACCCAAAGGTTATCTATACCCTCAAGGGATAAGTAAGTGAGAGGGAGGGGGTGGGTGTGAGGGGGAGAGTAAGTAAGAAAAAAATTAAATGAAAAATAAGTGATTTATTTGCCGGTTAAATGGAGAGAATATAGGAACTAGAATCAATAGTTATCCCCAGATATAAATTAGTTTAAACAGTAACCAATACCTTTAGGTTACCCAAAGGTTATCTATACCCAAAGGTTATCTATACCCTTAGGTTATCTATACCCAAAGGTTATCTATACCCTCAAGGGATAAGTAAGTGAGAGGGAGGGGGGTGGGTGTGAGGGGGGAGAGTAAGTAAGAAAATTAAATGAAAAATAAGTGATTTATTTGCCGGTTAAATGGAGAGAATATAGGAACTAGAATCAATAGTTATCCCCAGATATAAATTAGTTTAAACAGTAACCAATACCTTTAGGTTACCCAAAGGTTATCTATACCCAAAGGTTATCTATACCCTTAGGTTATCTATACCCAAAGGTTATCTATACCCTCAAGGGATAAGTAAGTGAGAGGGAGGGGGTGGGTGTGAGGGGGAGAGTAAGTAAGAAAATTAAATGAAAAATAAGTGATTTATTTGCCGGTTAAATGGAGAGAATATAGGAACTAGAATCAATAGTTATCCCCAGATATAAATTAGTTTAAACAGTAACCAATACCTTTAGGTTACCCAAAGGTTATCTATACCCAAAGGTTATCTATACCCTTAGGTTATCTATACCCAAAGGTTATCTATACCCTCAAGGGATAAGTAAGTGAGAGGAGGGGGTGGGTGTGAGGGGGAGAGTAAGTAAGAAAAATTAAATGAAAAATAAGTGATTTATTTGCCGGTTAAATGGAGAGAATATAGGAACTAGAATCAATAGTTATCCCCAGATATAAATTAGTTTAAACAGTAACCAATACCTTTAGGTTACCCAAAGGTTATCTATACCCAAAGGTTATCTATACCCTTAGGTTATCTATACCCAAAGGTTATCTATACCCTCAAGGGATAAGTAAGTGAGAGGAGGGTGGGTGTGAGGGGGAGAGTAAGTAAGAAAATTAAATGAAAAATAAGTGATTTATTTGCCGGTTAAATGGAGAGAATATAGGAACTAGAATCAATAGTTATCCCCAGATATAAATTAGTTTAAACAGTAACCAATACCTTTAGGTTACCCAAAGGTTATCTATACCCAAAGGTTATCTATACCCTTAGGTTATCTATACCCAAAGGTTATCTATACCCTCAAGGGATAAGTAAGTGAGAGGGAGGGGGGTGGGTGTGAGGGGGGAGAGTAAGTAAGAAAATTAAATGAAAAATAAGTGATTTATTTGCCGGTTAAATGGAGAGAATATAGGAACTAGAATCAATAGTTATCCCCAGATATAAATTAGTTTAAACAGTAACCAATACCTTTAGGTTACCCAAAGGTTATCTATACCCAAAGGTTATCTATACCCTTAGGTTATCTATACCCAAAGGTTATCTATACCCTCAAGGGATAAGTAAGTGAGAGGAGGGGGTGGGTGTGAGGGGGAGAGTAAGTAAGAAAATTAAATGAAAAATAAGTGATTTATTTGCCGGTTAAATGGAGAGAATATAGGAACTAGAATCAATAGTTATCCCCAGATATAAATTAGTTTAAACAGTAACCAATACCTTTAGGTTATCTATACCCAAAGGTTATCTATACCCTTAGGTTATCTATACCCAAGGT